>OX375883.1:33479235-34740068 GCA_947359465.1 Metellina segmentata | reverse complement strand
TTTTCTAACCTGATTTAGGCCGTTTTTAAGCATATGACGTATCAGTGTTCCTAGCCAATGAGAGTATATTTCAAGCTTTGAAGAACCGGATGTCCTAGTGACGTTTTTATGTACTAGTGGGTATGCCTGGGCGATGAATCGATATATCGTGAAAAACCGGTGTGAGGACGACAACCACATCAGTTTCACGATGGCGATGCATCGTGACATCGCGATTTTTTCCGATCTTACTCAGTCATCCCTTAGCTAGCGCAGATCTCGCGGTCATCGTGACATCGCGATTTTTTCCGATCTTACTCAGCCATCTTTAGCTAGCGCAGATCTCGCGGTCATCGTTAAATCGCGATTTTTTCCGATCTTACACAGGCATCCCTTAGCTAGCGCAGATCTCTCGGTCATCGTGACATCGCGATTTTTTCCGATCTTACACGGGCATCCCTTAACTAGCGCAAATCTCGCGGTCATCGTTAAATCGCGATTTTTTCCGATCTTACACAGGCTTCCCTTAGCTAGCGCAAATCTCTCGGTCATCGTGACATCGCGATTTTTCCGATCTTACACGGGCATCCCTTAACTAGCGCAAATCTCGCGGTCATCGTTAAATCGCGATTTTTTCCGATCTTACACAGGCTTCCCTTAGCTAGCGCAAATCTCGCGGTCATCGTGACATCGCGATTTTTTCCGATCTTATTCAGTCATCCCTTAGCTAGCGCAGATCTCGCGGTCATCGTGACATCGCGATTTTCCCCGATCTCACGGTTTTCCGGTGTCGCGATGTTATCGCTCAGCGCCAAATTAATAAGGAATTTCTCAAAGTCATTTGAGTCCTGAAGATGACTTTCGATTCCAAATTACTTTTTTTAGCGAAATTGTAATTCAGTATAATTTAAACAAAAATGATTTTACACAATGAAGTTGAATTCCTAAAACCCATTCTTGTTTCTTGATGTTACAATCAATCCGTTTGCATCCTTTTTTGTTGCGAATTTCTGTGGCAATTTAGGTCACATATGCCGTCGTCATTACTTAGAGGAATCAAATGCCCCTTTATTTCTATTTATGCTGAAGTTTTTCTTAAAAGCTAATTTTGAATCTCTACTTGAGCATATATGGTGTGTGGGGGGACACACATGCACACGCACACATATATTAGGGTTTGTCCCCAATCTCAAATGTTCCATTTCCCATAAAAAGTTACCATACCAATTCTTTCTGTTCTTTCAAACAGTTTTAAGGGGTCCACGACAACTTTGAAATTTTAGATTTTCTGTATCAGCATCATCAATTACAACCAAGATAAAGTTGTTGCCAAAACCATGTGGTAACACTGACTAGGCTAGTGACTGCAGCTTTAACTTTGTTTACAATACATTTCCTGTTAATTTCAACTTGTGGTTTTCATTATGAACTGATTTTCAACTTTTGTTTATTGCTAGTTTGATTCTGATTTGGACAGTGTACACTGGCCTAACTTTAACTGAACTTTTTGTTCTGATTTCCCTATGGAAACCAGACTGACTTCAAATATTTTTGGTCTTGGATGATAACTTGTGATGATTCACAAATAAATGGCTCCAAACTTCCAGCTAATTTGCAAGTTTTCAGGTGTATGATGTATCATATTAAAGAAGGTGTCCAAGAAAATAGGACTAAATGGGAGTCTGCAAAACTAGTCCTTTCCCAAGCAAAGCTGTTTCATGAAAAAGCAAATATCCCAATAATCAGTGAACGAAAAGCTTGTGAAAAACTTCTTGATGACAGCGTAAAATTAAGAGGAATACCCCTTTAAAAAATAGGCCATCGCTAATGCTATGCTAGCTACAAAACCAAATTCCATCAATACTGCTTTTAAATTGCAAGGTAGATATGGCATGGATTTTGGAAAACCCAAATTTCCTAAAAAATCTCACTCTAAATACAACTCTTTCTGATTTACTTGGATCATATTATTGGTTTTTATTTTATCTGCTTGAACTAGACTCAAATTTTTAAATAGAAGATGTTTCAGAATGGTCAAATTCTGCATCCTATACCACATCATTCACAAAGTTACAAGCATTGAATGTTGTCAATGACTGCAGAAAGAGGGATCAAGCTAAGTACTGATTTCATACAGTCAGCAAAATGTGAAAATCGTTACCAAAATATTCTGCAGGTTGTCGAACAAGATCGACAAAAACAGAGAAATCTGCGAAAACGACCAAAATTGACTGATTCTTAAATTGAGTGTACTTGTATGAATTTAAAATGAAATTAGAAAATTAATAGCATAGGATAATAAAAATTTTATTATATCACAAAACAATCTTAATTGCATTATTTCATGAGAATATATGTTGAAAAAATTTGTTTTACTCACGATGCTTTGTGTATCAGAATTTCCACTTTTATTGTACATTCCTAGTACAGGTGGACCACATGGATGTTATACAATTTTTCAAAACTTTTATGTATAATATTTTTTTTTGCATTTCGAACAAAAATAACAATGACAGACCATTTCCATGAATTTTTTAAAAAGATGGGGCATTTGATGCACACACACCCTAACAGATATATATGCAAAATCTTGTTTTAAATCATGCGTGTTTCTTAAATGTACAACGTAGATCTATACTTGTTATTATTTTTTTTTCCTACCGCGATTTTTAATAACTAAGAGAAAAAGAAATTAACAATAATTATATGTATGGTGATATAGGAATAAGGTTTTGCTTTTACTATATATAAAATGCATGGTTAGCATCTCTCGATATTGCAATGTTAGAATGTCGATGTATCGCAATGTAAAAATTTGAACATCGCCCAGGTTTACTAGGGGGTCCGCCCACTGCTCACCAACTCCATAGTGTACAAATTGTTCCTCGAGCATGTTCGAGTTGTTAATTTTAATTTTTACTGTTGCGAAATCCTGTGCACACAGACCTGACTCGTATGTATTTAATTTCACATTTTGGTTTTCCTCTTTTTTGAAATTTTGCATTCTCATGCCTGCCATATCGCCACTTCTGACATAAATAATATAATAGATCAGCTCCCACAACCATTCGTCATACTTGGTGACCTAAATGGCCATCATATTCTCTGGGGCAGTTCAGATATTAATAATAGAGGGAAACAAATTGAAAAAGTAATAACAGATAATGATTTATGTATTATGAATGACGGCCAACCTACTTACTTTCACTCACCTTCACTTACTTACCATTCAATAGATCTCGCAATTTGCACTCCTTCAATTTTACCGTTTTGGACCTTTTCTGTGGATTCTTACCTTTACAATAGCGACCATTATCCAATTAAACTAAAATATGCAGGCCAATGCCAACCTCTCACTGTCAACCAATCCAATTACATTTTTGAAACTGCGAACTGGCCACTTTTTACTAGCCTTGCTGACATTACTGACACTGTAGAAAATGATGATATCGATGAAGTTACTAATAAAATAACAGACATAATTATAGATAGTGCTGACGCCTCAATTAAAAAAGTTATTAATAAGCCTAAAAAACAGAAGAAACCTTGGTGGAATGAGGATTGTAGCGATGCTTACCGGAAACAAAGGAAGTCCTGGAATATCTTCAATAGATATCCAACTAGTGAAAATTATATTATTTATAAAAAAACAAAAGCGGCCTTTCGAAAAATACAACGACGTAGTAAGAGGGATTCTTGGGTGAATTATGTCAATAGTATTAATAGTAAAGTCACAAGCAAACAATTATGGAACAGGATCAAAAGAATTTCCGGTGTTTACCCCAATAGACAAATTCCTATTCTAGAACATAATAACCTAATACTATCGGCACCCAAAGACATAGCAAACACAATAGGTTCATGCCTTTCCGAAATATCCAGCTCCAATAACTACTCTGAAAGTTTTAAAAAGATTAAAATTGCATCTGAAAAGAATAAAGTTAATTTCAGTTCAAACCGTATATTATCATATAATTGTGATTTTACTTTTTCCGAATTGACAAAGGCTTTATCCTTAGTTCACAAATCAACTCCTGGCCCAGATAATATTAGTTATATCATGCTTAAACATTTATCAAATAGTTCTCTAAATAACCTCCTGAAGTTTTATAACAGAATTTGGAATGAGCACACTTTTCCGCTGTCATGGAGGTATGCTACCATAATACCAATACTGAAACCGAATAAAGACCCCAGGAATCCTTCGAACTACCGTCCAATAGCCCTGACAAGCTGCTTATGCAAAATTCTAGAAAAGATGGTCAACGCGAGATTAGTTTTTATTTTAGAAACAGATAAATGTCTCTCTCCACTTCAAAGTGGTTTCCGAAAAGGTCGATCCACTGTTGACAATTTGGTTGCTCTCGAGGCTGAAATTAGAAATGCTTTCGTTCAAAATAAACATCTCGTCTCGATATTTTTTGATATTGAAAAAGCATACGATCGAACGTGGAGACATGGAATTTTAAAAGACATTTTTAACTATGACATAAGAGGAAATCTGCCTATTTTTATTCAAAATTTTTTACAAAAAAGATATTTTAAAGTAAGGATTGGATCTATTTTCTCGGATGTTTTTATACAAGAGGAGGGAGTGCCACAGGGCAGTGTTTTAAGTGTAACTTTATTTATTTTAAAAATTAACAATATCGTTTCTCAATTGCCTCCATCTGTTAAAAGTCTTATTTACGTTGACGATCTGCAAATTTCATGCGCAGCAAATGACATTCGTTTAATAGAGAGACAACTTCAACAGGCCGTTAACAAAATCACTAATTGGACAAATGAAAATGGATTCAGCTTTTCACCTTTAAAAACTGCATGTGTTCATTTCTGCAAAAAACGAAATCTTCATCTTGACCCTGAAATATTCTTCAAAGATATTTTAATTAATGTTGTGGACAATTTTAAATTTTTAGGCATCATATTTGACAAAAAGTTGACTTTTCAACCGCATATTTTAAATCTACGCAAACGTTGCCAAAAGGCTCTTAATATCTTACGAGTTTTATCTAAATTATCATGGGGATCTGATCGTACTTGCCTTTTTAAAATTTACAGAGCTTTAATTCGATCTAAATTAGATTACGGCTGCGTGGTGTATGGTTCAGCAAGAAAATCTGCTCTTCAAACCCTGAACACTATTCACCACGCAGCTTTACGTTTATGTTCTGGTGCCTTCAGGACTTCACCCGTAAGCAGCTTATATGTGGACAATTTTGAACCTTCTCTGGACTTGAGGCGACATTTGTTGTCCTTAGAATATTATTTTAGAATTTCCTCAATCCCTCATCACCCATTGCATACCATTCATCACAGTCCGTATTTAAAACGCCTCTATCAAGCTAAAACATCCTTCATCCCTACATTTCACTTAAGAATGCTAGATTTGATGAACGGATCCGAACTTTGTTCACTTGACGTCACCCAGAAAAAAATGTTTTCTTTCTCTCCTTGGTTTAATCATTATTTTGAATTCCAAAACCCATTCCAAAATTTCAATAAAGCAGATACCTCTCATATTATATACAAACAACTGTTTCAAAAGCATTTAGAAAATTACTCTAATTTTATTCAAATTTACACCGACGGATCTAAAAGGGCAGACTATGTTGGGGCTGCGTTCACTATTAATCACTCTGTTCACAGTTTTAAACTTCATTCTTCATGTTCTGTTTTTACTGCTGAAATAATGGCCATTTTTAAAGCATTAGAAAATATATCTGATCATTGTCATAAAAAATGTATCATTTTCACAGACTCATTAAGCGTTTTACAATCATTGAAACATCCTGATCATGACAGTCATCCCCTTGTTTTAGAGTCATTAAAAATAATTTATCATCTAACATCCAAAAATTTTAAATTAATATTTTGCTGGATTCCATCTCACGTTGGGATATCAGGAAATGAGATTGTCGACCGCGCCGCCAAATCGGCCGTAAATCATATTTGTCATACCATTCCTTATCGCGACTTGAAATCATTCATTTACAAATTTTTAGAAACAAAATGGCAGAACGAATGGAATGAACAAACGGAAAACAAACTCCATGCTTTAAAACCAAATATTATTCCATGGAAATCATTACCTTTTAGAAGACAAAATGTCATCTTGACACGCCTTCGTATTGGACACACTCGCATAACACATAGACACCTCCTCCTCGGAGAAGATCATCCCATCTGCAATTACTGTATCTGTCCACTAACCGTAAAACACATTTTAGTAGAATGCTCTCATTTTAATAGGCAACGACTTAAACATTTTAATTCTTATACCTTGGTTTTAGATGACATGATCGGAGAGAATCCTCATGCAAATATTTTTAGCTTTTTACATGACATTGGTTTTATCCATCACATATAATTGTATATAGTATTCATTCATAATGTTTTGACTCATTTCACTTTATTACAATATTATATATCTGATTTTTTATCTTGAGTTTGGCATAATATGTCCCATGAGGACTCAATGCCATAAAATCATATCCAATCCAATCCAATCCTAATCTAACTGATTTATTGCTGGATCCATCGCACACAAACTTGTTTTTATTCGTTACCGACATTGGCTTTATAAACTACATCTAGATTTTATAATTTGACCTTTTTCAGTTTCGATGTGAAATTTATTTATTTTGTATTTGTAGACTTGAGCTTTTACTTCATTTATTACAATACTGACAACGTACACTAAATAAACCTTGTTTGGCGCAGCATGGCCAAATATGGCCCTTGTGCCATAAAACCCCAACCAACCAATTGCCATATCCGAAGCATCTACCATTAATGAATACGTAGCATCAATTTTCGGATGGACAAGTAATGTTGCGTCAGCCATCGTAAGCTTACAAGTGTCAAACGTTTTGTGAAGTTGATCGTTCCATTCTATTGAAGTCCTATCGTTTATCTTCTTCCCTTTAGTTAACTCGTGTAACGGAGCTTGCTTTTCAGCTTCGTGAGGAATAAATCAGTGATAAAAATTCAACATGGCCAAAAACGTCTTAGTTCATCGACTGTTTTGGGCTGTGGATAAACTTTTAACACTTACACTTTTTTGGGCAAGGATGAAATTCCTTTTGCTGATACTTGAAATCCCAGAAAATATAAGATTTTACACCAAACACTTATTTTTGAAGGTTTAGTACGCCATACTTGCGAAAACGTTTAAGAACGATTTTTGGATCGTGTGTATGCTCCACCTCGTTACGTGATGCAACTAAAACATCGTCAAGGTATGCAAAACAACAATCAAGTCCTCGTAAAACGTTGTCCATAAATAGTTTGAACGTTTGAGCAGCGTTTACAAAACCAAAAGTCATGTAAACATATTCAAACGAACCAATAGGTGGAATTTGGTGATAGGCTTTTACAAGATCTAATTTTGAAAAAATAGTTTACCCGTCGAGTTGTGTGAAATCCTGTATATGTCGTATCGTATACCTATACCTCTGTCACTGCATTCAACCTGCGATTGTCTCCCATACACGAAACTCATCCGATTTTTCCGTACTAAATGAATAGGACTAGCCCAAGTGCTGTTAGATGGTCTTATACCCTGTTCGAGCAAACTAGAAAACTCTTTCTAACCAGCAGCTAATCGATCGGGACATAATTGTCTACGCTTAGTTGTATAGTAGGACAGTGAAAAATATTTATCTAGTCGTGGGACAGTTAAGAAAATTTCATTTTTAGGATTTCGTAAAACTGTTTTACAATTTTTCAAAGAAGCACTGTTTCTGCCGTTGGGAAATGAACTCAGACTGACGTCGTGAATGATGAATAACAGAAAACAAGATTTAATGTTGTTGTTCGAATGTCCATGGACAAGCACTGTGAGTTCTACCGTTTATATTCAACTGCATAATATTCAGGGTCCTCGTAGCATACTTCTCGCCATGAGACCGGACATCAGCTCGTGGCGCGTCGCCTGCCCCGACCGCGATAACATTATATTTATCACATAATATTGCACTATCCATGGAAAAGGGTGCCATTGCCTCCGAAGAGGTTGGACTTCTACCTGTTGGCCCGCGGAAGGTATTTTATTTCCCTTCTACCACCCAAAGGAAAATCCAATGGAGAGGCTTTCCTCTATCCGCCACCTGAGGACGCGCCCTATAGGGGTTACAGAGCTCCCCCGAGGGTACAAGATTTAATGAACAAAAGAATAAATGCAGACGCGCTTGCGTCTTGTTTTTGACGGTACATGATAATTACGTAATGCGTATGAAGAGCCAAGATGAAGTAAAAACAAAAGTATCGCCCTCTGGCGGATTTACGCGTAACATACATGGAGGCTGAACAAGCACTATAACCATTCTATCTTCCTGAGCCATCAATTAATCTACCTGCTGTCAAATTTCTACTCAGCAAAATATACATTTTTAAGTAAGAGGTATCATTACCTTTCTCATTTTTAATGCTCAAGTTAATATTTCTAACGCCACAAATTTTCGTTGATCCTTCGGCAATCACAGCTATTATTCAAAGGTTAAGAGTCCTTAAAATAAGTTCTATTAATACAAAAATGATCTGTTGCGGCTGTATCTAGGACCCCGTCCTATTTATTTAGTCTCGTTATTAAGGTATATGAGTAGAAGGCACCCTTGTTGTCTTTGTAGTCTTTTTCGAATCCTTTGATCTTTACGGTCGTACTCCCGCAGTACCAGCAATTCTTTATAAGATGTCCGACATTACCGCATTCATGGCAGGTTCTCATTTCTTTCTTCAGTTTAAAAATTGGATTCTGACGTTTTCAGTATGTTTAGTTCGTCTAGTTGACGTAAACGCTCTTGCTTTGTTTCGACTTGGATCTTTAGGCTGCAGTTTGTCGTATTCGGCGAGTAAAGCTTGTCGCACTGCTTGTGATGTGAAAATTTTATCGGACAACTGGTATAACTGCATCACTACATTATATCATAGTTTTCAGGAAGTTGATATAATAATTGATACACAATTTCATCGTTTGAAATCGTCTTCCCGGCAAGTTCCAAATCTTTTACAGTTCTGTACAAATGTCCGACGTACATAGTCATATTTTCAGGTGGTGAAAACTTAATGTGTTCATAAATGCTCACTTCAAAGCTGCAATTCTCTCTCCATTGTCGGCACGAATACATCACAAATCTTTTTCTTGGCTTTTTCCGGTGTTGTTGCGTCCATTACCAGAGTTTTCATTTATTCTTCAATACGCAGGCATATTGTGGACCAAGGCTTGTGGTAGTGGCTTGTTTTCCGCATGTGGTAGATTTCCACCTCGATTGGTTGAGCTCCTGCTGCAGGTTCCGATTCTATACCTTATAAAACCAAACAGTCCTTGACTGAGCAAATACATTTTCATGTTCAACTTCCAATTCCTAAAGTTTTCTGTACTTAATTTTCTTCAAAATTGAGAAAACCACGCCCTGCTACCATTAATGCTGGCTTGTTTACTTAGACCAATCGTATCCGTGGAACAAAGTTAACAGTAGCTTAAGAAAAGTGAATAGATTTGATTCTGCAGACTGTGGCAGGAATCCAATAAATAATCATTCCGATTATGACGGCTTGTCCATTTCTGGACCTTGCGCCATAAAAACTAAATCAACCAACCGGTCATGACGATGGCACAACTCTCAACGAAGACCATAACGACAGCTATTACACAATCGAAGTTGGTTGGGAGATACAGTACATACGCGTCAAACATATTTATACACTAACTACAACAGTTCTGCGGAAAATCAATGACGTCATAATATGAATAAATTTGCAGAGCATTATTGTTATTAATTTTGCTGAATTTTGAATTTTGCTGAATTTTATTGAATTAAATTTGCAGAGTATTAACTGTGATGAAATACCGAAGAACACGATTGTTGATAATCCTCAACACAAATACCGAAGAACGCCAAAGCCCAACTATGCACACACCGTAAAATGACGCATATAAATGAATTATACTCGTTTCTCGCCTTTTGCGATGGTTGTCCATCGAAGAAAACGTGTTTATTTTGCTTATTTGGTGAACAAAAAATATATTTTTAAGCAAAATAGACGTTATTGGATACATCCATTTATTGATCTCGGACTTACAAGATGCAGATTTTACACATCTTTTGCGGATTTACGTGAAAATCCAGATGAGCTCTTTGATTACTTCCGAATGAGTGTTCGATCATTTGACGAGCTTGCGGGAAAGATTCCTGACAAGATTATGTCGTAAAATACCTGTATGTTACGTTAGGTTTTAAGTCGAAGAATACTTCTGTGAGGCCATATGGTGGGAACGAGAGTGAAATAAATTAGTTATCGGACTGTTTTAATTTCACACATCAAATATTCATGGCTCCACATGTACTGTATCACAATTGGTGCACTCGCTGTTGATGTTGAAGGTTGCGGCTCATTACCGACCTCTATGAGATTTTGATGGTTAGCACCTGACCGCCTACAGTTTTTCTCAGATGCAGTTTCCATCACTACCTATTCGACGTTCCGATGTTATTCTTACACGATTACATATCGGACACACGCGTTTTACCCACAGCCATCTTTTATTAGGAGAGAGTACGCCTGTGTGTAGCGCGTGTGAAGTTCCTTTTACAATTCATCACATTTTAATTGATTGTCCTGGTTTTAATTATCATCGTCAATACTTTTTTAATAGAACGATTTTAAACTTACAAGATTTGATTGGAGAAAATCACCATCCAAATCTTTTTAAATTTTTAAACGCTATATATATAAAATTTTCTCACTTTATTTAATCATTCAGTATATCCAAACATTTTATATTTTTACCATGTTGATAAGTATGTTTTAATCATTGCATCACACCACCTTTTTTTTTTTTTTAAAAATTTCTTGCGCAGGAAATACATTACTTTTTTACAATGTTTTTATATTTACATTGATTTTATTTATTTTATCTTGCGTTTGGCGCAGCTTGTCCGTTCTTGGACCTTGCGCCATAAAACCCAAAACAACCAACCAATCAGATGCAGTTTCATGGATCTAACAAGTTTTCCAGAGTCCTCCGTGGTGAGAGAGGATCCATAAGGAATGAAACGCCACACTGTTTTCCTTCAAAAGGTGGTTTTGGAGTTCTTCGTTGGGTGACAAGGAGAGTGTTGCGCTTTCTAGACGACTGCCGACAAGTATGGAACAGGATTACAAACTTAACCGTTTATTCAAACATAACATCATTCAGACAAGTACACGACCGCATGCCATGCTAACAAAAACGAGAAGCGAGTGATCATCACAAAAGCCACAACATCGCATGTTGGATTGTGGTGTCATCTATTGGCCTTAGATTGATACTGCCACATTAGTATTCCCCCCCCCCAGTGATGGTATAATCTGTAGCATATAACCTGATTACAGTCGGTTCAAAAAATATATAAGCACCGGTACCCTTTCGATTCCGGATCGAATCGATTCTTTTTTTGGGTGTTGTTTTCGAATCGATTCTTTTTTTTTTGGGGGGGGGGGTGCTTTCGTTTCAACGTTGGATGCGAAAAAAAAAGCACATTTTGTAGTTACACAAAGGTCCCGTTGTGTACACGATTCAATGGCGGGGGGTGGGGAATTTCACACGAGGTCATAAAACCAAAGGTTTTAGTCGATTGCAAAGCCGTTTGGTGCGTGCAAACTCGACCGTTTCCAATACAAATCTGTTGGAGAAATCCTCTCCTTCAAGAAAAAAAAACCAAGGTTGGTCAAGACTCTGACGTTAACATAAAGAACCGTCACGAGAGGCTTTTTATGAAACAAAAACCCAAGGTTTTTTTTTTTTTTTTTTTTATTTATTTATTTTTTTTATTTTTTTTTAATCTATCAAATACATGAGATTGGAGAGAAGCACTCCTCCTCTACACGAGTCACCGTCCCCAGTTGCAGCTCCCCGTCCTTTACATAAGTCACCGGCATCACCCCGTCCAAGACGTGAAAAACGTCCCAGTCGTCCGTCTCGATTTCGAAACTTCTTCCAATACATTTGTTAATCCAGTCCCCGAGATTTTTGTAACATTCATTCGTAAAATCTCGTCTGTAGACTGTGAGGTAGCGAAAGTTCGACGCATTTTGGTAGTACGTTTTTCCTCCGTTTATAACGTTTCGTTGGACCTCTAAAATCATGGCGTCTCTTAATCTTTGCAATGCAAAAGACGTTCCAACGTCCATGTCGACCCACACCATCTCCAACGACTTCCATTGTTCCAAGTCGTTGGTAACTATCCATTTTGCGGAAACGACTTTGAAGTGGATCATGGTGAAAAACGTGATCTCGACTGGGGGAGATGTGGGGTTTTATATATATATATATATATTTATATAAACCCCAGCTTATCGAATTTCCCGTTGGAGCGGATATCCGCTCCTTCCTGTTGTTGCGGATGCGCGTTTCTATTTTTAGTCGATTTTTTTTCACACGAGGTCATAAAAAAATTTTCATGATTGTGGTGATAATCATGCAAGTGTCTTGTAAAAGAAACGTCAAGAAACATCAAGAAAGAAAATTTTACATAATTGATACAAAATAGAGACAATAAAAATAAGAACGAAATTAAATTCCTGTCCAAATCGATGGCGAGTAATGTCGAAAAAAAAGTTATTTTTCCTCGATGCTTTCCCAAGGATAGCATCCCCACGCGGGATTTTTTCCCGCGTGGTCAATGAGTGTGTGCTGCTTGCGACACCAAGGTTGGTCGGGAAAATGTCCGTGAAAAAAAAGGCCTCTCACGAATCAATCTCCTCCGAGATTGATTCGTGAGAGGCCTTTTTTCCACAGACATTTTTTTTTTGTTCATTGAAACACATCGTTAAAATATTCGAAGTAAATCACTTCTGCAAAGTCGATGGGGTCCATGGGTTCGTTGGTGGACGTTTCGGGTTGCAGTCGCCTACAACTCAAGTCCAAAGGTTCTTCTTCCCAAATGTCATTGTCTCGAGACTCCATCGGAAACCTTTCCAAGTTTTGTCGGTGCGCAGGACGAGGAGACATCGCGTCTTTACAAAACGTCGGAACCTGTTCCGAAAAGAATTGAGGATCCATCGAGCAGCCTGGAGCAAGCGAGACTCGAGTAGTAGTAGTAGCAGGACGAGGAGACATCGCTACTGCGGGAGACGTCGGAACCTGTTCCGAAAAGAATTGAGGATCCATCGAGCAGCCTGGAGCAAGCGAGACTCGAGTAGTAGTAGTAGTAGTAGTAGCAGGACGAGGAGACATCGCTACCGCCGGTATTTTCTCGATTCCAACCATCTCGTGGACCTTTTGCAGCGTCACGACGTCGAGGGCAAACACGGTCGGCTGCACCGTCACGACGACGTACCGCGTTCCTGGATCCACCCGATAGACGCGTTGCGACTCGAGCACGGTCATCGAATTGATCTTTTGCTCGGAAAGATCGTTCCCGGACGCACTGGATCGGCGCCTCTGCATCCAGCTCGTAAAACAGCATCGGCACTTGCGACGTTTGCAACAGGTGGCAGGTGCCTTCTCGGATCGTCCTCTGTCCAAAGGTAAAAAGTTTTTTGACGAAAAAGACGTTTTCGTGAACGTAGACGGTCCGCACGTCGGAATTGGTTTTCTGCCGCATGGACAGGGACATTCGGGCCTCGACCTTGTCCCAGCCGACGTTTTTCGCTTCCGTCACCAGAGTCTGCGCCCTCGTGGCCGAATAAACGAAATGGTCCATGAGCTTGCGGGTAAACCCTTGGATTCGGGTAAACGAGACGAGGCTCTTGGCCAGTTTGGACACTGCAATCGTGACGCTGCCTTGCGTCGCATGATTTGCCAGTACCCCCTTGTCCGCCGAGTACTGGAGGATCCTGACGTGCTGGGTAACGGTGGTTGGAAACAAATCCACTTCCATGATGTGAGAGAGAGAGAGAGAGAGGTTCTGAACCGATGGAGCGTTTGTAAGATAATGACTCGAAAAAGGACTGGCAAGCGTTTAAATAGGGTTCCAGTCAGCAGGAAGCAGAGGCCATCCCTCAAGGACAGGAAGGGAAAAGTCTGATAAGGGAGAACATCCGGCAGCAATAACCGGAAGCGTTGATCTCGGCATGCTCAAATCCAAAGGTCGCATATCGTCGTGACTGGCCGCCTCCTTGTGCGCGATTTGCTCTCGACTCGCTTCCTGCTGCCAATCCTCTTCTCGCCGGCGTTTCGAAAGAGGCTCGTGCGTCGCGTAGGGATCGTGGACCAAAACTTTACTGCCGAAAGGGTTTTCGAATCGCAGTAGCGTTTCGTTGGTCACTCGAACCGAAAACAGAGTGTGTTGGACGGTGACGACGACGTACAGGGTGTCCTCTGGTACCCCATAGGCGGTGTGGGGTTGCAACACGAACCTTTCGTAGAGATGTTGGTCTTGCCATCGAAAGATTCCATCGCCGACCCACGGATCCGCTTTCGATCCAACGGAACTCGAAGGCAGGCGATACAAAAGCACGGGAGCGTCCGACGTCTGATAGACGTGGGAGGTCCCCGGTGCGACGCGTCGTTGTCCGAAAGTAAAGTAAGCCCCGACCACGAAACAGGCGTCTGGTTCCGATGCGTTCAACAGGTAGACCGTCCTGACGTCGGTGTTGCGTCCCTTTTCCCTGATGGGCTTGGCCAAGCGTCGATGAATCTTTTCCCACTTGACGCGATGCGGTTCGAACTCGTTGAGCTTGCTGGCTCCCAGGGCATTGTAGATGAAATTCTGAACTTTTTTCTCGTCGAGCGATTTTCCTCGGCGCCAGGAGACGCGGTGGTCCCCGATGGGATCCAGGCTCGTCAGCAGACACGCCACTCGGCCCGACGCGGCCAGCTTTTCAAAGGCAGACTTTGACGGGGGAACGACGAGAGTCGTCACGGTATCGCAAACGCTCGAGGGGAAGAGGTCGAGGGACATATCGTGTGTGAGAACCTCGAGTGATGTTGAGTCCAAATCGCGTAGCCTTCTTATACTCCCCTCGACGACGACAACGAGGGAAATTTTTTTTTTTTTTTTTTTTGAGTTGTATAGAAAATTACATTTTTTTACGGTGCAACCATTACGTTCCACTTGACGTATCGATATTTTCCGTGCCTCCATGTGATGTGGACTTCGCTCGGCGGGTGTTCGAGTCCATCAAACCTTAAATGCATCGGACCAATGATCGACTCCCTTTCTTTTTTCGTAACGACGACGGCAGCGTCATCAGAGTCAGCATCTTGCTCTTTCATGTCGACGACGACATCATCGGTAGCAGTCCCACTCGACTCGGCTACGAGTTCCCCTGGTGTTGCGTCGTTCGACATAGTGCTTTCTTGTCCAAACAAGGCATCCCGCGTCGCCTCTGAAAATTGTTTTACTAATTCGTGTTTCGAAATAATCTCGTTGGCCCGCATCGAAACGAAATGCGTAAACCCTTCCATCCACTCGGTCAGGTAGCAAGAGTCGGGCACACCTCTCTGAACCATTCGAAGGAGAGGAGACGAGCGACTGTTTGTCGAAAAGAAAAAGGGCTCGTTCTTGACTACTGCTACCGAATATAGTAGACTCTTGAACATTTCTCCTTTCGCGACACCCCCTCTGCGGGACGTGGCGATGGCCTTAAACATTTCTTGGGGAGTGACGATCCGAGTCGACATGGATCCTTTGAAGAACGACGGCACAACGTCCGACACGTGCCTTCGCGGAAGGGTCCCGTATCCGTAGCTCGTCTTGTTTTTGTATCCGAGAAGCGAGTTGACGTCTGACAATTTCCAGTAAATCAGACCGTCGACGATGCCGACGCAGGCCGAGAGGACGAGGTCGTCGTTGATTTGAACTCGAAACCACATGCTTGGGATATAGTGAAGGACTGGAGAGTGAATGACAAACTCGAGGATTCGCAGTGCCTTTTATACGGAGGCATTCCTAAAAAAAAAAAAAAAAAAAATCCATCGAAATATTTTTGGCTCGAGCGATGAAAGTCAACTCGCTTCTCTTCTGATACAGAGACTTTTTTTAGACCCATTGGGTATATAATCAGACGCATCGACTCGCGATTCAATCACTCTCGCTTTGGCTCAACAATCCCCTTTGTCGTGGACCCATTCAATGGCCGACGACGATTTGCAAGACGTTTGGGACTTGATAGACCGAGCCATGGACGCATCTCCTAGCCGACGATACCAGAGGTCCAGTACTCCTTCGTCGGAAAAGTGTTACTCTCCAAAGACTCCTCCGAACGAAACGCGAGCTTCGCCCGTTCTCTTTACTATAGACACAAAGCCCGATCCGTTTGTGGAAAGTCGCCCGATCGAACGTTATCCTCGACGCCACGATTGGCACGACAACCCGAAATCCACCGAAAAGTCTCCTCCAAACGATGATAAAGAGCCCTACCGAAAAGCATCTCGTCAAAGAAACAACGCTCTTTCTACAGAGGAAAGTCGACCGAAACTAAATCGAAACGACGATGCAAGGTGTCGAAATTTTCGGTCCGAGGTATGGAAAAGTAACAAAGGTCGGTGGAACGACCATCGGTTCCCGACGAAAAACTACTACAGCCACAATCGATTCGACGACGAGACCTGTCGTCGAAAACTCTTTTCGAGGCCGTGGAAAAACAACGGCGTCGAGAAAAAACGGTGCGGCACGAGACAAGTGTTTGACCACGGTCTCGATGTGTCGCTCGTTCTCTGCGTCCGAGGGAATTCGTATACAGTCTCGAACGGGTTCCGGAGCGTGTCGGAGGACGGATGCCCAAACTGGCAACACCAGCTCATCGAGGACTTGGAAGAGTTTGGAGGGAGAGGCCTCTATCTCGTAGGGGCCGAGACGGAAACGGTGTGGAAAGAGTTGAAAAGAGAATTTCAGCCACTCCAAGAGATTAAAGTGCACGCGCTGGACGATCGACTCGTCGGGAAATGCAAGTACTGTAAGGAAACCGAGTGCCACCGATGGAAGGTGGTGGTGGGTGGCGTTCAAAAGGTGATTGGGAGGACCGTGAATGCCATACCCCACTAGATGTTTTTTTTATTTGCACTATTTATATTTAAAAAAAAAAAAAAATTTATTTTTTATTTTTACATCAAACCACCCCGACGTTGTGCATTTTTTTAGAAGTTGCAATTTCACAAATTCCGCCAACGTCATCGAGAGGAATCCAAATCGTTTTTTCAGCTCGACGGAGAATAAAGGCCTCTCGTTTATACACATCTATATAAAGTGATCGCGACAACGAAAAGAAAAAGATTAACTTTTTGTTCCGATGGAAGCTTATTTAATTGAAAAAGAAAATTTTCTTACTTTCCATAGACCTTTCGACGAGAAATTAATTCCATCTGATTTGGTTTGTATAGAGTACGGGTCCTGTCCCGAGCCCACGAAAAGAATCTTGGAAAAGGTGTATTTGAAAGAAAAAATTTACGATTTGAGGACTATAGGTCGTGACGAAAGTCAAGTGTTTGTGATGTTCATAGGTCGAAAAACGTGTGTCGGTTGCTATGAAGACTATGAAAAATTAGTTCAGCGTACCGTGACTGTACCGGTTTTTGCAATTGATCCACGTCATCTGAAGCATTTTCCACCGTCTGGTGAACGTTGGAATTATTTACCTCTCCAACAGTTTCTCAAAGAGTTGGAAATGTGACCCCCCCCCCATTTTTTTTCTCTGAAAATAAAACATTCATTGGGAAATGTACAGTCGATTGTTCGAAACGATGCGAAAAAAAAGCTGAATGGGCTCTGAGATGGATCCGGCAAGAGACTGGTGGCGTTCGCAGCCTTTTCGCGGTCCAACCTTGGTGGAGCTTTATATAAAGTGGAGGCAAAAAAGTCAATTCCATAGCAAAGTCATTGGAATCTCTAAAGAAATATTTTTCAAGGGGGGGGGGATGAAAATATTTTTAGAATCCCAAGGTCGAATTCTCTTTAAAAATTTCTGTCAGTATACAAGTAGAACGCAGCGAGCGGGGGGTCGGTTCGACGTTTCTGTCAGTATACAAGTAGAACGCAGCGAGCGGGGGGTCGGTTCGACGTTTCTGTAAGTCCAAGTAGAACGCAGCGAGTTTGATCCTCGAGTTGAAAGTAATTTGGATAGGTGTCCTAGTAGTTGAAGTAAGTAGACGAGTAGAGAATTAAAAAAATTTTTTTTTTTTTTTTTTTTTTTTATTAGCATTTACAAAGTTTTTTATTTGTGGCAATTACAAAGTTTTTTCTTCCTTGCATACATGCTCCTCGGGTCCAGATTCGAAATGCCGTCGGGCACGTATAATCCTTTACAGAAATCTATTGCGATTACATTCCATCGCGTTCTAGTGACATCTCGATCAGATGGAATGTCTGCTGCTGCGGTCCCAAAACGAAATGGCTCTGCTTCTTCCAGAGACGACCATCCAAAGGTCCCCAACTCGTCCCAGCTCGGATGTTCCGCATCTGGTATCGTGGCATCGGACCTCATCCGAAAGGGCTCTGCTTCTTCCAGAGTGGACCATCCCAAGGTCCCCAACTCGTCCCAGCTGGAATGGTCTGCATCAGGTATCCTCATCGAGACGAGAGGGGACAATTTGGCCAACAAAACCGGCTTCAAGACGTCCCACACCTCGTCGTCCGTCAATAGCCGCTGAGCGTCCATCGGGAGTAACTAAAAAAAGTATGACCGATCACTAGGACATCTGCATAGAGTCTGTTGAAATCACAACACAAAAGGACTGGGCCGCCGCCGAAATCTCCTTCTCACGATCTTGAGGCAAGGGGTGCGCGTGCAAGCCAACGAACATTCGTGCGACGCCTCAAACAGTTTTTCAAACAAAAGTTTACGACGGCGCGAGGTACTTTGTCTCCATAAAAATTCCGCCGCTCGGTCGACGCTCCAACCGTCGTAGCGACGAAACCCGTGGTAGCTTTTCAAATGCAGACTCAATTCGCTATGCACGGCTTCGATCAGACGACGCGTAAACCTGTATCCCGTCGATCGGAGTAACAAAGTATCGGCCACCTTGTTCCAATTTTCGCAATTTCGTCTTTCTCTCAGCGCGCAGACGCCCTCCTCTGGAATGGGAGCTCGGCACAACGGGCACGTAACCCCGTCCTCCTCCACCCAATCGGCCAGACACGATTCGTGAAAGCGATGCGTGCAGCAACCGATAACGGCCTCGCCTCCCTCTTCCAGACAAATGGCACACGTAGACATTATTCCAAAGGAATAGTGTGTCCTCTTTTATAAGAAAGTAACGTTTCCGGCAACAGGATGCAGGCCTTTTTTTTATAAGGAAGTAACGTTTCCGGCAACAGGATGCCGGCCTTAAGGAAGTAACGTTTCCGACAACAGGATGCAGGCCTTTTTTTTGTATTCCAAAGTCGAGTTTTTTTCCGAGTTGCTTGTAAAAAAAATTCCCAATCGAGTTGACGAGTCCAAGTAGAGCTGAGCGAGTTTGATCCTCAAATTTGGATGGGTCCAAGTGGAGCTGAGCGAGTTTGATCCTCGAATTTGGATGGGTGCGAGTTTAAAAAAAAAGTCAAAGAAACACGACTCGAAGGACAGCGAGTGCGAATTCCATATCGATGGTAGCGTCGTACAATTCGGGTACTTCTCCTTCGAGTTTTTTCACGTGCGGATTCTCGATCCACTCGCGGCAATTCCAATGCTCGTGACGGACCTCCAGTCCAATAGTAGCGTCACTCCACTTCAATAGTTTCATTCTGTTTTCATCCAAGTACTGCTGCTTGCGCTTTGCGTCTCGAGACCGATGCTTCTCGGCATCGCGTTTCACTTTCAAACACCGGTGTCCGTAATAGAAGCGAGTTGGATTCTCGTGAAAGGTTTCTGTATTCCAGAGCGAATACAGAGAAAGTGTTTCTCGTAATCAAGTAGAACGGAAGCAAAGTTGGATTCTCGTGAAAAAAGCGTTTCTGTAACTGGTCCGACGTTCTACTTGTCACTATACAAGTAGAACGAAGCGAGTCGAATTCTCTTTAAAAATTTCTGTCAGTATACAAGTAGAACGCAGCGAGTCGAATTCTCTTTAAAAATTTCTGTCAGTATACAAGTAGAACGCAGCGAGTCGAATTCTCTTTAAAAATTTCTGTCAGTATACAAGTAGAACGCAGCGAGCGGGGGGTCGGTTCGACGTTTCTGTCAGTATACAAGTAGAACGCAGAGAGCGGGGGGGGGGGTCGGTTCGACGTTTCTGTAAGTCCAAGTAGAACGCAGCGAGTTTGATCCTCGAGTTGAAAGTAATTTGGATAGGTGTCCGAGTAGAGAATTATTTTCCAAGAGTCTCTTCAAGTCTTTCCAAAAAAAAAAAAAATTTTTTTTTTTTTTTTTTTTTTTTAAGAGACTCTTGGAAAATAATTCTCTACTCGTCTACTTACTTCAACTACTAGGACACCTACCTCACCGTGGTCCGATTATTCTGGAAACGACCGCGTTTGTCCACGTGAATCGTTGCCCTTTCGAGGCTTTACGCACAAGGCCGTGAAAGAAAAATAAACCCGGGTTTTTTTTTTCCAAAATGAATTCGGCACTGCATTCCTACCCACCCATGGGTCCTGCTGGTAGCATCTGCAAAATCCAATTTCGACTCTCTTTATCTCTCTTCGTTTCCGGCAACAGGAAGTGGGCCGAGGATATAAATCCGCACTCCTTTCTTCTCCCGCCCATTACGAACCCCATGCCTTGTGGATTGTGCCATTGGGTCGTGCAGCCGACTGAAAAGTACGAGATGGAATGTTGCGAGGCAGTGTTCCACTCAAACTGTCTCGACCGTTACGCAAATTTCCAAAAGGAACCCTTCTGTCCGAGCTGCGAGGACGCTTTCAGCGACGAGGGACTCGAAGCGATCGCAGCGGCGGCTGATGGCGAAAAAGCCACCTGCGGACTGTGCAGAGAGGTCGTTTCCACGCTGCATCCCGTCCTCGTCCCGTGCCGACATCCCTTCCACGTAGTATGCCTCGCCAAGCACGTCGCCTTTGTCGATCCGAACGGTTGCTGCCCCACCTGCAGAACCGTTCGGATCCCCGAAAATGCCTTGACCCTACTGACGCGCACGTGGCTGGTCGAGTGTTGGATGCACGTGCGAAACAGTGCCCTCCAGATGAACCGAGAGTATCCCTCCGAGGTGTTGGATTTCATCGCAGAGGCCTCCAACGACCAGTTTTCCAGCGACATTTGGGCAAATCCCAGTGCCTACTGGCCCCCAGGGGCATTCCTTCTTTAGGTTTGTACGGGCTTCACAACCCCGGGGTACCTGAGTGATCTTTTCTACCTTTCGTTGTTCTCCTCACCTACCCTTTGCTTTTTGCTTTTTCTTCCTCCCTCATTGTGGTTGCCTCTTCGGAGGTGAGGGCTCCCCTTGAGAAGCTTTTCGCCAGTCTGTGCTTTCAGCTCCTCTTGGGGATTATATCACCCACGTGTTTGCCGTGCGTGGATACCCGTGTCCCTGGAAAAGGGGATCCTGGCAGTTGAGGGACGATATACTGACCCAATACACTGCTTTGGCCCCGGCTTCAGGTAAACGGGAGGTGTGCATTGGTCCCGTGCTCATCAATCGGCTGGTCGTTTTTTGGCTAGGGCTAAGCAATCGGCCACTTACTGGACACCTCGCTAAGGGTGGAGGCTGTCTCAGGGGTGCGCCGTGCGCGTATAGTCGCCGATTAGCGCCGATACAGTTGTCTGCATCCCCTTGTTGGACTCCGTGGTGGGTGGTGCTGTCGGTGACCGAATAATATATCTTTATCTATGATGGAAAATGCTACAAATTCTTCTCCCCCTCGAGGGGAGCAACAAATGAAAATCAATATATCAAACGCTCGTTTTTTCTTAGTTAAACTTGTTAACAACTCTCTTAATTCAAACCCCATACAAAACTCTTTTACTTCTGTTTCACCGTTCTTGATTCATAAGACATTTCAATCTTTTATAGGCAATACTAAATCCATTAAAAAACTTCGTTCCGGAGATCTTCTGGTCGAAGTCGCAACTGAAACACAGTCAAATTCACTCTATAACGCAAAAACTCTTGGTTCTTTTACTGTCACTGTTTCTCCTCATTTTTCATTAAATACCTCACGTGGTGTGATCTCCGAACCGGACCTTCTTTTTTCTCCAGAAGAAGAAATCCTGGAAAATATTCGTGATCAGCATGTAGTTGGTGTTCGTCGTATTACAATACGTCGTGATGGGAAGATCCTTCCCACCAAACATCTAATATTGACGTTCGACACACCAATTCTGCCGACACGAATCACAGCCGCATATCTGAGCTGTCCAGTTCGAGCTTATGTCCCGAATCCTCTGCGCTGCTTCGGCTGCCAGAGTTTCGGACATTCGAAAATCTCCTGTCGCAGCCAGATGAAATGTGCCCGTTGCGGTGATGTGGGTCACGAGAGTGACGGCTGCTCCGCTACGGCTCATTGCGTTAACTGTGGAGGAGACCATCCCTCATTTTCCAGGACCTGTCCGAAATGGGTTCTCGAGAAAGAAATTCAATCTGTGAAGATTGCACAAAAAATTTCTTATCCCGAGGCCCGAAAAATAGTCGATTCTCGAACCCCCAAAACAGGAATATCTTATTCAACAATAGTTAAAAAAACTTATCAAACCATAGCCACACAAACAGAATCTTCTTCAGCAATCATTACATCTAATAAGAACTCATCACCTTCCAAAACTAATATCTCATCATCCAAATCTAATTCACCAAAACAATCCTCTAAACAATCATCTGCCACATCCTCAAAAAATACCGACGCTAGTTCTCAAATTCCGATATCAAAAGAACAAACTCAAAAAACACTCAAAAGACCTAAAACTGATGGATCTAACACAAAATATAAAAATTCGAAACACATAAGAAACCTGCCAAAAACTTCAAAGCATCTTCTTCGGCACGCAGCCGAAGAATTAGAATTAAATATCCATGCGTCGGATTTTTCGGAGGACGACGCAGATATAGAAGTAGATTCATCGTGAATCTCAATCTCCTTCTAAACAAAAATTACTTCCTTTGTCTCATGGAACTGTCGTGGTTTCCGATCTAAAATAGATGACATAAAAACGATTATATCTTCTTACCATCCAGCGTGTGTGGCTCTTCAGGAAACTTTCTTGAAGCCCTCCCACACATGCAAGATACGCAGGTATAGTTGCATTAGAAAAGATCATGATGCTGGTACTACAGTGTCTGGAGGTGTGTGCATTTTAACGTCACACGATTTTCCCAGCACTGTAGTTACACTTCGCACATCTTTACAGGCTGTAGCCGTAAGAATACACATTCATTCTCTTGTTACAGTCTGCTGCCTATACCTGCCACCACATGCTGTCATCACACAAGAGGAACTAAATGGCCTGATATTTCAGCTTCCAGTCCCTTTTATTCTGCTTGGTGACCTGAATGGTCACAGTACCCTGTGGGGAAGTGATAGTGCGAACCGTCGAGGGCAACAGATTGAAAAGTTGATAACAGATCACGCTCTCTGTTTGCTCAATAACGACGAGAAAACGCACTTTCACGAACCCACGAGAACTTTCCATTCAGTTGATTTGGCCATTTGTTCTCCAACGCTCCTTCCGTTGTTGAATCTCGTAGTAGGGAGTGATTTGCATAACAGCGATCACTTCCCCCTTTTCGTCTCGCATGATAGTAGTGTCAGAGTGCACCGACCACCTACCTACTTATATCATCGAGCGGACTGGGTTACATTTTCACAACTAGCAGCGGTTACGGAAACAATGGTTAACATGGATGATATTAACATCGCTGTCAACAATGTCACCAACGCAATTATTAAGGCTGCTGATATAACCATTCCCAAACGTTCCTCTCAACCACGCAGTATATGTAAGCCTTGGTGGAACATCGAATGCCAAACTGCTTACAAGAGACAAAAGAAGCTGTGGAATATATTTCGGAGATACCCGACTACTACCAACTTGGTCGCATTTAAAAACGCCAAGGCCTTTTCTCGCAAGGTGAGACGTCAGAGCCAGAGAGAATCTTGGATTAGATACGTCTCTTCTATAACATCTTCAACACCAAGCAAGCAGTTGTGGAGGAAAGTGAAAGCAGCCAATGGTCTATATCGAGAATCGACCATTCCGATATTAGAAACCACGGCTGCTGTATACTCATCTCCACATGACATTGCCAACGTCATTGGAGAGGCTTTTGCACTCATGTCGAGCTCCGACTCTTATAGTCCTGCTTTTCAAGCGACTAAGAGTCGAGCTGAACGTACATGTCTTAATTTTAAAAGCAGAAGAACCCTCTCTTATAACTGTGAGCTTATGATGTTTGAATTGAAGAAGGCGTTATCTCAAGCACATAACACCAGTCCTGGGCCGGACGGAATCGCATATTATATGCTTCGCCACCTGTCATCAGATTCTTTGTTCAATATTCTTTTTCTTTTCAACAGAATCTGGAATGAACAAAAATTTCCTGATTCCTGGCAAGAAAGCATCGTGATTCCGATCCCGAAGCCTGGCAAGAACCCCAAAGATCCTCTGAGCTATCGTCCAATTGCCTTGACGAGCTGCCTTTGTAAGACTCTTGAACGTATGGTCAATGCCCGTCTCATTTATATTCTTGAAAAGAATAACATCATTTCTCCTCACCAGAGTGGCTTCCGCAGAGGAAGATCCACTCTTGACAATATAGTGAACCTTGAGTCACAAATACGCAATGCGTTTGTGAGGAGAAATCATTTAGTTTCTATCTTTTTTGATGTTGAGAAAGCATATGACCGTACGTGGCGTTATGGTATCCTCCGTAATATGTTCGACTCTGGATTTAGAGGAAATTTACCTATTTTCATTGACAACTTTTTAACTTCACGAACTTTTAGGGTCCGCATCGGATCAATTTTATCCAATTCTTTTACTCAAGCTGAGGGAGTCCCTCAAGGTAGTATTTTAAGTGTCACCCTCTTCATCCTTCATTTCAATAACATCATTCATACTCTTCACCCACCAGTGCATGGGACTTTATACGTAGACGACTTGCAGATATCATGCCAAGGATCAGACATGCGACTAATCGAGCGGCAACTTCAAACTGCTGTCAACAACTTGGTCAAGTGGTGCGACCAGAATGGCCACACACTATCCCCTAGCAAAAGTGTCTGTGTCCACTTCTGCAGAAAGCGGGGTTTACACCTCGACCCCGAGATTAATATTCGCAATTTTCCGATTCCCGTTGTCAACGAGATGAAATTCCTCGGAGTCATTTTCGACCGCAGGCTCACTTTCCTTCCGCATTTATTATCTTTGCGAAGGAAATGTGAAAAGTCCTTAAATATCCTCAGGGTGTTATCTAACACATCTTGGGGTGCGGATCGAACATCATTACTCCGAATATATCAATCTATTATTCTCTCTCGTATTGACTACGGATGTATTGTGTATACAACCGCGAATTCAAATAATCTCCGCAGATTGGACACTGTACACCATTCTGCTTTGAGGATATGTTCTGGTGCATTCCGCACATCACCTGTTCACAGCCTCTATGTGGAATGCCACCAGCTCCCACTTGACCTGAGGCGAAAGAAGTTGTCTGCCAATTTTTATTTTAAAATCCAGTCCATGCCATCTCATCCTTTGAAACGCATGATTCTTACTCCAGGTTTGAGACGAATTTACGATGCCCGTCCCTCAAATATTCTTCCGTTTCACGAACGGGTACAACTTAGCATGAATGACTCAAACCTAAGTGACATCGCAACTCAACAAACGAATATTTTACGATTCCCACCTTGGAATACTCCTTCCGTAAAATATTTAAATCCTTTTTCCCACAATAAATCTGACACCGCCCCAATTGTTTTCCAACAGCTTTTTGCCACACACCGCTGTCAATACTCGTCATATATTCCAGTTTTTACGGATGGATCGAAAGGAGTGGGATATGTAGGCTGTGGTATTTCTTTTGATACCGCCATATCCAGCTACAGCCTTCATACTTCCTGCTCTGTATATACTGCTGAAGCTGTCGCCATTTATTGTGCGCTCCAGCAGATATCTTCTCTTCGCCACCGTAAATTCTGTGTCTATAGTGACAGTATGAGTGTATTGGAACAGTTGGAGTGCTACAATCATAAATGTCATCCCGTTGTGTCAGATATATTTGGCATCTTACATTCACTTGGGAAAAGGAGTTTTGATATTTTGTTTTGTTGGGTCCCGAGTCACGTGGGCATTAAAGGTAACGAACTTGCTGACAGTGCTGCGAAGGCAGCCTCTGTTCCACTGCAGCAAGCCGTTCCTTTAACTGATATCAAAGTGTCCACAAAGGAGTACATTCACTCTTTGTGGCAGGAATCATGGAATCTGCAAGTCACCAATAAATTACATTCCATCAAACCATTTATTCATTTTTGGCCATCTGCCCGAATGCGAGGGACGGATGTCAAACTGACTCGACTTCGCATCGGGCACACACGATTCACTCATCGTCATCTTTTGTTGGGCGAGAGTCCATCTTTTTGTCATACATGCTCATTAGATTTTACCGTCAAACACATTTTAATTGACTGCCCTAATTTTAATCATCATCGTTTAAAATTTTTTAAAACATTAATTTTAAATTTGCACGATCTCATTGGGGAAAATCCTCATCCAAATCTCTTCCCTTTTTTAAGTATCATTGGGTTTTTAAATCTCATATAGTGCATTTATCCATCACGATATTTATATCATGCCTTTCTATTATAATTTTATATTTTTTACCATGTTGATCTATGTTTAAATCATGACATTTTAAATTACTTGCGCAAGACTTGCATATATCTTTTATTACAACATTTTTATATTTACATCGTCTTCGTTTATTTTTATCTTGCGTTTGGCGCAGCTTGTCCGTTCTTGGACCTTGCGCCATAAAACCCAAAAGCAACCCAACCCAGTGCCTACTGGTCGATCGATCGAGTCGTGGAGTTTCTCTGGCCTCGTCGACCCATGGATCCTACCCTCACGTCGTTGCTCATGGGAATGCATTTCAAATGGCACGCTTGCAGTGCGCGGTGCGACCTCATTCCTTGCCTCCAACGTCAATGGGCCCTCGGATACGCGGAGGATCGTTTCTGCAATACGTGACGCCGTTTCCAGCAACAGGACGTGACGCCGTTTCCGGCAACAGGACGTGACGCCGTTTCCGGCAACATATCCTACCTATATATATGTGTGCGAAGCAGTCAGTTCGGGAAAAACAAAATGTCTAGCTGCTGTCATTGCGCCGTGTCCAAAGACTACCCGGTGGATCTATCGTGGACTTGCTCAGAGGACCGTCACTACACGTGTCATCGAGTGATGTTGACCGCTATGGAAAAAATTCCATTCCGGAATGTCCTCACCGACTGGATTTTCACCAACCTCACCTATGAATTGGAACAGTGCTCGATTTTCCACCCGACTGGACTTTTAAAGGACAAGCCACTGAAACTGGAGGAGATGGTGTTATTCCTCTGGCCGCTTCGACCCAAAAACCTTGCTGACGGTACCATACACGAGGTGAGTCTACACCTTTGGCACCTTTGGAAGCAAGTCCACAAGTGCAGTCCCAGTTGTAGGACGGGGGACGACCTGCACAAACCATTTGTCGAACCCATTGAATATTTTGTATACCTGTAATGATAATAAATAAATGCAAACGAAAAAAAAAATGTAATTTATTTTTTTCGTTTGGGTAGTAAAACCAACGTTGGTTCCAATCACTCCTCATTGCCTGTGATCATAGTTTCGTGCATAGCGATTTTGGCCGACGATCGCTTCGAGACTTGCAAGTCTCAAAGCCGATCGTCGGCCATTTAACCCCACACGGGAAGCTATGCAGTTTCCAAATTATTACGAGTTGACATTGCCAGTCTAAAGAACAATGGCCGTGTTATATGCCAAGCCAGGTTCGAGTAGAGATGACATTTTAGAAGAGAGCATTTGGGTACAGATGGACGAGTGGGACTCTTGGAAAATAATTCTCATGTCGACTCTGAAATTTGCGCGATATGTCTAGAGGCGTTGCCCGAGTGTGTTTTCATGGACGAGACCTTACTCAACTGTGGATTTCATTCCCTTGTCGAGATGGATCACTCTGGGACGAGAACAGTGTCCACTCTGCGATATCGGACGGTTTTAAATTGAGCATTACGATTGGCACCGAGTGCCCGTCGCGACTCGACCTGACAAAGTGGATAAGTACGAATGAATTTAAACAACATCTTCCACACCTCACCGCGGTCCGATTATTCTGGAAACGACCGCCGCGTTTGTCCACGTGAATCGTTGCCCTTTCGAGGCTTTACGCACGAGGCCGTGAAAGAAAAATAAACCCGGGTTTTTTTTTCCAAAATGAATTCGGCACTGCATTCCTACCCACCCATGGGTCCTGCTGGTAGCATCTGCAAAATCCAATTTCGACCCTCTTTATCTCTCTTCGTTTCCGGCAACAGGAAGTGGGCCGCAACAGGACGTGACGCCGTTTCCGGCAACAGGACGTGACGCCGTTTCCGGCAACATATCCTACCTATATATATATATGTGCGTGTGTGCGAAGCAGTCAGTTATACGACTGCATCATGTCGACCGCAGACCGAGATGCATATGATCGAGATATGATCACGTCCGACATGGCGTTCATGGAGTTCATGCACGACGCCCGTGTCGGACTGCTTTCGGCCCGACCTCCAGAGGTGGTGGAAATCGGGATCGACTATTGCGACTGGGTCGTGGAGACGTTGACCGAGATGTTTCCCGACGGTCCGTGGGACTTTATTCTTCGCATCGTCTTGTGGAAGACCAGCGGCGCGACCTGCGTCCAATCCGGTCTGGATCGGCACGGGGGTGACCATTTAAAGTTCTTTTGGGAAGACGTCGTCGTCCCAAAGATTTTCGAGGCGGCCGAACGTGCGTGGCATCGTTCGTCGGGATATTTGGTCATTCCCGTGAGCACGTGGATCCATCTCGGAACCATCCTCTTGGAGTGGATCTACGGGGCGAATCATTGGGAGCAGAGACACTTTGAAGCTCCCACGCCCTGCTCCATCTGTTTGGAATGGATGTACGAGTGTGAATCGACGCGTTGCCGTCATCGTTTCCACGTTTACTGTCTGGACGGGTGGAGACGTACCGGTGACGGGACGTGCCCCATGTGCAGGGCACGTTTGGATTGATTGATTGATTGGGGGGGGGGGGACAAACCATTTGGGTGATATAAAGCCGACATTACTCTGAAAATGTCCATCCAGGGTAGCGTTTTCGAGCATTTCGGGCAACATTTGATGGTGGGGTCATGTTCCCGCGTCTTTCCCACGTGAGGTTGCCCCCAGGGGCATTCCTTCTTTAGGTCTGTACGGGCTTCACAACCCCGGGGTACCTGAGTGATCTTTTCTCCCTTTCGTTCTTCTCCTAATCTACCCTTCTGCTTTTTCCTTTTTCTTCCTCCCTCGTTGTGGTTGCCTCTTCGGAGGTGAGGGCTCCCCTTGAGAAGCTTTTCGCCAGTCTGTGCTTTCAGCTCCTCTTGGGGATTATATCACCCACGTGTTTGCCGTGCGTGGAGACCCGTGTCCCTGGAAAAGGGGATCCTGGCAGTTGAGGGACGATACACTGACCCAATACACTGCTTTGGCCCCGGCTTCAGATAAACGGGTGGTGTGCATTGGTCCCGTGCTCATCAATCGGCTGGTCGTTTTTTGGCTAGGGCTAAGCAATCGGCCACTTACTGGACACCTCGCTAAGGGTGGAGGCTGTCTCAGGGGTGCGCCGTGCGCGTATAGTCGCCGATTAGCGCCGGTACAGTTGTCTGCATCCCCTTGTTGGACTCCGTGGTGGGTGGTGCTGTCGGTGACCGAATTCTTCCTTTTTTCATTAGCATGAATTCTTTATCTTCTTCTTCTCCTCCCAATGAGGAGCAACCAATGATAACGTCAAATGAAAAACAAACTGATCAGTTTCCTAATGCCAAATTTTTTATAGTTAAATTGATTAGCTCTACACATACCACAAATCCCATACATTCATCGTTTACTTCAGTTTCTCCATTTTTAATTAATAAAACTTTCGAATCGTTTTTGGGCAACATTAAATCCTTGAAGAAACTACGTTCTGGAGATCTCCTCATCGAAGTATCATCTGAAAAACAAGCAGAACTTCTGCGTAACACAAATATACTTGGTTCTTTTACAGTTTCCGTTTCGCCCCATATGTCCTTAAATACTTCACGAGGAGTAATCTCTGAACCAGAGTTGCTACATGTTTCAAGAGAAGAACTTCTAGAAAATTTGTGCGACGAGAATGTTTGTGAAGTACATAGAATTACAATCCGTAGAGATGGGAAGACCTTACCTACGAAACACATAATTGTAACTTTTTCAAACCCTACACTGCCGACTCAAATAAAGGCTGCATACTTGAGCTGTCCAGTTAGAGCATATATTCCGAATCCTCGGCGCTGTTTTAAGTGTCAGAGATTCGGACATGGAAAAATTTCCTGTCGTGGAACTGAAACATGCGCTCGTTGTGCAGAACCAGGTCACGACAGTGATTCCTGCACTGCGCCACCCCGTTGTGTCAATTGCCACGGGGACCACCCGGCATACTCAAGATCTTGCAGCAAATGGCAGCTCGAGAAGGAAATACAGTCTATAAAAATTACAAAAAACATCTCTTTCTTTGAAGCACGTAAGCAAGTCGAATCCAGAACCCCGACAGCTGGAAAATCTTATGCAGCAGCCGCCACTAAATCTGTAAAAAGTGTATCCATTCAAACAGATCCAACATTTGGAACTGATATTCCGCTTCCAAATTTTACACTACAGCCAAAACCCCTAGAAAATAAAAAGAAAACCTCGCAAAGAAATACTGCCGTTTCCTCATCTCATGCATCCTCTGAGAGTCTCGAGACCCAAACTTCTTTAATTCCAAAACTATCTTCACGCCCTGCTTTTAAAAGCAGAACCAAACCCAAAAAGAAAGTTGGAGTCTCTACAAAAAAACGAGACCCGCGAAATCCTAATACAAAAAGATTGAAAATATCTAAGGACATTACTGAGGATCCAATACTTAATTTACACACCTCGGGACTTTCAGATGACGAATCAGACGTCGAAATGAAAGTTTCGTATCCTCAAGAGCGGCCAAAAGCTGCTCCTCCTAATTCTAATTAAAAATATCTTTTATTTCTTGGAACTGTCGTGGCTACCGAAATAAGCTGGATGACATTAAAACTCTGATTGCAGAATACCATCCCGCCTGTGTCGCACTTCAGGAGACATACCTGAAGTCGACTGAACAGGTGAAGTTCCATCGTTATAATTGTATTCGAAGTGATAACATCAGTAATGACGGACGAGCATCGGGAGGTGTGGCTCTCTTCACTTCCCATGCGTACCCCACTCTTACTGTGTCACTAAGCACACCTTTACAGGCAGCAGCTATACGAATACAAATAAAACGAATGATTACAATTTGTACTCTGTACTTACCACCAACTACCCCCATCCAGCAACAGAGCCTTGAGAACTTAGTGGATCAACTGCCAGAGCCTTTCATCATACTCGGTGACTTTAATGGTCATAGTGTGCTTTGGGGAAGTAGGGATACCAATTTCCGCGGGCGACAGATCGAACAGCTGATCACAGATCGCTGTCTCTGTCTGCTCAATAACGGTGAGGTTACCTACTTCCACGAACCATCACGCACATTTCATGCTATCGACCTTGCTATTTGCTCCCCATCTATACTACCCCATCTCTCTTTCTTTGTCGGTAATGACCTACGGAACAGTGACCACTTCCCGATATTCATCACTCATATCAGTGGAAATAATCCTGTTGACCGTCCGTCTCGCTACATTTATGCAGCAGCCGACTGGCAATATTTTACATCACTTGCCGTAATTACAGAACAGATGGTAGAGAACAATATAGATGAAGCAGTTGGAACAGTCACCGATGTCATGTTAAAAGCTGCTGATATGGCAATCCCTAAGAAATTTCCATCTTCTCGCAAACATTGCAAGCCATGGTGGACTTTAGAATGCACTGCAGCAATTAAGACCCAAAAGAAGGCGTGGGGTATTTTCCGCCGGTACCCCACAACTCAAAATCTTATTACCTTCAAACGAGCAAAGGCTAATGCTCGAAAAGTGCGACGCCAAAGCCAACGGGAGTCTTGGCAAAAATATGTTTCTAGCATAACATCCGCTACTCCCTCGAAACAGTTATGGAACAGAGTTCGGAAGGCGATGGGATTATACTCCGAATATTCTATCTCATTCGTTGAAGAGAATGGTCAATATATCTCGGAAGCAGCCGATATAGCAAATGCCATTGCACGCGCTTTTTCTGCGGCTTCCTGCTCCGACATCTATCCAGAGACATTTCAACACACTAAACATCGTGAAGAATCCCATGGTATTAATTTCCATTCTCGATCCGAACTCTCTTATAACTGCCGATTTACAGAAAAGGAACTGATGCGATGCCTTAAAACGACCAAAATAACTGCACCTGGTCCAGATGGCATTTCATATCTTATGATACAGCATCTTTCTCGTTACTCTCTTTGTAACCTTTTGCATCTGTACAATCGAATATGGGAGGAACATACCTTCCCTTTGGCTTGGAGGCACGCCACTGTTATACCTTTTCAAAAACCTGGAAAGGATCCAACTAATCCAAATAACTACAGGCCAATCGCACTAACAAGCTGCATGTGCAAACTATTTGAAAAGATGGTTAATTCACGTCTCAATTACATCTTAGAGACAACTCAGGCTCTTTCACCATTCCAAAGCGGTTTCAGAGTTGGCCGCTCAACAGTAGATAACATCTTAGCCCTCGAGACTCAAGCTCGCCGTGCGTTTCTGCGCCGAAACCATCTTGTCTCCATTTTTTTCGACATGGAGAAGGGGTATGATCGCACCTGGAGATACGGAATACTCCGTGACTTGCATTCTCTTGGGTTTCAGGGAAATCTACCGATTTTTATTCAGAACTTTTTAGCCCTCCGACAGTTTCAAGTTCGAATTGGCTCCAGCTTATCAGACATTTTTATCCAAGAAGAGGGTGTTCCACAGGGCAGCGTCCTAAGTGTAACCCTTTTTTCAATTAAAATAAATAATATATTGAATCAACTACCTCCAACTGTCCAGGGTAATTTATACGTAGATGACTTGAGCATACATTGCCAGGGAAATGACATGCGGTACATCGAGCGACAACTTCAGACGGCTGTCTCTCGCTTGACGAGGTGGAATGTTGAAAACGGTTTTAGTTTTTCCCCTCAAAAGACATCCTGCGTTCATTTCTGCCGACGTCGGAACCTGCATCCTGACCCAGATATATTTCTGGATGGTAACAGGATCGCAGTGGTGGACAGAGTGAGATTTCTAGGAGTCATTTTTGACCAGAAACTCACCTTCCAACCCCACGTCGAGCAACTGCGGATGTCTTGCATGAAAAAGCTGAATCTTTTAAAAGTTCTCGCTAATACATCCTGGGGAGCGGAACGGACCTCCATGCTTAACATCTATCGAGCTTTAATTCGTTCCAGGCTAGACTATGGGTGTGCAGCCTATGGCTCCGCCCGTCAGTCTGTGTTACGAAAGCTCGATACAGTACACCACACCGCACTGAGGATCTGCTCCGGAGCATTTCGCACCTCACCAGTTAAAAGCCTATACGTTGTGTGCCATGAACCATCTTTGGCCTCCACACGTCTTTTGCTGTCACTACGATTGTACTATCGCATTTTGAGTCATCTCACCAACCCACTACGTAATTTTCTCCTGGACAGTTCTTATGAGCGCCTCTTCAGGAACAAACCATCCTACATTCCATCTTTTGAGTTGCGTATGAGGAATGCCCTCGGGGGTACTCCTCTTAGTTCCATATCAGTCGCGAAACGACCTTTTTTTACTTTTCCCCCTTGGAATCATGTCACAATATCAATTTTAGAAGTATTCACAGGTTATGAAAGGTCGAATACCAACGCAATCATCTATCGACAACTTTTTATCGCTCATCGTCACTATTTTAGAGACCACTCAGCCATATACACTGATGGTTCGAAATCTAATAATTATGCCGGTTGCGCATTCGTATGCGACTCAAATACTTTTAGCTTTTTATTACCACCATTCGTTTCTGTTTTTACTACTGAATTTTTAGCTATATACAAAGCTTTAAAATATATTTTCACTCTTTCAATTAAAAACTATATTCTTTATACAGATTCAAGAAGTGTCTTGCAATCTTTGACATCGGTATGCCCGAATCATCCCCTGGCTCATGCCGTTCTTAAAATTCACCAAAAACTCATCCGACGTGGTTTCGGTATCACTTTTGCTTGGATACCGGGACACATCGGAATCGTTGGAAACGAACTGGCGGACACGGCAGCAAAAAATGCAGCGAGTCGACTAAACATACCCATTCCATACGATGACCTACGACAAGTTGTTCGGGACATCGTGTGGAATGATTGGCGTAACGACTGGAGCATGCAAAATCACAATAAACTCCACAGCATTCGGTCCACCATTTCTTCATGGCCTGCATTAAAAATAAGACTACGATGTTCTTTTAACTCGTCTACGCATCGGCCACACGCGCTTTACTCACAGGCATCTTTTTTTAAGAGAGACTGCGCCTATGTGTGGTACGTGTGGAGCTCCATTTACCATTCGTCATATTTTAATTGATTGTCCTGTTTTTAATCGTCATCGCCAGAATTATTTTAATAGCACAATTTTAAACTTACAAGATTTAGTTGGGGAAGATCCCCACTCAAACCTATTTAAATTTTTACAAAAAATAAATTTTTTAAATTCCATTTAATTTGTATTTTTTACGTCTTTTAAACTCCATCACTGCATGATACATTTTATTATGTTCATGACTCGGTACGTTTTTAAATATTGATTTCATTGGGTCAAATGTCGTCTTGTGTCTGGCGCAGCTTGTCCACTATTGGACCTTGCGCCATAAAACCCCAACTAACCAACCAACCAACCCACGTGAGGTTTGATGGCCTCCAGATTCTTCCCTTGTTCTTTCAACAGAGGCACTATGCAGGCAATATGCAACGCATGCTCGCATCTGGATAACTTTATATTGTGTCCGGCACAATATCTCGGCGTCTCTACGTTGAAGGTATCATCTCGGCACTGGGTGAAACACAAGTTTTTCCCACACAGCGTACAATTCAAGGCTATAATAATAAGAAAACGAATTGTTTTTTAGCATCTGTATAGGTTATTATTTGCGTCAAGAGTATATAGTTGGACTTACCCTTATCCATGACCACGCAGGAAATGTATGAATTAGACTATATATATATATATATATATACGAAGCAACGTCGGGGTGGTTTTATGTAAAAAAAATATATATATATATATATATTTTTTTTTTTTAAATATAAATAGTGAAAATAAAAAAACCATCTAGTGGGGTATGGCATTCACGGTCCTCCCAATCACCTTTTGAACGCCACCCACCACCACCTTCCATCGGTGGCACTCGGTTTCCTTACAGTACTTGCATTTCCCGACGAGTCGATCGTCCAGCGCGTGCACTTTAATCTCTTGGAGTGGCTGAAATTCTCTTTTCAACTCTTTCCACACCGTTTCCGTCTCGGCCCCTACGAGATAGAGGCCTCTCCCTCCAAACTCTTCCAAGTCCTCGATGAGCTGGTGTTGCCAGTTTGGGCATCCGTCCTCCGACACGCTCCGGAACCCGTTCGAGACTGTATACGAATTCCCTCGGACGCAGAGAACGAGCGACACATCGAGACCGTGGTCAAACACTTGTCTCGTGCCGCACCGTTTTTTCTCGACGCCGTTGTTTTTCCACGGCCTCGAAAAGAGTTTTCGACGACAGGTCTCGTCGTCGAATCGATTGTGGCTGCAGTAGTTTTTCGTCGGGAACCGATGGTCGTTCCACCGACCTTTGTTACTTTTCCATACCTCGGACCGAAAATTTCGACACCTTGCATCGTCGTTTCGATTTAGTTTCGGTCGACTTTCCTCTGTAGAAAGAGCGTTGTTTCTTTGACGAGATGCTTTTCGGTAGGGCTCTTTATCATCGTTTGGAGGAGACTTTTCGGTGGATTTCGGGTTGTCGTGCCAATCGTGGCGTCGAGGATAACGTTCGATCGGGCGACTTTCCACAAACGGATCGGGCTTTGTGTCTATAGTAAAGAGAACGGGCGAAGCTCGCGTTTCGTTCGGAGGAGTCTTTGGAGAGTAACACTTTTCCGACGAAGGAGTACTGGACCTCTGGTATCGTCGGCTAGGAGATGCGTCCATGGCTCGGTCTATCAAGTCCCAAACGTCTTGCAAATCGTCGTCGGCCATTGAATGGGTCCACGACAAAGGGGATTGTTGAGCCAAAGCGAGAGTGATTGAATCGCGAGTCGATGCGTCTGATTATATACCCAATGGGTCTAAAAAAAGTCTCTGTATCAGAAGAGAAGCGAGTTGACTTTCATCGCTCGAGCCAAAAATATTTCGATGGATTTTTTTTTTTAGGAATGCCTCCGTATAAAAGGCACTGCGAATCCTCGAGTTTGTCATTCACTCTCCAGTCCTTCACTATATCCCAAGCATGTGGTTTCGAGTTCAAATCAACGACGACCTCGTCCTCTCGGCCTGCGTCGGCATCGTCGACGGTCTGATTTACTGGAAATTGTCAGACGTCAACTCGCTTCTCGGATACAAAAACAAGACGAGCTACGGATACGGGACCCTTCCGCGAAGGCACGTGTCGGACGTTGTGCCGTCGTTCTTCAAAGGATCCATGTCGACTCGGATCGTCACTCCCCAAGAAATGTTTAAGGCCATCGCCACGTCCCGCAGAGGGGGTGTCGCGAAAGGAGAAATGTTCAAGAGTCTACTATATTCGGTAGCAGTAGTCAAGAACGAGCCCTTTTTCTTTTCGACAAACAGTCGCTCGTCTCCTCTCCTTCGAATGGTTCAGAGAGGTGTGCCCGACTCTTGCTACCTGACCGAGTGGATGGAAGGGTTTACGCATTTCGTTTCGATGCGGGCCAACGAGATTATTTCGAAACACGAATTAGTAAAACAATTTTCAGAGGCGACGCGGGATGCCTTGTTTGGACAAGAAAGCACTATGTCGAACGACGCAACACCAGGGGAACTCGTAGCCGAGTCGAGTGGGACTGCTACCGATGATGTCGTCGTCGACATGAAAGAGCAAGATGCTGACTCTGATGACGCTGCCGTCGTCGTTACGAAAAAAGAAAGGGAGTCGATCATTGGTCCGATGCATTTAAGGTTTGATGGACTCGAACACCCGCCGAGCGAAGTCCACATCACATGGAGGCACGGAAAATATCGATACGTCAAGTGGAACGTAATGGTTGCACCGTAAAAAAATGTAATTTTCTATACAACTCAAAAAAAAAAAAAAAAAAAATTTCCCTCGTTGTCGTCGTCGAGGGGAGTATAAGAAGGCTACGCGATTTGGACTCAACATCACTCGAGGTTCTCACACACGATATGTCCCTCGACCTCTTCCCCTCGAGCGTTTGCGATACCGTGACGACTCTCGTCGTTCCCCCGTCAAAGTCTGCCTTTGAAAAGCTGGCCGCGTCGGGCCGAGTGGCGTGTCTGCTGACGAGCCTGGATCCCATCGGGGACCACCGCGTCTCCTGGCGCCGAGGAAAATCGCTCGACGAGAAAAAAGTTCAGAATTTCATCTACAATGCCCTGGGAGCCAGCAAGCTCAACGAGTTCGAACCGCATCGCGTCAAGTGGGAAAAGATTCATCGACGCTTGGCCAAGCCCATCAGGGAAAAGGGACGCAACACCGACGTCAGGACGGTCTACCTGTTGAACGCATCGGAACCAGACGCCTGTTTCGTGGTCGGGGCTTACTTTACTTTCGGACAACGACGCGTCGCACCGGGGACCTCCCACGTCTATCAGACGTCGGACGCTCCCGTGCTTTTGTATCGCCTGCCTTCGAGTTCCGTTGGATCGAAAGCGGATCCGTGGGTCGGCGATGGAATCTTTCGATGGCAAGACCAACATCTCTACGAAAGGTTCGTGTTGCAACCCCACACCGCCTATGGGGTACCAGAGGACACCCTGTACGTCGTCGTCACCGTCCAACACACTCTGTTTTCGGTTCGAGTGACCAACGAAACGCTACTGCGATTCGAAAACCCTTTCGGCAGTAAAGTTTTGGTCCACGATCCCTACGCGACGCACGAGCCTCTTTCGAAACGCCGGCGAGAAGAGGATTGGCAGCAGGAAGCGAGTCGAGAGCAAATCGCGCACAAGGAGGCGGCCAGTCACGACGATATGCGACCTTTGGATTTGAGCATGCCGAGATCAACGCTTCCGGTTATTGCTGCCGGATGTTCTCCCTTATCAGACTTTTCCCTTCCTGTCCTTGAGGGATGGCCTCTGCTTCCTGCTGACTGGAACCCTATTTAAACGCTTGCCAGTCCTTTCTCGAGTCATTATCTTACAAACGCTCCATCGGTTCAGAACCTCTCTCTCTCTCTCTCACATCATGGAAGTGGATTTGTTTCCAACCACCGTTACCCAGCACGTCAGGATCCTCCAGTACTTGGCGGACAAGGGGGTACTGGCAAATCATGCGACGCAAGGCAGCGTCACGATTGCAGTGTCCAAACTGGCCAAGAGCCTCGTCTCGTTTACCCGAATCCAAGGGTTTACCCGCAAGCTCATGGACCATTTCGTTTATTCGGCCACGAGGGCGCAGACTCTGGTGACGGAAGCGAAAAACGTCGGCTGGAACAAGGTCGAGGCCCGAATGTCCCTGTCCATGCGGCAGAAAACCAATTCCGACGTGCGGACCGTCTACGTTCACGAAAACGTCTTTTTCGTCAAAAAACTTTTTACCTTTGGACAGAGGACGGTCCGAGAAGGCACCTGCCACCTGTTGCAAACGTCGCAAGTGCCGATGCTGTTTTACGAGCTGGATGCAGAGGCGCCGATCCAGTGCGTCCGGGAACGATCTTTCCGAGCAAAAGATCAATTCGATGACCGTGCTCGAGTCGCAACGCGTCTATCGGGTGGATCCAGGAACGCGGTACGTCGTCGTGACGGTGCAGCCGACCGTGTTTGCCCTCGACGTCGTGACGCTGCAAAAGGTCCACGAGATGGTTGGAATCGAGAAAATACCGGCGGTAGCGATGTCTCCTCGTCCTGCTACTACTACTACTACTACTACTCGAGTCTCGCTTGCTCCAGGCTGCTCGATGGATCCTCAATTCTTTTCGGAACAGGTTCCGACGTCTCCCGCAGTAGCGATGTCTCCTCGTCCTGCTACTACTACTACTCGAGTCTCGCTTGCTCCAGGCTGCTCGATGGATCCTCAATTCTTTTCGGAACAGGTTCCGACGTTTTGTAAAGACGCGATGTCTCCTCGTCCTGCGCACCGACAAAACTTGGAAAGGTTTCCGATGGAGTCTCGAGACAATGACATTTGGGAAGAAGAACCTTTGGACTTGAGTTGTAGGCGACTGCAACCCGAAACGTCCACCAACGAACCCATGGACCCCATCGACTTTGCAGAAGTGATTTACTTCGAATATTTTAACGATGTGTTTCAATGAACAAAAAAAAATGTCTGTGGAAAAAAGGCCTCTCACGAATCAATCTCGGAGGAGATTGATTCGTGAGAGGCCTTTTTTTTCACGGACATTTTCCCGACCAACCTTGGTGTCGCAAGCAGCACACACTCATTGACCACGCGGGAAAAAATCCCGCGTGGGGATGCTATCCTTGGGAAAGCATCGAGGAAAAATAACTTTTTTTTCGACATTACTCGCCATCGATTTGGACAGGAATTTAATTTCGTTCTTATTTTTATTGTCTCTATTTTGTATCAATTATGTAAAATTTTCTTTCTTGATGTTTCTTTTACAAGACACTTGCATGATTATCACCACAATCATGAAAATTTTTTTATGACCTCGTGTGAAAAAAAATCGACTAAAAATAGAAACGCGCATCCGCAACAGGGAAATTCGATAAGCTGGGGTTTATATATATATATATATATATATATATATATATAAAACCCCACATCTCCCCCAGTCGAGATCACGTTTTTCACCATGATCCACTTCAAAGTCGTTTCCGCAAAATGGATAGTTACCAACGACTTGGAACAATGGAAGTCGTTGGAGATGGTGTGGGTCGACATGGACGTTGGAACGTCTTTTGCATTGCAAAGATTAAGAGACGCCATGATTTTAGAGGTCCAACGAAACGTTATAAACGGAGGAAAAACGTACTACCAAAATGCGTCGAACTTTCGCTACCTCACAGTCTACAGACGAGATTTTACGAATGAATGTTACAAAAATCTCGGGGACTGGATTAACAAATGTATTGGAAGAAGTTTCGAAATCGAGACGGACGACTGGGACGTTTTTCACGTCTTGGACGGGGTGATGCCGGTGACTTATGTAAAGGACGGGGAGCTGCAACTGGGGACGGTGACTCGTGTAGAGGAGGAGTGCTTCTCTCCAATCTCATGTATTTGATAGATTAAAAAAAAAAAAAAAAATAAAATAAAAAAAAAAAAAATAAAAACCAACCTTGGGTTTTTGTTTCATAAAAAGCCTCTCGTGACGGTTCTTTATGTTAACGTCAGAGTCTTGACCAACCTTGGTTTTTTTTTCTTGAAGGAGAGGATTTCTCCAACAGATTTGTATTGGAAACGGTCGAGTTTGCACGCACCAAACGGCTTTGCAATCGACTAAAACCTTTGGTTTTATGACCTCGTGTGAAATTCCCCACCCCCCGCCATTGAATCGTGTACACAACGGGACCTTTGTGTAACTACAAAATGTGCTTTTTTTTTCGCATCCAACGTTGAAACGAAAGCACCCCCCCCCCCAAAAAAAAAAAGAATCGATTCGAAAACAACACCCAAAAAAAGAATCGATTCGATCCGGAATCGAAAGGGTACCGGTGCTTATATATTTTTTGAACCGACTGTAGCATATAAAGGAGAAGAGATAAATGACGAGTCAATTGAAGAAACAAAAATATATCATTGCTTGTTATAGTTTATCCAATTTCGGTAATCAGTCTCTTGGGAAATCGCACATGTCTACCTAATTTGGTAGATGGTTTATTCGCACCAGGAGGATTGTCTGACACGGAGTCCTTTCTGATGACAGGTTCATCAGCAGAATTAGGAAAATCACAAAAAATAAATGCCGGTTGGTTTGACTCTATCGAAGGAAACACAGTTTTTCTTTCCATTTTTCTCAATGGTAACGTGCTTATCAGCCCTTGATAGAACCTTATGTGGACCCGTGTGAGGTTGTGATAGTGCTGGTGTAACTTTGTCAACACGAAGAAATACACGAGTTCATTCTTCCAGTTTAGGATGCACTAAAGTTTTTGAGTGACCATGGGCAGATGTGGATGATAGTTTTAAACTGTTCATTTTGTCCTTTACTTGTTGCACTAAGGTAAAATCGCAAGACACTGTACATGGAGTTTCGGAACGCATGTCAGCTGGCAGTCTGAAGGAAGTTCCATACACCAACTCTGCACTTGAACCCGAGAAATCCAACCGTCGAAAAGTGCACAACAAACTGTTCCAGCAGTGATATCAGCTATGGGCACTACCTCTGGCCATCTTTTATATCTATTACAAAAGTTAGACAGTAGGCCTTTCCATCTGATGGAGGTAGAGGGCCTATTAGGTCAATATGGATGTACGAAAATCTTGCATCAGGCAGTGTGAAAGTACCTATAGGTGTTTTTGTATGCCTGTGTACTTTTGATCGTTGACAGGCATTATAGCTTTGGACCCATTTTTTCACATGTTAGGCCAAACAAATCGTGATGATAGCAGTTGTAGGGACGTTTTAACACGGATGTGTTAAATTATGGAAATGTTCGAAAACAGTTCTTCGAAAAAATTTTGGGTCTAGGAGAGCTTGTTGATTTGTCACAAATGAGTAGCAAACAGTGGGGATGGCATGCTTTTTAGAATGTAAGCTGAGTTGTCTTTGTTTTGGAAACTCTGTAGCTCTGCGTCATCTTGTTATGCTCGTGCAAAAGACTAAAAATCAAGAAATGAATTTGAGATTTTATTCAGTTCAATGCGGGGAAAGGGCATCTGCGACAGTGTTTATGACTCCACTGACATGACGTACATCTGTGCTGAACTGCGAGATGAAGTCAAGATGGCGCCACTGACGTGGACTGCACTTGTCAGGGTTCTGCTTAAAAGCATAAACAGACTATTATGCATTGTCTGGCGCAGCATGGCCAAGTGTGGCCCTTGTGCCATAAAATTCCAACCAACCTAAAAGCATAAACAAATGGTTTCTGGTCAGTGTAAATAATGAAGTGTCTGCCTTCAAGCATGTGCCGGAATCGCCTGACTGCTGTATAGATGGCCAGCAGTTCCCGTTCATAGGTGGAGAACTTGAGTTGGCTGTTAGTTAGCTTGACCGAAAAGAAAGCGATAGGTTCCCAATGATCTTGGTTGAGCTGCATCAGGGATGCCAACTGCAAGGTTGCTGGCATCTACCCAAACACTGGATTGGATGACGAAGTAGTGTTGCATTAGCCAAAGCATTTTTGGCATCAGTAAATACCCTCTCAGCAGTGTCATTCCATTGGAGTGTTTCCTGCATACGGGAGACCGAGGGTATAGCAAAGCAGCCCCGGCTTCAACCGGCATTCAGCTTGATCAAGTGACCTCACGGTCCAAGCGGCGGGCGTCTGCCGGTTTCAATTCCGGACCACAACAAGACTAAAGCCTGAGCACCCGGCTGACTTTCGGCGTCCCCAGCCAACACCTTAGCGATCTCTGGTTAGAGCGATTCAGCTACCCACTTGCGTGTACCAGACAGCATTGGTAATCTTGAATAAGTATGAAAATCAGAACTAAATATAAATCTTTTAATGCAAATTGTAATGCTGCATTCTTTATTTTCAGAATGATTTATTGAAACTTATTCTGACATTGCAAGGTATTTTTGTACACAAACACATGAAGGTAACAAAAAGGATTATTACAGTTACAGTAAATATATGTACTTCAATTCATAAAACAAGGTATAAAAACAAAGAAGGAAATGGTACATAAAAACTTTTATTTTCAATTCAATATACAATGAACTTTAAATATCAAGTAATTCTGTCATACGGTACAAAAATTTATTTTTCTGTAAATATAATTAATTGTACAAGACTCGAGAAGAAACTTTTTGCATGGCACAACTTAACTTATGACCATTAAGTGTAAAATTGTTCAAATTTAAGTATTTCCAATCTTAAATTTTTTTTATCTTGAAACTTTATTTATTTTTTTTTAATTAGAGAAATTTCTTTATTTTTGTAAAAAAAATTGGGTAATTTAAAAAATTACTTAACAATTTGGCAATAACTCTAACTCATTTGATAACTGCTATCGCAAAAACACCTACCTCAAGAAATATCAACAAAACCACATAAACACATTTTGATAATAGAAATCACAAAAACATCGATACGAGTAAGAGGGCCAGTTAGACATCTGATGGATGAGGAACCTGAAAATATAAAGTGTGCACATCAGAACAATACAAATGAGGTCACAAACTCGCCTTTTCGTGTGAAATTAATGTACGAATTCAGTTATTAATCGTTGTGTTTGTATTTTGGTTAGGCTGTTATATAATTCTCTATAAGAAGCTGCCAAGAACTTCAGTTTACGTTGAAATTTCCCATCGCGTTCCTTATTAGGGTCATGTTGGACAAAATGATTACCCAATTTTCTGGTCAGTTACAGACATTCTTTTATTAAACCTGCAGTTAGAACATGATCATATTGTTCATTATCACTACATTCTGTGGGATTAGGAGTCTCAAAGACAACCTCCTCTAATATTTCATCTTCGCTTAAGGCTTTGTCGACTGATTCATGAATATCTTCAAATGATAGATTACCGAATCGTTCTCCGCCAATTGTGTGCCATTGTAATGATGATGGGAAATACAGTCGTGTTAGGAACCAAATATAATAAGAACATTGTCATACATAGATGTATACATTGGTGAATGAAAGCATGCGTTCGAAAACGCATACACTAGATGTTATGCAATCTATCTGTGTATGCAATATAACTGACAAGCCACTGCGTGGTCAGCACGGTATTGCCCGTGACAGTTCTTTTCGTGTGGTCAGGTGTGACCACTGCTTGCTACCCCTGGTAATTGCAACGAATTCCCATTTGGTTTGCTAACAAATAATACTATGCCACAAATTAAAAAAAATTCGTAAAATTTGGGCAAATAAATTCAAAAGGACTCAAGTAAATAGAGGATGAAATATTTATTTTGAATTCGAGTAAAAAAAAGTTTGTGCGAAAACAGAATTAGGTGTGCGTACACAAACAGGAAATGTTTGACACAAAAAATAAATACGCTCAGGGTAGACACGTGAATTGAACCTTGGTCATCTACAGCTTGGAAGCTACTAACACAGTGAGAAACCCACTGAACCACTGGCAAGTTGCCGCACCACTCCTTGCCCTAAGCATTAATACTATTCCATAAAGATTTTTGTGCAAAATTTGAATGCTTTGTGATAAGAAATTTTTTCGTTGAGTGTCTTTAAATTTTTTATGAGCAGACTACAATACTAAATAAACATCTTGGAACAAAGCACGCTTCCATAATTTTAATAATTTGAGTAATTATATCTTTTGATCATCTACACTCAACAGATGGGGAATGGCTTAAAATTGGCCATATGCGATTTGTAGTCACACAGAATGTTTAAAACAAAATTACCACTGATGGACATCTATTGGTCAGTGGCCCAAGATGAAAATATTTGTCTGGTAATTATGATCCCAATCGGCAAGTACTGTTATTTATTCAAAGCGATGATTTTCATTATAATTCTGGGGTAAATTCAGTATGAACAAAGTTTTTAACTTATTTGAATAAAATAACATACATCTTGTTCTGTATTTCATTTTCAATATTAAACATAAAAGAAAGAAAAATTCAATGTAAAATTTTAATTGAAATCAATGTTATTTCTTAAAGTAAAATCACTTGGATTTAAATCGGCATACTCTGATTAGTTATGTCATAAAAAGGTATGATTGTGAAAGTTTCCCATTTAAAATTTTCTAGTATATTTGTTTGTAGTTGAACAGTGCAGAACGCGCTGGAAAAATCGACGCACCTGCTCAATCTGCGCAAGAACAGGATGATTTTGTTTTCATGCCCTTCTTTAAAAGTCTGCTGCCTGAACTTAATAAGTTCTCGGACACAAACAAAAGAAAATTGAAAATGGGGATTTTAAAAATGGTTTGTGATCTTGCTGAGAACAATGAAACAGGAGGTTCTCAATAAAATAATTTTTAGGTTCATGTCTAATTAGTGAATTACTTCATAATTAAAAAAAAATTATTCAATAACTTAATAAAAATTATTGTAGAGTCAAGTAGCTATAAAACTTATTAAAAACCACTTCCACTACAGAGAAAAACAAACTAGAAATAAAACGTTCTCTCTGCTTCGAAAGTGATGAAAAAAACACAGCTAAACACAATATGTCCATTGCCAAGGAACAAAACAACCTGGTGTTAAAAAGTGTTTCTCCAGTCTGTCTCTGTTGGCAATGGCTGTCGTAGATGGACGACCTTTGTATGGGTCCAATGAATGGCCAAATCTTCATCTTTTTCGATGGAAGACTTATCATGCATGTACACAAAATTCTGTAAAATGCAGGTGGCTTTTATGATGGCATCTACTTTCTGTGGAGCACATCCTATTGGTGTGTATAGCACTAAAAATGTAGACGTCATCCTTCCTAAGGCACATTCAACTGTTTTCCTTGCCCTTGAGAGACGAAGATTAAACACTCTGCGCTCATTTGTTAATCCCCGGGAGGAGTATGGTCGCAGAAGGTTATATTTCAAAGGAAAAGCTTCGTCTGCCACAAAATAATATGGAAAGGGGTCTTGCTCTTCCTCTATAGGCAAATGATGAGGTGATGGCAAATCCAATTGCTGCCTTTCCAGCAAATCTCCAAACGAAGAGTGGCGCAAAAAACCTCCATCGCTATTTCTCCCATAGTCGCCAACTGATATTGATATAAATTGCCCTGCGGCATCGACTACAGCCAGCGAAACAATGGGAAAAAAAATTTAATAATTGAAGAATGCCGAACCACTTTTCAATGGGCAGCGGATCCGGATGGGGTTTTAGTCCATACTGCTTACGCAGTTTGTTGGCATTTGCCAATCAGCTGCAAATTTATCAGCGATTTCCTGACATCTTTCTTTTGTAGGCGTGGGCATAAACTCCTTCTCCAACGAATCCCACAAGGCAGTGCACGTTTCGAAGACAATGCCTCCAATTGTTGTCTCTTCTCGCATAAAATGGAAGGACAGCGAGCGAAAACTGGAACGGGTATCAAGATATCTATAATAAAACAAAGTATAAGAATTTTATCACAAACGGGAATAGACACATTTCTGTAATTTTTACTTTAACACATGCGTGTTTGTTGCCAAAATACATGTATTCTTTTGCCGACTCCAATTTAATAAAACACCTGAAGAATAGCGTTTATAATGTGCGTGTATAAATATTTGAATTAGTCCAATAAATAAGTGCCAAATAGGACTATAATACACTTTTTGTTTGCCTGTGATTGTTATGATTAATATATATATTCATATACAATCGATGCCTGGTAAAAATAACCAGGCATTTTGATGTACAAATAAGTTATGTAATAATATTTTATGAAACTTATTAATTATTGCACGGTAACTTACCTAAAAAAGTTCAGTAATCGTTCTTCAACAGATATTGCGCACCGGTAGTTTGTGTCCCTTTTTCTCTGGACCTCCTACTGATGGTTTTGAATGTATTTTGGTACATCCTGTAGAACGATTGAAATTTTGAAGGATCGTGTGCCAATTCCTTTGTGACAACAAAGGTACTGTGAATTGGCTGCTGCACGTTATGGGGGTGAACCCAGTGCTTCCTTTTCCTGCTTTTTGATTTTTCGTTCAATAGTAATAAGAGAAGGATCGCATCGTCATCCGAGGTATCCGCCATGATGTATGAATACAAAACAAAGTTTGGCGGGGTTTTTGTAAACACCTGAAATGAGCATGCGTCGAAACTGGTTTTTATTTTGAATGTATTTTGGTACATCCTGTAGAACGATTGAAATTTTGAAGGATCGTGTGCCAATTCCTTTGTGACAACAAAGGTACTGTGAATTGGCTGCTGCTCGTTATGGGGGTGAACCCAGTGCTTCCTTTTCCTGCTTTTTGATTTTTCGTTCAATAGTAATAAGAGAAGGATCGCATCGTCATCCGAGGTATCCGCCATGATGTATGAATACAAAACAAAGTTTGGCGGGTTTTTTGTAAACACCTGAAATGAGCATGCGTCGAAACTGGTTTTTATTGTGGCGTTCTTCATTGACCAAAGAACGGAAAGAAAATGTTCATTGGAAGTGTTGATCTTCCACATACAAAATGGCTCCAGAAACGTCACAGCGAAAGGAACAGGTGGAAGACAAGGTGGGCATCAACCACGCGTCTCTTCAGCAGCTCACAAGATTTGTTCAAATGCGTTTAAAACTGAATAACACAGTTCTTGTCATTCAAAGATATGGTGTATCCAACAGAGCCACGGCTGCTATTGTATCGAGTGTTATGCAAGATTTGGGTTTAATTTCGGAATCAGATACCAGCCTAGCATAGACAAAAATAAAATATGGAGAGAAAAATCGAGAATTTACGAAAATACGTCTCAAAATCAAATGAAAATCGTTCCACTCTATTTGGCCTTTATTTTGATGGACGACATAACAAAACTTCAACATCAGAAACACTCGAGGACAAGCAGTTCGAAAGAACCATTGTAGAAGCGCATTACTGTATTGTATCGGAGCCTGGTTCTACGTACATGGTACAGACATGTTGCACCTGAAAGTAGATTTAGCCTTGGTATATCTAATAGCATTTACGAATACGTAACAAGAGTTCTTGGATGATTTTAGCAACCTTATTGTCTCGAGTGTGACGGCACTGTAGTGAACACAGGAGTGTTTAATGGTGTAATTCGCAGGCTTGAATTGAAACTTCAGAGACCAGTCCAGTGGATTATCTGCTTACTTAATTTCAATGAATTGCCATTATGATACCTATTTGAGTCCATAGACGGCAAGTCATCTGACCCCACATCTTACATCAGAGACATTGGACGAAACCTCAAAGGATGCGAAAAGCTTTCAACTGTTGCTTTTAATAGTATTGGATTTGAGTTGCCAGACATTGATCGTACCACCCTCAGTTCAGATGAGAAATACTAATTAGACATTTGCACCACTATTAGTTCTGGTCTTTGTAATTCAAATCTAGCTAACCGGGAACGTTGAATTTGGCCCGCTGGCTAACAACTGCCAATCGATTGGATTGGATTTTGGGATTATATGGCGCTAAGTCCATAAACGGACAAGCTGTGCCAAACGCAAGATAAAAATGAACGAAGTGAATGTAAATATAAAAGTGTTGTAATAAAAGATAGATGCAAGTAATTTAAAATGCCATGATTAAAACATAGATCGACATGGTAAAAATTATAAAATTATAGAAAGGTATGGTATAAATATCGTGATGGATAAAAGTACTATATGAGATTTAAGAACGGCAATGATATTATAAAAAGGGAAAAGATTGGATGAGGGTTTTCCCCTATAAGATCGTGTAAATTTAAAATTAATGTTTTAAAAAACTTTAAACGATGATGTTTAAAATTAGGGCAGACAATTAAAATGTGTTTGACTGTAAAATCTAATGAGCATGTATGACAAAAAGATGGACTCTCGCCCAACAAAAGATGACGATGAGTGAATCGTGTGTGCCCAATGCGAAGGCGAGTCAGTTCAACATCCGTCCTTCGCATTCGGGCAAATGGCCACAAATGAATAAATGGTTTGATGGAATGTAAATTATCGTTGACTTGCAGATTCCATGACTCCTGCCACAAAGAGTGAATGTACTCCTTTGTGGACACGTTGATGTCAGTTAAAGGAACGGCTTGTTGCAGTGGAACAGAGGCTGCCTTCGCAGCTTTGTCAGCAAATTTGTTACCTTTAATGCCCACGTGACACGGCACCCAACAAAACAAAATATGATAACTCCGTGTAGGCAGGGTTGGTGTGTCGAACGTCAATATCGGGTGTTTGGTGGGAAGGATCTTCCCATCACTGCGTTATTGTAACACGACGAACACCAACTACATGCTGGTCGTGAATATTTTCCAGGATTTCTTCTTCTGGAAAAAAAAGAAGGTCCGGTTCGGAAATCACGCCTCGTGAGTTATTGAGTGAAAAATGAGGGGATACAGTTACAGTAAAAAAAGCCAAGTGTTTTTGCGTTGTGGAGTAAATTTGCCTGGGTTTCAGTTGATACTTCGACCAGGAGATCCCAGAACGAAGTTTTTTAATTGATTTAATATTGCCTATAAAAGATTGGAATACCTTATGAATCAAGAACGGTGAAACAGAAGTGAAAGAGTTTTGTATGGGGTTCGAACTAAGAGAGTTGTTAAGAAGTTTAACTAAGAAAAAACGAGCGTTTGCGATATTTATTTTCATTTGTTGCTCCCCTCGAGAGGGAGAAGAATTTGTAGCAATTTCCATCATAGAAATAAAGCATTTTATTCGGTCACCGACAGCACCACCCACCACGGAGTCCTAAACGGGGATGCAGACAACTGCACCGGCGCTTGTCGGTGACTATATTCGTACGGCGCACCCCTGAGACAGCCTCCACCCTTAGCGAGGTGTCCAGTAAGTGGCCGATTGCTTAGCCCTAGCCAAAAACCGACCAGCCGATTGATGTGCACGGGACCAATGCACACATCACGTTTACCTGAAGCGAAGGCCGAAGCAGTTTATTGGGTCAATATATCGTCCCTCAACTGCCAGGATCCCATTTTCTAGGGACACGGGTTTCCACGCACGGCAAACACGTGGGTGATATTATCCCTAAGAGGAGCTGAAAGCTACAGAGTGGCGAAAAGATTTTCAAGGGGAGCCCTCACCTCCGAAGAGGCAACCACAACGAGGGAGCAAGAAAAAGCAAAGGGTAGAAGAGCAGAAGAACGAAAGGGTGGGAAGATCACTCGGGTACCCCGGGGTTGTGAAGCCCGTAGAAACCTAAAGAAGGAATGCCCCTAAGGGCAACTGCCAATCGAATACTGAGGTTATATATATCTACATCAGACCCATCAAATAACTTGCTAACTTTGGTTGTATTCATTCTAAGAGTACGCACCATCATGGTTCCGAATTAAAATTCATCATTCTATAAAGGACGGTGCTAGGCACCGCATCAAAATGAGGTAAGTGTGACGTGTATTTATTTAAAATTTTGCTTTCATTTTCCAAAATTTCGTATCGATGAGGCGGCAGATGATATTAATAATAATTCTAAAGTTTTTTTATTGTTGTTGTTAAAAAATAGTAACTTGTAAGCACTACCCCAAACTGATTAACGAAATCTGTAACTATTTATAAATTTTTGTATTTTTATCATTTTTAGTCCAATTTTCGGAACTTTCGGGTTAGTTGTTAGGCAACAGAAGAAATCAACCTCCAGTTTTAAGATTCCCAACTTTTCCGCAGTACCGCAAAAAGATCTAAGAAATTTCGATTTTTTTATATTCCCTAATACCATTCTTTCCAACATTGGTAACCCAGTCATCAGTCGCACTTCTTACTGACATTTTACATACGACATAGTATCAATAAATTATTGATAAATTATTAAAATTAATATATAGAAAGTTACTAAATAATAAACTAATTAAAACAAATATTTTAAAACAATATTCAATATTATTTAAGAAAATTATTGACTAAATGTATAAATGAATGAATCTTATTTTAAAAGTCACACAATACAAAAGTATTCATTGCTTAGTTTGACATCGTAACAAACTTCCATATTCATTTTTGTTATGAGGAGACAGTGTTTTAGTGTTCATTCTGGAACGAGATTCGGTTTGGTTTTTTCGAACCTTGCTGAAAATTCTCTCACTGCTTGCATTGCTGTGAGGAACTAACAACATTATTTTAGGTAATGCCACATATTTTGAGTTACCATTGCTATGCTTGATTTGGGAAATATTATACCAAGCTACATTAGCTCTATCATATTCCAAAATTTCAGATGACAGACTATCAATTTGATAATAGGCAAATTCTAATTCCATCTTATTGTGATCAAAGCAGCAGTTAAACAGAGAAGTGAAATATTTAATTGATTGAAAATTAGCAGTCTCCCTTTTAAGCATGTTTCAAAAATTCATCTTTCAGAGGAAACGTTTTAATGATATGCATGTTATAAAAATTCCAGGTGAATTGGATAGTATTTGAAGAAGCCTTAGTATTTTTACCTGGGCATAGTATGCAAAAAGTTGAAACTGAGAAAAAGCCATTTAAAGTTTTTATACAAGTAAAAAAGTGATCAAATACTCGTAAAAAGTATGTCACTTTCATTGTAAAAAGTAAAAAAAAAAAAAAAAAAAATATGTACAAGAAAAAAAATTTCTTTAAAAAACTACAAATTAGTCATTTTAGATACAAAGACATGTTAATGGATGAACATGTAAAATGTATTAACATGTTAAAAATAAATATCAATAATAAAATAAATATATCAATACTTACGAAAGTATAGATAATTATAGCACATACAAATTTCAGAAGCCACCTGCTTTATAGGTAACTCCTTCCTTTTTCTTGTATATTTGTTCTTGCTTTTTTAAGTTTAACCAGCTTCCTTGCATGCTGAAATTCGGAAAATCTTCAGCTAACTTGAAATTTAATTTTTCTTCTATTCAGTAATGTCTCTATTTTCCGACTTATGCTACCGCATTGCATGCCCAAAGCACTTTGCTGTTCCAATAAAGTTTTCGATATACCAAAATTGTACTCTCAAACAGCCTCTGCAACAGATCGCCTAACACGGTTTGGAAATTTAAATTTGTGCTTTGGGCATTTGTTCCAAGTAACACTGTGTAGGGATTCATTCGCATTTTGTGTCGCACACCGAATACTGCGTTCTAAAAGACTGTCGCTAGCCAATCTTTGATAAACTGGTAAAATTTGAGGTAATATAGTCTCATGTAATGGAGTAGATAAATGTTTACCATGAGGTCCTGGTCTTTCTCCCTGGGCCACGGCTCTCTGGTAGAAGCACCATGAGTTTGGCCCTATAGGACACTTAGTGTGCTGAAGCTCAGCATCCGTCAAAATGTTGTGGTACAGAGTGGCATATATCCCCTTCTTCATTTCTTTTGCATTGCCCTTATTCTTCAAAATTGCACCCTGTTAATACCTGGTAAGTTTTTTAATAGTTTCATTTTTGAGGCTACCTGGTTTCCTACCACCTAAAGTGATGCCTTTGGCTTTGCATTTGGAAACTACCTCTCTCAGAGCAGTTCCCAGACGCTTACTTACGTGATTCACACATTCTTCTTTTTGAATCTTCACGTCACCATATACCTTACTCTTCACCAATCATTGTACGTTTTTTAGTCTCCATCAGACAGAAGCGTTGTCAACTCGTCTCTCGTATACCAGTTTTTACGGATGGATCAAAAACAGTAGGGGATGTGGTGTAATTTTAAACAATATTACATCCAGTTTCAGCCTACATCCTTCCACTTCTGTATACACTGCTGAAGCAGTCGCTATTTATCGCGCGCTCCAGCAAATTTCCCTTGACTGTCATCGTAATTACTGTATATATACTGATAGTATGAGTATACTGCAACAGCTGGAACTTTATAATCATAACTGTCATCCCTTTGTGTCATACATATTTAGCAGTCATCAAGGATTAAAAAACAAGGGATTTGATATTCTTTTTTGTTGGGTCCCCAGTCATGTGGGTATCGCTGGCAATGAATCAGCTGACAATGCTGCAAAAACTGCCTCATCCCTATTGTCCCTGGCTGTACCCTTTTCAGACGCAAAGAGCTCCATGAAGGATTTTATTCATAGTTTATGGCAAGAGTCTTGGAACCTGCAGGTCGAGAACAAATTTCATCTCATTAAACCTCTCATTAACCATTGGTCAATTGCTCCAGTGCGGAGAATTGATGTCAAACTGACTCGCCTCCGCATTGGACATACAAGATTTACTCATCGTCATTTATTACTTGGAGAAAATGCTCCTTCGTGCCATACCTGCTTTACACCTTTTACCGTTCATCACATTTTAATAGTTTGCCCTGAATTTAATCATCATTGTCGCAGATATTTTAACAGCTCTATTTTAACTATGCAGGATTTGGTAGGGGAAAACCCACACCCGAATCTTTTCCCTTTTTTAAATACAATTGAATTTTTAAATGCTATTTAATTGTATATATATTTTACACATCATGAATTTTACACTTTATTGCGATAAACTCCTTGCACTTAAATCTTTTAAACACTACTTTTTAATATTTCTAAACATATAAATTATGTATATACTAATCTTATTATTTTACCTTGCGTTTGGCGCAGTTTGTCCTTTTTTTGGACCTCTTGCACCATAAAACCCAACAATCAATCAATCAGACAGAAGCGTTTTTACCGAAATCCATGATTTCGGAACGCTTCCACAGTATAGATGCAGCTTGGAACTCCATCGAGTTGGATGAGCCATTGTGTGATTGGCAGTGCAGCTGTCTCGATGTCCTTCATACCAAATTTTATACTCTGGCGCGGATGACCCAAGATCTTTCCTCGCGTTGGAGCAGAGCCGACATACTTTCGACATCACTTGAAAATCAAGCCAGTCATTATATCGACGATGCAGCCAACCCCAAGAAGGGAAGTGTGACCTCGAGTGAGCCAAGTACCGTCAAAAGAAACAGCAATGTCGATAACTTTAGCAGGGGGTATGCTAACCCTATTGGAAAAAATTTCTTCCCGGTATAAAAAAAATATACCGGCTTATGAAACATCGGTTCCGGTATGAATCCCATACCGGATCCAGTATCATACCGGTACCGGTGTTTCATAAGCCGGTATGATACCGGTTCCAGTATCATACCGGTTCCGGTATGAATCCCATACCGGATCCAGTATCATACCGGAACCGGTGTTTCATAAGCCGGTATGATACCGGTTCCAGTATCATACCGGCTTATGAAACACCGGTTTCGGTATGATACTGGATCCGGTATGATACACATACCGGAACCGGTGTTTCATAAGCCGGTATGATACCGATTCCAGTATCATACCGGTTCCAGTATAATACTGGATCTGGTACGATACTGGTTCCAGTACAAAACAACGGTCCTATGTGATACTGGTTCCAGTATATTGATTACAGAATTGCACTGGATTAGGTACATTTATGTAGTACAGGATTCATCAAATTAACATAATTAAAGCATTCAATTAAAAATGTGAAACAACAAATTAAAGAATAAGAAGAGTGTTTAATATGTTAAGGTCTGTGAATCATTCTTCTTTTGTTGTTTCAACAAATCCATTATTTTATCGGATAACATTTTTCTGACTGCAGCTGTTGAAGAGTGTTGTAAAACTTCTGGCTGCTCCATTCCCTGGTGTTCTGATAACCAGAATCTTAATCCATCTGAAACAGAAAAAAAAAGCATAAGCTAGCAAGTGAAGCTCCTGTTTTTGAGCCATGATAATGTAAATTGCAGTATTTCCTGTTATACTTTGATGTGTTACTCGTTTAGGGGTTAGAGATACAATAAAAAATAAGTGAATTGCAAGAAAAATAAGGAATTTGCAAACAAACAAAATTATTTACAATCAAGAATTTGCTTTTCTTCAAAATTGCCAATGTCTCACTGTTCAGATAATATTTGAGGAATAGGGAAGTAACGAACAGTGGTTTGGCCTAATAGCCGAATATTTGTTACATCCCTACAGACTCATGAGGCTAAAAATAAGCAGTCGGAAACTTTATAAACCAACATATATTCAAAGGTTATTACTGTTTGAACACCAATCTAACATACAATTGAGCATGCACAGGATACCTTAGGATAGAATTACCACATTCCCTCAACATTTCCAAAGGTGCGTGTATCTTAAATCATCACGCATGTTGAGAGTAGGGTACAACTCGGTTAAACTGCCAATTTGACTTTTAATGCACCCTTCTGTATCATAAAATGAGTATACATATAGTTGCCCTGTATCAAATTAAATGATAAATAAAATTTTACCTTGATTTTTCGTCCAGCTTCTTCGTCAACCATAGACTTTTTGGCCTCATCATCCACCGTCATGGCCAGAAGCACCTCTAACCTCTTCGGATGAGGCAACTTCACTCTTTGGTTTCGTTGTTCAATAAGTTCTTCAGTTTCTAAAAAATAGATACAACGAATCACAATGTACCCCAATAAAATAGTGTCATTTGTAATCTACTGTTTTAGCTTAAAATACATTAAAACATGTAACTTACCTGCAACGAGAAGAACAACGGCATACCAATAACCAGTTCCTTCACCATTCGGCGATTTCAAGAAGACTTCATGGGCCCGAGATAAGTCAATTTCGAACGAATTACAATTGACATTTTTTGTGTACTGGACTGGCACAATTGCCTTAACTTTATCCACTAGAAATTGAACTAACGCAAACAGATCTTTAACTTTAAAAAAATATATATATATCAACATCAACCAATGCACGCCTCGTGTTGCCATTTACAGAAAAGAAATGCTCAATAAAGCTACGCTGTATAAAATAATATATACGCGATGTCTAAAAACATTAAGCCATGGAAAAGTAAATTACGTTTTTTAACGGAACAGTCATAAAATTACATAATTTCACAATTTTTTGAAAAATTAATTAACACGAACGACAGGTATTCAGCCATTCCTTTCCCTAGTTCATTTTACTGCGCATGCGTATGATATCCTTGTAATACAAGAAAGCCTTGAATCGACAACAATTTGTTTCTATTTATCGGGAGGGAGATTGACGTGAAGAAGGGAAGTGAAGAAAATCATAATCGTTCCAAACAAAAACAAACAAAATATTGTTTAACTCTTAACTGTCGTAACCATAAACATCAAAGCACCTAACAATCTTAGAATTATTGTTCATTAAAAATTTTTTTTTAATTATTGAAACGGCTTCGCCATGAAGAAGAGGAAAAAGTACTTGGAGCCCTACGCTTCCGACCAGGAAGTTGGATTGTTTCAATTTGCTTATAAATTAGAAGATCCAAGTTCTCCTGAACCTGGTCCAATTGATATCTTACTTGGTGCGGATGTGTGTCCAGAAGTATTCCTAAATGGCCGCCTCAAAGCACCTAACTGTGCTCTTGTTGTCACACTAGAGATAATTCGGGAAGATACGTAGTTAAGCTTCCTTTTAAGGATAACTTCCACACCTTAGGAAATTCCAGAAACCAAGCAATTAAATGTTTAAAACACATGGAAGGACGCTTTATTACCAATCCACTACTTAAAGAACAGACATTTAGAGGTCATTTTTTTGGCAGAAGTTGAAATTACATATCAAGCATCTTACTATTCACCTCATCACTGTGTTAGAAAGGAAGGGTTACCAAATTCCAAACTCCTTGTTGCATTTGGCCCCCAGGGGCATTCCTTCTTTAGGTTTGTACGGGCTTCACAACCCCGGGGTACCTGAGTGATCTTCCCTCCCTTTCGTTCTTCTTCTCCTATACCCTTTGCATTTTGCTTTTCCTTCCTCCCTCGTTGTGGTTGCCTCTTCGGGGGTGAGGGCTCCCCTTGAGAAGCTTTTCGCCAGTCTGTGCTTTTAGCTCCTCTTGGGGATTATATCACCCACGTGTTTGCCGTGCGTGGAGACCTGTGTCTTCGGAAAGGGTGATTCTGGTGATTGAGGGACAACATAACGCCCCAATACATTGCTTCGGCTCCTGCTTCGAACAAACAGGAAGTGTACTTTGGTCCCAGTACATTAATCGGCTGGTGGGTATACCCTGCTTGGGCTAAGGACCCGCTCACCAACTAGCTCCTTAGGGCAGTCATAGAGGTGAGTTGGGTTCGTATAGTCTCTGACTAGCACCGGTGCAGGAATCTGTATCCCCTCGTTGGACTCCATGGTGGGTGGTGCCGCCGGGGACTGAAATTTTTTTTATTCAAATATGGAAAACCAAAACCCAACCCCTCCTTCAGTGGAGCAAATATTAAATAAAACTAATGTAAACAATATGTGTGAACAGAAATTTTTTATAATGAAGAGTATCAAAGGAAATTTAAAAAATATATCTGCTATATTACTCCACAAAACAATATTAGGCATGGTTGGAGAGATGAAGAATATAAAAAAAACACTAGCTGGAGATGTACTCATAGAAGTTTCAAATAAAACACAATCTTTAAACATACAAAAAATCAAATTTGTCGGCCCAATACAAGTAACAGTAACACCACATAAAACTTTAAATTCTTCAAGAGGTGTAATTTCCGAATCGGATCTAGTCCATGATTCGGAAGAAGACATCTTAGAATCCCTATCCGAACAATATGTAATAAATGTAAAAAGAGTAACTATATCAAGAAATGGCCAAAAAATACCCACTAAACACTTAATATTAACTTTCAATACACCAAGCATACCAAAACACGTTAAAATAGCTTACATTAATTGCCCAGTACGACCTTTCATTCCAAATCCTGTCCGTTGTTTTAAGTGCCAACGATTTGGCCACTCTTTCATGGCTTGCCGCGGCAAAGAAACCTGCGCAAAATGCTGTAGTACAGACCATAAGACCGATGTCTGTACTACATCGTCCCTTTGCTGTGTGAACTGCAAAGGTGACCATCCAGCTTTTGCCAGGTCTTGCCCTAAATTCCAAATTGAAAAAGAAATTCAAACAATTAAAGTACAACAAAACATATCATTTCCGGAGGCCCGAAAAATTGTTAACGATCGCACCCCGAAACCTGGAATATCTCTTATATATATACTCTACACAATAGTAAAAAAACCCTACAAAACTAGCTCTACTCAAACCGATGCAACTGTGTTTAAGCCATCTGAACAAAATAAAACTTCATCGAACCAATATATAACGCCTTCTTTCTCTAAAGCATCAGCTACAACCTCATTGAATACAAAAGTCATAAACCAACCAAATAGATCAACAAATACTTCTATTAAAAGAGCCATATCATGTAAACAAAATAATATTAAAATAGCAAAAAGTTCCTCTCAAACCTCTCATCAACCTGACGTTTCATCCAGAAACTTGATTACTAATCCTTCCACTAGTGACTTCATTAATCTATATAACAGTGAAAGCGATATTTCATCTGTAGAAGATGAGGATTTGGACACTTCGCCACTTAAATCCAAGAAGGATACTCGGCAAGACAAACATCGTCCTAGGACGAAAAATCACAAGTAGTTTTTCCTTTTCTTTTCTACTTTATTTTTATGGCTTCCTTTCTTTCCTGGAACTGCCGGGGTTTTCGTAACAGATATGATGATGTTAAAGACATCCTAAACCAACATAAGCCAGCTGCAATCGCCCTCCAGGAGACGTATCTAAAAAACGCCGATACAATCAACATTCGTTACTTCTCTGTATTCAGAAAAGATTACGACGATGGCCAAAGAGCATGTGGAGGTGTTGCATTGCTTACCTCCCATGACTTTCCAGTCACCCAAATTAAGCTTACAACAAATCTCCAAGCTGTTGCGGTAAGACTTCATGTCAATATTCTAATTACAATATGTAATTTATACTTACCTCCTAACACCCGTATCGCCACTTCTGACTTAAATAATTTAATAGATCAACTTCCGCAACCATTCATCATACTTGGTGACCTAAATGGGCATCATATTCTCTGGGGCAGTTCAGACATTAATCATAGAGGCAAGCAAATTGAAAAAATAATTACAAACAATGATTTATGTATTATGAATAACGGCCAACCTACTTACTTTCACTCACCTTCACTTACTTACCATTCAATAGATCTGGCAATTTGCACTCCTTCAATTTTACCATTTTGGACCTTTTCTGTGGAATCCTACCTTTACAATAGTGACCATTATCCTATTAAACTAAAATATGAAGGCCAATACCAACCTCACTCTGTCAGCCAAACTAACTACATCTTTCAAACTGCCAACTGGCCACTCTTTACTAGCCTCGCAGATATTTCTAACACAATAGAAACTGGTGACATCGATGAAGTCACTTCAAAAATAACAGACATAATTATAGCTAGTGCTGAAGCCTCAATTAAAAAAGTCAGAAATGCGCCTAAAAAACAAAAGAAACCTTGGTGGAATGAGGAATGTAGCGATGCGTATCGGAAGCAAAGGAAAGCCTGGAATATCTTTAATAGATATCCAACAAAAGAAAATTTTATTATTTATAAAAAAACAAAAGCGGCATTTCGAAAAATTCAACGACTTAGTAAGAGGGATTCTTGGATAAATTATGTTAATAGTATCAATAGTAAGACCACAAGTAAGCAACTATGGAACAGGATTAAAAGGATTTCTGGTGTTTACCCGAATAGACAAATTCCTATTCTAGAACATAATAACCAAATACTATCGGCACCCATAGACATAGCAAACACAATTGCATCATGCCTTTCCGAAATATCCAGCTCCAATAACTACTCTGAAAGTTTTAAAAAGATTAAAATTACATCTGAAAAGAATAAAGTTAATTTCATTTCAAACCGTATATTATCATATAATTGTGATTTTACTTTTTCCGAATTGACAAAGGCTTTATCCTTAGTTCACATATCGACTCCTGGGCCAGATAATATCAGTTACATCATGCTCAAACATCTCTCAAATAGTTCTCTAAATTATCATCTGGAATTTTATAACAGAATTTGGAACGAGCACACTTTTCCGCAGTCATGGAGATACGCTACCATAATACCCATACTGAAACCGAACAAAGACCCCAAGAATCCTTCAAACTACCGTCCAATAGCCCTGACAAGTTGCTTATGCAAAGTTCTAGAAAAGATGGTCAACGCGAGATTAGTTTTTATTTTAGAAACAGATAAATGTCTCTCTCCACTTCAAAGTGGTTTCCGAAAAGGTCGATCCACTGTTAACAATTTGGTTGCTCTCGAGACTGAAATTAGAAATGCGTTCGTTCAAAATAAACATCTTGTCTCAATTTTTTTCGATATCGAGAAAGCGTACGATAGAACATGGAGACATGGAATTTTAAGGGACATTTTTAAAAACGACATAAGAGGTAATCTGCCTATTTTTATTCAAAATTTTTTAGAAAAAAGATATTTTAAAGTACGGATTGGATCAATTTTCTCAGATGTTTTTATTCAAGAGGAGGGAGTGCCACAGGGCAGTGTTTTAAGTGTTACTTTATTTATTTTAAAAATTAATGATATTGTTTCTCAATTGCCTCCATCAGGGAAAGGTCTTATTTACGTTAACGATCTGCAAATTTCATGCGCAGCTAATGACATTCGTTTAATTGAAAGACAACTTCAACAGGCCGTTAACAAAATCACTCACTGGACTAACGAAAATGGTTTCAGTTTCTCACCTTCCAAAACCGCGTGTGTTCATTTTTGTAAAAAACGAAACCTTCATCTTGACCCTGAAATATTCTTCAAAGATATTTTAATTAATGTTGTGGACAATTTTAAATTTTTAGGCATCATATTTGACAAGAAGTTGACTTTTCAACCGCATATTTTAAATCTACGCAAACGTTGCGAAAAGGCACTTAATATTTTACGAGTTTTATCAAAATTATCATGGGGATCCGATCGAGCTTGTCTTTTAAAAATATATAGAGCATTAATACGATCAAAATTAGATTACGGCTGCGTGGTGTATGGTTCAGCAAGAAAAACTGCACTTCAAACTCTGAACACCATCCACCACACTGCTTTGCGTTTATGTACTGGTGCATTTAGAACTTCACCCGTAAAAAGCTTATATGTGGACGCTTTTGAACCTTCTCTTGACTTAAGGCGACAGTTGTTGTCCTTAGAATATTATTTTAGAATTTCTTCAATCCCTCATCACCCATTGCATACCATTCATCACAGTCCATATCTAATACGCCTCTATCAAGCTAAAACATCCTTCATTCCTACATTCCACTTAAGAATACTAGATTTGATGAACGGATCCGAAATTTCTTCACTTGACGTCACCCAGAAAAAACTTTATTATTTCTCTCCTTGGTTTAATCATGATTTTGAATTTCTAAACCCATTCCAAAATTTCAATAAAGCAGATACGTCTCATATTATATACAAACAACTGTTTCAAAAGCATTTAGAAAATTACTCTAATTTTATTCAAATTTACACCGACGGATCTAAAAGGGCAGACTATGTTGGGACTGCGTTCACTATTAATCACTCTGTTCAAAGTTTTAAACTTCATTCTTCATGTTCTGTTTTTACCTCTGAAATCATGGCCATATATAAAGCATTAGAATATATATCGGATCATTGTCATAAAAAATGTATTATTTTCACAGATTCATTAAGCGTTTTACAGTCATTGAAATATCCGGATCATGACAGTCATCCCATTGTTTTAGAATCACTGAAAAAAATTTATCATCTTTCATCCAAAAATTTTAATTTGTTATTTTGTTGGATCCCATCTCATGTTGGGATAGCAGGAAATGAGACTGTCGACAAAGCCGCCAAATCGGCCGTAAATAACATCGACCATACCATTCCTTATCGCGACTTAAAATCATTCATTTACAAATTTTTAGAAACAAAATGGCAGAACGATTGGAACGAACAAACGGAGAACAAACTCCATGCTTTTAAACCAAATATTATTGCATGGAAATCATTACCTTTTAGAAGACAAAATGTTATATTAACACGACTCAGTATTGGACATACTCGTATAACCCATAGACACCTCCTACTCGGAGAAGATCATCCCATCTGCAACTACTGCATTTGCCCAACCGTAAAACACATTATAATAGAATGTTCTCATTTTAATAGGCAACGACTTATACATTTTAATTCTTATAACTTGACTTTAGAAGACATGATTGGAGAGAATCCTCATCCAAATATTTTTAACTTTTTGCATGACATTTTTGGTTTTATCCATCACATATAATTTTATATAGTATTCATACATTATGTTTTGACTCATTTCACTTTTTTATTATATTATATATTTGATTTTTTTTATCTTGAGTTTGGCATAATATGTCCCAAGAGGACCCAATGCCACAAAATCATATCCAATCCAATCCTTGTTGCATTTGATGGATCCACAAAAACCTACAAAAGATCACCTCTTCTCCAATTTCATCAGCCATATCGTGTTGCAACCCACGGCCAAGATCTTCTTGAGTTGCCAAGAGACAGCAGTATAGAAACTACTTAAGATGACATACTCCTACAGTACAAGCGTGGATCCAAAGTTTTCATTGTATCCGGAGTATGGCGAGCCAGTAAAAGTGTCTCTGCGAAGAGCAGTTTATGTTCTGTGCCATCGAGTGGTGCAGTCTTTCTTGGCAGTGTGAATCGCAAAATGAGCTGTTTTATAGGAACCTTCATTCCAGAAATAATGTCCATCTGAACCTGTTCCACCAAACTCCATTAGTCAGGTGTCCTGTCAGAAGTGCCGTAACTGAGCAACCAGGGCACTCAACTTCTAAATTGTCCAACTGCTTCCTAAGAGAATGCAGTCCCCATTCATGGAATTGCATATCCCAGCACAAACCGAATATGATTGCATTGAACAGCTATCAAACCAGTGACAGTTGACCCGAAAGCTATTGTAGCTTGGAGAACAACCATATCACCAATCTAATTTCCAGACCTTGACTCTTACAAACATTCTTTCAACAAGACCAATGAATTATTTTGGCCAGAAATATTATTTAGATTCTTTTAAGAAAATGCGTAATCTGTGTAGCTCAATCATGAACTGCAAATCAAATTCGAGGTCATCTATCTGGATCTCGAGTTAATCTGTACAGACCATTTTTTGCAGAGTAGCGTGGACTCAAATTATATGGTGCTGTGCTGCATCTTATAGCATTATTTTTTATTTATTTAAACTTTTCCAATGCCTTTTTTGCATGTCATTTGTGGAAATTGACAAATTGTATTTTGTGTATTCTTTGAAATCTTATTTTAAGGTGGGTGGAATGATAGATTTTGTAATGCCTTCTACTAGTCACTGCCAAACTCTTGTAGCGCTAACGGCTATGTTGATATCTCACTTTTGATATCACTAGTATACGGTTTGTGCGCTACGTTACAAGCCTTACCTTTTCCACCATTTACTATAACTTCAACTCTTAACTATAACTGGTAGTACATTCTCAATGCAATAAATTAATCTTATTAATTCCTGAGCAGTGCATGTAGTCTGATGTGGCTATCAACATTATGTCTAGTTGTTTACGAGGCATAAAATTGGGTGGACAACATAAAATGAGGTTTAAAATGACAACTTGAAATTAATACCATGCTGGGAATCTGCTTATTTTTAATTGAGATTAAATTAATTGGGTTTGAATGCCGAGAGTTACATGCCAGCAGAGAAGTTGTAAATAAATTGTTGAAATTTTTTTTTACGATATGGATATGCAATATGGAAAACGTGTGGAAGCTCACATGGTAGAACAGGTCAAACATGTTAAAATTAAATTAATTTTTAACTATTGAATCAGTAACTAATGGTGACGATGATTATTAGGATGTTGATATTTGAAGAATAAATATTTTTGATTCAAAAATTGTCATTTTTCTCAATATGGGAGGGATTTCAATCCTCTACTACCTCCCACTTTCACCTAGAATTGTCTGTATTGAAAATTATTTTACCGTTTGTTTTTACAGTGTCGCATAAAATAGCAGCTAAACAAAGTTCATATCCATTTGTCGATTGCAGGTCATAAGAGACTTATTAGTTTTCAATTTATCACTATACATCTTGTCTCCAGTTCTGATATTAGCATAAATGGCTTGTTAATTAAAAAAGCAGCTAACATTTAAACATATGTATAGCTAATTTTACTTTTAAAAATTAGATTGCGCCTACTTTATTAGAGGGGCTATTATCTCTCTCCGGATTCATTTCCATACACATATGGTCAATCACACTTATTGTATTACAAGTCTTTAAGTTATTATTACAAGTATTTAAGCCAGTTTACTGTCTTTAATACTTCCAGTACATTTTCAAACTGGTTTCAAAATTTCCAGTATGTTTGAAAACCGGTATCAAAATTTCCAGTATGGTTTCATACCGGCTTCAAAATTTCAAGTATGTTTGAAAACCGGTATCAAGATTTCCAGTATGGTTTCATACCGGCTTCAAAATATCCAGTATGTTTGAAAACCGGTATCAAAATTTCCGGTATGGTTTCATACCGGCTTAAAAATTTCCGGTATGGTTCCATACCGGCTTAAAAATTTCCGGTATGGTTTCATACCGGTTTGAAAATTTCCAGTATAGTTTCATACCGGCTTCAAAATTTCCGGTATGTTTTTACTGGTTCCGGTATCATTTTGATACTGGTATTTTGAACTTTTCCCAATAGGGAACTTCAGCATAAGAGTGTTTGATTTTTTTCGAGTGCTGTTTTTTGAAGTTTAGATGTACTTGCTTGGTACGCTTTATCCAGAGCATTAGTGCAAGATCTAAATGTCGTTTAAGAAATACAGGCATGTCCATCACCAATTAAAAAGTTTCTATAGCACTGTATCCTTTGCCAATATGTTGGAAGGCTTGAGTCATTCTTAAATTAATGTCATAGTTGGAATGCTCAATTTTGCTTGAAGTTTTAGTTGCATATTTAAATTTTTGACAGCAACAACAAACACGTTTAATGTCATAAGCAAATCCATACTTTGCATCCTAGTCAAATTTCAATGTCTCTTTTCCACAGTTAGGACATTGTAAATTGTGTAGAAGACTGTTCAAATGTTTCAAGTCAATGAAAACATAAGAAGCTTGATTACCTTCCACTGAATCAGATGAAGCAGTCATTAGTGTTTGCAACCTTTGATTTGGTGTTGGCTCGATGAGCTGATGTCAACTCTGATTGACTCTGGATATCAAGTTCATGACACCAACGTTTACCACTCATACGTGCAGCATGCGTCGATTTCCTCTTGACACGAGGCATTTCAAATGATAATAGCAAGTATATAAATGCATTAAACAGATTAAAACTATCAAAAATTTAGTCTTGAGAAAGACTGTTTGGTATGAATGAAATAAACTTGTAACAATGAGCAAAAGAACAATTCAAAATAAACACGTTCAAAGAATGAACACAGTTACAGTTAAAAATATTCTTTATTTAATTTATCAAGTTTTTATTTAAAGGCTTGGAATATAACTGCAGTCTACAGAGATTGGCGAATTCTGCGTCAAGTGAGAGGTAGAAATGAGCCAAATTTGCAAATAGTTGAGCTAGTAAAACCGAAAAATAGCTATCTTATAATTCTCGTACAGGTTTGAAACTTTGTATAAACATTCTTGAGTATATAAAGTATAATTTGGAGTTAAAATCCCAAATTTTTCCAAATCCCGATTTTGGGTGCCAAGTCCCCTTAACAGTCGCACAGTCGAAATTTATTATTTCATCTTTAACGTCTTCCACTTTTAGGATATATTCAATATCAATACATTCATTGGTTTAAAAAATATTTTCTATACTGGCTGATTTCAGAAAATATTTTAAAATTGTTTGCTGGTTGCGACTTAATAGAATAAGCTTTTGCTTTATTTTGGAAGCATCCTTTACTTCCAGTTTTGATGAAATTGGCTTTTTTTAAAGTACTTTTTGTGTATTGTGTATGTTATGTTGCATAAGAATGTTCTGGAAAGCCCTTTCTGCTGCATTCACCTAATATGGTGGATTGAATATCTTCCTTCTCTTTCACAGTTGGTTTCGTTAACTTTTGACGCTTTATGTGAGGATTTTTTTGTACGGAAGAAAGATTGCTGTCTGGTAATATCAACTTTTTTTTCTGAAACTTGTGGTAATGAAGCATCATTGTTATCAGAAGTTAAAAATTTAAAAACGTCATGGAGCATTGCTTGTGCTTTTTCTATCTTATGCTTATTAGAAGTAGGATCAAGATTTGACATCCGAGTGCGAATTTTTTGTTGTTGCTGTTGTTGCACGCCCCCATTGGCCAGTAGTGTTAGACCAGGTCCATGACGTTATACACCCTCAAAAAATCCAACACCGTCAATGGATCGTCAGTCAAGTCCTGTTTGGAGAGCCCAGGCACGAGAGGATGTGGTGAGGCGAGGCCTGCTCAGTGGAACAGTTGTTACAAATCTCAAAGATCTTGGATCCTTCGGAAAATTTCATTGATTTAAGGTGACCACTTCGAAAGCGGGCTAGAATAGTTAGAATTTTGATTAATATGGTATCTATCTGTAGTATTATTTCCTGGAGACTTCAAAAGATTATGAAGGCCTTTTGTACTAGTATATGCTGTTTTTTCAGTGTTGTCATCCTCATCTAGCTGATTTGAAACTATAGAATTATCATTTAAAGCATTATTTACATTACATATTTTGGCTGAATTTTCAAGATACTTCATTTTTGCAATAGTAAAATGAACATGCTTACAGAGAACATTATGAATTGAAAAATCCAAGCATGTACAACTTGATGAATGCAAATATTGCATATGCTACATTTAATGTGACAATCACATGAATCATTACTGATGGTTACGAAATAATTATTCGATGAAAAACTAGATACATCAAAGTATCCATCCTCAACCTTTTTTTATGATTCATATCCAGATTTTCGCTTTCTCCGTGTCTTACCGAAATAGTTATAACTTTTTTGGAAATTTTAAATCTTTCTAGTTTTGTGATCCGTTTGATAGCTTTACATTTATTGTATTCAAAAATATGATATATGTAACTATCTAATCTATGATTTACTTTAGCATTTAAGAAATTGTACTTGAAATCACGATGAAAAGCTTCTATATGTATGTTTGTATTGATAACAGAATATTAACGATAACATACGGCTATTTTTTGCATTCTATGGCCATAAGTTGACAGAAAATATTTTCCAAATTCCGAGGTTTCTTCTTGCAGGTCAAACATATCAGTGATGTGTTTAAGAAGCAACTAAAATTTAGTGATATCTGTCTGAAATAAAAGTGAAATTATGGTCTTGTAAACTTCACATGCAAATTCAGCATCTTTAATTAAAATATTTCATCTTTTTTCTATGTGCCAAGCACAAAGAGGGTTTCTTGCACCCACACCCCTGAAGTTACGCATTAAAGAAAGCTGGTGCATCATCAGACATAAAAATTTTAGGGTTGATATCAGTTTCCAAATTTTTTAAAAATAAAACTAAAAAATAATTTCAAAATTTGTGTGTCCTTTCGATTGCATATACAAAAAGCAACTGGATACCCTTCATCATACTCATCTACTACAACAAGGAGAGTAATTAAATTAAAATGGTATCGATTTGTCCCATGTGTCGAATCTACACATATTACTTTATTGCCAAAATCTTTCATCATTTCTTTCTGAACAGTGTACTGAATAACAAAAAAGACATCATTACTATTTAAACCTTCTATAATGTGTCATTTGCTTCTATACCTTGAAATTTAAATGCCAGGACAGGATTGTACTCCATAACAGTAAGTTCATCCAGAAGAAGAGATACACTTGTCGCATCATAATCGTGCCTTTTAAATTCAGACAGTTTGAATTTTTTAAAGATATTTTTAATATCTTGCTTTGTTGTCACATGTATCCTGCTAACTGTTGATGCATACATAAGATTATTCTGAATATCTTTCAGTACATTATTAATGCTTATATTTTGCCTTAATTTTTGTACAATAACTTTTTTTTCACTACTCGTCAGATGTAAAAAAACAATGTCTTTGTTATGTCCATAGTGATCAGGAAACAGTTTGGTCATCACGATACCATCTGCTCCAATTGTAGCAATACCTGAACATGTACAGGAAAAGCCAATTTTACATGAATTACCTGTAGCACGTGTACTGTTTTGTTTCTCATATTTGTCACAACGGTGACAATTAAAATATTGAACAGAATCCAAACCTTTATCTTTTGCTCCAGTGAACTTTCCGAAATTACAATTATTTTTCTCCTCAAAATTACTTTTATACCTCAGAAAAGAATCAACAGATTCAAATGTACTTTCCTCACAGAAAAATGAAATGCCATGGTTTTTTTTCTAAATGATTGCGAAGAGATTTTGTACATGAAAAGGATTCATTACACTCTTTCTCCTGACATAAGAATGTGTTTTTTAAAATATCTAGAGAAGATATAAATAAAGTTAATTTACAGTATCCAAAATTACAATTGATGTTGCTATGTTATATTTTTTATACAGAAATACATAATCCCTACCCTTTAGTTGTTCATTGCACAAGATAAGATAAAAATTGCAAACAAATGAAATTCATACTTTTAACACGAATTAGTTTTATACTACAATCATATGGATCTGAAGTGCATTCTTCGATTACACAGCTTTACTAATACAGTCTGCTTTTTTGCACACCAATTGTAGATAGCCAATGCTAATTCAAGAGTAAAATAGAAAACAGTGATATGGAATGATATCTCCCATTTTAAAAGTTATAATTACGCAACATATATACAATTATGAGAGCAACAATTTCACAATATATATAAAATACTGAAAAATCGTTAAACAGCAGCAACATTTAAATTAACTACATTCAAAATTTACTATAAGCACATGATTAGGGGTGTAAAACAAATAAATTAAGCGACATCTGAGATGTAAAATTACATATAGCCTTACGCTAATTCAAGAGTAAATTTAAAAAAAAGTTTATGAATGAAAGATACGAAGCTACAATATGTTAAATCTAAAGTAAGAAAATATAGAATTTCTTTTTAAAAAGTACAAATACCTGCAGAATCATGAACACGATGAATATTGCGTATGTGTTTCAACAAATTACTTCTGGAGGAAAATCTTTTCTCACAGAAATCGCATTCAGGTAATTTCTCCATCGCAACGACCTGCTCTGCAACGACCAGCCTATAATCTTGCCAACAAGGTTGCTGTACTCGCATACAAAACTCGCCAGGATTCTTCCTGAAAATAACGTCTCTGGCTATTAGAAAGCATTCTTCCTTCATGTTCGCCCGCCGGAATGACGTAGCCGATTGCATTGCGGAAATGACGTCTTCGGAAGATGCTTCCTCTATGCCTACGCTAGGACTATGGCTTGGACGGTAAGGAACACAGGCGCCTCATTCCCATGATAGGACCTTACGCAAATCCAACTTGATTGGCTACTCGGATCACATGACCTAAAACGTATGTCATGAGAATTTTTCTGTTGGCAATGTATCTCTTCCTTTGGCGTTCTTCGAAATTTATGTGTGGATAGATTTCTTTGCTGCTGTTTTGTTATATATTTTAGTTGACTCGGATTTTAAATTCAGATCTGCTGTTTTATCAAGAGGCTTTTGAAAAAAGGAAATAGGGTGTCTAACATACTTCGTAAATTTGCTTATAGGAATACATGCATATTTTTGGAAAGTATAGTATGAAAAAATTGTGCCATGTGAAATTTCACATGAATCTGTTCTGTGAAATGGTTTTTATTTACAAATCGAAAATTCCGTCATTCTCAAAAGTGTGAAGCAAGTCCTTTACAATTAACAATGCTAAGGAAAACTTAATTTTGTACGAGAAATATCTAATTTTTTTTTTACTCAAAAGTAACTTGATGTAATGAAAATGACCATGTAAATGTTACTAATATAAAAAATAGTAATTATGAAAAATAAATTTGTTGCTACAAAAGAAACTTGCCCTTATTTACTGAATTCTAGCGAAAATTAAAAACAAGTCGTCGAATTTATTTTTGTACTAAATAAATGAAATTTTAGCTTGGCTAAGTAAAACTCCCAGATTAATAAAATAGTAAATTAAAATTATATCTTAATGAAGTGTTTTACGTTAAACCCATATTCCTTCACATTCTGTTTTACCGTGACTGGTTGCAAAAAATGACCACTAGGCTTTTAGTTGAAAGTCCTTTTCATGCAGACACAGATTAATGAAGTTGTATTTATTTGTATATTGCCCAGAACATCAGTCACAGAAGTAGTGAATGTTTGCTATGTGGGTAGTTCTATCAGAAAGGTAGTTACAGTTTTTTGGATCTCATACACCATACTCGCGTCATGTTTAAGGTCATCAGATTTAATACAAAGAGATAAATTCAGTTTTTTATTGCTTGCATCATTGCATTTGAATGAATAATGACAGGATGAATAGTGCATGAATCTGAGGTCCAGTGATAACCTTGCGCCTCTTTTTGTATTGTGAAACCATAATTTTCACTAAAATCAAGAGATAACAGCTGTATTTAAGGAAACTGTTTCCTTTAAACTTTTAATAAATGAATCTTGTGATTTAGCAATGTATGAATGAGGTTCAGTTTTTCTACTAAGCTATCACTAACATCATCAACTGAGCTGGAGCACCCTATCATTTCAGTTCGATCAGTCAAAACCCACTGATTGTACTCGACAGGGTCTTCATCTTCATAGTTCTCAAATTTTGCCTGTAAAAACTGGACAAGGCTATATTTTGATGGACACTTGTCGCAATGCCTTAGCATACATTCTCTTACTGCTCCTTCACAAACAATATACGAAAAAGGTCTTTGTAATCCTCTTTAATACCTGCTCAGTGAATCAACAAAATCACATTTTGATGTATTGTGCAAACATACACTAAGTGTGTGCTAGTGGCACCAGCCAAAACACACTATATCAGGTACTAATCAAAATTGAAGACACATCTTTTTTGTCACAGCTTGAGTGTATTTATTGCTTATAATATTTTTTTTTAAATAAGTTAATGTGTTAATGAGTTGACTAGTTTAGAACTAGTTTTTAAAACTAAATTTAAATTGTAATGTAATTTTATTTACCTTAATTAGAACTAATTGTTGAAAATAAAGAAATTAATTATCTTATTTCTAAATAATCTCAAGATATAATTGTGGATAACCTATTTTCAAACATTTTTTTATACACACACAGGCCTGATTAACAATATTAATTATACTATATTACTTCAATAATTTTAAATTTGTGTTAGCTTTGTCTAATTTTATTTGAAATTTGTTGATATGTGACATTTGTAGTTAAAATTTTAATAAAATTGTAACTTTAATTCAAAGTTTTTAAGAAAATTAGTGAGTTAAGTGATTTCTATCTTAAAGTGAGAAAAAATAATAAAGGAGTGAAAAAACCATTAATTTTATTTTTCCATGTGGTAGAGTATCTTTTAGAACAAGAATACAAAGACAATTTTTTTGATTGTCCATAACCCTTTTGAAGATATTCCACTTAGCGTAGAACTCGCCATTTTATTTTTAAAATCTTTAAATAGAACTTTGGAATTTTTTCTGACTATGTATAAGATACTTGCAGGTATAATTTATTTTTTTCTGGACTCCTTACATATAGATGTAAACTCTTAAAAAATTTCATCTACATTGGTTGATAAACAAAAGAGATATAATTTATTTAATATAAAAAACAAATTCGGTTTCCTCCGTCTGATTGATAAAAACCGCAAAATTCTAAAACCTTTAACAGGCTATAAAACATAAGCCATTTGAGATAGAGCAAAAAAAAATTTTATGTGGTCTTAAATCCATAAAAGGAACAAACATGCCAAGTTTCATCAAAATCTGAGACCATGGGTGTCGGACCCTGGTTGAACTGACGTGGAATGACCCTACATCAACACGTTTTAAATCCTTAAATACGAGGCCCCCAGGGGCATTCCTTCTTTAGGTTTGTACGGGCTTCACAACCTCGGGGTACCTGAGTGATCTTTCCTCCCTTTCGTTCTTCTCCTCCTCTACCCTTAGCTTTTTGCTTTTTCTTCCTCCCTCGTTGTGGTTGCCTCTTTGGAGGTGAGGGCTCCCCTTGAGAAGCTTTTCGCCCGTCTGTGCTTTCAGCTTCTCTTGGGGATAATATCACCCACGTGTTTGCCGTGCGTGGAGACCTGTGTCTTCGGAAAGGGTGATCATGGTGATTGAGGGACAACATACCGCCCCAATACATTGCTTCGGCTCCTGCTTCGAACAAACAGGAAGTGTACTTTGGTCCCAGTACATTGATCGGCTGGTGGGTATATCCTGCTAGGACTAAGGACCTGCTCACCAACTAGCTCCTTAGGGCAGTCATAGGGGTGACTTGGGCCCGTATAGTCCCTGGCTAGCACCGGTACAGGATCCTGTATCCCCTCGTTGGACTCCATGGTGGGTGGTGCCGCCGGGGACTGAATATTTAATTATTAAACATGGAAAATCAAAAACCTACTTCTCCTTCAGTGGAGCACCTTACAAACGAAAACAATGAACAAAATACATCAGCACAATTTTTTTATTATTAAAAGTAATGAAGGAAATCGGAAAACAATATCAGCAATTTTACTTCACAAAACTATATTAGGTATGATTGGGGAAACAAAAAACATTAAAAAAACTCTAGCAGGAGATATACTTGTAGAAGTTTCAAATAGAACGCAGGCTTCAAATATACAAAAAATAAAATTCATTGATCCAATAGCAGTGACTGTTGCACCACATAAAACATTGAACTCATCAAGAGGCGTTATATCCGAATCTGATTTAGTACATGACACCGAACAAGATATTTTAGAATCCCTGTCGAATCAATCTGTAATCAATGTTAAAAGAATTACTATTCAAAGAAACGCTCAAAGAATACCCACCAAACACTTAATACTAACTTTCAATACCCCAAGTCTACCCAAACATGTTAAAATAGCCTATATTAATTGTCCAGTTCGTCCTTTTATACCAAACCCAGTTCGTTGTTTCAAATGCCAAAGATTCGGTCATTCTTTTATGGCTTGCCGTGGCAAAGAGACCTGTGCAAAATGCTCCAGTACTGATCATAAGACCGATATCTGTACATCATCGTCCCTTTGCTGTGTAAACTGCAAAGGTGACCATCCAGGTCTTGCCCTAAATTCCAAATTGAAAAAGAAATTCAAACAATAAAAGTTAAACAAAACATTTCATTTCCGGAGGCCCGAAAAATTATAATTGATCGCACCCCAAAACCTGGAATTTCTTACTCTTCAATAGTAAAAAAAACTTTCACGACTAACGGAACTCAAACCGATGTAACTATTTTTAAGCCATCTGCCCAACATAAAACTTCAATGAACCAACCTATAACGCCTCTTTTTTCTAAAGCATCAGCTACAACCTCATCCAATACAAAACAGATAAATCAACCAAATCGATCTATCAATACTTCTTTGAAAAGAGCCATATCATCTGAACAAAGTAATATCAAAATAGCTAAAAGTACTTCTCAAACCTCTCTTCAGCCTGATGTTACATCCAGAAACTTGATAACTAATCCTTCTACAAGCGACCTTATCTATACAACACCGAAAGTGATATTTCCTCTGTTGAGAGTGATGGCTTGGAGACTTCGCCACCCAAGTCCAAAAAGGATCTTCGGCAAGACAGATCTCGTCCTAGGACGAGAAAACATAAGTAGTTTCTTCTTTTCTTTTATCCTTTATTTTTATGGCTTCCTTTCTTTCCTGGAACTGCCGGGGTTTTCGTCAAAAAATTGATGACGTAAAAGATATCATAAATAAACACAAGCCAGCTGCAATCGCCCTCCAGGAGACCTATCTGAAAAGCAATGATACCACCAACATTCGTCATTACACTATGTTCAGAAAAGATTACAATGATGGCCAAAGAGCATGAGGAGGCGTTGCTTTACTTACCTCCCATGACTTTCCAGTAACTCAAATTAACCTTAAAACAAATCTGCAAGCTGTTGCAGTAAGACTTCATGTCAATACTTTAATAACCATATGCAATTTATACCTACCTCCTAATACCCGTATCGCCACATTTGACTTAAATAATTTGATAGATCAACTTCCGCAACCATTCATCATACTTGGTGACCTAAATGGCCATCGTATTCTCTGGGGCAGTTCAGACATTAATCGTAGAGGTAAACAGATTGAAAAATTAATAACAGACAATGAATTGTGCATCATGAATAACGGCCAACCTACTTACTTTCACTCACCTTCACTTACTTACCATTCAATAGATCTGGCAATTTGCACTCCTTCAATTTTACCATTTTGGACCTTTTCTGTGGATCCTTACCTTTACAATAGCGACCATTATCCAATTAAACTTAAATATGAAGGCCACAATACCAACCTCACTCTGTCAGCCAAACTAACTACATCTTTGAAACTGCCAACTGGCCACTCTTTACTAGCCTCGCAGATATTTCTCACACGGTAGATAATGATGATATTGATGAAATAACTAATAAAATTACAGATATAATTATAGCAAGTGCTGACGCTTCCATAAAAAAGTTATTAATGCGCCTAAAAAACAGAAGAAACCTTGGTGGAATGACGATTGTAGCGATGCTTACCAGAAACAAAGGAAGGCCTGGAATATCTTCAATAGATATCCAACAAGTGGAAATTATATTATTTATAAAAAAACAAAAGCGGCATTTCGAAAAATACAACGACGTAGTAAGAGGGATTCTTGGATGAATTATGTAAACAGTATAAATAGCGAGACCACAAGTAAACAACTCTGGAACAGGGTTAAAAGAATTTCTGGTGTTTACCCCAATGGACAAATTACTATTCTAACCAAATACTATCGGCACCCATAGACATAGCAAACACAATTGGTTCATGCCTTTCCGAAATATCCAGCTCCAATAACTACTCTGAAAGTTTAAAAAAAATTAAAATTGCATCTGAAAAGAATAAAGTTAATTTTACCTCAAACCGTATACTATCTTATAAATGTGAGTTTACTTTTCCCGAATTGACAAAGGCTTTATCCTTAGTTCACAAATCAACTCCTGGCCCAGATAATATTAGTTACGTTATGCTCAAACATCTCTCAAATAGTTCTCTAAATAACCTCCTGAAGTTTTATAACAGAATTTGGAACGAGCACACTTTTCCGCAGTCATGGAGGTATGCTACCATAATACCAATACTGAAACCGAATAAAGACCCCAAGAATCCTTTGAACTACCGTCCAATAGCCCTGACAAGCTGCTTATGCAAAATTCTAGAAAAGATGGTCAACGCGAGATTAGTTTTTATTTTAGAAACAGATAAATGTTTCTCTCCACTTCAAAGTGGTTTCCGTAAAGGTCGTTCCACTGTTGACAATTTGGTTGCTCTCGAGACTGAAATTAGAAATGCTTTCGTTCAAAATAAACATCTCGTCTCGATATTTTTTGATATTGAAAAAGCGTACGATCGAACGTGGAGATATGGAATTTTAAAAGACATTTTTAACTATGACATAAGAGGAAATCTGCCTATTTTTATTTTACAAAAAAGATATTTTAAAGTAAGGATTGGATCTATTTTCTCCGATGTTTTTATACAAGAGGAGGGAGTGCCACAGGGCAGTGTTTTAAGTGTAACTTTATTTATTTTAAAAATTAACAATATCGTTTCTCAATTGCCTCCATCAGTTAAAAGTCTTATTTACGTTGACGATTTGCAAATTTCATGCGCAGCAAATGACATTCGTTTAATAGAGAGACAACTTCAACAGGCCGTTAAATAAAATCACTAATTGGACAAATGAAAATGGTTTCAGCTTTTCACCTTCAAAAACTGCATGTGTTCATTTCTGCAGAAAACGTAATCTTCATCTTGACCCTGAAATATTTTTCAAAGATATTTTAATTAATGTTGTGGACAATTTTAAATTTTTAGGTATCATATTTGACAAGAAGTTGACTTTTCAACCGCATATTTTAAATCTACGCAAACGCTGCGAAAAGGCTCTTAATATATTACGGGTTTTATCCAAATTATCATGGGGATCTGATCGAACTTGTCTTCTAAAAATATACAGAGCTTTAATACGATCTAAATTAGATTACGGCTGCGTGGTGTATGGTTCAGCAAGAAAATCTGCTCTTCAAACCCTGAACACTATCCACCACACAGCTTTACGTTTACGTTCTGGTGCCTTTAGGACTTCACCCGTAAGCAGCTTGTACATAGAATGTTTTGAACCTTCCCTGGACTTAAGACGACAATTGTTATAGCTGGAATACTATTTTAGAATTACCTCAACCCCTCATCACCCATTGCATACCATTCATCACAGTCCATATTTAAAACGCCTATATCAAGCTAAAACATCCTTCAATCCTACATTCCACTTAAGAATGCTAGATTTTATGAACGCATCCGAACTTTCTTCACTTGACGTTACCCAGAAAAAACTGTATGGTTTCTCTCCTTGGTTTAATCATTATTTTGAATTTCAAAACCCGTTCCAAAATTTTAATAAAGCAGATACCTCTGATATTATTTACAAACAGCTTTTGCAAAACCATATAGAAAAATTCACAAATTTTATACAAGTTTACACGGACGGATCGAAAAGGCAAACTATGTTGGAGCTGCGTTCACTATGAATCACTCTGTTCACAGTTTTAAACTTCATTCTTCATGTTCTGTGTTTACTTCTGAAATCATGGCCATATATAAAGCATTGGAATATATATCTGATCATTGTCATAAAAACTGTATCATTTTCACTGATTCATTAAGCGTTTTACAATCATTGAAACATCCCGATCATGACAGTCATCCCATTGTTTTAGAGTCATTAAAAATAATTTATCATCTTTCTTCAAAAAACTTTAGCTTGGTATTTTGTTGGATCCCATCTCATGTTGGGATATCAGGAAATGAGGTGGTTGACAAAGCCGCAAAATCGGCCGTAAATTATATTAAACATACCATCCCTTATCATGACTTGAAATATTTTATTTACAAATTTTTAGAAAACAAATGGCAGAACGAATGGAATGATCAAACGGTGAACAAACTCCATGCTTTAAGACCAAATATAATCCAATGGAAATCGCTACCTTTTAGAAGACAGGATGTAATACTAACACGACTCCGTATTGGACATACTAGGATCACCCATAGACACCTCCTCCTCGGAGAAGATCATCCCATTTGCAATTACTGCATTTGCCCGCTAACCGTTAAACATATTTTAATAGAATGTTCTCATTTTAATAGGCAACGACTTAAATATTTTAATTCTTATACATTGGCTTTAGAAGACATGGTTGGAGAGAATCCTCATCCAAATATTTTTAGCTTTTTACATGACATATATATACGTTTTATCCGTCATATATAATTTTATATAATATTCATTCATTATGTTTTGACTCATTTCACTTTATTATTGTATTATATAAATGATATTTTTAAACTTGAGTTTGGCATAATATGTCCCAAGAGGACTCAATGCCACAAAACCAAATCCAATCCAGTCCTTAAATACGAGTTCATTCACATCTTGTTCTCTAAAAGTCCAAACATGTAAAGATGTGTAAAATGCTCGTGCGGCCTTCATTGAAAAAACATTGTTGCAATTTCAGCTCTCTCTCTCTCTCTCTCTCTCTCTCTCTCTCTCTCTCTCAGGGGCATTCCTTCTTTAGGTTTGTACGGGCTTCACAACCCCGGGGTACCTGAGTGATCTTCCCTCCCTTTCGTTCTGCTTCTCCCCTACCCTTCTGCTTTTTGCTTTTTCTTCCTCCCTCGTTGTGGTTGCCTTTTCGGAGGTGAGGGCTCCCCTTGAGAAGCTTTTCGCCAGTCTGTGCTTTCAGCTCCTCTTGGGGATTAGATCCCCCACGTGTTTGCCGTGCGTGGAGACCCGTGTCCCTGGAAAAGGGGATCCTGGCAGTTGAGGGACGATATATTGACCCAATACACTGCTTCGGCCTTCGCTTCAGGTAAACGGGAGGTGTGCATTGGTCCCGTGCACATCAATCGGCTGGTCGATTTTTGGCTAGGGCTAAGCAATCGGCCACTTACTGGGCACCTCGCTAAGGGTGGAGGCTGTCTCAGGGGTGCGCTGTGCGCGTATAGTCGCCGATTAGCGCCGGTACAGTTGTCTGCATCCCCTTAGTAGGACTCCGTGGTGGGTGACGCTGTCGGTGGCCGAATTCTCTTTTTCCCTTTTCATGATGGAAACCATTTCTTTATCTTCTCCCCCTCATGGGGAGCAACAAATGAACATAAACCTTACAAACGCTCGCTTCTTTTTAGTAAAACTTCTAAACACCTCTCTTGATACAAACCCAACATCAAATTCATTTACTTCTGTCTCACCATTTTTAATCCATAAAACATTTCAATCATATATATTGGCACCATGAAATCTCTTAAAAAACTTCGTTCCGGAGATCTCCTGATCGAAGTCTCAACAGAAACTCAAGCAAAATTACTTCGTAACTCTAAAACTCTTGGCTCATTCAACGTTTCTGTTTCTCCTCACTTCTCACTTAACACTTCTCGTGGCGTCATATCCGAACCGGACCTTCTTTTCTCCCCAGAAGAAGAAATCCTGGAGAATATTCGTGATCAACATGTGGTTGGTGTTCGTCGCATCACCATACGTCGAGATGGGAAAACTCTTCCCACCAAACACTTGATCTTGACATTCGACACCCCAACACTGCCGACACGAATCACAGCCGCCTATCTGAGCTGCCCAGTACGAGTGTATGTCCCGAATCCTCAGCGCTGCTTCGGCTGCCAGAGTTTCGGGCATTCAAAGATGTCCTGTCGTAGCCAGATTAGATGTGCCCGTTGCGGTGAGGTCGATCACGAGAGTGACGGCTGCACCGCTCCGGCTCACTGCGTTAACTGTGGAGGAAACCATCCCTCATTTTCCAGGACATGTCCAAAATGGGTCACCGAGAAAGAGGTTCAGTCTGTGAAGGTTACAGATAGAATTTCTTCTCCCGAGGCCCGAAAAATTGTCGACTCTAGAACCCCGAAAACAGGAATCTCGTATGCTACAATAGTTAAAAAAACTTACCAAACTATAGCCACTCAAACAGAATCTCCCTCAACAAACCAAAATCTTTTAACTCAAGTACCAAAACAAACAACAACTCACAAAAGTGTTTCACCTTCCAAAATGAATAATCGCTTCCTCGGAAAAAGTCCAACACCCAAATCTAGCTCTAACAATAAAGCCAGCAACGAACCATCTCCCTTGTCCTCTGGAAAAACCGAATCCACATCTCAAATACCAACAGCAAAGGAACAAAGAAAGAAGGCACCTAAACGACCTAAAGCTGACAAACATTCAAAATATAAAAGCTTAAAATACGTAGACCAACAAACAACACATAAACATCTCCTTCGGCATGCAGCCGATGATACTGAATTGAAACTCCATGCTTCGGATATTTCAGACGACGACACAGATATAGAGACACCATTTGACCACAACAAAACCTTATAGTAAACAATAACTTCCATTATTTCTTGGAACTGTCGTGGATTCCGGTCCAAGAAAGATGACGTGAAGGAACTTATATCCTCCTACAACCCAGCATGCGTGGCCCTTCAAGAGACATTCTTGAAGCCAAACCAACCATCAAAGATAAGAAGGTATAGTTGTGCTCGTAAAGATGTCGATACTAACACTACAGTGTCTGGAGGTGTGTGTATTTTCATATCACATAATTACCCCAGCACTGTAATTTCACTAACCACATCTTTGCAGGCTGTGGCTGTGCAAATCCATCTGCACTCGCTAATTACAATCTGCTGCCTATACCTGCCACCGCATGACGTCATCCAACAAGAAGAACTTAACAGGCTGATAAACCAACTTCCAGTGCCTTTCTTACTACTCGGTGACTTCAATGGTCACAGTACCTTATGGGGAAATGAAAATACGAACCGCCGAGGTCAACAGATAGAACTGCTTATCTCTGATCACAGTCTCTGTTTACTAAATTCCGACGAGAAGACATATTTTCATGAGCCCACTAGGACATTCCATTCATTAGACTTGGCCATTTGTTCTCCTTCTCTTATGCCGTTGTTGAGTTTTGCAATTGGGAGTGATTTACATAACAGTGATCACTTCCCCCTGTTCGTCTCGCATGTCAGTAGCAGTAGAGTGAGACAACGTCCACCTACCTACTTGTACCATCGAGCGAATTGGGATGCATTCTCGCAACTTGCAATAATTTCGGAAGCAATGGTCAAGTGTGATGATATAAATGAAGCAATAAAAAATGTCACCGATTTTATTATTGAAACTGCCAACGTGACCATTCCTCAGAGTTCTTCTAGGCCACACAGACTGTGTAAGCCATGGTGGAACCAGGCCTGTCAATCTGCTTACAAAAAACAAAGGAGATTATGGAACATATTTCGGAGATACCCAACCACCACCAACTTGGTAGCATTTAAACAGGCAAAGGCATTTGCTCGTAAGGTCAGACGTCAAAGCCAGAGGGATTCTTGGACTAAATACGTCTCTTCCATCACATCGTCAACATCAAGCAAGCAGTTGTGGAGGAGAGTGAAAGCAGCCAACGGTCTGTATAGGGACTTTTCAATCCCTATACTAAAAACCAGTGCTGGTATTCATTCGAATCCACTTGACATTACCAACGTCATCGGAGAGGCTTTTGCTAGTGTGTCCAGCTCCGACTCTTACAGTTCAGATTTTCAAGTGACAAAGAGTCGAGCTGAAAAAACATCTATTAATTTCAGAAGCACACGTACCCTCGCTTATAACTGCGAACTCACGATGTTGGAGTTAAAGACGGCACTATCCAGAGCGCATAACACCAGTCCTGGACCGGATGCAATATCATACCAGATGCTTCGCCACCTGCCCCCAGATTCCTTACAGAACATCCTTGTTCTGTTTAATCGAATCTGGAGAGAGCAGGAATTCCCAACCCTATGGAATGAAAGCATAGTGATACCCATCCTGAAGCCTGGAAAGGACCCCAAAGACCCTCTGAGCTACCGTCCAATAGCCTTGACGAGCTGCCTGTGCAAAACCTTAGAACGTATGGTCAATGCCCGACTCGTATACGTTCTTGAGAAGAACAACTGTATCCCTCCACATCAGAGTGGCTTCCGCAAAGGACGGTCTACTCAAGATAACATCATATACTTGGAATCCCAAATTCGGAATGCTTTCGTGCGGAGGAATCATTTAGTTTCAATTTTTTTCGACGTAGAGAAGGCATATGACCGTACGTGGCGACACGGTATTCTCCGACGTATGTTCGATTTTGGTTTAAGGGGGAATCTTCCCATTTTTATTCAAAATTTTTTAAGAACGCGGAATTTTAGAGTTCGCATTGGACATACCTTTTCAAATATTTTTATCCAAGCTGAGGGTGTCCCTCAGGGAAGTATTTTAAGTGTTACCCTTTTTATACTGCATTTTAGTGACATCATTCATACTCTTCAACCATCTGTTCATGGATCATTATACGTTGATGACTTGCAAATATCCTGCCAGGGATCGGATATACGCTTGATTGAACGCCAACTTCAGACCGCCGTTAACAACTTGGTCAAGTGGTCCGACCAGAACGGTCACACGCTGTCCTCAAGCAAAAGCTACTGTGTTCATTTTTGTAGGAAACGAGGCCTCCATCCAGACCCTGTAATTATAATCAATAGCACACAAATTCCTGTAGTCAACGAGATGAAATTCCTCGGAGTAATCTTTGACAAAAAACTCACCTTCTTGCCTCACATTTTGCATCTGAGAAAGAAATGTGAGAAAACACTCAATATATTAAAAGTACTCTCAAACACATCCTGGGGAGCAGATCGCAAAGCATTACTCCGAGTGTATCAATCTGTCATCTTGTCTCGGATTGACTACGGATGTATTGCATATGACACAGCAAATGCAACCAATTTGCGCAAATTGGACACTGTCCATCACTCAGCTTTGAGAATATGCTCTGGTACATTCCGCACGTCTCCAGTTAACAGCCTCTACGTGAAATGTCACCAGTTACCACTTGACCTGCGACGGAAGAAGTTGTCAATCAACTATAATTACAAAATCAAATCATTGTCATCCCATCCCTTGAAGCATATGACTCTTGCCCCAGGTTTGAATCGACTTTACGACACTCGTTCCTCTTGCATTAAACCTTTTTTGCAGAGGACCAATTCCATCATAAGCGATTCTAACCTAAATATTATGCCCCAACAAACTGAAAATTTTCGTTTCCCACCATGGGACTTTCCATCCTTAAATTATATCAATCCCTTCACTCAGTACGCAAAGTCTGACACTGATCCAGCTGTATTCCAACAAATATATCACTTACACCGCTGTCAGTTTGAAACCTATTTTCCAGTATTCACAGATGGGTCTAAAGGAAGAGATCATGTGGGTTGCGGAATCGCATTTCCTAACGCTATTTATAGTTACGGAATTCATGTTTCTTGCTCCGTCTACACTGCTGAAGCGGTGGCAATCTATTGCGCCCTTCAGCAGATATACATCTCAACATCAAGGACTTTACCCGTTTCGACACCTATGAGTGTGCAAACACCTACACATGAAGAATGTCCTCGTGTTTTCCACGTACCGTCTCCACTCGCAGTTAAGTCACTGGAGTCACTACGGCCAATCTCTTCTGCAGCTGCTTTCTTCATCGACTCCATGGCAACATTTCTCGTAGCGTCACAAAGTTTGTTGTTCACCGCGTTGTATGCCTTTTGTGACACAGGCTTAGGGAGACCCATCACAGCACAAAACATTTCAAGGCCAGTCAAACCCGCATCAAGACACCTCATTGCTAACACGGATCTTCTGTTTATTTCAGGAACATTTTTCTTTTCCCCTATCGCGTTTCACAACTTCTGAAGACGTTTCTTACGCCACAGTTTTCACATAAAAGTTGAAAAGACGATGACAATCCTACAGTCAATTTTTCTGTAAATTTTACTGGTCCATAACAAATGGTGTAACACAACATACTCTCTAAATTTGAGAACAACAAAGATATGTCTATTAATCGGTATCCCATTGAAGCCTTTGCTAGTTTCTGTTTTGAAATTTTCAGAAGTAGCCTGAACAGATGGAACCTTTTTCGCCAACGAACTTTCCTTATATTTACTTTCAATGAAAGAAACATCAGATTTTTCAGGAACACTAACTTTTTTCCTGTACATGTTTCCTTGAATTTTTTTTTCTTAAGTCGCTGACCGTTTTGTAACAAACGTATTCATCTTTCAGATAAAAAAAATGCTTGCAAAATGAACGAGCCACAATCACATGCACGAACAAAATGTAAACAGACGAGCATGGAATTACAATCTACGAGTTGAGTAGTTTATTTCCTTCAGTTCTCGGCGATTAAATAAAATAATTATAAGGCTTTGGTAATGAGAAAAATTAGTATACTTGAAAACAAAACTTGTCTGCTAGGGAGCGTCGATTCTTGTTAACGGGAAAAAGTGACAGGTGTATAGTTAGTTTATAAACGATATCTCGGGAAGTTTTTAGAATATTGTAAAAAGAAAGGTATCAAAATGTTCAGAATTGTTTACTACACTAAATATATTTTTTTCATAAAATCGAATTTTTTGGAGTTTAACAGTCAAAAGACCCCTTAAGCTAGAGAAAAAATTCCCTTAGCAAAAAAGTTAAAATGGAGAAAAAAGCTTTAGCAAAATGCTAAAATAACAAATTTGTTACTAACGGCAATTTTTTTTTGCTGGAAAAAATCAATTAAAACAAAGAACAAACCCCATACTAAATAATTTTTCACTTATTAGGTATATTATATTTAAACAATATCAAATTATATGTACAGATTATATATCATACAATATTAAATATAAAGATTGTTTCTTTTCTTTTAAGTTAGCCTATTTTTCAAACGGTTGATTAAAGTCAAATTTTTTTCTATCCATTCCTTAGTTTTAATCATTAGGATGTTATTCACATGATGCAAGTTGATTCTCTTTCGCAAGTCTATTTTTAAAAGATTCAATGCACTGAAACCCCTTTTCGCAGTATGCAAGGGAATAGTTAAAGCATATTCAATAACTGAGCACACTATAGGATATTCTTGAGACACGTCATTGATGAATCTGAATTCAAGAACTTGTTGTAGGGTCATGCCTTTTAGTCTTTTCTGCATTATCAATTTAAATAAGGTCCTCAAATAACAACTCAGGTTCATCATAATCCACAGAAGAACTGAGCAGTTGGAAAATTTCCTCTTTTCCCTAAGTCTTTAATTCTAAAGGAGTATCAGGCAGGTTGCTTGGCAAAAAAATATTAAAAATTGCTATTTTGTCCATGTCTCCTAATCTATCTTCAATATGCCTATTTGTTGAAGCAAGAAACTCATCCATTAGAACCTAAAAATTTCCCCTGAATCTTTAGGAATTTTATCCTGAAAGTCCATGAAGTAACCATAAAATAACTTTTCTGACTTTCTGAGAAGCAAATTTGTCAATAATTTCGGTGAAATCAATTTTTTCAGAGATTTCGGATTCAATAGAGATGATGGCCAAATCTGAAAGCCTTTCTTGGGTCATATTATTTCTCAAGTAATTTTTAATTTACTGAAACTTTTTTCACCTGAAGCCATAGAAACAGGTAAGGTTAAAAGAATTCTTATTGCTAGAGCAAAATTTGGAAAACAGGAAATTAGATCATTTTTGACTATAATTTCTAATATCTCAATTGCTGTTTTTTACCTGGAAAAATATCTTTGAATGAAGTTATTTCATTAAAGAGTTGTATACCGTCTATATCTTTCACAATGGTTCCTTCCTCCTATACCTGTAACTTAATATCCAAGTCCATGCAGGCTTTCATGAGATTAAGGTGATGTTGCGTGCGTGTTCGTAGAATGATTCAGTCACATCATAAAATAAATATTTATTCAAACTTTAACAGTATAACAACGACACAACAAGAAACATGCTGGATGAACATTCTGAACTGCGAGATCCCGAGATAACATTCTAATCTAGTTTTAAGAACAACGTATTCCTCCGCTGCCCTCTCATTGGTTAACCCAGTGTGAGAGCATTGGAGGAAAATGACGTCAACTGCTGATGTCACCTTTCTGGTTGCAATGTTGCCAGATCACTACAAGATCATAATTTGAAATGTTGTGAAACTCATACAGAAAGCAGAATATGGAATGACACTCAGATAACAAGGTAAATCTTTCATTTACCGAAGAGATCGCGTGATCAAGAATTGCAAAATAGAAAGCAGTCTTGAATTGCTGGAAGGGATTTGAAACTGGTTCCTCACTGCCCTCGTAATCAAATAAACGGACCTTTTTCCTGAGCTTCGAGATGGGAAATTCAGGATCAATACCTAAATCTCTAGCAAGTGTTGTTGCTGAATCGAAAAGTATTTTTAAATTATCGTCAGATCTTTGGGAAACTAAATATTTTTTAAGATGATCTAGCTTTCAATGCATTCCGCGATGTTTAATTTATTATTTTGAAGCATTTCACTCAATACATCAATTTTTGATAATAAATCATGCCAAATTAAAATTGAACACAAAAATTTAAATGTCTCAAGACTTTTAACTATTGATTCACACCCATTTTTGTTTTCATGTCTATGGTGTTTTCTTCAATTAAGGCATTTAATGCGTTAATATTTTTAGGTCTTGTTTTAGAGGTCTAATAGCATTGATACGACTTTCCCACCTTGTTTGACTTAACGGTTTTAAAGTTAGACTTTTCACGTGTTTTTTTGGTAAATCCCATCGATATGGGGACGCAGAAAAGCAATTATATACCTCTTGTACCATATAAAAAAACAAACAGAAATTTCACCACTGGAGCTAGCAGCGTCATTAACGTCGAGATTTAATGCATCAGCCGCACACGGCACGTATAATGCTCTAGGATTGATATTGAGAATCCTTTTCTGAAGCCCTATATTTTTCCCCTTCGTGTTCGATCCATTGTCGTAGCCCTGACCTCGTATATATCTTTAACTTCGATCTGCAGACTAGGTAATAGCTTCTCTAATATAAAATTCCACAGACTTTCTCCAGTGATATTAGTTACTGGAAAAAATCCTAGAAAAGTTATAAAATATCTACTTTACCATCAGTAGTGTTCACACATCCAATTACAAACGTTATTTGTTCTGTGTGGCTAATATCTGGTGTAGAGTCGAGAATTATAGTGTAATATTTGGCTTTTTTGACAATGCGTGTTATCTCATTACGAATAGATTCTGCTAAAATATTAATTATTAACTTTGAAAATGCTGCCCTAAGTGTGAAATACGTGTTTTGTTATCTTTGTATTTACTGACATTATTAAGGTGTTCTAAAATACCTGGATCAAATTTGGCCAACATCTACTCTGCCTTTAAAAAATTAGCATTATCTCTATGATACAATTTCGTACTAGTTCCTCTGAATGCCAAATTTTGACTGATTAAAAATTGTACTTCAACAATCATTCTTTCAATGATGGCGCGCCATCGCTTTTTCTTTCGATTGTAAACATTTTGTTGTTCCGCGTCAATAGTACAATTTTTTTCCAGCCTCGTCTTAATTTCGCACCACGATCTTAAAGAGTTTACGTGTTTTAGAGTATTTTCATGCTTATTAAGGTAACCCAAACAATGACGCCAATCAGAAAAGCCAGTACTTACAAGTTGTGTTAAATTATCTTTACCAAACAATTTACATGCAAAACAAAAAATGCCATGTAGTTTTATGGAATAGCAGAGCCACGCGCGATTTATTTTCTTCCCTTTCACTAAAGTTTTGTTATAATATCAACAGCTAAATGTTCTACCACTCTACCCTTCGACCGGATATTTAAAATTTGCTACTTGTTTGGAAACACGTTCTACCAATAAATCAATATTTTTTTTTCGTTAAAATGTTAGGCCAAGTACCTGGATCATCAGGTGCTATTTGAGCAGAACCCTCTTCCTCTTCGCTCTCATCTTCACATTCGGCTTCACTGGAAATGGGACTGATTGATAATGTTGATGATCTTGCTATTTCATCGCTGTGTCGCGTAGGACGCAAGGATCTTGGTTTAGCCGGATAATATCCGGGGCCAAGGACAATTAATTATACCCTAAAAATACTTTTCATTAAAATCTCAAGTGATCGCAGAGGCAACACCGTTTAAGAGAAGTATGCGAGTCACTTACCTCGATACAAGGTAGCTGGTTGCTCCTCTAAATGCTTGTACGGCAAAGATTATCAGCCAGATGTTTCTTATATGTACGTTTATTTTCTTGACTAAATGTTTCTATACAAGTACGTTATTTTAACGCCGCGAAAGGGGACACAACCTCTTACATCGCCGACGCGCGTGGGACTGCTCCAAAAACCAGTCTCCCTGGCGCGTATTTCCATTCTGCGGTACTTTTTTGGCGCGTGCGGGAATTTGGTGACACTTTGACTGAAGAGATAAATGTTGCAACCCAGATGAGTTCAATGTTTGCAGTAACCCATCAGAAAAGTACAGCAGGTCGTTATGAACGTCGTGGCGGAAATTCGTGGTGAGCATAACATTAGAGTTTAATTTATTGTGATAAATTTGTAGATGTTGTTTTAATAAAGTGCTCGTTCACGAATTTAACACTCGCCTCATAGTGTTATTGAATCATTTGCAATATTTCGTTTATTGCTTTTACAAGAACTTATTTATGTAATGTTGTGAACTTTATACTCGTATGATGTTCCTAATACTATATCTTTATAAACCATGAAATCCTCTAGATAGTTTGTTTTAATACCACTTTGCATGTTGTACGTGTTTAATTTTCATTCTTTACGGCACTGGTTGTGGTTTGACTACAAAGATTAGCCAGCTTTGGTGTAAAAATTTAATCTGTACCTGTTTAATTTAAATATCGAAACTCGTCCTTTTCTAATTTGTGCATTTCACTTTGTAGAACCTCTTGGGTCTTCTTTTTATAAGACTTGGACACAATATTCACGTGTTTCGTAGTGTTTTCGGAAAGTAGCAATGTTGAAATAAGACTGATTTCTATATTAAGACTGGTAAATTTATGTTCCTTAAATTATTGTATCAAACTTAAAAACAATGATAACATTTTGTTAATTCGCTTCACTTAAATAACATTCATTTAAAAAATATTTTATCATTCAAAACCAATAAGAAAGATAGTGGGTGTTGAGTCGATCCCCACACACTGCCGAACCTAAACCAATTATAACTCATTGGAAATCGTTGCCTCTAAGAAGACAATGTAATACTAACACGACTCCGTATTGGACATACTCGAATAACACATAGACACCTCCTCCTCGGAGAAGATCATCCCATTTGCAATTTCTGTATTTGTCCACTAACCGTAAAACACATCTTAATAGAATGTTCTCATTTTAACAGTCAACGACTTAAACATTTTAATTCTTATACCTTGGTTTTAGATGACATGATCGGAGAGAATCCTCATTCAAATATTTTTAGCTTTTTACATGACATTGGTTTTCATCCATCACATATAATTTTATATAATATTCATTCATTATATGTTTTGACTCATTTCACTTTATTATTATATTATATATTTGGATTTTTTTATCTTGAGTTTGGCATATGTCCCAAGAGGACTCAATGCCACAAAATCATATTCAATCCAATCCAACATGACATTTTGTTTGTGACTCACACTACATGGCAAATGTGACCCACGCTACACTTCACAGAAACATTTTTACTGACAATTGAAACACTAAGAAAACATACGTTCGAAACATTTTTATTGACAATTGAAACACTAAGAAAACATACATTAGAAACATTTTTCTTAATCTTGCATAGTAAAATATAGAAAACATATCCCATGTTGAAGTCATTGAACTTAACATTTAAAAATATATACTGCATTCGTTTATCAAATGCTGGTTCAGGGAGTCTATTTACTGAATGATCACTAAAATCAATTTCAGATGTGTCCTCTGTTTTAGACCAAGAAAATTTTAAAGTGTCTTTATTAAAGCGCAAAAATTGAATTGTGAGTGTGATATGAACGCACTTTCTTCCATGTGGATATAAACTCTACTTTTGATTTCGGGTATTGCCAAATTCTAAAACATAAACTTTGTGTCCACTTTTGAATACAGAAGTTTGACCTATTAAGTACATAATTTTTTAGAAAAAATGAATGAACTTCAAAATTCTGTGTTATGGTGTACTTTGGCATGGAATTAGCCCCCCACAAGTGATTTATAAGATTCGAGCTAGTTTGAAATTTTGTGTAAATCAGAAATAGGAAATCTGAATTAATGAAGGGCAAATGGATGACTGGAAATGTATCTTTAAACAATAAAACACACTTGTTATTAAGAAAATGGACACTTATAGTCTTGGAGATTTCATTTTTACAATTTATGTGTTCAATCATGTATATTTACTCAATACACTACATTCTTAATTGAAGGAGCAAGTGGATAAAGGTGATACACTTGCCCCTTCAATTGTGCAATTAAATGCAGCATATTTTAGCTTAGGATAGAATAAATGTGTATTAATATGAAATGGATGTCTAAATATGTATATTATTTTAGTATTTTTCCCTCAATCAGAAAACACGCTGATAAAGATGTAGAGATTGTTTGACCAGGAAATGTATTGTTTGATTTTTACACTGATAATTGGATATTATTTATATCTGGTGAAATTGAAATTCATCAACTGTCCCCTTTTTATTTTCAGACGCCATCTCTTTATGATTGATGATTCAAAAACGGGAATAAAAGCCTTAGAAGAAATTTATCCCTCATCTGTGCTACTCTGCCATTTCCACGTGGCACAAACAGATTGGAGATGGTTGCATAGCTGCAAGGCTATTAAAGCCTGTTTTTATGAAAATATTGAATTATGTTAATATGGAGAAAAAACAATTCATTATAAAATGTATGCTTTGTGTTTGACTACTGGATATGAGATAATTTATTACTTGATAATAAAAAGTATTTTTTGCTTTACTACCTTATTTTATTAGTCGTGTATTTCTTTTTAACAGCATGTTTAAACTGTCCCCCCTTGGGATTGATGCATGTGCTGTTTGTCACTAAATGCAACTTTTATGTGCAACATTAAATTTTTTGCTTGTATATATTTGACTAAAATGTAGTCATGTTTATACCAAGTATCAGCATTATTCAGTGTGCAAATAAATCAGTTAAAATAGTTTAATTGTATGGCTAGTTAGGGTTAAATCTTTAAATTAGGGTTATCTGACAAGCATAATGCATAAACAGAATGCCCCAACTATATAATCTTCTGTAGAGTAAATAGTTAATAGCTAATGCAGAGCCAAGCTTTTCTCATGGTAGCTAAAGGCTAAAGTTAGATTTGGTACAGAATCTGAAAGAGAGTTCATATTCAAAAACAAACTCCAAAAATCTTAAGACCATTCCAGAGAAACTTTGGCAGCTTCTAGATGTCTTCTTACTCGTGGAAGCTCTCTCGGGATATCATCTTTAGAAAGTTTGTCATAATTTACGACTAAGATTTGTATTAACCGTGGCAGTTTGTTTTCTTAAGTTGTATAGTAGAAAAAGAATGTACTCTACAGATTAAGAGTGTTTTATGCAAGGAACAAATGCTGTAGGATTAAGTTAACAAATCCTCGCCTGGACACGTTCCCTTTAAAAGAGATGTTGTGGCAACATTAGTTGTAACCTGATATAAAAACCCGTTAACCAATAACTGCTTATTTCCTGAGAGTTGACACCCCTACTACAAACGGAAGAGGCTTCCCTTAGCCATACGATTGCCACAAGTGTCGTGAAACACTCATTTTTTTAATTTTACAAATTTTTGTCACTTTGGGCAGCCCACACACCTTTCCTATGCCACTGGGCCTATGGTTGTATTTTTCAGTATATTAAATATTGCAACCATAAGTGCCCAAGTACTGCTGTTGCTTACCAAAACACAAACGATTCAACATGGAATTTGAAAGAATATGCAACCAGTGCTTCCACGTGAAATGCGAGAACGACTAAACTGTAACCACACAGAAAATTGTAAAGCACCCGAGCAAAAAATGAGTTCAAGAAAAAGGTGCCACAATTCAAAGTACAGGAAATCACAAACTTGTGCTTAAGTGCGAAAAAATGTATGTGTAGAACATAGCAGTGTCCTCTGCAATAAATGTTACTGAAATGTAAGTTCAATTTATTAATGTAACAATAATTTAATTTTTTCTAAATGAATATTATTTCTAACTTGGGTCTTAAATTTCGTTTTTCAGTATCAATAAGACATATATTTAGAATGCATTTTAAAATTTAGAATTTTAAATGCGATATTTATCTGAAAAATGTATTTTTATATATTTTTCATTTCACACGCATATTCAACTAAATTAATTTTTTGCTGTTTCGTAAAAGGTCCTACGAAGTCCAGCGCGTCAAGTGTATGTTGAATACTAGATTCAATCTAAACAATAGTTCCAGTCCCTCTACTTTCTGGACTTACTGCATATATATGCTTAAAATTCATCTTTTAATTATACATTACGAAAAGGTATTTAAAATTTGTAAGTGACAGGTTTGCGAATCCCCCAGAATTATATAATTCTGTATCATCACAAACATTTGTGGGGTATCACCCTTATCAAAGGAGCTCATTGTTGCTCACTTAGTCAGAAAAAAATTGATTTTGTATGTGTTTACTTTGCATTACGTTAGTTCAGCATGATATTTTTCTTTAAACACCTTTTACGTTTAATTTTTTTTTCTACCAATTTTGGTGGACGCCCAGCAGGTACCCTTTTACTCCTTCTTGTCAACCCTTCTGAGAGAAATTGAAGTTGGCTGTACTCTAATTTTTTTACATTTATTGAGAGACCGGAAGAAGGTCAGCTTAAGAAAATCTTCTTTGGTTTTTATGTTTCTTAGTGTTTGCAACAGGTGAGAAGAAATATCTGTTGGTATAGAATCTCGTTTAACCAAATTACCCAGTCGAACAAACTCTTGAAGGATATTTTGGTTTTCTTCGACTCTTTCATCCTCCAAAATATTTTCTTCTGCACTGACTGTGACTGCTGAGTAGTTTTCAAATGTATTGGAAATTTCCATGCAATTGTCTTCCAGTTCCATGCTAAATGGTTCACAAGGTTGCAGATCTTGAAAAATTTTTAATTCTGGACATTTATTGCCCAATGCATGCCTCTCTTTGCTATTAATTGTCAATGTGTTTGAAAATGCAATTTTCTGGTGCTGCATCAGAAAGCACTGATGTTTACAAAAAGCACCTGTTTTCCCTGAGTAGCAGGTACAAACACCAACATTTCCATTTACTGTGTAGAAAACATTATCTGTCAAACTATGTATTAGGAATATATTTGGCTCTACTTCAATGACATCCTCAATCTTATAGTTTTCCATTCTGCTGAGTAAAGAGGAATACAAGAGATATGGTTTACTGCATCTTGCATAGGCAAATTGTAACAATTTTTTCATTAAGTATTTGTCTCAAATCTTTGCGATGTATTGGACAAGAGCTACTATGTTGTATGCCTTTGTACGTGTACTATAAGCACTTAAAACAGGTTCTAATTAAAATAGTCGATTAAAACAGGTACTACTTACAAGGCCATCAACAAACACGTACTTTCAGCAAGATGAAGGGTTAATTCTTATTACAACTACGCAGCTACAAAATTGCATAACAAGAAGAAATCAAGTTAGTTACAGGCTCTCTCATTCGCTTGACGTCAGAGGTGACGTCAGTTCTTCTCTTCACTTCACTTACTCGCAACATCCTCCCCCCTTTTTGCGGGGAAAGAAGCAAAAACAAACAAGTTCTGATTTAGAAGGTCCAGTCTTTGAGGCACCTTTCTGACTCGTCCATACTTAGAAGCACTGGCTGGTGGGAATCGTTCCCCTTTATTTGGCTCCAAGGGAGACGATAGCACGCACTCTGAAAGCCCCTCGGCAGTCGCACTGAACGACATAGAGGCTTGGTCACTATCAGCATCTTGGGTTGGAAAAGTGCTCTGGTTTGGCGTATCATCCTGGTCGCTGGAAGATCCTGCATCTGCGACGAAATCTAAAGAGTTATCATTAATTTCCAGAGGAAAAACTCTTTGAATAGGTCGTAGAAATGTCCCCGTTTGAGTTCTCACTCGCACTGTTCTGACCACTCCATCCTTTCCAGGAATTAATTCAATAACTTTGGCTAAAGGCCAGGCTCCTCTCTTTCTGATATCATCCCCTAGAAGGACGGTTTTTCCCAATTTTAAGTTAACTGAAGAGTTTTTACACGGAGCTTTTTGTGCCAAAAGTCCAAGTTACTCATTCCTGAATCGCTGTCTAACGTCTTTAAATAGCTTCCAACGATGTCTAATTCTTTTTCTCAAAGAGGAAGAATCGCGAGTGTCCATAACCGGAACTCGGGCATCGTAGTTCTCGCTTAAAAACATAGCCGGAGTTAGAGGTACCAAGTCCTCCGAATTCTCTGACAAGTAGGTAAGGGCTCTTGAATTCACAACCGACTCGTAGTCACATATAATTGTATGCAGTTCTTCAAAGTTCAAAATTGAATTTCCAAGAGTTCTTCGTAGCAATTCCTTGACGGTGCGGACTAACCGTTTCGTCTTGAAGCTGATGAGTGATAAACTTCCATTGGGACTTCAGGAGTCTGGATTGACAATTTGGTAATTAGTAGGTGACCGTTGGGTTATTACGATGTAATGTCCATCCCCAAGGGGCATAAATTTTGAAGTCTGCTTTTTCGTAGCATTACTGACAGGATACCTGTTTACCCATACTGAATCACCTGGACTGAATTGGATTGCAGTTCTCTTGTCAGCATAGTGCTTGCGATAATCTTGCTTTTGCTCAACAAGTTCTTTTACCTCGTTGGTGACGTTGGTAAATTTTCTCAGATATGAGGTGATCTCCGGCACGAAGTTGTCATTAGAGATCACACTCCGAATAACATGTGCAATATCATCAGTCGTCCTTAATTCTTTTTTCAACATCTCCTTTTCGGCAGGTGACAGTCTAAAGGGAGGGACCGACTTACGACACAGGGCGGTGATTGCCGGTATTGATGTGGTGTTTAATATACGTCGTGGCTACTCCCCCTGGCCGAAAATTTTTTTCATTCTTCCTTAACAAGGCGTTCAGTTCAATCCTCTGTGCATTACTGAGCTGCGTTCTTTCCTCTTCTCCAAGAAGACACGAATTAATTTCCATCTTGTTTCCGAATTCCTAAAATGACTCGGGTTTCATTTGTTCTGCAAATGGGTATTTGTGGCGAGGACTATCACCGAAAACCCAGTCTTCTTCCTTTACATTTAGAACGACGCCAGATTTCCTCATAAAGTCCGTTCCCAAAAGTGTTCGGTTTTCTTTAGCTTCGGGTAACGCAATCAAAGTGGTTGAAAAGGATCTTCCTTCAAATTCCACGGTCACAAGGGTTGTGTATACTGTCATTTCCGATTTGTACCCATTCGCGAGGGATATACTAAGATGCGTAGATGTAAATTCCGCTCCCTGCTCTCGCAAGAGGTAGTACAGTGCTGCACATGCTGTTTCACATATTCCATTGATCACTCTCAGCCCTGCAACTGGAGCCGACTCAGCTGTACTAGAATGTAGTTGAACGCAACCAATTCGATCCGGGTTACTCTGCACAGATGGATTACACTTTGGGCATCGGGCTTTTATATAACCTGGTTCATTACATCCATAGCATCTTATAGCAGGTCGCTCCTCTTGGTTCGTTTCTTGCCTCTGCCTTTCAAACCTTCTCGAATAAAAAGGGTTCTTCGAATTTCCCATTCTGGAAACTTCATCCTTATGTTTATTGAAAACTCTCTTCTTGAAATCAGGATTAGGGTCCTTCTTCATATTACTTCGTAAATTGTTGGACGACTCTGGTTTTTCTGCAAGTTCCTTAAGGGAAGTACAGTCGGCCCCCTCATCAAGGAAATGTTCTTTTACTTCTGGAGGGCTTCTCCTCTTCATCTGGTCAGATATTATTAGATCCTTGAGTTGATCAAAATCCTCGATGTGCAGTTCAAACAGCCATCCCTCAAAATAAGTCCTCAGCTCGAAGTAAAATTCTCTCCAGGTGCTCTCAGGTGTCTTTTTATATTGAGAAAACAGTTGCCTGAATTTTTCGCCACTGAGTTTGTAACGTTTCAGAAGCATTTCTTTGATGTATCTGTAATTTCTAGACTCCTCTTCTGGCTCTCTAGCAGTCAGTTTAGCTACATCTGCTGGTAGGGCTCCTATCAGATAAGCCACCTACTGATCCTCTGGTACTCTTATGAAATTTAACTGTCTTTCAAAAATGTTAAGGAAACTACCCATATCGTCATCTTTTGGGTTGAAGCTAGGAATTAGTTTCCTCAATTCCTGTTTAGGATTTTCAATCGTTCGGGCACTGTGTTTTTTTATTCTCTAATCCATGTTTGTTATCTTTACAATCGTTAAAAATAGAGTAAAAATTTCAACGGATTTGAAATCTGCGGAAACTTTTACACCAGATAGATACCTTAAATGTAAATTTCTGTTAATAAATACTTTTAAATTGAAACTTTTATATTTTCGCAATACGAATATGTCGAAGTATACACACACAACTTTGCATATAAATATATACAAATTTTATTTGAGACCAAGGACTAACAAAAATACTAGTTGAGAAGAAAAATATTTAATAAAAAAATGCAGTTCTCTTTATACATATTAATACAAAATATAAAAAAAAAAATGATTCCTTGCTTTGTATCTGTAACGCGTTCTTCGTTGGATTCTATGTTTTCTAATTCTTTTATACCCCTTTCAACTAGCTGATATCTTCTGTGATTAGGGTTGCCCACTTTTTCTGAGACATCTTTTCCAAAACCGAAATATATAACTGTTGGATCAGTGGCTATTTGTCCCAATGTGCATCGGCAAATGTGCCGTATGGGGTCTGTTATTCTAAGTTTGTATTTCTCATTTAGACAATTTGCTATATAACTGATATGTTCTTCTGGTGAAACCCCAGTCGGGTTCTGCTTTCGTGTAAATAAAATGATAGGTTTTATTTTAAAGGAGAGTTTTTCTTATGCATAAAACCTACACCAAACAGGGTTATGGGCCCAGCCCAACCCGATTCCTTTTTAACTAAAATGTTAAAATTAAATTAAGTTTACTTCGAAATTGAATTAAGTTGGCTGCTCTAGTTGCATGATGGCAGAATCGTTTAGTTTTCCAAAACTAAGCGAGTTTAACTACACCACATGGAAGACTGACGTTAAAGTCTTACTGATGGATCGTGGATGCTGGGAATTTATAGTTGGAAATCCTGTTCCTTGCATAGAAATTGCTCCAGAAAAAGAAAAGCGTTAGTTTCTGTTTAGAAAGCAAAGAGCTTATACGACCATCTATCAAAGTTTAGAAAGAAGATTTCACGCCCTGATCGCAGATACCGAGGACGGGAAGACTGCATGGGAGACTTTGAAACTTCATTTTGAACCTACTTCAAGAGCAAGATTGGCCGGCTTAGTAGATGAATTTTTCGACATGCGGTTCGACTCTGAGGAAGAAACAGTTGGAATATTCACTAAGAAAATTGCTGAAAAACAACTACAGATCAAAGATTCCGGGTTCGAAATTCCAGTGCTTCTTGTATGCTTTCAACTTATACGAAGATTACCTCCGGATTATGATAACCTAGTACAACATCTGTACAGATTCGAGGATGCAGAGTTTACAGTAAACAACGTTACAAAACAATTACTTGCCGAAGCTGGAAGAATTGATTTAAAAAGAAAAGATGAAGGAAAATTCGATACAGTGATTGGAAACGCCTATGCTTCAAAGAATAGAGCAATACATGCTGCACAGAAGAAATCGACCAATAAATCTGAACGCAGTGGAAGTGTGCTGGACCCTGACAAAAAGTCACGCAGAAATGACGAAGCTTATTGTGTGGGGCCGTGTGGATATTGTCACAAACCAGGACATACTGAAAGCCGATGTTTCAAGAAGAATAGACTAGTCAAGAAGTCAGTCCGAGATGAAAACGGTGCATGTTTTGCTGACATTGCACTTGCAACCACTTCACCTAGTAAAAATCTTGAGGAGTTCCTCGTCGATTCGGCTGCTACTTCGCATTGCTGTAATCAAAGGGACTGGTTTTATAACTTCAAGCTGACCAAACCTGCGTCTATTCTCGTTGGAGACCAAGATTGTACATCGAAAGTCCTTGGAATAGGAGATATAGACTTTGTAGTAAAAGACATTTCAGGTAATGTAAAAATTATACTGAAGACTGTATTGTATACTCCTAATATGCGTAGAAACTTAATAGGTGGTTCGAATATAGATATTGCAGGTATGAAAGTTATTTGGGGTGACAATAAGATGATTGTATATACTAAAAATTATAATTATTTCTTTACTGTACCCTTAATTGATAAATTGTATATAGTAAGTGGATATCCTAAAATATATAAAGAATCTGTTAATGTATCTTTAAATATTAATACTCTGCACCGGAGATTTGGTCACGTAAATGTTCCTCTGATAGAGCAAATGAGTAGAAATAATTCCATAAAAGGAATTTAAAATTTATGTTCTAAAGCAAAGGACAAAAATTGTGAAGTTTGCAAAATTGCTAAATCCACTAGAGTGTCCTTAAAAACAAACGAGTACAAACGACTTACTACTAATATCCTACAAAGAGTTTATATGGATTTGTGGGGTCCTTCTCCAGTGAATTCTTTGGGTGGGGGAAAGTATTTTTTATCTATCATAGACGACTATTCGCGTAAAGTTGAGGTTTACGTAATCAAAAGTAAAACTGAAGTTTTTAGCTGTTTTAAAACTTATTTGGCTAAAGTAGAAAGGGAAACAAATTGCAAATTGAAGTGTGTGAGAACTGATAATGCTCTTGATTTCGTGCACAAAGAGTTTGAGAAATTCCTCGGTGACTTAGGAATTAAACATGAGCGTACATCTACGTACACAAATGAACAAAATGGGGTTGCTGAAAAGTTTAATAGGACCGCCATGGACGGAGTACGTGCCATGCTCCAAGACAGTGGATTGCTACCACGTTTTTGGGCGGAAGCCCTTATGGCATTTGTGCACATCAGAAACCGGTGTGTACACAAACTAACAGATGGTTTGACTCCTATAGAAATATGGAGTGATCACAAACCCTCTGTGAAACATTTCAAAATATTCGGATCTCTTGCTTTCGTACATGTTCCTAAAATTCACAGGAATAAACTTCAACCGCGAGCAAAACCTGGAATTTTGGTGGGCTATGCGACTAAAACAAAAGGTTATAGGATTTTTATCCCTAAGGAACGTATATAAAGGTATTGAAACGGTTCATGTCAAAATTGATGAAACTAAGAAAGGGGTTAATTGTTTGTTTGGTAAAGATAAATGTTCCGATTATGCTAGATTTGACTTAAATGCGGATTTTTATGAAACAACTTCCGACGACGACTCAAATCAGATCGATAAAGATCAAGCTTCTGATACTCGTATTTTAAGTGCTTTAAATATTAGCGAGTGGGAAAGAGTAGAAAAACCTCGCACAGTGAGCAATAGAATTGATGTATATTACTATCCACCATAATTCTAGCGTTAGATTAAGATCTGTAAATGATGCTAGAAAATATTGTAATGAAAATAGAATAGATTTTAATCCTGATAAATTTTGCTTTAAACCTGATTGTGTTGTAAATACTAAAAATGTAGATTCTACTAACATGTCTTATTTTCAAGGTAAAAAGGATTATTTAAATGATCAATTAGAGGATATATTTCACGAATGTTATAGCACTGAAGTGCCAAAAACATTTTATGAAACGCAGCAAAGTCGGAATAAGGCTAAGTGGGATGCTGCAATGGCCGATGAACTTCGTATTATGAAGGATCGAAAGGTTTGGGATCTGGTTGATCCACCTTCTAATGTTCCAGTAATTGGAAGTAAGTGGGTTTATACAGTAAAATTGGATGATAAAAATAATCCGAAAAAATATAAAGCCAGGTTAGTAGCACAAGGGTTTAAGCAAAGACCAGGCGTTGATTTTAATGAAATCTTTTCACCTGTTGTAAATTTTAACATTATCAAGTTACTGTTTATACTATTAGTGTCTATATTACATTGGCATAATGTTCAGTTGGATATAAAATCTGCCTATCTCTATGGTAAATTAAAAGAACCAATATATATGAGGCAACCACCTGGCCATGAAGTAAAAGGGTTCGAAAATAAATTGTGTTTTTTAAACAGAGCAATTTATGGTTTGCACCAAAGTTCGCGGGAGTGGAACTTTGAACTCGATAGTATTTTGAAAAAGTTAGAATTTGTTAAACTAAATTGGACTAATTGTGTATATAAATTTAAAAGTAATGTTATATTAACCGTCTATGTTGACGATATAATATTGTATGGTAAAACAAATGATTTAATTCAAGAAGCTGTTGAACTAATTAAAAGTAAATTTGATGTTACTGAACTTGGACAGACTAAATACCTATTGGGTGTTAATTTTGAATACGTTAATGATTGTTTATATATGCATCAACTAACTTATATTGAAAGGTTAATTACTAAATTTTCTGAACTACCAAAGTCATTGGTAAAACTTCCTTTCAAAGTAGGCTATATGCTGCCTGACAAAATTCCTGAAAGTGATATTGTTGAAAATGATTTGATGAAAAAATATCCTTATAGAACACTTATTGGTTGTCTATCATTTTTAGCTGATCGTAGCAGACCTGATATTTCATATTCTGTAAATTTAATGTCTCAATTCTGTAACGGATATACTTTTCAACACTGGAAAATTGTTGCTGATATTGTAAACTATGTTTTTATGACCAAAAGTTACAGAATTAATCTTTCTAATATTTCAGGATCTGAATTGGACTGTTACTCTGATGCTAATTGGGGATCAGATTTAACCTACCGTCACTCGACGATTATATTTTCTATTTTGGTAACGTAGCGTTTGCATGGAGATCAAGCAAACAGAAGTGTATTGCTCTATCATCCATGGAATCTGAATTTGTGGCTCTGTGTGAGAGCGTTAAAGAATCAATCTGGTTTTCCAGAGTTATAAAAGAACTAAATCTTATTCCCAATTCCATCGTACCAAATCATTTTTGTGATAATCAAGCAGTCATATGTTTTGCTAAGAACCCAATGGAAAATTTTAAAACTAAGCATATTGATATTCGCTTTAAATTTATTCGGAATTTAGTAGATGAAAATTCTGTTAAAATAATTCATATTGGAACTAACAACAATCGAGCTGATTGTTTAAGTAAACCTTTATTAATAAATAAATTTCAAGATGCTTTAAATAAAATTTTCCATAAATGATTATTTTTATTTTGATAGCAACTGATGGGGCCGATTGTTGGATCAGTGGCTATTTGTCCCAATGTGCATCGGCAAATGTGCTGTATGGGGTCTGTTATTCTAAGTTTGTATTTCTCATTTAGACAATTTGCTATATAACTGATATGTTCTTCTGGTGAAACCCCAGTCGGGTTGTGCTTTCGTGTAAATAAAATGATAGGTTTTATTTTAAAGGAGAGTTTTTCTTATGCATTAAACCTACACCAAACAATAACTATTTAATTTCACAATATTCTCTTCTGAGAAATCACTTAACATAACAGACCTAGTTTTCCAAGAAATTTTTTTTTCTGTACAAAAAATAATAGTTATTTGTATGTTTTTTTTTCTCTTTTTAATTTTAATTATTATACGAGCTTGGTGGTCCTCTTATATACATAGTAATAATAATAAATCTAAACCTAACCTCTTGTTGCATTGAAACTATTAAAAAATAAAAATGGTAGTGTTCGAAAACAAAATAGAGCTATTGTTCGTGTTTAGTCCTTGTATAGTGGTGTTTAGTCCGTTATAAAACCTTGAGTGTTACGAATTATGTTAAAAAAAATTCGAATATGAAAAATTGTGTGTGTCTCCAGCCCCAATTTTAAAAATAAAAATTCAAATACAGTATAAGAGAATTGAAAGACAACTAATACCTTTTCTTCTTTAAGTCCCGCTATCAACAGCCTGACACTAGCCACTGCGTGGCCAGCACGCGTTGCCCGTGACAGTTCTTTTCGTTCGGTCAGGTATGACCACTGCTCGCTAACTACCGGTGATTGCTACGAATTCCCATTGGATAACAGCCGTCATGGCGTTGCCTGTGGTGTTGGTTTGCGATGCAAACCAAATAGAAATTCGTAGCCTCTTGGTACTGTGATCTTCTATGCTTTTGCATTCAATAATAGTTAAATTTCATTAAATTTATTTTAAAATGTACGAAATTTAATTTTAAAATTCGCCGCGACTCAAAAATTGCAAAAAATTTGGTCTGCCTGTGTGCCAAATCCCATTACTGTAAGTGCCATAGATTCGACAGGACGTTGCGTGCAGAGGGAAAACAGACAAACACTTCCTTTTGTAATAATAGAGATTGGATTTGGATAGTAGTGGGGAACGCACGTTCAATAGATGAACACGAAGTCATGTGCAACAGAAATAACTATTTTTATGAGCAGATGATATTTGGGTCGATGGCTTTCTCGGAAATTCCGGGGCAATTTCACATTTGACCGGGATTCCGGACAGCAACTTAAATTCCGGGACAATCCGGGCGAATCCCGAGCGGTTGGCAGCCCCATATGTAATCTGCCCGGGCCACGCAGATGATCTTCTATAGTCTGTTTTGAGTGCGCGTGATTTTTAACTGATTTCCTGAAAATCTGTCGACCCAAAGCTATCTGAGATTCAAATCCCTAGTGTAATAAAACGTTTTTTAGCGCAAGCTAACTGTAAATTAGGCGAGCCCACGAGAAGTGATTGTGTATGGGAAAGGGAGTTTGTGAAGCCTTTAATTACTTTGTATCGTGATTATCCTGGGTTGTGTAAAGTTAAGTGAATATATAAACAAAAGAAGTAATGCTTTGCAAAAAAATTTTAATGTGTTAAAACAAAATAACTTAGATTATACCGAGGAAAAATAAAAAACAGAAAATCAATATTTTGCGTACCATTCAGTATCTTGTAGAAATATTAGTAAATGTTAGTGAGTAGAGCGGCTTCTCAGTTTATACCACTCTTTGGACCAGCGTCTTCTCCTATTTTCTTTCTTTTCGATTGCAGACAACCAAAATCAAGGCAAGAGCCCAAATCTGAATTTGAAATCATTTTGAAACTCAAAAATGAAACACGTCACGCTCCTTCGAAAAACTTTGACCGAATGCGATTGACGGGTTTATTGAAGCTACATTGAAGCACCTATCAATTGAAGCCGTCAATCACATTGACAATAAAATTGATCGTCTAGGGAGCCCTTAACAGTTAGAAGGCTTGAGACTCTGCTTCCCCAACGTGTCTGACTTTTTTTAATGTGAGGGCTCCTGTGTGTTTTGAGATTACTTTCCATCTTTTTGTGGAAGAGAAGAAAAAACGAATAGCCGTTGGATAACCCCGAACAACGACACGGATTTAACTAAAGTTTTAGCAGCGTCAGATACAAACAAGTTTAAGCTGTGACAGCTGCAAGTATTAAAAAAAAGCCCTCGGAAATTTTCTGGCAATACGGCTTTAGACGCATCTTTGGTTCCTCGCCATATTGGCGCCAACGCGTGAGTGTGTTCCATGTACTCCTAATCGACTGACTTGACTTGGTTGACTACAAACAAAAGCATGTGTGCTCCGCCGCCGCACCTCTGAAAAGGCGCCATCAAAATTTTACTTTTCGCTCGAAATTGTTTTTGGCATTTTGGCGCCACCTGACGCCTAGAGCGACCGCTCCTCTCGCTCTACCCCAGAACCGGCGCTGTGCAACGCTTCCATAACCGTAAAGCGTAACCTTCGATATCGAACTACTTTCCAAGGTCACGACTAAAGCCCTGCACAAGCGCATTTCTTTATGGTTACCAGTATTGACAATTTATCGCTTTTGGCGATATACTTTCCTACCTGTTAACGCTAATGCATAGGGAAAAGGCTTACAAAAGACTGGCGAATTGGCGCGTTCAGTATTTTCGTTGCAGCTGCTGGACGTGTTTTTTGTTTCATGCTTATAGTTTGCTGAATATTAAAAAAAAAAATCAGTTACTACATTAATCAGTTACTATTTTGAATTTCAAAACGCATTAGCAATGCCCGATAAGTGTGTTGTCCCATTTTCTAGAGGCAGTAATATCTCTGAAGATTAAAAAAAAACCTGTTTATAAGTTTCAAACAGACGCAAGTTTACGAAAAAAAATGGCTGACAGCGATTCTCGAGATCTTACTGTGAAAAACTATTATCGGTACGTAATTCAATTCATATTGCTTTCAGAAACTTTTTCTTAATTTCATAACGATTAGAACAAATTAACATTAATATAGGGTGCTGGGGTTATGTGAATACTTCTCGATAGCTTAGTTGAATTAGGTTTATTATACAGATAATATGTAGAGTTTACAAATTGCGCATCGCGATCACGTCCATCAACATAACATCAATCGTCTCGTCTGCCGTGATCCGATGCGCACGGAATCAAAAAACGACGGCGCTCGTTTAAGTGAAAGTTGTTGTACCTCTTTTCAGGTAAAAGTCGTAGTGCTTATCTTAGGATAGTCGTGGGGCTTAACCCTACATACGGCCATCCTACCTGGTCATCTGCCCTCAGATGACAGCACTCACATAAACAAAACTTTTGAGAAATACAAACGTAATCATTACAATAAAAAGAAGCAATTAGATTAAATGAATAAGACACAATTATAAAGAAATCAAATACTTATCAATAATATCTCAAGTAATCAATTACATATAGAAATCTGAAGTTAAAAAAAAATCAAATGATAAGTAATCAAATATATGAAGAAATTAAATAATTGATGACCAAATATATAGACATCAATAACCTAGAAATCAATTATGCACAGTAAACAAAAACTAGATCAATAATCCTGGTTCAAATAGTCCTTAGAAAAATAAGTTTAGGAAAGTTCATCAGTCCAGGGTTTCATATATTCAATGCAGGTGGTGGTTTTCATTGGTCCATCACAGAAACCACATTTTTCAACATTATATGTGTCATTGTTTTTAAGCTTAATTACCTTATAGGGTCCTAAGAATTTGCACTCAAGTTTCAGTCCAGGTCCAAATTGAGTGCGTTTGATTGCAACTAAATCATTAAGTTTGAATTTACGCGGTGGTCTACGTCGAAGATTGTAGGTCTTTCTGTTTTCTTCCTGTACTTTCAGTATTTGTCGCTTAGCTGCTCGTCTGAGGTCTTCACGGGATTGCAGAAAATCGGACTGAATTTCAGTATTCAGTAGGTCTAATCTGCACGTCATTCCTGAACTTCATTTTTGTACCAAATAGTAGTTCGAAAGGACTTGTATTAATGCTTCTTTGAAATGTGGAGTTGATTGCTTGTTGGACATCAACCACATGGGTGTACCACTTCGTTGGGTCGACGATGGATAATTTGGACAAAACAGCAATAATGATGGAATTCAAGCGTTCAACTTGTCCATTGGCTCTAGGAAGGCCGGTAGTTATTTGGAAATGGCGAATACCTTCTTCGGAGCAGTAGGTTTTAAAGTCGTTTGAGGAAAATGCAGGGCCTCTGTCAATATGAAGAATGGAACAAACTGACGTGCAGCTTGAAAGTCTGTAGCACGGATTTCTTTATCTTCTCGAGATCGAAGTTCTCGGGGAAGGATGAGAAGGCACGCAACTTCAGTCGGCTGTCCCGAACGTATTCGTCGTCGAAAACCACACTGTACAAGAGTCTGATCAATTTCGAAGAACCGGAATGAAGTAGTGCAGCTACCGCGTGAATGTCGCCAAGCGATTTCGCCATTTTGTGTTCGGAGCCAAGCACAAAACGAAAGCAGTCACACAGCAAACACCAAAGAGATTCTTTTAACCACCAGCGACCCGAAATGTCCTTCGGAGAAATTGTTTAAAACTCCAGTTTTCACAACAGCAGAGCCTTTACGCGTCAGTCGAAAGGCAAATAACTTTGAGAGCGTCCGTCAACATCTACTCACAGTAACAGCGTCTTGAAAAGTCACTTCGTCAGGTTTGTCCGAGCCCCCATAATATAGGGTGCTGGGGTTATTATGTGAATACTTCTCGATAGCTTAGTTGAATTAGGTTTACTAGAGGGCTGACGCCCCCTGCTCGCTGTCGCTCGCCAACCCCCGGAACTGCAAGCAGTTCCCTCCGGATCGCTCAGCGATCCGAGCTCACTTCGCTCGCCCATAGGACACTACAATTCTTTAGTCTAGCTTAAAAGGGGCCCAATTTAGTCTACATAGACCTGAAAATTGATCTGATTATGTATTGCTGAACGATACAGCTACAGTTCTGAGAGAGCAGCGAGAAAGGGGATCTCTTGAGACTACTATGTACTAAATTCATTTTCAGGAACAGTATGGGTGAGTATTTACACTGACAAATAGATTTTTGGGACAGTATATAACTGAATGTATTTACAATAATAACAAATTCTAAGGTATGATATTTGAGTATTTACACGGTGCAAAACAGTTTATTCGAAGACCCTTTTTATGTATTGCTGAACCATACAGCTAATGTTCTGAGGGAGCAGCGAGAAAGGGGAACTCTTGGGACTACTATGTTCTAAATTCACTTTTCGTAACAGTGTAGGTGAACATTTACACTGACAAATAGATTTCTGATATGACTGAATGTATTTACAATAATAACAAATTCTGGGGTATATGATATTTGAGTATTTACACGGTGCAAAACAGTTTATCCGAAGACCCTTTTTGCGTATTGCTGAATCATACAGCTAATGTTCTGAGGGAGCAGCGAGAAAGGGGAACTCTTGGGACTACTATGTTCTAAATTCACTTTTCGTAACAGTGTAGGTGAACATTTACACTGACAAATAGATTTCTGGGATATGATATGACAATGTATTTACAATAATATCAAATTCTGGGGTACATGACATTTGAGTATTTACACGGTGCAAAACAGTTTATCCGAAGACCCTTTTTACGTATTGCTGAACGATACAGCTACGGTTCTGAGAGAGCAGCGAGAAACGGGATCTCTGGGGACTACTATGTTCTAAATTCACTTTTAGGAACAGTGTGGGTGAGTATTTACACTGACAAATAGATTTCTGGGATATGATATGACAATGTATTTACAATAATATCAAATTCTGGGGTATATGATATTTGAGTATTTACACGGTGCAAAACAGTTTATTCGAAGACCCTTTTTACAAATTGCTGAACCATACAGCTAATGTTCTGAGGGAGCAGCGAGAAAGGGGAACTCTTGGGTCTATGTTCTAAATTCACTTTCAGTAACAGTGTGAGTATTTACACTGACAAATAGATTTCTGGGATATGATATGACAATGTATTTACAATAATATCAAATTCTGGGGTATATGATATTTGAGTATTTACACGGTGCAAAACAGTTTATTCGAAGACCCTTTTTACGTATTGCTGAACCATACAGCTAATGTTCTGAGGGAGCAGCGAGAAAGGGGAACTCTTGGGACTACTACGTTCTAAATTCACTTTTAGGAACAGTGTGGGTGAGTATTTACACTGACAAATAGATTTGTGGGATATGATATGACAATGTATTTACAATAATATCAAATTCTGGGGTATATGATATTTGAGTATTTACACGGTGCAAAACAGTTTATCCGAAGACCCTTTTTGCGTATTGCTGAACCATACAGCTAATGTTCTGAGGGAGCAGCGAGAAAATGGAACTCTTGGGACTACTATGTTCTAAATTCACTTTTCGTAACAGTGTAGGTGAACATTTACACTGACAAATAGATTTCTGATATGACTGAATATTTTTACAATAATAACAAATTCTGGGGTATATGATATTTGAGTATTTACGCGGTGCAAAACAGTTTATCCGAAGACCCTTTTTGCGTATTGCTGAACCATACAGCTAATGTTCTGAGGGAGCAGCGAGAAAGGGGAACTCTTGGGACTACTATGTTCTAAATTCACTTTCAGTAACAGTGTGAGTATTTACACTGACAAATAGATTTATGGGATATGATATGACAATGTATTTACAATAATAACAAATTCTGGGGTATATGATATTTGAGTATTTACACGGTGCAAAACAGTTTATCCGAAGACCCTTTTTACATATTGCTGAACGATACAGCTACGGTTCTGAGAGAGCAGCGAGAAAGGGGATCTCTTGGGACTACTATGTTCTAAATTCACTTTCAGTAACAGTGTGAGTATTTACACTGACAAATAGATTTATGGGATATCATATGACAATGTATTTACAATAATAATAAATTCTGGGGTATATGACATTTGAGTATTTACACGGTGCAAAACAGTTTATCCGAAGACCCTTTTTACATATTGCTGAACGATACAGCTACGGTTCTGAGAGAGCAGCGAGAAAGGGGATCTCTGGGGACTACTATGTTCTAAATTCACTTTTAGGAACAGTGTGGGTGAGTATTTACACTGACAAATAGATTTCTGGGATATGATATGACAATGTATTTACAATAATAACAAATTCTGGGTACATAACATTTTAGTATTTACACGGTGCAAAACAGTTTATCCGGAAACCCTTTTTACGTATTGCTGAACCATACAGCTAATGTTCTGAGGGAGCAGCGAGAAAGGGAATCTCTTGGAACTTTTAGGAACAGTGCGGGTGATTATTTACACTGACAAATAGATTTCTGGGATATATGAATGAATGAATTTACTATGATAACAAATTCTGGGGTATATTCATTCAGATAAAACCTCCTTGTACACACAGTTGTGTATTTGAGAACTCGCAGACACAACAGTAACAGTATTTCTAGCGGTAATTCTCTGAATTCGTTCGTCAAAAGATTCCCTAGTTCACTGCTCTCTTCTTCGCTAATTAAATTGAAATTGACGCAAAGAGCTAATTTTTCTATCAAAAACCTCTCACAATTACCGGGCAGATTGATCAAGGCTTAAAAGCGACGCGCTTCCCGTTGTTGAAATGAGGGATAGCAATATTTACATTTGTAAAGGACAAAACCGTTGCCACACACCGGAGAGAAATACAGGCCGATTTTGCGCCACGCATAAGCGTATTATATATATAGATTATACAGATAATATGTAGAGAGTTTACAAATTGCGCATCGCGATCACATCCGTCAACATAACATCAATCGTCTCGTCTACCGTGATCCGATGCGCACGCAATCAAAAAACGACGGCGCTCGTTTGAGTGAAAGTTGTACCTCTTTTCAGGTAAAAGTCGTAGTGCTTATCTTAGGATAGCCGTGGGGCTTAACCCTACATTAATACAAGTATATATTGGAATAATTAATTATTATTTAATCATTGAGATTAAATATAGAAAGTATGTGACAGTAAAATTAAATAATAATATGCTCACTTACTGTATTTAATAATGATAATGTACACAATTAATACAAATATATACCTGTATAAAATACAAATAAAATAATTTAATAGTTTGAGTTAATTGTATATCGTGTTAATGCAATAATTTAAAACAAATAATAAAAACTCTATTTTGAACTACGCTTAAAAATTGAAGTAACAATGTACAATTAAAATTATTTTACTGAGAAGTAGTATATATCATTAATAGCAATTTTTTGAAACAATACTGCTATTATTTTGAAATGCAAGTAAATTTGATAAGAAATATTGATTTGTGCAATTTTTTAATTCCATTTTTTAGGAAAGAACAAGAAACATTATCTACAGCTATAGTATAGCAGAGAGTTTAGAATTTGCTGAGGTCTATAAATCAAAGTTCCATCACAATTTCAATCTTTAACAGAACTATTATTTTGTACATCTCAAAGCAGTTAGGATTAATATTCCATTCTTTTGGATATGAAAAGTGACATTATTTTTGCACACTTTGAACTGTCACATCTAAAATAATATATCTTCTGTTTGTATTAAAAGTGATTTGGGAAATAACATTTTATAAGAATACAAAATTAAAGGATTTAGGTAAGCACAAGTTTCCCTCTATTGTCCACGATTTATAAATTATGTTTACGAAATATTATATGTGTTAACGCCTCATTCGGAATTGTAAAATAATTGTACTTAATTCATGTTCTTTTCTGTAATCGTACCCAATTTTTCATATTCTTAATCGTATCAGAATTCATGCATTTTCATCTATCGATGTTCATTTACTAGAATAAGTAGCTGCTCGAATACAAGAATAACTATTATTGTAACCTGAATCAATATTGGGTGCGATTAGAGAAAAGGAAATGAATTAAATACAATTATTTTACAGTTCGGAATTAGGAATATGTTTCTAAAATTATATGTATATTACATATAATTCTGGGTATTGTATACATTCAATATTAAAAAAATAGTGTTCATTCTGTGAATCTAAATTGATAGTAAACAAACATTTAGAATTTAATGGAGATTATATCTTAACTAAAAAATTTAGATCGAGGTTTACTACTTCCTCATCCTGGTGTGTTTTGCATGATAGCTCATAATTAAATTGTTTTATTAAATCGTTAAATATACTCTCACCTAAAGGAATATATTTAGACTTAATGATTGTCCACAAATTTATAAAGCTGTAATATATTATTTCCTGATAAAGATGTATCATTGTAGATGTAGATGTTGTTTTGTATCCTTTTGTTATATGGTAAAATATAAGTTTTCACATTTACTTGAAAGTCAAGCATAAATTGCCTTATGATGCTATGAGGATAGGTAATCTTTAGTGGGAGTCGTATATATATTCAGCTTTTGTTTAAAGAACAATAAATCAAAAATAAAATTGCATATAATAAAACCTTTATTCTGATACATTAAGTCGTTTATTAAAAAATTCTTTTTACATATCTAATATTTGCAGTGGGCCGACCAACCGGTCTAGTGGTCAAGGTGTTGGACTCTGGATCGGAAAGTTCCTGGTTCGAATCCGGGGTTATGGCATGGATGTAAATTGTGCTGTCCTTTGTTAGGGACAATGATGGTCCACCCACTGGGTGCCCCTTCACAAGTGACCATCACTTCTGGCCTTGTATAAGGCTAAAATGACCCGGTCAACTCTGTACTTTGTATTGTATTGTATTTGTCTTCGCAATTGTACTGCCTTGCCATTGGAAATAAAAATAATATATTTGCAGTGGAATGTATGCACAAATTATGCATGGAATAAAGAACTAAAAATAAAATGTTGTGCAAGAAGTTGTTTTTTAATAATTTTGTAACATTATTGTATTTAAAACTGTGAAATAAAATTGAGCTTATTTTCTGTTTAAAGCATTTTTTTTTATTCATTGTCATGTCTTATATAATTATGTATTACACATGTTATGTGTTTAAACTTGTACTGATGAATTATATTGATTATATATAAATATTGATGATGATATGCTATGTGATGTGATGTTTTATGTGAATTCTCATGTATTAATTTCATGTTAAAAGGATAGTAAAAATATTATAACTATAAGTGAAGAAATTGATTGTTTGTCATTCATTTTGAAAAAAAATGAAGCCTCTGAATTAATTTTTATACCGATTATACCAATAACAAAGCATTATTATTAGCATTTTAACAAGGAAAATTTGACACGTGCATTTATTTGTAGCTTATAAAGTAAAAAATTCAACAATTTCATTTCAGCATTTACATTTTATGAGCTGTGGTATAGTACTTAAAAAAATTTGCAGACTTTAAAATAGCAAGCGATTTTTAAATTACGTAAATTCTGAATATTTTGTTGGAATTGAATTTTTGAATATTTTGTTGTTTCCTTACTGTCTACGAAATATATCCGTAGACAGTAAGTAAATAAACAAATGTGTAATGTAATAATCGCGGAGATCATCGGCCTACATCCATCACGTCACAAGAGTCGTGATATGGCCTTTGTTATAGGAGGCGTTGCGCTGTGTCGGGTCTGAACGACTGGGGATTCATTTTTGGGCTTCGACCAGAAATCGGGGCGCGTGCATCAGTCGCAAATATGTCACTTGAATTTGCGAAGAGCAGCCATGGGACAGATCAGTTAGTACATCGAACTCTCATCTTCAACAAGAATCAAGTTCGAGGAGAAAAGACCTAATGGAGGTGCGTCGAATACGCAAAGAAGTCAACGCACTCAACGTAAAGTGCCGTGGGACAGCTCACACAATGGGCGGGTAAGTTGTTTGGGAATCGCCACACGGTGACCATAATCAACCCTGTTCGATCAGCCCAAAAGTGGTTCAAAATACACTGCTGGCCAACATAAATGCAACACCCTGAAGGAAGCATGCAAATAATATGAAATTTACAACATGCATTAGCGGAGGTGAGATATGCAAATGATTATTATTTCAGCGCAGACGCACATTAAGCGCGCCTGTGGCGCCACTTCGGAGCGCTATTTAACGCTTGGAGATTTCGACGATTTCAAGTACGGCAATTGTGTTTTTCTTGTGGTTTTTCAAAAAAAAACGATCAATTATGCCTCGTAGAAAACAGCGATCATCTTTTGATCAAGTATCCGAGTTCGACAGAGGAAGGATAGTGGCCTACCGAGATTGTGGATTATCTTTCAGGGAAATCGGTAGTCGTGTTGGACGAAACCATACAACTGTAATACGGATATGTGATCGTTGGATGCAGGAGGGTACGACGGACCGACGTGTTCGATCGCATCCACCTCAGTGCACCATTTCACGTGATGACAGGCATATTGTGCGTATGGCAGTGATGGATCGCTCAGCCACATTACGAACCATAGCACAGCACATTCAGTCTGTAACGCATCATCCAGTGTCTGCGCGTACCTTTCGACGCCGTTTATAGCAGAGTGGTCTGTCCGCAAGACGTCCATTGCTTCGTCTACCCTTGACGCAAAACCACAGATGTCTCCGCCGCCAATGGTGCGATGAAAGAAGGATGTGGACGGCAGAATGGAATGAAATTGTCTTTACTAACAAGTCACGCTTCTGTCTTCAACACCACGATGGTCGGATTCGAGTCTGGAGACACCGTAGAGAGAGGATGCTGAACAGCTGCGTTATGCACCGCCACACTGGTCCTGCACCGGGTATTATGGTATGGGGCGGTATTGGATATCACTCTCGCACTCCTCTCGTACGCATTGCCGGTAACTTTAAACAGCCAGCGCTACATCTTCGAGGTGTTGGAGCCAGTTGTCCTTCCTTACCTTCAGGGCTTGCCCACAGCCATATTTCAACAGAATAATGCGCGACCACACGTGGCACGCATTGTCCAAGGGTTCTTCGTCAATCGCCAGATTGAATTGCTTCCCTGGCCAGCTCGCTCTCCGGATCTTTCGCCGATAGAAAACATGTGATCCATGGTTGCTCAACGATTGACCCAGATTAAATCCCCAGCTGCCGCACCAGATCAACTTTGGCAACGTGTGGAAGCTGCTTGGTCTGCTGTACCCCAAGAACACATCCAAAGTCTCTTTGAATCAATGCCGAGGCGTGTGACAGCGGTGATCAACAATGGCGGCTACTCTGGCTACTGATTTTGGCAGGAACCACACTTCACAGAAGCCTATAAATTTAATCATATGATACTTGGTCAACGTGTTATCTACAAAATAAATTTTGTTGTGATATCTCTTGTCTTTCTTCGTGTTGCAATTTGGGTGGCCAGACTATCAGCTGCATTAGGTATAAACCAGCGGTAGAAATTCACAAGGCCCAAAAACGCGCGCAATTCCTTAAGCGTCTTCGGTTCCCTAAATTCTAATACGGCTTGCACTTTTTCCGGTAAAGGCCGCGTTCCTTCTTTCGCTACCTGATGTCCCAAAAACGACAACTTCGAGACACCCAATTCACATTTGGAGACATTTAACTGCATTCCATATTCCGACAATCTTTTAAACAATTTGGCCAAATGTAACTCGTGGTCATCTTCGGTATCGGAAAATACCAAAATATCGTCCAAATACGCGAAACAGAAATCGAAAGAGTGTTAAAATTTCATTAATGAAGCGTTGGAACGATTGAGCGGCATTACAAAGGCCAAAATTGAGAAAGGGGAATTCAAACAACCCAAACGGTGTTATTATGGCTGTCTTGGGAATGTCATTCTCGTTCACGGGAATTGCGTGATAGGCACGGCAAATATCCAATTTGAAAAAAACACTTTTGCCATACAACGCAGAAGAAAAATCCTGCAGTTGCGGTATCGAGTAACGATCAGGGATTGTTTTAGCGTTAAATCGGCGATAGTCCCCTACTGGGCGTATATCTCCTGAAGCCTTAGTTACAACGTGCAAAGGTGAAGCTCTATTGGTGCTCTTTGAGGGTCTACAGATGCCATTTTCCACCATATAGTCGAATTCTTTTTTTATTTTGCTCAACAATTTAGGGTGCAACCGCCTAGGACGGCTATGCACAGGCGGTCCAACTGTTTCAATATAGTGTATCGTAGAGTGTTTTACCTCTTTAAATTTAGGAGTTGGAGTCGTTAATTCCGGATATTTCCGTAAAATTGAATGATAACGAGAATTTTCAACTATGACTTTGACCGCAGCCTTCTGGCTACCGTTAATATTCCCTGTTGAACTCAACTTAGTTACACCGTCAATTACTCTTTTTTTTTTCAAATCTACTAACAAGTTAAAATTCGTCAAAAAATCTGCTCCGATAATCGGCGTTGAGACATTTGCGACAGTAAAATGCTATTTGAACACACGTCTTAAACCTAAACTAAGGTGCAGTAATTTCGCTCCGAAAGTTTTTATTCGCGATTGGTTTGCGGCGTAAAGTTGCAATGAGTCGGGAGAACCCAGTTTAATTCCCTTAGATGGGATACAAGAAACATCACTACCATCATCAATTAAGTGTTTACAATTCGTGTTACGATCGTATATACCGAGACGGTTTGTAATTTGCACTGAATTTACTTCGCCACCACCCCCTACAACATGAGTGGTAGCCTTTTTCTCGTTTCCCGACGGAAGAAATGAACAAGGTTGCCTTCATTTCCTTGCTGCACTTCCGAAACGGTTATGAAAAAACAATGTTGAGGGTTGTAATCCCTTCGCGGAGTTTTTCGTTCGTTGCTCCTGGACCGATATCGAGATCCAGATCTGCTTCTCGAATACGAACGACCCCTTATCTCGCGTTAAAGTTTCTACCTTGAGAGCTAATTGCGCAATTTGTTCCTGTAAACTGGCAAGAGAAACCAGTGCAATTGCCGCCACTGTATTCACATTCTTTGTGGCATAAATCTGTGACGTATCCGAAGTCAATGCACCTTATCAGCTAAGATAGCAAGCTGAGGCAAATTTTCGTTTGATGCCAAAATAATGGTCTGAATATTCAAGAGCAATCTCTGCATCCATAAATTCTTCAAGAAATCCTCATTTAGTTTATCCCCGGCCAAATTACGCATTTGTCGGAGCAAACTAGAAGGTCTATCATCCCCCAATTGCAACTCACTTAGTAATTTTTTTATTCGCTTTCCCTCCGAATCCGCAAACTCCTCGATAAGTCTTTTTTTTTAGAATTTCATATTTTTCAGAATCAGGCGGTCTTATGATGATATCGATAACATGAGACAATGTTTCCGCGTCTATATTTGAAATCAGCGCAACGAACTTGATTACATCTTTCGTTATACCTGAAAGCGTAAACGAAGCCTCCACCTGAGAAAACCACAAATGTACATTATTTCGCCAAAATTGGGGTAATCTCAGCGCAATTTTATTGACTTCTACCGAGGCACTTGTGTTGTTTTCGTCTACTGACATATTACAAAAGCAGCTGAATCAACACTAGAGAAAGGAAATCTACAACGAAAAATTACTACAAATATTTAACTCTCTCTCGGATAAACACAAAATAGAACTCACCCCGATATCCATATGTGCCGTCCTTTAATCGCCATGTTGCATTCGACACTTTGACTTCACTACTACGGGTCACCACTTTAGTGAGACCACGTTACTTCTTCTAAATTAAAGTTTTTATTAAACACAACATAAAAATAACAGCGAATGCATTGCTTAAAAATCAAAAGGTAACGAAATTAAAGTGCGTGCAAGAACTGTGTGATCGTACACAATCCACACGTCTCGCTCGGAAAACTGACAATTTGAGTTTTCTCCTTTCTTCCTTCACTCCGGCGGGAGAGTTGAGTTGTAGCTTGCCGCTCCCGCTGAAATTCTGTCGGTCGAAATCAAGGTGTCGCGTCTGTTTACCACAATCGAAAAAAAAAATTTATTTTGCGATAAGATTTATTTAAATAATCTTAAACTTTCCAGAAAGCAAAAGTTTTTTTTTTTCATGATATAAAGTAACAAATAAATATTTCATTAAAATTAAAATATATGTAAATATATATATATAAATATACATATGTAAGCACACAAAACCCCACTTTTATAAGTTTTCTCAATAACCACACACATGGAAGTGTTGTCATATCGGGTTTCAATACTCTCTTTGTGTACACTGTTTTATATACTTTGGTTTCTTCCTTATTTACAATCCGTCGTCGTTTTGCATCAAGGCATATCTTTGAAGGGTTGTGAATAGGAATACACAGGCCTGAGGATCCATACTGCAAACTAGCTCCTGCGCTGATTGAAAATTCAGAATTTGTACATTTCTGAAGTTCAGAGTGAAACCCCTGATTTTGCAACATGTCTTTCCGGCTATCGTCTCATATGCATAATTTTTTGGACCACCTGCAAAAAAAATAATAAGTGATAAAATTCTGTGGACATAAGGTAAAAAAACAAATTCATTTTGAAAGAAGTCGTAGGAAAAAAAAATAATAATTCAATCATTTATTTCATTTAATAGTGTACTTATTTTTTTTTTTTCCAAAACAAAACCAAAAAATATATATACTAACCAGACACAAATGTAGAGACCACGTCTCCATCTAATTCGTCAGTGAAATCGCCTAGAAAGTTTCCAAGGGGAGGGTCATTGGTCCCGTCACTGGTGTATATGATGGAGTCTGTGTCGTGGTACAAAACAGCTTTGTTCAGCTTTTCCATTTCGCTGTACAATTTCAATCTAGCCCATGCTGTAGTGAAGGCAGCCAGAAAAACGTTTGTTGCACTGTCTTGGGGGACAAACTCCTGAGTCATGTCAAAATGAATGGCTGCTGTTTCGTCAATGCAGAAGTAAATGTCTTTAACCTGAATACAAAAAATTAAATTTTAGTAATATAATTTTTTTTTCGTTCCTTCGTCGTCAGAAGGGATTGCCAATACTGACCTTTTCTGGAGTCTATCGATTTCAACGTTTACAATTTTTTGTGACTGTGACTATGTCGACATGGAATCCTAAATCCATGGCGATTTCTTCCTTGGACTGCAGAACCTTTAACACGGACGCCAGAACCTTTTCCACAGTGAAGTTAGAAACTGGCATCAGCTCAGTAGAGATGGGTTTATCCAAACCAACTGCTTAAATGTATGCTCGAATCAGGTCATGACCTCTCAAATCTTCCGTCGCCCGTTGAATGATACGTTCAAATATCCGCCTGACAAGCTGCGCAGTTGCACGAAGGGGGTCTCGACTCAAGTGTTCTGGAATATTTTCCTGATTAACTCTAGCACGATATGTCATCTCTTGTGAAACGTACTTCTTATTTTTACGGGTAGAAACCTTCTCAATAATTATGGCGTTCTCCAGCTGCAAAATAAAAATAAATTATTAGGCAAAATATGCATACATCAATGAAAGCATAAACATAAGATGAATCATCACTTTGTTGAGACTTTGGGTAATCGATTTTAACACGCGTTAGAAAAGATCTGCTAAGAGCTAAGCTTTAAGGAGTCAGGTAAGAAAATGTACTTGTATCATATGCACACTTGTTCTTTAATACTGCCCTCTTGTTGTCCAATACGTGTTGAAATCAGAAGGTTTTTTTTCTGATTGGTTAAAAAAAACAATATCACTGTCTCTATTGGCTATTTCTAAAGGTAGTGACACCTCACTCTTCGACCCCCAAAAGTAACCCCTCCCCCTCCCCTCCACCGACATCAATATTTAGACGTATCCTAAGAAAAGGGGGAGGGTGAATCAATTCTCTCTTCTTATACGTTCCCCTACTGACCATAGGTTTATGACCAACAAGAAAAAAGGGAGGAGAGGTCTCTCTCACGAACAGGTGTACAAACACCTGCTAAACTTGTACCTTGACAAAAATTAGGATTGCATTGCATACCAGCCCCCAAGTGCCAATACTAAGCTAACAATTGACACTATCCCCTGACGTGAACTGTTTTTTTTATTACTAACGCTTAAAATATAGGGGGCATAACAGGCGCACCTGGCTTTTACAACACTTTCTATTTTCTGTTTCCAAGCTTAAACCTTTTCAGGTATTGACCATTTCTGTAACACCTGATGTTTACGATGCCTTTTTTATTGCCTACGAATTCAAGTATAGAACATAACTGAAACACCTGTGCCTTAGAATGCAATTTTTATCGTCAACGCTTTAGAGTTCCTTTGGTTTCGGTACAAACCAAAGAAAGCGATTTTTTTTCATGGGTTAAAGAAAACTGACATTGTTATAGTGTATAACTGTTGCTAACACTTTAGGTATACAGGCACACCTAGCTTTTACAAAGCAATAAAATTGACAAAGCTTCAAACATGGTGCATAACAAGCACCTGGCGTTTACATCAATTCCATTTTCTGAAAAGATTCCAAGCTGCAAAAAAAAATAAAAAATCGCATTTTAAAATGGACATTGAAACATCTTGTGTTTATAGCGCAACAACTCCAGCATGATGTCGCCACAAACTCTTGAAATAAAAAAAAATCAAAGCATGAAAAAAAATGGTGGTTAAGGTGTTAGCCTCTATATTGGAAGGTTCCTGGTTCGAATCCTGGTCGGTGCATGCTTGTTTGTAAACGAATGGTGCACATTCAAACTGTTGTGGCCAAAGTTCTCACTTTCGTTCGGAAGTTTGGAGAGTGGGGGTGTCAGCTCAGGTGTTGTCTCGTCATCTGACGTTGTTCAAAATTACGTGGTTTTGTCCTCAAATCTTTCCCTTAAAGGATTGATCCCAGACAGTCATCAATTGCCTTTTTTGTGTTTCTCTAGTACGACTATAGTTAAAATTTACCTTACCTTACTATTCTTAACTAAGCAACCCTAGATTAATTGTATCCCCAAAAGCAGAACTCGTATAACTTTCACTTTACACTACACAACATCATATCAAAATCTCAGAAAATAATCAAAGTCCAAATATAAACACTGCAATGACGTCACATTTTGTGTTGCCACTCATCAAGAGAAAACCTTCCATGTAATTAATAAATTCAAAAATAAAATTATTCAACTCCTGTATTTAAAATTGAAACCGAAACTAAGAACTCAATTCCACTCGACTCTAATGTTTTTATGCCGCAGCAGGACCCCTATACCTCAACGTTACGCACACAGTGAAACCTCAGATAAAAAAACTTCTAAGTCCCAAACGTAAACATACCATATGTTGCCATTCCCAATTCAATAAACTAACCTGTTGCCATTCAACAGTAGATAAACTTTAAAAAAATTGAAACCAAAACTAACAATTCAACTCCACTCGATCCTAATGTTTTTTCAGCAGCAGGACCTCTACTCCTCAACTCAACTCGTCAATACGTTAATTTCTGTTGTGATGACGTCACGCTGTGCCGTCATGTGACCACGCCCCTTTTGATGACGTCACTTCCTCCTACTATGTGGGCCCGTATACTAGTCAGATAGAATAATAGAATGTGATAAAAATGTATTTACTATTGATACGACTAATATAAAGAAACGTCCTATAGTCATCGAGGAAATAAAATTTGATGAAAATACGCCTTTAGAAAAAGGCAAGAAATTGTAAATTTAATTAATGAGTACCGAGACTGTTTTGCCTTGAATATTGGTGAACTTGGTTGTACCAACTTGACGAAAATGAATATACAGGAAAATGAAAAAAGTAAATCTGTGTTTGCCAGACCATACAAAATAAATATCACAGAACGTGCTGCTATAAAAGAAATCGTCCAAGAGTGGAAAAATCACGGAATTGTTACAGAGACGCGATCTCCTTACGCCAGTCCAGTATTACTGGTAAAGAAGAAAACTGGTGAGCAACGTCTGGTAGTGGACTATCGGCGCCTCAATAACCAGACCATCAAGGATAAATTTCCGTTACCTCGAATTGATGATTTATTGGAATGTTTGAGGGACTGCAAATTATTTACTACATTGGACTTGGCACATGGATACCACCAAATACCCCTAACTGAAGAAGGCAAATTAAAAACTGCATTTATCACTCCTGATGATACAGGACAATTCGAACGGATGATTTTTGGATTCACCAATTCACCAGTAGAATTTCAAAGACTTATGAATCAAGTTTTAGGACCTCCTATTGATACGAAAGCTTTATGTTACCTGGATGACATACTAATACCAGCAAATTCATGGCAAGAAATGATTGAAAGGTTGAAGAATGTTTTTGAACGTTTAAGATCTGCAAAATTTACATTGAAATTAGCAAAATGCGAATTTGGCAAGGAAGAAGTTGAATTTTTAGGATTCATCATCAAGAAGGGTAAATTACAACCTGGTCCTAGAAAAGTTAAAGCCATTGAGAATTTTCCTGTACCTCAGAACATACATGATATTAGACGATTTTTAGGTCTAACCAGTTTCTTTCGACGCTTTGTTACCAATTATGCAAGAAAAGCTGAACCTCTCAGTCGTTTAATAAAGAAGAAGGAAAAGTTTGTTTGGAATCATGAACAACAGAAATCCTTTGACGAACTAAGAGCGCATTTCATTAATGAACCTACTTTAGCACTTTATCGATCCGGTGCTAAAACAGAGGTTCATACGGATGCAAGTGCATACGGAATAGCAGGAATGCTTCTGCAGATGGGAGAAGATAATAAATTTCATCTTGTTTATTGCGTAAGCAAGAAGACTAGAGCTGCCGAAAAGAATTACCATTCGAGCAAATTAGAACTCATGACCATAGTATGGACAGTAGATAGATTGCGTCAATTTCTCATTGGAATCAAATTTGATATAGTAACTGATTGCCGGCTCTAATATATATGAACACAAAGAAGTCGATAAATCCTCAAATAGCTCGATGGTTCAACCTCATTCAAGAATATGATTTCAATGTACTGCATCGGCCAGGTCAGAAGATGGCTCATGTTGATACATTAAGCAGAGCCCCAGTATTAAGTTCTGAAGATACATTGGATTCGATGATGAGTAACAATTTGGACATATGTTTAACTTTAAGTATTGACGAGCAAATTTTGATGATTCAGCATGCAGATTCAGACCTAAGAAAACTTATAGAAATTTTGAAGAAGGATGTTGATGAAAGAACGTAATCGGAAAAGCATATGTTTCAAGATTATGTACTAAAGAGGAACCGATTGTATCGTATAGTTACAGTTGAGGAAGTTCAGAAACTACTTTTTATGTGATTCCTAAGACTGCGAAAATGCATAGCTGTAAAGTTTCATGATTTGATGGGACATTTTGCTGCTGACAGAACTGTAACCAAGATTAAGGAATTATACTGGTTTCCCTCCATGACACGATACGTTCGTCGACATATCTCAATGTGTTTTGAGTGCCTTATGAATAAAGTGCCCCGCGGCAAGCAACAGTGTGTTTTGCATCCTATTAAACCAGGAAAAAGACCTTTCGCTACTATACATATGGATCATCTCGGTCCTTTTATCAGAAGTTCCAAAGGGAATCAAGAACTTTTAGTTGTGAATGATAACCTGACTAGAGATTCGTACAACTTCATCCTGTAAAAAGTACATCAACCAAGAATGTACTCGTGGCTCTAAAGGAACATGTAAATGACTATGGATTACCTGAACATATAATAACTGATCGAGGAACATGTTTTACTTCTCATCAGTTCCAAGAATATTGCTATTCAAACGGAGTCTCTCATACCTTAAATTCTACGAAACACCCTAGAGCAAATGGCATGGTTGAGAGGGTAAACAGCACTGTACTACCTGTAATCATGGCTAGTATGGAAGACGAGAGACAAAAAGATTGGGATTTACATATCAAAGAAGTTGAGAGAAATCTGAACAATGCAATTAATAAAACCAGTAGTAAGACTCCCTTTGAAATTTTGCATGGCTATATACCCCGATTCAATGATGGAATTAGTAGATGGCTAGCAGACGAAGATACGAATACATGGCATGAGCCCCAGAAAATACAAAACGAAGCAAGAGTAAGAATTGAAGAACAACAAAAGCAGATTAAAATTAAATTTGATAAGAAAAAGTCTGATTCAAAATCTTTTGAAGTAGGAAATGTAGTTGTTAGACGATCACCTAAATCTACAGGTGAATCAACAAAAACAGAACCTAAGTATCGAGGTCCTCTGGTAGTGATCAACGTATTACCTAACGACACACACAGAATAACCCAATCGGAGGAAAAAGAAAAGGGAAGATTCTATTGCACAACGGCACATGTTAGTCAACTCAAGTCATGGCAAGGCCATCCGGAGTCCATTAGTGGAGAGAGCGACACCGATGACTCTGAACGTAGCTATGATGAGAATTCTTGTATTCCGGTTCAGTCAAACTCTGAAAACATATTGAAAAATACCGAGGATAATCAAGTTGCCAGACTCTCATTCAACGAAAGAAAGGATTCAGAAAGCAGTATTGAAGTACCGACCAGAAGATTTCTTAAGCGAACTGTGTGCAGACCAAAGCGTTACCAGGACTGATTTACTAGAACTAATTTTTGAGTGTATTATAAAGAAAAAGAACATATTAATAACAATATTTTAGTCAATCGTGGTCGATTGAATGTCAGCATGGTCGAGTGTTATCGTCCAATTAGTAACGTGCCTTGTAAATGTTTTAGAAAAAGCATTAGTCATAATTTAGTTGCAAGTGTGTGGCAACACGAGAGTAGAACGTGAGTATGTAAACAAAAAAAAAAACGTTTTTCCATGTAATTTCGAACGTAGTTATGATGATACGAATAATGTAGTTACGAATAGCTAATGTGCATGTACTTCTTCTGTTATTATTAATTATTAAACATCTTATACTTTCAACTGAGTAATTTGATTGCATCATTCAAAATAAGCAGTTACGGCGAGGATATTCCTAGGTTGTCACATACGAAAACGATACGACTTAGGTCTATACTTTACAGTAGTTTAATTTATAGTGCGCGATTCTCACAATTGGGAAACTAATTTAAAGAATTAAAATTGTTTGTAAAGTAATAAATTAAGTCTTTCTATTTTAAAGGTTGCTAATCAACAACATTGGATCATGCACAATACTGTTTCCCTCCTATATGTTTTATAAGTAAAAAAATTCATTTTACTAAAATAATGAAAAAAGGCTATGATTTAGTTGGGACGGAACACACCGAAACGGTGTTCCGAAAAATATTTAATTTTGGTTTCTCTCATTTATTTCTTTACACCCCCCCCCCCTCTCTTATTATTTTTCCATATCATTCCATAAGAAGGTCACATATAATTTTATGTAGTATTCATTCATTATGTTTTGACTCACTTCACTTTATTATTATATTATATATTTGATTTTTCATCTTGAGTTTGGCATAATATGTCCCAAGAGGACTCAATGCCACAAAATCATATCCAATCCAATCCATAAGAAGGTTTAGAAATGAAGCAAGGAAGTTAGCATTAAAAAAACTAGTAATTAAGTCTCCACAGTGTTGACAGCGAATCTTTAAGAAACCTTTTAACTGTGCGTTCCGGTATTTTTTCAACTAAATAACTGATAAAAAGAATGCAAAAAAATTAAAATTAAACTTAGCTTACCTTTATCACTTGCCAGATTATTTTTCTTCTTAACTGGTGCGCAAAGCTTGCATTTAAAAAGAGGTGACTTTTCTTCCCATATTACCTCAAGCCAACCATACAGTGAACACCATTTCTGCACAAGCTGCTTATATGGCAAATCCAATTTTTTTCTTTTCGAGGCCCTATCATTAACATGCATTTTGCTACTATAAAATGTTTCATCGTGCGAAGACGACAAAGTTATAGATAGACACTAAGCATTCGCAATAAAATGTACCTATTAGAATTGTCAGAAAAAGCACCGAAGCTTAAAAACATCGGATCGGAATATTTCAATCGTAATTAATAATTTAATAACAGAATTAAGAACAATTGCTTTCTCGGCGTATTTTATTCTTGCTCAAATGATTAAAAAGCGATCTTTTTTCTGATCCTATTCCGTTTTTTTTCTTTATTTAACAAGTGATCAAGGAAGTGATGTTTGGAACATATGCAGTAAAGATTTTTTTTATTCGCAGTTTTGCGAAAGTGGTTACCATTTCTTTCGCATTCTCAGACCTTTATTTCGCATTTTGCGAAAAAGCGATCGTGGCTTAATCCCTGTCCTTAACATACACCTGTATAAGTAATTCTCTGCCAAAACGTAATTTCAATTGTTCTATAGCTTTCTCCTAACTGTTTCCCCCGGGTGGAAAACTGTTAATTAATTCTTCGGCATATACATTGGGATATGTATGCAAACGCATCATGCGGACCTAAATTATGGTCTTTATCGACATTCTCAAATAGACCCCAAAATCTAACCCAGTTCCTTAAACCTCCATTAAATGTAGGCAACTGTATTTTAGTGTAACGTAATAATGTATTTTGCTGAGAAACACTACAATTCGAAAGAATGTCTTCTCTTTCTGAAAGCGAAAGTTGTTTCAACTTAAACTGTAACAACCGCCAACGGTCTATATAACTTTCAGATTCATCGATCTCTTTCTCTATTACATCATCTTCAACGTCTTCAGAAAAAAGAAACTACTTAACTCTTTCTTCGAATTTACCATTAGCGTAGCTTTTTCCTCAATAACTCTTAGTTTAATTATTTTATCAGAAATTTCTAGGTTTGCTTCTTCAGCATCAAACTCATTACATGCTTCACTAAACAGTCTCCTCTGCTGAGTTCTATTTTTCTTTGCTGCTTCCATATCAATTCAGAAAGTAGGATAAACAAAACTCACTCAATAATCAGCAGTCGAGTCCTGTCACGGACGCCAGATGTTCCGTTTTCTAACTTCGAAATCAGAAGTATTCAGAGTATAGTTGGTGTAGTCAGTAATTTGGTACAGCTACACTCTACGTTTATGAGTGATGGCAACGGCTTGGCGATTTTTTTTTTTGGCGCACTTCTAGTAGCGAGTTACGATACATTAAGGCAACCCATCTGTCGTTACGGTTGTGGTTTTCATGGCAACCTCGGCAAACGGAAACTTTCAATTTTCATTTTGAATATACTAGAAAGTTCTTCCAAAATCAGTTAAAGTCGTTTGATTTCATTGGTTCGTTTGAAATTATTTCTTTGCTCCCATTGGTTATTTTGTTTTTCAAATATCCTTTGATTGCAATGGTGCTTTTAAATCGTTTTCTGTGATACCATTGGTCCATTTATTTGTATTTTGACAGTTGTGGAATTTTATTTTATTATACTAGTTTTCACGATAGGATTAAGAGTTCTGTTTTTTGGACCATTTTCGTTTTCATTATGTTTTTACGAAAGAATTCTGACGTTATCAGGTTGTATTATTTCTTGCTTTTTTTTTTCTTTTGTAAATCTTTTTCTTTTTCAACATGCTCACTGTATTTAGTGTAATTGATAAGTTTCAGTGTATTCTTACCCAACATTCGTAGCTTAATTTCTCTGCTGGTTCACAAATGTGTTTTGATATGTGCCTAAGCTTACTACTTTTTGTGAAAGATTTCAAAAAATATACTTTTTGAAGCGTTTTGAAATGTGTTTAAAAAGTGTGTTGTAAAAAGAAAAAAAAATGTGACAGAAAAAGAGTTAGAAATAATCTTTTCCTTGGCGACTTTAGAAGTGCGCCAAAAAAAATCGCCAAGGCCGTTGCCATCGCTCATAAACGTAGAGTGTAGCTGTACCAGTAATTTTCTCTAGCAAATTCGAAAAGTTATCTCAAAAACCATTTATTTGCATGCATATTAAAAACTAGACTAATGCCATTCGCAACTTACCAAATATATCAAAACAAAGATAACAATCGGGTAAAGTATCAATCCAACAGTAGTTGAAGAGTTAGAAAAAGAAGCTACGCTTGCATCTTCCAGTCGATCAGTACCTAGTATGTCCTGATGGTATTATAAAATCTAGTGGATTATATACAAGTGTATCTTTTCACAACTTTGATCGATTTGTGGATACTGCATCGGTTAAGGACACCTTACATGACACAGTTGGGATATTTATCAAAATGAGATTGAAGATCCCATAACTATACTAGACATATTGGACAATAAACAACAAGAAACCATTGATGATAATGTTGCTGCTGAAGGAGATGGAACACAGCAGAAATGTAAGCGAAAAAGAAGACGAACATTTGAGGCTATTACTCTCGATTTGAGTCCCTACTGCAAAAGAGTTAGAATGGTCGAGCTTTTGTTGCCGAGTACCGATGAACGACGGTTAATAGTTCCACAAACGTTAGAACTCTAAAACTTAAATACATCTTACTAACTAAACTACGTAAATACATCTTGCCAGAAATTGCAAATCTATTTCTTTTTTTAAAATTTAACCAGCCGAATTATGCTTGTTGGTTGGTTAAATATCGCGACAACTTAATGACAGTTGAAGAAACTCATCCTGAAATTGCAGAAGCTATGGAAAAAGGATTTTTTGGAATCCAGAGAACTGAGAAATCTTTTTCATGACAATCGATCTGACTCTTGAACAAACAATCAATGCTGAAGCTGGAAAGGGATTAATCGGTGTCATAAATTTTACAAATTCCATCTAAGCTCGTCAACGTTGGTGTAAGAGCCATGAAATCCGATCTACTGTTATATCATTTACATATGAGCCGTTTAAAGCCAAAGTGGTTTAAGTCCATTATACATTGTTGCGAGATATAGACTTTAAGTTGGATAGTAGTTGAGCTTCATGGACTGCATAATCTTGTGCTACCATCTGTGTGGTTATTTTGGGAATTAAGTGTTACACCACCTTTCCTATAAGTAGTTTTCCATATTCAGAATTTGTTACCAGCATTAACTCAGATTTTTCGTAAAGTGCACTTAAACCACTTTGGCTTTAATAGGCTCATATGAAACTACTGGTCTACAAAAGGGACAGGACGTAACATCAGATTTGGAAAAGCATAATATAAAGAGATACCAAATTGTTAAAAAAAAATTTATTGACGGTTTTTCAAAGTTTATGATTCTATTCGATGAAAGTGTTAACCAAAGTTTCAATGTTTCTGTTGGAAAAGCAGCTTCGGAAAACGTGGAAAGTTTAATTTTGGGTATTGGAAGTACGGGTTATGAATTACGCGAAAAGTTTATTTCTGAGTGTTCAGAATCAACCGAGAGATTTGAAAAAACAATTACAAGAGTATACATTATGAATTTTTCTGCTGAAACTGTAAAAAAGCGAATAAAAAGTGGTGATAAAATACAAGAAATACAGATGCAACGGGGATTTGTTTGGAAGGATGCTGGGTATATCAATGGATACCAATGTCTATTTTGAGAATATTTTATGCTATCCAATTATACAGATTCCAATGTGTTTATGCCATTTTGATGGGACCATTTGTTAAGGTATCCTACTGCGTTCGAAACCAATTTTTTGAAAACAAGCCAAAATTATTATTTTAACCATTTTTTATAGTATACTCGTACATAAATAAACATATAAAATTGAAAATTATACAAAATATACAAAAATTAATTTTTTGTTTGAACTTTTAGGTGAAAAATTGAGCAATATTTAACACCTACCGAAAACAGGATTTAAAAAATAATATTATAGGAAAACAAAATTTTTTTCTTTGTATGTATACCTCAGAGACCTAAAAATGTAATGAAATAATATCTAAAGCTTCCTTTAAAATATTCAAGAGATATTCACATTCGAAGTAACAATTTATGTATTTGGCGAACATTTTCCCTGCTTTTGTTTATATAAATAGCTGTAAATTTTCAGAAAATGATTTTTCATGAAAACTTGAGTTTCATTACACTCAGTACATTGTTTAAATTAATACGAGATAAGTTGCAAGGTGTTATAATAAAAACTTTTTATGTTATCTTGTTTTTCGTAAGTGATAAATCAGAAAAATGTAGTTTTCCAGAAATCGCATTTAAAGTTTTCATAACAGAAAATTTTTATGAAATTATTATTCAACTTACTTAAAACTCTCCAGCTTTATAAGTTGAACCTTCTTTCATCTCAATGTTTGAGGCTTTTTTCTTTCTCGAGGCTCTTAATATTTTTCTGGACACTTTAGCACTTGGTAGTGAATGTCTTTTCGAGTCCAAAATTCGCTCATTATCCAAGCTGTTATATCCAGCAATCATATGGGCTCCAGGATTCAAACTTAACAAATCTAACACTTTTCTGAAGCCTGCAAAACCCTTGTTAAATTGGATGACTGCAAGATAAGAACCAAAACGAAATGTTTCTAGTTCTACGAACACTTCTTTCGGAATTATGCTCCACAATACATTGTTGAAGCTTTCATTGGCATTTTGCGTTTTGCCATGCAAGCATTTATTCAGTAATTTAGTACTGCACAGCTCCATGTAAACAGGCTTCACAATATTTATAATTTTTTGTGGTAAGCCTTTTGATTTTTCGTTCATTTTTTTGCCAGAAACTTGACAACGTTGATAGGCACACCAACTCTCCGCACCTTTCGGACACTGGCCATGCATTGGGTATTTTTACGAAGAGCAGCAGTGAAAAAATGCTGCTATTGTGGCAGACTGCATGCTTTCTAAATTGCCTTTGTTTGATCTTATGGCAATTCCATAGTAGTTTTGCAGCTTGTCGATCATCGTATCTGTTAATTTTCCCTTTCCTTTTATGGATGGATAAGATGATTTTTAGTTTCCGCAGCCGACTTCCTACTCTCTTCTGAACATGACCAATACATTCCAGTTTGGTCACGGAATTTTGTCCATAAATATCTTTTACAGACAAGAAACCTTTCGAATCCCCATCTCCATAATAGTCGTTATATTCCAAACCTCTCGAAGTTACAGAACGTTCAAATATTCGGTATGCTCCCACTGATTCCATGCTCGCAGCTGACCCTGTGTGATTACTTGAACACGTGTGGTTTGTTTTTAGACTTTTGAACTTATCATCTTTTGGACTTTTTTTAATTAGTTGACATACTCTACAAAACTGTGATAAAGTTTCAATGTCGAGAACTTTACCTGTGTCAATGGATATGGCAGTCACACATCCATTCAGAGATGAATATCCCCGCCTTTGCCAGGTACCATCTACCGAGACCCCACACTTTATCCTTTTATTCGTATTCATTTTCATATGTTTTACTTCTCCTGCAGCTTCATTCATCGAAATTTTGGCGGCAGTTGAAGCGGCAACCATAATTCTCTTTTCTAGAGCACGAAAAGAGCTTCTGGAAAGGGTCGGTAAATTCAGAGTAGCACACAGTTTCTTTAGAGAGGAAAATCCTTTTCCCAACAACCTTAGTCCAAAAACAAAGAGTAAATTTACATCGTAACTTTGTTTTTCTTGGAAGATGAAAATCCTTTCTCAAAAGAACAATTTCTGCACTTTACAGAAAAGTTAGCTGCCAGTCCAAATTTCGAATCCTCTTTTAAGCTCAAATCTTTCTCAAAACAAACAGAACAGCATAATGAAGAGAAAACTGTTATTAAAATTGTGACATCAAATAGTCTATTACCACATAGATTTTCCGTAACATTTTCATGCGAAACCGGTGCCAAATACGTAGGACAAATTCAAAAAGCGTGCTGCAAAAACGTAAGCAGAATAACTCGATAAAAGTACTGTTGCCAATATTTAAAACTTTATTAACACAATAATCTCGTTCCCAGATGTTAATAATGTAAAATAAAGTTTAAATATATTTGCAAAAATTAAATTACAAAAAAGGCCTTAAATACAACGGTTTGTTTACAAATACTGTCCCTTTAAACTGGAACTTCCGGTTCTTGTTTATGCCACTTCCGGTTTGTCAGTTCAAACAAAAAGTATTATAACTTTTGTTCTAATGATCGTAGAGACAAAAAAGAAACTGTTTTGGAAAGCCAAATGTATGATCTTTTAAATCAAGCAACAAAAAAAAGGCAATTTTTCTACGAAATTGGTCAGTTAAACGTAGTAGGATACCACCAAAAAATAATCGGCAACAGTCGGAGTTTTTGAAAACAAATCACAAACCTAGAAACATACCTAAAGTTTTTGATATCGTAATTGAAATTTTTGTAATTAATTTGAAATGAATGTTGATGGTTTCTTTCATTTAAATACCATGTGTGAAATGCCAACGACATTCGGTATTTGATCAGTGTTTACCCCCATCGATTAAAGATTACGAACGAGCACTACGGAATGAAGTAAACAGTGTGGATTTTTAAATTACCGGTCCAATTCAAGTACGTTCAACAGATTTTAATAGAGCTAAAAAGCATTAAATTCAAGCGGGCTCTCGTGTAGGATTTTTAATAGACCACTGGACTACACCAGAAATGGCGCCATTTATTGGTAACACAGTAATTAATTTAAGTTATGATCAGTGTTACTCTTACAGGATTGAAAATTATACTGTAATTATAACAAAAAATGATGTATTGTCTGACGAAAACGAGGAAGCGGACATCAAAATTGTACATCATGTGTGTAAAATTAATGATTTTTCCACTAGTTTCCTAATTAAATATTGCAATACATATGTTTTAATTATAACGCTAGGCAATATGGATCATCTGGAGTGTGACAGTCTGACAATTATCATGGAGTATGGTAACGGAAATAAAAAAAGGTTTATTAACATATCGCAATTGTGTACAGAATTATGACCATCACTGTGTTCCAGCTTTGCCTGGGTTTCATGCCTATACGGGCTGAGATTGCAGCCCTTCTTTTTTCAAAAAAAAAGGAAGCCATTTCAAATATTAAAATCTAATGAAGATTATCAAAAAGCTTTTACCAATCTTGTAGTTGCCCATGTGTCAAGTTTACGATACGAAACTTTTTCGGTGTTAGAAAAATTTGTCTGCGACATGTATGGCTTCAAAAATTTATCGGATATTACGGATAATACTGCTATATTACATAAATTTGGTTCAACATATTAAGCTCATAACGCTTATGAACCGTTCAAAAAAAATTTGAAAAGCTTCGATGCATCAAATTCGCTGAGTTACACTATAGCAACTCTTACGCACTCAATACATAACAAGCATTTGACGAAATGCATATCTACGGTTTCCAAGTAGGTATTCAGGAATGGATGAGATTTGCAAGATGAGAAATATGAATTTTACTGGTTCGAAGGAGATTGTATGCCAACTTCTGTTTTAGATGCTTTGAAAGTAGAAATTGAAACAGAAAATAACACAGATAAATAATAACTTTTTTTTATTCAATGAAATTTCATTATTTATCTACGCAATTGAAAATTAACTTTTTTTCAGACAACGAACAAAATATCGATAAATATGGTGAGGCGTATATTGAGGATGAGCTTACAGACGATGAAGCAACTGAGAATAATGAAGAGGAGGAATAAAATCGAAAATATATAAGCTTGCAGCTTTCAAGAAGTCCGGCAACAGCCGATAAACGTTCTCTATCTTTCTCATATCTACCCATAAGACTTTTGTCGCACTCAAGTAAAATCTTTATTCGCGTCGGGTAATTATTTAAAACCGTCGTATTCGTCTGGCTTTTTGCACATATTTTTAATAATTAATAAACATGCGAGAAAAATTTCAGAGTTGCTGAAGTATATTTTTAGCGTATATTAATACAAATTCAGGGTAGAGTCGGGTCATACTTTAAAACCGTTCAAACAGTCTAGGATTTTTATTTCTGGATTCTATAGACGCTAAAGTAAGATTTTAAAATTTTTCGAAGTGCCAGAGGATACTCTGCGGGATTAATTTTTTGCAAATGCCATGCTGAGCAATAGCGAACTAACCACAAACGCCGTTCCCGACTCTCTATTTAACTAACATTGATATACTACTATTTTTATAATTTCATAGTGCCTTAAATACCTTTCCCAAATTCGTCATCAGCTCTTGGACTATTCTTTCTCCGACAATCATTTTCTCTCGTAGGCCACTCTTTTCTTTTCCAGTAGTGTTGTTTGGCTCTGCTATCCCATTGGCACATGAAGCAAGGATATTTCGTGTAGCCCCCTTTGCGCTGACCAGAAGAAAGTTCACAATTTTAAGTCTGAGTGAGGAACAGGCCGTCTTGTAGAGGTTAAATTAGGATATGTCCACTTGCTGCAGTTATTTTGGGGCACAGTTACATTCTGCGTTTATGAACGGTGGCAACGGCTTTGACGTTTTTTTGGCGCACTTCTTAAGTTGCCAAGGAAATAATTATTTCAATAATCTTTTTCTTTCAAAAATATTTTTCTTTTTACAATGGAAAATGAAAGTTTGAAAACACATTTGAGAATGTTTTTAAAGGTATATTTTTAAAAACTTTCACAAAAAGTAATAAGCTTAAACACATTTCAAAACACAATTATAAAACAGCAGAAAAACTGAACTGCAAAGGTTGGGTTCGAAAACACTGAAACATCAATTACACTGAATACAGTGGGCATGTTGAAAGAGAAAACGATTTTTAAAATAAAAAAAGCAAGAAATAATACAACCTGACGCATCAGAACTGTTCCGAGAACAAAAATTATTAAACCAGTATATTCCACATGGTTACACACACATCACATAGCTCAGAAACACAACACAAAAGCAAGTGGACTGTATGAAACTCTTTACTGTGTTCTCCACACACATTGAGAATACACAACTCGCGGCACGGGCGTGGCCGCAACGGAATATATAAAATAGGACCAGCGCCATCTATCGGTGAATGCATCAGTACTGAGAGAGAGCATGCGTAAACATTCTCCCCCCGTTGAAATGTAGAGACATTCAACAAAACTACAAAAAAATTACAAGTTTAAAAAAGTCAATAATACAAACACAGTACACAAATAAATTATGTTGTGTTGTTGTTGTTGTGTCTAATCCTTCAGGATCTAGCAGCAGCTAGATCAAATCCATGAGACCATGAACTCTAGCAAAGTCAAGCACCAGAAGTGGGCAATCAAGGACATCCGCCAAAGTGAGCCCCAAGCAATCGAGGATATGTTCGGGGGAAGCCGGTAACAGTTGGCACTTGGTACACGTTGGGAAGACCCTGCGGCCAGAATCGAATGTCATGCATCTTAGGTGCCCACTAATAAGTCTCGAGACAGCCGTTTGATCCTGTCTGTCTTCGCCGAAATCCGCCTTCTGGTCTTTTCCTACCGTACCAGGGATGGGCAGGGGGGGGGGGGTGAGTCAAACCTGCCGGTCACTATTTTTCGCCATGGAGAAAATCTCTTGAAAAGTTAGTACATAGTCTGTAGTTGCCGTTGCAGAACAGCCATTTTTTGCCAAGATATCCGCAACTTCGTTGCCAGGGACGTCGACGTGGGAGGGGATCCACTGAAAGTGAACCTCCCTACGCTTTGTAATAATTTTAAGGTTATTTAGGATCTGAATGCCTACGAGGTCATTAACCCGTCTCCAGTCCTGTAGATGTTGGATCGAGCTGCGGCTATCTGTAAGAATCCATATATCGCTAGAGTCTGTGGAGTGGAGGATGGTCTTTAATCCCTCCTTGATGGCAATCAATTCGCTCCTAAAGACCGAGCAGTTATCTGGGTTTCGTCTGGAGAGTCGAATAAAGAGATTCTCAATATAGATACCGCTCCCGGTGTGATTTGACTCGTCTTTACTGCCATCGGTATATATCAAAGTGTCTTCACTAGGAATACAATTAATAACCTCGAGAGCCAGCTGTCGTAGGTATTCAGGGACATCTGAGTTTTTGTTTGTGTGGGACAGAAGTTCAGAGTGGAAGTGAACTCCGGGTAAACCCTCAATCGGACTAACACAAGGTGTTAGAGATGAGTACTCCACCGGTTGCAAAATAATCTTCATTTTATCGGCCAGACTAAATGGACTATTCCTTTTGTCTCTGGTTATTGCTCCAGTTAGATAGATATTCAGAGGTTCTGTTATGGTTTTCATAGCTTCTCAATTTGTTGAAATATTTTACCAAATTCGAGTTTCTAACAAGACTAAGGGGTGGAAGATTGGCCTCGTAAAGTACTATATCATTTGGGCAGCTGTTTCTCAGGCCCGTTATAATGCGAGCTGCACTCAATTGCACTCTCTCTAATTTGTGGAGGTTAGATGTTGAGGCGCAGAAGTACACTGGGAACCCATACTCAAGGATTGGCCTGATAAGCGCTATGTATGTAGCCCTGAGTGTATTAGCATCAGCGCCCCAGTCTCTACCGGAGATGTACTTGAGAATATTCAGTCTCTTACGGCTCTTGTTAACTAGATTTAGTATGTGCGCGTTACTTGTGATCTCCTGATCTAAGACAAAGCCCAAGTACTTCGGGTGTTTAACATAGGAAAGGGGCTGGTCCTGAAAGAGGACCTGGGGGTGATACGAGTACAAGTGTTTATTGGTGGTAAAGAATCCAACATATGATTTTGAGACATTAAAAGTCAGTTTGTGGTCGTTCGCAAAGTTCCACACATCAATTAACGTTGAATTTAAGGAAAATTCTATTCTGTTCACATCAGAACCAGAGCACCACAGCGCAATGTTTTCAGCGAACATTCCGACATCACACTCCTCAGGAATGATCTTTTCAAACCCAGCCAAAAACAATGAAAACAATGTTGGGCTAAGGACGGATCCCTGAGGGACTCCCTGGTGAGTTCTATACCAGTTGGAAAGGGTTTCTTTATACTTGACACGAAAATGTCTATCTCTTAAAAAGTCAGCAATCCAGGAAAGGGCGCTGCCCTTGATTTTAAATTTGTCATGAAGTTTTATAATAAGTAAGTTCCACCAGACTCTATCAAATGCCCTTGAGAGATCCAGAAATACCGCTACAGCGTGATTGGTAGGTTTGATGTTTTGAGAGTCTCTGATTTTTTGACCAAGGTATAAAACTTGATCGGTGGTACTGTGACCTCTCCGGAAAGCAAACTGTTCTTTTGGTAGAAGATTTTTGGAAGTGAGATAAAAAGTAAGTCTGGTGAGGATCATTTTTTCCATAATTTTGCATGGAATGCTTGTTAAGGCAATAGGTCGGTAACTTTCAGGAGAGTTTGCATTTTTGTCTGGTTTCCTGATTGGGATAATGGTTGCCCTTTTCCAGTTCTTGGGTAGTCGACCCTTTCTCCAGGAGAGATTGATGATGTCAAGCAATCTCTTCTTTGCCTGCACACCAAGATGCAAAATCATTTCAATCTGGTATGGGTAATACACACACGCGGTAGATGGCTCGTTTGTACACACCATATTGTGTTCTCACTTTCACGACCCTTACCAAGTTATCATTACCGTGGTACAGTTCTGTTATTCTTCCCAAAGGCCACTTGAAGGTAGACATGTTGTCCTCTACGAGGACGACCAGGTCACCGACCTTCACGTTGCCCTTTTTAAATAACCACTTGTTACGTTGTTGTAACTCACTTAGGTAGTTACGATGCCATTTATTCGAAACGTGTTGTACCAGACTGGTCACCCTTTGCCACCTTTTTAAGGCATTTTCGTTCAATTTAGTGAAATCAGGTTCAACGATAGAATTAATTGACCTGCCTATGAGAAAGTGAGCAGGAGTTAATGCACTTAAACCATCCTCATTGCTCGATAAAGGGCACAAGGGTCTGGAATTTAGAACTCCCTCAATTTGAACACTTACGGTCAAAAGTTCCTCGTACGTCAAATTTGCTCCGCCCACGACTCTTTTAAAATGGTACTTCACAGATTTTACTGCAGCTTCCCACAAGCCACCGAAGGAAGGCGCTCTCGGAGGGATGAATTTCCACTCAATTCCCTCAGCAAATAAAAAGCCTGCAAGCTGCTCGTCTGGCTCTTTAACGAGTTTCAAGAGCCTCTTGATTTCCTGATTAGCTCCAACAAAATTTTTGCCATTGTCCGAATACAATTTGGCACATTTGCCTCTACGGCTAAAAAATCTCTTTAGGGTAGCAATAAATGCCTCCGATGTGAGGTCCGACACAATTTCTACATGTATAGCTTTAGTAACAAAACACACAAATATACATATGTAGATCTTATGCAAGACACCCTTTCTTTGGTTACTATATCTGACCATAAATGGTCCACAAAAATCTACACCAGAGCAGTTAAAGGGATAATCGGGAACTACTCTGTACCGGGGAAGATTACCCATTAACTGTGACATCACATTTGGTTTAGTTTTAAAACATATAATACACTCATGTACAATTTTTCTGCACAGAGAACGACCATTCAAAGGCCAAAACTTTTCACTTACACAGTGCATAAGTGTAGATGCACCAATATGAAGGTTTTTCTTATGGAAATACACGCACAATTATTTGGTTTGTCACCTTATGATTACTAGGCAAGATTGCTGGGTATTTGTTATCATATGGTAGATTTGAATTACCCAGGCATTCACCTACCCGCACTACACCATCACTATCAAGAAAAGGATTTAAATTACTTAACTTACTGTTAGGTAGGACGCTTTTCTGACGTTAGAGGTTCCTCTAATCTCAGTGGAAAAAAACCTCCTTTTGGACCATTCGGATCAAGTATTTTTCAGCTTGGTCTAACTCTGAAGCACCAAGCGAGCCAGACACTATCACATTGCACTGTTTCACATTATTTACAAATCTTAATACATAACTAAATACACGAAGAACATTCACATAATTATTACTCCTGCACAATAAATCAGATAATAAAGATAATTCACAACATGTAGATATACAAACATTAAACACTGCCATATCAGACTCCAAATTCGTTTTTAGTTCACATGAGAACTCTGAATCATTCATAAGGGTTGAATTGGGTTGCCCACTGGATATCGCACCTCGCTGAAGGAATGGCGGGCCATTCCACCACAATTCCAGCTCTGGAAGGTCACGAGGGCCTAACCCACGCGAAATCACATCCGCAGGATTCAGAGCTGATGGCACATGATTCCACTGACAGTTTTCAGTCAGTCGTTGCACTTTAGACACGCGGTTGGCGATGAAGGTCTTAAGACGGTTCGCAGGTGTGTTCAACCACGCAAGGGCGATCGTCGAGTCCGTATGCAACACAACGTGGATCTCCAAACGTAGAGTAGCACGAACTTCCTCCACTAGCTGAGCCAAGAGAACACAAGCGCAGAGTTCCAGCCGTGGAATGGAAATCACTAATGGGTGCCACGCGGGACTTGCTTGCCAAAATGGTAGTTCTCGCAGCATCAGTTCCGATGGAAACACTGTAGGTAGACGACGGCTCCGTATGCTGCTTCGGACGCATGTGCACAGCCTTGAAGGACGATTCTTAAACAACCGACGGTCAAGATGTACCTCTGAATTTTAACCTTCTCGATGCACTTCAAGGTTGTCACAAATTCGCTCCACTCTTCGGCGATTGGATCGGGAAGCACATCATCCCAATCTAGCTTCTGCTGCCACAGCCGCTGTAGAAGAATCTTGGCTTTGGTTATCACTGGGCCCAAGAAATCAAGGGGGTCATACAGCCTGGCGATCACACTTAGCACCTCACGCTTGGTGTATGACGGTCGACTAGAAATTGACACCTTGAAGACGAAATGATCTTGAACCGGCTTCCAGCTGATGCCCAACGTCTTCACAGAGAACTCCGTGTCAACAGTGAACGAATGTTCAACAACAGATGACAACGAGCTGTTCAGCAATTCATGGGAATTGGAAGACCACTTGTGAAGAGTTATTCCGCACGACTGCAAGGCATCTCGCAGCTGTGATTGTAGTTCTCGGGCGGTCTCCAGGTCAGGCGCCCCAGTCACGATGTCGTCCATGTAGGTGTCGTGCAGCAGAATTTCAAGAGGAAATCTCAATTTCTCATCCTGCAGGGTCCTTATGGCAAGGAAGGATGCATTTGACGTGCCATAAGTGACAGTTTTTAAACGGTAAGTTAAAACCTCCTCGTTGACACCAGTCTTCCACGCTATTCTCTGAAGATCTCGTTGTTCTGGATCGATGAGGATCTGCCGATACATTTTTTGAATGTCGGTAGTGAAGGCAAACTTGTGTCTCCGACACCGCGTAACTGTTTCGAAGACGTCCTAAGTGACTTCTCCCTTCATCAGAACGTCATTCAGACTCATGCCTGTTGTGGTGGGTGATGAGGCATTAAAGACAACTCTCAGCTTAGTTGTCAGTTTATCACGGTGACCATGATGGGGTGTGTAGTAGTGTATGGGTGGTTCATTTGACTCAATAACCTTCTCCATATGACCCAATTCCTCATACTCCCTCAAAAAATCCACATACAACGACAAATACTCGGAATCCCTAGACAGGCGCTTCCACAACGAATTAAGCCGCCTCACGCAATGTCTTTAGAATTTCCTAAACACGACGGATCTTTATTCAAGGGCATTGCTACTACATATCTACCCTCCTCATCTCTTCTATGGGTACGGACGAAGTGATTCTCACTCAACGATGCCTCTGTATTCCCTATCCGCTCCATATCAACGTTTTCGATTTCCCAAAATTGCTTCAATGCTTTATTTAGGTCATCATCAAGAATTAACCCACAATGAACGCGATTATCCGCTACCTGATCAACACTCCCACTTGCAACGTAACCAAACACCGTATTCTGCAACAATAACTGCGAATCTTGAGCATAGATTTGTCCAGGCCTCAATAATTCATAAAAAACTTCTGCACTCAGCAACATGTCAATTTTACCTGGGACATTGAAACTATGATCAGCTAATGAGACGAATTCTGATACGTCAACACATACATTAATCACCTTGCTTGGAATGAGATCGGTTATCTTGTTGACCACTAACATAGACAGTTCTCTCTCGTAACTCTTATCCCTGTTCGTTACCGAGGTCCTCACACAATTATTAACAACCATTGTTGCGTCATTAACACACGAAACCACGGTATTTATTTTATCCATTTTTAATTTCAACCTTTCTGCACATGCCTTAGTGCACAGATAAGATTGTGACCCGACATCCAGAAGGCATCGCACTTCGATCCACTCTGAATACTTATTTTTGACTAGAGCCCGAACTGTACTCAACAACACAGTTTTTGTTTTGTTTTGCTCCAAACTTGTTGCGACTATTTGGGGTTGGGAAACTACCTCCGCCTCTCCTACCCTACCGCTCTGCCTCGGAAGAAACTGAGCAGGTGCATTTGTTTATGAATTAGGGTTGCCGGAAACTAAATCCCCTTCACGCGGAAAATGAATCAGCTGATTGTGGGGTTGGCCACAGAAACAGTTTCTTACTGAACGGCATTCACGAAGTTTGTGTGGCAGAAAGGAACGAAAGCACAATTTATTCCGCTTTACCACATCCACTCTTTCCCAAACTGACACCCTCTTAAATTGGGGACATGTGTAAAGAGGATGAACCACATTTTTACAATTAACACAATTTGCACTTTTTCTCTTCAGACATGAATACTTTAGTTAGATTCCTATCCTCACGCCAATTAGGATTTTTCTACCATTTACTCGTATATCCTCGAAATCCTCTCGTTTCCCCTGCTACATTTCTACTGGCTAACTCATTTTTGCATTTACCTCTCGATGATAAGTAAATGTCGCACTCCCGACCAAGCTGCTAGGTTTGAAAAAGGGTCACGCCCTGTTTTACCCCAATGTGAGTCATTAATTCCCGATCAAGCGTTTCGAAAATCTTAACGGAAACCATGAGTTCGCACAGGGATTTGAATTCTGTTACCTTGCGCAACTGACAATAATAGTCAAACTATGCGCACAACCGAGAAGCAAACTGCACATAATTCTCAGATGGTAACTTCTGGGTCTTTTAAAGTTGCTCAGGCATTCCTGGGGGGTGGGTTCAAATTCCTTCAACACTAAACCTTTTATTTTCTCGTAATTACCTAATTCCTCCTGACTCACATACACTAGCAAGTTATTTACCTTTTCGCCCAAAATATTCAAAAGAATCTCTGCTTTCAATTCGTTAGAAACTGATTTGGTTTGGAATGCCTTTTCCAACGAATGGAAAATCAGATTAAACGATTCTGCTTTAACAGGCACTGGAAAGGTCAAGGAGTCGGTTCAATGCCTTCTGTAGTTAGGGATGTGTTCACTGAATTTCTTTTCGCGTTCGCAATTTCTAGCTCCTTTTCTAATTGGGATAATTTTAATCTCTCCAATTCTATTATGTTTTCACTATTTAATTTATCCCTTTCATTTTCCAAGTACACTTTCCTTTCTTCTAAAATATTATCAATAAGGCAACGCAGAAATTCACTATCATTTTTGTACACATCACTAGATTCAATTAACTTCTTAAGCTGTACTGCCCCCAGGGGCATTCCTTCTTTAGGTTTGTACGGGCTTCACAACCCCGGGGTACCTGAGTGATCTTTTCTCCCTTTCGTTCTTCTCCTAATCTACCCTTCTGCTTTTTCCTTTTTCTTCCTCCTTCGTTGTGGTTGCCTCTTCGGAGGTGAGGGCTCCCCTTGAGAAGCTTTTCGCCAGTCTGTGCTTTCAGCTCCTCTTGGGGATTATATCACCCACGTGTTTGCCGTGCGTGGAGACCTGTGTCTTCGGAAAAGGTGATCCTGGCGATTGAGGGACAACATAACGCCCCAATACATTGCTTCGGCTCCTGCTTCGAATAAACAGGAGGTGTACTTTGGTCCCAGTACATTGATCGGCTGGTGGGTACCTCCTGCTAGGACTAAGGACCTGCTCACCAACTAGCTCCTTAGGGCAGTCATAGGGGTGAGTTGGGTTCGTATAGTCCCTGGCTAGCACCGGTACAGGAACCTGTATCCCCTCATTAGACTCCATCGTGGGTGGTGCCGCCGGGGACTGAATAATTCTTTCTAAAACATGGAAAATCAAAATTCTGCTTCTCCTTCAGTGGAGCATTTATGTGAAAAATATAATGATAAAAATATACCGCAACAAAAATTCTTTATAATGAAGAGTAACCAAGGAAATTTTAAAAACTTATCCGCTATCTTGCTTCACAAAACAATATTGGGAATGGTTGGTGAGACCAAAAATATAAAAAAAACACTAGCAGGAGATGTACTGATAGAAGTATTAAATAAAACACAATCTTTAAACATACAAAAAATTAAATCCGTTGGTCCAATAGAAGTAACTGCAACACCCCATAAAACTTTAAATTCATCTCGAGGCGTAATATCTGAATCCGATTTAGTTCATGACACCGAACAAGATATCTTAGAATCCCTGTCCAATCAATATGTAATCAATGTCAAAAGAATAACTACATCAAGAAATGGCCAAAGAATACCCACCAAACACTTAATAATAACCTTCAATACACCAAGCATACCAAAACACGTAAAAATAGCCTATATGAATTGCCCAGTTAGACCTTTTATACCAAATCCAGTCCGTTGCTTTAAATGCCAAAGATTTGGCCACTCTTTCATGGCTTGCCGTGGCAAAGAGACCTGTGCAAAATGCTCTAGTACAGATCAAGACCGATATCTGTACATCATCATCCCTTTGCTGTGTCAACTGCAAAGGTGATCATCCAGCTTTTGCCAGGTCTTGCCCTAAATTTCAAAACGAAAAAGAAATACAAACAATTAAAGTTCAACAAAATATTTCATTTCCGGAGGCCCGAAAAATTGTTATTGATCGCACCCCGAAACCTGGAATATCTTACTCTTCAATAGTTAAAAAAACCTTCAAAACTAACTCTACTCAAACCGATGTAACTATATTTAAGCCATCTGACCAACATAAAACTTCATCCAACCAACCCATAACGCCTTCTTTTTCTAAAGCATCAGCTACAACCTCAACAAATACAAAACACATAAACCAAACAAATCGTCCTACAAATACTTCTTTAAAAAGAACTATATCATCACAATCAACTAACTTTAAAGTACAAAAAAGTTCCTCACAAACCTCTCTTCAGCCTGATGTCTCATCCAGAAACTTAGTAACTGATCCTTCAACCAGTGACTTGATAAACCTTTATAATACCGAAAGTGATATTTCCTCTGTAGAAGGTGATGACTTGGAGACTTCGCCACCCAAGCCAAGGAGGGACAAACCTCGTCCTAGAGCGAGAAAACACAAGTAGTTTTTCTTTTTCTTTTAAACTTATTTTTTATGGCTTCCTTTCTTTCCTGGAACTGCCGGGGTTTTCGTAACAGATGTGATGATGTAAAAGACATTATAAACAAACATAAGCCAGCTGCAATCGCCCTCCAGGAGACCTATCTAAAAAGCAATGATACCATCAACATTCGTCATTTCACAATATTTAGAAAAAATTACGATGATGGCCAAAGAGCATGTGGAGGTGTTGCAATACTTACCTCCCATGACTTTCCTGTGACCCAAATTAACCTTGCAACAAATCTCCAAGCTGTTGCTGTAAGACTTCATGTCAATATTTTATTAACAATATGCAATTTGTACCTACCTCCTAATACCCATATCGCCACTTCTGACATAAATAATTTAATAGATCAGCTCCCACAACCATTCGTCATACTTGGTGACCTAAATGGCCATCATATTCTCTGGGGCAGTTCAGATATTAATAATAGAGGGAAACAAATTGAAAAAGTAATAACAGATAATGTTTTATGTATTATGAATGACGGCCAACCTACTTAAATTCACTCACCTTCACTTGCTTACCATTCAATAGATCTCGCAATTTGCACTCCTTCAATTTTACCATTTTGGACCTTTTCTGTGGATCCTTACCTTTACAATAGCGACCATTATCCAATTAAACTTAAATATGAAGGCCAATACCAAACTCACTCTGTCAGCCAATCCAATTATATTTTTGAAACTGCGAACTGGCCACTTTTTACTAGCCTTGCTGACATTACTAACACTGTAGAAAATGATGATATCGATGAAGTTACTAATAAAATAACAGACATAATTATAGATAGTGCTGACGCCTCAATTAAAAAAGTTATTACTAAGCCTAAAAAACAGAAGAAACCTTGGTGGAATGAGGATTGTAGCGATGCTTACCGGAAACAAAGGAAGTCCTGGAATATCTTCAATAGATATCCAACAAGTGAAAATTATATTATTTATAAAAAAACAAAAGCGGCATTTCGAAAAATACAACGACGTAGTAAGAGGGATTCTTGGGTGAATTATGTAAACAGTATAAATAGCAAGACCACAAGTAAACAACTATGAAACAGGATCAAAAGAATATCCGGTGTTTACCCCAATAGACAAATCCCGATTCTAGAATGCAATAACCAAGTACTATCAGCACCCAAAGATATAGCAAACGCAATTGCTTCATGCCTTTCCGAAATATCCAGCTCCACTAACTACTCTGAAAGTTTAAAAAAAATTAAAATTGCATCTGAAAAGAATAAAGTTAATTTCACTTCAAACCGTATATTATCATATAATTGTGATTTTACTTTTCCCGAATTGACAAAGGCTTTATCCTTAGTTCACAAATCAACTCCTGGCCCAGATAATATTAGTTATATCATGCTAAAACATTTATCAAATAGTTCTCTAAATAACCTCCTGAAGTTTTATAACAGAATTTGGAATGAGCACACTTTTCCGCAGTCATGGAGGTATGCTACCATAATACCAATACTGAAACCGAATAAAGACCCCAAGAATCCTTCGAACTACCGTCCAATAGCCCAGACAAGCTGCTTATGCAAAATTCTAGAAAAGATGGTCAACGCGAGATTAGTTTTTATTTTAGAAACAGATAAATGTATCTCTCCACTTCAAAGTGGTTTCCGAAAAGGTCGATCCACTGTTGACAATTTGGTTGCTCTCGAGACTGAAATTAGAAATGCTTTCGTTCAAAATAAACATCTCGTCTCGATATTTTTTGATATTGAAAAAGCGTACGATCGAACGTGGAGACATGGAATTTTAAAAGACATTTTTAACTATGACATAAGAGGAAATCTGCCTATTTTTATTCAAAATTGTTTACAAAAAAGATATTTTAAAGTAAGGATTGGATCTATTTTCTCGGATGTTTTTATACAAGAGGAAGGAGTGCCACAAGGCAGTGTTTTAAGTGTAACTTTATTTATTTTAAAAATTAACAATATCGTTTCTCAATTGCCTCCATCAGTTAAAAGCCTTATTTACGTTGACGATCTGCAAATTTCATGCGCAGCAAATGACATTCGTTTAATAGAGAGACAACTTCAACAGGCCGTTAACAAAATCACTAATTGGACAAATGAAAATGGATTCAGCTTTTCACCTTCAAAAACTGCATGTGTTCATTTCTGCAGAAAACGAAATCTTCATCTTGACCCTGAAATATTCTTCAAAGATATTTTAATTAATGTTGTGGACAATTTTAAATTTTTAGGTATCATATTTGACAAGAAGTTGACTTTTCAACCGCATATTTTAAATCTACGCAAACGCTGCGAAAAGGCTCTTAATATATTACGGGTTTTATCAAAATTATCATGGGGATCTGATCGAACTTGTCTTCTAAAAATATATAGAGCATTAATAAGATCTAAATTAGATTACGGCTGCGTGGTGTATGGCTCAGCCAGAAAATCTGCTCTACAAACACTGAACGCTATCCATCACACAGCTTTGCGTTTATGTTCTGGTGCCTTTAGAACTTCACCCGTTAACAGCTCGTATGTAGATTCTTTTGAACCTTCCCTGGACTTAAGACGACAGTTGTTATCACTAGAGTACTATTTTAGAATTACCTCAACCCCTCATCACCCATTGCATACCATTCATAACAGTCCTTATTTAAAACGCCTATATCAAGCTAAAACATCCTTTATCACTACATTCCATTTAAGAATGCTAGATTTGATGAACGGATCCGAACTTTCTTCACTTGACGTCACCCAGAAAAAACTGAATTATTTCTCTCCTTGGTTTAATCATGATTTTGAATTTCAAAACCCTTTCCAATATTTTTATAAAGCAGATACCTCTGATATTATTTACAAGCAACTCTTTCTAAAGCATTTAGAAAAATACTCTAATTTTATACATATTTATACGGACGGGTCTAAAAGGGCAAACTATGTTGGAGCTGCGTTCACTATTAATGATTCCCTTCACAGTGATGAGGGAATGTAATCTCATCATATTCCTAAACAGCAATTTTAAGAAATCACAAAGTAACTACAGAGTCGTTCACCTTTCTCGCAAGAGAGGGGGAAAAAAGAAAACGTCGAAGCAGGAATGTAGTAAACAGATCCGCCGATTGTACCGAATAAGGAGTGGCTGCCCTTTCATGAAGCGCCGAAAAGGAATAGAAATACGCAAGATTCCAACCCAAAAGGAAACTTTCAGAAAGCTTTAGAAATACAAAGGTGAATATAAAAAGGGGTTGTCAAGTTTTAAGAATTTAGGTGCTTGTGAAAGCCAGATGCACAGGATGCCGATACTGAAGCTTAGTGGAACTTGACGTTAAATAATAATAGGGCTTCTAACCAAAATTATGAGGGGGCGTTGAGCGGAATCTAAAAAGGGAAATCTTGAAAGAGAATTCAGAACCAATGAGAGTATTTTAAGAGGGGACTGACTAGCCACTGAGCGAAGCCAGAAAAAATAAAATAATCAAAGTTAAGTCAAAAAATAAGAACGGATTGGCCGAGGGTTTTCAGGTAGGCGGTCATCTCCCAGGATTGGAGACTTGTTCTGATATAGAGTTTGCGAGATTTTGGGAATAGAGATTAGATTTTGAACAAGATTTGGAGCAGTGCAGGTCGAGAAGGTTCGACTATGTTCGCCTTAACAAGTAAGTCGATCTTAGAGCGTGTGAATACACCCTCACATATATCTCTCTCTCACTCTCTTTAAAAGAATGTATTTTAACTGTGTACGCGTACTTTAGTTTAAAACTATATGTATCCGTTATAATTAATTAATGTTTTAATAAATTAATAGTTTTATTTGTTAATGACTTCGCCTTTTCAATGTGTCTTGTACTCAAATAGTTCCTAAGTCCTGGTTTATTGCAGTTAATTCAGATTTTAATAGTTAATGAACTTTTGGCCTTTTATTTTATCATGACGCTAACCACATTTGTACTAACCACTTGCGACCTTAGTTTCTGTCTTCTAAAATTTAATAATTAGTGAACCTGGGGTTGTATTAATATCATTAATTGTACTAACCACTATCTCCAGGTAAGAGAGAAGCAAAGCCCCCCAGCAATGGTGCCAAATAAATTAAGGGATATCTTGGGAACAATATATTTGCTGACAGACACATTGAAACTGTTTTAAATGAGTATAATTTTTCACTGTGCATATTATATATATTTAACTAGAATTTTCATACAAATGGTCATAAATCAACTCATGACATTTATAATTTGAATTATTTTATTATTTACACAAAAGCAAAAATGTCGGAAAATGAGGATACCAATATTAAACTTTCTGTGCCCGCCTTTTCTAAATTATCGGGGTTTCAATCCTTCCTGCCTCAATTTGACGCAGAAACTGTAGTAACTCCAAACTATTTTATAACATCTTTAGAAAACATCTGTGATCAAGCGAATTGTTCTGCTGAAGAAAAATTAATTGTTCTCAAATCTAAATTGCGAGGAAATGCCCTTTCGCGCATTATCAAAAATCCCCAATTTTACAACGAAACAAACTACAATATATTTAAAGATAAATTCTTAAAATTCTTTGAAAAAAAAACCACGCCTTTATCTCAACAAAATGTCTTCTTAAAATTAAAATTATTACCTAATGAGTCCATCAGAGAGTTTGCCAGTAGGGTAGAAGCGGCAACAATTGAGTTTTTTGATCAACCGAATGTGGAGGAGAGTGCGGAAATAAATTCACTAATTGAAAAAACCAAACTCACGAGATTCCTTGAAGGTATGCCTTCGGATGACAAAACGTTACTTCTAATTAAAAATCCCTCAAATCTTTCAGAGGCGGTTGAGGTAATGGAACTAATTCAAGATAACAAAACAGATAGCCCAATAGTAAACCGTATCCATAATCCCGAAATAGAATTCAAACGGTTATTAGAACTACAAAATAACAAGTTTCATGAAAAGATTTCAGATCTTAGTACAACTATCCAAAATTTGACGCTACAAAATCATGACGATAGTAGGGACAGACGCCCGTCATTAACCCGTCAAACGTGCCAGATCTGTAACAGGGAAAACCATAATGCCTCAAATTGTTTCCTTTACTTGAGGCTGTTACAACAAAGTGGTTACAATAATGTTGAGGATAGAAGTAGGATGAGGGAAAGAAATAACTATCCGCGTGGACAGTATATTAGGACATTCAACCACCGTGGCCATAATTTAACCGCACCCCATCAAACACACTCCTCCAGAGACATGAATAGAGGACCCTCCGGTTGGAACACAAATCACTCGGGCAGCAGGGGGACCCTATTCGAACGAGAGAGATCTTTTCACAGTCAATATGGCTCTCCTAATAGGGGTCAAAATTCTCGTCCCCGAGTTCAGTTCTCGATCCAACGAAGACCCACTAACTTTCGGAGTGGTGGTAATAATAATTCTACTAGATATAATAGATATCCGGAAAACTATTAAGTGGGTTTGTGAATCCTAGATCGGTAATCGGCGAACCCACACACACAACTAGGTCCGATCAAAACTATATTATAAATACCCAAATGAACGAGTCTTCTCAGTTTTATCTCCCCGTGGTAAAAGTCAGAATTGCAGGAAGTTCACAATATATGTTAATTGATACGGGAGCTTGTTTAAGTCTAATTCAGAAAAATATATTTGAAAAATTAAACGGTGATCCCTCGATAAAGAAAATTGACTCACAACCAGCAGTAAGATCATTGACAGGCCAGAAATTAGACATTTTCGGTACATATAATTTTCCTATAATTATAGGTAATAAAAATATTAATCATGATTTATTAGTCATCGACCAAAAACTTAATTCATCTTATGTTGGTATATTCGGTATAGATTTGCTACAAAAATTTAAATTTCAAATCGACCTTCACAATAATATGTTAGTCTCACAAAACACAAGAATTCCCATACATAATGCAAGCGACGTAAAACTTAATAATATAACATTTGATTTCGTAAAATTAACAAACAAATGCATATTAAATCCAAACGAGGAAAAGGTATACACACTATCAATAGATGCACCAGCAAAAATGGGTGCTGAAATTAAAATTTCTAAGTTACCCCATTTAACTGACATAGCAATTAAAGAAAATACTGCGATTGTGTCTAAAAACAAAACAATCCAGGTTACAATCTCAAACGTAACAAGAGACCGATTTGTATTAAATAAACTTACAAAATTAGCCACCGTCGAAACAATTTCAGATGGTAGGAATATGGAAGATGTTAAGAATTTGAGACGGCAACAATTTGATATTAACGAATTTAAACTGGATCATTTGCATCCACACGTTAAACGGAAACTAATTTTGTTATTAAGGGAATTTTCTGATATTTTTAGCAGTAATTTGGAAACCATTGGTCAAACCGATCAGATAACCCCCGAGATAAGTGTTGATAGGTCTAAATTACAAACTTCAAAACATTACCCTGTTCCAATTGCTTTAAGAGACGAATTAAAATCCCAAATTGATTCATTATTACGCGCAGATATTATACAAAGAACAAATACTCACATTAGTCACCCAGTAATTCTAGTTAAGAAAAAACCAACGGATGATAACAAGGTAAACTGGCGTATTGTTTCTGATTACAGGGAGAGTAACAAATTGATTAAGTTTAATAGACACCCCTTGCCGTTAATTTACGACTTATTAGATAATCTAAAAGACTCTGAATATTATTCTACGATTGATTTACAATCCTCCTTTTTCCAGGTAAAACTAAAACCTAAAGATAGAGATATCACTGCGTTTAATACCATATACGGATCGTTTGAGTATAAATCAATGTCACAAGGTCTCTCATTTGCCCCCCAAGTCTTACAAGCATTGACTGACAAATTACTTTCTCCAATAAAAGATTTAAAAATCAGTAACTATATTGATGATTTTGCTATATCCTCTTCTAACGTGGATTCAATGTTGTTTAAGCTTAGAAAACTTTTTGAAAGAATTCGGCTTTTTGGACTCACGGTTAATCCCAAAAAGTGCACATTTTTTGTATCTTCGGTTACTTTCTTGGGTCATAAAGTAAATAAAAACGGTACTCAACCCATTGAGGGAAACATAAGGAAAATTCAGGATTTTACAAAACCAAGAACTCAACGCCAAACAAGACGGTTCCTTGGACTGTGTTCCTACTACAGGAAATATATACAGAATTATTCACAAATTAGTTTACCCTTAACTGACCTTACTAAGAAACGGCAACACTTTAAATGGACGCCGGAAGCAGAGATAGCTTTCGAAACCTTAAAGACAAAACTATCAGAACCTCCTGTTTTAATTCACCCAGATCATGGAAAACGATTTATACTAACTACCGACGCAAGCACACACACGATATCAGCTTATCTTGGTCAAATGGATGATTTTGGAATAATCCGCCCAATTTCATACTATTCGCGTAAACTTTCACAAGCAGAAAGAAATTATCCTATTCATCAAAAAGAATTTTTAGCCATAATAGATTCTATTAAAGCGTATAAAAACTACTTATATGGAAAGAGATTTACTATAAGGTGTGATAATAAGGCAATCCAATCAATTAGGAAACTCGAAAATCCTGCAGATCGGGTATCGCGATGGATTTTATATTTGCAAGAGTACGAATATGATTTTGAGCATATTCCAGGGTCAGAAAACTATGTAGCGGACACTTTTAGTAGAGACTTTCATCAAATTAACGCAATAGTACAACAATTACCCACAGTCCCTGAAATAGCAGATGCTCAAAAACAAGATACTTATCTAATGAAATTAATCAACAAACTAAAATCCAAAACCGCAGACCTATCACCAACGGAACAAAACTACTTCCTACAAAACGATATTTTAATGCATGCAACTCACGTAAAACGATCAGTAGGTCCAAATTTTGTAGAACAGATAGTAATCCCAGAAAAATTAAAACCAATCATTATCAAATTAGGACATGCGGCACATTTTGGTTTAGCAAAAACGTACGATAACATTAGAATAAATTATTATTGGGAAAACATGTATAGTGATGTCAAAAATTATATACAAAGTTGCATGGATTGCATAGGCTATCGCAATCCAAATAGGTTACCCCCATTGCCTTTGCAGAGAAACCACATTCCAAGTCGTCCCGGAGAATTAGTCTCCCTGGATTACATTGGTAAATTACCCACTACTGCTAAAGGAAATTCATACATCTTGGTCTTTATAGACCATTTTACAAAATTTATGCGTATATATGCTACGGCAAATATGACAGCGGAGACAACCGCGGATAAATTGTATGATTACGTCTGCCTTATGGGTACACCCAACATTTTACTTAGTGACTTAGGGAGAAATTTCACTTCGGAACTTTTTAAAACTGTAGCGAAACGATTGGGAACTGAGAAAATTTATACCACAGCATATCACCCGCAAACTAATGGAGTCAACGAAGTAACTCACAGATCCTTAAAAACTACTATTTCTATTTTGGCAAGGAATACAAAACAGTGGGACGATGTTTTGCCTTTCTATTCTCTTTGTTATAATACAACCATTCATTCAGCGATTGGTGATACCCCAAGTTATTTAGTCCACGGATATGATATAACTTTGCCACTTACCCCCAGTCGTCAGGAAATTCAACAACAAAACACACACTCTTATCCAACATACATCCAAAATAGAACAAAACAATATCAGACAGCAATTGAAATAATTAATAAACACTTAGTCAAAGCTACTGAAACTATGGAATCTTATCAACATAAATTTGCTAAGGACCGGAAATTCCATATCGGACAATTAGTGTTTTTACTAGCACCAGAAATGGATAGGAACGCTTCAATTCCGAAGAAGCGCAATTTTCATGGCCCATATAGGATAATTGAAATACATAATGCCGTGAATTACACAATTAAAGACACAAGAAATAACAGAGAGAAAACAATGAAGGTGCACGCGTCGAGATTAATTCCGTATCCTGAGAGAAGGCAGCATTTGGAGTTAACGGAGCAAAAGGATATCGAACCTACCCAAACCATTCCAAAATCTTTGCCCCATGCGCATTTTGATGAGGAAGACATCACTCCGTTTCCTATCTGGATTGAATCATACTCAATCCCTAAGGTTACCCGACAAACTCATAAATCTGGTCTACATACAGATACAGAGGATTCACAACCCTCTAGTGATGGGACCCCAGGTTATGACTTAAATGGTTATGGTGACCTTTCCCAATTAAATGAGGAAACCGAGGAAAATATGCCCTTGGCACAATGGGTGTCTTTAAATAAGCAACAAAAAACGAATCAACAAATAACAACTAACGCTACAGATAATTCCCAATCTTCAAGTAATGATACCCAAATTTATGATACAGAACAAGAAATTAATGCACCGTTTAATTTACCAGAGTCGCAAAATAAACAACCAACTGAGTCACGCGATTTTAACTTAAGATCTCACAATAAGAGACATGTAAGTGTGCAATCAAACTCTGAGGGAATCGGACTACGTAGTACCCAGAATAGCGCAAATCAGGGTGAGATTGAGTTGGAAAATAGCGAAAACTTACCAGTAGAAGATGAGATTGAGGTAAATACAGCCGGTCAACCTGAGCTAATTACAGAAAATGAAAATTCGCAACAAAATGTAGGGTATTCTCCAAGCGATCTCTTAACTTGGGCTCTTAATGCAACTGCACCTTCAGATCCGAACGAACCATCACGAGTACTTGAATTTTTAGACAAGTTAGCAAACTCTTTACAATAAATATAAAATTTGAATATTAATAAGCTTGAAAAAAAAACCAGAAATAAACATTATATAAACTTTTACGCAATTTCAAACAGTTACCGAAATTAAATTGACGAAATATTAACTATCAATTATACGACAAAGGATATAAATTTGGAAACATTTAAGTGCTAGGTTAAATTCTCGCAAAGAAATTAATAAATAAATAAATAATAATAACAACTTGCTACTATACCAAATTATATTATGTTAACTTAACCCAATCAAATAATTTACTTTTGTACGTTACTGTTTAGGAAGGCGCCCCTGAGTAGTGACATAAAAAAAAAATCCATTTAAAATTAATTCCGTCGTGGTTTAACATTGAATAATTGCGGGCGATAATTTAAGTTGATTACGACTGGAACTTTAAAAACGAATTAAAAATAAATAAAAATAAGCTACGTATAATCTGGCTTGATTTTGTTATAGTTGAACTTGTTTAACAATATATTAACTATGACGTGTGTTTAATTAAAATTTTAGTTAATATGTATCACATCGTATATTAGTCGCGTTAGATTACTTAATATGAATTGGAAAAAATTTAGTGTCAATCATTACATGTGTAAATTAATATTCTCTTATTTATATATTTATATATATATTTAGTTTTTTTTTTGTGTTGGTTTAATTAGTGTTAAGTTACGATTCATGATCATTTTATGGCTTAAACACTATATTATCTGGAGATCACAAATATCTCTGTACGTAATAAAATTTGTATCTGTATACAAAAACAATTATTTCCTAAAGAAGCATTTTTAATTGAAATATATATATTGAACAAGAGAGATTGAGAGAGATGGTAGAGTGTATTCTATGCTTATGTCGACTTGCTTATTTCAGTCTTGGTTATGTTGGTTGTAGAAGTGATGCCAACCAAATCAGTTAAAATCTGCAACTTCACAACTGGAAGGTACCAGTGCAAAAATGCCCCCCGTCACGTACTCCATAAGGTGACAATCCCGCCAGAAGCGTGCATAGTTACGGACTGCTCTCAGTGTGTTAAGGGACAAACGACGTACCTCTTAACTGAGGACTATCAGTTGATTCGTCCTGAACGTTTTATGGTTCAAGCAGAAAAGGACAAAATTGGTCGTGGATCGTTTTTCCGATGCAATGTATCAGAAGAGAAGGAATGCGATTGCAGAAGCGCTATGTGCATGGGTGACTCCGAATTCTGCAACCTATTCCCGTGCTCATCAAACCCAACCAGATGCCAGTGTGGGTTAACTCACGAAGAAGCCAGCATAATACATCTCACCGATACACAGACCTTGAGGAACCCGCCTCAACTGACATTCGAAATCTGTTTGTTTCACATTCGAAAATCACAACTGCAAAGACGACTATTAGAGCATGAGGAGGCCGTATTTTCATCACATAATCTCACAATCCAATTTGTGGATCCCATTTTACACCTTCCTGAGCCAGGCAAAGTAATTCTACGAACTGAGGATTACGAACATTTGCTAACCGTTCAAACGCCCTTACAAGTGACTCTCCCATTTGAATTACTCGCCTACAAAACTGAACTCACCGTTATTTTCATCAACTCCAAGGGTTTCGCAGTCTCTGGAGTCATACAAATAGCAGGGAAAAGCGTGTGCCAATTAACCCAGTGCATTCTCTGCTATGAAGGACTCAGGACAGTAAGATGCTGGCCTTCGCATGTGAGATGGGTAGCCTACAGCCTACTACTGGCTATTATCATGGTTACCCTAATTTTCGTAAAAGCAATCGTGCTTTTACTTATAGCGATTATTCGGGCCACATACTTCTTCATCATTCTCATCTGCCGAATTATAAAAAATGTCCTTCGCTTATTCATGGTTCTTGGTGTTCTTCTTGGTGCAAAAATCCGGTCAAGTGCTCGCAATGTCAACGAATTCTTAGAAGATGGAGCAAATGCCGATATCAATGCCAGACTCCTGGTATTGGCACTATGCTCCTGCATCATCATTGTGCCTTCTGTTCAAGCGGACTGCTCGGATCACTCTATGCTTACTTCGGAATTAAAGCATTGTCAAACAAGCAGTCCCGAGTATAAGACTTGCAAGCTAACGACGACGGCTGAATTAACCATGTCGGGCTTGCAGCACCAAACCTGCCTTATACTACAGGACGCTAAAAAGACTCACATGGTTTCATTGAAACTCAAATTGACTGGAGTCACATGTGACTTTCACACAAAGCGAGAGTACTTCACCTTCCCCGTCACACCTCATTACTTAAGCCAAGTAAGCTGCTTTCAAAATTATTGGTGTGGTAGGGGAGAACACTGCAAGATGTCGGTCTTAGGCACAGACGGTTTACGATTTGAAGCGGAGACCGAAGCAAGCCGTCAATACAGTGGCCGCAGCAGTTGCAGCCCCGGTTCGCTTGGAAGTGGATGTTTTCTTTACACACGCAGCTCCTGCAATTTTTACAGAGTGTGGTACGTTCCGGAGCTGGTGGAATCATTCGAGGTCTCGAAAATAACAGGACACACTTGCTCGTATCACCTCTCCCTTGAACATGTTGATAACCACACGGTTACACATGTCACACTAAAGGACCAAACGGTTACACCATCGGGAGTTCAAATCAAAATTTTAGGGGCCTTTAGCCAACCGCCAATACATTTATCTGAATCCTTTGTACAGCGAGTTGGGAACCCTGGTGAGGCATATCTCATCTCTACGTCCCAAAAGAACGTCTTGAAACTAGGAGAAGTAGGGGTGATACAGGCGAATGTGTCCTACACAAAATCCTTCATTTTTGACCAGTTAATGACTGTTTGCGATTTTTTCGAGACCACGTTAAGGTGCCAGACGGCTCCAGACCCTGTCACTAGAATGAGAACCTCCCAGGAACACGCTCTACCTATCACTAGAGACTTGCATCTAATGCAAATTCAGGATGGAAGACTAACTTCCAATTTAATTTCAACCTCACCTATTAAGGTGCAGTTACATTTTTCGAACTATAAAATTATAGTGGAAACGCGTACAGTTTGCCCTAAATTAATAAAGACAGAAATGGAAATAGGGGGATGTTATTCGTGCGGAATCTTAGCACGGATGACCTTCCCCATCCTGTCAACCTGTCAGTCTGGTCTTGTAACCGTGGAATTTCAGGACATATTAGTCCATACTAAGGCAGTGAGTGTTTCAACGGAAGAAAGACTGGTGACAATAAAATTTCTTGCAGACAAGAAATGTTTCAGAGATAAATTGTGTCTCAGGGCCAATACCCTAGTGCAATGTCAAGTGTTCGAAGCATGTCTGGACGAACCTTCCATTGAACTTTTAAATTTGAACACTAATTACACTCATATGCCGTCTCTAGACTCTTCTACCTTATGGTCGGATTGGATATCGATTCCAGCTTTAGGAAATGCCTTTTTCCTGTTTAAATTTCTTGGTGCCACATTATTATGCGTTTGTTTGGGCATCACAATTATCTCTACATGTATTTCTTGCTGTGTAAGGAAATGACTTATATTTTTTTTACCATTGCGCATTTAAAATTTTTGGTAGTAATGCATTTTATGTTCTTTTCTTTTGTATGTTTGAATTTATGATTTATGATTTTTTTTTTGTTTTTTTTTTTTCAATGTTAATTTTTTAGCTTTTTAACGTATAGGGTTTAAACATGGTTTTTCGTTCATGTATTTGTGTAATCACTTGAAAGGTAACATATGTATATTTTCTTTTAAGTAATGAAATTACAACTGATATGGTTCAACATGGTATTTTTTTTTGTTTTGTATGTGTACAGTCAATTTAATAACTTTTCCAAGTACTGGAATAGAGAGAAGAGAGAGAGAGAGAGAGGAGAAAATGTGAATGGAAATATGAGACGGTTTAAAATTTTTTTTTCTCGTTCTCTGGAGGTGGTAAAAGATGATGAGGGAATGTAATCTCATCATATTCCTAAACAGCAATTTTAAGAAATCACAAAGTAACTACAGAGTCGTTCACCTTTCTCGCAAGAGAGGGGGAAAAAAGAAAACGTCGAAGCAGGAATGTAGTAAACAGATCCGCCGATTGTACCGAATAAGGAGTGGCTGCCCTTTCATGAAGCGCCGAAAAGGAATAGAAATACGCAAGATTCCAACCCAAAAGGAAACTTTCAGAAAGCTTTAGAAATACAAAGGTGAATATAAAAAGGGGTTGTCAAGTTTTAAGAATTTAGGTGCTTGTGAAAGCCAGATGCACAGGATGCCGATACTGAAGCTTAGTGGAACTTGACGTTAAATAATAATAGGGCTTCTAACCAAAATTATGAGGGGGCGTTGAGCGGAATCTAAAAAGGGAAATCTTGAAAGAGAATTCAGAACCAATGAGAGTATTTTAAGAGGGGACTGACTAGCCACTGAGCGAAGCCAGAAAAAATAAAATAATCAAAGTTAAGTCAAAAAATAAGAACGGATTGGCCGAGGGTTTTCAGGTAGGCGGTCATCTCCCAGGATTGGAGACTTGTTCTGATATAGAGTTTGCGAGATTTTGGGAATAGAGATTAGATTTTGAACAAGATTTGGAGCAGTGCAGGTCGAGAAGGTTCGACTATGTTCGCCTTAACAAGTAAGTCGATCTTAGAGCGTGTGAATACACCCTCACATATATCTCTCTCTCACTCTCTTTAAAAGAATGTATTTTAACTGTGTACGCGTACTTTAGTTTAAAACTATATGTATCCGTTATAATTAATTAATGTTTTAATAAATTAATAGTTTTATTTGTTAATGACTTCGCCTTTTCAATGTGTCTTGTACTCAAATAGTTCCTAAGTCCTGGTTTATTGCAGTTAATTCAGATTTTAATAGTTAATGAACTTTTGGCCTTTTATTTTATCATGACGCTAACCACATTTGTACTAACCACTTGCGACCTTAGTTTCTGTCTTCTAAAATTTAATAATTAGTGAACCTGGGGTTGTATTAATATCATTAATTGTACTAACCACTATCTCCAGGTAAGAGAGAAGCAAAGCCCCCCAGCAACAGTTTTAAACTTCATTCTTCATGTTCTGTTTTTACCGCTGAAATAATGGCCATCTATAAAGCACTAGAAAATATATCTGATCATTGTCATAAAAAATATATCATTTTCACAGATTCATTAAGTGTTTTACAGTCATTGAAACATCCTGATCATGACAGTCATCCCATTGTTTTAGAGACATTAAAAAGAATTTATCATCTCTCATCCAAAAATTTTAACATAATATTTTGTTGGATTCCATCTCATGTTGGTATAGGAGGAAATGAGACTCGACAAAGCCGCCAAATCGGCTGTAAATAATATTAACCATACTATCCCTTATCATGACATAAAATCTTGCATTTATAAATTTTCAGAGGAAAAATGGCAGAACGATTGGAACGAACAAACCGAGAACAAACTTCACTTTATTAAACCAAATATAACGCAATGGCAGTCACCAGATCAAAGACGGCGGCAGGTAATACTAACACGTCTCCGTATTGGACACACTAGGATCACCCATAGACACCTCCTCCTCGGAGAAGATCATCCCATTTGTAATTACTGCATTTGCCCACTAACAGTAAAACACATTTTAATTGAATGTTCTCATTTTAATAGGCAACGACTGATACATTTTAATTCTTATAACTTGACTTTAGAAGACATGATTGGAGAGAATCCTCATCCAAATATTTTTAACTTTTTACATGACATTGGTTTTATCCATCACATATAATTTTATGTAGTATTCATTCATTACATTTTGACTCGCCTCACTTTCTTGCTATATTACATATTTTATTTTGAGTTTGGCATAATATGTCCCAAGAGGACTCAATGCCACAAAACCAAATCCAATCCAATCATTTAAAAATCTTCTAGATTGAATTTTAAAATTCGCCTCGAACCAAAAATTGCAAATAATTCGGACTACCAGAGTGCCAAATCTTATTACTGTAAGTGCCATAGAATCGTCAGGTTTTGGCGACAAACACTTCCTTTTATAATAGTAGAGATGTTTCAGAAATTTCTAGAAAATCTGGAACTCCTTTTCACTTGATCAAAAACATTTTTCTGAAAAAAATTAACTAAAACGCAGCCAACCAATATAAATCTGTATCCAGTGATGACAGTATAACTTTACGCATCCATAGTACACATCCTGTTTACTATAAGCTCATGCCAAATTTGGGATGATTCGTTTTTCCTCAGGTTCCTCTTTTTCTTGGGGTCCTGACCCTTGTTTTATATTCCTTTTACTGACACCAAGATGTCCACAAAGGAAAGTTTGAATTCGTTATGGCAAGAATCTTGGGATCTTCAAATCCACAATAAGCTCCATTCCATCAAACCATTTATTCATCCATGGCCATCAGCACCCATGCGAAGGAGTGACGTCAAATTGACTCGCCTTCGTATTGGACATACTCGTTTCACTCATCGTCATCTGTTTCTGGGAGAGAGCGTCCCAAATTGTAATTCGTCCTCCACCCCTTTTACTGTAGATCATATTTTAATTGTCTGTCCTGTTTTTAACTATCAACGTCTTAAATTTTTTTAAAGTACTTTTTTAAATCTGCGAGATTTGATTGGGGAAAATCCCCATTCAAACCTTTTTGCATTTTTACATTCAGTTGGGTTTTTTAAATCTCATATAGCGCTTTTATCCATCACAATACTTATATAATCTATTATTTATATGCTATTTAAATTTTTTACTGTATTGTTCATCAGACTGCTTTAATCAAAAAAACTATTTCAGATCATGATGTATTATTTTCCCTCACGAATACTTTTTATATTCATTTTATGACGAAATAAATCATGTATCATGTTGCGCAAGACATAAATCTACCTTTTATTAAATAATTTTATACTTACATTGATTTTATTTATTTTTATCTTGCGTTTGGCGCAGTTTGTCCGCTTTTGGACCTTGCGCCATAAAACCCCAAAATCCAATCCTTGTTTTATAAAACTTGATCCATCCAGTCAACAAGTGGACGATGACACCACCAAGAGAAGTGAAGCAACAGTGTCATCAGCATCTTCCACCAGAGTAACCACACAAAATGGGAAAATAACTGCTTTTTATTGTGGAGCTGTCGTGGCTCAGTGGGTTTGCCCATTGGGCTGGCAGCCTTCAAGTGGGTGGCACAGGTTTGATTCCTGTCAGGTTCTATTCCTCCCCGAGTGTATTTCTCTTGTGTCAGAAAAACCGTGTGTGTGCATGGAACAACATGGAATTGCTCCATGAAACCCAAGTAACACTTTATTGTATACTAGCAGTACCCTAATGGCATGTACTGTGACAAAGTTATGCTTTTAAAAAGTCAGCCTCACTGATTCCAACAAAACCCAAATTTAACAGTAATAAACAAAACATTGCACTAACGATAAAAATTAAATGTCGCTTTATTTTCAAAGTCTGAAGAAAAAAGCAAGAAACAGATATAGATTCCCTGGCTCAAATCAAACAGAACACTTCCATTTAAAACAACCAATGAAACGAAAGGAAAAAAATAAATTTAGAAGCTGTGATCTCTCTCATACAGTGTTGCCATTCTTAGGAAACAAAATATTAATTAAAAAATGTTCTTGATTAAATTTAAAATTCGGGCTTCAAGGTGCATTAGTCACCTTTAGGACTTCCTGTGTGCCAAATTTCAGGACTAACTGGTATAGATTCGTCTGAAGACACAAACACGCTCTTCCTTTTATAATAGTAGATTGTTAATTGATTTATAATTTTATTTATATTTCCTTTGAAAACATTTTCCATGAAATTTTAATTCCCTAATCTTGCGAGAGTTAATTTTATTTAGTCTGAAAATAATTTAAATGAGGTCCTTAAAAAAATGTAACCTCTTGTAATAAAAACCCTTGTATTTTTGTTTAGGTGAAATAGTGGGATCTCTGATATCAAGAATTTAAATGATATTTTTTATATAAAACTAGCAGACCCGGCCACGCGTTGCTGTGGCTACGGTTTTAATTATATTGTAGCGAAACTTATTCTCTTCGTCTGAAAATCGAGGCTCAGTCGGTATTGCACCTTACTGCGAATCGGAAGGTACGGAGTTCCAATCCCACTAGAGGCAAGTGGCCTAAAAGTAGATTTCATTTTAAAGTTTCCTTTCTGTTTGTTTCTCACTTCTTCAGTAATATACTTATGTTAATTTCTAGAACTTTCGAATTCTCGAATGTTCGATTCATTTTCGGAAAAGGTATAAAAGGAGATGTATCGCTCAGTTCAAGTGAATAATAAAGTCTCGAGTTGAGATCAGTAATCTTTGTCCTCGCTTGCCTTTTGCAAATATACACGAAGAGGTTAGCTTACCTATAATAAATCTACACGACATTTTGGTGGAGGCGCCGGGTAAAATAAATACGGCGGAAGAACTTCGCAGAAGTCTACGTCTTCAAGGACTCCCTCCTGAGTTTGGCTATTTACCGAATCCAAGTAGAGGCCCGAGGAAAATGTCTGACCATGAAGACACCGAGCAAAAGCTCCCAGTCGCCAGCTCCGCTCCAGTCACCATCGCACCAGTGCCGTTCCTGACCTACCAGCCACCCAGAAGTCCATGCATATTCTCTGGAGACGACCAACCAGATGTTCGCCGGTGGCTCAAGGACTTTCAACGAATCGCCAGCTATAACCGTTGGGACGAACAGATGTGTCTGGCAAACGTCATATTCTACCTCGCCGGAACAGCCCGACAATGGTTTGATAACAATGAGGACACTTTTACTGATTGGACTTCGTTCAGTAATTCCCTGAACAACACGTTTTGCCAAACAGATGACATAAAGCGTCAAGCTGAAAGACTGTTGGTTACACGTGCTCAACAAATTGGCGAGACGTCTGAATCATACATCCAAGACGTACTCGCCATATGCCGAAAAGTTGATCCTTCCATGCCAGATGTCGAGAAAGCAGCCCATCTCATGAAGGGGATTGCAGAGGACTTGCACCATATCCTATTGGTTCAGGACTATGAGACCGTCGATGCTTTTGTGAAACGCTGCCGTCAAATAGAAAGCCTCCGACGAAGACGTATCACCCGACCAAGATTCCAGAGGCTGCCAAATGTTTCTGCAGTTTCGACCGAAACAGACATTGGTGATATAAGATCGCTGGTACGAACAATTGTCAGGGAAGAGCTTCAAAAGCTCTTGCCGGAAGTGCAAAACTACACGAACGACGACACTGCATCACCAACGGACGTTGCATCTCTGGTCCGGGAAGAAGTTATGGAAGCTCTAGCACCACTCACAGGTCCAAGAAGACGCAACGCCCCTCCCCGAGTTTCAGTTCCAGTTAGGTCGCAGCCGAGACGTGAGGCCAGAAACAGCGCCGTTCCGCAGCGTAAGACAGACCTGTGGAGAGCTGCCAATAATGTGCCTATCTGCTACCATTGCGGACGCCCAGGACACGTGCTGAGGTACTGTAGGGAGAGACGACAAATATTTGCAGATACAAGAGCCCTCAGAACATCTAACCCTCGACGAGAAATTGACACCGAGTCCCTACACAGCTTTGACGACAACTATGCACAACATGTACAGCCTACTTCTTCCAGTTTCAGAAGTAGTTCACCATACCCTCGCCGCTCCTTCAACCGCCGACAGTCACAGTCGCCTGTTCGCCGCTCCAGCCGTTCTCCACGCCGACCAAATGAGGAAAACTAACTCAGGCGACCTTTCCAGGAGGTAAGGCCGCAGTTGAAGAAAATCCTCCGACGTATACACAACCAAGTTAAAGAAAAATTCCACCTATATCACAGTGAATGGACAATGTGTAAAAGCCCTTGTTGATTCTGGTGCCGATTACTCGGTCGTATCTGAAGAATTACGCGTACAATTGAATACTCCTATGTTTACTGAGGATGGACCTGTACTGAAAACTGCCTGTGGAAAATCTGTAGCCGCCTCAGGACGCTGTGTATTAAAAGTCGACTTGAATGGGACTGTGAAACCGTTTGAATTTCTGGTATATCCACATTGTAGCCACCAAATGATACTTGGATGGGACTTTTTCCGTGCCACTGATGCTGTCATAGATTGCGGAAATGAAGAACTTCAACTTGCAGAAATCCTTCCAGACAACCAAGTGTCAAGTAAATCAGATTGCTCTTGCACCTTGTTTGCCGCAACAGATTATGTAATTGAAGCCAATTCGACAAAGCAAATATGTACTCTTAATCCAGAAATTCCAGAAGTAGATAAAGCTATGATTATTGGTAGTACGATTCTCACGTGTGAAAGAGAGCTGTCTATACCAGCCTCAATCGTTAACGTTGAAAATGGCTGTTGTAAAATATGGGTTACAAATTTCTCTCGACGAATCCAACTGATACCAAAGGGAATGAACATAGCTTGCTTAACGACAGTAACAAACGATGCAATTTGTTCTTTAAATGATGAAGTTCGAGAAGGTTCTAAGAAACACAATTCTAGAAGGCGATTAAAACGAGAAGCATTTAAAGAACTTTTAGATACTAAGCTGACTACTATTGAAGAAGACGAGTTATTGAATCTGCTGGAAGAATTTAGTGACATTTTCGACTTTAACAGGCAATTGAAGAAATCCAGTGGTAATTCTGTGAAACACAAGATCGACACAGGTGACAGTGTCCCAATCAAGCAGAGACCTTACCGTATATCAGCCACTGAAAGACGTGTGATTGGAGACGAAATACAACGGATGCTAAAAGAAGACGTGATACAACCATCAACCAGTCCATGGTCATCTCCAGTCGTACTTGTGAAAAAGAAAAATGGTGAATGGCGCTTTTGTGTCGATTACAGAAGATTGAACAAGGTCACTAAAAAAGACGTCTATCCACTACCACGCATCGACGACGCTTTGGATTGCCTAGCTGGTGCACAAATTTTCTCTATGATGGATTTAAAGTCCGGCTACTGGCAAATAGAGGTTGATGATAAAGATAGAGAAAAGACAGCCTTTGTAACGTCAGATGGTCTTTATGAATTTAAAGTCATGCCATTCGGATTATGTAACGCCCCCGCTACATTTGAACGGATGATGGACACGGTACTACGAGGCCTGAAGTGGAATATCTGTCTTTGCTACCTAGATGACATCATTGTGTATGCACCGAATTTCCAAGAACATCAAATACGCTTGAGGAAAGTTTTGAAATGCATCCAAGAGGCCGGACTGACACTAAATTCCACCAAATGCTCATTTGGCAAAAAGAAACTGACGATACTGGGACACCTTGTTGATCAACATGGAATCTATCCCGATCCACAAAAGATAGCCGCTGTAAAGAATTTTCCTGTTCCAGAAAATATCGCAGATGTTCGAAGTTTTCTGGGCCTGTGCTCGTATTACCGACGATTTGTCAAAAAATTCGCTGATATTGCAAAACCCCTGCACGATTTATTGAAGAAAAATGTGAAGTTTTCTTGGAGTACTTCACAGAAGGAATCTTTTTCAACTCTCAAAAAAATTACTAACAAGTGAACCTGTTTTGGGGCATTTCCTTCCAAATGCAGAAACGAAGATACATTCAGACGCTAGTGGTTATGGCATCGGTGCAGTACTAATACAGATCCAAGATAATAAGGAAAGACCAATAGCCTACGCATCCAGGTCCCTGACAGTCGCTGAAAAGAACTATTCTACAACCGAAAAGGAGTGCCTTGCTGTCGTCTGGTCGATCAGTAAATTCAGACCGTATCTCTTCGGAAAACCCTTTACCGTAGTAACGGATCACCACTCTTTGTGCTGGCTAGCCAATGTTAAGGACCCATCTGGAAGACTTGCACGATGGGCTTTAAGGTTGCAGGAGTACGACATCACCATAGTCTACAAGAGCGGTCACAAACATTCCGATGCCGATTCGCTGTCGAGAAAGCCTCTTCTCGAAACATTAAACGAAAACGGTGATGAAATACCCTTTCTTTCAGCCATCACAGATTACAGAAAAGAGCAGTTAAAAGATAAGCAGCTGAAGCCCATAATCAAAATTCTTAAAAGGTGACGGATACCGAAGTTATCAACTTAGAAACGGTGTGGTTTACAAAAGAAACTATGATCCTATGGGACAGCAATGGCTCTTGGTCGTACCGAAACAACTCCGCAGTGATGTCTTAAAGAGTCTTCATGATGCCCCAACCGCCGGTCACCTCGGATTCGCCAAAACCTACGACCGAATAAGGAGGAAATACTATTGGCCAGGACTATATGGGAGCACACGCCGATATGTGTCACATTGCCGAGAATGTCAAAGACGAAAATCTCCATCGCAATTGCCACCGGGACAACTTCATCCGATCAGACCTCCTGACATACCATTTGCCAAAATTGGGATTGATCTACTTGGAAGCTTTCCAGTTACCCGAAACGGAAACCGCTGGATCATTGTTTGTACAGATTACCTTACGAGGTTCACAATCACAAAAGCATTACCAACTGCTGAGGCCACGGAAATCGCTAAATTTATAGTCGAAGACATCATACTGAAGCACGGTGCTCCCAGAGAAATGATAAGTGATCGAGGACATTCCTTCTTATCCAATATTGTAAAAGACATCAATCAGTTGTGCCAGACGTCTCATCTTCTGACAACATCCTACCATCCACAAACCAATGGCTTGACAGAAAGATTTAACAAGACATTGGCAGACATGCTGTCTATGTACGTAGACGTCGAGCAAAGAAATTGGGATACTATCCTACCCTTTGTGACTTTCGCCTACAATTCGGCAAAACAAGACACCACAGGGTTCAGTCCATTTCTTCTCGTTCATGGCAGAGATATCCAGACACCACTAGACGCAATTCTTCCGCTCAATACAGAAAATCACGACGATAATTATGTGCAACATCTGATCACCAGGGCAGAGGAAGCTAGACAGCTTGCAAAAATCCACATCCTTGACGCTCAACAAACTGATAAACGACGATATGACGAGAGACATCGACCAGTCAACTACAACATCGGAGACTTAGTCTGGGTCTTTACTCCAGTACGAAAGGTTGGACTGTCCGAAAAGCTCCTAAGACGTTATTTCGGACCATATCGAATAACACGGCGACTATCTGACGTAACATACGAAGTAGAAAGTATGGAAGAGAATAGCAGACGGCGGATCTCCAAAGATGTAGTCCACGTCCTTAGGTTAAAACCCTATCTTGATCCAAAGAAACAACTAGATGACGGAAGAGAGCACAGCATTTCCAGGGGACCTGTTACGAGGAGCCAAATCAGGCTGCAGCGGGACGCTGCTTCGTCTTAAGGAGGGGGAAATGTAGCGAAACTTATTCTCGTCTGAAAATCGAGGCTCAGTCGGTATTGCACCTTACTGCGAATCGGAAGGTACGGAGTTCCAATCCCACTAGAGGCAAGTGGCCTAAAAGTAGATGTCATTTTAAAGTTTCCTTTCTGTTTGTTTCTCACTTCTTCAGTAATATACTTATGTTAATTTCTAGAACTTTCGAATTCTCGAATGTTCGATTCATTTTCGGAAAATGTATAAAAGGAGATGTATCGCTCAGTTCAAGTGAATAATAAAGTCTCGAGTTGAGATCAGTAATCTTTGTCCTCGCTTGCCTTTTGCAAATATACACGAAGAGGTTAGCTTACCTATAATAAATCTACACGACAATATTACATAGTAGTAAACTATTCAAGGGAAACGGTAGGAGAACACCAGTCATGGGGACCACCATGCTTTTTTACATAGATGCCATTTGTCAAAATACATGGCGACCTCCATGATTGATTTTCTACTACCGTTGATATTGAGCAAAAATCAATACAAAAGAAATAAATTAAATTTTTTTAATTTTTTGTATTCAAGTCTGTAACAAATGAGTACATTAAGTGTTACGTGTTATTTACTAACAACTTTGTAAACTTATTAATGAGGTAGGTAGGGCAGATAGTTTTAAATTTTTAACAATAATGTTTATTATTTTGAATTATAAATACTTTTAAATTTAATTTAACACTAATCGGTGCACAATATTTTTGGTTAACCTTTCTTTAGCTAACACAAATAGATTTGACGGTTTTCCTACACGTGAACATGCAACATATACTTATGTGAAACGTTGGTACTTTCAACACAGCGCCATCTGTTAGCCTACTTACTCAATCCAGTCAACAGATACCGCAATAATTTGCAATAAAATAATATCGCGGCTATAAATTGAGATGAAGGCTATCCTATCTTTTAAGTTAGATCAAACTGCACACGGTGCGCAAATTTGATTGAAATCGGTTAAGTAGTTTAGGAGTCCATAGCGGACAAACAACGTGACGCGTAATTTATATATATTAAGATTAACTTTCCACAAAAATGCTCTTTCCCACACCCATATCAAAAAAAATAATAATAATTTCTTGGTACAAAATAATTTTAAAAATTAGGAATTCATAAATTACGTTTTTTACCAAATCTTTAATAAAAATAAAAGTAAGTTGAGAAATGCTAATTTATTCAGTTTTTACATAATTAATAGAAACATGAACAGATTAAAAAAGGTAAAACTTTATTAAATGCATCTGATAGGACATTTATTACAAGTATACAACTTTAAAAATTTAAATAACATTTATTAATTACAAGAACATTGCAGTATAAAACTATAGTATCTCAGTTTTGTACATATAGTGAAATAAGTTGCTGTACAAGTAATGTTATCAGGCACTTGGAAAAATTAAATATTAGCTGTGCAGTTAAAAAATAAATGTTTTGGCTGACATCAAACTGGTTACAATACCCCTACATGTGATTTTCTTAAAACCAAGGGTCAGTGGATGACCATGAAAAATTCATTAACCCTATTTATAAGACAGATATTTTTAAAGTCAAACACAAAATAATGCCGTTATTGCTATTAGTATCACATTGATGTTAGTGTTACCAGAATTTATTTTTTAATTTTCAAATATATTGAAATTCTAAATATAAAGTTTCAGTACAATAGACTATCAGTCCCGGTGATGACACTCTTCGGAATCACCCCTTCAACAAGACATAAGTCAAGTCTAAAGTTGACAACTTTTGAGACATTTAGATTGGATTTCAAATTAATTAAATATCTGATATGACAGCAGCCTAAATCGAAGGGAATAAAGTTTTAGCCGAGCATTTCAATTTTTTTATTTATCTGCATTTATGAAGTAATCTTAAAAATATTAAAATTTTCAATATTTAGTCATGTTGGGTTAACGATGGTAAATTACTAATTGGAATTAAATAATACAAAACAGCTTGAGGAAATATTTTCACAACATTGAGCATATTTTTGGCACTGGTCGCAATTCAAGATTACCACAACAGTCATGTTCTCATGCAAAATCGTTGTCCATGACACAGCTAGGGAGTTTGGCACTCTTGATTGACCAATGATCGCTTTTCCAAGATATGACTTCAAGACAATTCAATCGTCCTGTTCGAAAAGGGAATAACGTTTTCGTTGATTTGGGGTAGTTTTGAATTCTAAGTCAATTCACAATTTGTGAGGGGAAAAGTATCAAATCTGTTTACGAAACTCCAGTCACTCGGGAACTGAGTCATGCAACACAAAACCACCAAAAACAAGACTAAAATTTCGAGTTCTTCCCTTTTTAAACTGGACGATACAACTAATCTATGCAACAAAGAGAAGAAAAGGGAATATTTAGAAACTTTATCGTGTAACTACATACTCTAATTTTACATTTCACCACACAAGTATTTCTTGAGCTTACATTGTTGCCACAACACCAAATGCTTAAGACTCATTTACACTTGTAAGTCTCTAAATCCGCTCCTGATATTTGGATCCATCCAACTAATGACTGACATGAAAAGTGGTTAAACTTGTCAATCATTTACGTTCTCCTCCTAGCTCATTGGTTCGACGAATCCGCAAGACAAAACATAGACACACTAGTGTAATCAGCACTGAAGGTTTTAGAGTTCTTACAGTTTAATAGTTCTTCCTAGAGTAAAAACTTAAATTGAAAGTATTAATTTTGATTATGAATTAGTTTGACCCATTGGCTAATCTAAAACACTGAAAAATATTCTGTAAGTGCATTTGTGAAGAAAAACTAAAAATGCAAATTCGTATTTTGCATGGTTTTGATGTTAGCAAAGAGTTTAGGAATATTAAAATTTACTATTAATCAGCAATATTTTTATTGAATATTAAGCTATCTACACTATATAAGGCACACTAGGCATATTATTTACAAAAACTCGCTTAAAATAAAAACATTCGCAAATGAAATATTGGTGTGAATCAAACACAAATTAGACAACATTTTCATAAATAAAACAGTTTTGTGTCACAGCTGACACATACCGTTTTTATATTGATCAAATATGCAGTTAAATAAAATGTTAGTTTGTTTCCTTTTCTCCCATTTTATTCCTACAAAAATTAGATTAACAAATAAATTTAATAGTTACTGTATTCCTTACTTATATAAATATATAATTTGTAGTTAATATTTACAAAATACTGAAACATAAATATAACAAATGAAAAACACCCAAGTATAATTTAAGGCATCAAGAATAATTCTGATTTTTCACAACTTTGAATATACATTGATAATAATATTTTATATTAATCTTTAAAACACAGCTTAAGCTGATATTTATATTGTGTTACAATAACATAGTAAAAATATAAATTTTGTAACCAAAAAAAGATGCTGTTTGTTCCAGTTTACAAAATTTAATTTCATGTAAGATATCTGGATAAAAGGTATCTAAAATAATGAAATTATAGCTTAGAAAATATTTATTAGGTATTTCAGATGAACAACTTTTGAAAGGAAAATCACCCAACTTTTTCTTGCTATAACTGTCTTGATGAATTTAAGTTGAAAAAAATTCAATACAATTACATTAAGAACAAGTTTTATTGTAAAACAAATACCCTAATTCAGATTTTTCTGATAAAATTCCATCATGGAAAACTGACAGCTTTCCTTTCAAATGGTATAAACTGAAATAATTTTTGTTTAGGAGATGAAACCCTTAATCTAGATGCCCAAAATAAACATTGAATCACCTATAAGCCCATAAAAATATCGCAAAGATTTGAAAGTTAAAAAGTTATTTTGGAGTAAATCACCATTTGGGCTTCTTCGTGACTTAAGAAATAAAAATTTAATTGCCACACAAGACTTGCATTTTCAACACACAGCATTCTGTGTTTTATCACATTCATTTAAAAAAAAAAAAAACGAAAAAATGCTAAAAAAGTCCAAGAAATAAAAGATATTTCTTCAAACTTGTAAGCATTCTGTCAATGACAAATGTTATTGTTCATCACAGCATGACAGAAGGAGCTTTGAAGTATCTTTTCAAAATATGGCAGCTTTTAATAACAGTACAAAGCCATCATCACATCAAATGGAAAATGCTTCTCAGTTTAGAGGGGCGGTGTTAACATTCTGTACCAATGCTCTCCCAATGTAATGTATTCTGTACAGGTATATCTTTACTTTCATGCACACAAGTATTTCCCTCTTGAAATCTCTAGAATAAACTCTTAAGTATCTCACATGTAATCCTTGTCGTTCGTTGGAGCACGCTCATAACCAGGCTTTTTCCTCTTGAAAAATCCACACTAGAAAAAAGAAAGTCATGATTACAAAGGGTTATTTGCTTAAGCCTTGTGATACATTGAAGGAAAAAATCCAAGAACACCGTAATTTTGAACCACGGTCAGATGACAAGATCGACACCCGAGTTGGCACACCACACTTCCATATCACCCAAACATGAAGACCTTTTGATTCCAACAGATTTAACATGCACCATCCCCATGTACATGACTGTAAGTTTTAAACCCTCAACCCTCCGGATATGTATCCACTACTCTGCCAACTGGGCTACAGAGGCACATTGTTTCCAAATCTTTATGTACATATAATGATAAACTTAGAACCTAAATGTGGAAGGGATTTGTTTATATTATCATCAGAGTCATCTAATTTAACCAATAGACTCATTCAATACATGTGACGCAACTGCCTTGCGGGAGTCGCACTATACAATTCGAAAGAGTTTTTATGTGGCTGGCGAAAGAGCCGTTAAGCATCAAAGAGAGATGTCTGGATATTTTGGGGCTGCTGTTTACCATGTAGAAATTTTTCCAGGCTGTGCTGGGGCATGAAGTTTGGTGGGTTAAACGATTTATAAAGCTCCACCTTAAATTACATTACATAAACTGCCAACTACGAAGGCAATACCTCTTATGAGGTATATTAGCCTTTATAACTTGTAAGCTAAGATATTAAATTTTTTTTTTTTTTCAATTTTTAAGCATTTCTTTTTTTTTACACCTTTTGTCTTTCAATTCCACCATTCATAGACTTAAAGTCAACACGTATATCGGTGTGTTTATAACGTTACATTTTACTTTTTTTATGTTTACCGACATGTTTTAGTCTAGTTGTTTTACTTTATTTTAAATTGAATTTGATTAGCAAATTTGAGAACCATCTCTTTTGGTTGGGATGAGGTTTAACCATTGCACCATAATAAAAAACCAAACATGTGAGATAAAGGACAGTGCGCACAAGATAAATCCTTTTGAAGTGGTTAGATTCATCTCGGGCAGAGACCCGATTTATGTCAGACCAGTAGTCCAGACACAACCCCTGTGCAGGTTTACCCAGCCTGCAGAACAGGTACAGTAATATGCAAAAATTTTGGAGAATTTGACTAAACTTCAGTTACTCCAATAAATTCTAAGGTATGAATTAACAAATTTGACTGATAAAGCCGAGATTTTTCTCCTTAAAATAAAGTGCATACCTTCCATAATACGATAATGAGCAATATAAGGAGCAGTATTCCAACACAAACAGCAAGTATGATGATCCACAATGCAATTTCTTCTGTCTTCTGATACAAATGGATATCTGGATATGCCTTAGTTTCAGCCTGATGAAAAATAAAAAATTATAATTTTTTTATATTATGAAACAATCTTGATTCTACAAAAAATAAACTATATTCTAACATTGTAATACAATGTTGATAAACAGTGTATTTAAAGTTTTGTCTCAATCAGTGCCGGAAAATGAAACAGTATAGAAAATCAAATAAAGTGTTAACCCTCTGTGGAGTTCAACGCATAATTCCACCTTGCAACCTAGTCTTTTCTGCTGACTTCTAATATCAACTCTTTTGACCAATACAATCTTTCCAAAAAATTATATTCCACAGAAAGATTCTTTCAAACGGATTCTATTGTAAGGAAAAGAGAGCAGTTGCCCCGTTTTTATTCGAAAACCAGAATAGGCCACATTGTTAACTTAAGTCTACATCTGTGTGGAAAGTTTACAAATACAAGTTAAGAAATAGACTTAAAGTTGAGAGCCGACTCAATTTTGAAATTATCACACATTAAACCAAAGTTTGCTAAGGTAATTTAAGTGGTAAGAGTTTGTGTAATATTTACAATTTATTTTATTTAAAAACTCTAGTTTTCCTGTTTCAGAACTTTGAAATGTTATTTCTAAGTATGTAATTTCTTCTTTTTTTTTCTTTCTTTCAATTTCTTTTAAGTTTAAACATTTTGTAATCTATTTAACATAGATCTAAATATTTTACTTCCTATATTAAGGTGAAAAACTAGGAAAAGCGAAGCTACTTACAAAGGCATAATCATTATTATCTTCTTGGCGAATGTCATCAGAAATGGTACGAATATGGGCTCTGGAATAAATGCTCACCCAATCTACATTTGGATAATCCTACAAAAGAAGAATTTCAAGTAAGAAAACAATGTTTGATACGTGTTTGTAAATAAAATGTTCCAATAAAATATAACACTAACCTTAACAAATGTACTGTTCCACAGCCTGGCTTTGATTTTCACAACTGCAGTACTGTCTCTGTCTAAGCTTCTGAAGTAACATGTAAATTGGAAACATTTTGCAGTAGTCACTTCACAATCCTACCAAAAAATTTTTTAGTTTATATTTGATGTACAAAGTTTTTAAAAGTCCTTTTTAATAATTGACAAGAATACATAATTTCCACACAGTGGCATAGCATAACATAACCAACCACAGCAAGAAACCATTTATGGCGAAAGAATGCATCAGCAACTCCTGGCATTCTATCTGAACCGGATGCTAGACTCAGTAAGAAGCATAGAACAGAAGGGTCGACTGAAGGTAAGCATTGCGCATGGAAAATGCCATCAACCAATCATAGTAGTAAGAAAGTATAAGCAATTACTGGTTGGCTTTTTGCAGTAAGAATTCAGGGTAGTAAGTGTTAAAAAAAGTAGACTTTTTTTGTTTCAAAATCCATCAAAATTATATGCAGAAAACATAACCAAAAACTAAATTATTTCTCTTTGAAAACATCCATTTTCTGGTTTACAATACACTGTAATAGGTAAGGGAAATGATGTTTTCTTTTTAGTATCTCTTCATTTATAAAACTTTTCATTAATTCCAAGTGTAAATTTGTTTGTGTAACTAATCATTTGTATTAGAATTCAACAGAGAAATTTTTTCCAACAGGAAATGACATACCAACTTAACAACGGATGCTATTTTCCCATCAACCCGCAATTCTTGAGGCTCCACTTCTCGTCGTGTTCGCTTTCTGTAGGAGTTAGCAGATGCAAGTCGCAATTCTTCAGGATGTCTCTGCAAGAGGAGAATTACTCTCAGCATTTGGTATCACTCAAAACATACAAATGAATTTCAATTTCACTAGACCTACCTTCAGTTTCAGTGGATTCAACTGCGTCTGATCTAACTCGCAATAGCCATTGCCGATAACCTGCAAGATAAAAGAATAAAACATTGTATAAAGCAAAATGAGTTCATTACGCGTATATACAACAGAATATGAATACAAATATATAGATTAATACAGCCCAGTTTCCCAAAGTGAGTGCTACTGCCCTCTGTGGATGTTGGAGGAATCTTGGGGGCAATGCTGACCCCTAGGGAAGTAGGGGCATTTATGCACAAGAGTGGACAATACGATGCTGAAATTTGTTGCCTAAAAATGTTAAAAGCAAACACTTATCCATTTGACTACACTGACGCACTCACTACAGATGCATTGCTATTGAGTCTTAACTAAAACACTCACTACAGATGCATTGCTATTGAGTCTTAACTAAAAAGAGGAAGCAACTGCAAGTAGGCGACTGAGGAGATTTAAAGATGATGAAAATAGAATCGAATGTAAACAAATTGGTAGCACATCCTTCTCAGTAATTAATTCTAATTTTACCAATTTGATTGATATTATTTACTAGTAATAGTGACCAGTCTAGTGTGATTATGTGCAATTTACCGTTTCTTCATTTTGATGAATAGCTTTATAATTTCATTTTTAATTTGTATTACAGTCAAACCCCGTTATAACGAACCCGGGATATAACAATCCCTCGGTTAAAACGAATTTTTAAAATGGTCCCAACACTTAACTCCTATATCACTAATGTATTTTCAAAGGCTTGTAAATGATCTTCAAAAGCAAGAAATTCAGATATAGTGAACCAAAATTCCCATTTTTCAAGCTTAGTTTCAGGTCTTTCACAAGAATTTCATAGACTTTTGGAGAAATATAAATGTAAGTACAATTAATTTCATTGTTTAATTATTTTTAAGAAATAATTATTTTACTTTATTATAGCCCATTACAAATTGCAATTCAGTGTATGGATTGGATATTTGTGTTTTATGGCACAAGGTCCAAATATGGAAAGCTGTGCCAAGCAATTCATTGTAATTAATTTGTTCAGCACAGAAACGTTTTTAAGGATAAAATTTGGTATTACCAATATTTGAAAAAATCGGATATAGTGAACCCTCGGTTATAATGAACTTCTGGATCAGTCCATTGAGGGTTTGTAATAATGGAATATGACTGTATTTAACTAATAGCAAATGGAAAAAAAATATATCTTTTGAATTTTCATTTTCCAAACGATTTGAAGAAAACAAAATTATGGTACCAAACCATGGCAACCATGAATGAATAGCATCAGCTTCTTGTATCTAGTTATGAAAATTTATTAAGGAAATATTCAATGTTTTAATTTTAAAATTCAATTTCCTAGGCAAGACGTTCAACATCTGTTTCCTACTTAATTAGCACATTTTGTGTTTTAGTTGATTAATTTCGCATCTGAGGAATAAAATAGGGTATAACAGGAGACATACCTCTGGATTTTCAACTATGTACAACAGCCATTTCCCATGTTCATAAGTGTCAATTGCCTCATATGGCCAGGACACAACCATCTCAACCCCAGTTGCCAACCATGGACCATGATTAATGATCTGGAAAGGTAATGAAACTTAAAATTCAATATATTTAAAAACCAATTTATAGTAACACATGCCTTAACCTTAAATAAGTAAGAAAATTCGGATATTAAAAAAATAATAATAAATAAAAAAATTTGGGTGAATAAAAGTTTTCTAAAAACATAATGTACACAATGAGTTCCTAAAAAACACACCATCCAAGGTTTTCATAAATTTCAGATTTACAATCAAATTTCATTTTTCTCCTTAAATTTATTCAGGGTTCCCACTCTATTTAAGCAATAAAATTCCCTGACTTTTCCAAACAAAATTTACCAAAATTTCAGGCAAATTTAAGCAATTCACGACATTTTAAAGGTGAAAACCAAGAAATAATTTAGCATTCAATAGCCAATAATAAAAACCAATTTAAGAACTGTACACTGCAAAAAATAATACACAAAGCACAAGAAATTTTGCATTAAAATAATGTATTCAAATAAATATTTGATTTAAATCAATTTGGGATTTAATATATGGGAGCATCATAAGCATGAAATTCTTCAAAATAAGTCAGTGGACGAAACAAAATTATTTACCTGTTACATATAAGCTTTCTTTTAAAATCGGTGGAAAAATTCAATTCATAAAATAAAGTGATACAAAAATGTGATCGAATCTCATTGGCTACTTTTCTCCAAAGCGTCAGAGATGCCAGAATCAATCATTTCACAGATTTTAGACGAAAGTTTGTAATTTTTCCTGATTTTTTTTTAGACAAAATTAAATTCCCTGGCAATTTCAGATTTTTAAGGTTTTTCCTGACCTGGTGGTTGTTTCGATGAGGTCTCGCCTCATTTGTACGACATGATCATATCTTACGACAAAATATTTATCTCATCATTAGAAGAAACCATTTGGAAGATTCATAACTGTCTTTCACACAAAATGTTTTGTGTTATTTCTGATGCATTAATATCAAATGTCAATACATTGACATCTATAATATTCTTAATGTTAACTCCCAGAAGGAATTCTTTTGTCAATTTTGTTTCTTCATAGTACTAATTTTACATTTAAACACAATTCTAACTTTCAGGTCACACTATTAAGATTCTGCTCATGATTTTGAAATATGTAGATTGTAATGGTCACTATATATTAAATGCATCCTAAATATACATTATTACAAGCTCCAATTCAATGAAACTTCATTAGTCAAATGGTAAGTATATTTTAACATTTTGTTCTAGATTTAAATATCCCAAGTGAAACACTTTTGTTTTAAGATGCATGGAATCATCATGAAATCAATAATCATTATGGAATAAATAATACTTCAGAGAAACAGCCTCAGTTCATGTGCATAGAATTTTATAAATTTTTAAATTATACAGTCCACTTACTTGAAACTACTACATTGCACAAGACTCTAAATGCTTATTTTCTGAAGAGAACTGTTAATTGTAACTTGTTCAAAAGATATATAATGCTTAGCACTTTTTATTTATCAAAAACTAATAGTTAGTCTTTGAACAGCTGCATGATAAAAAAGTTTTTTTTCAGTTGATGAGTCTTGCTCTAAGACAACATATCATTTGCTGATTACTATGGCAACTTTTTGCAACAAATGCAACTTTTATTCTACGCTGCATGTAACGTACTAAAACCAAAATTCCTCCTTCATGGGTTGTATTGTAAGCGAGTTATAAACGCAACATAAATGTAACTTTTTGGCATAAATGCAACCACCTGCAACTTTTTAAAATTTGACTTAAAATAAATTAATATGAAATTACTATTTCATTTTTTGCCCTCTGAAACAACCCTTTGATCACATGTGTCTGATCTTGCGAGTGCCAAAGTATTGCGGATCAAACAAGAAGTTCGCGGAAAGAAGGTGTTCGTCCTAACAGACAAAAGTGAAATAAATGTCAAGAAGTACTTTTAACACATTGGTTGGCACTCTTGATAATCCAGAGGAAACTTGTGTAATGGACTGCAGAGTTTGCGAGGTGAGTGTCGATCATCAATATGTTGTTCGCCTGGTAGATGAAGTTTTAAAAACTCTGAATGTTGAGCGTAAGTATTTTGCGCCTCTGCTTTCCGATACAGCACATTATATGACTGTGGCTGGCGCAGTTTTTCAATGTTATAGAAATTACTAGCCAAGGATCGGCCATTCAATGTTCTGTATTTCATATGTATTATAACACTGTTGTACACGACTAAAAGTGTCAACATATTTTGAATATTTTACGAATAATTTATTTTAGAATTTAGTGTATCAAAAATAAATGCAACTTTAGGGAATAATAAATGAAACTTTTTCCATTTTTACTGCAACAAAAAAGTTGCCCTACTGTTTACACCACAACATAAAGAGTAAATAAGCACAAATTACTTCGTAAATATGCACAACTTCACTTCCAACGTCGTCCACAAATGCAGGAACATGGCTCTCCTCTCCTCCATAAAATGCTTGTTCTGGTTGTGATGCTCTATAGGCAATATAGAAAATTAAAATTAATATCTGTTTTGTTTTCAAATAATAATGCTTACTACTCAATTAATATTTAATAGAAACAAACGTCTTACCCTCTGATTTCAAGTTCTGCTACTTTAACAATTCCCGTTTCAATGATAATATCCTCTCTAGTTCCGTCTTCAACACTTGTACTAAATTTGAAAAAAAAAAAATTTTTAATTTACGTATCTATTTAAACATATTTTATATTAAAACCTCAAAATTACAAGTATCATTATCTTGAGATGAGTTCTGATATTTCAGAGTGCATTAGGGAATTAATCAAAACAGATTTACACGACTAGTTGTTTTAATACACCAGACCATAAATGTAGCTAGACATGCAAACAATGTGAAAGTGTATTTACTTTAAATTTCTTTTAGGTTATTTACTGTCTAAAAACTATCTCTTTTAAAATAGCAGTAAAATTTAGAAATATTTCATATTAATGTACAAAGACCACTTAATCTTTTGACTACGGCTATAGATATAACTAACGTGATTCTTTCTTGGTGTGATTCTTATAACTCTTTCAAGGTACAACTGCTGTACCGCTCGCAGTCTAAATTCTTTCTTGGCATGATTCTTATATCTTTTTCAAGGTACAACTGCTATATTGCTTGTGGTCTAAATTCTTTCTTGGCGCGATTCATATTACTTTGAATGTACAACTGCTGTACCGGCCGTAGCCTGAATTCTTTCTTGGCAAGATCAAGGTACAACTGGCTGTACCGGCCGTAGTTTAAAGGTTGAAATTACACTTCTTTAGGAAAAGTAAGCAAGTAAATTGTAAGCAGTAGCGTACTGCAGCAAGCACTCCATACTATAAAATGGGCAAATAAGTTTATTTGTTCACAACATGAGGTCTAGTTATAATTTTACACGATAAATGTAAACACTTTATAAAACAGGATTATCGATTAACCTTCTGAACATTGGGAGATTACTGAGTATTGTAGTGTTGCTTCTACCCCACAATTCACTTAATGATAAAATCTTTTATCCCACAGTTAACTTAATGATTAAATATCAACATCTTTGTAAAAAAAACTATGAATTTTTTAAAAAGATTCTATTGATTTTTCTTTGTAATGGAATTGTTATTTGGAATGATCATTTTTCTTATTTCCTTATAATGGAATCTTTTGGAAAGATTATATGGGCCCTTTTTCGTTAGAAAATAGAAGTCTATTGCTCATTTCCTCATAATAAAATCCTCTGGAAAGGTTCTATTGGTAAGTTCATATGTGGTTAGAAGTCATACAGAGAAGAATGCAGGCAGATGAAATTATGCATGTGAACCTCTCAGAAGGTTAAACTAAATAAGTAATAACTAAATAGTAAATAATAATAAGTAATAGCAATTTCTTTAGTAATTATAACATTATTAAAGGAACTGCTGTGTTTACTAAACCAAATGGAAGTAACTCACGTATTGGCTTTAACTGTAAGTTTCAAACTTTTTTCATCGGGTGCTATATCTTTGGGGTTGAATCGAATTTGTAATTCCACCTAAAACAATTTTTTTTGTAAGCATAGAGTAGAAAAATATAATGCAAAGAATCACAATTCAAACAATGATAGAACAGAAGGAAGATAATATTGACAAAACATATAAATTCAGTCCAATTGCAGAAATATAATTTTAATATACCTCATTGTCCTTTAAAGGATTTCCAAGTTCACAGGCCACTATTGTTCCATTAAATGGAACACATTCAATTTGGTCTCCTTTCTAAAAAAAATTGAAAATGAGTCAGTAAACAAAAAATGCTAGTTTCATTAAAAATTTGATAAAACTTCTTGTTTGTGCCAAATAATTATTGTTTGCGGGTGCATTGATATTTTGACTTGCAGAAATTAAGGAGTTAGAATTTTTTAAATTCTGTTTTTTTATTTAGAAACCAATCATGGCAACAGTAAGTTTGAAGTTTTTTAAATTTTGTTTCACTCTTTAAATGCCAGGTGTATGTATCATCATTTAAAAAATAGCTTTAGAACTTTGTTTTCACCAGTTAGAAAATTTTTAAAATTAACTACATAAAATATTTTTTTTGAAAATACACTTGTTTAATACCATGCCATAAATTCACATTTTAAACGCATCATCTGAAATTTGTAAATGAGAACTAGTTAGTTTACAATTTTTTTAATTTATTATAACATAACAAAACTAAATGTTAATTCTAGAGTATTAGCCCCATGGTATTAAAAAAAAAGTTTTAAAGAAAAGAGTATTTTTTTTTATGGAATTGATTTTTCACATACCCATTATAAGTCAACTTAAATCATTTCAAACAGCATTTATATCTCTGCTTTGATTCATAGCTGACTTATACTAATTTGATCAAATTAAAGATACCTTTTTTGCATGTACTTGTTTATTTATCTGAATTTGAACACTTTTTGACTTGTACTGTTTGGCCTAAATACTCTAGAATTAAGTAACCAGTGCAGTCCTATCTACGTAATGTAAAAATGGTCAAATTTTAAGGAACATTTTCTCAGAATCTTTTATGTGTATTGATTTGAATTTTTTTTATACAGGTTAAGACACTTTTACACTTCACAACAATTATTTTTTTTTAACTTAACAGTAGAAGTTTTTATATTTTTCTTTAACATTAACTCATATATATATATTTTTAAATGCCAATTTACATCCTTTTCAACAGTCAAAATGAACTTTTCTGAGCAGATAGCCTTTGTTAAAAATATGTTAAGGTATGTTATACTTGTGAACCGATTTTTTTTTTTTTAATTATATTTGCTTGAAAAGACTTTAAAAAGTGTTCCTTTTATGGAAAAAATACACATTTTGAGATATTGAAATTTAAAGCAGAAAATTGACCTTACTCCAGGTATTTTTCAAAAAATTATTTAAAATATGTCTACTAAATGCATCTCCATAAATAATGTATAATTTAAACAGATTTGTACAAACATTCATTTAAAATTTTAAAAAATAATAATTGAAATTTTGAAAGCTTTTTGTGCACTGGTCTGCTTATTACAAAACAAACCATAATTTTTTTTTTTAATTGCAGCATTTAAATGTGATTGTGTACACTGTACAACAATATGATTAAAATGAGAAATACATTTTCAGTAAAAATATGAACTATACACCAGTTTGTCAAGATTTAAATCACTTGATTTAAATCAATGATTAAAATCATGATTTTAATCAAATGATTTTTTTTTTAAATCATTGATTTAAATCACAGCCAATCTTACATTTTTATAACTAAGTAAATACACTCTAGAAAAATCACAGAATTTGTCAAATGCTTTGAACTTTCTGCACACATGGTGATTTCAGCACTAATAGCTACACCTTGTACTGATGAGCTTTTTAAAAAAATGTTTGGCACTGGACACTTGCAAATAATCTGAGGTGTCTATGGACTAAGTAATCTGTTGAGTCAGGGATTCTGCCAAACAGTAAAGTAAACAATAAGTTGACATCTATTTGAAAGTTTTTACAATGTTCATGCATAATTTTATGTTACAAACAATAAAGCAGTAGGCCTACATCTACGTAAATGTCTAGACAGCCAAAGAAAATCCCCACAAAGTAGGCCTAAACTTTGTTACCCATTTAATTGATTGACCAATGGCTTAGCTATAGTGATTTTTCAACTACTTTTTTTTAATTGAGACATAAATACAAAATAACACAATTAATGTGATTAATAATTTATTAAATAAGAAATTCAACTGAGCTTTCTATTTGAAAGGATGAAAGTTTAAACATTATGAACATCTTTTATTTTGCGAAATGCACCCTGAAACAGTCACCTTTCATAGTGACCCATAACAAATATTTATTTAATCAGACTAATTTGGGTCTCACTTACACTTACTGATACATTTGTTAACATGATTATGTTAATTAGTCAAGAAAAACTATGGAGGATGTCAACTTGTGTTTTAAAGTTAAACAAATGTCTTATCTTTTGCTCTTGGTTTAAAAATTCATTTTTTAATTGTATTGTCATGTAACACACAATGATATTTAGTAAAATAAATATTAATTTACCATATCACAAATTCCGATTGTTTGCTTAATTAAATATTAGTTTACATGTCATGTCAGAAACTCAATTTTTTATTTAACAAATTTATAGGCCCTACAGAAATTTAAATAAAAAAATCTGATTTTTGATTTAAATCAAATAAATCCGATTAATTGATTTTTTTGAAAAAATCATGATTTTTTTACATTCTGCTATACACCATATGTATTATAATTTGCATTATGAAAGAAATTATAGGAAAATATTTTTTGTTGTTTGTCTTTGAAAACGTTCAAACAAAATACTTACAACTACTTTCCTACCCACAAAACTTAGACTAGGTGGGTGGTAAACATAGAGCATGGCGTCATAAGCTGGTTCCTTGGCATTTGTGACTTTAACAGACAAAGTCACTTGCTTATCACCCAAAAATAGTATAGGTCTGCCTTCTTCATCCCTTAAACACAAGAATTTTTATTTATATATTACTACAAACAAGAATCCAAATTCAAAAACTAATAATGTGGAATCTAAATTACAGTTTTAAGTCATTTAGAATAAAAAAGATAATAATATTTTTTAAATATCTGTTCCAATGAGACATTCCTTCTTTAAAAGAAAAGTCGATAAATTCACAAATTGTAATTACTGTAAACAAGATAAAGTTTTATTAAAATCCCCAATAAGAAACTTTACAAAGGAACTGAAACTGTAATCAGTATTATAGAGGATTCAATAAATTATTTTATATTTGGCCATACAGAAAACAAAATTAATTTGTTTTAGAGATTTTGTGGGAATTGTAGGCTAAGTTTAAAAGTCGGGAAGTGATTCACAGAAAGCTTTAAAAATTAACTATTAAAAATATACAAACTAGTCAGAAAAAATGTAGAATAATCACAAGAAAATAATTATTTAGGAAAGCAATATAACAAGAACTGTGTGCTGATTTGAAATAAAAAAAAAATAGCAAGTCATACATTGAATGAAACATTTATTTCTCTTAAAATTATATAAAACTGCAAATTGAAAACAAAAGGTCTAGAATAATATATTTTAAAATACTAAATACTTTAGCATGTTTTGAAACTAATATTACTTTTAATCTATTCACAAACTCAGTTTTGAGTGTCATCCCATAACTAGTGTTCTACCACTCGAAATAATTAATGGCTATTGATATGGAGAGTGGTTTTGAGTTCACGAGCCTACCTACCTATTTGGAGTCAACTGTTTTACTCAAAAATACTTTTGTTCCACATTTCTACAGCCCATTTAAACTGGACAGTAAAACTAGGATAGTTCAAAGTAGATGGGATCACCAAAAATATTAGAATTATTAAAGAGAATTCGAAATAAAGTTTTTAATGATTCCATGATTTTTGAAAATTAATATCTAATAATTAACAGATGATTTGTATATATTTAAAAAGTGATTGAAGACATTAAGGCAAAAAGTAATGCTTTACGAAAAACCTTATTTAACATATGCACAATAATTTGATGTAAAAGTATCAAAATTAAAAAAAAAAATTTATTTTGTCAAATGCTTTTTTATTTTAAATTTCAATTTGTTTGTGAACACCCTTTAATCAATAGTTTTCAAACATTCCATTTTCAACCAGTCTTAATTGCAATAAAAATGGGTAACATTTTCTTGCCACCATAGTCACTTTGAAACTTAAGAGACACATACTAAAATAAATGCAGTGTGAGATGTGGTTAGTCACTGACGAGAAGAGTGCAAAGGGGGTTGGAGACCATCGGAGGGCTGGATATTATACGTTCATGTGTATACAGGATGTAGTCTAAGAAAAAATGAGTCACCCTCAAATTAACGTTTCTGTTATCGCTTTTATAGAAAAATTAAACCATGCTTATACATGAAATTTTTTTTTAGTAGGAAAATACTCTAATTATATTATAAAATAACTTCAAATTAAAAATCTGGTTTTGCCTTAAAATTATAGAAATATTCAGTGAACAAAAAAATTTGAATTGTACAAGTTTCAAACAAACAGCTACATTTGAAGAATGCGATCTTTGCTCACCTAATTCTTGAAATTTGCAATTTGGTTTCCCAATTTTCCTTAAATATATATAGATTGGTCGGTGATTTCATTTCTTAAAATTTGTCTAGGGTGTAAATTGATCTCCAAGGATACAGAACTCAGCTGTTGAAAACTTAATAACTTTTACTAAATCAACAAATATCCAAGTGTACAGACACTAACAATTCATCCAGTGCCACACTGCACTCCAACACACCACCTTCTTCTAACTCTCCCTCTCTTGGTCTCCCCAATTCACCCACTCCCCTGAGCAAGCTTTCCCCTGGATTTCATCATCCTCCTCAACATTTCATCATACTCCCAGGAAATTGCATCAGGATGAGTAATGGCTAAGTATCTTACTAATTGTAAATAAGAATCCTACATACATTAGCCTCTATTGGTATATTTTAGGATTTTATGGCAAAAGGACCATCTTTGGCCAAGCTGTGCCAAACACAAAACAGAAATGTCAAGAAAGGAAAAAGAGGGATTGAGAAAAAAGAGTATTGGGATGAAAGGAGATGGTTGTTCTGGCGTTTTATGGCCCAAGAGATGAAAGCAGAAAAAGATCGCTTGGGTATCAAAGGAGTGCGACACCTGTGTTTACTAAATACAGTAAATCCCATGAAAAGAAATTATCACTACCTTGGGTGCGTGAAACACATATGCATCTAAAGAATATGTGCGCATGAACCCAGTCAATCAGTCTGCATTAAGTGAATCTATATTTAGGGTACAGCTGCAGTCTACGTTTATAGTTGTGGCAACAGCCTTGCCGCACTTCTGAAGTTGCCAAGGAAAAAATTATTTCAAAAATCCTTCTCTTTCAAATTTTTTTCTCTTAAATAATCTTCTTAATTCTCTAAAAAAATATATTTCTCCAACGACAGTTAAACAGATCTTGAAAGAACTTTCTAGAATGTTCAAAATGAAAATTCACTTTCGCTTGCAGAGGTTGCCATAAAAACCGCAATACAGATGGGTTGCCTTAACCTGCCATCACGCGCTAGTAGAACTGAGCCTATAAAAGTGCCAAGGCCATTGCCACTCCTATAAACATAGACTGCAGCTGTACCATATTTAGTACTTACTTTGTCAAGTTTATGTCGACAACAACATCCAAAGCACTCTCACAGATATCATTGATTCCACAATCTTTCAAGAACTTAGCCTATTGAAAACAAAGCAATTAACATTAACAGTTATATTTATTAAACTTTAAAAGGGTATTTTATTTCTATTAAAATATAGTCAAGATACAATTTTCTGGAGCAAAGAAAAGGAGCAATTTACCTCAAATATTTTAGAAGCTTCTTGTTGGTTCAGAATGGGGTAGACATTCACGTCGGGTAAAGGCATACCGGGTGTGGGTTGAATCGGATCTTTTTGAATGAGTGAATAGGTTAATTTAAATTGCACTGGATTTTGGATGTCACTTTTGTCCTGTGTATAAAAAAGTTGGAAAATAAATTATTTCATTGGTAATGAGCAAATCAGAATAGTGATGTACTTTTAAATTGAAGAGCTGTCTAGTTGGCTCAAGGTTATTAATTCCTTCTAAAAATATCCAATGCTTGGAACAATTGAACTGAATATGAAATATTAGTTTCTCTAACTGGAAACTGCAAATTTCAAATGGCAGTTATCATTATGACAATTGCTTGATAAATTATACAAAAACAGGTTGGTTGGTTTGAAGACAGAAGTGCCAGATTTAGTCATGCTGTGCAAGATATAAGACAAACATGAAGTAATGGACATACACATACAAGGAAAGTTTTACTGACAAAGAAGACTAATACATCTCAGGAGAAATCAAATCTGTATCACTTGTAACTTGCAGGTTGTTAGTGTAGTAAGAATTATGGATGCGACAACGAAACATCGATGTTTTTAAACTTTTTTCCCCCTATTTCTTAAAACTGATTTAGTAACCTCAAACATTAATGTTTGCAAAGGGTGGGGTGGGGATTTAATTTGTCAACTGCTGTGTTTATTAATTTATAACTAAGATTTTTTGAACTGTCTAAACAAAGTCAATAAATAATAAAATTAACAAATCTTTTATTTTCAAATTGAATAGAAGAAAGAAAGTAATATTTACAACAATTTGACATAGGTACTACTAACTATAAGTATAATTAGGTAGGTACATAACAATAAATTATTTATCCACTTATGGAGGGGAAAACTTATTTTTTATTTACTGCAAATAAAAAACATTGGGGCCTATAATTATTATATGCTCCAATATTTGTTATTTACAGTTTGTAGAAAAAGAAGTTTGCTAACTTTCTCCACCTTAAGCAGACTTCTTTTTTTCATTAACTATTCCACCTGTTAGGGAAAAACTCTTTCTGATATGACGGATGTCGCCATACCACTGACAAATACTTAGATGCATGGTTGTTTTTCTTAATTTTTACTAGGTTATTTTTTTCATTCAAAAATAAAACATTGACAATGTTAAAACATCGATGTTAAACAAACATCGGCTCCAATAAATCGATGGTAAATACATCTAAGTTTTTTATAAAACATTGACGTTTTGAAGACATTGATATCGCATCCCTAGTAAGTATACCCACTGCGCCATGATATCCCCATATATAAGTGAAGAGAATAATAAAACAAATTTTGTGAAATAAAATTATAATCCCAAATAAAATGCTATACCCACAACAATAGCGTCAGTTTCACTCTATTCAACTGGTTGAGTCTAGGTTAGTTGATTTGAGGCTTTATGGCGCAAGGGTCATTTGGCCATGCTGCGCCAAATGCAACACAAACAATATCAAATAATAGACATACACACACAATGAAAGTTTTTACAGATGCACAAGGAGAGAAATTCACCCAGGGTAAAAGTGAAACTTAAGAAATTTTGTAAGTGGGTGTTCACATATTTTGAAGCATACACACAACTTATATACATATGCGTGTCTTTCTTTTTTTTTTTTTTTTAATATTTTTTTTATGGTTGACAGAAAAAACCCATAAAATTGGAGGTTCCACCATATAAACTAATGTTTTTAAGAAAGTGTATCGACTAGCAAAATTTTTCAGTCGCCTCATGGTGAGTGATAATTTTCACCTTTAATCCAGGGAGGAATCCACCTGACAGGAATCGAACCTGCACCGCCTACAACTCTCATGTTGCTAATGGAGTGGGCGTACCCACTGAGCCACGATGGCCCCACTAGTGTTGAAACAAAGATTAGTGAGAAAAATACTTAGCCTTACAGAAAATTCAAAAGAAAGGTTTTGTCTTACAGAAAATTCAATTAAAAAGATTTAATTTTACAGAAAATTCAAAATTCAATTAAAAAGATTTAGACTTACAGAAAATTAAAAAAAAAAAAAAAAAAGATTTAGTCTTACAAAAAATTCAAAATTCAATCAAAAATATTTAATTTTACAGAAAATTCAATTAAAAAGATTGTTTTACAGAAAATTTAAAACTTAAAATGTATAATTAGCAGATTTATTCTGTGAAAACAATTCTTAATAAACAATATAAACATTCAGTAAAAGTACAAATTTTAATATAAGAGTCACAACACACAAATATGCAAGAAATGAAATTGAAAAGTTAATTGAAAGTACTAATGCGCTCTCTTGGCTGGGGACTGGTTTCGACCATATTAGAGCAAATTGTGCTGGGTAGGATAAGGTTCCAAACAATTTAGACACTGACTTTACATGCTTTACAAATCCAAGAGCTTTGCACAGCATGATTTATTCAATGATAAATTTGGTAAGAGTAAACACCAATTTTAAAACACTCACTTTCAGATACACTATTTCCTCAGAGCAATGCTTTCTGTTGAAGGAACTGCCTTTCATAGTGATTTGCTTTTCAACAATATTCGGCGTGTCGCTATCGAGCGACGACTTGAAACGAACTCGATAAAACTTCCTTCCAGTAAACGTCTCAGCTTCGATTTTATACTGCAATTTCTGAGCTTCGGATGTGGAAACGGTAGAGTTGAATTGAAAGCATGCCTCAAATGAGAAGCTAGAAAATAAATACAATATCTATTCATTCTTACATATGTAGAAACACTATGATTTAATGAAAATTCTGATTTTAGATGACAACATAGGAATCAGACAAATAGAAAGTATTCAAGTGTTTATAAAGTAAAAGCCAAAAGCGTCAAGTGCAATTTTTATAGCAAAATAACTGATCTTGTGTACTAAAATATTGCCATTACAGAAAACTATTTGCCAGCAATATACAAACTTATGTAGAAGGTTATTTCTTAATGTCTGATGGGCAGCAGTAGCCTGGTGTGAAGAGCGGTTTCACTGGTTGCGAGTTCAAAACCAATCAAATATTGTCACGCTTGTGATGGCTGATGCACGTTGTGACGGTTCTGGTCATGTCACTGCACCTATGCACGCGGCATGTTGTGCGCATGTGCAAAATTTGTAAAATGTATAAAAGCTTGTCACTGGAAGCATTAGGATGCAGTCGACCACTGTATGTGAAATCAACTATATTGGCCAAATAAATTGTTAAAGTAACTTTTTCCTTTCGTTATTGACTTCGGGGAGGCTACAACGTTAAATCCGTATTGGCCTCAAATATCCTCTTGTTGGCATGGGTGGAAGTTTGGAGAGTGAGGTGAGAGCTCACATGTTGTCTTCATGATTACAAGATTAAGAATAATGAGGTTTTGTCCTCGAATCTTACCCTTCGGAATTAAGCCTGGACCGTCGCCAATACCCCTTTATTTTGCCCCAGTGCGATGCAAATTCAACTAAATACCTAAAGCCTGACTATTGAGCACTACAAGGTGTGAACTGGTCGCTATTTGTAAAGGAGTAACCCCAGAGGGCAACCACTACTATTTCCTAGGAAAGCCCCATGTTGGTTTAGCATTAGCCCCAAGACACTAAATCGGCTGAAATATGTATGCATATCAACATGTTTTTTGCACAAAAATGCAGTACACCCGTGCATGTTATGTTTAGTCACATGGTTCTATGTGGCCAGGCTAACTGGAACAATTGCCAATATCCATGCATTTACAAACCAGGATTCAAACCCAGAACCCTTTGAGTGACAAACAAATGCTATACCACTTTAGCAATCTATTTCCTTAAAAGTTAATCTATTTTATCAAGCAGTGGTTATGGAATGGTATTTGGAGGTTTATAGGCACTAGGTGCAAGACAAAAAAAGTAAAATCAATGTAAATATAAAAACATTGATATAATCCAGGACAAAGAATTATACGGTAATAAAAAAGTTTTAATTTTATAAAAGAATCAGGCTGAAAGTGGTTTCAATGACTTGGTAACCAAAAAAATCAACAAAATAATGCTTATAAATTTAAAAAAGTATAAAAGCAGTGTATCACTTTAAACGATTGGATTGCATTAAATGAATATAAATTTATGATTTGAAACATGCAACATGATGTAAAATCTAAAAACCATGATAGTGATTAATTGTAAGATGTCAAGGATTAGGCAATGGCTATGATTAATCAAACAGAGTCAAAAAATATAGTTCAAAGCAAACAAAGGAAGATATTCTTCTAAATGTATTTCTCAATAACCTTTCCTAACCTTCAAGCAATAAAATAACCGAGTCAACTTCCAAAGTCAAATCCTAGTTTAGAAAAACTAAAAACTTAATTTTTTTAAATTTAACTTAATGGGTTTCACTTTTAAGCCAACAATGTGGATCATTAACTAATGAGAACAGTTATGTTGAAAGGATGTATATCATATATCCAGTGTTATTATTTAATAAAATTTAACTTTAACTGATACATATAAGTCTTGAATTTTAGCTTAATGTTTACGCTACAGAATATATTATGATTCTTAATGTTAGCATCATAAAGCTTTGCATGCATTTATAAAGCAAACTTTTATGCAACATATCTCAAAATTTATAAACAGTCTGCAAACATTACTGCAATTTTAAAATAGTACACATTAAAATGAAAAAAAAAAACATTTCGAAATTTGGTTTTATAAATATGCAATTACTAATATTTATATAAATGCCTTTATGAAGTATAGGTTATGATATATCTTATCTTTACATTAATAAAAAAAATAGAAACACACTAAAAATATTTTTCAGTTGGCTCTAAGTTCCATGCAATGAATTTCTTACCATAGAGTTGGTGAGGTTTTGTCCATTTCACAACCTTTTTTGTCGGGATCAATATTGGAAAGTTGGCCACTGACAGATGTTATTATGTCCATAACTGGACGAGACCTTGAAATAAAACACAGTTTATTAGATGAGGATTTAATCAGTGGTGTAATTTCCCCTGGCATTTGCTAAAAAAAACAATTAAACTCTGGTGGAAAAAAATTAATAAAAGCTGATAAAACCTGAAGCAAAAATGATAATTATTTTAATGTAAATTTGAAGTGAGATGTCACTTTGTATTTTGATGTTCTTCAGTTCTACGACAAAAAGCCAACCAGGGGGTATTGATTCCTGATCATTTCAACTTCAAAATGCACTTGCATATAATGTGGCGACTAAATTTTGACAGTCGAACCTTGATTATCCTACCTCTGTTTAACCAAGGGTCCCTGTTATCCAAGTCGAATTTGATAAAGTTAATTTTTAAAGCTTTACATAAAACTGGGCATGCATATTCTGTCTTTAGAAGTGAGAAGGTGCAGAGGTGTGTAACTCATATTAGATTTATATTGAAAAATTATCTTAATAAATACTGTGACACACATCTAAGCATAGATTATTCTTAATCCTCATTCAATAAATCTTTCAGTACCATGTAGTCCAGTAAAAATTTTTCTGTGTTTCAAAATGACTGTTTCAATTCACTGCATTTGTATTATCCAAGTTTCTTGTTGCCTGAGATAGCCTTGGTTCACATTACTTTGAATGATCAAGGTTCTACTGTATATGTACAAGCTTTAAATTAAGCACTATTTTTTATACCTTATCAATCTGAGTATTCACATTACCTTAATACATATGGGGTAGATGTTGAACTTTGGTAAGTGGTGCATGATTTATCTTAAAAGGATCACAAACAATAGTGAAAAATGTAATAGAAATGTGTTGCCATTTACCTTAATAGTACTGCAGCACTGCTGTCATAGCATCCAATAAGTAAATCTGGGTAACCATTGCTATCAATATCAAGTCTTCCATTCAAAGAATACCCAAAAGTTTTCAAACTTCCCGATTTCTTAATATCCGCTGCTTGTATGACCTTTTCGCAAGACAAAAAACCAGTATTAAAAATTTTAAACGTCACAATAAAACCCACACTTTACATCAGTATGAGCTTGTTTCATTTCATTTAAATTGTTTGTGTGTAATTAATTATTAATTAAATTATTCATATCAAAACCATATTTAAAATTGAAACTACACATTGTGTTGTAAATCTGTGAGGCAATAAAATACTTAGGTATATTAAGATATTCTTTTAAAACTAAGCAATCTCAAAGAACTGGCATTCATTTTTAAATATTACTTCTCTTCTACAAACTTTAACATACAGATACAGGACAAGGTAAAATGCATATCGCCAACAAGTTAAGCAATCATGTGAAAGCAGCAGATTTTCAGGAGAGTAAAAAACATTGTAATAAGGTAGATAGGTAGTTAACAAACATCACACTGGTGCAACACAACAGGCTATTGGCAATCAATGCTTAAGGGAAAGATCTCAGGATAACACCCAGTAATTTGGAACAATGGTCTCAGCTGACAAGGTCAAAACTTGAGCAGACATTTTACTCTCCAAACTTTCACACCATGCCCAAGTGAAGATATTTGAGGCCATGACAGATTTAAATCATATACATTCAAAACTTTGCCATAGCCATATCATACTTTTAAACTTGCTTCAAATTCAATGATTTGCCATTAGACGTATTGTGACAATGCAACAGTAAGGTAGAAAATATGTAAAAAAGCATTTCTTTGCAAAAATTTGTTATAGGTGAGGTAAAAAGATCAAATGTGGTATACATTGGGGCATGATGCAATGAGGATTTGTGGTACATCCAATTTAGTTTCATACAATGGGATCAAAGTTTTCATTCTTACCTGGGAAGGAGTTAGTATAATGCCATCATCTGATCCTGAATATATGTAAACAGTGCCACCTCCTTCTTCATAGGGTGCTCCAACAGCCAAATCTAAAAGTACAAATCAAATTTAAAAAATTACCAAATAAAATATTTTTATTTCATTTAAGTAAAGGAAAAACAGACAATGAAACTTACACAGAATAGGGAAATAAACCCTGGTAGGAATTGAACCTACACACTGATCCACTGCTGCCTGCCCAGTTCCACCTTGTTGGGGTGGTGAAACACCTGTGTGTCCAGACAACTCTGGGAGCTATACTTTATTACCACCTGCATAGGTTACATTTATGACCGATTGCTTTTATGGTGCAAGGGCCATATATGGCAATTGCTGCACCAGATAAAAGATAGACATATCACGATATATACAATATCAAGGAATGGACACACAATAAGTTTTCACTGACACAGAAAATAGAAATACACCCAGGTAGGAATTGAACCTGCACTACCTAGAACTCACAAGTTGTAACTCAGTGGACTTACCCAATGAACCAAGTTGGTACTCTTTATGGGGTAGGTATCAGACTAAGTGAGATACCCATAAGGTAAACTCAAATTCCAAACATGGCAACTGTTTTAAAAAAAAATAACAGCCATTCTTATGGACAGTCATACAACAACAACCCTATTCTAATGGCGACTAAAGTGCACCTTCATCTATGTCTTAATAATGCTTACAAGACACAAAATCTGATGTAAAAAGGATATACTTTTTCTATTTGCATTCAAAGTGGATTAACACCAGGATAAAAGTCATGTTCATAATTCTTATATTTATATGAAACATTATGTCTAATAATCTAGAAATAATTTCTTATCACAGTAGAAAGTCCAGAATCCTCTGGACCTCTGCTATTTTTGATTTCAGACTTTTCCAGATTTTGGATCATTTGCAGTTTTTTTGTCCCAAAACCCTAATCTACCTCCCCCCCCCCTTCACACACGCAAATTGGTCTGTGCATTATTTATGCCTGGATTGGTAATTTTAGTTAACGTCGTACTAGAGCAACACAACGGGCTATTGACGACGGTCCGGGATCAGTCCCTTAAGGGAAAGATCTGAGGACAACACCTCGTAATTTTGAACCACGGTCAGATGACGAAGCAACACCTGAGCTGGTACAAATACAAATACAAATATTGACGACCAGCTACAGGCTCAAGCCCAACAAGGCTGGTCCTTTGTTTATGAATTCTCCAATTCCCACTGACTATCCAATTGTGTCTTAAATTCGTACACTCCCTTTGAATTAACTATATTTTCTGGCAACGCGTTCCAACTGTCTATTACCCTATTAAAGTAGTAGTTTTTCCTTAAATCCCGATTAAAATGTGTCTTATTCAATTTATACCCATGGCCCCTTGTTCTGTTATCCCTATTGAAATTTAAGCCCTCTGTGTCCCCTTGTTTTACAAACTTGAAAAGCTGAATCAAATCCCCCCTCCTTCTTCTTAGTACCCCACTTCTTGGTACCCCACTCTCCAAACTTCCACGCCAACCCAACGTGAGGACTTTCGGCCACTATTTATGCCTGGAACACATTTGCAATACTAAAAAAACAGAAATATAAATAGGAATAATTTTTTAAAAAGGAAAAAAAAATTTGGATACAATACAATAAATTTTACCTACAAATCTTCTAACTTTTCTGTGTGGTATTTACTCTGAACATGTCCATTATTTTGCATAGCTCATCAATTTGGTCCAGGTTAAACACTTTGTTCATTAAAAATTGCAAAAAAAAGTGAAGTAAAAAAAAAACACTGGATAGCAAAACGTTTGGATTTTGGACAATTCCAGATATTGGACATCTGGATTTGGGACTTTGTGCTGTACTATTTCCCTGTCAGAAAATAGTTTGAACTGTGACTGAAAAGCATACACACCTGGAAATCCGTCTTGATTTAAATCCCCGGCATTCTCTATAGCGAATCCGAATTCCGATTTCCCAGTGATCTTAATGGGTTGATCCGAGTCTGATATTCCCTGAAAACATTATTTCATGCTTAATTTTTGCAATGTCATTATAAAAAGGTACATGAGATTGAATGAATTCGTTCAAATAAACTACCTGAGGTGAATTCATGTATATATAGATGGCACCTCCTTTGTTTTTGTCAAAATAAAAGGGCGCTCCAACCACAAGATCTAAATACCTAAGTAAAAATTTAAAAAACTTGATAAGAAAATAAATTTATTCCTAAAATCAAACTCATGAATATTAAGAGCACCTATGACAAAATTGTACACATTCATACTTAGTAACTTAAACAGATTTATCCGTTAATGAATATTTAGCTCAATCTTTACTTTTATGAAGCCTAAAACATTTTTGAAGATAGGTGAAGTAGCATTGCACTGGAACAACACAACAAACCATTTTGGTTAATCAGTAATTTCATGAAGGGGAGCCAGCATCGTTTCGTCCCTAAGATGTGCTCATGATATAAATTTAACATTCTAAATATGGATATTTAGGGATAACTGCTACTTCATTGACAAGATTTTGATATAAAACATTTAAACATTTCTATAGGACATTCCTTCCTTAAATTTCTGTCTATTCTCACTACTAGTTAGGGTTGTAGTTACATACATGAATGTGGACTCCGAAATTCAAAATTTAAATGTATAGTCAGGCCCAAATATATATATAAATGCTGTTTTGTTTTTACACCAAGTATTCGGTGACTTTTTGTCAGTAGTGTATATTGGTCTATGGGTGACTGTCCTGGATCAATCCTGAAGGGAAAGATCTGAGTGCAACAACCTCCTAATTTTAAACCACAGAATGATAAGAAGACCGACACCTCTTCACTTTACTCCAAAACTTCTATACCAATGTGAGGATGCAGCCATGACAGATTTAACATGCAATAGCACCCAAATACATGAAAGTGTGTAGTTGGGTTGAGTTTTGAACTTGCAACCCTTCGGTTGCTTATCTGCGACTCACTGGCTACTGCAGCCCCAAACATCTTTTAAATATTATTTACATTTGGTAAATTTTCAATGAATTATATATTCATGAATAAAAATTACTCCTAAGCTAAATCAATTTACATTAAAAGTGTACCTTTGAAAAGTACATAAAGTGATAATTGAAATCAATTGCTTGAAATTGACATTGTGTACAGCAAACACAATTCATATATTTTTAATGCTTTGACTGAACATACCCATCACTGTTGATATCAATGGAAGCCAGAGAGTATCCAAAAGAAGAAGCAAATCGCTCCCCATTTAGAATCAACTGAACGTCAAATTGGACATCGTTTCGCCTCTTTGCAAAGAAAACAACTTGCCCAGTCCCATTTGATCTTGGTGCTCCACCAACAAAACTTCTCTTGCCATCAAAAAACACACCTGTTGCAACAGACATTCCTGCAATAAAGAAAAATAAGATCTAAGCATGAAAAATAATAAGCAAAATTAGTGAAAATAAAAATATTCACATTTTATTTGAATAGACATGTCTCACTCAAAGGCAAAATTCCATTCCAATAAATGCATACATTTTTCCAAAATTAAATAAAAACTTTTTTGTGTCTATTTTAGAATAAACCATAGTAGTTTTCTTCTCGACATCCTTATCCAATTGTGAAGTGCTAATTCACGTATAATGTTCATTTAAAGTTGGAGGCATACTGCACCTGTCTTTCAGTTGCACCTATTTTTCCTGACCATGTGAAATGCACACAACTCAGGAACGGACAAGCTTAAGTCTCCTCCAAAGATGCACCTTAGAAAAAATGCCTGATCAAGTAACTTACCTAAATAACTGTATTTATCCACAGGTGATATTTCTTCCATCACTGGTCCAAAATACCACCTCTTGTCATCCTTGATTTTAAAAGAAACGCTGTTTGTGAATACAGTTCCCCTCCATGTAAATGGACCAGGTGTTCCAATAACTATTGTATTGTCCTAAAAGAAAACAGGAATAAGGTATTTAGACTTTAGGTACAGCCACAAACCCAAAGCAATTTAAAAATGAAATATTCATTGGCTTAATTATAGTGCTATGTAGAAATAATTAAATTCTAAAGAAAATGTAGATTTACTGGGCGAAAAGAGAAACACAGTTTAACAGAAGTAGTGGATTTAATGTTTGTTACATAGATTAATGAATATCGTTTCTTTGGACTGGTTACAAGAAGCTTCTATGATGACATCATAGAATATATGAAATAAAATGTTTAAATTTTAATGAACAAATAGGGAAAAGTATAATCTGTCATCAAAGTTTAGTGTGTTTTTGAACCTGGAACTCTTTGTTTCCTTTCAGTTATGTATCGTCTGCACAGTTCAGTACGTGAAAATACCATCTACTAATGATCAGCAAACTTGCTAAAATAAAACCAAGCTCTCTAATGAACAATTGGATAAAGTTAACAAAGTCCAAAGACCACTCTATGCTACACTACATTAGTTACAACATAGAGTGGTTTCTTTCAGCTTTTTTAGATGTTTGACCACAGGGAAAGGCAGGTAGGCCGTTGAATTAACGTTGCACTGGAACAACACAAGCTATTGGCATCGGTCCGTGATCAGTCACAAAGGGTAAGATTCGAGAACAACTCAGAATTTTGAAGAGTCTGATGATGTGGTCAACACATGAAATGGCAGCACTCTATTCTCCAAACTTCCACACCATGCCAACATGAGGACATTTCAGGCCATGACAAACTTAATGTGCACCAGCCAATATGTACATGGCAGTCTTTTGTTGGACCAAGTTTCAAACTCATAACCCTTTGGATGCAAATCCGTTGCTCTTTTCTAACTGTACTACTGCAGAAAGATCAGAGAACAACATCTCAGAATTTTGAAGTCTGATGAGGTCCCAATGCATGAACTAGTGGCCTACCATTAACTAAACTTCTACACAAAGCCAACATAAGGACTTTTGAGGCCATGACAAATTTTATGTGCACCAGCCCCGTTATACTAGAGATGTGACATTGACACCAAAAGATCGATGTTTTGAAACATCAATGTTCAAAATTAAAACATCGATGTTGATAATACATTGACCAAAAAACATAAATGTTTTTAAGCATCAATATATTTAAAAAAAAATTTTCACATTTCTTAAACATTAATGTTCCGGGGGGGTAATTTGTCTTCTGCCGTGTTTATTAATTTATAACTAAGACTTTTTTTTAACTGTCAAAAAAATTAATACAAACAATTAACAAATCATTTATTTTCAAATTGAATAATATAGAAGAAAATAGACAATTTGACATAGGTACTAATAACTATAAGTATAATTAGGTAGGTACATAACAATAATTATTGTTAGCTATTATTAATTATTTACCAACTGATGAGGGGGAAAATAGGCTTATAATTGTTATGTGCCCCAATATTTGTTATTTACAGTTTGTAAAAACAGAAGTTTGTTAACTTTCTCCACCTTAAGCCGACTTCTTTTTTCACTAACTATCCCACCACTTAGGGAAAAAACTCTTTTTGATGGGACAGCTATCGCCATCACTGACAAATACGTAGTTGCACAGTTATTTTTCTTACTATGGTGCTTTTTTCATTCAAAAGTAAAACATCGACAATGTTAAAACATTGATGTTAAACAAATATCGGCTCCAAAATATCGACATCGATGTTGCATTCCTACTGTATACATGGCAGGCTTTTGTAGGGTCGTTTTGGACTAGCCACCCTTCAGTTGCTAATCTGTTACTCTTCCAAATGGGCTACTCCAGCTCAGGGAGGTTTAAGGGTAAAGCATGAAATAGAGAGCACATATTGAATTAGAAAATAATCTTTCTGTAGAAATTTTCTTACGTCAGATATCAATCCACTGGTTCCTGCCTGGCAGTAGCCATACTGCTCATGAGCTTTATTAACAGGTCGATTCTGGAGGTCATTCAAGCAAGTCCTGCTTGAGGGAATAGCATATGCCTTGGTGTCTTTCTTAGCGACGGGGACTTTATTAGGCAACCAGTCCTCGGGAGCGGTATGCTCGAATAGTTCGGGGTTCTCCTTGATGACTGCTATCATGAACGATGTTACTGTCGCATCTAGCCATGTGTTCCCATTTCTCATAAGATTTAAACGGGTTTCAGCGGCTTCAGCGGTTTCAGCGGCTTCAGCTCCTTCCTCATAGTTACTAACTTTTGGGCCTGATTGGTTGTCTTTCCAATACGGTGACGATAAACTAGACGACAGTCAACTGGGAGGACTGTAGGAGCCTCTAAAGGATAGGGATATGCCTCATCATCAATAGGATATAAATAGTTGTCGGCCATGTTGCAAAGAGTCTTGTTCGTTTCTTCTTCCTTCTTTTTAGACGACCATCTCACGGGTGTAAGAATCATAGCAATTGCGCATGCGTATGGAGTTGGAAGCGTATGGAGTTTGGTTCGGGGGAAAGGTATGCCAAATTTGGCAATTTATCGCTTAAAATACGGATTTTTTTAGTTTGCTGCCAGACATTAAAGTAATAAGTACGACCAGTTTAGTATCCTATTGTTATAGTTTAGTATAAGTACGGTTTATTTACGACCAGTAAATAAGTATTAAGTACTATCTATTCTATACTATCTTTCTACGAAAAGTTAATTTGTGTAAGTTCATAATTTAAAAGTTTATTTAAATGCCAAACACACATTATGAGTTTCTGAAAAATAAATTATTTTATAATTAAATTTAATACTGAAGCATGAAAAATAATAAGTTGTCATCTTTGACGCTAGAGGTCTGGGAGAAGAGCAATTTATTTCTTTTTCCAACTCCATCTACCACTGTTTAAATTCTGTAAGAATATTTAAATTAGAGTACTACAAGATCTGAAAATCAAATGATATGACAGATAATTTATAGTAGAGATGATTTCATCTAGTGATGGTAATTATTTACCTTCAAATGATGGAAATTCCATGTGTTCTACATCCAATACCACATTATGCGCACTAGTCACATGTTCCCTCAGCTCTGTTCGTGTTGAAAATGTTTCTTCACACGATACTGCAGGGCAGTTTATGTTAGATTTTCTTTTGTTGCTGACATTAGTCACAATGTGCACCTTTTTTATGTGATGTAATAAATTCTGTCGATACTGGAAAGTTTTGTCACAAGAATAGCATTTATTCTGTTCATCCATTCTAGAATGTCAGCGACAGATTCTTGGCTTGGCGCGGAGTGAAAATATCCTAGTCTTCAGCCAAACTAACCATTCGTAAAGAAAGGGTTGTAACAGAAGTCCAGACCGGAATAAATTGACGCATGCGCAATCGCTATTATTCTTACACCCGTGAGATGGTCGTCTTTTTTACTTTCATCTGCCGCCAGTAATGAACCCTGATGATCTGATTGGTCCACGTGATATGGCAGTAGATTTTGGCGATATCACTAATTTTTTCGATATTCAAGTTCTGTCGCCAATTAAATAAGCAACCCTTGTAGTAGTGGCGCGTACCGCATTTTTATTTTGGCTATAAATGGTTTTCATTTTTCTCGCAGAATGTGTTCGTTCGTATTCGATCTATTGATTCAACTTCGCTATCCAGATGGAGATAAATTGTAAGCAAGGATTAGATTCAGGTAAGTAACCATGTTTGCATCTGTTTTCTTTACTATTTTCATATATTTCTATTTCCTACTAGTTTTCCAAATGGTACATTCTGTTGAGTCTGCTTGATCTGGAATACTACCCAGACTTCGAGGTTGGTAACTAAAGATATTAAATCATTTGCTTCTATTTATATGCATTATTCTTTTGATGATAGTTCATATTGCTTTTTGAAATGCATAAAGATCAATTCGCTTTAGCTATTTTTCCTACTTCCATCTTAAAACAGAACAACCTTATGATGAACGCTCTCTTCTTGTCAAATGCTTATTCTATTGCTATTTTGGTCTGGATTGTTGATTAGATTGGTTTATGTGGCAAATATATGAGCTAACGACCGTAAGGCTTAAGAGACACATTTAAGGAATATCTAGGTAAGTGACAGCATTTGTAACATTTTTTCTGGTAATTCATATTGTTATACTAAATGCAAATGGCATGCAGTGCTGTTATTATAACTGTTTTATCTGCTCTTGCATATTGTGTTTATCGTTGGTAATGCATATTTTCTACACGCTCAGCTTCAGAACACTACCCTTTGGCCCTGTTTGTTAATGTGGATGTACCTGGAAAATATGAACTAAAATTTAGGTATCTATTTTTGTATCTGCTTTCATTTATAACTATTGATACACTTGAATTTATACCTTGACTGTTCTTATTTCTTAACTGTCCTAACTAACCTATTTAGGTACAATACTGATGATTTTTCTCTTTACACACGCATATTAGTATACGATTGCTTTCTTATTGTATGGTCAAGACTAACTCACTTAATACAATCTAAATTCTAATCCTTATCCAAAAGTGTATTCTAATATTTACTCAGAAAGCTGGTTGTTCTAATCAATGAATAAATTTTCAAAACTTAAGTGTGTGTGCACATGCAAATGGATTCTTTTCAATTATCAGAAGCATTGAGTGACTCCAAATTGTAGATTTATTTGTGAAAGAGAGTGGAAAAGAAAGAATACAACTAAAGATTCTATAGATAAGAAATAAGCTTGCCAAAAAAGAAGCTACTGCTGGCTTAGAAATAGCTCTGCTTTTGTTTTAGAAGTTAAAATTCATCTGCTCAATTGTGTAATCAATAATCGACATTCACTTGTATAATGTTTGTGATGAATACAATTTAATCTGTGAGCCAAGAATTGTACAGTACCTAAGTAATGTAAATACACTAACTACGGCTAATACAAATTATTTTTTCTGTCCCATGAAGTTTGTCTTAACAAGGTTTGACTACCTATATTTATGCTCTTGTATATCACATTTATGATTCGTAATCCATGTTTTCTGCACAAGTGTATTTTCAGCATAACATTTCCCTTGAGCCAGTTTTACAATGATGGAGAATTTCTATTTATATTGATGCTTGTATTGCAGAAAAACCTCAACATAAATTACCAAGAGTGGGATCACCTTCTATCATAAGTTTTATCCCAACAATCTTCAGGATTTTCAACTAGTTACCACCGTCCCAGTCTAAGCCATTCAGTGTATCGCCACGTAATTTTGAACCATGATCAGATGACAAAGCAACATCTGGAATGATACCCCACTCTCCAAACTTCCACACCAACCCAACGTATGGACTTTCGACCACGACAGATTTAATGTGCACCAGCCGCCTCTACACCATATGCTTACAAACATCCAGATTCGAACCAGGAACCTTTCGATCTAGAGGCTAACATACACCTTAACCACTATACCGGTTGGTCGGCTAAACAATCTTCATAATATAAAAATCTGTGAGAACAAAATGTGCATCCACTTTTATTAAAATGCTAAATTTTCTATTTTGATCTTTAAACATGTTTTTTTTTTTTTTGCACTTAAATCAAATGGTAGATTTTGTTGAGTGAGCATTTTATTGCATGCTATTCAATAGAATTTACTTTTTGGTTGTTAAACAAAAATTTTAAATAACATGGCTTTTTTTTAATTTATGAACTGTTACGTATTCTTTTGAGCAAATTTTTTTACCTGCTGAATTTCAACAATAGCAGGTGATAACAGTATAGCTCAGGATATAAACCTAGGTAGATAACAATATTTGTACCCATTTACTCGTATTGTATTTATATTGTTTCGATTCTGATTCATAGTGCATATTTTATGTTATCGAGAGTCAGATTCAGCTAGGGTTTTTCCTGTTGCTCATAGAATATGCTCTCTCCTCTGGTTGGTAAAAAAGAGATTTTTGGTAATTTGCCTCCATTTACCATTTAAAGTATTAATGATCTTTTATATTGTGTGTAATGCGTGTTCTCTTGTGTTTACGTCTGTAAATAGTGGATTTGTTTGTGTTATCTAAAGAAATAACTTTTTGCTGTGAAATAAAAATAAATTTGTGCTTTATAAATTTTGTTTCTGGATATTGCTCTTTTTATTTTGAATGCATACTGATTTTATCCATTAAAATGGTGGATTTTGTTATGTTCAGCCACATGATAGAGGTAACTTACCTTTAACTTAATAAAATAATCAAATATTCTGTACAAAACATTCATGTATATGAATTTTGCAAGAGGATAGTTAAATGAAAACTGCAGTGTCTATAACTATCAAATGCAGGCTCTGGTAATGTATGAAAAAGAAACTTCTATAATGAAATGCTTCATCCAAGATGTATGCATCATTTATTTTATATCTGATTTAAAATTTATCTTCAACTTTGAAGAAATTTCACCAATGTTGCTGTTAAGCCTATTGGCTCTACCCACTTTATATAAAAACATTTAACAATAAAAATAATGTAGAAGTTCTTTGTATTTCAGCAGAACAAATAATATATAATAGCTTTGGAAAGGCATACATAAACAGGAAACTTTCTAAATAGCCTCATGACTATCAAAATAAACAAGAGGGCTTCTATGATCAACTAAATATTGACACTAAATTTTTTACATTGCAAAACATTTTGAAGAAATAAAATAAATTTGTGTTATATTTTCCATCTTAACAAGATTTGTAATTAATGAGGCTGCTTTTGCACACTACTCTACTGCCCCTGATCCTAGTTTGTTAATTGTAACACCTAAATTACCATTAACTTAAAATTTCAAGTTGTGTAACTGTAAGGACTTTGTCATGCATTTTTTGTAACTTGTTTAAATATTGTATTCGATATAAAATACTTTTTTAAATATTTGGGTAAATTTAAAAAGTAGAAACCTAATGATGAAAACTTTAGAGTTTGAAAGATAACAAAACAATTTTAAAATTTGGACTTTTTTTAAATTTTATGCAAAATTGTCCAAATTTTAAATCTATTATAAAAGGAAGTGCTTGTTTCACGGCTGCCTTACATCACGCAGTGGCTAGTTTGTTATAAATTACACGTTTTTATTAGAAAATAACTTTATCGTTAATGAATTCACAAAACAGAAGACAATACCTATAGTTTTATGTGTACAAAAGATTAGTTCTGAAAAAAAATCTGAGAGTACCAAGTACGAGTAAGTGTAACAATAAATAGAACGAATTTTACAGACACCTGTTGAAATTTCAAAGTTTTATGTCTTATTGCAAATTTATCATTCCATATTGGTATGAAAAAAGCATGATTTTTTTAAATTAAAATAATCGAATTTTATGGTTTTAAAATTCCTTGCCTGTACAAGTCTAAATTTCTTGGACCTTAGGTAATGAAATCAGTTTAGTTTCTAGGTAGTTTTGTGATTTTTATGTTAACATTAATAGTATATATTATCTATAACATTATTGTAATAGGAAATATAATTGGACACATTTTTTAAAGATTAAAATGCAACAGAATTTAGCATAGTAAATCACATAATGGAACCGCGTAAATTGTTTCATCTGGTTCTAAGCCAGTTACTTTGATTGTAACCCATAACCAGTGACGTGAAAATTTTGAACTTAGATAAATAAGTTTGTTGGATCACAGACCCCACTCATAATTTTTATTCTTCTGTATATTAAAAAGAAGTTTCTGCCGCAGGAATGAAAACTCGCTTTTTATGCTCAATTCTCAGATGGTTTCCCCAGAAAGTACGCATCAGAAAATTGCTAAATTGATAAGGTTTGTTCAAAATTGTATAGGGAACTAGATGGAGAATAATTTTTTTTCTTATGCGGCTATTACGTAGTTTAGGGTGGATTAATTGTCAAAGTCGAAAAAAAGCAAAATTCTTGCGAGTGAGCGAAACACGGTACAAATGTTCAGTCTTCAGCCATGAATTTTTTTTAGAATACCTCTAAACGCGAACTTTTACACATCACCGAGTTTTTTTAGAAATTTTAATTTGGTTCCTGTTAATACTTTTTTTCTTGAAAATCAGGACACTTTCGTTAAAACTGCCATATCTATAGCTTATTACTATCAGTTTTTAAATTTGAAAACATCACTGGAAACCTTAGAATTTACTCTTTCTTGTGGTACAGTTATTTTTTAAATTGGTTAATAAATAAATTCGATGCAATTAAAAGTTGGTCATACAAATTTCGGAATTTTTAGATAGTAATTTCCGATACAAATTAAAACTGTCATATCTATAGCTTAATACTATTAGTTTTAAAATTTCAAAATACCACATGAAAGTTTAGAATACGCTCTTTCTTATGGCATAATTATTTTTACAGTTGGTTCAGAAATAAATTCGATGCGATAAAAAGTATAATTTCGCGATCGTGTACACATTTTTTATCGCGGAGATGAAACGTTAGATCGTTTTATCTGGTTTTGTGACGTCATGGCCCAGAAAGACGCTTGCAAAAGGGGCGTTGGTTTGCGAGGCAAATCAAATGGGATTGCGTAGCAATCACCGGAGATTGGCGAGCCGGGGGCGGAGCCCCCTATTGTGTAAAATATTTCAAATCATACACATTTCAGAATTGTTCATGCATGTATTGATACATGAATATAACATGTATGACATCTCTTTAGTTCTTTTCACACAAAATAATTAATTTGTTCAAATTTACTAATTCAGAAAAAATCAAGTCAGTAATAAAAAATAAAATTAAAGGAATCATAAAAAAAATTCTTACTTTTCATAATTATTTAGCTTGTAAAAATAACGCTATTTGAAAATATTGTTATTTGTGATCAAAAATATGACAAAATATAAAATGAGACGAAACACAAAAACTTTCAATCAAAAATGCTTAGTTTTGAAATTCTCTGAGCATTGACAAGTATTTCGTATACTCCTTTGCACACCAAAAAGGGCTTATACATAACATAAGTAAGTGAAGTTTTCTCTATGAACAGCATAGAACAAGTGTTATAGCATCCCCAGAACATGCCAGTCCAGTGGAATTTTGAACTTGCAATAAAAAATTCTTCATTGCAGTTTTTCATCACAATTAATCCAATAAATGTTCACTTCAATCCATACTCTATTTTATCAACATACTCAATCATCAGATGAGTGAATTGGCTTTTGACGTTGAATATGTCTTCCTTTCGTAACCGGTATACCACGCTTTATTTTTTAAATTCACATAAAAGCGTAAATGCGAAAAATTTGATAACTTGAAAGGAGAAGAAAAAAATGAAAGAGATCACGTTCAAAAGAGCATTAAACAAAGAATGTTGTAAATGTTCATTAATCTTGCGCTGACGTCATCCGATTATGCACTGCGTGAAGTTCACGAAAATGCGCACTGCCGCTCACATTAATTTAGTCTAATTCTGGCCTACTTTGTTTGTTTGAGGTGTCCTTTGCTACGTCTCTTTGCATTTTATAAATAATAATAGAAACAAAATTTTAATATTTAATACTTGTTTAGATTTTAGACTTCAAAGTGTGGAAATTTCGAAAAAATTTCAAAATGTCCCCCCCCCCTAAATTAAACACAACAAAAATTATAGAAGTGTCTATAGAAAGAGAGATGAAGAGATAGAGAATCCAAGATAAAAGTTCTGGAATCCGATGCTGAGCGTCAACGGGCTCGGAAGGTACGCCTTAAAGTTGAGGCTTCGTGCCGCTCACATTATTTAGTTTAGCTCCGTCCTCTTTTGTGCGAGCACGACGTTTGAGGTGTTCGTTCTTTCGTCTATTTGCTTTATACATGGTAATAGAAATAAAACCTAAATATATTTAATACTTGTTAAATATTTTACCAAAGTGTATAATTTTTTTTTTTAAATATCCAAGTATATAATAACCCCTTGAAGAATTAGAGGGAACGTCAACAGGAAGAGGGATGAAAATCCAAGAAGTTCATTCAATCCAATCCATTCCATGAATGCAGAATGATTAAGCTAGTAGTGCAATGGAATTCCAAAGGATCAGTGCATAAAATTTAAATTTAAATTACCAGAGAATATATTCAAAACATAATGAAAACATTAACATTGTCGAAAAAAATTTTTGTGCAAAATTGGAATGGCTTTTGTAATACTGCCAGAAAACCTTTTCGTTGTGACTAAGTGTCTTTATTTTTTCATGAACAGATTACAATACCAAATAACATTAAATGAATGCAAGTTACAATTTGAGTGAGTATATATTGAGCTTCTTCACCTATTTGTCGATTTTCAGAATAATTTTTTGTGTGACGAGCAAATTCTTAACATTTGAAAAAATAACATGCATTTTGATCATAGTTATTTCATTTTCAATATTATCAAACACAATATAGGAAGGAAATTTGATCACTTATCACTTGATTGAAATCAGCTGATTTAAATTCACGTGCCTGTTTAATGTGGTCAAATGAAGTTTAATGGACAAGAAGAACAAACTGGTAGCCAAGCTCTGGCCTTCAGTTCAACAGGCTGTGTTCAGATTAGGTCCCGTAATAGGCATGGATGTTCATAGTAGTTGACAATCCATTTTAGCCTATTATGGTCCAATTAGCTGCAGTGCCGTATTTCTAAATAGGCTAAGTAGGCTGCAGCCTAGAGCGGCAAAATTTTCAGGGGCGGCAGTTTGGCAATTTATTCAAACGTTAAAATGAAGTATTTCAGACGTTAAAAATATGATTTAGTCCTTCTACATAGCCTACTTTCTAAAACTATAACAAAATATAAATTCACAGCACGTAATCATGTATTATAACTTTCTTGTAGTGCAATCTAATTTGGTTTGATAATATTGGCACAAGCGCAGCGATTCGATCGGACAACACTGTTGGTGGAAGGCCCAGTGGCTCCGCTGTCAGTAGTGTAGTGTCAGTCTAGTCTGTCTGAGTCTGACGCTGTCATTCGTCTATCGGTGTGCACAACGGGATCGTTGATGATTGTGTTGAGCAAGGCGTGTTCGTGTTGTTTGTTACGATTTTGCTTTATAGTTAAGAGTATTCCAATACATAACGTAAAGTTTTTAACAAGTAGGCTACTCCCTACTAGCTACTATGAATGACGGTAGGTAGAGACTCAGTGGCGCTGAATACAAAAACGAACAAAACTGAAACTTCAAGAACAAGAACGTGTTCTGAAACAAACAAAAAAACTATATACGTTTTTTAAAACTAATAGTTTGCCAGTGGAAGAAAAGAACGATAAAGAAGATAAAGGGGAACATGAAAGTGCTCGAGCTGTTTGTGATGGTTCTGTTGGGGACGACAATGCTTTCTCTGGAACGAGTTGTTCCAAAACAGCCATGTTGTTATCAGAACCTACTGAAATACAAGTAAGTTCTCACAATCAGATTGTACCCGATAGATTTGATGTTAAAAGTCAATCTTTAACAGAAAATAACGAGCCAACATTAGCAATTTCCTTAAATAAGGATCCAGCTTTGTGGATCTTAAATGATGCTACTAGAGATCTAATAGCAAAAAAATGGCTTTGACCAAAACAAGAGATGACGCGTGCCAAAGTTTACGAGAGTCTTGGGAAGAAGTGTACATTGATGTGACAGGAATTTCAAATGACACAACAGAAAAAGCAACGACTAGATGTGAATCCCGAGGAATACTTCGAAGATTAGAACGTTTTGGGACTGCGTTTATGGTGTGTTTCTGGGGCACAGTACTTCACAGAATCGATTAAGTTAGCAAAGCCATGCAAAGTGGAACTGTGGATGTTTTGTTGGTCAGAGATTTCTATGGCTCTCTTGAAGAATATTTTACGGAACAGAGAAACAACTTTGATTACTTTGAGGAATTGGCCATGTATATAACCAAAACTACATTTTATGAAAAAGATAATAAAAGACAGCCAAAAAGAAAAGTTTGGCCTGACGAAGACCGAAGTGGAGAAGTTAACTTTACTAGCAGGGATGACCTTAAAATAAATACGTTTTTACCAATTGTAGACTCTTTTCTTTGTGAATTCAAGAAAAGAAAAATGGCCTATGACGAGTTTCAAGACCGATTCTACTTCTTAACTCAGTTGTGTGATAACAATACAGATATGGAAGAGGAACTGAGAAAAAAGGCCACCAACCTTTACCACGTCTACACAAATGACTTGGATTCGGATTTCACTGAAGAGGGCATCCACTTTAAAAATCACTGTGCTGTGGGTAATAATCACCCATCTGATAAATCGTTGGAAGGAATTTCGAAATTTCTGAGGTGTAATTCCTTACAAGATGTTTACCCCAATTTGGACATTGCTGCAAGGATAAGTTTGTGCATACCTGCTACAATCTGCGAACTAGTATTTCTGAAATACGGTTAAACTCACTTTCATTACTTTGTATTGAGGCAAATACAACAAAAACACTTTCATATGAGGACATTATTAACGAGTTTGCCATTAAGGAATCTCGTAAGAAAGATATGTAAATTTGAACATGAAGATTAATCTTCAATTATAAGATATGTAATTACGTGGGGTGAGTTGTTTTAGAGAAGTTTGTATATTTTTCAACAAATAAACCATTAATTAACTACATTTTGTGTAATTACATTTCCGTGTAGGATAACTTAATTCAAATTGAATACAGCTCTTCAATTACGCAAAAGATAGTCATTAGTATTAAAATATAAAAATATGTTTAAAATAGTGATCTCTGATCTCCAAGAACAAATGAATTAATTAAGTTCGAAACCCATTTCATTTTTTAACGAATCTTAAAAGAAGCAAGTAAAAAAACCGAAGTAGATAACTAATTTGATTATATAATTTATTATGTAAACCATTAAAATTGTAGTTTTATCTAAAATAAATGAACTTTATGTTTAAAAAAGATGAAAACATGAATGAACTCTATCCTTTTGTAGTATAAAACAAATGTATTTAAGCAAATATGAACTATAGAGGGGGCGGCAAATGGATTTTAGCCTATAGGCGGCATACTCTTAAATCCGGCCCTGATTAGCTGTTGTGATGCAAAAGATTATACAGACGATCTTTCTTACGAGACGACGACGAACAGAGATTGTAAAAAGTTTGTGTTTCTCAAACATTAAGATTTTAAAAACAGCATTTTATTAAAAAAAGCACGGCATTGCCCGTGACAGTTGTTTTCGTGAGGTCATGTGTAACTACTGCTCGCTAACCCCCGGTGATTGCTCGAATTCCCATTTGATTTGCTTCGCAAACCAAACTATGAATATAATAGTTTGTTGCGCGGAATATATTGGTTTGGTTTTCTAAGCAAACCAACACAATGGGCAATACCGTGATGGCCACGTCATTTTCAAATGCGACCAAATTCGATAACGGCCATCATGGCGTTGCTCGTGGTGGTTTGCTTCGCAAACCAAATTATGAATTATGCCTCGTCATTGTCAAATTCGGCCAAATTCCAATTGCGAAGAGATTCAATCGGCGTGACGTCAGAATCTCTTGCGAAAATAGAAATATATTTTGAAAAATTATCTATTAAAAGAAAATGAAATACAAGGTAAATTTTCTAGTGTAAAATTATCAGCAGATTTCGAATCCGTTGTAATTTTCAAACTATCTTCAACGATCCCGATTTTACAAAAATAAACAAAACATTTCCAGCCAAAATGAATTTTTTTTTTTTTAATTTTTTGCTGAAATTGTAAGAGGGTAGGAAATGTTATCTGTTTATTACTTGAACGCGAAGTTTGACGTGCCGTCACAATCTCTTGCGAAAATATAAGAGATATTCAGTTAAAACAATTTTTATTTATTTAAAGAAAATCATATTTTTAGGTATTGATCTAATGTGAAATTTTCCGCAGATGTTAAATCCGTTGAAATTTTTACTATATATTTAACGGTCTAGGAGATAGAAAAAAGGAACTAAATAACTCCAATTAAAAGTTTTTGTTTTTTATCGTCTGCTGGAAAATCATTCCTCCGAGCAAAATGATTTCATTCATGCTGCATTCAATAATGATTAATTTTTACATTTTATTCATTTTAAAATGTTCTAGATTAAATTTTAAAATTCACCGGGACTCAAAAATTGCAAAAAAAATTGGACTACCTGTGTGCCAAATTACATTACTGTAAGTGGCATAGATTCGTCAGGAATTTGCGGGCAGAAAACAAACAAACACTTCCTTTAATAATATTAAAGATATTCAACTAGTTACCACCGTCTCAGCCTAAGCCATTCGTTATTTTGAACCACTGTCAGATGACAAGGCAATATCTGAGCTGACACCCACTCTCCAAACTTCCACACCAACGCAACGTAAGGACTTTCGGCCACAACAGATTTAAGGTGCACCAGCCGCCTCTACACGATACGCTTACAAACATCCATGACCCGGATTCGAACCAGGAACCTTCCGATCTAGAGGCTAACACCGTGACCTACTTCCTTGTATAATATAGTAGAGATAATTATAATAGAAGTTAAGTTCGTTCCAACTATCCTTAAATATTCCTACACTTAAACATTGTGTACACAAGAAATGCAATGTTATAATGGAGTTCCAAGATTGTTGGTTGCTATGAGATTATTAAAAAATTTAGTGATTTTTTTCACAAATGTTCCTATAGGTATTCAGTATTCCTGTGTTCACTACTATAGCAGTGAACACAGGAATACTGAAACCTTTATGTTCATAAATTTAAAGAACTCTTGAATAATCAGAGTTAATTGGCGAGTTTTTGTAGGAAAAGAAAAAATAAGTTGTCTAAACGTTCTATAGTTTAAGAATTTTCAACAAAAATTAATTTTTTAAACAAATTTTGTGCAGTTTTAATTTTTTGTTTTAAATTTCACAACGTGACTATTGAAGCAGATCGATTATGAAATTTTTGACATGAAATTATTCTCTAGAAATGAATTTATTAGTATTTTGATGATCAATTTGTCAACACTCCTAAAGAAAATATCCGAGCGTATTCATTTTCGTTTGCAAAAATTCAAATATCGAATCAAGTTAAAAACTTTCGAAGTTCCTATTCTTTCCGTGAAAAAAAAAGGGGATATATCGAGACCCCTTCTCTTACCACAAACAAAACTACTTTTAACGGTGGAATACATTTTCCTCTTTAGTTTAATTATTCAATTCGTTTGTTGTTTTATGCGTTTGCATCTCAAACCACAATTGAGTCGCGAGTACGAAATGAAAACAAGATTTTGAAAAGGTGGGAAACGGATGAAAAGTTTTATCTTTCTTATACCTCCCATACCCCCTATCACAAACTTAAACTCTTCTGCCTAAGAGAAAAGACTACTATTTTTGGCAATTTATGGCAGATTCAAATCACAAAACAGTCGCCATTGGAGTTCATTTCCAAGTGTGCGCTTGCGCAGTTTGCTAGCTCTTAAGAGCCAGACTAGGCATATACCCAAATGGACGGTTCATTACTGGCGGAAGACGCAAGTGTCTTTTTAGCGGTGGAGCTTTTTGCTCCCAGGTCCTACGCCTTTACCTGGTTTCATGCGAACCGGGAACTAGTCTCGGTAGCGATCGCTACAGGTAGCCCCCGCCATTAAGAGTCTTACCGCAACTCTATCCCGTGGAACCATTTTTAAACTACGCATGCGCAAACTGTTTAAGTATATGGAAGGTGTGGCTTATCTGACGGGAGGGACTAGAACTAGATTTCAATTACTCTGATTTCGAGAGTATGTGAGTATAGAAGCATGTGCGGGAAAAAAAAAAATTCCTAGCGGTTTTTGTTTATACTTTTTTAGGTTAAGTTCTGAAGTGGGTAAGTACAGACAATACAGCAGTATTTTCTTTTCCGAGAACTTTTTAGGGTTAGATCAGCTAAAACTGAAGTAAATATTTTAAACTGAAGAACAGCGAGCGGATTTGTTTCTTATAATTGCGCGTATCAGCGAAAGTTATCTACAAGAGCAGTGTTGCAGTTGGCTTGTAATGTTACTTAAGTATTACGTTTCTGAATTACTTCTACTACTCTTATAAATGACAGAATTAGTCTTCTCTTACAAAGTTTCTTTTTGATTATTATAACGGTTGTTTCTTTCATTTATTGTTTATTTCATGTTAAAAAGTATTTCAAAAATTTAAATGATTCTAAAATCTAGGAAATTTTCTAAAACCTATTCAAGTGCTTTATCATTTGTATGGTGCGTATTTTCTTGCGTTTCAGTTGTTGTCATTATGAACTTTTGTGTTTCTCTAATTTCTTGTTTATTATCATTTATTTTAAAAATTAACTCTTCTAAAATTAAATGGATTCTAATATTTAGTATAGTTCTGTAAAACTTTTGAAATAGTTGCAAGTGGCCTATCCTGTGTATATTGTTTTCAAAATATTTCCCTCATAACAATCTCAAGAGACCTCTCATTGCATACTTGCCAACTTTAAAAATTGCATCAGTGAAACTTTTGCACCCCTGAATGCCCCTTGCCATAAACACAACATTAATACATGAATTAATGTGTATTAGAAATATCCGTATGTCACAATAACTAGTATTATTTGTGTTTAAAATGCATAGGTAAAAATTCACATTTTTATCAACTGCAGAAACTTTGCAAAGCAGTAGTGTTTTAATACCAAACTGGATACATCCACTATAATCCGTAAAAGTTGGTAAGTATGTGCCAGGGAAGTGACATGTCGTATATCTCAAAAGACATCCTGTGTTAATTTCTACAGATGTAGGAACCTGCATCTTGATCCAAAGATCTTTCTGAGTGGTATTACAAGGTAGGGCAGAGTAAGATTTCTAGGTATCATTTTTGACCAGAAATTTGCTTCCTCTCGCATGTTGTTCAGCTATGGATGTATTGTGTAAATTCTCTAAAAGTATCCTCAAAAACATCTCGGGGAGCAGATCCTCCATGGTCAATGGAGGATCTATAATTCGTTTCAGACTTCACTCTGTGTATACTACCTATGGTTCCATCTGTCAGACTTGTGAAAGCTCGATACAGTGCATCCCCCCACATTTAGAATCTGTTATTGTGCCTTCAGGACCTCACCAGTGAAAAATTTATACGTTGTTTGTCAAGAACCGTCTTTAGCTTCTATGTGTCTTTTGTTGTCGCTTCGACTTAATTACTGCATATTGACTAGTCCAACTCATCATTTCTAAACAACTTTTTAATTAGTTTATTGTCAGTCTTAATTTTGTCTAGTGTAGCTTGGCCATTTGTGGCTCTTGTACCATAACACACCATCGTTATCATTTTATCATCACTCGGCCGTTTACATTGATGACTCGGACAAATTATGCTAGCTGTGCCTTTGTGATCCTGTTTCGTTATTTATTCACTTCCATCTATCTATAGTTTCAGTTTTCACTGTATTACAGGGCATTCAAATATATTTTAAGTCTACTTTTGGCAATTTTATATACAGGTTTTAGAAGTTTATTGGAATCCTTAAAATCAGATTGTCGTAAACATTTCCTGAAACTTGTTATTGGGATCCTCAGTGAACTTATTTGGCGGGGTTTCGGAATCGACTTTTTCATTCATCCAATATCTAGTAATCCTTTGACAAATCAAACAAGTTTACAAGGTAAATAAAGATGAAAACTGCTGCTTAAGAGGATTAGGGTTCTTGGCGATACCTCTATAAAAAAAGCGCATCATGATTCCTACCCCATGGGTGATGTGGAAATGGAATTGTTCATTTTAGGACATGTTATAAGTTACAGAATACAATTGTGACGCTTGTGTGAACCATAATATTTGTCATAAGTTAAAACAGACTAGAGATAGTTCTAACTCAAATGACCATTTTCCTAATTAATAAAATGGCATTAAGTGTTGAGGTACAAAATATGCTTTGTTTCATTGTCAAAAGAGAGTAACATTCAGATATTTCCCTCTTACTTCTGCAGAAACAATCATTAACATTTAGACTACTACAAGTATGGCTAATTCTGTTTTTGCACAAACCTTCTTTACTCTAATTTGATTTAACACGAGCGGGCCGAGCCAATTTCTAGTTTGCCTAGATTCTAAGAATTTTTTTTAATTTTTGGTATATGCATGAATAGATTGCATAACAGCTAATGTGCATTTGGAAACGCATGCTTTGGTTTGCTAATGTGTATCTCTAGGTATCTATGAATAATTTTTATTGGATTTGGTGCACATCTTTATCATTGTTTCAGCCCATTAATTTTTATTTTAGACCTCGAAGAAAAATGTCAGATTGTTTAAATAAAGAGGTTTACATGATCCTATGTTGAAACTAAAATACTGAGACCAGAATGCGTTGCATGCTCTTTGACTTGCGATTTAAGAACAAACATTGCTAATCCATGCGAAATAGAAGTTGTTTCATCCTGTCTAAACAAAATCTTCGAGTGATATTCTAGATGTATACAAACATATGAACCATTTATTGTCAGAAAATGAACAACATCTTGTAAAACAGATTTTGTTCATGAAGAGTTTTTTTCATTTTGAATGCAATTTATTTTAATACATTTTTATTACATGTATTTTGTTGAAATAAAATAAGCTTAAAACTAACATTCTCAAGAATGTTTTAAAAATTATTTTTACCGATTTTTAGATCCTTATCAATTTTTCCTTCCATAGATACAATATCTTTTTTTACATGTATTCTTCAGGACTGTTAGTCCTTACTTCTAGAACAGTTTGGTATAAGTGCTGTATCTGAGCTTCACCTCAAAGCATTTATAATAATGGCTCCGAAATTGAATTACGATCCTGAAATGATAGTTTTATTACTTATTTAGTGACAGTTTATGTGAGACTTATTTCTAGCTACTCACTAAAAACACTAAGGTTTGTATACTTTGAAGTGCAAATGTAACAGCAATATTTTACTGTTTATTGCTCTTGGGATGGGAGGCATAAAGCATGCGAGAAAACTTGCTAATTCTACTTGGTAAGAAATGCATTCGAAGGTAAAAAAATTGACATTAAATTGTGAATGGCAATTGTTTACATGTATAAACATGCTGCAATTTGCTTGTAACAAAAATGTTATTAAATTAACTTCTACAAGTTACAATTTTCATTTAATAAATGTAACTTGAACTAACCATTTCAATTTTAGTATAAAAATTAAAAAAAAAAAAAAAAAAAAACAGCTAAATATTATACAAAACTTTGGCTTTTTTTGTAAACAAGAAAATAAAGAAAAGATAAAAAACTCTTTTAAAATATTACTTACAAAACAGTATGCCAGAGATACTTGTTTCTTTATAAATAACAAAAACAAGCTAAAATGTTAACGTTACAGTTTGTTTCGTGCTTTAGGGAAAAGCAGATGAGATTTATAATAGGTTACATGTTTCAAGTAAACAAAACTAAAAATAGTAGATAGTCAATATTTACTTTAAATTTCATGGTTAAAGAAAATTTATTTAAAAATTATATGGACAAAATTGAAATACAGCAGATAATTGTAATGAGTTTCTTAGATATAAAAAATCCTGGTGAATACAAGATATTCTGTAAAAATACAAGCAAGTGGTGCAAAGAAAACTTTTATATTCGACAGAACTCAATAAAGGTCATTCATATTACAACTAAAATTCTCTATACAATTTCAATTCTAAAGCTACCATTCCAGAAATACTGTTGCACAACACAATGTAGCATCCATTTTAGTTGAAAGAACTGAAAATTAATGCATTTAGATCAACAAAGCAGAAATTACATCTCAGTACACTTACACTATGGACTGATAAAAAAGAAATAAACACTTAATTGAAGTAAAAAACGGAACATTATATTTAGAAATCTTAAAATGGCAACAATAAGCTATACAAAATATGTCACAAATTTATTCGTTATGGAATGACCAAAAATCCAAATTAGTAACATGTTTTGTTCACATGCTCATTGATTATACCTCTATGATATCAATGTGATTCCATTACATCACCAGATATTCAATTGAAGATGTGTTTTATGCCAGCTAATTGGTAATGTGACCAACTGATAAATACAAATAGTAGCAGTTTTTAAATTATTGGGTATAAAATAACTTCATGAAATATTAAAATAAATAGGACAATAGAAGAAATGTCATCTACATAACATTACTGACAATTGGAGCCACTTCCTGAAACGGATGCTTTACTCTTTTTTGAACAAAAATGCAGTCATCTGCAATTTAACTACTTGGATCTTTGAAGTAGTTTAGGTATGTGTATAGTATTCTTCAACTAATATAATGAACCCATAAAATGACAGAATTTACTTAAGCAACCTTCTGCAACATTGACCCAAGCAAATGTGGCCTGAATTTTGTAAACATATTTAAGTAACTTTGTGGCCCAAAACACATGCAACAAATCCAAAAATCAATACCTAATCTAAACAATACAACTGATCAACTACATACACATAATTTAATTTATAAATGTATTGTTATCTACTTAGCATTTATAAGTACCAAATTTAATAAATGTCACCAAAAAGTATGTGTGCATGTTTCTGCCCTGATGCTAAACTTGCATGATTAATATAAATGAAATATTGAATTGCTTATAACAGACCAGGTCTATTTTCAGAAACAAGCTAAACAAGAAAAGTGCAGCCACATACAAAATAATGTAGCAATTGCCTTAGATGGTTATTTGTTTCGCCAGCTGATGCTCATTGCAATCACTTTCAACAAAAAAATTCGAAATCAGTACCACCAATTATGGTCTGGCATTATAATATCTCTAACCAGCCCTTAAGCATCTCCACTCATTCTTACAAAATCGACTCAAATGAACACATTTCCATAGCCAGACTACTAGATTCTGAATTTTAAAAACAAGCATTTGGGTAACTTCTGAAATAAGCAGAAATATAAAATAAAAATGCCATGTCCAATACTTTACAGCATTTCTTGATCCACAGCTTATTTTGTACTTATTGCAAGCCTTACTGGAAAACTCATCCACAGATTAATGAATTCAAAATTGGAGTATAGTCTAACTCCTGCCGGTTGTCAGTTGAGTCACATGGTCTTGAACAAGTCATTAATTAAATTAGGACACTGGCAGTAGTGTAAACAAACCATGTCTTTTGTTGATGTCTATAGCAAGGATCCTGGTGTTAAGTTTATGGTTCAGTGACAAAAGCGACAGCAATAACATGTCGGCAAAGGAAAACCATTCTTGCTTTACATATAGCAGCCTTTTCCTATCAATCTTTAAAAAATTTTTCACAAATCAACTGAATTAAGGTTTATTGATCTACAATATATTGATGTTTCACTATAGTGTACATCAGTGAACCTTGTACAGCTGTAAACCTTGTCCTATATAAAATTACTAAATTCAGACATATGATGCTCTATGTAGTGTACTTTGTGCACACCTAGATTTTACAATATCATAAATATTTTTGTTGGATTTTATAATCTATTACTTAGATGCTAGACTATATACAAATACAAATATTGACGACCAGTTACAGGCTCAAGCCCAACAAGGCTGGTACTTTGTTTATGAATTCCCCAATTCCCACTGACTATCCAATTGTATCTCAATTCGTACACTCCCTTTGAATTAACTATATTTTCTGGCAACACGTTCCAACTGTCTATTACCCTATTAAAATAGTAGTTTTTCCTTAAATCCCGATTAAAATGTGTCTTATTCAATTTATACCCATGACCCCTTGTTCTGTTATCCCTATTGAAATTTAAGCCCTCTGTGTCCCCTTGTTTTACAAACTTGAAAAGCTGAATCTAATCCCCCCTCCTTCTTCTTCTTTCCAGTGTATACATGTTTAGCTTACTTAAACGTTCATTATAGTCGAAATTTGCTAGCCCCTTTATTATTTTTGTAGCTCTGTGCTGAACCCTTTCAATTGATTCTATGTCCTTTCTCATATATGGAGCCCAGAATTGTACAGCATATTCTAGATGTGGTCTTACTAAATCCTTATATAATGGCAAGATTATATTCTTATTCCTTGAAGTTACAGTCTTTTTAATATACCCCAATAACCTATTAGCCTTTTTACCCGCAGCTGAACATTGGTGACCCATTTTAAAATCCCTGTGAATTATCAACCCAAGATCCTTGACTGTTTCTCCCTCCTTTACCTTTACTCCCTGCAGACAGTACTCAGCTCCACTGTTCCTGTAACCCATATGCAGAACTTGAAAATGACATACCCCGTTTTACAGCCCATTCGGATATCTTATCAAAATCCCCTTGTAAATTTTCTATCTGTAACTTGGTATCCACTGTCCCCCATATTTTTAAGTCATCTGCAAATATATTGTTTCTATTCTTGATCCCCTGACCTATATCATCTATGAAAATTATAAATAAAATTGGTCCCAAAACTGATCCCTGAGGCACCCACTTATAACTTCTGTCCACTGTGAATAATTTCCTTTTACCTGCACTTTTTGCTTTCTACCCAATAACCAATTCTTTATCCATATTAATGTTTTTCCCTGAATCCCCAGCCTTTGCAATTTAAACAGTAATGCCTCATGAGGTACTTTATCAAAAGCCTTTTGAAAATCTATGTACATGATATCCACACTGCTCTTATTATCCAGCTCTAACACAGGAAGGAAGAACTATTGCTAGTTAGTAATAGCTGCTACTGGAACAATTATCCAATTTAATTTTGAGGACTTTCTTTTTGTAGAAAAAGGATAATCAAGGCTAAAAAACATTCCCACTTTACAAATTTTTTAATTTTGATCCTTAATTTTTTTTTAAATTAAAAATAAAACAATAAGTATTTTGATTTGTACCACTATCTGTGTAGTTGAAATGAATGATGCAAAACTACACCACAATAAATAACCAATATCGATGAGTACTTTAATTCAATCTAAGTTATATTAATGATGTAGTATGCATTTATTCCAACTTGTGTTTTTGATCGATAGAAATTGTGAACTAAGACATTACACACAAGGAAAGTTTTACTCATACAAAAGGGAAGTACATCCAGGATTAAATAACAGGAATTTAACCTGCACTGTATGCCTACAGTTAAGTCAGTCAACACTACACTTAAGTCTTTGACAGTGAAAAAATTTCCCAATTTCTAGCATTAACAAAAAAGTACAGTTGTATAACAATTCTGCTATCACTATGCAAACTGTGATGCTGTTTATAAATCAATACACTCTTAACAACAATGATGTTATCACATTAAAATAAAATAGAAAAATTATTGGATAGCCACAATTTAACAATTACATGCAGCAGATACCAAATGCCTGGAGGTCATATTAAATAGTAACTTACTCAGAAGTGAATAATTTCACATTATAGAGCAACTGAAATCCTCTGAAAACCACCCTTTAAATATCATTGTTTTCTCCGCGTAGGCTGATTAGATATGCGTGTACATAAAGTGCTAGTTACCATTATGATTTGTAGAAAACGTTCTACCATAAGAGCTGAGATTCCACATAATACAAAAAATTTATAACTGCATTTGCGGACAACACATTTAATTCAAATAAAATTTCTAATTAATTAAGATAGGTCCCAACTGTTCACTTCAAATTATCTTTTTAACAAGTATCTAATTGTCATAATTTCCTTCTCACCACATAAAAAAATCTATCTGTATCTGCTTCTCTTCTATTCCAGGATCTGGTATTTTTCCGTTCTTGTAATTCGGAAATAAATTTTAGCCCCAAGTCCTAACAAAACAAAACACAGAAATCCCCCCCCCCACTCACAATGTTTTTACACTCATACTCTCGAAACCAGGGTGAACCTCTAGTCACTCATGTCAGATAAGCCACGCCTTGCATATACTTAACAGTTCGCGCATGCGCAGTTTAAAAATGGTTCCACGGGATAGAGTTGCGGTAAGACTCTTGTGCCCCCGCCAGTGACAGCGAGATATCAGTTGTACCGTGGGTTCGCACGAACTCGCCGGCCTGAACGTGTTGTCCTTTCAAGATGCGGTTGTTCAATGCCTTCTTCAGAGGAAGATGTTGGGGTTGGGGTTGGCATGTGGGTACTCCAGTTCTGTGCATCGTCTCGGGTGATGTAGGCTGGCTTTACTCGATCAATGCTCACAGTTGTTTGCTTTTCCCTTGTCAAGATCTTGAAAGTTTTGGCACTGCGCTCAATGACTTCAAAGGGCCCTGTATAAGGTGGCTGTAAACTTTTTCGAACAGCATCAGTTCGCAGAAATACATGGCTGCATTTCCCCAAATCTTTGCTGACAAAGACAGTCTGTTGACCATGTGGTTGGGTCACAGGAACTAGGAGGCGCTGCATGCTTTCCCGAAGTCTCCCTACAAAAGTGGCCGGATCTGGGCTGCCAGGAGCAGGGCATAGGAATTCTCCAGGGATGCGAAGAGGTGTTCCATAGACCATTTCTGCTGTTGTTGCCTGTAGATCCTCCTTCCAAGTAGCCCTGAACCCCAGGAGGATTGTAGGCAGTACTGTTGTCCACTGGATGTTGCCATGGGCCATAATCGCAGATTTCAATTGTCTATGAAATCGCTCTACCTGGCCATTTGCAGCTGGGTGATATGCGGTGGTGTGGTGTCTAGCGGTGCCCAAAAAATCGGTTAGAGCATTGAACAGAGACGATTCAAACTGTGTGCCCTGGTCGGTAGTCAACCGCATTGGGGATCCAAATCTGGAGACCCAACCAGAGTAGAAAGCTGTTGCCACAGAATGTGCAGATATATCTACCAGAGGAAAAGCCTCTGGCCACTTTGAAAAACGATCTACACAGGTAAGGCAGTATCGAAAACCCTGTGATGGAGGGAGTGGCCCAACCAGGTCAATGTGCACATGTTCAAATCTAGAGCTGGGGTGAGTTTTTCGAGTTTAAGTAGATTTAATGGTGTTATCTTAGTGTCTTTCTTAGCGACGGGGACTTTATTAGGCAACCAGTCCTCGGGAGCGGTATGCTCGAATAGTTCGGGGTTCTCCTTGATGACTGCTATCATGAACGATGTTACTGTCGCATCTAGCCATGTGTTCCCATTTCTCATAAGAGTTAAACGGGTTTCAGCGGCTTCAGCTCCTTCCTCATAGTTACTAACTTTTGGGCCTGATTGGTTGTCTTTCCAATACGCTGAAGGATAAACTGGAAGAGAGTCAACTGTGGCTTTAGGAGCCTCTAAAGGATTGGGATATGTCTCTTTATCAACAGGATATAAATTGATGTCGGCCATGTTGCAAAGAGTCTTGTTCGTTTCTTCTTCCTTCTTTTTAGCGGTGGAGCTTTTTGCTCCCAGGTCCTACAGCTTTACCTGGTTTCCTGCGAACCGGGAACTAGTCTCGGTAGCGGTCGCTACAAGTCACTTACCTCGGGATACAAGGTAGCTGGTTGCTCCTCTCCTTGCTTGTACGGCAAAGATTATCAGCCAGATGTTTGGTATATGTGCGTTTATTTTCTTGACTAAATGTTTCTATACAAGTACGTTATTTTAACGCCGCGAAAGGGGACACAACCTCTTACATCGCCGACGCGCGTGGGACTGCTCCAAAAACCTGTCTCCCTGACGCGTATTTCCATTCTGCGGTACTTTTTTGGCGCGTGCGGGAATTTGGTGACACTTTGACTGAAGAGATAAATGTTGCAACCCAGATGAGTTCAATGTTTGCAGTAACCCATCAGAAAAGTACAGCAGGTCGTTATGAACGTCGTGGCGGAAATTCGTGGTGAGCATAACATTAGAGTTTAATTTATTGTGATAAATTTGTAGATGTTGTTTTAATAAAGTGCTCGTTCACGAATTTAACACTCGCCTCATAGTGTTATTGAATCATTTGCAATATTTCGTTTATTGCTTTTACAAGAACTTATTTATGTAATGTTGTGAACTTTATACTCGTATGATGTTCCTAATACTATATCTTTATAAACCATGAAATCCTCTAGATAGTTTGTTTTAATACCACTTTGCATGTTGTACGTTTTTAATTTTCATTCTTTACGGCACTGGTTGTGGTTTGACTCCAAAGATTAGCCAGCTTTGGTGTAAAAATTTAATCTGTACCTGTTTAATTTAAATATCGAAACTCGTCCTTTTCTAATTTGTGCATTTGACTTTGTAGAACCTCTTGGGTCTTCTTTTTATAAGACTTGGACACAATATTCACGTGTTTCGTAGTGTTTTCGGAAAGTAGCAATGTTGAAATAAGACTGATTTCTATATTAAGACTGGTAAATTTATGTTCCTTAAATTATTGTATCAAACTTAAAAACAATGATAACATTTTGTTAATTCGCTTCACTTAAATAACATTCATTTAAAAAATATTTTATCATTCAAAACCAATAAGAAAGATAGTGAGTCGATCCCCACACACTGCCGAACCTAAACCAATTATAACTCATTGGAAATCGTTGCCTCTAAGAAGACAATGTAATACTAACACGACTCCGTATTGGACATACTCGAATAACACATAGACACCTCCTCCTCGGAGAAGATCATCCCATTTGCAATTTCTGTATTTGTCCACTAACCGTAAAACACATCTTAATAGAATGTTCTCATTTTAACAGTCAACGACTTAAACATTTTAATTCTTATACCTTGGTTTTAGATGACATGATCGGAGAGAATCCTCATTCAAATATTTTTAGCTTTTTACATGACATTGGTTTTCATCCATCACATATAATTTTATATAATATTCATTCATTATATGTTTTGACTCATTTCACTTTATTATTATATTATATATTTGGATTTTTTTATCTTGAGTTTGGCATAATATGTCCCAAGAGGACTCAATGCCACAAAATCATATTCAATCCAATCCAACATGACATTTTGTTTGTGACTCACACTACATGGCAAATGTGACCCACGCTACACTTCACAGAAACATTTTTACTGACAATTGAAACACTAAGAAAACATACGTTCGAAACATTTTTATTGACAATTGAAACACTAAGAAAACATACATTAGAAACATTTTTCTTAATCTTGCATAGTAAAATATAGAAAACATATCCCATGTTGAAGTCATTGAACTTAACATTTAAAAATATATACCGCATTCGTTTATCAAATGCTGGTTCAGGGAGTCTATTTACTGAATGATCACTAAAATCAATTTCAGATGTGTCCTCTGTTTTAGACCAAGAAAATTTTAAAGTGTCTTTATTAAAGCGCAAAAATTGAATTGTGAGTGTGATATGAACGCACTTTCTTCCATGTGGATATAAACTCTACTTTTGATTTCGGGTATTGCCAAATTCTAAAACATAAACTTTGTGTCCACTTTTGAATACAGAAGTTTGACCTATTAAGTACATAATTTTTTAGAAAAAATGAATGAACTTCAAAATTCTGTGTTATGGTGTACTTTGGCATGGAATTAGCCCCCCACAAGTGATTTATAAGATTCGAGCTAGTTTGAAATTTTGTGTAAATCAGAAATAGGAAATCTGAATTAATGAAGGGCAAATGGATGACTGGAAATGTATCTTTAAACAATAAAACACACTTGTTATTAAGAAAATGGACACTTATAGTCTTGGAGATTTTATTTTTACAATTTATGTGTTCAATCATGTATATTTACTCAATACACTACATTCTTAATTGAAGGGGCAAGTGGATAAAGGTGATACACTTGCCCCTTCAATTGTGCAATTAAATGCAGCATATTTTAGCTTAGGATAGAATAAATGTGTATTAATATGAAATGGATGTCTAAATATGTATATTATTTTAGTATTTTTCCCTAAATCAGAAAACATGCTGATAAAGATGTAGAGATTGTTTGACCAGGAAATGTATTGTTTGATTTTTACACTGATAATTGGATATTATTTATATCTGGTGAAATTGAAATTCATCAACTGTCCCCTTTTTATTTTCAGACGCCATCTCTTTATGATTGATGATTCAAAAACGGGAATAAAAGCCTTAGAAGAAATTTATCCCTCATCTGTGCTACTCTGCCATTTCCACGTGGCACAAACAGATTGGAGATGGTTGCATAGCTGCAAGGCTATTAAAGCCTGTTTTTATGAAAATGTTGAATTATGTTAATATGGAGAAAAAACAATTCATTATAAAATGTATGCTTTGTGTTTGACTACTGGATATGAGATCATTTATTACTTGATAATAAAAAGTATTTTTTGCTTTACTACCTTATTTTATTAGTCGTGTATTTCTTTTTAACAGCATGTTTAAACTGTCCCCCCTTGGGATTGATGCATGTGCTGTTTGTCACTAAATGCAACTTTTATGTGCAACATTAAATTTTTTGCTTGTATATATTTGACTAAAATGTAGTCATGTTTATACCAAGTATCAGCATTATTCAGTGTGCAAATAAATCAGTTAAAATAGTTTAATTGTATGGCTAGTTAGGGTTAAATCTTTAAATTAGGGTTATCTGACAAGCATAATGCATAAACAGAATGCCCCAACTATATAATCTTCTGTAGAGTAAATAGTTAATAGCTAATGCAGAGCCAAGCTTTTCTCATGGTAGCTAAAGGCTAAAGTTAGATTTGGTACAGAATCTGAAAGTTCATATTCAAAAACAAACTCCAAAAATCTTAAGACCATTCCAGAGAAACTTTGGCAGCTTCTAGATGTCTTCTTACTCGTGGAAGCTCTCTCGGGATATCATCTTTAGAAAGTTTGTCATAATTTACGACTAAGATTTGTATTAACCGTGGCAGTTTGTTTTCTTAAGTTGTATAGTAGAAAAAGAATGTACTCTACAGATTAAGAGTGTTTTATGCAAGGAACAAATGCTGTAGGATTAAGTTAACAAATCCTCGCCTGGACACGTTCCCTTTAAAAGAGATGTTGTGGCAACATTAGTTGTAAAGTGATATACCTACCCTACTAGGGGAAAAAGTAAATATGCTGAGCGAGGTTAAATATCTGGGAGTTATACTGGACACTAAATTAACCTGGAATCAGCATCTGAAAAGTAAAATTAACCAAGCAAAAGTTGGACTTCTACGATGTAGAAGAGTTCTTGGTAAATCATGGGGTCTAAGGCCAAAGATGACCTATTGGCTATACACTATGGCTATTAGACCCATTGTGACCTATGCGGCTGTGGTCTGGTGGAAAAAGACGGAACAATTGACTGTTAAGACCAAGCTAGACAGTCTTCAAAGAGCTGCCTGCCTGAGTATAACAGGTGCTATGTCCTCCACTCCCACCAGAGCCATGGAAATTATTCTATCTGTCGTCCCACTTGATATCTTTATCAGCGGTGCTGCCAGAAGAAGTTCCTACAGACTGGAAAACGCTGGACTGTGGATGGATTTTGCCAGCCAAAAGTCCCACACCAGTATTAACCAAAAATTCTTTGACCCTATACTTTTGATGCCCTCCGACATCATGGAGACAAGATTCCTCTTTCAAAGACCCTTTGAGGTACTTATTGACCTAAGAGAGGAATGGAAAGAGGAAAACTACAAGCTCACAAATGGAGACATTGTGTGGTACACAGATGGCTCCAGACAAAACGAAAAGGCAGGTGCTGGAATATGTGGGATCAGACCTAAGGCAAGGATTTCCCGAAAATTAGGAAAACATGCCACAGTATTTCAAGCGGAACTGCTTGCTATCATCTACTGTCTACAAGAATGTTTTAGAAGATCCTACTCAAATAGGAAAATCTACAACATATTCAGTGACAGTCAAGCAGCCTTAAAGGCAATAAACTCATTCCAAATAAGCTCCAAACTTGTTTGGGAATGTAGGAACCTTCTACATGACTTGGGGACCCATAATAGGATCTTTCTTACTTGGGTACCAGGGCATACTGGTGTAGAAGGAAACGAAAATGCAGATAAGTTAGCCAAACTGGGGACTGCAGACCTACCTTTAAGCCCTGAGCCTTTTTGCGGGATCTCTAAGACTACCGCAAAAAGGGTGATAGGAGAAAGAATGCTTAAAGAAACTACAAAAAAGTGGAAGCAAACCACCGATCAAAAACATGCAAGGCTTATGATTCAAGAACCTTCTATGAAAACATCTTCTCAGATCCTTCGTCTTAGCAGGGGTAAGATGAGGGTGATAGTTGGATTTCTCACAGGCCACTATCACCTAAGAAAACACCTTCATAGGATGGGAATCTTTAAAGAAGAACCTCTATGCAGAAAATGCAATATGGTGGAGGAAACTGCCCACCACATACTTTTTGAATGCGAAGCTCTGCTTCACATAAGGCACTCAAGTCTAGGTCTTGGAACAGAACTTGATACAATTCACGAAGAACCTGTCAAAAGCCTTTTGGCCTTTCTCAAGGAATCTGGCTTTCTCTGACAGGAATATCGAAAAACAATGGGGTGTGGTGCAATATTCCCTAGTGGAATCAGCACCTAGGGCTTTCCTGACCTCCCCACTCTATATGACTATGACTATGACTAACATTAGTTGTAACCTGATATAAAAACCCGTTAACCAATAACTGCTTATTTCCTGAGAGTTGACACCCCTACTATAAACGGAAGAGGCTTCCCTTAGCCATACGCTTGCCACAAGTGTCGTGAAACACTCATTTTTTTAATTTTACAAATTTTTGTCACTTTGGGCAGCCCACACACCTTTCCTATGCCACTGGGCCTATGGTTGTATTTTTCAGTATATTAAATATTGCAACCATAAGTGCCCAAGTACTGCTGTTGCTTACCAAAACACAAGCGATTCAACATGGAATTTGAAAGAATATGCAACCAGTGCTTCCACGTGAAATGCGAGAACGACTAAACTGTAACCACACAGAAAATTGTAAAGCACCCGAGCAAAAAATGAGTTCAAGAAAAAGGTGCCACAATTCAAAGTACAGGAAATCACAAACTTGTGCTTAAGTGCGAAAAAATGTATGTGTAGAACATAGCAGTGTCCTCTGCAATAAATGTTACTGAAATGTAAGTTCAATTTATTAATGTAACAATAATTTAATTTTTTCTAAATGAATATTATTTCTAACTTGGGTCTTAAATTTCGTTTTTCAGTATCAATAAGACACATATTTAGAATGCATTTTAAAATTTAGAATTTTAAATGCGATATTTATCTGAAAAATGTATTTTTATATATTTTTCATTTCACACGCATATTCAACTAAATTAATTTTTTGCTGTTTCGTAAAAGGTCCTACGAAGTCCAGCGCGTCAAGTGTATGTTGAATACTAGATTCAATCTAAACAATAGTTCCAGTCCCTCTACTTTCTGGACTTACTGCATATATATGCTTAAAATTCATCTTTTAATTATACATTACGAAAAGGTATTTAAAATTTGTAAGTGACAGGTTTGCGAGTCCCCCAGAATTATATAATTCTGTATCATCACAAACATTTGTGGGGTATCACCCTTATCAAAGGAGCTCATTGTTGCTCACTTAGTCAGAAAAAAATTGATTTTGTATGTGTTTACTTTGCATTACGTTAGTTCAGCATGATATTTTTCTTTAAACACCTTTTACGTTTAATTTTTTTTTCTACCAATTTTGGTGGACGCCCAGCAGGTACCCTTTTACTCCTTCTTGTCAGCCCTTCTGCGAGAAATTGAAGTTGGCTGTACTCTAATTTTTTTACATTTATTGAGAGACCGGAAGAAGGTCAGCTTAAGAAAATCTTCTTTGGTTTTTATGTTTCGTAGTGTTTGCAACAGGTGAGAAGAAATTTCTGTTGGTATAGAATCTCGTTTAACCAAATTACCCAGTCGAACAAACTCTTGAAGGATATTTTGGTTTTCTTCGACTCTTTCATCCTCCAAAATATTTTCTTCTGCACTGACTGTGACTGCTGAGTAGTTTTCAAATGTATTGGAAATTTCCATGCAATTGTCTTCCAGTTCCATGCTAAATGGTTCACAAGGTTGCAGATCTTGAAAAATTTTTAATTCTGGACATTTATTGCCCAATGCATGCCTCTCTTTGCTATTAATTGTCAATGTGTTTGAAAATGCAATTTTCTGGTGCTGCATCAGAAAGCACTGATGTTTACAAAAAGCACCTGTTTTCCCTGAGTAGCAGGTACAAACACCAACATTTCCATTTACTGTGTAGAAAACATTATCTGTCAAACTATGTATTAGGAATATATTTGGCTCTACTTCAATGACATCCTCAATCTTATAGTTTTCCATTCTGCTGAGTAAAGAGGAATACAAGAGATATGGTTTACTGCATCTTGCATTGGCAAATTGTAACAATTTTTTCATTAAGTATTTGTCTCAAATCTTTGCGATGTATTGGACAAGAGCTACTATGTTGTATGCCTTTGTACGTGTACCATAAGCACTTAAAACAGGTTCTAATTAAAATAGTGGATTAAAACAGGTACTACTTACAAGGCCATCAACAAACACGTACTTTCAGCAAGATGAAGGGTTAATTCTTATTACAACTACGCAGCTACAAAATTGCATAACAAGAAGAAATCAAGTTAGTTACAGGCTCTCTCATTCGCTTGACGTCAGAGGTGACGTCAGTTCTTCTCTTCACTTCACTTACTCGCAACATCCTCCCCCCTTTTTGCGGGGAAAGAAGCAAAAACAAACAAGTTCTGATTTAGAAGGTCCAGTCTTTGAGGCACCTTTCTGACTCGTCCATACTTAGAAGCACTGGCTGGTGGGAATCGTTTCCCTTTATTTGGCTCCAAGGGAGACGATACCACGCACTCTGAAAGCCCCTCGGCAGTCGCACTGAACGGCATAGAGGCTTGGTCACTATCAGCATCTTGGGTTGGAAAAGTGCTCTGGTTTGGCGTATCATCCTGGTCGCTGGAAGATCCTGCATCTGCGACGAAATCTAAAGAGTTATCATTAATTTCCAGAGGAAAAACTCTTTGAATAGGTCGTAGAAATGTCCCCGTTTGAGTTCTCACTCGCACTGTTCTGACCACTCCATCCTTTCCAGGAATTAATTCAATACCTTTGGCTAAAGGCCAGGCTCCTCTCTTTCTTATATCATCCCCTAGAAGGACGGTTTTTCCCAATTTTAAGTTAACAAGAGTTTTTACACGGAGCTTTTTGTGCCAAAAGTCCAAGTTACTCATTCCTGAATCGCTGTCTAACGTCTTTAAATAGCTTCCAACGATATCTAATTCTTTTTCTCAAAGAGGAAGAATCGCGAGTGTCCATAACCGGAACTCGGGCATCGTAGTTCTCGCTTAAAAACATAGCCGGAGTTAGAGGCACCAAGTCCTCCGAATTCTCTGACAAGTAGGTAAGGGCTCTTGAATTCACAACCGACTCGTAGTCACATATAATTGTATGCAGTTCTTCAAAGTTCAAAATTGAATTTCCAAGAGTTCTTCGTAGCAATTCCTTGACGGTGCGGACTAACCGTTTCGTCTTGAAGCTGATGAGTGATAAACTTCCATTGGGACTTCAGGAGTCTGGATTGACAATTTGGTAATTAGTAGGTGACCGTTGGGTTATTACGATGTAATGTCCATCCCCAAGGGGCATAAATTTTGAAGTCTGCTTTTTCGTAGCATTACTGACAGGATACCTGTTTACCCATACTGAATCACCTGGACTGAATTGGATTGCAGTTCTCTTGTCAGCATAGTGCTTGCGATAATCTTGCTTTTGCTCAACAAGTTCTTTTACCTCGTTGGTGACGTTGGTAAATTTTCTCAGATATGAGGTGATCTCCGGCACGAAGTTGTCATTAGAGATCACACTCCGAATAACATGTGCAATATCATCAGTCGTCCTTAATTCTTTTTTCAACATCTCCTTTTCGGCAGGTGACAGTCTATAGGGAGGGACCGACTTACGACACAGGACGGTGATTGCCGGTATTGATGTGGTGTTTAATATACGTCGTGGCTACTCCCCCTGGCCGAAAATTTTTTTCATTCTTCCTTAACAAGGCGTTCAGTTCAATCCTCTGTGCATTACTGAGCTGCGTTCTTTCCTCTTCTCCAAGAAGACACGAATTAATTTCCATGGGTATTTGTGGCGAGGACTATCACCGAAAACCCAGTCTTCTTCCTTTACATTTAGAACGACGCCAGATTTCCTCATAAAGTCCGTTCCCAAAAGTGTTCGGTTTTCTTTAGCTTCGGGTAACGCAATCAAAGTGGTTGAAAAGGATCTTCCTTCAAATTCCACGGTCACAAGGGTTGTGTATACTGTCATTTCCGATTTGTACCCATTCGCGAGGGATATACTAAGATGCGTAGAAGTAAATTCCGCTCCCTGCTCTCGCAAGAGGTAGTACAGTGCTGCGCATGCCGTTTCACATATTCCATTGATCACTCTCAGCCCTGCAACTGGAGCTGACTCAGCTGTACTAGAATGTAGTTGAACGCAACCAATTCGATCCGGGTTACTCTGCACAGATGGATTACACTTTGGGCATCGGGCTTTTATATAACCTGGTTCATTACATCCATAGCATCTTATAGCAGGTCGCTCCTCTTGGTTCGTTTCTTGCCTCTGCCTTTCAAACCTTCTCGAATAAAAAGGGTTCTTCGAATTTCCCATTCTGGAAACTTCATCCTTATGTTTATTGAAAACTCTCTTCTTGAAATCAGGATTAGGGTCCTTCTTCATATTACTTCGTAAATTGTTGGACGACTCTGGTTTTTCTGCAAGTTCCTTAAGGGAAGTACAGTCGGCCCACTCATCAAGGAAATGTTCTTTTACTTCTGGAGGGCTTCTCCTCTTCATCTGGTCAGATATTATTAGATCCTTGAGTTGATCAAAATCCTCGATGTGCAGTTCAAACAGCCATCCCTCAAAATAAGTCCTCAGCTCGAAGTAAAATTCTCTCCAGGTGCTCTCAGGTGTCTTTTTATATTGAGAAAACAGTTGCCTCTCTGAATTTTTCGCCACTGAGTTTGTAACGTTTCAGAAGCATTTCTTTGATGTATCTGTAATTTCTAGACTCCTCTTCTGGCTCTCTAGCAGTCAGTTTAGCTACATCTGCTGGTAGGGCTCCTATCAGATAAGCCACCTACTGATCCTCTGGTAGTCTTATGAAATTTAACTGTCTTTCAAAAATGTTAAGGAAACTACCCATATCGTCATCTTTTGGGTTGAAGCTAGGAATTAGTTTCCTCAATTCCCGTACACTTGAAGTCGACTGACAGAGCAAGGATCCGTCATTATACTTGCATTCGAAGTGATCACAATGATGGAACTGCTTCAGGAGGTGTTGCACTTTTCACCTCCCATGCTTACCCATATCTTACACATATCTTACACTATCACTAAACACGACATTACAAGCAGTCGCTGTCAGAGTGCAAGTACGACGTAAGATCACCGTATGCTCTCTTTATTTACCACCAAATCAGACCATCCAACAACAGAGCCTTGAGGATTTAATGGATCAGCTACCCGTACCTTTTATTATACTTGGTGATTTTAATGCTTACAGTGAGATATGGGGAAGTAGGGATACTAATTCCCGTGGGCGACAGATCGAACAGTTGATATCTGATCACTGTCTCTGTCTGCTCAACAACGGTGAAATTACCTACTTCCACGAACCATCTCGAACGTTTCATGCTATCGACCTTGCCATCTGCTCTTCTTCTGTTTTTCCCTTTTTTTCCTTTTTTGTCGGAAGTGACTTGCGCAACAGCGATCATTTCCCGATATTCGTCACTCATGTCGGTGATAATGATCCTGTTAGCCGTCCATCACGTTACATTTATGACGCAGCCGACTGGCCAAATTTTACATCTCTGGCCATTATTACTGAACAGATGGTGGAGGGAAATATTGATGAAGCTGTCCAAAAAATCACCCAAGTAATCATAAAAGCGGCGAATATAGCAATCCCAAAAACATCTCCATCCTTTCACAAAAACTGCAAATCTTGGTGGAACACAGATTGCACTGCAGCTATTAAAACACAACGTAAGGCATGGGGTGTCTTCCGTCGATACCCCACAACTGTAAACCTCATGGCTTTTAAAAAGGCAAAAGCGAATGCACGCCGTATACGCCGTCAAACCCAACGGGAATCGTGGAAACAGTATGTTTCCAGCATAACATCCGCCACTCCTTCTAAACAACTGTGGAGCCGAGTACAAAAGGCAATGGGACTATATTCCGACCATCAAATATCATTTGTCGAAGAAAATGGTCAACTTGTCTCGGAGGCGGTTGAGATAGCAAATGCTATCGCACGCGCTTTCTCTTCAGCTTCCGCAGCGAATAGTTATTCCAACACCTTTACACGCGCAAAATACCGCGCGGAGTCCCGTCGCCTAAATTACAACACCCGTTCCGAACTCGGCTATAATTGTGTTTTTACGGATAGGGAATTGACAAGATGCCTTCAAAGAACCAGGATGTCAGCACCGGGTCCTGATGGAATCAGTTATATCATGATTCAGCATCTGTCTCATTACTCCCTTCGAAACCTCTTGCGAATATATAACCGCATATGGGAGGAACACACTTTCCCATCGACCTGGAGGCGTGCTATTGTAATACCTTTCCCCAAACCAGGAAAGGACCCTAAAATCCCATCAAACTATCGGCCTATAGCACTTACGAGCTGCATTTGCAAACTGTTTGAAAGGATTATAAACTCGCGTCTTGTTTATACCTTAGAGACGACTCAGGCTCTGTCGCCTTTTCAGAGTGGTTTCAGGGCTGGCCGCTCAACAATTGACAATGTCTTGATGCTCGAAACCCACGTTCGCCGTGCGTTTCTGCGCCGGAACCATTTAGTATCAATTTTCTTTGATATGGAGAAGGCGTATGATCGCACTTGGCGACACGGTATACTACAAGACCTTCATACTCTTGGGTTTCGAGGACATTTGCCTATTTTTATTAAAAACTTTCTCGCCGTACGACAGTTTCAGGTCCGTATTGGTTCCACTTTTTCAGACACTTTTATTCAAGAAGAGGGCGTGCCTCAAGGAAGCGTACTAAGTGTAACTCTATTCTCTATTAAAATTAATAACATCCTCACTCAGTTACCTCCTTCTGTTCATGGAAATTTGTACGTTGACGACCTCAACATCTTCTGCCAAGGCAGAGACATGCGGTTTGTCGAGAGACAGCTACAGACGGCTGTTTCTCGATTGACCCGGTGGAGTGATGAAAATGGTTTCAGTTTTTCCGCACAGAAAACATCTTGCGTGCATTTCTGCCGACGTCGGAATCTGCATCCTGATCCAGAAATCAACCTTGGTGGTACAAGGATCGCAGTGGTGGAAAGAGTAAGGTTTCTAGGTGTCATTTTTGACCATAAACTTACCTTTCTACCCCACGTCGAGCATTTGCGACTATCGTGTATGAAAAAACTGAACCTTTTAAAAGTTCTCTCGAATACATCTTGGGGAGCGGAACGATCCTCAATGTTGGACATATATCGAGCCACTATTCGATCCAAATTGGACTATGGCTGTGCAGCATACAGCTCTGCGCGTCCATCTGTTTTGAAAAGACTCGATACGATACATCACACCGCACTGAGAATCTGTTCCGGTGCTTTTCGCACTTCACCGGTCAAAAGCCTTTACGTGGTATGCCACGAGCCTCCTTTGGCTTACACTCGTCTGTTGTTGTCTCTCAGACTTTACTACCGCATTTTATCTCACACCAGTCATCCACTGAATGACTTACTTTTAAATACCTCTTCTGATCGTCTTTTTATCAATCGCCCATCAGTCATCCCACATTTTAGTTTACGCATTCGGAATGCCCTCGCTCATACATCTTTGAATGCCACAACCGTTTCTGAGCGTGTGTTTTACCCATATTCACCTTGGAACCATCCAAATTTCTCACAATTGCGCCCGTTCTAAGGGTATGAAAAATCAAACACCAGTGCTATCATTTTCCGTCACCTTTTTGCTGCACATCGCTTTAACTACAGGTAATACACAGAGGTCTACACAGATGGCTCGAAAACCACACAACATGTTGGCTCAGCCTTTGTGTGTGGTTCGACCATTGTGAGCTTTTTACTACCCCGTGTGTTTTCTGTATTTACAGCCGAATTTTATGCGATATATGAAGCACTGCAACACATTTCTCAACTCAGGAACGGCAAATTCATAATCTATACAGACTCCAAAAGTGTCCTTGAATGTCTATCATCAGACTCCCCAGAACACCCTTTAGCTCTTGCCGTTTTTAACATCAATCGACAACTCGCTCGGCGTGGTTTCGATATTTGTTTTTGTTGGGTTCCTGGCCACGTCGGGATTCCAGGCAACGAGCGAGCTGATGATGCAGCAAAGAATGCTGCTACACTTTTGAGTCTTCGCGCTCCATACAGTGACCTCCGACAAGCTGTCAGAGACATTGTATGGACCGAATGGCGCAATGATTGGAGCACACAACAACTTAACAAGCTCCATGGCATCCACTCATCACTGTCATTATGGCCATCAGTACCCATTCGACGTTCCGATGTTATTCTCACTCGACTCCGTATCGGACACACGCGTTTTACCCATAGGCATCTTTTATTAGGAGAGAGTGCGCCTGTGTGTAGCGCGTGTGAAGTTCCTTTTACAATTCATCACATTTTAATTGATTGTCCTGGTTTTAATTATCATCGTCAATACTTTTTTAATAGAACTATTTTAAACTTACAAGACTTGATTGGAGAAAATTACCATCCAAATCTTTTTAAATTTTTAAACGCTATAAAATTTTCTCACTTTATTTAGTCATTCACTACATCCAAACATTTTATATTTTTACCATGTTGATAAGTATGTTTTAATCATTGCATCACACCTATCTCTTTAAATTACTTGCGCAAGAAATACACTATCTTTTTACAATGTCTTTATATTTACATTGATTTTATTTATTTTATCTTGCGTTTGGCGCAGCTTGTCCAATTTTGGACCTAGCGCCATAAAACCCAAACCAACCAACCAACCAACCAACCTCAATTCCCGTTTAGGATTTTCAATCGTTCGGGCAGTTGTTTTTTATTCTCTAATCCATGTTTGTTATCTTTGCGATCGTTAAAAATAGAGTACAAATTTCAACGGATTTGAAATCTGCGGAAAATTTTACACCAGATAGATACTTTAAATGTAAATTTCTGTTAATAAATACTTTTCAATTGAAACTTTTATATTTTCGCAATAATATGTCGAAGTATACACACACAACTTTGCATATAAATATATACAAATTTTATTTGAGACCAAGGACTAAGAAAAATACTAGTTGAGAAGAAAAATATTTAATAAAAAATTGCAGTTCTCTTTATACATATTATTCCAAAATATTTAAAAAAATTAACGAGTTACTAAAAAAATTATTTCGATCTCGATGGTTGCATAAATCTAACAAATTCGTCTGTCAACAGACACAGTGCCTTTTTTTAAAGCAGAATTTCGTTGTCAGAGCAAGCTAATAATTTGTTTATTCCTTGCTTTGTATCTATAACGCGTTCTTCGTTGGATTCTATGTTTTCTAATTCTTTTATACCCCTTTCAACTAGCTGAGATCTTCTGTGATTAGGGTTGCCAACTTTTTCTGAGACATCTTTTCCGAAACCGAAATATATAACTATTTAATTTCACAATATTCTCTTCTGAGAAATCACTTAACATAACAGACCTAGTTTTCTAAGAAAATATGCAAAAAATAATAATAGTTATTTTTATGTTTTTTTTTTCTTTTTAATTTTAATTATTATACGAGTTTGGTGGTCCTCTTATATACATAGTAATAATAAATCTAAACCTAACCTCTTGTTGCATTGAAACTATTAAAAAATAAAAATGGTAGTGTTCGAAAACAAAATAGAGCTATTGTTCGTGTTTAGTCCTTGTAGAGTCGTGTTTAGTCCGTTATAGAACCTTGAGTGTTACGAATTATGTTAAAAAAATTCGAATATGAAAAATTGTGTGTGTCTCCAGCCCCAATTTTAAAAATAAAAATTCAAATACAGTATAAGAGAATTGAAAGGCAGCTAATACCTTTTCTTCACGATGTCCCGCTCTGAACAGACTGACACTAGCCACTGCGTGGCCAGCACGTGTTGCCCGTGACCATAGAGAAGTAGTATACAGAGGGTTCACTGCCATAGGAAGCGATGGACTTCTAAATAACATGGGAAATCGCATAGACGCCGGCGGGGGAGCCGGACCCTACTAAAACGTCGGATCCAGATCTCGTTTCCATAACAACCAAACTAGGTTTCCATAACAACCGAGCTAGGTTGCCACAGCAATTATCTCAGGCTGTTTTATTTCATCCGAGCATTGTTGATTAAAAGCTAAATATTTTTTAGCATAAATATATTTAAACTATCAATTTTTTAATATCTTCTGCACTTGAAAAGAACCTTTAGTTATGAAATTTTACGAATGTATGAACTTGCTTCTTTAATTTTAGTTATTCTTTTATGTTGCATTTCTGATTAAAAGCTAAATATTCTTTAGATATTTTTTTGCATAAATGTTTTAATATATCAATTTTTAATGTCTTCTTAACTTAAAAACAACCTTTATTTATGAAATCTTACTGATATATGAAATTGTTTCTTTAATTTGTTTATTCTTTTATGTGAATGCTTCTTTTTAAAAATACGAAAATATTCCAAAACAAGGTACTTTTCCTTTTTTATTTGGAAAATTTTTGAGTCTGAAAAATTATTTGAATGAAAAAGTACATTAGAAAAAAAATTTTATTCACATAATCAGGTCTGATGAGGTGTACATCACAATAACAAACTCTATAATACACATCTCTAAATTAATCTCTATCACAGAGAAGTCTCTCTATAATCTTTAATACATAATATATCAACATAAAATCCAACTTGAAACATCTGACACTCTGTTGCCATCGAGCAGTGAAATACATGTTGCACCGTTAGGACACTAGAATTCAAACTGTACAGATAGCATTAACTCAAAAAGTTTCTTACAGGGCTTCTAACAGGATTTAAGGTCTAAAAAAGTGACTAATCAAGCAAAAAAAAAGTGAGAGTGCCAGCACCGTAACCAGTAGTCTATTGTACTGAATGAAAAAAACAATTTTCTTACATCTGCCATAAACATAAAAAATTTATAAATTAAATGTGTGATAAAATTTTAAATTTTTTAGAATTCTTTTCCTCAAACATTTTGTCATTAATTTTTTTATTTTATGTTTGACCATCAAACGAACAAATGATGGCACAAAATACATCTGTGCAGTCATTTTGTGTGCTTGATGGTTCGAGAAAAATGAAATGTCAATTTCACAGAGTTTATTTACAAGGTTCTTAACTACAAATACTCCATGAAAGTACGTATCTACAAATGTGAAGAAGCACTTGCTAAGTTCTTGCACATATGCAAGAAATTCTTGAGTAGGCCATTTTAAACCATAATCTGTGGCTCCTTTGTAATCTTTAAAATACAAAAATAAAGTGTTTGAATTCAGAGTTTTGGCCCCAACCAATAAATTTTTGCACTCATTGCAAGGACTTTTGCCTAAAAAGGTGTTTGCCTTAAAACCACTAATGTATGCAATGACATTGACTTCCATGCCAGTGGCAGGAGGTGCACTGCAGAGAGTCATTGAATCATCATCATCCATGAATTGATCATCATCGATAATCTTACTCATGGATGCCTGATCAAAATTGCTAAAATCGAGCAACACATGATCGGTATCCTCCTCACAATTTGATACATTGTTTTTTTTTTTTTAAGTTGTGCATGATGACCCCATGCATTGCTTGGCAAAATTGATTGCAATCAGGATTGTATCGAAAACCACCTCGTCTTCTTATAGAGGAGAAAGTGTTTTCCAGACAATCCTGGTTAAAACGGTTCAATAGTAGAAACTCGAAATCAACTTTTAAAACTTCCCAGATCCCCAAAAAGGCATGCAGTGTCATTAACAACCCTTTTTTACAGGGATGATGTATATATTTTCCTTTTGAATCCCTAATTTGCCAGGTTTTAATGTACATAATCATTTTATTCCAGAAACCAACGTGCTCAGATTTATGGCTTAGAGCCCCTCCATATTTTTTTGGAACTAAACAAGGTTCGAGAGTTAATGCTATCAAACAACCTGTCTAGAGTCCCAACAAATTCAGCTGTTTCAGTTGCTCTCGGGTCAACTTTTGATGCAGCACTGAAAGCATTTAAAGCAGCTGCAACAGAATCACTGAGCACCTATGAAATATAAAATAAAGTTATTAGAATGTTACAAACTAACACTTATGCATTACTAAGAGCAAATTTAAGGACAAGAGCAAACACATTTTACAAATCTCAAATAAAAATTTATAAAATACTATGCTTTCATATTAACATTTCATTGGTGAAATTTAATTGATGAAATCAATAAATTTTTAATACAAACCTGAGCTGCAAGCTTGACGCTCATTTTCTTAAGGGCACATACCTCTATGTGCGCCTTTGTCAATTTGGGACAGAGTCTATATTCCTAAGACAAATAAAATTGCATTTTTTATACAGCTCCATGAAAAATTAAAATTACACGAGTCTACACTCTGAAATTACGATATTTCATTGTTACAATGACACATTTGGGTAAAAGACAACAGTGAAATTTTCAATTGGTGAAGACTGCTACAGCTCAAAATGTTTAGAAGTCTTGCAGAAAAATAAAGCTACTGTTATGTATGTATAATAGAGGGTTAATAATACATCTCAGAGTTGTTTATATTAAACCAGGTTAGAAACAGTGTCAAATATGTTGTTGAGTCGTATTGCATCTCTTGCATAATTTGGTAGTTTGGCACTGCGTTGGTTTAAGATTTTACAGCGCTTGCGCAGTAGATCAGGTAACATATAAGTTTTAGGTGCTAACTACGATATCGTATTTGTGGCCACTTCTGAGTGTGTGAGGAGACAGCAGCATTCTCTGCAACCCATGAGGGATTTTGCCTTGGGTTTCAATACCTTTTTGTGTTATATTCTTCAAAGGGACGAATTATCCATGTGGTGATTGAATTCATGAATCAACATTAAAATTCATACAGTCCACTATCATGTGTGAATTACTTATTGCCACGTGAGCTTTGACAGGACTCCTACTTAGGTCCTCCTACTTAGGAGGTCTTTATGTGCAAATTCTATTAAAGATATTACATACTTGCTGAGAATCAACCTCAAAGAGTTGCCGGATGTGCTTCCATGTTGCAAACACTGCACGACATGTAGATTTATCCTCTTTTTGTTCCAAGAACATGATACCATGATTCTTCAAATTGTTCCGTACAGATTTAAGAAGGTGTGATGGATCCCAAAGGGTGAACACCTTTCTTCCTTTGAAAAGGAAAAAGGGTTCCTCCACGGTCACTTTCAAATCTCTGTACAATGCTTGATTTGGTGGGCCTATCAACAAAAGAACACATAAATAGTTAACAAACTACATAAATAGGATTGAAATCACTTTTATCTTTAAAATGTAGGATACTGGTGCTTCCCTATCATTACATGTGGCCTGAATAGTAAAACTATCCTTAACATTTTTTGTTCAATCAAAATTGATAGACCAGTTTCATCTAGTTCGGTGGAGTGGTAGCATCCGATACGTTAGGCCGCCAAAGCGATTGTTTACGCCAAATCAAGATGGCGGCCGATGTAAGCAATTCCAAGACGGCCGCCATATACAACGTGAACCTTTGCATACAGTGCATAAATAATAATAATAATTTGTTTAAAAATTAAGAAAAAAGCAATATAAATTTCACTTGAAAATTTTCTAATATTTCAGTCTGGTTTTCTCCGAACATGTACGCAATTTTGCGTCAATTTCATCCTAGTTTTGTCACTTTAAAAAAAAAAATTAAAAAAAAATATAATAATTTATAATTGTTAAAAAAAAAATTTAATAAAAAAAAAACGCGATTTTTTTAAAACATCCGGATTTTCATCAATTTTGAATTAGAAACTTTGCAATGCATAGAAAATTTAAAACAAGAAATCTTTTTTTAATAAGGTAGTTCTTTTCTGTGATCATAATCCACACAAAGGTTTTTGATGAGAAAAAAAAATCTAAAAATTCTTCTGCTATCTATAAGTGTGAAAAAATATTTTTTCACAATTTTTCTAGCAATTAGCATTATGTGAGCAACTTAATGGGGATATTCCATGTTATAGAGCCATATATGGAAAAGCAAGACAAATATTTTTATTGTAACGACTTTACAAGAGGAAATTGTTTTTTAGAGAAGTCAAAGCGTATTGCGCTTAAGGTTTCAATGCGTTTAAACCAGTATATCGGGAGAAATTTGTTTGTAGATAAGTCACAGCATATAACGCGCGATCCCCGCCTGCCGGCTACCTCGCCGCCCCTCCGGGGCCGGCGAGGACCTTTCACCGTTGGCTTCGATGCGTATGTCACCGTATTGGGTGCCCACCCAAGCATAGTCCAGTGTTTGTAACATAACCAAAAGCTAAACAAAAATCAAACTTACCCTCATAGCCGGGTCCTTGAAATTCTGACTATGGTTAACAGTCATATGCTCGAATCGATAACCCTTGAACTCTTTGTCCTTCGGGTATTGATACCAGCATATGACTTCCAATGGTCAGAAATTTTTGTAGTTCCTTGCAAAATTCAGCTCTGAATTACCTCAGCCAAAACTTTCTGGTTCCTATTTTTCACCTCAACCATAAAACATTTATCCGTCCCTCGTTCAAGTCCTCCAAACACCCATTTACCCTCCAATTTCTTACTCCTGTTATACTTTCTTTTGCCAAACTTTTGTCCTATCTTTCTACATTTCCACTCCTACCTATCACCAGCATCCTTTCTCAATGTTAAAATCATATCATTCTCACATGAAAGACATTTCACCCTCTTCCCAATCAAGCTACTACATGTTTGCAAAAAAAAAAATTTCTAACGTTCAATAACACTATCCACTGCTATATCAAATCAACTAAGGGGAAATGAGCAACCAAAAGGGGAAAAAAATTCTAAATTCTAATCTGCAATTTCAAAAATCAAATTTAATCCAAATTTTTTTTCGAAATTTTAATTGAAATTTAAATAAAGTGAATTTAAAAAATTGAAACTTACAATCTGCTTTCCAAACTTATCCTAAAAATTTTGAAAATTAATAAAACAAGTCGATTTTATAAATCAAGAGCAAAATTCATATGCACCCAACAATTTCAAAGACTGTCTAAATTTTAATTCCGTTCTATATTAAAAATAAAAGTGGAAAAGCGTATTTTCTTCCTTAACCAATCATGAGACCCTTTTATTATCGTCAAGAGAAAATATCTAGGGTTGCCTTAAAACTAAGAAAAGCGCGAAAACGGGAAAGTTACCACAATTGGCAATACATCGCTCGAAAGTTGTAACGTATCGGATACTACATACCATCCGAAATTACATTTACCTTGGTCACAGACTACTTTACTTCCCACTGGTGTGTTGTTAAGCGAATAAAATGAGTCGCCCCTTTAGCTTATAATTTTGAATCAAACTGTTGCATACTTCCTTTAAATGTTTATATTATGACTGCTGTTAATCAGGAATGTTTATGCATTACTCTTCCTGGCATTTAGATTTATGTCATGTGTGTTCACATTACTGTTTCCAGTATATAGTATTTTCTAATAAGTTACAACTGGCTGCAGCCATTAGTGCTAAAATAACCATGAGTGCAGAAAAATTAAAGCATTTGACCACTTCTGTGATCTTTCTATAGCGTATTTACTTAAATAGGGAATTTGAATATTTTCAATTTGTATTATGTTGACTATTTTCTTTAATTTAAATTTGGAAAATTTATGCATTTATCCCTGGTAATTCTTTACAATGCTAACATAACTATTTTGTACTTATGAAATATAAAAATCAAATTGCCCATTTGATAAATGAGTGAGAATGAAAAAAATATAGATTATGGATTGAAGCAGGAAAAGTATTTTAATGATTATCATTTTAATTGTTGTGAGCTCAAAATCCCACTCACTTGGCATACTCTGGGAAAATGCCATTACACTTATTGTACTGTTCTTAGAAACAAAGCTTCATTTTCTTGTATGTTATGTATAAACACTTCATGTGTGCTAGGAATACAATTTTAAAATAATTATCAATGCTCAGGGACATTTTAAAAACATTTCTTTTTCGTATTATTCTTACACGAATCTAAATTCTTATAGACAAACTTTAATATGAGACGTTTTAACACGGAGCTCAGATAACCCTAGTTGTTTAACTTCCCACTATACGTTGATGCGTTTTAATAAATACGTACCTCCAAACGTATTATTAAAGTACGTGGTGAACGTAACGATATAGTAGGCAATTCGAATATATTAGCGAGTAAAGTTTGAAATGTGAAATATATTTTTTAACGCAATCCGAAATTCTAAACACAGAACAAAAAGTAAACGGGAAAAAAAACAGGACAAAAAAAAAGGATTGACTAAATAAAGAGTTAGTTCAGTAACAAATACAAAAAATATCACAAATAAAATTCACAACAAAAAAAACCAATAATCTTGGGCGAATAGTCTCAACACTAAAAGAACGCGATTTCGTTTTCCTTCTATCAAATAAAAGTAATTTACCTTTCAATAGAAGCGGGAAACTTGAATAGCGGTCTTGTCGTTGAACTGCAAGAGCAGCATGAACTTCTGATGCGAGGCATTTCAAACCACGGAGAAGTGTTTAAAACATCCACGAAATTTTTTAAATTGTTAATGTTATTAAAATGCTGAAAAAAATCTACAGTTGGACGATTCTTCTAAAAGTCTGTTGATTAGAAAATGGCTACCGCTCTGAATGAAAAAAGTCAAACTCCGCCCACAATTACGGTCATGGCTTCAGTGAACCCTCTGTATACTACTTCTCTGTGCCCGTGACAGTTCTTTTCGTTCGGTCAAGTATGACCACTGCTCGCTAACTACCGGTGATTGCTACGAATTCCCATTGGATAACAACCGTCATGGCGTTGCCTGTTTGTTGGTTTGCGATGCAAACCAAATAGAAATTCGTAGCCTATTGGTACTGTGATCTTCTATGCTTTTGCATTCAATAATAGTTAAAAATTTCATTACATTTATTTTAAAATGTACGAAATTTAATTTTAAAATTCGCCAGGACTCAAAAATTGCAAAAAAGTTGGACTACCTGTTTGCCAAATCCTATTACTGTAAGTGCCATAGATTCGACAGGACGTTGCGTGCAGAGGGAAAACAGACAAACACTTCCTTAGAGATTGGCTTTGGATAGTAGTGGGGGAACGCACGTTCAATAGATGAACACGAAGTCACGTGCAACAGAAATAACTATTTTTATGTGTAGATGATATTTGTGTCGATGGCTTTCTCGGAAATTCCGGGGCAATTTCACATTTGACCGGGATTCCGGACAGTAACTTAAATTCCAGGACAATCCGGGCGAATCCCGAGCGGTTGGCAACCCCATATGTAATCTGCCCGGGCCACGCAGATGATCTTCTATAGTCTGTTTTGAGTGCAAGTGATTTTTAACTGATTTCCTGAAAATCTGTCGACCCAAAGCGATCTGGGATTCAAATCCCTAGTGTAATAATACGTATATATAGAGCAAGCTAACTGTAAATTAGGCGAGCCCACGAGAAGTGATTGTGTATGGGAAAGGGAGTTTGTGAAGCCTTTAATTACTTTGTATCGTGATTATCCTGGGTTGTGTAAAGTTAAGTGAATATGTAAACAAAAAAAAAAGAAGTAATGCTTTGCAAAAAAAATTTAATGTGTTAAAACAAAATAACTTAGATTATACCGAGGAAAAATAAAAAACAGAAAATCAATATTTTGCGTACGATTCAGTATCTTGTAGAAATATTAGTAATTGTTAGTGAGTAGAGCGGCTTCTCAGTTTATACCACTCTTTGGACCAGCGTCTTCTCCTATTTTCTTTCTTTTCGATTGCAGACAACCAAAATCAAGGCAAGAGCCCAAATCTGAATTTGAAATCATTTTGAAACTCAAAAATGAAACACGTCACGCTCCTTCGAAAAACTTTGACCGAATGCGATTGACGGGTTTATTGAAGCTACATTGAAGCACCTATCAATTGAAGCCGTCAATCACATTGACAATAAAATTGATCGTCTAGGGAGCCCTTAACAGTTAGAAGGCTTGAGACTCTGCTTTCCCAACGTGTCTGACTTTTTTTAATGTGAGGGCTCCTGTGTGTTTTGAGATTACTTTCCATCTTTTTGTGGAAGAGAAGAAAAAACGAATAGCCGTTGGATAACCCCGAACAACGACACGGATTCAACTAAAGTTTTAGCAGCGTCAGATACAAACAAGTTTAAGCTGTGACAGCTGCAAGGATTAAAAAAAAGCCCTCGGAAATTTTCTGGCAATACGGCTTTAGACGCCTCTTTGGTTCCTCGCCATATTGGCGCCAACGCGTGAGTGCGTTCCATGTACTCCTAATCGACTGACTTGACTTGGTTGACTACAAACAAAAGCATGTGTGCTCCGCCGCCGCACCTCTGAAAAGGCGCCATCAAAATTTTACTTTTCGCTCGAAATTGTTTTTGGCATTTTGGCGCCACCTGACGCCTAGAGCGACCGCTCCTCTCGCTCTACCCCAGGACCGGCGCTGTGCAACGCTTCCATAACCGTAAAGCGTAACCTTCGATATCGAACTACTTTCCAAGGTCACGACTAAAGCCCTGCACAAGCGCATTTCTTTATGGTTACCAGTATTGACAATTTATCGCTTTAGGCGATATACTTTCCTACCTGTTAACGCTAATGCATAGGGAAAAGGCTTACAAAACACTGGCGAATTGGCGCGTTCAGTATTTTCGTTGCAGCTGCTGGACGTGTTTTTTGTTTCATGCTTATAGTTTGCTGAACATAAAAAAAAAATCAGTAACTACATTAATCAGTTACTATTTAGAATTTCAAAACACATTAGCAATGCCCGATAAGTGTGTTGTCCCATTTTGTAGAGGCAGTAATATCTCTGAAGATAAAAAACCTGTTTATGAGTTTCAAACAGACGCAAGTTTACGAAAAAAATGGCTGACAGCGATTCTCGAGATCTTACTGTGAAAAACAATTATCGGTACGTAATTCAATTCATATTGCTTTCAGAAACTTATTCTTAATTTCATAACGATTAGAACAAATTAACATTAATATAGGGTGCTGGGGTTATCTATATACAGGGTGGTCCCGAATTCATGGTACAAACTTTAATGGTAGGTACAGGACATTGTAACAATGATTTATTGTATAGGAATGTATAGTCGCAAGTGACGCGGTGAGGCGAAAACAGGGGAAATAACGGCCGAAAGGAAAAACAAAGATTTTATTGAAAGCGTTGTTGACAAGTGTCATGTTTACAGTAATTGTTCAAAATTGCGTCCACCAGTATCGATACATGCTTGACAGCGTCGGTGGAGCGATTGGCGTACACGTTCAAAGATGCCTGGTATTTCACGCACACCTGCAGCAGCTACAGATAAGCGAGCGACGAGATCCTCATCTGAGTCAACTGGAGTCTCATAAACAAGATGCTTTAGATGTCCCCATAAAAAGTAATCGAGGCTCGATAAATCGGGAGATCGGGGTGGCCAAGGGACTGGTCCACCACGCCCAATCCATCGAGTACCAAACGTGGCATTCAGGTAATTCCGTACATCAATGCTGAAGTGTGCTGGCGCCCCATCGTGCTGAAACCACATGCGGTTACGAATGGCGATCGGAACATCATGCAGCAGTTGTGGTAACACTTCTTTCAGAAAAATAAGATAGCTTCCGCCAGTGAGCCGCGTGGGTAGTAAGTATGGGCCAATCAAAAAGTCGTTCACAATACCAGCCCACACATTAATACTGAAACGTTGTTGAAACGCATGTCGACGCGTTGCATGTGGATTATCGGTTGCCCACACATGGGAATTGTGCGCATTAAAGACACCCTCGCGTGAAAATGTCGCTTCATCTGTAAATAGCACATAATCTACGAAATCCGGCTGCAACGCACATTGCTGCATCACCCACAGGCAGAAGTTCACGCGGCGAGGATAATCTGCCGGATTCAATGCTTGTACTTTCTGAAAATGGAAGGGGTGTAAGCGATTTTCGTTTAACACTCTGCATACAGTCTGATGACTCACACCTACGTCACGCGCAACAGTTCTTGTGCTTGACTCGGGTCTATCAGCCACAATGTTCAAGATGCTTTCTTCCAGCCTTGGAGTGCGTACAGCTCTTACTCGACCAGCGCCATGTCTGTTGACGTCGAACGCACCTGTTTCACAAAGTTGACGATGTAACCGTTGAAAAATTCTATGATCCGGCATTCGTCGATCAGGATACTCCGCGCGATACATTCGTAACGCAGCTCTGCCGTTACCATTTGCACGGCCGTACATGTAATGCATGTCTGCTTTTTCTGCATACGTAAAGTCACAAATCGTCTACGGCAGCACAAATGTGAATGGCGCTTTTCCCTACTGCGATGCATCATGTTCAACAGCGGCTAGACATCTACTGCCCTCTACCGGCAATGATACCAACCGATCACTCCATTTCTCTTTCCTTTTATTTCCCCTGTTTACGCCTCACCGCGTCACTTGCGACTATACATTCCTATACAATAAATCATTGTTACAATGTCCTGTACCTACCATTAAAGTTTGTACCATGAATTCGGGACCACCCTGTATATAATTCTCTTACGTGGCACGCAAAAAAGACGTTATTTGTAATCGCGTTTTGGCAGCACTGTACAATTGTTTGTTTATCGCGAAATCTCGCGCATCGATTGAATTTATAGCGTTATCGGATGAAATTTTATTTAAAAAAAAAAAGGAAATTTTAATGAGTTGTTGCAGTTAGTTTATAATAGAAATCAAAGAAAGCGGAGGATCTTTTCAGGGCCATTTAAAAAACGGTCCTTTTCAGGGCCAACAATTATAGTTCAACAAGACGCTTGCACTACAACTTTCGGAAAAAACTCAATGAAAAAGTGTGGGTCGTTTCAGTGCTGGGAAAATGTACACACAAAAACATGTTGGGTATTCAATTTCCAAAGCAACGCTCACATTTCGAGTCAAAATTTGCACAAAGTTTTCATTTGAATTCTGATTTTAGAGATACTGTATATATTTTTTCTGTAATACAGCAAATTTAGATTTGAAAAAAATTTTAGTGACATATTTTGTAAACAATCTCTTTTGCTAGGACACATGTATTTATTGAGGCGAGCAAAGCGAGCATAGGTTCGCGCAGCGAAGCAATCCTCCGGGGGTTGGCGAGCGTTAGCGAGCAGGGGGCAGGCCCCCAAGTTATGTGAATACTTCTCAATAGCTTAGTTGAATTAGGTTTACTAGGGGGCCTGGCCCCTGCTCGCTAACGCTCGCCAACCCCCGGAGGATTGCTTCGCAATCCTCATTGGTTCGCTGCGCGAACCTATGCTCGCTTCGCTCGCCTCAATGAAGACATGTGTCTTAGCAGAAGGGATTGTTTACAAAATATGTTACCAAAAAAATGTTTTTCAAATCTAAATTTGCTGTATTACAGAAAAAATATATACAGTATCTCTAAAATCAGAATTCAAATGAAAACTTGGTGCAAATTTTGACTCGAAATATGAGCGTTGCTTTGGAAATTGAATACCCAGCATGTTGTTTGTGTGTACATTTTCCCATCACTCAAACGACCCACACTTTTTCATTGAGTTTGTTGTCGAAAGTTATAGTGCAAGCGTCTTGTTGAACTATAATTGTTGGCCCTGAAAAGGACCGTTTTTTAAATGGCCCTGAAAAGATCCTCCGCTTTCTTTGATTTCTATTATAAACTAACTGCAACAGCTCATTAAAATTTCCTTTTTTTTTTCAATAAAATTTTATCCGATAACGCTATAAATTCAATCGATGCGCGAGACTTCGCGATAAACAAACAATCGTACAGTGTTGCCAAAACGCGATTACAAATAATGTCTTTTTCGTGAGCCACGTAAAAGAATTATATATATAGATTATACAGATAATATGTACAGAGTTTACGAATTGCGCATCGCGATCACGTCCGTTAACATAACATCAATCGTCTCGTCTACCGTGATCCGATGCGCACGCAATCAAAAAACGACGGCGCTCGTTTAAGTGAAAGTTGTTGTACCTCTTTTCACGTAAAAGTCTTAGTGCTTATCTTAGGATAGTCGTGGGGCTTAACCCTACATTCGGCCATCCTACCTGGTCATCTGCCCTCAGATGACAGCACTCACATAAACAAAACTTTTGAGAAATACAAACGTAATCATTACAATAAAAAGAAGCAATTAGATTAAATGAATAAGACACAATTATAAAAAGAAATCAAATACTTATCAATAATATCTCGAGTAATCAATTACATATAGAAATCTGAAGTTAAAAAAAATCAAATGATAAGTAATCAAATATATGAAGAAATGAAATAATTGATGACCAAATATATAGACATCAATAAACTAGAATTCAATTATGCACAGTAAACAAAATCTAGATCAATAATCCTGGTTCAAATAGTCCTTAGAAAAATAAATTTAGGAAAGTTCATCAGTCCAGGGTTTCATATATTCAATGCAGGTGGTGGTTTTCATTGGTCCATCACAGAAACCACATTTTTCAACATTATATGTGTCATTGTTTTTAAGCTTAATTACCTTATAGGGTCCTAGGAATTTGCACTCAAGTTTCAGTCCAGGTCCAAATTGAGTGCGTTTGATTGCAACTAAATCATTAAGTTTGAATTTACGCGGTGGTCTACGTCGAAGATTGTAGGTCTTTCTGTTTTCTTCCTGTACTTTCAGTATTTGTCGCTTAGCTGCTCGTCTGAGGTCTTCACGGGATTGCAGAAAATCGGACTGAATTTCAGTATTCAGTAGGTCTAATCTGCACGTCATTCCTGAACTTCATTTTTGTACCAAATAGTAGTTCGAAAGGACTTGTATTAATGCTTCTTTGAAATGTGGAGTTGATTGCTTGTTGGACATCAACCACATGGGTGTAACACTTTGTTGGGTCGACGATGGATAATTTGGACAAAACAGCAATAATGATGGAATTCAAGCGTTCAACTTGTCCATTGTCTCTAGGAAGGCCGGTAGTTATTTGGAAATGGGCGAATACCTTCTTCGGAGCAGTAGGTTTTAAAGTCGTTGGAGGAAAATGCAGGGCCTCTGTCAATATGAAGAATGGAACAAACTGAGATAACGTCGTGCAGCTTGAAAGTCTGTAGCACGGATTTCTTTATCTTCTCGAGATCGAAGTTCTCGGGGAAGGATGAGAAGGCACGCAACTTCAGTCGGCTGTCCCGATCGTATTCGTCGTCGAAAACCACACTGTACAAGAGTCTGATCAATTTCGAAGAACCGGAATGAAGTAGTGCAGCTACCGCGGGAATGTCGCCAAGCGATTTCGCCATTTTGTGTTCGGAGCCAAGCACAAAACGAAAGCAGTCACACAGCAAACACCAAAGAGATTCTTTTAACCACCAGCGACCCGAAATGTCTGTCGGAGAAATTGTTTAAAACTCCAGTTTTCACAACAGCAGAGCCTTTACGCGTCAGTCGAAAGGCAAATAACTTTGAGAGCGTCCGTCAACATCTACTCACAGTAACAGTAACAGCGTCTTGAAAAGTCACTTCGTCAGGTTCGTCCGAGCCCCCATAATATAGGGTGCTGGGGTTATTATGTGAATACTTCTCGATAGCTTAGTTGAATTAGGTTTATTATACAGATAATATGTACAGAGTTTACAAATTGCACATCGCGATCACATCCGTCAACATAACATCAATCGTCTCGTCTACCGTGATCCGATGCGCACGCAATCAAAAAACGACGGCGCTCGTTTAAGTGAAAGTTGTTGTACCTCTTTTCAGGTAAAAGTCGTAGTGCTTATCTTAGGTTAGCCGTGGGGCTTAACCCTACATTAATACAAGTATATATTGGAATAATTAATTATTATTTAATCATTGAGATTAAATATAGAAATTATGTGACAGTAAAATTAAATAATATGCTCACTTACTGTATTTAATAATGATAATGTACACAATTAATACAAATATATACCTGTATAAAATACAAATAAAATAATTTAATAGTTTGAGTTAATTGTATATCGTGTTAATGCAATAATTTAAAACAAATAATAAAAACTCTATTTTGAACTACGCTTAAAAATTGAAGTAACAATGTATAATTAAAATTATTTTACTGAGAAGTAGTATATATCATTAATAGCAATTTTTTGAAACACAATACTGCTATTATTTTGAAATGCAAGTAAATTTGATAAGAAATATTGATTTGTGCAATTTTTTAATTCCATTTTTTTAGGAAAGAACAAGAAACATTATCTACAGCTATATAGCAGAGAGTTTAGAATTTGCTGAGGTCTATAAATCAAAGTTCCATCACAATTTCAATCTTTAACAGAACTATTATTTTGTACATCTCAAAGCAGTTTGGATTAATATTCCATTCTTTTGGATATGAAAAGTGACATTATTTTTGCACACTTTGAACTGTCACATCTAAAAATAATATATCTTCTGTTTGTATTAAAAGTGATTTGGGAAATAACAACATTTTATAAGAATACAAAATTAAAGGATTTAGGTAAGCACAAGTTTCCCTCTATTGTCCACGATTTATAAATTATGTTTACGAAATATTATATGTTAACGCCTCATTCGGAATTGTAAAATAATTGTACTTAATTCATGTTCTTTTCTGTAATCGTACCCAATTTTTCATATTCTTAATCGTATCAGAATTCATGCATTTTCATCTATCGATGTTCATTTACTAGAATAAGTAGCAGCTCGAATACAAGAACAAAATTGAATCCTATCGTGGCCGCAGTGGCCCAACCCAATGCTGGAGATGCCAAGGATTTTTCCACTCTTCAGAAAACTGCACCCTCCCCCGCAAATGTGTTCGCTGTTCTGGCGCCCACATTGCACAAAATTGCCCTCTTCCTCTTTCTGAACCACTTAAATGCAGCAACTGTGGTGGAGATCACGCTGCAAATTACCGCAGATGCCCTAAATTTCCAAAATCACGCAACAACCCAGTTGCTACTAAACCTGTAGCTCCGCCCACCAACTTATTCGCCCCACCAACCCGAAACGCGAACGTTTTCGTTCCGCCAATCGGAAAGGTACTCACTCGTGATCCTTTACCTCATAACCAAATCAGTTATGCACAAGCTGTTCAACCTTCCAACAACCCAATCTCGAGCTCCCCCAATAACCAACCTAATTTCAACAATGACTTCTCCTGTGCTGACACACTTATGGCCGTTCTCAATATGTCGCAGCACGAAAACTATAACATTTCTACTATGCTTCATGCATTCGAAAATGCCTTGCCCGAACTCCGCGAAGCCACTTTTGGCGTCGACAGAGCTTTCATTATTTTCAAACACTACTGCTACGCCTCTGGCGTAATTACCCCCCAATAATTAGTATTTCTATCACGGCTTTTCATTCACTCCCCAAAACATTACTTCTAATAAAATTCTCTCTACTAGCCGGGCTGCGCCGGCTAGCGCTCGGCGGTGTGTAATAGTGCTTTTTTTAAACTTTTTTACGCACCGTAATCAAGCATGTTTTGATTTGTATATTTTATTTATTTTTATGAAACAATTCTTCAAATCATTGCGAGCGTATTCAATCAAATATTTAAGGAAAGTTGGTCGAAATATACATATACCGCTACAAAATTATACATGTCTAGTGATAGTTTGCAGGAAATAGACATATCATTAAAATCTAACTCCTAAATAATATTTCTACAATAGGTAATATACCAGAACACATAATGCAAACAAAAATAAAATTCGAATCCTTGAAAAAATGCAAAATTCCGAAGAAAAAAAATACGTACGTATCTATTCAAACGTGTTGAATTTCGATTTCCTGAATATATTGTGAAATAGAATAATGCGACAAAAGACTTTTCAACGATATTGACAAAGACAATAATGATTTATTAACAAAAAAAAAATACATATTTATAATACTTGGGAATCCTCAAATATGTCCACAACATCTCGCAGTCAACTCAAATACGCAAACACGGAATTCTAAATCAAATAAAAAAAAGCAAACATTAATTCTGAAGTGGCCAGATACCGGGTAGCAAAATTATGTTTAAATTACTTTTACATCAAAGGAAGAAATAAGAAGTCAGTTCAAACATAAATTTTTACAATTTAATTCCTTACTTTGCATAGAAATTGACCTCGGCTTTTTAAAAACAGCAAGAATTCAAAATATCTGGGTTATTTTATTTACGTCGATTGTTGCCATTCGACGATACACAAATAACGTCGATTTTGGGTCCACGTACGTTAGTGTTTTATATATATAGATTGGTATTTGGAATGCCAATGGTCTTCGTAACAAAGCCCAAGAACTCCGTACTTTCACTTTTGCACATAATCTGGACATTATTCTTATCCAAGAAACGCATCTTCTTCCCTCCCAAAATGTTTTAATTCCCAACTACAACTTCTACAAAACAGACCGCATCAACCCAAATCACGCTAATTTCGGCGGTACCTGTATTTACGTTAAATCAAATATTGTCCACCACCAAATCCCCTCTATTACATCGCAATTTATCGATAATACTATTATCGAAATCAACCCTGGTAACTCTTCTCCCCCTATTCATATTGCATCTATTTACATCCGACATAAAGATAACGATAACCGTAATCTCAGCAACATTTTTCCCACTACTGACCTAAAAAAAATCCTTAACAACTGCAATAATACAATCCTTGCCGGTGATTTCAATGCTGTTCACACTGCTTGGAACAACGCTAAATCGAACCAGAGAGGTAAAAAACTTTTAAATTTCATTAACGATTGCCGTAATATCAAAATTATCGCTCCCAATATTCCCACTCACCCTTCGAACAGACAAAACTCACATGGTACGATTATTGATTTTGCTCTTTTTAAAAATATTCCTTTTCCATACTCCATCGAAACCATCACTGAACTTACCTCTGACCACCTTCCTATCATCTTGAAAATCGACATTTTAAATTTTAACAGATCTTCTAACGAATTTTACTATACTAATTGGAAAAAATTTCATGATCTACTTAAAACTAAACCACTTCCTCCTATTCATATCTCCAATACCAATGATGCTGACAATAAAATTCTCTCTCTCACTAATCACTTAAACGAAACTCTCATCGAAGCTTCTTCTAAAAAATTCAAACCTACCCCTATTTTTCTCCCTAAAGAAATTCTCAACAAAATTAAACTTCGCAACTTTTTCCGTCGCCGCTGGCAAGAAACTAAAAACCCTAACTTCAAAAATAGTTATTACTCCCTTTGTAATTCTATTAAAACTCTCATCCGCTCCCACTCTAACGAAAAATTTCATCAACATATCGAATCTCTCTCCACCGAAGACGGTTCCATATGGAAGAAAACTAAATCCCTCAAAAATAATAATTATAACCTCCCCCCCCCCTTAATACTCCTAACGGTCCCGCTCTCTCTAAAATCCAAAAGGCCGAAGCTATCGCTGACAGCCTTGAGGAACAATTCAAACTTAATTCCAATATTGACAACCCTAACACTACTCAAATTGTCTACACTGATATTCAACTTTTTAACTCCACCCCTATCCAAAATTCTCTCCAACCTGCAAAAGCTTCTGAAAAAAATTGCAGACTTTATTAAAAACCTTAAAACCAAAAAAACTCCTGGTAAAGACCTTATTTCGAACAAAATGCTTAAAAATATCCCTCTTAAAATTCTTTTCTTTATTACTATTATTATCAATGCTATTCTCAATCAAAAACATTTCCCCTCCTTTTGGAAAAATGCTATCGTCGTTCCCATTCACAAACCAAACTCCTCCCCTTCCGAACCTCAAAATTACCGTCCTATCTCTCTTCTCAGCGCTTTCAGCAAAATTTATGAATTTATTATTTTAAAAAGACTAAATCAATACATCGAATCTAACAACATCCTCATTCCTGAACAATTTGGTTTCAGGCACAAGCACAGCACTGTCCATCAACTCCTCAGAGTTACCGAGTTCGTTCATCACGGACTCAGCAACTCCGCCCACACTGGCATCCTTTTCCTGGATATCGCCAAAGCCTTTGATCGTGTCTGGCACGAAGGGCTCCTCCACAAACTCATCAAACTTAATGTTCCACCCCAACTTATTAAAATTATCCAAAACTTCCTTTCAAATCGCACCTTCCAAGTTAAAGTCAACCCCACCCTTTCTAATCATCGTTGTATCCAAGCAGGTGTTCCGCAAGGATCTCTCCTCTCTCCCCTTCTTTTTAACATTTATATCAACGATATTCCAACTGGTCCCAGAACTTCCCTCGCTATTTATGCTGACGACACTGCAATCATGTATCAAAATAAAAATAGGAGATTTCTTATTAAACAAATTCAAAATTATGTTGACAAACTCCAGCTCTGGCTCACCAACTGGAAAATCAAAATTAATGCCTCTAAATGTGCACTCCTTATGTTTTCTAACAAATCTCCATCTCAACTTCAAAACATTAAATTCTACAATGAACCCATCCCTTTTGTCAAAAAATTCAAATACCTTGGTCTTACCCTCGACCCCAAACTCACTTTCACCCCCCACATCAAAACAATCGGCAAAAAGACGCTCGCTCTCAAAGCTAACCTATCCTCTCTCATCGGTCGTAATAGCCACCTCTCAATGAAGAACAAAATTTTAATATACAAATCTCTTATCCGTCCCACTATTCTTTATGCCTCCCCTGTTTGGGGCTCCACTTGCAAAACTAATATTAAATATCTTCAATCCCTTCAAAATACTATCCTCCTCCAAATGGTTAATGCCCCGTATTATGTGCGCCGTGAAATCATTCATCGTGATCTTAACATTGAACCCATTTTCGAATACATAAAGACCCTTTCTTCTAAATTTTTCAATAGACTATCACATGTCCCCAACCCACTTTTACAAGACATACCATCTTATGATACTACCTCGATCAAATCTCGCAAGAGACCTAAAACTCATCTGGATCGTGATTACCACACTTACCCTCCACGCAAAAAACGTCGATGTGGTGAGCTCAGAGACCCCTTAGTGAGTCTCCCGGGCTCCCCACATTGATTTTTTTTTTCTTACCCTATTTTTACCATCACCCCCCAAATCAACACCACAGCTTATGCATTTCGCCACTTTCTTTTCGGTACTGATTGGTCGCCCCTCCTCTCTGTCTCCCCTCATCTTTGGAACGTGAATTGGACTCCTAATTGTATCAATTATTAAACTCTATCATCTATATTAATTATCTACCTTTCTCATAGTGCATTGCCACTCCCTTTAACTTTCTTCCTCCATTGTCTAGTTTACAATCATTAAATTCCTTATTAATTCTGATGTGGAGGTTCGCAGTTCTCTGCAAGGTACTCCGTAATTGATACGTCCGTTCCGTTCCGTATTATTGTAACCTGAATCAATATTGGGTGCGATTAGAGAAAAGGAAATGAATTAAATACAATTATTTTACAGTTCGGAATTAGGAATATGTTTCTAAAATGATATGTATATTACATATAATTCTGGGTATTGTATACATTCAATATTAAAAAAATAGTGTTCATTCTGTGAATCTAAATTGATAGTAAACAAACATTTAGAATTTAATGGAGATTATATCTTAACTAAAAAATTTAGATCGAGGTTTACTACTTCCTCATCCTGGTGTGTTTTGCATGATAGCTCATAATTAAATTGTTTTATTAAATCGTTAAATATACTCTCACCTAAAGGAATATATTTAGACTTAATGATTGTCCACAAATTTATAAAGCTGTAATATATTATTTCCTGATAAAGATGTATCATTGTAGATGTAGATGTTGTTTTGTATCCTTTTGTTATATGGTAAAATATAAGTTTTCACATTTACTTGAAAGTCAAGCATAAATTGCCTTATGATGCTATGAGGATAGGTAATCTTTAGTGGGAGTCGTATATATATTCAGCTTTTGTTTAAAGAACAATAAATCAAAAATAAAATTGCATATAATAAAACCTTTATTCTGATACATTAAGTCGTTTATTAAAAAATTCTTTTTACATATCTAATATTTGCAGTGGGCCGACCAACCGGTCTAGTGGTCAAGGTGTTGGACTCTGGATCGGAAAGTTCCTGGTTCGAATCCGGGGTTATGGCATGGATGTAAATTGTGCTGTCCTTTGTTAGGGACAATGATGGTCCACCCACTGGGTGCCCCTTCACAAGTGACCATCACTTCTGGCCTTGTATAAGGCTAAAATGACCTCGGTCAACTCTGTACTTTGTATTGTATTTGTCTTCGCAATTGTACTGCCTTGCCATTGGAAATAAAAATAATATATATATATATATATATATATATTTGCAGTGGAATGTATGCACAAATAATGCATGGAATAAAGAACTAAAAATAAAATGTTGTGTCAGAATGCAAGAAGTTGTTTTTTAATAATTTTGTAACATTATTGTATTTAAAACTGTGAAATAAAATTGAGCTTATTTTCTGTTTAAAGCATTTTTTTTTATTCATTGTCATGTCTTATATAATTATGTATTACACATGTTATGTGTTTAAACTTGTACTGATGAATTATATTGATTAAATATAAATATTGATGATGATATGCTATGTGATGTGATGTTTTATGTGAATTCTCATGTATTAATTTCATGTTAAAAGGATAGTAAAAATATTATAACTATAAGTGAAGAAATTGATTGTTTGTCATTCATTTTGAAAATAAAGCCTCTGAATTAATTTTTATACAGATTATACCAATAACAAAGCATTATTATTAGCATTTTAAGAAGGAAAATGGGACACGTGCATTAATTTGTAGGTTATAAAGTAAAAAATTCAATAATTTCATTTCAGCATTTACATTTTATGAGCTGTGGTATAGTACTTAAAAAATTTGCAGACTTTAAAATAGCAAGCGATTTTTAAATTACGTAAATTCTGAATATTTTGTTGGAATTGAATTGTTGAATATTTTGTTGTTTCCTTACTGTCTACGAAATATATCCGTAGACAGTAAGTAAATAAATAAACAAATGTGTAATGTAATAATCGCGGAGATCATCGGCCTACATCCATCACGTCACAAGAGTCGTGATATGGCCTTTGTTAAAGGAAGCGTTGCGCGGTGTCGGGTCTCTGAACGACTGGGGACTCATTTTTGGGCTTCGACCAGAAATCGGGGCGCGTGCATCAGTCGCAAAAATGTCACTTGAATTTGCGAAGAGCAGCCATGGGACAGATCAGTTAGTACATCGAACTCTCATCTTCAACAAGAATCAAGTTCGAGGAGAGAAGACCTAATGGAGGTGCGTCGAATACGCAAAGAAGTCAACGCACTCAACGTAAAGTGCCGTGGGACAGCTCACACAATGGGCGGGGAAGTTGTTTGGGAATCGCAACACGGTGACCATAATCAACCCTGTTCGATCAGCCCAAAAGCGGTTCAAAATACACTACTGGCCACCATAAATGCAACACCCTGAAGGAAGCATGCAAATAATATGAAATTTACAACATGCACTAGCGGAGGTGAGATATGCAAATGATTATTATTTCAGCGCAGACGCACATTAAGCGCGCATGTGGCGCCACTTCGGAGCGCTATTTAAGGCTTGGAGATTTCGACGATTTCAAGTACGGCAATTGTGTTTTTCTTGTGGTTTTTCAAAAAAAACCGATCAATTATGCCTCGTAGAAAACAGCGATCATCTTTTGATCAAGTATCCGAGTTCGACAGAGGAAGGATAGTGGCCTACCGAGATTGTGGATTATCTTTCAGGGAAATCGGTAGTCGTGTTGGACGAAACCAAACAACTGTAATACGGATATGTGATCGTTGGATGCAGGAGGGTACGACGGACCGACGTGTTCGATCGCATCCACCTCAGTGCACCATTTCACGTGATGACAGGCATATTGTGCGTATGGCAGTGATGGATCGCTCAGCCACATTACGAACCATAGCACAGCACATTCAGTCTGTAACGCATCATCCAGTGTCTGCGCGTACCTTTCGACGCCGTTTATAGCAGAGTGGTCTGTCCGCAAGACGTCCATTGCTTCGTCTACCCTTGACGCAAAACCACAGATGTCTCCGCCGCCAATGGTGCGATGAAAGAAGGATGTGGACGGCAGAATGGAATGAAATTGTCTTTACTGACAAGTCACGCTTCTGTCTGCAACACCACGATGGTCGGATTCGAGTCTGGAGACACCGTGGAGAAAGGATGCTGAACAGCTGCGTTATGCACCGCCACACTGGTCCTGCACCGGGTATTATGGTATGGGGCGGTATTGGATATCACTCTCGCACTCCTCTCGTACGCATTGCCGGTAATTTTAAACAGCCAGCGCTACATGTTCGAGGTGTTGGAGCCAGTTGTCCTTCCTTACCTTCAGGGCTTGCCCACAGCCATATTTCAACAGAATAATGCGCGACCACACGTGGCACGCATTGTCCAAGGGTTCTTCGTCAATCGCCAGATTGAATTGCTTCCCTGGCCAGCTCGCTCTCCCGATCTTTCGCCGATAGAAAACATGTGATCCATGGTTGCTCAACGATTGACCCAGATTACATCCCCAGCTGCCGCACCAGATCAACTTTGGCAACGTGTGGAAGCTGCTTGGTCTGCTGTACCCCAAGAACACATCCAAAGTCTCTTTGAATCAATGCCGAGGCGTGTGGCAGCGGTGATCTCCAACAATGGCGGCTACTCTGGCTACTGATTTTGGCAGGAACCACACTTCACAGAAGCCTATAAATTTAATCATATGATACTTGGTCAACATGTTATCTACAAAATAAATTTTGTTGTGATATCTCGTCTTTCTTCGTGTTGCAATTTGGGTGGCCAGACTATCAGCTGCATTAGGTATAAACCTGCGGTAGAAATTCACAAGGCCCAAAAACGCGCGCAATTCCTTAAGCGTCTTCGGTTCCCTAAATTCTAATACGGCTTGCACTTTTTCCGGTAAAGGCCTCGTTCCTTCTTTCGCTACCTGATGTCCCAAAAACGACAACTTCGAGACACCCAATTCACATTTGGAGACATTTAACTGCATTCCATATTCCGACAATCTTTTAAACAATTTGGCCAAATGTAACTCGTGGTCATCTTCGGTATCGGAAAATACCAAAATATCGTCCAAATACGCGAAACAGAAATCGAAAGAGTCTGTTAAAATTTCATTAATGAAGCGTTGGAACGATTGAGCGGCATTACAAAGGCCAAAATTGAGAAAGGGGAATTCAAACAACCCAAACGGTGTTATTATGGCTGTCTTGGGAATGTCATTCTCGTTCACGGGAATTGCGTGATAGGCACGGCAAATATCCAATTTGAAAAAAACACTTTTGCCATACAACGCAGAAGAAAAATCCTGCAGTTGCGGTATCGGGTAACAATCAGGGATTGTTTTAGCGTTAAGTCGGCGATAGTCCCCTACTGGGCGTATATCTCCTGAAGCCTTAGATACAACGTGCAAAGGTGACGCCCACGGGCTCTTTGAGGGTCTACAGATGCCATTTTCCACCATATAGTCGAATTCTTTTTTTTATTTTGCTCAACAATTTAGGGTGCAACCGCCTAGGACGGCTATGCACAGGCGGTCCAACTGTTTCAATATAGTGTATCGTAGAGTGTTTTACCTCTTTAAATTTAGGAGTTGGAGTCGTTAATTCCGGATATTTCCGTAAAATTGAAGGATAACGAGAATTTTTAACTATGACTTTGACCGCAGCCTTCTGGCTACCGTTAATATTCCCTGTTGAACTCAACTTAGTTACACCGTCAATTAATCTTTTGTTTTTCAAATCTACTAACAAGTTAAAATTCGTCAAAAAATCTGCTCCGATAATCGGCGTTGCGACATTTGCGACAATAAAATGCCATTTGAACACACGTCTTAAACCTAAACTAAGGTGCAGTAATTTCGCTCCGAAAGTTTTTATTCGCGATTGGTTTGCGGCGTAAAGTTGCAATGAGTCGGGAGAACCCAGTTTAATTCCCTTAGATGGGATACAAGAAACATCACTACCATCATCAATTAAGTATTTACAATTCGTGTTACGATCGTATATACCGAGACGGTTAGTAATTTGCACTGAGTTTACTTCGCCACCACCCCCGACAACATGAGTGGAAGCCTTTTTCTCGTTTCCCGATGGAGAAAATGAACAAGGTTGCCTTAATTTCCTTGCTGCACTTCCGAAACGGTTATGAAAAAACAATGTTGAGGGTTGTAATCCCTTCGCGGAGTTTTTCGTTCGTTGCTCCTGGACCGATATCGAGATCCAGATCTGCTTCTCGAATACGAACGACCCCTATCTCGCGTTAAAGTTTCTACCTTGAGAGCTAATTGCGCAATTTGTTCCTGTAAACTGGCAAGAGAAACTGGTGCAATTGCCGCCACTGTATTCACATTCTTTGTGGCATAAATCTGTGACGTATCCGAAGTCACTTCATGCGCCTTATCAGCTAAGATAGCAAGCTGAGGCAAATTTTCGTTTGATGCCAAAATAATGATCTGAATATTCAAGAGCAATCTCTGCATCCATAAATTCTTCAAGAAATCCTCATTTAGTTTATCCCCGGCCAAATTACGCATTTGTCGGAGCAAACTAGAAGGTCTATCATCCCCCAATTGCAACTCACTTAGTAATTTTTTTTATTCGCTTTACCTCCGAATCCGCAAACTCCTCGATAAGTCTTTTTTTTAGAGTTTCATATTTTTCAGAATCAGGCGGTCGTATGATGATATCGATAACATTAGACAATGTTTCCGCGTCTATATTTGAAATCAGCACAACGAACTTAATTACATCTTTCGTTATACCTGAAAGCGTAAACGAAACCTCCACCTGAGAAAACCACAAATGTACATTATTTCGCCAAAATATTGGGGTAATCTCAGCGCAATTTTATTGACTTCTACCGAGGCACCTGTGTTGTTTTCGTCTACTGATGTATTACAAAAGCAGCTAAATCAACACTAGAGAAAGGAAATCTACAACGAAAAATTACTACAAATATTTAACTCTCTCTCGGATAAACAGAAAATAGAACTCACCCCGATATCCATATGTGCCGTCCTTTAATCGCCATGTTGCATTCGACACTTTGACTTCACTACTACGGGTCACCACTTTAGTGAGACCACGTCACTTCTTCTAAATCAAAGTTTTTATTAAACACAACATAAAAATAACAGCGAATGCATTGCTTAAAAATCAAAAGGTAACGAAATTAAAGTGCGTGCAAGAACTGTGTGATCGTACACAATCCACACGTCTCGCTCGGAAAACTGACAATTTGAGTTTTCTCCTTTCTTCCTTCACTCCGGCGGGAGAGTTGAGTTGTAGCTTGCCGCTCCCGCTGAAATTCTGTCGGTCGAAATCAAGGAGTCGCGTCTGTTTACCACAATCGAAAAAAAAAATTTGTTTTCAAATAATCTTAAACTTTCCAGAAAGCAAAAGTTTTTTTTTTCATGATATAAAGTAACAAATAAATATTTCATTAGAATTAAAATATATGTAAATATATATATATATATATATATAAGTATACATATGTAAGCACACAAAACCCCACTTTTATAAGTTTTCTCAATAACCACACACATATGGAAGTGTTGTCATATCGGGTTTCAATGCTCTCTTTGTGTACACTGTTTTATATGCTTTGGTTTCTTCCTTATTTACAATCCGTCGTCGTTTTGCATCAAGGCATATCTTTGAAGGGTTGTGAATAGGAATACACAGGCCTGAGGATCCATACTGCAAACTAGCTCCTGCGCTTATTGAAAATTCAGAATTTGTGCATTTCTGAAGTTCAGAGTGAAAACCCTGATTTTGCAACATGTCTTTCCGGCTATCGTCTCATATGCATAATTTTTTGGACCACCTGCAAAAAAAAATAATAAGTGATAAAATTTTGTGGACATTTAAAAAAACAAATTCATTTTGAAAGAAGTCGTAGGGAAAAAAAAATAATTCAATCAGTTATTTCATTTAATAGTGTACTTTTTTTTTTCAAAACAAAACCAAAAAAATATATACTAATCAGACACAAATGTAGAGACCACGTCTCCATCTAATTCGTCAGTGAAATCGCCTAGAAAGTTTCCAAGGGGAGGGTCATTGGTCCCGTCACTGGCGTATATGATGGAGTCTGTGTCATGGTACAAAACAGCTTTGTTCAGCTTTTCCATTTCGCTGTACAATTTCAATCTAGCCCATGCTGTAGTGAAGGCAGCCAGAAAAACGTTTGTTGCACTGTCTTGGGGGGACAAACTCCTGAGTCATGTCAAAATGAATGGCTGCTGTTTCGTCAATGCAGAAGTAAATGTCTTTAACCTGAATACAAAAAATTAAATATTAGTAATATACTTTTTTTTTTCGTTCCTTCGTCGTCAGAAGGGATTGCCAATACTGACCTTTTCTGGAGTCTATCGATTTCAACGTTTACAATTTTTTGTGACTGTGATTATGTCGACATGGAATCCTGAATCCATGGCGATTTCTTCCTTGGACTGCAGAACCTTTAACACGGACGCCAGAACCTTTTCCACAGTGAAGTTAGAAACTGGCATCAGCTCAGTAGAGATGGGTTTATCCAAACCAACTGCTTAAATGTATGCTCGAATCAGGTCATGACCTCTCAAATCTTCCGTCGCCCGTTGAATGATACGTTCAAATATCCGCCTGACAAGCTGCGCAGTTGCACGAAGGGGGTCTCGACTCAAGTGTTCTGGAATATTTTCCTGGTTAACTCTAGCACGATACGTCATCTCTTGTGAAACGTACTTCTTATTTTTACGGGTAGAAACCTTCTCAATAATTATGGCGTTCTCCAGCTGCAAAATAAAAATAAAATATTAGGCAAAATATGCATACATCAATGAAAGCATAAACATAAGATGAATCATCACTTTGTTGAGACTTTGGGTAATCGATTTTAACACGCGTTAGAAAAGATCTGCTAAGAGCTAAGCTTTAAGGAGTCAGGTAAGAAAATGTACTTGTATCATATGCACACTTGTTCTTTAATACTGCCCTCTTGTTGTCCAATACGTGTTGAAATCAGAAGTTTTTTTTTCTGATTGGTTAAAAAAAACAATATCACTGTCTCTATTGGCTATTTCCAAAGGTAGTGACACCTCACTCTTCGACCCCCAAAAGTAACCCCTCCCCCCCCACCGACATCAATATTTAGACGTATCCTAAGAAAAGGGGGAGGGTGAATCATTCTCTCTTCTTATACGTTCCCCTACTGACCATAGGTTTATGACCAACAAGAAAAAAGGGAGGAGAGGTCTCTCTCACGAACAGGTGTACAAACACCTGCTAAACTTGTACCTTGACAAAAATTAGGATTGCATTGCATACCAGCCCCCAAGTGCCAATACTAAGCTAACAATTGACACTATCCCCTGACGTGAACTGTTTTTTTTTATTACTAACGCTTAAAATATAGGGGGCATAACAGGCGCACCTGGCTTTTACAACACTTTCTATTTTCTGTTTCCAAGCTTAAACCTTTTCAGGTATTGACCATTTCTGTAACACCTGATGTTTACGATGCCTTTTTTATTGCCTACGAATTCAAGTATAGAACATAACAAACACCTGTGCCTTAGAATGTAATTTTTATCGTCAACGCTTTAGAGTTCCTTTGGTTTCGGTACAAACCAAAGAAAGCGATTTTTTTTCATGGGTTAAAGAACACTGACATTGTTATAGTGTATAACTGTTGCTAACACTTTAGGTATACAGGCACACCTAGCTTTTACAAAGCAATAAAATTGACAAAGCTTCAAACATGGTGCATAACAAGCACCTGGCGTTTACATCAATTCCATTTTCTGAAAAGATTCCAAGCTGCAAAAAAAATAAAAAATCGCATTTTAAAATGGACATTGAAACATCTTGTGTTTATAGCGCAACAACTCCAGCATGATGTCGCCACAAACTCTTCAAATAAAAAAAATCAAAGCATGAAAAAAAATGGTGGTTAAGGTGTTAGCCTCTATATTGGAAGGTTCCTGGTTCGAATCCTGGTCGGTGCATGCTTGTTTGTAAACGAATGGTGCACATTCAAACTGTTGTGGCCAAAGTTCTCACTTTGGTTCGGAAGTTTGGAGAGTGGGGGTGTCAGCTCAGGTGTTGTCTCGTCATCTGACGTTGTTCAAAATTACGTGGTTTTGTCCTCAAATCTTTCCCTTAAAGGATTGATCCCAGACAGTCATCAATTGCCTTTTTTGTGTTTCTCTAGTACGACTATAGTTAAAATTTACCTTACCTTACTATTCTTAACTAAGCAACCCTTGATTAATTGTATCCCCAAAAGCAGAACTCGTATAACTTTCACTTTACACTACACAACATCATATCAAAATCTCAGAAAATAATCAAAGTCCAAATATAAACACTGCAATGACGTCACATTTTGTGTTGCCACTCATCAAGAGAGAACCTTCCATGTAATTAATAAATTCAAAAATAAAATTATTCAACTCCTGTATTTAAAATTGAAACCGAAACTAAGAACTCAATTCCACTCGACTCTAATGTTTTTATGCCGCAGCAGGACCCCTATACCTCAACGTTACGCACACAGTGAAACCTCAGATAAAAAAACTTCTAAGTCCCAAACGTAAACATACCATATGTTGCCATTCCCAATTCAATAAACTAACCTGTTGCCATTCAACAGTAGATAAACTTTAAAAAAATTGAAACCAAAACTAACAATTCAACTCCACTCGACCCTAATGTTTTTTTCAGCAGCAGGACCTCTACTCCTCAACTCAACTCGTCAATACGTTACTTTCTGTTGTGATGACGTCACGCTGTGCCGTCATGTGACCACGCCCCTTTTGATGACGTCACTTCCTCCTACTATGTGGGCACGTATACTAGTCAGATAGAATAATAGAATGTGATAAAAATGTATTTACTATTGATACGACTAATATAAAGAAACGTCCTATAGTCATCGAGGAAATAAAATTTGATGAAAATACGCCTTTAGAAAAAGGCAAGAAATTGTAAATTTAATTAATGAGTACCAAGACTGTTTTGCCTTGAATATTGGTGAACTTGGTTGTACCAACCTGACGAAAATGAATATACAGGAAAATGAAAAAAGTAAATCTGTGTTTGCCAGACCATACAAAATAAATATCACAGAACGTGCTGCTATAAAAGAAATCGTCCAAGAGTGGAAAAATCACGGAATTCTTACAGAGACGCGATCTCCTTACGCCAGTCCAGTATTACTGGTAAAGAAGAAAACTGGTGAGCAACGTCTGGTAGTGGACTATCGGCGCCTCAATAACCAGACCATCAAGGATAAATTTCCGTTACCTCGAATTGATGATTTATTGGAATGTTTGAGGGACTGCAAATTATTTACTACATTGGACTTGGCACATGGATACCACCAAATACCCCTAACTGAAGAAGGCAAATTAAAAACTGCATTTATCACTCCTGATGATACAGGCCAATTCGAACGGATGATTTTTGGATTCACCAATTCACCAGTAGAATTTCAAAGACTTATGAATCAAGTTTTAGGACCTCCTATTGATACGAAAGCTTTATGTTACCTGGATGACATACTAATACCAGCAAATTCATGGCAAGATATGATTGAAAGGTTGAAGAATGTTTTTGAACGTTTAAGATCTGCAAAATTGACATTGAAATTAGCAAAATGCGAATTTGGCAAGGAAGAAGTTGAATTTTTAGGATTCATCATCAAGAAGGGTAAATTACAACCTGGTCCTAGAAAAGTTAAAGCCATTGAGAATTTTCCTGTACCTCAGAACATACATGATATTAGACGATTTTTAGGTCTAACCAGTTTCTTTCGACGCTTTGTTACCAATTATGCAAGAAAAGCTGAACCTCTCAGTCGTTTAATAAAGAAGAAGGAAAAGTTTGTTTGGAATCATGAACAACAGAAATTCTTTGACGAACTAAGAGCGCATTTCATTAATGAACCTACTTTAGCACTTTATCGATCCGGTGCTAAAACAGAGGTTCATGCGGATGCAAGTGCATACGGAATAGCAGGAATGCTTCTGCAGATGGGAGAAGATAATAAATTTCATCTTGTTTATTGCGTAAGCAAGAAGACTAGAGCTGCCGAAAAGAATTACCATTCGAGCAAATTAGAACTCATGACCATAGTATGGACAGTATATAGATTGCGTCAATTTCTCATTGGAATCAAATTTGATATAGTAACTGATTGCCGGCTCTAATATATATGAACACAAAGAAGTCGATAAATCCTCAAATAGCTCGATGGTTCAACCTCATTCAAGAATATGATTTCAATGTACGGCATCGGCCAGGTCAGAAGATGGCTCATGTTGATGCATTAAGCAGAGCCCCAGTATTAAGTTCTGAAGATACATTGGATTCGATGATGAGTAACAATTTGGACATATGTTTAACTTTAAGTATTGACGAGCAAATTTTGATGATTCAGCATGCAGATTCAGACATAAGAAAACTTAAAGAAATTTTGAAGAAGGATGTTGATGAAAGAACGTAATCGGAAAAGCATATGTTTCAAGATTATGTACTAAAGAGGAACCGATTGTATCGTATAGTTAAAGTTGAGGAAGTTCAGAAACTACTTTTTATGTGATTCCTAAGACTGCGAAAATGCATAGCTGTAAAGTTTCATGATTTGATGGGACATTTTGCTGCTGACAGAACTGTAACCAAGATTAAGGAATTATACTGGTTTCCCTCCATGACACGATACGTTCGTCGACATATCTCAATGTGTTTTGAGTGCCTTATGAATAAAGTGCCCCGCGGCAAGCAACAGTGTGTTTTGCATCCTATTAAACCAGGAAAAAGACCTTTCGCTACTATACATATGGATCATCTCGGTCCTTTTATCAGAAGTTCCAAAGGGAATCAAGAACTTTTAGTTGTGAATGATAACCTGACTAGAGATTCGTACGACTTCATCCTGTAAAAAGTACATCAACCAAGAATGTACTCGTGGCTCTAAAGGAACATGTAAATGACTATGGATTACCTGAACATATAATAACTGATCGAGGAACATGTTTTACTTCTCATCAGTTCCAAGAATATTGCTATTCAAACGGAGTCTCTCATACCTTAAATTCTACGAAACACCCTAGAGCAAATGGCATGGTTGAGAGGGTAAACAGCACTGTACTACCTGTAATCATGGCTAGTATGGAAGACGAGAGACAAAAAGATTGGGATTTACATATCAAAGAAGTTGAGAGAAATCTGAACAATGCAATTAATAAAACCAGTAGTAAGACTCCCTTCGAAATTTTGCATGGCTATATACCCCGATTCAATGATGGAATTAGTAGATGGCTAGCAGACGAAGATACGAATACATGGCATGAGCCCCAGAACATACAAGACGAAGCAAGAGTAAGAATTGAAGAACAACAAAAGCAGATTAAAATTAAATTTGATAAGAAAAAGTCTGATTCAAAATCTTTTGAAGTAGGAAATGTAGTAGTTGTTAGACGATCACCTAAATCTACAGGTGAATCAACAAAAACAGAACCTAAGTATCGAGGTCCTCTGGTAGTGATCAACGTATTACCTAACGACACACATAGAATAACCCAATCGGAGGAAAAAGAAAAGGGAAGATTCTATTGCACAACGGCACATGTTAGTCAACTCAAGTCATGGCAAGGCCATCCGGAGTCCATTAGTGGAGAGAGCGACACCGATGACTCTGAACATAGCTATGATGAGAATTCTTGTATTCCGGTTCAGTCAAACTCTGAAAACATATTGAAAAATATAGAGGATAATCAAGTTGCCAGACTCTCATTCAACGAAAGAAAGGATTCGGAAAGCAGTATTGAAGTACCGACCAGAAGATTTCTTAAGCGAACTGTGTGCAGACCAAAGCGTTACCAGGACTGATTTACTAGAACTAATTTTTTAGTGTATTATAAAGAAAAAGAACATATTAATAACAATATTTTAGTCAATCGTGGTCGATTGAATGTCAGCATGGTCGAGTGTTATCGTCCAATTAGTAACGTGCCTTGTAAATGTTTTAGAAAAAGCATTAGTCATAATTTAGTTGCAAGTGTGTGGCAACACGAGAGTAGAACGTGAGTATGTAAACAAAAAAAAAACGTTTTTCCATGTAATTTCGAACGTAGTTATGATGATACGAATAATGTAGTTACGAATAGCTAATGTGCATGTACATCTTCTGTTATTATTAATTATTAAACATCTTATACTTTCAACTGAGTAATTTGATTGCATCATTCAAAATAAGCAGTTACGGCGAGGATATTCCTAGGTTGTCACATACGAAAACGATACGACTTAGGTCTATACTTTACAGTAGTTTAATTTATAGTGCGCGATTCTCACAATTGGGAAACTAATTTAAAGAATTAAAATTGTTTGTAAAGTAATAAATTAAGTCATTCTATTTTAAAGGTTGCTAATCAACAACATTGGATCATGCAAAATACTGTTTCCCTCCTATATGTTTTATAAGTAAAAAAAATTCATTTTACTAAAATAATGAAAAAAGGCTATGATTTAGTTGGGACGGAACACACCGAAACGGTGTTCCGAAAAATATTTAATTTTGGTTTCTCTCATTTATTTCTTTACATCCCCCCCCCCTCTCTTATTATTTTTCCATATCATTCCATAAGAAGGTCACATATAATTTTATGTAGTATTCATTCATTATGTTTTGACTCACTTCACTTTATTATTATATTATATATTTGATTTTTCATCTTGAGTTTGGCATAATATGTCCCAAGAGGACTCAATGCCACAAAATCATATCCAATCCAATCCATAAGAAGGTTTAGAAATGAAGCAAGGAAGTTAGCATTAAAAAAACTAGTAATTAAGTCTCCACAGTGTTGACAGCGAATCTTTAAGAAACCTTTTAACTGTGCGTTCCGGTATTTTTTCAACTAAATAACTGATAAAAAGAATGCAAAAACCTTAAAATTAAACTTAGCTTACCTTTATCACTTGCCAGATTATTTTTCTTCTTAACTGGTGCGCAAAGCTTGCATTTAAAAAGAGGTGACTTTTCTTCCCATATTACCTCAAGCCAACCATACAGTGAACACCATTTCTGCACAAGCTGCTTATATGGCAAATCCAATTTTTTTCTTTTCGAGGCCCTATCATTAACATGCATTTTGCTACTATAAAATTTTTCATCGTGCGAAGACGACAAAGTTATAGATAGACACTAAGCATTCGCAATAAAATGTTCCTATTAGAATTGTCAGAAAAAGCACCGAAGCTTAAAAACATCGGATCGGAATATTTCAATCGTAATTAATAATTTAATAACAGAATTAAGAACAATTGCTTTCTCGGCGTATTTTATTCTTGCTCAAATGATTAAAAAGCGATCTTTTTTCTGATCCTATTCCGTTTTTTTTCTTTATTTAACTAGTGATCAAGGAAGTGATGTTTGGAACATATGCAGTAAAGATTTTTTTTTATTCGCAGTTTTGCGAAAGTGGTTACCATTTCTTTCGCATTCTCAGACCTTTATTTCGCATTTTGCGAAAAAGCGATCGTGGCTTAATCCCTGTCCTTAACATACACCTGTATAAGTAATTCTCTGCCAAAACGTAATTTCAATTGTTCTATAGCTTTCTCCTAACTGTTTCCCCCGGGTGGAAAACTGTTAATTAATTCTTCGGCATATACATTGGGATATGTATGCAAACGCATCATGCGGACCTAAATTATGGTCTTTATCGACTTTCTCAAATAGACCCCAAAATCTAACCCAGTTCCTTAAACCTCCATTAAATGTAGGCAACTGTATTTTAGTGTAACGTAATAATGTATTTTGCTGAGAAACACTACAATTCGAAAGAATGTCTTCTCTTTCTGAAAGCGAAAGTTGTTTCAACTTAAACTGTAACAACCGCCAACGGTCTATATAACTTTCAGATTCATCGATCTCTTTCTCTATTACATCATCTTCAACGTCTTCAGAAAAAAGAAACTTCTTGACTCTTTCTTCGAATTTACCATTAGCGTAGCTTTTTCCTCAATAACTCTTAGTTTAATTATTTTATCAGAAATTTCTAGGTTTGCTTCTTCAGCATCAAACTCATTACATGCTTCACTAAACAGTCTCCTCTGCTGAGTTCTATTTTTCTTTGCTGCTTCCATATCAATTCAGAAAGTAGGATAAACAAAACTCACTCAATAATCAGCAGTCGAGTCCTGTCACGGACGCCAGATGTTCCGTTTTTTAACTTCGAAATCAGAAGTATTCAGAGTATAGTTGGTGTAGTCAGTAATTTGGTACAGCTACACTCTACGTTTATGAGTGATGGCAACGGCTTGGCGATTTTTTTTGGCGCACTTCTAGTAGCGAGTTACGATACATTAAGGCAACCCATCTGTCGTTACGGTTGTGGTTTTCATGGCAGCCTCGGCAAACGGAAATTTTCATTTTGAATATACTAGAAAGTTCTTCCAAAATCTGTTAAAGTCGTTTGATTTCATTGGTTCGTTTGAAATTATTTCTTTGCTCCCATTGGTTATTTTGTTTTTCAAATATCCTTTGATTGCATTGGTGCTTTTAAATCGTTTTCTGTGATACCATTGGTCCATTTATTTGTATTTTGACAGTTGTGGAATTTTATTTTATTATACTAGTTTTCACGATAGGATTAAGAGTTCTGTTTTTTTGACCATTTTCGTTTTCATTATGTTTTTACGAAAGAATTCTGACGTTATCAGGTTGTATTATTTCTTGCTTCTTTTTCAACATGCCCACTGTATTTAGTGTAATTGATAAGTTTCAGGATATTCTTACCCAACATTCGTAGCTTAGTTTCTCTGCTGGTTCACAAATGTGTTTTGATATGTGCCTAAGCTTACTACTTTTTGTGAAAGATTTCAAAAAATATACTTTTTAAAGCGTTTTGAAATGTGTTTAAAAAGTGTGTTGTAAAAAGAAAAAAAAATTTGACAGAAAAAGAGTTAAAAATAATTTTTTCCTTGGCGATTTTAGAAGTGCGCCAAAAAAAAATCGCCAAGGCCGTTGCCATCGCTCATAAACGTAGAGTGTAGCTGTAGCAGTAATTTTCTCTAGCAAATTCGAAAAGTTAACTCAAAAACCATTTCTTTGCATGCATAATAAAAACTAGACTGTTGCCATTCGCAACTTACCAAATATATCAAAACAAAGATAACAATCGGGTAAAGTATCAATCCAACAGTAGTTGAAGAGTTAGAAAAAGAAGCTACGCTTGCATCTTCCAGTCGATCAGTACCTAGTATGTCCTGATGGTATTATAAAATCTAGTGGATTATATACAAGTGTATCTTTTCACAACTTTGATCGATTTGTGGATACTGCATCGGTTAAGGACACCTTACATGACACAGTTGGGATAATTTATCAAAATGAGATTGAAGATCCCATAACTATACTAGACATATTGGACAATAATCAACAAGAAACCATTGATGATAATGTTGCTGCTGAAGGAGATGGAACACAGCAGAAATGTAAGCGAAAAAGAAGACGAACATTTGTGGCTATTACTCCCGATTTGAGTCCCTACTGCAAAAGAGTTAGAATGGTCGAGCTTTTGTTGCCGAGTACCGATGAACGACGGTTAATAGTTCCACAAACGTTAGAACTAAAACTTAAATACATCTTACTAACTAAACTACGTAAATACATCTTGCCAGAAATTGAAAATCTATTTTTTTTTTTAATTTAACCAGCCGAATTATGCTTGTTGGTTGGTTAAATATCGCGACAACTTAATGACAGTTGAAGAAACTCGTCCTGAAATTGCAGAAGCTATGGAAAAAGGATTTTTTGGAATCCAGAGAACTGAGAAATCTTTTTCATGACAATCGATCTGACTCTTGAACAAACAATCAATGCTGAAGCTGGAAAGGGATTAATCGGTGTCATAAATTTTACAAATTCCATCTAAGCTCGTCAACGTTGGTGTAAGAGCCATGAAATCCGATCTACTGTTATATCATTTACATATGAGCCGTTTAAAGCCAAAGTGGTTTAAGTCCATTATACATTGTTGCGAGATATAGACTTTAAGTTGAATAGTAGTTGAGCTTCATGGACTGCATAATCTTGTGCTACCATCTGTGTGGTTATTTTGGGAATTAAGTGTTACACCACCTTTCCAATAAGTAGTTTTCCATATTCAGAATTTGTTACCAGCATTAACTCAGATTTTTCGGAAAGTGCACTTAAACCACTTTGGCTTTAATAGGCTCATATGAAACTACAGGTCTACAAAAGGGACAGGACGTAACATCAGATTTGGAAAAGCATAATATAAAGAGATACCAAATTGTTAAAAAAAAATTTATTGACGGTTTTTCAAAGTTTATGATTCTATTCGATGAAAGTGTTAACCAAAGTTTCAATGTTTCTGTTGGAAAAGCAGCTTCGGAAAACGTGGAAAGTTTAATTTTGGGTATTGGAAGTACGGGTTATGAATTACGCGAAAAGTTTATTTCTGAGTGTTCAGAATCAACCGAGAGATTTGAAAAAACAATTACAAGAGTATACATTATGAATTTTTCTGCTGAAACTGTAAAAAAGAGAATAAAAAGTGGGGATAAAATACAAGAAATACAGATGCAACGGGGATTTGTTTGGAAGGATGCTGGGTATATCAATGGATACCAATGTCTATTTTGAGAATATTTTATGCTATCCAATTATACAGATTCCAATGTGTTTATGCCATTTCGATGGGACCATTTGTTAAGGTATCCTACTGCGTTCGAAACCAATTTTTTGAAAACAAGCCAAAATTATTATTTTAACCATTTTTTATAGTATATTTGTACATAAATAAACATATAAAATTGAAAATTATACAAAATATACAAAAATTAATTTTTTGTTTGAACTTTTAGGTGAAAAATTGAGCAATATTTGACACCTACCGAAAACAGGATTTAAAAAATAATATTATAGGAAAACAAAATTTTTTTCTTTGTATGTATACCTCAGAGACCTAAAAATGTAATGAAATAATATCTAAAGCTTCCTTTAAAATATTCAAGAGATATTCACATTCGAAGTAACAATTTATGTATTTGGCGAACATTTTCCCTGCTTTTGTTTATATAAATAGCTGTAAATTTTCAGAAAATGATTTTTCATGAAAACTTGAGTTTCATTACACTCAGTACATTGTTTAAATTAATACGAGATAAGTTGCAAGGTGTTATAATAAAAACTTTTTATGTTATCTTGTTTTTCGTAAGTGATAAATCAGAAAAATGTAGTTTTCCAGAAATCGCATTTAAAGTTTTCATAACAGAAAATTTTTATGAAATTATTATTCAACTTACTTAAAACTCTCCAGCTTTATAAGTTGAACCTTCTTTCATCTCAATGTTTGAGGCTTTTTTCTTTCTCGAGGCTCTTAATATTTTTCTGGACACTTTAGCACTTGGTAGTGAATGTCTTTTCAAGTCCAAAATTCGCTCATTATCCAAGCTGTTATATCCAGCAATCATATGGGCTCCAGGATTCAAACTTAACAAATCTAACACTTTTCTGAAGCCTGCAAAACCCTTGTTAAATTGGATGACTGCAAGATAAGAACCAAAACGAAATGTTTCTAGTTCTACGAACACTTCTTTCGGAATTATGCTCCACAATACATTGTTGAAGCTTTCATTGGCATTTTGCGTTTTGCCATGCAAGCATTTATTCAGTAATTTAGTACTGCACAGCTCCATGTAAACAGGCTTCACAATATTTATAATTTTTTGTGGTAAGCCTTTTGATTTTTCGTTCATTTTTTTGCCAGAAACTTGACAACGTTGATAGGCACACCAACTCTCCGCACCTTTCGGACACTGGCCATGCATTGGGTATTTTTCCGAAGAGCAGCAGTGAAAAAATGCTGCTATTGTGGCAGACTGCATGCTTTCTAAATTGCCTTTGTTTGATCTTATGGCAATTCCATAGTAGTTTTGCAGCTTGTCGATCATCGTATCTGTTAATTTTCCCTTTCCTTTTATGGATGGATAAGATGATTTTTAGTTTCCGCAGCCGACTTCCTACTCTCTTCTGAACATGACCAATACATTCCAGTTTGGTCACGGAATTTTGTCCATAAATATCTTTTACAGACAAGAAACCTTTCGAATCCCCATCTCCATAATAGTCGTTATATTCCAAACCTCTCGAAGTTACAGAACGTTCAAATATTCGGTATGCTCCCACTGATTCCATGCTCGCAGCTGACCCTGTGTGATTACTTGAACACGTGTGGTTTGTTTTTAGACTTTTGAACTTATCATCTTTTGGACTTTTTTTAATTAGTTGACATACTCTACAAAACTGTGATAAAGTTTCAATGTCGAGAACTTTACCTGTGTCAATGGATATGGCAGTCACACATCCATTCAGAGATGAATATCCCCGCCTTTGCCAGGTACCATCTACCGAGACCCCACACTTTATCCTTTTATTCGTATTCATTTTCATATGTTTTACTTCTCCTGCAGCTTCATTCATCGAAATTTTGGCGGCAGTTGAAGCGGCAACCATAATTCTCTTTTCTAGAGCACGAAAAGAGCTTCTGGAAAGGGTCGGTAAATTCAGAGTAGCACACAGTTTCTTTAGAGAGGAAAATCCTTTTCCCAACAACCTTAGTCCAAAAACAAAGAGTAAATTTACATCGTAACTTTGTTTTTCTTGGAAGATGAAAATCCTTTCTCAAAAGAACAATTTCTGCACTTTACAGAAAAGTTAGCTGCCAGTCCAAATTTCGAATCCTCTTTTAAGCTCAAATCTTTCTCAAAACAAACAGAACAGCATAATGAAGAGAAAACTGTTATTAAAATTGTGACATCAAATAGTCTATTACCACATAGATTTTCCGTAACATTTTCATGCGAAACCGGTGCCAAATACGTAGGACAAATTCAAAAAGCGTGCTGCAAAAACGTAAGCAGAATAACTCGATAAAAGTACTGTTGCCAATATTTAAAACTTTATTAACACAATAATCTCGTTCCCAGATGTTAATAATGTAAAATAAAGTTTAAATATATTTCCAAAAATTAAATTACAAAAAAGGCCTTAAATACAACGGTTTGTTTACAAATACTGTCCCTTTAAACTGGAACTTCCGGTTCTTGTTTATGCCACTTCCGGTTTGTCAGTTCAAACAAAAAGTATTATAACTTTTGTTCTAATGATCGTAGAGACAAAAAAGAAACTGTTTTGGAAAGCCAAATGTATGATCTTTTAAATCAAGCAACAAAAAAAAGGCAATTTTTCTACGAAATTGGTCAGTTAAACGTAGTAGGATACCACCAAAAAATAATCGGCAACAGTCGGAGTTTTTGAAAACAAATCACAAACCTAGAAACATACCTAAAGTTTTTGATATCGTAATTGAAATTTTTGTAATTAATTTGAAATGAATGTTGATGGTTTCTTTCATTTAAATACCATGTGTGAAATGCCAACGACATTCGGTATTTGATCAGTGTTTACCCCCATCGATTAAAGATTACGAACGAGCACTACGGAATGAAGTAAACAGTGTGGATTTTTAAATTACCGGTCCAATTCAAGTACGTTCAACAGATTTTAATAGAGCTAAAAAGCATTAAATTCAAGCGGGCTCTCGTGTAGGATTTTTAATAGACCACTGGACTACACCAGAAATGGCGCCATTTATTGGTAACACAGTAATTAATTTAAGTTATGATCAGTGTTACTCTTACAGGATTGAAAATTATACTGTAATTATAACAAAAAATGATGTATTGTCTGACGAAAACGAGGAAGCGGACATCAAAATTGTACATCATGTGTGTAAAATTAATGATTTTTCCACTAGTTTCCTAATTAAATATTGCAATACATATGTTTTAATTATAACGCTAGGCAATATGGATCATCTGGAGTGTGACAGTCTGACAATTATCATGGAGTATGGTAACGGAAATAAAAAAAGGTTTATTAACATATCGCAATTGTGTACAGAATTATGACCATCACTGTGTTCCAGCTTTGCCTGGGTTTCATGCCTATACGGGCTGAGATTGCAGCCCTTCTTTTTTCAAAAAAAAAGGAAGCCATTTCAAATATTAAAATCTAATGAAGATTATCAAAAAGCTTTTACCAATCTTGTAGTTGCCCATGTGTCAAGTTTACGATACGAAACTTTTTCGGTGTTAGAAAAATTTGTCTGCGACATGTATGGCTTCAAAAATTTATCGGATATTACGGATAATACTGCTATATTACATAAATTTGGTTCAACATATTAAGCTCATAACGCTTATGAACCGTTCAAAAAAAATTTGAAAAGCTTCGATGCATCAAATTCGCTGAGTTACACTATAGCAACTCTTACGCACTCAATACATAACAAGCATTTGACGAAATGCATATCTACGGTTTCCAAGTAGGTATTCAGGAATGGATGAGATTTGCAAGATGAGAAATATGAATTTTACTGGTTCGAAGGAGATTGTATGCCAACTTCTGTTTTAGATGCTTTGAAAGTAGAAATTGAAACAGAAAATAACACAGATAATTAATAACTTTTTTTTATTCAATGAAATTTCATTATTTATCTACGCAATTGAAAATTAACTTTTTTTCAGACAACGAACAAAATATCGATAAATATGGTGAGGCGTATATTGAGGATGAGCTTACAGACGATGAAGCAACTGAGAATAATGAAGAGGAGGAATAAAATCGAAAATATATAAGCTTGCAGCTTTCAAGAAGTCCGGCAACAGCCGATAAACGTTCTCTATCTTTCTCATATCTACCCATAAGACTTTTGTCGCACTCAAGTAAAATCTTTATTCGCGTCGGGTAATTATTTAAAACCGTCGTATTCGTCTGGCTTTTTGCACATATTTTTAATAATTAATAAACATGCGAGAAAAATTTCAGAGTTGCTGAAGTATATTTTTAGCGTATATTAATACAAATTCAGGGTAGAGTCGGGTCATACTTTAAAACCGTTCAAACAGTCTAGGATTTTTATTTCTGGATTCTATAGACGCTAAAGTAAGATTTTAAAATTTTTCGAAGTGCCAGAGGATACTCTGCGGGATTAATTTTTTGCAAATGTCATGCTGAGCAATAGCGAACTAACCACAAACGCCGTTCCCGACTCTCTATTTAACTAACATTGATATACTACTATTTTTATAATTTCATAGTGCCTTAAATACCTTTCCCAAATTCGTCATCAGCTCTTGGACTATTCTTTCTCCGACAATCATTTTCTCTCGTAGGCCACTCTTTTCTTTTCCAGTAGTGTTGTTTGGCTCTGCTATCCCATTGGCACATGAAGCAAGGATATTTCGTGTAGCCCCCTTTGCGCTGACCAGAAGAAAGTTCACAATTTTAAGTCTGAGTGAGGAACAGGCCGTCTTGTAGAGGTTAAATTAGGATATGTCCACTTGCTGCAGTTATTTTGGGGCACAGTTACATTCTGCGTTTATGAACGGTGGCAACGGCTTTGACGTTTTTTTGGCGCACTTCTTAAGTTGCCAAGGAAATAATTATTTCAATAATCTTTTTCTTTCAAAAATATTTTTCTTTTTACAATGGAAAATGAAAGTTTGAAAACACATTTGAGAATGTTTTTAAAGGTATATTTTTAAAAACTTTCACAAAAAGTAATAAGCTTAAACACATTTCAAAACACAATTATAAAACAGCAGAAAAACTGAACTGCAAAGGTTGGGTTCGAAAACACTGAAACATCAATTACACTGAATACAGTGGGCATGTTGAAAGAGAAAACGATTTTTAAAATAAAAAAAGCAAGAAATAATACAACCTGACGCATCAGAACTGTTCCGAGAACAAAAATTATTAAACCAGTATATTCCACATGGTTACACACACATCACATAGCTCAGAAACACAACACAAAAGCAAGTGGACTGTATGAAACTCTTTACTGTGTTCTCCACACACATTGAGAATACACAACTCGCGGCACGGGCGTGGCCGCAACGGAATATATAAAATAGGACCAGCGCCATCTATCGGTGAATGCATCAGTACTGAGAGAGAGCATGCGTAAACATTCTCCCCCCGTTGAAATGTAGAGACATTCAACAAAACTACAAAAAAATTACAAGTTTAAAAAAGTCAATAATACAAACACAGTACACAAATAAATTATGTTGTGTTGTTGTTGTTGTGTCTAATCCTTCAGGATCTAGCAGCAGCTAGATCAAATCCATGAGACCATGAACTCTAGCAAAGTCAAGCACCAGAAGTGGGCAATCAAGGACATCCGCCAAAGTGAGCCCCAAGCAATCGAGGATATGTTCGGGGGAAGCCGGTAACAGTTGGCACTTGGTACACGTTGGGAAGACCCTGCGGCCAGAATCGAATGTCATGCATCTTAGGTGCCCACTAATAAGTCTCGAGACAGCCGTTTGATCCTGTCTGTCTTCGCCGAAATCCGCCTTCTGGTCTTTTCCTACCGTACCAGGGATGGGCAGGGGGGGGGGGTGAGCCAAACCTGCCGGTCACTATTTTTCGCCATGGAGAAAATCTCTTGAAAAGTTAGTACATAGTCTGTAGTTGCCGTTGCAGAACAGCCATTTTTTGCCAAGATATCCGCAACTTCGTTGCCAGGGACGTCGACGTGGGAGGGGATCCACTGAAAGTGAACCTCCCTACGCTTTGTAATAATTTTAAGGTTATTTAGGATCTGAATGCCTACGAGGTCATTAACCCGTCTCCAGTCCTGTAGATGTTGGATCGAGCTGCGGCTATCTGTAAGAATCCATATATCGCTAGAGTCTGTGGAGTGGAGGATGGTCTTTAATCCCTCCTTGATGGCAATCAATTCGCTCCTAAAGACCGAGCAGTTATCTGGGTTTCGTCTGGAGAGTCGAATAAAGAGATTCTCAATATAGATACCGCTCCCGGTGTGATTTGACTCGTCTTTACTGCCATCGGTATATATCAAAGTGTCTTCACTAGGAATACAATTAATAACCTCGAGAGCCAGCTGTCGTAGGTATTCAGGGACATCTGAGTTTTTGTTTGTGTGGGACAGAAGTTCAGAGTGGAAGTGAACTCCGGGTAAACCCTCAATCGGACTAACACAAGGTGTTAGAGATGAGTACTCCACCGGTTGCAAAATAATCTTCATTTTATCGGCCAGACTAAATGGACTATTCCTTTTGAGTCTCTGGTTATTGCTCCAGTTAGATAGATATTCAGAGGTTCTGTTCTGGTTTTCATAGAGCTTCTCAATTTGTTGAAATATTTTACCAAATTCGAGTTTCTAACAAGACTAAGGGGTGGAAGATTGGCCTCGTAAAGTACTATATCATTTGGGCAGCTGTTTCTCAGGCCCGTTATAATGCGAGCTGCACTCAATTGCACTCTCTCTAATTTGTGGAGGTTAGATGTTGAGGCGCAGAAGTACACTGGGAACCCATACTCAAGGATTGGCCTGATAAGCGCTATGTATGTAGCCCTGAGTGTATTAGCATCAGCGCCCCAGTCTCTACCGGAGATGTACTTGAGAATATTCAGTCTCTTACGGCTCTTGTTAACTAGATTTAGTATGTGCGCGTTACTTGTGATCTCCTGATCTAAGACAAAGCCCAAGTACTTCGGGTGTTTAACATAGGAAAGGGGCTGGTCCTGAAAGAGGACCTGGGGGTGATACGAGTACAAGTGTTTATTGGTGGTAAAGAATCCAACATATGATTTTGAGACATTAAAAGTCAGTTTGTGGTCGTTCGCAAAGTTCCACACATCAATTAACGTTGAATTTAAGGAAAATTCTATTCTGTTCACATCAGAACCAGAGCACCACAGCGCAATGTTTTCAGCGAACATTCCGACATCACACTCCTCAGGAATGATCTTTTCAAACCCAGCCAAAAACAATGAAAACAATGTTGGGCTAAGGACGGATCCCTGAGGGACTCCCTGGTGAGTTCTATACCAGTTGGAAAGGGTTTCTTTATACTTGACACGAAAATGTCTATCTCTTAAAAAGTCAGCAATCCAGGAAAGGGCGCTGCCCTTGATTTTAAATTTGTCATGAAGTTTTATAATAAGTAAGTTCCACCAGACTCTATCAAATGCCCTTGAGAGATCCAGGAATACCGCTACAGCGTGATTGGTAGGTTTGATGTTTTGAGAGTCTCTGATTTTTTGACCAAGGTATAAAACTTGATCGGTGGTACTGTGACCTCTCCGGAAAGCAAACTGTTCTTTTGGTAGAAGATTTTTGGAAGTGAGATAAAAAGTAAGTCTGGTGAGGATCATTTTTTCCATAATTTTGCATGGAATGCTTGTTAAGGCAATAGGTCGGTAACTTTCAGGAGAGTTTGCATTTTTGTCTGGTTTCCTGATTGGGATAATGGTTGCCCTTTTCCAGTTCTTGGGTAGTCGACCCTTTCTCCAGGAGAGATTGATGATGTCAAGCAATCTCTTCTTTGCCTGCACACCAAGATGCAAAATCATTTCAATCTGGTATGGGTAATACACACACGCGGTAGATGGCTCGTTTGTACACACCATATTGTGTTCTCACTTTCACGACCCTTACCAAGTTATCATTACCGTGGTACAGTTCTGTTATTCTTCCCAAAGGCCACTTGAAGGTAGACATGTTGTCCTCTACGAGGACGACCAGGTCACCGACCTTCACGTTGCCCTTTTTAAATAACCACTTGTTACGTTGTTGTAACTCACTTAGGTAGTTACGATGCCATTTATTCGAAACGTGTTGTACCAGACTGGTCACCCTTTGCCACCTTTTTAAGGCATTTTCGTTCAATTTAGTGAAATCAGGTTCAACGATAGAATTAATTGACCTGCCTATGAGAAAGTGAGCAGGAGTTAATGCACTTAAACCATCCTCATTGCTCGATAAAGGGCACAAGGGTCTGGAATTTAGAACTCCCTCAATTTGAACACTTACGGTCAAAAGTTCCTCGTACGTCAAATTTGCTCCGCCCACGACTCTTTTAAAATGGTACTTCACAGATTTTACTGCAGCTTCCCACAAGCCACCGAAGGAAGGCGCTCTCGGAGGGATGAATTTCCACTCAATTCCCTCAGCAAATAAAAAGCCTGCAAGCTGCTCGTCTGGCTCTTTAACGAGTTTCAAGAGCCTCTTGATTTCCTGATTAGCTCCAACAAAATTTTTGCCATTGTCCGAATACAATTTGGCACATTTGCCTCTACGGCTAAAAAATCTCTTTAGAGTAGCAATAAATGCCTCCGATGTGAGGTCCGACACAATTTCTACATGTATAGCTTTAGTAACAAAACACACAAATATACATATGTAGATCTTATGCAAGACACCCTTTCTTTGGTTACTATATCTGACCATAAATGGTCCACAAAAATCTACACCAGAGCAGTTAAAGGGATAATCGGGAACTACTCTGTACCGGGGAAGATTACCCATTAACTGTGACATCACATTTGGTTTAGTTTTAAAACATATAATACACTCATGTACAATTTTTCTGCACAGAGAACGACCATTCAAAGGCCAAAACTTTTCACTTACACAGTGCATAAGTGTAGATGCACCAATATGAAGGTTTTTCTTATGGAAATACACGCACAATTATTTGGTTTGTCACCTTATGATTACTAGGCAAGATTGCTGGGTATTTGTTATCATATGGTAGATTTGAATTACCCAGGCATTCACCTACCCGCACTACACCATCACTATCAAGAAAAGGATTTAAATTACTTAACTTACTGTTAGGTAGGACGCTTTTCTGACGTTAGAGGTTCCTCTAATCTCAGTGGAAAAAAACCTCCTTTTGGACCATTCGGATCAAGTATTTTTCAGCTTGGTCTAACTCTGAAGCACCAAGCGAGCCAGACACTATCACATTGCACTGTTTCACATTATTTACAAATCTTAATACATAACTAAATACACGAAGAACATTCACATAATTATTACTCCTGCACAATAAATCAGATAATAAAGATAATTCACAACATGTAGATATACAAACATTAAACACTGCCATATCAGACTCCAAATTCGTTTTTAGTTCACATGAGAACTCTGAATCATTCATAAGGGTTGAATTGGGTTGCCCACTGGATATCGCACCTCGCTGAAGGAATGGCGGGCCATTCCACCACAATTCCAGCTCTGGAAGGTCACGAGGGCCTAACCCACGCGAAATCACATCCGCAGGATTCAGAGCTGATGGCACATGATTCCACTGACAGTTTTCAGTCAGTCGTTGCACTTTAGACACGCGGTTGGCGATGAAGGTCTTAAGACGGTTCGCAGGTGTGTTCAACCACGCAAGGGCGATCGTCGAGTCCGTATGCAACACAACGTGGATCTCCAAACGTAGAGTAGCACGAACTTCCTCCACTAGCTGAGCCAAGAGAACACAAGCGCAGAGTTCCAGCCGTGGAATGGAAATCACTAATGGGTGCCACGCGGGACTTGCTTGCCAAAATGGTAGTTCTCGCAGCATCAGTTCCGATGGAAACACTGTAGGTAGACGACGGCTCCGTATGCTGCTTCGGACGCATGTGCACAGCCTTGAAGGACGATTCTTAAACAACCGACGGTCAAGATGTACCTCTGAATTTTAACCTTCTCGATGCACTTCAAGGTTGTCACAAATACGCTCCACTCTTCGGCGATTGGATCGGGAAGCACATCATCCTAATCTAGCTTCTGCTGCCACAGCCGCTGTAGAAGAATCTTGGCTTTGGTTATCACTGGGCCCAAGAAATCAAGGGGGTCATACAGCCTGGCGATCACACTTAGCACCTCACGCTTGGTGTATGACGGTCGACTAGAAATTGACACCTTGAAGACGAAATGATCTTGAACCGGCTTCCAGCTGATGCCCAACGTCTTCACAGAGAACTCCGTGTCAACAGTGAACGAATGTTCAACAACAGATGACAACGAGCTGTTCAGCAATTCATGGGAATTGGAAGACCACTTGTGAAGAGTTATTCCGCACGACTGCAAGGCATCTCGCAGCTGTGATTGTAGTTCTCGGGCGGTCTCCAGGTCAGGCGCCCCAGTCACGATGTCGTCCATGTAGGTGTCGTGCAGCAGAATTTCAAGAGGAAATCTCAATTTCTCATCCTTGGCATGCTGCTGCAGGGTCCTTATGGCAAGGAAGGGTGCATTTGACGTGCCATAAGTGACAGTTTTTAAACGGTAAGTTAAAACCTCCTCGTTGACACCAGTCTTCCACACTATTCTCTGAAGATCTCGTTGTTCTGGATCGATGAGGATCTGCCGATACATTTTTTGAATGTCGGTAGTGAAGGCAAACTTGTGTCTCCGACACCGCGTAACTTTTTCGAAGACGTCCTAAGTGACTTCTCCCTTCATCAGAACGTCATTCAGACTCATGCCTGTTGTGGTGGGTGATGAGGCATTAAAGACAACTCTCAGCTTAGTTGTCAGTTTATCACGGTGACCATGATGGGGTGTGTAGTAGTGTATGGGTGGTTCATTTGACTCAATAACCTTCTCCATATGACCCAATTCCTCATACTCCCTCAAAAAATCCACATACAACGACAAATACTCGGAATCCCTAGACAGGCGCTTCCACAACGAATTAAGCCGCCTCACGCAATGTCTTTAGAATTTCCTAAACACGACGGATCTTTACTCAAGGGCATTGCTACTACATATCTACCCTCCTCATCTCTTCTATGGGTACGGACGAAGTGATTCTCACTCAACGATGCCTCTGTATTCCCTATCCGCTCCATATCAACGTTTTCGATTTCCCAAAATTGCTTCAATGCTTTATTTAGGTCATCATCAAGAATTAACCCACAATGAACGCGATTATCCGCTACCTGATCAACACTCCCACTTGCAACGTAACCAAACACCGTATTCTGCAACAATAACTGCGAATCTTGAGCATAGATTTGTCCAGGCCTCAATAATTCATAAAAAACTTCTGCACTCAGCAACATGTCAATTTTACCTGGGACATTGAAACTATGATCAGCTAATGAGACGAATTCTGATACGTCAACACATACATTAATCACCTTGCTTGGAATGAGATCGGTTATCTTGTTGACCACTAACATAGACAGTTCTCTCTCGTAACTCTTATCCCTGTTCGTTACCGAGGTCCTCACACAATTATTAACAACCATTGTTGCGTCATTAACACACGAAACCACGGTATTTATTTTATCCATTTTTAATTTCAACCTTTCTGCACATGCCTTAGTGCACAGATAAGATTGTGACCCGACATCCAGAAGGCATCGCACTTCGATCCACTCTGAATACTTATTTTTGACTAGAGCCCGAACTGTACTCAACAACACAGTTTTTGTTTTGTTTTGCTCCAAACTTGTTGCGACTATTTGGGGTTGGGAAACTACCTCCGCCTCTCCTACCCTACCGCTCTGCCTCGGAAGAAACTGAGCAGGTGCATTTGTTTGTGAATTAGGGTTGCCGGAAACTAAATCCCCTTCACGCGGAAAATGAATCAGCTGATTGTGGGGTTGGCCACAGAAACAGTTTCTTACTGAACGGCATTCACGAAGTTTGTGTGGCAGAAAGGAACGAAAGCACAATTTATTCCGCTTTACTACATCCACTCTTTCCCAAACTGACACCCTCTTAAATTGGGGACATGTGTAAAGAGGATGAACCACATTTTTACAATTAACACAATTTGCACTTTTTCTCTTCAGACATGAATACTTTAGTTATATTCCTATCCTCACGCCAATTAGGATTTTTCTGCCATTTACTCGTATATCCTCGAAATCCTCTCGTTTCCCCTGCTACATTTCTACTGGCTAACTCATTTTTGCATTTACCTCTCGATGATAAGTAAATGTCGCACTCCCGACCAAGCTGCTAGGTTTGAAAAAGGGTCTCGCCCTGTTTTACCCCGATGTGAGTCATTAATTCCCGATCAAGCGTTTCGAAAATCTTAACGGAAACCATGAGCTCGCACAGGGATTTGAATTCTGTTACCTTGCGCAACTGACAATAATAGTCAAACTATGCGCACAACCGAGAAGCAAACTGCACATAATTCTCAGATGGTAACTTCTGGGTCTTTTAAAGTTGCTCAGGCATTCCTGGGGGGTGGGTTCAAATTCCTTCAACACTAAACCTTTTATTTTCTCGTAATTACCTAATTCCTCCTGACTCACATACACTAGCAAGTTATTTACCTTTTCGCCCAAAATATTCAAAAGAATCTCTGCTTTCAATTCGTTAGAAACTGATTTGGTTTGGAATGCCTTTTCCAACGAATGGAAAAACAGATTAAACGATTCTGCTTTAACAGGCACTGGAAAGGTCAAGGAGTCGGTTCAATGCCTTCTGTAGTTAGGGATGTGTTCACTGAATTTCTTTTCGCGTTCGCAATTTCTAGCTCCTTTTCTAATTGGGATAATTTTAATCTCTCCAATTCTATTATGTTTTCACTATTTAATTTATCCCTTTCATTTTCCAAGTACACTTTCCTTTCTTCTAAAATATTATCAATAAGGCAACGCAGAAATTCACTATCATTTTTGTACACATCACTAGATTCAATTAACTTCTTAAGCTGTACTGCCCCCAGGGGCATTCCTTCTTTAGGTTTGTACGGGCTTCACAACCCCGGGGTACCTGAGTGATCTTTTCTCCCTTTCGTTCTTCTCCTAATCTACCCTTCTGCTTTTTCCTTTTTCTTCCTCCTTCGTTGTGGTTGCCTCTTCGGAGGTGAGGGCTCCCCTTGAGAAGCTTTTCGCCAGTCTGTGCTTTCAGCTCCTCTTGGGGATTATATCACCCACGTGTTTGCCGTGCGTGGAGACCTGTGTCTTCGGAAAAGGTGATCCTGGCGATTGAGGGACAACATAACGCCCCAATACATTGCTTCGGCTCCTGCTTCGATAAACAGGAGGTGTACTTTGGTCCCAGTACATTGATCGGCTGGTGGGTATCTCCTGCTAGGACTAAGGACCTGCTCACCAACTAGCTCCTTAGGGCAGTCATAGAGGTGAGTTGGGTTCGTATAGTCCCTGGCTAGCACCGGTACAGGAACCTGTATCCCCTCATTAGACTCCATCGTGGGTGGTGCCGCTGGGGACTGAATAATTCTTTCTAAAACATGGAAAATCAAAATTCTGCTTCTACTTCAGTGGAGCATTTATGTGAAAAATATAATGATAAAAATATACCGCAACAAAAATTCTTTATAATGAAGAGTAACCAAGGAAATTTTAAAAACTTATCCGCTATCTTGCTTCACAAAACAATATTGGGAATGGTTGGTGAGACCAAAAATATAAAAAAAACACTAGCAGGAGATGTACTGATAGAAGTATTAAATAAAACACAATCTTTAAACATACAAAAAATTAAATCCGTTGGTCCAATAGAAGTAACTGCAACACCCCATAAAACTTTAAATTCATCTCGAGGCGTAATATCTGAATCCGATTTAGTTCATGACACCGAACAAGATATCTTAGAATCCCTGTCCAATCAATATGTAATCAATGTCAAAAGAATAACTACATCAAGAAATGGCCAAAGAATACCCACCAAACACTTAATAATAACCTTCAATACACCAAGCATACCAAAACACGTAAAAATAGCCTATATGAATTGCCCAGTTAGACCTTTTATACCAAATCCAGTCCGTTGCTTTAAATGCCAAAGATTTGGCCACTCTTTCATGGCTTGCCGTGGCAAAGAGACCTGTGCAAAATGCTCTAGTACAGATCATAAGACCGATATCTGTACATCATCATCCCTTTGCTGTGTCAACTGCAAAGGTGATCATCCAGCTTTTGCCAGGTCTTGCCCTAAATTTCAAAACGAAAAAGAAATACAAACAATTAAAGTTCAACAAAATATTTCATTTCCGGAGGCCCGAAAAATTGTTATTGATCGCACCCCGAAACCTGGAATATCTTACTCTTCACAATAGTTAAAAAAACCTTCAAAACTAACTCTACTCAAACCGATGTAACTATATTTAAGCCATCTGACCAACATAAAACTTCATCCAACCAACCCATAACGCCTTCTTTTTCTAAAGCATCAGCTACAACCTCAACAAATACAAAACACATAAACCAAACAAATCGTCCTACAAATACTTCTTTAAAAAGAACTATATCATCACAATCAACTAACTTTAAAGTACAAAAAAGTTCCTCACAAACCTCTCTTCAGCCTGATGTCTCATCCAGAAACTTAGTAACTGATCCTTCAACCAGTGACTTGATAAACCTTTATAATACCGAAAGTGATATTTCCTCTGTAGAAGGTGATGACTTGGAGACTTCGCCACCCAAGCCAAGGAGGGACAAACCTCGTCCTAGAGCGAGAAAACACAAGTAGTTTTTCTTTTTCTTTTAAACTTATTTTTTATGGCTTCCTTTCTTTCCTGGAACTGCCGGGGTTTTCGTAACAGATGTGATGATGTAAAAGACATTATAAACAAACATAAGCCAGCTGCAATCGCCCTCCAGGAGACCTATCTAAAAAGCAATGATACCATCAACATTCGTCATTTCACAATATTTAGAAAAAATTACGATGATGGCCAAAGAGCATGTGGAGGTGTTGCAATGCTTACCTCCCATGACTTTCCTGTGACCCAAATTAACCTTGCAACAAATCTCCAAGCTGTTGCTGTAAGACTTCATGTCAATATTTTATTAACAATATGCAATTTGTACCTACCTCCTAATACCCATATCGCCACTTCTGACATAAATAATTTAATAGATCAGCTCCCACAACCATTCGTCATACTTGGTGACCTAAATGGCCGTCATATTCTCTGGGGCAGTTCAGATATTAATAATAGAGGGAAACAAATTGAAAAAGTAATAACAGATAATGTTTTATGTATTATGAATGACGGCCAACCTACTTACATTCACTCACCTTCACTTACTTACCATTCAATAGATCTCGCAATTTGCACTCCTTCAATTTTACCATTTTGGACCTTTTCTGTGGATTCTTACCTTTACAATAGCGACCATTATCCAATTAAACTAAAATATTCAGGCCAATGCCAACCTCTCACTGTCAACCAATCCAATTATATTTTTGAAACTGCGAACTGGCCACTTTTTACTAGCCTTGCTGAGATTACTAACACTGTAGAAAATGATGATATCGATGAAGTTACTAATAAAATAACAGACATAATTATAGATAGTGCTGACGCCTCAATTAAAAAAGTTATTAATAAGCCTAAAAAACAGAAGAAACCTTGGTGGAATGAGGATTGTAGCGATGCTTACCGGAAACAAAGGAAGTCCTGGAATATCTTCAATAGATATCCAACAAGTGAAAATTATATTATTTATAAAAAAACAAAAGCGGCATTTCGAAAAATACAACGACGTAGTAAGAGGGATTCTTGGGTGAATTATGTAAACAGTATAAATAGCAAGACCACAAGTAAACAACTATGGAACAGGATCAAAAGAATATCCGGTGTTTACCCCAATAGACAAATCCCGATTCTAGAATGCAATAACCAAGCCCAATATCAGCACCCAAAGATATAGCAAACGCAATTGCTTCATGCCTTTCCGAAATATCCAGCTCCACTAACTACTCTGAAAGTTTAAAAAAAATTAAATTTGCTGTTAAGAATAAAGTTAATTTCACTTCAAACCGTATATTATCATATAATTGTGATTTTACTTTTCCCGAATTGACAAAGGCTTTATCCTTAGTTCACAAATCAACTCCTGGCCCATATAATATTAGTTATATCATGCTAAAACATTTATCAAATAGTTCTATAAATAACCTCCTGAAGTTTTATAACAGAATTTGGAATGAGCACACTTTTCCGCAGTCATGGAGGTATGCTACCATAATACCAATACTGAAACCGAATAAAGACCCCAAGAATCCTTCGAACTACCGTCCAATAGCCCAGACAAGCTGCTTATGCAAAATTCTAGAAAAGATGGTCAACGCGAGATTAGTTTTTATTTTAGAAACAGATAAATGTCTCTCTCCACTTCAAAGTGGTTTCCGAAAAGGTCGATCCACTGTTGACAATTTGGTTGCTCTAGAGACTGAAATTAGAAATGCTTTCGTTCAAAATAAACATCTCGTCTCGATATTTTTTTATATTGAAAAAGCGTACGATCGAACGTGGAGACATGGAATTTTAAAAGACATTTTTAACTATGACATAAGAGGAAATCTGCCTATTTTTATTCAAATTTGTTTACAAAAAAGATATTTTAAAGTAAGGATTGGATCTATTTTCTCGGATGTTGTTATACAAGAGGGAGTGCCACAAGGCAGTGTTTTAAGTGTAACTTTATTTATTTTAAAAATTAACAATATCGTTTCTCAATTGCCTCCATCAGTTAAAAGCCTGATTTACGTTGACGATCTGCAAATTTCATGCGCAGCAAATGACATTCGTTTAATAGAGAGACAACTTCAACAGGCCGTTAACAAAATCACTAATTGGACAAATGAAAATGGATTCAGCTTTTCACCTTCAAAAACTGCATGTGTTCATTTCTGCAGAAAACGAAATCTTCATCTTGACCCTGAAATATTCTTCAAAGATATTTTAATTAATGTTGTGGACAATTTTAAATTTTTAGGTATCATATTTGACAAGAAGTTGACTTTTCAACCGCATATTTTAAATCTACGCAAACGCTGCGAAAAGGCTCTTAATACATTACGGGTTTTATCAAAATTATCATGGGGATCTGATCGAACTTGTCTTCTAAAAATATATAGAGCATTAATAAGATCTAAATTAGATTACGGCTGCGTGGTGTATGGCTCAGCCAGAAAATCTGTTCTACAAACACTGAACGCTATCCATCACACAGCTTTGCGTTTATGTTCTGGTGCCTTTAGAACTTCACCCGTTAACAGCTCGTATGTAGATTCTTTTGAACCTTCCCTGGACTTAAGACGACAGTTGTTATCACTAGAGTACTATTTTAGAATTACCTCAACCCCTCATCACCCATTGCATACCATTCATAACAGTCCTTATTTAAAACGCCTATATCAAGCTAAAACATCCTTTATCACTACATTCCATTTAAGAATGCTAGATTTGATGAACGGATCCGAACTTTCTTCACTTGACGTCACCCAGAAAAAACTGAATTATTTCTCTCCTTGGTTTAATCATGATTTTGAATTTCAAAACCCTTTCCAATATTTTTATAAAGCAGATACCTCTGATATTATTTACAAGCAACTCTTTCTAAAGCATTTAGAAAAATACTCTAATTTTATACATATTTATACGGACGGGTCTAAAAGGGCAAACTATGTTGGAGCTGCGTTCACTATTAATGATTCCCTTCACAGTTTTAAACTTCATTCTTCATGTTCTGTTTTTACCGCTGAAATAATGGCCATCTATAAAGCACTAGAAAATATATCTCATCATTGTCATAAAAAATATATCATTTTCACAGATTCATTAAGTGTTTTACAGTCATTGAAACATCCTGATCATGACAGTCATCCCATCGTTTTAGAGACATTAAAAAGAATTTATCATCTCTCATCCACAAATTTTAACATAATATTTTGTTGGATTCCATCTCATGTTGGTATAGGAGGAAATGAGACTCGACAAAGCCGCCAAATCGGCTGTAAATAATATTAACCATACTATCCCTTATCGTGACTTAAAATCTTGCATTTATAAATTTTCAGAGGAAAAATGGCAGAATGATTGGAACGAACAAACCGAGAACAAACTTCACTTTATTAAACCAAATATAACGCAATGGCAGTCACCAGATCAAAGACGGCGGCAGGTAATACTAACACGTCTCCGTATTGGACACACTAGGATCACCCATAGACACCTCCTCCTCGGAGAAGATCATCCCATTTGTAATTACTGCATTTGCCCACTAACAGTAAAACACATTTTAATTGAATGTTCTCATTTTAATAGGCAACGACTGATACATTTTAATTCTTATAACTTGACTTTAGAAGACATGATTGGAGAGAATCCTCATCCAAATATTTTTAACTTTTTACATGACATTGGTTTTATCCATCACATATAATTTTATGTAGTATTCATTCATTACATTTTGACTCGCCTCACTTTCTTGCTATATTACATATTTTATTTTGAGTTTGGCATAATATGTCCCAAGAGGACTCAATGCCACAAAACCAAATCCAATCCAATCATTTAAAAATCTTCTAGATTGAATTTTAAAATTCGCCTCGAACCAAAAATTGCAAATAATTCGGACTACCAGAGTGCCAAATCTTATTACTGTAAGTGCCATAGAATCGTCAGGATTTGGCGACAAACACTTCCTTTTATAATAGTAGAGATGTTTCAGAAATTTCTAGAAAATCTGGAACTCCTTTTCACTTGATCAAAAACATTTTTCTGAAAAAAATTAACTAAAACGCAGCCAACCAATATAAATCTGTATCCAGTGATGACAGTATAACTTTACGCATCCATAGTACACATCCTGTTTACTATAAGCTCATGCCAAATTTGGGATGATTCGTTTTTCCTCAGGTTCCTCTTTTTCTTGGGGTCCTGACCCTTGTTTTATATTCCTTTTACTGACACCAAGATGTCCACAAAGGAAAGTTTGAATTCGTTATGGCAAGAATCTTGGGATCTTCAAATCCACAATAAGCTCCATTCCATCAAACCATTTATTCATCCATGGCCATCAGCACCCATGCGAAGGAGTGACGTCAAATTGACTCGCCTTCGTATTGGACATACTCGTTTCACTCATCGTCATCTGTTTCTGGGAGAGAGCGTCCCAAATTGTAATTCGTGCTCCACCCCTTTTACTGTAGATCATATTTTAATTGTCTGTCCTGTTTTTAACTATCAACGTCTTAAATTTTTTAAGTACTTTTTTAAATCTGCGAGATTTGATTGGGGAAAATCCCCATTCAAACCTTTTTGCATTTTTACATTCAGTTGGTTTTTTAAATCTCATATAGCGCTTTTATCCATCACAATACTTATAAAATCTATTATTTATATGCTATTTAAATTTTTTACTGTATCGTTCATCAGACTGCTTTAATCAAAAAAACTATTTCAGATCATGATGCATTATTTTCCCTCACGAGTACTTTTTATATTCATTTTATGACGAAATAAATCATGTATCATGTTGCGCAAGACATAAATCTACCTTTTATTAAATAATTTTATACTTACATTGATTTTATTTATTTTTATCTTGCGTTTGGCGCAGTTTGTCCGCTTTTGGACCTTGCGCCATAAAACCCCAAAATCCAATCCTTGTTTTATAAAACTTGATCCATCCAGTCAACAAGTGGACGATGACACCACCAAGAGAAGTGAAGCAACAGTGTCATCAGCATCTTCCACCAGAGTAACCACACAAAATGGGAAAATAACTGCTTTTTATTGTGGAGCTGTCGTGGCTCAGTGGCTTTGCCCATTGGGCTGGCAGCCTTCAAGTGGGTGGCACAGGTTTGATTCCTGTCAGGTTCTATTCCTCCCCGAGTGTATTTCTCTTGTGTCAGAAAAACCGTGTGTGTGCATGGAACAACATAGAATTGCTCCATGAAACCCAAGTAACACTTTATTGTATACTAGCAGTACCCAAATGGCATGTACTGTGACAAAGTTATGCTTTTAAAAAGTCAGCCTCACTGATTCCAACAAAACCCAAATTTAACAGTAATAAACAAAACATTGCACTAACGATAAAAATTAAATGTCGCTTTATTTTCAAAGTCTGAAGAAAAAAGCAAGAAACAGATATAGATTCCCTGGCTCAAATCAAACAGAACACTTCCATTTAAAACAACCAATGAAACGAAAGGAAAAAATAAATTTAGAAGCTGTGATCTCTCTCACACAGTGTTGCCATTCTTAGGAAACAAAATATTAATTAAAAAATTTTCTTGATTAAATTTAAAATTCGGGCTTCAAGGTGCATTAGTCACCTTTAGGACTTCCTGTGTGCCAAATTTCAGGACTAACTGGTATAGATTCGTCTGAAGACACAAACACGCTCTTCCTTTTATAATAGTAGATTGTTAATTGATTTATAATTTTATTTATATTTCCCTTGAAAATATTTTCCATGAAATTTTAATTCCCTAATCTTGCGAGAGTTAATTTTATTTAGTCTGAAAATAATTTAAATGAGGTCCTTAAAAAAATGTAACCTCTTGTAATAAAAACCCTTGTATTTTTGTTTAGGTGAAATAGTGGGATCTCTGATATCAAGAATTTAAATGATATTTTTTATATAAAACTAGCAGACCCGGCCACGCGTTGCTGTGGCTACGGTTTTAATTATATTGTAGCGAAACTTATTCTCTTCGTCTGAAAATCGAGGCTCAGTCGGTATTGCACCTTACTGCGAATCGGAAGGTACGGAGTTCCAATCCCACTAGAGGCAAGTGGCCTAAAAGTAGATTTCATTTTAAAGTTTCCTTTCTGTTTGTTTCTCACTTCTTCAGTAATATACTTATGTTAATTTCTAGAACTTTCGAATTCTCGAATGTTCGATTCATTTTCGGAAAAGGTATAAAAGGAGATGTATCGCTCAGTTCAAGTGAATAATCAAGTCTCGAGTTGAGATCAGTAATCTTTGTCCTCGCTTGCCTTTTGCAAATATACACGAAGAGGTTAGCTTACCTATAATAAATCTACACGACATTTTGGTGGAGGCGCCGGGTAAAATAAATACGGCGGAAGAACTTCGCAGAAGTCTACGTCTTCAAGGACTCCCTCCTGAGTTTGGCTATTTACCGAATCCAAGTAGAGGCCCGAGGAAAATGTCTGACCATGAAGACACCGAGCAAAAGCTCCCAGTCGCCAGCTCCGCTCCAGTCACCATCGCACCAGTGCCGTTCCTGACCTACCAGCCACCCAGAAGTCCATACATATTCTCTGGAGACGACCAACCAGATGTTCGCCGGTGGCTCAAGGACTTTCAACGAATCGCCAGCTATAACCGTTGGGACGAACAGATGTGTCTGGCAAACATCATATTCTACCTCGTCGGAACAGCCCGACAATGGTTTGATAACAATGAGGACACTTTTACTGATTGGACTTCGTTCAGTAATTCCCTGAACAACACGTTTTGCCAAACAGATGACATAAAGCGTCAAGCTGAAAGACTGTTGGTTACACGTGCTCAACAAATTGGCGAGACGTCTGAATCATACATCCAAGACGTACTCGCTCTATGCCGAAAAGTTGATCCTTCCATGCCAGATGTCGAGAAAGCAGCCCATCTCATGAAGGGGATTGCAGAGGACTTGCACCATATCCTATTGGTTCAGGACTATGAGACCGTCGATGCTTTTGTGAAACGCTGCCGTCAAATAGATAGCCTCCGACGAAGACGTATCACCCGACCAAGATTCCAGAGGCTGCCAAATGTTTCTGCAGTTTCGACCGAAACAGACATTGGTGATATAAGATCGCTGGTACGAACAATTGTCAGGGAAGAGCTTCAAAAGCTCTTGCCGGAAGTGCAAAACTACACGAACGACGACACTGCATCACCAACGGACGTTGCATCTCTGGTCCGGGAAGAAGTTATGGAAGCTCTAGCACCACTCACAGGTCCAAGAAGACGCAACGCCCCTCCCCGAGTTTCAGTTCCAGTTAGGTCGCAGCCGAGACGTGAGGCCAGAAACAGCGCCGTTCCGCAGCGTAAGACAGACCTGTGGAGAGCTGCCAATAATGTGCCTATCTGCTACCATTGCGGACGCCCAGGACACGTGCTGAGGTACTGTAGGGAGAGACGACAAATATTTGCAGATACAAGAGCCCTCAGAACATCTAACCCTCGACGAGAAATTGACACCGAGTCCCTACACAGCTTTGACGACAACTATGCACAACATGTACAGCCTACTTCTTCCAGTTTCAGAAGTAGTTCACCATACCCTCGCCGCTCCTTCAACCGCCGACAGTCACAGTCGCCTGTTCGCCGCTCCAGCCGTTCTCCACGCCGACCAAATGAGGAAAACTAACTCAGGCGACCTGTCCAGGAGGTAAGGCCGCAGTTGAAGAAAATCCTCCGACGTATACTACAACCAAGTTAAAGAAAAATTCCACCTATATCACAGTGAATGGACAATGTGTAAAAGCCCTTGTTGATTCTGGTGCCGATTACTCGGTCATATCTGAAGAATTACGCGTACAATTGAATACTCCTATGTTTACTGAGGATGGACCTGTACTGAAAACTGCCTGTGGAAAATCTGTAGCCGCCTCAGGACGCTGTGTATTAAAAGTCGACTTGAATGGGACTGTGAAACCGTTTGAATTTCTGGTATATCCACATTGTAGCCACCAAATGATACTTGGATGGGACTTTTTCCGTGCCACTGATGCTGTCATAGATTGCGGAAATGAAGAACTTCAACTTGCAGAAATCCTTCCAAACAACCAAGTGTAAAGTAAATCAGATTTCTCTTGCACCTTGTTTGCCGCAACAGATTATGTAATTGAAGCCAATTCGACAAAGCAAATATTTACTCTTAATCCAGAAATTCCAGAAGTAGTTAAAGCTATGATTATTGGTAATACGATTCTCACGTGTGAAAGAGAGCTGTCTATACCAGCCTCAATCGTTAACGTTGAAAATGGCTGTTGTAAGATATGGGTTACAAATTTCTCTCGACGAATCCAACTGATACCAAAGGGAATGAACATAGCTTGCATAACGACAGTAACAAACGATGCAATTTGTTCTTTAAATGATGAAGTTCGAGAAGGTTCTAAGAAACACAATTCCAGAAGGCGATTAAAACGAGAAGCATTTAAAGAACTTTTAGATACTAAGCTGACTACTATTGAAGAAGACGAGTTATTGAATCTGCTGGAAGAATTTAGTGACATTTTCGACTTTAACAGGCAATTGAAGAAATCCAGTGGTAATTCTGTGAAACACAAGATCGACACAGGTGACAGCGTCCCAATCAAGCAGAGACCTTACCGTATATCAGCCACTGAAAGACGTGTGATTGGAGACGAAATACAACGGATGCTAAAAGAAGACGTGATACAACCATCAACCAGTCCATGGTCATCTCCAGTCGTACTTGTGAAAAAGAAAAATGGTGAATGGCGCTTTTGTGTCGATTACAGAAGATTGAACAAGGTCACTAAAAAAGACGTCTATCCACTACCACTATGATGGATTTAAAGTCCGGCTACTGGCAAATAGAGGTTGATGATAAAGATAGAGAAAAGACAGCCTTTGTAACGTCAGATGGTCTTTATGAATTTAAAGTCATGCCATTCGGATTATGTAACGCCCCCGCTACATTTGAACGGATGATGGACACGGTACTACGAGGCCTGAAGTGGAATATCTGTCTTTGCTACCTAGATGACATCATTGTGTATGCACCGAATTTCCAAGAACATCAAATACGCTTGAGGAAAGTTTTGAAATACATCCAAGAGGCCGGACTGACTCTAAATTCCACCAAATGCTCATTTGGCAAAAAGAAACTGACGATACTGGGACACCTTGTTGATCAACATGGAATCTATCCCGATCCACAAAAGATAGCCGCTGTAAAGAATTTTCCTGTTCCAGAAAATATCGCAGATGTTCGAAGTTTTCTGGGCCTGTGCTCGTATTACCGACGATTTGTCAAAAAATTCGCTGATATTGCAAAACCCCTGCACGATTTATTGAAGAAAAATGTGAAGTTTTCTTGGAATACTTCACAGAAGGAATCTTTTTCAACTCTCAAAAAAATTACTAACAAGTGAACCTGTTTTGGGGCATTTCCTTCCAAATGCAGAAACGAAGATACATTCAGACGCTAGTGGTTATGGCATCGGTGCAGTACTAATACAGATCCAAGATAATAAGGAAAGACCAATAGCCTACGCATCCAGGTCCCTGACAGTCGCTGAAAAGAACTATTCTACAACCGAAAAGGAGTGCCTTGCTGTCGTCTGGTCGATCAGTAAATTCAGACCGTATCTCTTCGGAAAACCCTTTACCGTAGTAACGGATCACCACTCTTTGTGCTGGCTAGCCAATGTTAAGGACCCATCTGGAAGACTTGCACGATGGGATTTAAGGTTGCAGGAGTACGACATCACCATAGTCTACAAGAGCGGTCACAAACATTCCGATGCCGATTCGCTGTCGAGAAAGCCTCTTCTCGAAACATTAAACGAAAACGGTGATGAAATACCCTTTCTTTCAGCCATCACAGATTACAGAAAAGAGCAGTTAAAAGATAAGCAGCTGAAGCCCATAATCAAAATTCTTAAAAGAGGTGACGGATACCGAAGTTATCAACTTAGAAACGGTGTGGTTTACAAAAGAAACTATGATCCTATGGGACAGCAATGGCTCTTGGTCGTACCGAAACAACTCCGCAGTGATGTCTTAAAGAGTCTTCATGATGCCCCAACCGCCGGTCACCTCGGATTCGCCAAAACCTACGACCGAATAAGGAGGAAATACTATTGGCCAGGACTATATGGGAGCACACGCCGATATGTGTCACATTGCCGAGAATGTCAAAGACGAAAATCTCCATCGCAATTGCCACCGGGACAACTTCATCCGATCAGACCTCCTGACATACCATTTGCCAAAATTGGGATTGATCTACTTGGACGCTTTCCAGTTACCCGAAACGGAAACCGCTGGATCATTGTTTGTACAGATTACCTTACGAGGTTCACAATCACAAAAGCATTACCAACTGCTGAGGCCACGGAAATCGCTAAATTTATAGTCGAAGACATCATACTGAAGCACGGTGCTCCCAGAGAAATGATAAGTGATCGAGGACGTTCCTTCTTATCCAATATTGTAAAAGACATCAATCAATTGTGCCAGACGTCTCATCTTCTGACAACATCCTACCATCCACAAACCAATGGCTTGACAGAAAGATTTAACAAGACATTGGCAGACATGCTGTCTATGTACGTAGACGTCGAGCAAAGAAATTGGGATACTATCCTACCCTTTGTGACTTTCGCCTACAATTCGGCAAAACAAGACACCACAGGGTTCAGTCCATTTCTTCTCGTTCATGGCAGAGATATCCAGACACCACTAGACGCAATTCTTCCGCTCAATACAGAAAATCACGACGATAATTACGTGCAACATCTGATCACCAGGGCAGAGGAAGCTAGACAGCTTGCAAAAATCCACATCCTTGACGCTCAACAAACTGATAAACGACGATATGACGAGAGACATCGACCAGTCAACTACAACATCGGAGACTTAGTCTGGGTCTTTACTCCAGTACGAAAGGTTGGACTGTCCGAAAAGCTCCTAAGACGTTATTTCGGACCATATCGAATAACACGGCGACTATCTGACGTAACATACGAAGTAGAAAGTATGGAAGAGAATAGCAGACGGCGGATCTCCAAAGATGTAGTCCACGTCATTAGGTTAAAACCCTATCTTGATCCAAAGAAACAACTAGATGACGGAAGAGAGCACAGCATTTCCAGGGGACCTGTTACGAGGAGCCAAATCAGGCTGCAGCGGGACGCTGCTTCGTCTTAAGGAGGGGGAAAACTTATTCTCTTCGTCTGAAAATCGAGGCTCAGTCGGTATTGCACCTTACTGCGAATCGGAAGGTACGGAGTTCCAATCCCACTAGAGGCAAGTGGCCTAAAAGTAGATTTCATTTTAAAGTTTCCTTTCTGTTTGTTTCTCACTTCTTCAGTAATATACTTATGTTAATTTCTAGAACTTTCGAATGTTCGATTCATTTTCGGAAAAGGTATAAAAGGAGATGTATCGCTCAGTTCAAGTGAATAATAAAGTCTCGAGTTGAGATCAGTAATCTTTGTCCTCGCTTGCCTTTTGCAAATATACACGAAGAGGTTAGCTTACCTATAATAAATCTACACGACAATATTACATAGTAGTAAACTATTCAAGGGAAACGGTAGAACACCAGTCATGGGGACCACCATGCTTTTTTACACAGATGCCATTTGTCAAAATACATGGCGACCTCCATGATTGATTTTCTACTACCGTTGATATTGAGCAAAAATCAATACAAAAGAAATAAATTAATTTTTTTTTATTTTTTGTATTCAAGTCTGTAACAAATGAGTACATTACAAAGTTGTTAGTAAATAACACGTAACACTTAAACTTATTAATGAGGTAGGTAGGGCAGATAGTTTTAAATTTTTAACAATAATGTTTATTATTTTGAATTATAAATACTTTTAAATTTAATTTAACACTAATCGGTGCACAATATTTTTGGTTAACCTTTCTTTAGCTAACACAAATAGATTTGACGGTTTTCCTACACGTGAACATGCAACATATACTTATGTGAAACGTTGGTACTTTCAACACAGCGCCATCTGTTAGCCTACTTACTCAATCCAGTCAACAGATACCGCAATAATTTGCAATAAAATAATATCGCGGCTATAAATTGAGATGAAGGCTATCCTATCTTTTAAGTTAGATCAAACTGCACACGGTGCGCAAATTTGATTGAAATCGGTTAAGTAGTTTAGGAGTCCATAGCGGACAAACAACGTGACGCGTAATTTATATATATTAAGATTAACTTTCCACAAAAATGCTCTTTCCCACACCCATATAAAAAAAATAATAATAATTTCTTGGTACAAAATAATTTTAAAAATTAGGAATTCATAAATTATGTTTTTTACCAAATCTTTAATAAAAATAAAAGTAAGTTGAGAAATGCTAATTTATTCAGTTTTTACATAATTAATAGAAACATGAACAGATTAAAAAAGGTAAAACTTTATTAAATGCATCTGATAGGACATTTATTACAAGTATACAACTTTAAAAATTTAAATAACATTTATTAATTACAAGAACATTGCAGTATAAAACTATAGTATCTCAGTTTTGTACATATAGTGAAATAAGTTGCTGTACAAGTAATGTTATCAGGCACTTGGAAAAATTAAATATTAGCTGTGCAGTTAAAAAATAAATGTTTTGGCTGACATCAAACTGGTTACAATACCCCTACATGTGATTTTCTTAAAACCAAGGGTCAGTGGATGACCATGAAAAATTCATTAACCCTATTTATAAGACAGATATTTTTAAAGTCAAACACAAAATAATGCCGTTATTGCTATTAGTATCACATTGATGTTAGTGTTACCAGAATTTATTTTTTAATTTTCAAATATATTGAAATTCTAAATCTAAAGTTTCAGTACAATAGACTATCAGTCCCGGTGATGACACTCTTCGGAATCACCCCTTCAACAAGACATAAGTCAAGTCTAAAGTTGACAACTTTTGAGACATTTAGATTTGATTTCAAATTAATTAAATATCTGATATGACAGCAGCCTAAATCGAAGGGAATAAAGTTTTAGCCGAGCATTTCAATTTTTTTATTTATCTGCATTTATGTAGTAATCTTAAAAATATTAAAATTTTCAATATTTAGTCATGTTGGGTTAACGATGGTAAATTACTAATTGGAATTAAATAATACAAAACAGCTTGAGGAAATATTTTCACAACATTGAGCATATTTTTGGCACTGGTCGCAATTCAAGATTACCACAACAGTCATGTTCTCATGCAAAATCGTTGTCCATGACACAGCTAGGGAGTTTGGCACTCTTGATTGACCAATGATCGCTTTTCCAAGATATGACTTCAAGACAATTCAATCGTCCTGTTCGAAAAGGGAATAACGTTTTCGTTGATTTGGGGTAGTTTTGAATTCTAAGTCAATTCACAATTTGTGAGGGGAAAAGTATCAAATGTGTTTACGAAACTCCAGTCACTCGGGAACTGAGTCATGCAACACAAAACCACCAAAAACAAGACTAAAATTTCGAGTTCTTCCCTTTTTAAACTGGACGATACAACTAATCTATGCAACAAAGAGAAGAAAAGGGAATATTTAGAAACTTTATCGTGTAACTACATACTCTAATTTTACATTTCACCACACAAGTATTTCTTGAGCTTACATTGTTGCCACAACACCAAATGCTTAAGACTCATTTACACTTGTAAGTCTCTAAATCCGCTCCTGATATTTGGATCCATCCAACTAATGACTGACATGAAAAGTGGTTAAACTTGTCAATCATTTACGTTCTCCTCCTAGCTCATTGGTTCGACGAATCCGCAAGACAAAACATAGACACACTAGTGTAATCAGCACTGAAGGTTTTAGAGTTCTTACAGTTTAATAGTTCTTCCTAGAGTAAAAACTTAAATTCAAAGTATTAATTTTGATTATGAATTAGTTTGACCCATTGGCTAATCTAAAACACTGAAAAATATTCTGTAAGTGCATTTGTGAAGAAAAACTAAAAATGCAAATTCGTATTTTGCATGGTTTTGATGTTAGCAAAGAGTTTAGGAATATTAAAATTTACTATTAATCAGCAATATTTTTATTGAATATTAAGCTATCTACACTATATAAGGCACACTAGGCATATTATTTACAAAAACTCGCTTAAAATAAAAACATTCGCAAATGAAATATTGGTGAATCAAACACAAATTAGACAACATTTTCATAAATAAAACAGTTTTGTGTCACAGCTGACACATACCGTTTTTATATTGATCGAATATGCAGTTAAATAAAATGTTAGTTTGTTTCCTTTTCTCCCATTTTATTCCTACAAAAATTAGATTAACAAATAAATTTAATAGTTACTGTATTCCTTACTTATATAAATATATAATTTGTAGTTAATATTTACAATATTTTTTTCTATTTGCAAAATACTGAAACATAAATATAACAAATGAAAAACACCCAAGTATAATTTAAGGCATCAAGAATAATTCTGATTTTTCACAACTTTGAATATACATTGATAATAATATTTTATATTAATCTTTAAAACACAGCTTAAGCTGATATTTATATTGTGTTACAATAACATAGTAAAAATATAAATTTTGTAACCAAAAAAAGATGCTGTTTGTTCCAGTTTACAAAATTTAATTTCATGTAAGATATCTGGATAAAAGGTATCTAAAATAATGAAATTATAGCTTAGAAAATATTTATTAGGTATTTCAGATGAACAACTTTTGAAAGGAAAATCACCCAACTCTTTCTTGCTATAACTGTCTTGATGAATTTAAGTTGAAAAAAATTCAATACAATTACATTAAGAACAAGTTTTATTGTAAAACAAATACCCTAATTCAGATTTTTCTGATAAAATTCCATCATGGAAAACTGACAGCTTTCCTTTCAAATGGTATAAACTGAAATAATTTTTGTTTAGGAGATGAAACCCTTAATCTAGATGCCCAAAATAAACATTGAATCACCTATAAGCCCATAAAAATATCGCAAAGATTTGAAAGTTAAAAAGTTATTTTGGAGTAAATCACCATTTGGGCTTCTTCGTGACTTAAGAAATAAAAATTTAATTGCCACACAAGACTTGCATTTTCAACACACAGCATTCTGTGTTTTATCACATTCATTAAAAAAAAAAAAAAAAAAACGAAAAAATACTAAAAAGTCCAAGAAATAAAAGATATTTCTTCAAACTCGTAAGCATTCTGTCAATGACAAATGTTATTGTTCATCACAGCATGACAGAAGGAGCTTTGAAGTATCTTTTCAAAATATGGCAGCTTTTAATAACAGTACAAAGCCATCATCACATCAAATGGAAAATGCTTCTCAGTTTAGAGGGGCGGTGTTAACATTCTGTACCAATGCTCTCCCAATGTAATGTATTCTGTACAGGTATATCTTTACTTTCATGCACAAGTATTTCCCTCTTGAAATCTCTAGAATAAACTCTTAAGTATCTCACATGTAATCCTTGTCGTTCGTTGGAGCACGCTCATAACCAGGCTTTTTCCTCTTGAAAAATCCACACTAGAAAAAAGAAAGTCATGATTACAAAGGGTTATTTCCTTAAGCCTTGTGATACAATGAAGGAAAAAATCCAAGAACACCGTAATTTTGAACCACGGTCAGATGACAAGATCGACACCCGAGTTGGCACACCACACTTCCATATCACCCAAACATGAAGACCTTTTGATTCCAACAGATTTAACATGCACCATCCCCATGTACATGACGATATGTATCCACTACTCTGCCAACTGGGCTACAGAGGCACATTGTTGCCAAATCTTTATGTACATATTATGATAAACTTAGAACCTAAATGTGGAAGGGATTTGTTTATATTATCATCAGAGTCATCTAATTTAACCAATAGACTCATTCAATACATGTGACGCAACTGCCTTGCGGGAGTCGCACTATACAATTCAAAAGAGTTTTTATGTGGCTGGCGAAAGAGCCGTTAAGCATCAAAGAGAGATGTCTGGATATTTTGGGGCTGCTGTTTACCATGTAGAAATTTTTCCAGGCTGTGCTGGGGCATGAAGTTTGGTGGGTTAAACGATTTATAAAGCTCCACCTTAAATTACATTACATAAACTGCCAACTACGAAGGCAATACCTCTTATGAGGTATATTAGCCTTTATAACTTGTAAGCTAAGATATTTAAATTATTTTTTTTTTTCAATTTTTAAGCATTTCTTTTTTTTTACACCTTTTGTCTTTCAATTGCACCATTCATAGACTTAAAGTCAACACGTATATCGGTGTGGTTATAACGTTACATTTTACTTTTTTTATGTTTACCGACATGTTTTAGTCTAGTTGTTTTACTTTATTTTAAATTGAATTTGATTAGCAAATTTGAGAACCATCTCTTTTGGTTGGGATGAGGTTTAACCATTGCACCATAATAAAAAACCAAACATGTGAGATAAAGGACAGTGCGCACAAGATAAATCCTTTTGAAGTGGTTAGATTCATCTCGGGCAGAGACCCGATTTATGTCAGGCCAGTAGTCCAGACACAACCCCTGTGCAGGTTTACCCAGCCTGCAGAACAGGTACAGTAATATGCAAAAATTTTGGAGAATTTGACTAAACTTCAGTTACTCCAATAAATTCTAAGGTATGAATTAACAAATTTGACTGATAAAGCCGAGATTTTTCTCCTTAAAATAAAGTGCATACCTTCCATAATACGATAATGAGCAATATAAGGAGCAGTATTCCAACACAAACAGCAAGTATGATGATCCACAATGCAATTTCTTCTGTCTTCTGATACAAATGGATATCTGGATATGCCTTAGTTTCAGCCTGATGAAAAATAAAAAATTATAATTTTTTTATATTATGAAACAATCTTGATTCTACAAAAAATAAACTATATTCTAACATTGTAATACAATGTTGATAAACAGTGTATTTAAAGTTTTGTCTCAATCAGTGCCGGAAAATGAAACAGTATAGAAAATCAAATAAAGTGTTAACCCTCTGTGGAGTTCAACGCATAATTCCACCTTGCAACCTAGTCTTTTCTGCTGACTTCTAATATCAACACTTTTGACCAATAGAATCTTTCCAAAAAATTATATTCCACAGAAAGATTCTTTCAAACGGATTCTATTGTAAGGAAAAGAGAGCAGTTGCCCCGTTTTTATTCGAAAACCAGAATAGGCCACATTGTTAACTTAAGTCTACATCTGTGTGGAAAGTTTACAAATACAAGTTAAGAAATAGACTTAAAGTTGAGAGCCGACTCAATTTTGAAATTATCACACATTAAACCAAAGTTTGCTAAGGTAATTTAAGTGGTAAGAGTTTGTGTAATATTTACAATTTATTTTATTTAAAAACTCTAGTTTTCCTGTTTCAGAACTTTGAAATGTTATTTCTAAGTATGTAATTTCTTCTTTTTTTTTTCTTTCTTTCAATTTCTTTTAAGTTTAAACATTTTGTAATCTATTTAACATAGATCTAAATATTTTACTTCCTATATTAAGGTGAAAAACTAGGAAAAGCGAAGCTACTTACAAAGGCATAATCATTATTATCTTCTTGGCGAATGTCATCAGAAATGGTACGAATATGGGCTCTGGAATAAATGCTCACCCAATCTACATTTGGATAATCCTACAAAAGAAGAATTTCAAGTAAGAAAACAATGTTTGATACGTGTTTGTAAATAAAATGTTCCAATAAAATATAACACTAACCTTAACAAATGTACTGTTCCACAGCCTGGCTTTGATTTTCACAACTGCAGTACTGTCTCTGTCTAAGCTTCTGAAGTAACATGTAAATTGGAAACATTTTGCAGTAGTCACTTCACAATCCTACCAAAAAATTTTTTAGTTTATATTTGATGTACAAAGTTTTTAAAAGTCCTTTTTAATAATTGACAAGAATACATAATTTCCACACAGTGGCATAGCATAACATAACCAACCACAGCAAGAAACCATTTATGGCGAAAGAATGCATCAGCAACTCCTGGCATTCTATCTGAACCGGATGCTAGACTCAGTAAGAAGCATAGAACAGAAGGGTCGACTGAAGGTAGGCATTGTGCATGGAAAATGCCATCAACCAATCATAGTAGTAAGAAAGTATAAGCAATTACTGGTTGGCTTTTTGCAGTAAGAATTCAGGGTAGTAAGTGTTAAAAGAAGTAGACTTTTTTTGTTTCAAAATCCATCAAAATTATATGCAGAAAACATAACCAAAAACTAAATTATTTCTCTTTGAAAACATCCATTTTCTGGTTTACAATACACTGTAATAGGTAAGGGAAATGATGTTTTCTTTTTAGTATCTCTTCATTTATAAAACTTTTCATTAATTCCAAGTGTAAATTTGTTTGTGTAACTAATCATTTGTATTAGAATTCAACAAAGAAATTTTTTCCAACAGGAAATGACATACCAACTTAACAACGGATGCTATTTTCCCATCAACCCGCAATTCTTGAGGCTCCACTTCTCGTCGTGTTCGCTTTCTGTAGGAGTTAGCAGATGCAAGTCGCAATTCTTCAGGATGTCTCTGCAAGAGGAGAATTACTCTCAGCATTTGGTATCACTCAAAACATACAAATGAATTTCAATTTCACTAGACCTACCTTCAGTTTCAGTGGATTCAACTGCGTCTGATCTAACTCGCAATAGCCATTGCCGATAACCTGCAAGATAAAAGAATAAAACATTGTATAAAGCAAAATGAGTTCATTACGCGTATATACAACAGAATATGAATACAAATATATAGATTAATACAGCCCAGTTTCCCAAAGTGAGTGCTACTGCCCTCTGTGGATGTTGGAGGAATCTTGGGGGCAATGCCTAGGGAAGTAGGGGCATTTATGCACAAGAGTGGACAATACGATGCTGAAATTTGTTGCCTAAAAATGTTAAAAGCAAACACTTATCCATTTGACTACACTGACGCACTCACTACAGATGCATTGCTATTGAGTCTTAACTAAAACACTCACTACAGATGCATTGCTATTGAGTCTTAACTAAAAAGAGGAAGCAACTGCAAGTAGGCGACTGAGGAGATTTAAAGATGATGAAAATAGAATCGAATGTAAACAAATTGGTAGCACATCCTTCTCAGTAATTAATTCTAATTTTACCAATTTGATTGATATTATTTACTAGTAATAGTGACCAGTCTAGTGTGATTATGTGCAATTTACCGTTTCTTCATTTTGATGAATAGCTTTATAATTTCATTTTTAATTTGTATTACAGTCAAACCCCGTTATAACGAACCCGGGATATAACAATCCCTCGGTTAAAACGAATTTTTTAAATGGTCCCAACACTTAACTCCTATATCACTAATGTATTTTCAAAGGCTTGTAAATGATCTTCAAAAGCAAGAAATTCGGATATAGTGAACCAAAATTCCCATTTTTCAAGCTTAGTTTCAGGTCTTTCACAAGAATTTCATAGACTTTTGGAGAAATATAAATGTAAGTACAATTAATTTCATTGTTTAATTATTTTTAAGAAATAATTATTTTACTTTATTATAGCCCATTACAAATTGCAATTCAGTGTATGGATTGGATATTTGTGTTTTATGGTACAAGGTCCAAATATGGAAAGCTGTGCCAAGCAATTCATTGTAATTAATTTGTTCAGCACAGAAACGTTTTTAAGGATAAAATTTGGTATTACCAATATTTGAAAAAATCGGATATAGTGAACCCTCGGTTATAATGAACTTCTGGATCAGTCCATTGAGGGTTTGTAATAATAGAATATGACTGTATTTAACTAATAGCAAATGGAAAAAATATATATCTTTTGAATTTTCATTTTCCAAACGATTTGAAGAAAACAAAATTATGGTACCAAACCATGGCAACCATGAATGAATAGCATCAGCTTCTTGTATCTAGTTATGAAAATTTATTAAGGAAATATTCAATGTTTTAATTTTAAAATTCAATTTCCTAGGCAAGACGTTCAACATCTGTTTCCTACTTAATTAGCACATTTTGTGTTTTAGCCGATTAATTTCGCATCTGAGGAATAAAATAGGGTATAACAGGAGACATACCTCTGGATTTTCAACTATGTACAACAGCCATTTCCCATGTTCATAAGTGTCAATTGCCTCATATGGCCAGGACACAACCATCTCAACTCCAGTTGCCAACCATGGACCATGATTAATGATCTGGAAAGGTAATGAAACTTAAAATTCAATATATTTAAAAACCAATTTATAGTAACACATGCCTTAACCTTAAATAAGTAAGAACCTTAATAAGTAAGAAACCTTCTTTTAACCTTAAATAAGTAAGAAAATTCGGATATTAAAAAAAATAATAAATAAAAAAATTTGGGTGAATAAAAGTTTTCTAAAAACATAATGAGTTCCTAAAAAACACACCATCCAAGGTTTTCATAAATTTCAGATTTACAATCAAATTTCATTTTTCTCCTTAAATTTATTCAGGGTTCCCACTCTATTTAAGCAATAAAATTCCCTGACTTTTCCAAACAAAATTTACCAAAATTTCAGGCAAATTTAAGCAATTCACAACATTTTAAAGGTGAAAACCAAGAAATAATTTAGCATTCAATAGCCAATAATAAAAACCAATTTAAGAACTGTACACTGCAAAAAATAATACACAAAGCACAAGAAATTTTGCATTAAAATAATGTATTCAAATAAATATTTGATTTAAATCAATTTGGGATTTAATGTATCATAAGCATGAAATTCTTCAAAATAAGTCAGTGGACGAAACAAAATTATTTACCTGTTACATATTAGCTTTCTTTTAAAATCGGTGGAAAAATTCAATTCATAAAATAAAGTGATACGAAAATGTGAACGAATCTCATTGGCTACTTTTCTCCAAAGCGTCAGAGATGCCAGAATCAATCATTTCACAGATTTTAGACGAAAGTTTGTAATTTTTCCTGATTTTTTTTTAGACAAAATTAAATTCCCTGGCAATTTCAGATTTTTAAGGTTTTTCCTGACCTGGTGGTTGTTTCGATGAGGTCTCGCCTCATTTGTACGACATGATCATATCTTACGACAAAATATTTATCTCATCATTAGAAGAAACCATTTGGAAGATTCATAACTGTCTTTCACACAAAATGTTTTGTGTTATTTCTGATGCATTAATATCAAATGTCAATACATTGACATCTATAATATTCTTAATGTTAACTCCCAGAAGGAATTCTTTTGTCAATTTTGTTTCTTCATAATACTAATTTTACATTTAAACACAATTCTAACTTTCAGGTCACACTATTAAGATTCTGCTCATGATTTTGAAATATGTAGATTGTAATGGTCACTATATATTAAATGCATCCTAAATATACATTATTACAAGCTCCAATTCAATGAAACTTCATTAGTCAAATGGTAAGTATATTTTAACATTTTGTTCTAGATTTAAATATCCCAAGTGAAACACTTTTGTTTTAAGATGCATGGAATCATCATGAAATCAATAATCATTATGGAATAAATAATACTTCAGAGAAACAGCCTCAGTTCATGTGCATAGAATTTTATAAATTTTTAAATTATACAGTCCACTTACTTGAAACTACTACATTGCACAAGACTCTAAATGCTTATTTTCTGAAGAGAACTGTTAATTGTAACTTGTTCAAAAGATATATAATGCTTAGCACTTTTTATTTATCAAAAACTAATAGTTAGTCTTTGAACAGCTGCATGATAAAAAAGTTTTTTTTTCAGATGATGAGTCTTGCTCTAAGACAACATATCATTTGCTGATTACTATGGCAACTTTTTGCAACAAATGCAACTTTTATTCTACGCTGCATGTAACGTACTAAAACCAAAATTCCTCCTTCATGGGTTGTATTGTAAGCGAGTTATAAACGCAACATAAATGTAACTTTTTGGCATAAATGCAACCACCTGCAACTTTTTAAAATTTGACTTAAAATAAATTAATATGAAATTACTATTTCATTTTTTGCCCTCTGAAACAACCCTTTGATCACATGTGTCTGATCTTGCGAGTGCCAAAGTATGGCGGATCAAACAAGAAGTTCGCGGAAAGAAGGTGTTCGTCCTAACAGACAAAAGTGAAATAAATGTCAAGAAGTACTTTTAACACATTGGTTGGCACTCTTGATAATCCAGAGGAAACTTGTGTAATGGACTGCAGAGTTTGCGAGGTGAGTGTCGATCATCAATATGTTGTTCGCCTGGTGGATGAAGTTTTAAAAACTCTGAATGTTGAGCGTAAGTATTTTGCGCCTCTGCTTTCCGATACAGCACATTATATGACTGTGGCTGGCGCAGTTTTTCAATGTTATAGAAATTACTAGCCAAGGATCAGCCATTCAATGTTCTGTATTTCATATGTATTATAACACTGTTGTACACGACTAAAAGTGTCAACATATTTTGAATATTTTACGAATAATTTATTTTAGAATTTAGTGTATCAAAAATAAATGCAACTTTAGGGAATAATAAATGAAACTTTTTCCATTTTTACTGCAACAAAAAAGTTGCCCTACTGTTTACACCACAACATAAAGAGTAAATAAGCACAAATTACTTCGTAAATATGCACAACTTCACTTCCAACGTCGTCCACAAATGCAGGAACATGGCTCTCCTCTCCTCCATAAAATGCTTGTTCTGGTTGTGATGCTCTATAGGCAATATAGGAAATTAAAATTAATATCTGTTTTGTTTTCAAATAATAATGCTTACTACTGAATTAATATTTAATAGAAACAAACGTCTTACCCTCTGATTTCAAGTTCTGCTACTTTAACAATTCCCGTTTCAATGATAATATCCTCTCTAGTTCCGTCTTCAACACTTGTACTAAATTTGAAAAAAAAAAAAAAAATTTTAATTTACGTATCTATTTAAACATATTTTATATTAAAACCTCAAAATTACAAGTATCATTATCTTGAGATGAGTTCTGATATTTCAGAGTGCATTAGGGAATTAATCAAAACAGATTTACACGACTAGTTGTTTTAATACACCAGACCATAAATGTAGCTAGACATGCAAACAATGTGAAAGTGTATTTACTTTAAATTTCTTTTAGGTTATTTACTGTCTAAAAACTATCTCTTTTAAAATAGCAGTAAAATTTAGAAATATTTCATATTAATGTACAAAGACCACTTAATCTTTTGACTACGGCTATAGATATAACTAACGTGATTCTTTCTTGGTGTGATTCTTATAACTCTTTCAAGGTACAACTGCTGTACCGCTCGCAGTCTAAATTCTTTCTTGGCATGATTCTTATATCTTTTTCAAGGTACAACTGCTATATTGCTTGTGGTCTAAATTCTTTCTTGGCGCGATTCATATTACTTTGAATGTACAACTGCTGTACCGGCCGTAGCCTGAATTCTTTCTTGGCAAGATCAAGGTACAACTGGCTGTACCGGCCGTAGTTTAAAGGTTGAAATTACACTTCTTTAGGAAAAGTAAGCAAGTAAATTGTAAGCAGTAGCGTACTGCAGCAAGCACTCCATACTATAAAATGGGCAAATAAGTTTATTTGTTCACAACATGAGGTCTAGTTATAATTTTACACGATAAATGTAAACACTTTATAAAACAGGATTATCGATTAACCTTCTGAACATTGGGAGATTACTGAGTATTGTAGTGTTGCTTCTACCCCACAATTCACTTAATGATAAAATCTTTTATCCCACAGTTAACTTAATGATTAAATATCAACATCTTTGTAAAAAAAACTATGAATTTTTTAAAAAGATTCTATTGATTTTTCTTTGTAATGGAATTGTTATTTGGAATGATCATTTTTCTTATTCCCTTATAATGGAATCTTTTGGAAAGATTATATGGGCCCTTTTTCGTTAGAAAATAGAAGTCTATTGCTCATTTCCTCATAATAAAATCCTCTGGAAAGGTTCTATTGGTAAGTTCATATGTGGTTAGAAGTCATACAGAGAAGAATGCAGGCAGATGAAATTATGCATGTGAACCTCTCAGAAGGTTAAACTAAATAAGTAATAACTAAATAGTAAATAATAATAAGTAATAGCAATTTCTTTAGTAATTATAACATTATTAAAGGAATTGCTGTGTTTACTAAACCAAATGGAAGTAACTCACGTATTGGCTTTAACTGTAAGTTTCAAACTTTTTTCATCGGGTGCTATATCTTTGGGGTTGAATCGAATTTGTAATTCCACCTAAAACAATTTTTTTTGTAAGCATAGAGTAGAAAAATATAATGCAAAGAATCACAATTCAAACAATGATAGAACAGAAGGAAGATAATATTGACAAAACATATAAATTCAGTCCAATTGCAGAAATATAATTTTAATATACCTCATTGTCCTTTAAAGGATTTCCAAGTTCACAGGCCACTATTGTTCCATTAAATGGAACACATTCAATTTGGTCTCCTTTCTAAAAAAAATTGAAAATGAGTCAGTAAACAAAAAATGCTAGTTTCATTAAAAATTTGATAAAACTTCTTGTTTGTGCCAAATAATTATTGTTTGCGGGTGCATTGATATTTTGACTTGCAGAAATTAAGGAGTTAGAATTTTTTAAATTCTGTTTTTTTATTTAGAAACCAATCATGGCAACAGTAAGTTTGAAGTTTTTTAAATTTTGTTTCACTCTTTAAATGCCAGGTGTATGTATCATCATTTAAAAAATAGCTTTAGAACTTTGTTTTCACCAGTTAGAAAATTTTTAAAATTAACTACATAAAATATTTTTTTGAAAATACACTTGTTTAATACCATGCCATAAATTCACATTTTAAACGCATCATCTGAAATTTGTAAATGAGAACTAGTTAGTTTACAATTTTTTTAATTTATTATAACATAACAAAACTAAATGTTAATTCTAGAGTATTAGCCCCATGGTATTAAAAAAAAAGTTTTAAAGAAAAGAGTATTTTTTTTTATGGAATTGATTTTTCACATACCCATTATAAGTCAACTTAAATCATTTCAAACAGCATTTATATCTCTGCTTTGATTCATAGCTGACTTATACTAATTTGATCAAATTAAAGATACCTTTTTTGCATGTACTTGTTTATTTATCTGAATTTGAACACTTTTTGACTTGTACTGTTTTGCCTAAATACTCTAGAATTAAGTAACCAGTGCAGTCCTATCTACGTAATGAAAAAATGGTCAAATTTTAAGGAACGTTTTCTCAGAATCTTTTATGTGTATTGATTTGAATTTTTTTTTATACAGGTTAAGACACTTTTACACTTCACAACAATTATTTTTTTTAAACTTAACAGTAGAAGTTTTTATATTTTTCTTTAACATTAACTCATATATATATATTTTTAAATGCCAATTTACATCCTTTTCAACAGTCAAAATGAACTTTTCTGAGCAGATAGCCTTTGTTAAAAATATGTTAAGGTATGTTATACTTGTGAACCGATTTTTTTTATTTTTTTTTTAAATTATATTTGCTTGAAAAGACTTTAAAAAGTGTTCCTTTTATGGAAAAAATACACATTTTGAGATATTGAAATTTAAAGCAGAAAATTGACCTTACTCCAGGTATTTTTCAAAAAATTATTTAAAATATGTCTACTAAATGCATCTCCATAAATAATGTATAATTTAAACAGATTTGTACAAACATTCATTTAAAATTTTAAAAAATAATAATTGAAATTTTGAAAGCTTTTTGTGCACTGGTCTGCTTATTACAAAACAAACCATAAATTTTTTTTTAAATTGCAGCATTTAAATGTGATTGTGTACACTGTACAACAATATGATTAAAATGAGAAATACATTTTCAGTAAAAATATGAACTATACACCAGTTTGTCAAGATTTAAATCACTTGATTTAAATCAATGATTAAAATCATGATTTTAATCAAATGATTTTAAAAAAAAAATCATTGATTTAAATCACAACCAATCTTACATTTTTATAACTAAGTAAATACACTCTAGAAAAATCACAGAATTTGTCAAATGCTTTGAACTTTCTGCACACATGGTGATTTCAGCACTAATAGCTACACCTTGTACTGATGAGCTTTTTAAAAAAATGTTTGGCACTGGACACTTGCAAATAATCTGAGGTGTCTATGGACTAAGTAATCTGTTGAGTCAGGGATTCTGCCAAACAGTAAAGTAAACAATAAGTTGACATCTATTTGAAAGTTTTTACAATGTTCATGCATAATTTGCATACAAACAATAAAGCAGTAGGCCTACATCTACGTAAATGTCTAGACAGCCAAAGAAAATCCCCACAAAGTAGGCCTAAACTTCTTGTTACCCATTTAATTGATTGACCAATGGCTTAGCTATAGTGATTTTTCAACTACTTTTTTTTAATTGAGACATAAATACAAAATAACACAATTAATGTGATTAATAATTTATTAAATAAGAAATTCAACTGAGCTTTCTATTTGAAAGGATGAAAGTTTAAACATTATGAACATCTTTTATTTTGCGAAATGCACCCTGAAACAGTCACCTTTCATAGTGACCCATAACAAATATTTATTTAATCAGACTAATTTGGGTCTCACTTACACTTACTGATACATTTGTTAACATGATTATGTTAATTAGTCAAGAAAAACTATGGAGGATGTCAACTTGTGTTTTAAAGTTAAACAAATGTCTTATCTTTTGCTCTTGGTTTAAAAATTCATTTTTTAATTGTATTGTCATGTAACACACAATGATATTTAGTAAAATAAATATTAATTTACCATATCACAAATTCCGATTGTTTGCTTAATTAAATATTAGTTTACATTGTCATGTCAGAAACTCAATTTTTTATTTAACAAATTTATAGGCCCTACAGAAATTTAAATAAAAAAATCTGATTTTTGATTTAAATCAAATAAATCCGATTAATTGATTTTTTTGAAAAAATCATGATTTTTTTACACCCTGCTATACACCATATGTATTATAATTTGCATTATGAAAGAAATTATAGGAAAATATTTTTTGTTGTTTGTCTTTGAAAACGTTCAAACAAAATACTTACAACTACTTTCCTACCCACAAAACTTAGACTAGGTGGGTGGTAAACATAGAGCATGGCGTCATAAGCTGGTTCCTTGGCATTTGTGACTTTAACAGACAAAGTCACTTGCTTATCACCCAAAAATAGTATAGGTCTGCCTTCTTCATCCCTTAAACACAAGAATTTTTATTTATATATTACTACAAACAAGAATCCAAATTCAAAAACTAATAATGTGGAATCTAAATTACAGTTTCAAGTCATTTAGAATAAAAAAGATAATAATATTTTTTAAATATCTGTTCCAATGAGACATTCCTTCTTTAAAAGAAAAGTCGATAAATTCACAAATTGTAATTACTGTAAACAAGATAAAGTTTTATTAAAATCCCCAATAAGAAACTTTACAAAGGAACTGAAACTGTAATCAGTATTATAGAGGATTCAATAAATTATTTTATATTTGGCCATACAGAAAACAAAATTAATTTGTTTTAGAGATTTTGTGGGAATTGTAGGCTAAGTTTAAAAGTCGGGAAGTGATTCACAGAAAGCTTTAAAAATTAACTATTAAAAATATACAAACTAGTCAGAAAAAATGTAGAATAATCACAAGAAAATAATTATTTAGGAAAGCAATATAACAAGAACTGTGTGCTGATTTGAAATAAAAAAAAAATAGCAAGTCATACATTGAATGAAACATTTATTTCTCTTAAAATTATATAAAATTGCAAATTGAAAACAAAAGGTCTAGAATAATATATTTTAAAATACTAAATACTTTAGCATGTTTTGAAACTAATATTACTTTTAATCTATTCACAAACTCAGTTTTGAGTGTCATCCCATAACTAGTGTTCTACCACTCGAAATAATTAATGGCTATTGATATGGAGAGTGGTTTTGAGTTCACGAGCCTACCTACCTATTTGGAGTCAACTGTTTTACTCAAAAATACTTTTGTTCCACATTTCTACAGCCCATTTAAACTGGACAGTAAAACTAGGATAGTTCAAAGTAGATGGGATCACCAAAAATATTAGAATTATTAAAGAGAATTCGAAATAAAGTTTTTAATGATTCCATGATTTTTGAAAATTAATATCTAATAATTAACAGATGATTTGTATATATTTAAAAAGTGATTGAAGACATTAAGGCAAAAAGTAATGCTTTACGAAAAACCTTATTTAACATATGCACAATAATTTGATGTAAAAGTATCAAAATTAAAAAAAAAAATTTTATTTTGTCAAATGCTTTTTTATTTTAAATTTCAATTTGTTTGTGAACACCCTTTAATCAATAGTTTTCAAACATTCCATTTTCAACCAGTCTTAATTGCAATAAAAATGGGTAACATTTTCTTGCCACCATAGTCACTTTGAAACTTAAGAGACACATACTAAAATAAATGCAGTGTGAGATGTGGTTAGTCACTGACGAGAAGAGTGCAAAGGGGGTTGGAGACCATCGGAGGGCTGGATATTATACGTTCATGTGTATACATGCACAGGATGTAGTCTAAGAAAAAATGAGTCACCCTCAAATTAACGTTTCTGTTATCGCTTTTATAGAAAAATTAAACCATGCTTATACATGAAATTTTTTTTTAGTAGCAAAATACTCTAATTATATTATAAAATAACTTCAAATTAAAAATCTGGTTTTGCCTTAAAATTATAGAAATATTCAGTGAACAAAAAAATTTGAATTGTACAAGTTTCAAACAAACAGCTACATTTGAAGAATGCGATCTTTGCTCACCTAATTCTTGAAATTTGCAATTTGGTTTCCCAATTTTCCTTAAATATATATAGATTGGTCGGTGATTTCATTTCTTAAAATTTGTCTAGGGTGTAAATTGATCTCCAAGGATACAGAACTCAGCTGTTGAAAACTTAATAACTTTTACTAAATCAACAAATATCCAAGTGTACAGACACTAACAATTCATCCAGTGCCACACTGCACTCCAACACACCACCTTCTTCTAACTCTCCCTCTCTTGGTCTCCCCAATTCACCCACTCCCCTGAGCAAGCTTTCCCCTGGATTTCATCATCCTCCTCAACATTTCATCATACTCCCAGGAAATTGCATCAGGATGAGTAATGGCTAAGTATCTTACTAATTGTAAATAAGAATCCTACATACATTAGCCTCTATTTTTCATGGCTGGTATATTTTAGGATTTTATGGCAAAAGGACCATCTTTGGCCAAGCTGTGCCAAACACAAAACAGAAATGTCAAGAAAGGAAAAAGAGGGATTGAGAAAAAAGAGTATTGGGATGAAAGGAGATGGTTGTTCTGGCGTTTTATGGCCCAAGAGATGAAAGCAGAAAAAGATCGCTTGGGTATCAAAGGAGTGACACCTGTGTTTACTAAATACAGTAAATCCCATGAAAAGAAATTATCACTACCTTGGGTGCGTGAAACACATATGCATCTAAAGAATATGTGCGCATGAACCCAGTCAATCAGTCTGCATTAAGTGAATCTATATTTAGGGTACAGCTGCAGTCTACGTTTATAGTTGTGGCAACAGCCTTGCCGCACTTCTGAAGTTGCCAAGGAAAAAATTATTTCAAAAATCCTTCTCTTTCAAATTTTTTTCTCTTAAATAATCTTCTTAATTCTCTAAAAAAATATATTTCTCCAACGACAGTTAAACAGATCTTGAAAGAACTTTCTAGAATGTTCAAAATGAAAATTCACTTTCGCTTGCAGAGGTTGCCATAAAAACCGCAATACAGATGGGTTGCCTTAACCTGCCATCACGCGCTAGTAGAACTGAGCCTATAAAAGTGCCAAGGCCATTGCCACTCCTATAAACATAGACTGCAGCTGTACCATATTTAGTACTTACTTTGTCAAGTTTATGTCGACAACAACATCCAAAGCACTCTCACAGATATCATTGATTCCACAATCTTTCAAGAACTTAGCCTATTGAAAACAAAGCAATTAACATTAACAGTTATATTTATTAAACTTTAAAAGGGTATTTTATTTCTATTAAAATATAGTCAAGATACAATTTTCTGGAGCAAAGAAAAGGAGCAATTTACCTCAAATATTTTAGAAGCTTCTTGTTGGTTCAGAATGGGGTAGACATTCACGTCGGGTAAAGGCATACCGGGTGTGGGTTGAATCGGATCTTTTTGAATGAGTGAATAGGTTAATTTAAATTGCACTGGATTTTGGATGTCACTTTTGTCCTGTGTATAAAAAAGTTGGAAAATAAATTATTTCATTGGTAATGAGCAAATCAGAATAGTGATGTACTTTTAAATTGAAGAGCTGTCTAGTTGGCTCAAGGTTATTAATTCCTTCTAAAAATATCCAATGCTTGGAACAATTGAACTGAATATGAAATATTAGTTTCTCTAACTGGAAACTGCAAATTTCAAATGGCAGTTATCATTATGACAATTGCTTGATAAATTATACAAAAACAGGTTGGTTGGTTTGAAGACAGAAGTGCCAGATTTAGTCATGCTGTGCAAGATATAAGACAAACATGAAGTAATGGACATACACATACAAGGAAAGTTTTACTGACAAAGAAGACTAATACATCTCAGGAGAAATCAAATCTGTATCACTTGTAACTTGCAGGTTGTTAGTGTAGTAAGAATTATGGATGCGACAACGAAACATCGATGTTAAAAATTAAAACATCGATGTTGATAATACATCGCCCAAAAACCCTCGATGTTTTTAAACTTTTTTTCCCCCTATTTCTTAAAACTGATTTAGTAACCTCAAACATTAATGTTTGCAAAGGGTGGGGTGGGGATTTAATTTGTCAACTGCTGTGTTTATTAATTTATAACTAAGATTTTTTGAACTGTCTAAACAAAGTCAATAAATAATAAAATTAACAAATCTTTTATTTTCAAATTGAATAGAAGAAAGAAAGTAATATTTACAACAATTTGACATAGGTACTACTAACTATAAGTATAATTAGGTAGGTACATAACAATAAATTATTTATCCACTTATGGGGGGGGGAAACTTATTTTTTATTTACTGCAAATAAAAAACATTGGGGCCTATAATTATTATATGCTCCAATATTTGTTATTTACAGTTTGTAGAAAAAGAAGTTTGCTAACTTTCTCCACCTTAAGCAGACTTCTTTTTTTCATTAACTATTCCACCTGTTAGGGAAAAACTCTTTCTGATATGACGGATGTCGCCATACCACTGACAAATACTTAGATGCATGGTTGTTTTTCTTAATTTTTACTAGGTTATTTTTTTCATTCAAAAATAAAACATTGACAATGTTAAAACATCGATGTTAAACAAACATCGGCTCCAATAAATCGATGGTAAATACATCTAAGTTTTTTATAAAACATTGACGTTTTGAAGACATTGATATCGCATCCCTAGTAAGTATACCCACTGCGCCATGATATCCCCATATACAAGTGAAGAGAATAATAAAACAAATTTTGTGAAATAAAATTATAATCCCAAATAAAATGCTATACCCACAACAATAGCGTCAGTTTCACTCTATTCAACTGGTTGAGTCTAGGTTAGTTGATTTGAGGCTTTATGGCGCAAGGGTCATTTGGCCATGCTGCGCCAAATGCAACACAAACAATATCAAATAATAGACATACACACACAATGAAAGTTTTTACAGATGCACAAGGAGAGAAATTCACCCAGGGTAAAAGTGAAACTTAAGAAATTTTGTAAGTGGGTGTTCACATATTTTGAAGCATACACACAACTTATATACATATGCGCGTCTTTCTTTTTTTTTTTTTTTTTTTAATATTTTTTTTATGGTTGACAGAAAAAACCCATAAAATTGGAGGTTCCACCATATAAACTAATGTTTTTAAGAAAGTGTATCGACTAGCAAAATTTTTCAGTCGCCTCATGGTGAGTGATAATTTTCACCTTTAATCCAGGGAGGAATCCACCTGACAGGAATCGAACCTGCACCGCCTACAACTCTCATGTTGCTAATGGAGTGGGCGTACCCACTGAGCCACGATGGCCCCACTAGTGTTGAAACAAAGATTAGTGAGAAAAATACTTAGCCTTACAGAAAATTCAAAAGAAAGGTTTTGTCTTACAGAAAATTCAATTAAAAAGATTTAATTTTACAGAAAATTCAATTAAAAAGATTGCTTTACAGAAAATTTAAAACTTAAAATGTATAATTAGCAGATTTATTCTGTGAAAACAATTCTTAATAAACAATATAAACATTCAGTAAAAGTACAAATTTTAATATAAGAGTCACAACACACAAATATGCAAGAAATGAAATTGAAAAGTTAATTGAAAGTACTAATGCGCTCTCTTGGCTGGGGACTGGTTTCGACCATATTAGAGCAAATTGTGCTGGGTAGGATAAGGTTCCAAACAATTTAGACACTGACTTTACATGCTTTACAAATCCAAGAGCTTTGCACAGCATGATTTATTCAATGATAAATTTGGTAAGAGTAAACACCAATTTTAAAACACTCACTTTCAGATACACTATTTCCTCAGAGCAATGCTTTCTGTTGAAGGAACTGCCTTTCATAGTGATTTGCTTTTCAACAATATTCGGCGTGTCGCTATCGAGCGACGACTTGAAACGAACTCGATAAAACTTCCTTCCAGTAAACGTCTCGGCTTCGATTTTATACTGCAATTTCTGAGCTTCGGATGTGGAAACGGTAGAGTTGAATTGAAAGCATGCCTCAAATGAGAAGCTAGAAAATAAATACAATATCTATTCATTCTTACATATGTAGAAACACTATGATTTAATGAAAATTCTGATTTTAGATGACAACATAGGAATCAGACAAATAGAAAGTATTCAAGTGTTTATAAAGTAAAAGCCAAAAGCGTCAAGTGCAATTTTTATAGCAAAATAACTGATCTTGTGTACTAAAATATTGCCATTACAGAAAACTATTTGCCAGCAATATACAAACTTATGTAGAAGGTTATTTCTTAATGTCTGATGGGCAGCAGTAGCCTGGTGTGAAGAGCGGTTTCACTGGTTGCGAGTTCAAAACCAATCAAATATTGTCACGCTTGTGATGGCTGATGCACGTTGTGACGGTCCTGGTGTGATGTCACTGCACCTATGCACGCGGCATGTTGTGCGCATGTGCAAAATTTGTAAAATGTATAAAAGCTTGTCACTGGAAGCATTAGGATGCAGTCGACCACTGTATGTGAAATCAACTATATTGGCCAAATAAATTGTTAAAGTAACTTTTTCCTTTCGTTATTGACTTCGGGGAGGCTACAACGTTAAATCCGTATTGGCCTCAAATATCCTCTTGTTGGCATGGGTGGAAGTTTGGAGAGTGAGGTGAGAGCTCACATGTTGTCTTCATGATTACAAGATTAAGAATAATGAGGTTTTGTCCTCGGATCTTACCCTTCGGAATTAAGCCTGGACCGTCGCCAATACCCCTTTATTTTGCCCCAGTGCGATGCAAATTCAACTAAATACCTAAAGCCTGACTATTGAGCACTACAAGGTGTGAACTGGTCGCTATTTGTAAAGGAGTAACCCCAGAGGGCAACCACTACTATTTCCTAGGAAAGCCCCATGTTGGTTTAGCATTAGCCCCAAGACACTAAATCGGCTGAAATATGTATGCATATCAACATGTTTTTTGCACAAAAATGCAGTACACCCGTGCATGTTATGTTTAGTCACATGGTTCTATGTGGCCAGGCTAACTGGAACAATTGCCAATATCCATGCATTTACAAACCAGGATTCAAACCCAGAACCCTTTGAGTGACAAACAAATGCTATACCACTTTAGCAATCTATTTCCTTAAAAGTTAATCTATTTTATCAAGCAGTGGTTATGGAATGGTATTTGGAGGTTTATAGGCACTAGGTGCAAGACAAAAAAAGTAAAATCAATGTAAATATAAAAACATTGATATAATCCAGGACAAAGAATTATACGGTAATAAAAAAGTTTTAATTTTATAAAAGAATCAGGCTGAAAGTGGTTTCAATGACTTGGTAACCAAAAAAATCAACAAAATAATGCTTATAAATTTAAAAAAGTATGAAAGCAGTGTATCACTTTAAACGATTGGATTGCATTAAATGAATATAAATTTATGATTTGAAACATGCAACATGATGTAAAATCTAAAAACCATGATAGTGATTAATTGTAAGATGTCAAGGATTAGGCAATGGCTATGATTAATCAAACATAGAGTCAAAAAATATAGTTCAAAGCAAACAAAGGAAGATATTCTTCTAAATGCATTTCTCAATAACCTTTCCTAACCTTCAAGCAAAAAAATAACTGAGTCAACTTCCAAAGTCAAATCCTAGTTTAGAAAAACTAAAAACTTAATTTTTTTAAATTTAACTTAATGGGTTTCACTTTTAAGCCAACAATATGGATCATTAACTAATGAGAACAGTTATGTTGAAAGGATGTATATCATATATCCAGTGTTATTATTTAATAAAATTTAACTTTAACTGATACATATAAGTCTTGAATTTTAGCTTAATGTTTACGCTACAGAATATATTATGATTCTTAATGTTAGCATCATAAAGCTTTGCATGCATTTATAAAGCAAACTTTTATGCAACATATCTCAAAATTTATAAACAGTCTGCAAACATTACTGCAATTTTAAAATAGTACACATTAAAATGAAAAAAAAAAAAACATTTCGAAATTTGGTTTTATAAATATGCAATTACTAATATTTATATAAATGCCTTTATGAAGTATAGGTTATGATATATCTTATCTTTACATTAATAAAAAAAAAGAAACACACTAAAAATATTTTTCAGTTGGCTCTTTAAGTTCCATGCAATGAATTTCTTACCATAGAGTTGGTGAGGTTTTGTCCATTTCACAACCTTTTTTGTCGGGATCAATATTGGAAAGTTGGCCACTGACAGATGTTATTATGTCCATAACTGGACGAGACCTTGAAATAAAACACAGTTTATTAGATGAGGATTTAATCAGTGGTGTAATTTCCCCTGGCATCCGCTAAAAAAACAATTAAACTCTGGTGGGAAAAAAATTAATAAAAGCTGATAAAACCTGAAGCAAAAATGATAATTCTTTTAATGTAAATTTGAAGTGAGATGTCACTTTGTATTTTGATGTTCTTCAGTTCTACGACAAAAAGCCAACCAGGGGGTATTGATTCCTGATCATTTCAACTTCAAAATGCACTTGCATATAATGTGGCGACTAAATTTTGACAGTCGAACCTTGATTATCCTACCTCTGTTTAACCAAGGGTCCCTGTTATCCAAGTCGAATTTGATAAAGTTAATTTTTAAAGCTTTACATAAAACTGGGCATGCATATTCTGTCTTTAGAAGTGAGAAGGTGCAGAGGTGTGTAACTCATATTAGATTTATATTGAAAAATTATCTTAATAAATACTGTGACACACATCTAAGCATAGATTATTCTTAATCCTCATTCAATAAATCTTTCAGTACCATGTAGTCCAGTAAAAAATTTTCTGTGTTTCAAAATGACTGTTTCAATTCACTGCATTTGTATTATCCAAGTTTCTTGTTGCCTGAGATAGCCTTGGTTCACATTACTTTGAATGATCAAGGTTCTACTGTATATGTACAAGCTTTAAATTAAGCACTATTTTTTATACCTTATCAATCTGAGTATTCACATTACCTTAATACATATGGGGAAGATGTTGAACTTTGGTAAGTGGTGCATGATTTATCTCTAAAGGATCACAAACAATAGTGAAAAATTTAATAGAAATGTGTTGCCATTTACCTTAATAGTACTGCAGCACTGCTGTCATAGCATCCAATAAGTAAATCTGGGTAACCATTGCTATCAATATCAAGTCTTCCATTCAAAGAATACCCAAAAGTTTTCAAACTTCCCGATTTCTTAATATCCGCTGCTTGTATGACCTTTTCGCAAGACAAAAAACCAGTATTAAAAATTTTAAACGTCACAATAAAACCCACACTTTACATCAGTATGAGCTTGTTTCATTTCATTTAAATTGTTTGTGTGTAATTAATTATTAATTAAATTATTCATATCAAAACCATATTTAAAATTGAAACTACACATTGTGTTGTAAATCTGTGAGGCAATAAAATACTTAGGTATATTAAGATATTCTTTTAAAACTAAGCAATCTCAAAGAACTGGCATTCGTTTTTAAATATTACTTCTCATCTACAAACTTTAACATACAGGACAAGGTAAAATGCATATCGCCAACAAGTTAAGCAATCATGTGAAAGCAGCAGATTTTCAGGAGAGTAAAAAACATTGTAATAAGGTAGATAGGTAGTTAACAAACATCACACTGGTGCAACACAACAGGCTATTGGCAATCAATGCTTAAGGGAAAGATCTCAGGATAACACCCAGTAATTTGGAACAATGGTCTCAGCTGACAAGGTCAAAAAACTTGAGCAGACATTTTACTCTCCAAACTTTCACACCATGCCCAAGTGAAGATATTTGAGGCCATGACAGATTTAAATCATATACATTCAAAACTTTGCCATAGCCATATCATACTTTTAAACTTGCTTCAAATTCAATGATTTGCCATTAGACGTATTGTGACAATGCAACAGTAAGGTAAAAAATATGTAAAAAAGCATTTCTTTGCAAAAATTTGTTATAGGTGAGGTAAAAAGATCAAATGTGGTATACATTGGGGCATGATGCAATGAGGATTTGTGGTACATCCAATTTAGTTTCATACAGTGGGATCAAAGTTTTCATTCTTACCTGGGAAGGAGTTAGTATAATGCCATCATCTGATCCTGAATATATGTAAACAGTGCCACCTCCTTCTTCATAGGGTGCTCCAACAGCCAAATCTAAAAGTACAAATCAAATTTAAAAAATTAGCAAACAAAATATTTTTATTTCATTTATGTAAAGGAAAAACAGACAATGAAACGTACACAGAATAGGGAAATAAACCCCGGTAGGAATTGAACCTACACACTGATCCACTGCTGCCTGCCCAGTTCCGCCTTGTTGGGGTGGTGAAGCCTGTGTGCCCAGACAACTCTGGGAGCTATAGTTTATTACTACCTGCATAGGTTACATTCTATGACCGATTGGTTTTATGGTGCAAGGGCCATATATGGCAATTGCTGCACCAGATACAAGATAGACATATCATGATATATACAATATCAAGTAATGGACACACAATAAGTTTTCACTGACACGGAAAATAGAAATACACCCAGGTAGGAATTGAACCTGCACTACCTAGAACTCACAAGTTGTAACTCAGTGGACTTACCCAATGAACCAAGTTGGTACTCTTTATGGGGTAGGTATCAGACTAAGTGAGATACCCATAAGGTAAACTCAAATTCAAAACATGGCAACTGTTTTTAAAAAAATAACAGCCATTCTTATGGACAGTCATACAACAACAACCCTATTCTAATGGCGACTAAAGTGCACCTTCATCTATGTCTTAATAATGCTTACAAGACACAAAATCTGATGTAAAAAGGATATACTTTTTCTATTTGCATTCAAAGTGGATTAACACCAGGATAAAAGTCATGTTCATAATTCTTATATTTATATGAAACATTATGTCTAATAATCTAGAAATAATTTCTTATCACAGTAGAAAGTCCAAAATCCGGAATCCTCTGGACTTCGGCTATTTTTGATTTCGGACTTTTCCAGATTTTAGATCATTTGCAGTTTTTTTTTTGTCCCAAAACCCTAATCTACCCCCTCCCCCCTCACACACGCAAATTGGTCTGTGCATTATTTATGCCTGGAACACATTTGCAATACTAAAAAAAACAGAAATATAAATAGGAATAATTTTTTTTAAAAGAAAAAAAAATTTGGATACAATACAGTAAATTTTACCTACAAATCTTCTAACTTTTCTGTGTGGTATTTACTCTGAACATGTCCATTATTTTGCATGGCTCATCAATTTGGTCCAGGTTAAACACTTTGTTCATTAAAAATTGCAAGAAAAAGTGATGTAAAGTTAAAAAAAAAAGTAAAGTAAAAAAAAAAACACTGGATAGCAAAACGTTTGGATTTTGGACAATTCCAGATATCTTACATCTGGATTTGGGACTTTGTGCTGTACTATTTCCCTGTCAGAAAACAGTTTGAACTGTGACTGAAAAGCATACACACCTGGAAATCCGTCTTGATTTAAATCCCCGGCATTCTCTATAGCGAATCCGAATCGGGATTCCGATTTCCCAGTGATCTTAATGGGTTGATCCGAGTCTGATATTCCCTGAAAACATTTCATGCTTAATTTTTGCAATGTCATTATAAAAAGGTACATGAGATTGAATGAATTCGTTCAAATAAACTACCTGAGGTGAATTCATGTATATATAGATGGCACCTCCTTTGTTTTTGTCAAAATAAAAGGGCGCTCCAACCACAAGGTCTAAATACCTAAATAAAATTTTTAAAAGCTTGATTAGTAAATTAATTTATTCCTAAAATCAAACTCATGAATATTAAGAGCACCTATGACAAAATTGTACAAATTCATACTTAGTAACTTAAACAGATTTATCAGTTAATGAATATTTAGCTCAATCTTTACTTTTATGAAGCCTAAAACATTTTTGAAGATAGGTGAAGTAGCATTGCACTGGAACAACACAACAAACCATTTTGGTTAATCAGTAATTTCATGAAGGGGAGCCAGCATCATTTCGTCCCTAAGATGTGCTCATGATATAAATTTAACATTCTAAATATGGATATTTAGGGATAACTGCTACTTCATTGACAAGATTTTGATATAAAACATTTAAACATTTCTATAGGACATTCCTTCCTTAAATTTCTGTCTATTCTCACTACTAGTTAGGGTTGTAGTTACATACATGAATGTGGACTCCGAAATTCAAAATTTAAATGTATAGTCAGGCCCAAATATATATATAAATGCTGTTTTGTTTTTACACCAAGTATTCGGTGACTTTTTGTCAGTAGTGTATATTGGTCTATGGGTGACTGTCCTGGATCAATCCTGAAGGGAAAGATCTGAGTGCAACAACCTCCTAATTTTAAACCACAGAATGATAAGAAGACCGACACCTTTTCACTTTACTCCAAAACTTCTATACCAATGTGAGGATGCAGCCATGACAGATTTAACATGCAATAGCACCCAAATACATGAAAGTGTGTGGTTGGGTTGAGTTTTGAACTTGCAACCCTTCGGTTGCTTATCTGCGACTCACTGGCTACTGCAGCCCCAAACATCTTTTAAATATTATTTACATTTGGTAAATTTTCAATGAATTATATATTCATGAATAAAAATTACTCCTAAGCTAAATCAATTTACATTAAAAGTGTACCTTTGAAAAGTACATAAAGTGATAATTGAAATCAATTGCTTGAAATTGACATTGTGTACAGCAAACACAATTCATATATTTTTAATGCTTTGACTGAACATACCCATCACTGTTGATATCAATGGAAGCCAGAGAGTATCCAAAAGATGAAGCAAATCGCTCCCCATTTAGAATCAACTGAACGTCAAATTGGACATCGTTTCGCCTCTTTGCAAAGAAAACAACTTGCCCAGTCCCATTTGATCTTGGTGCTCCACCAACAAAACTTCTCTTGCCATCAAAAAACACACCTGTTGCAACAGACATTCCTGCAATAAAGAAAAATAAGATCTAAGCATGAAAAATAATAAGCAAAATTAGTGAAAATAAAAAATATTCACATTTTATTTGAATAGACATGTCTCACTCAAAGGCAAAATTCCATTCCAATAAATGCATACATTTTTCCAAAATTAAATAAAAACTTTTTTGTGTCTATTTTAGAATAAACCATAGTAGTTTTCTTCTCGACATCCTTATCCAATTGTGAAGTGCTAATTCACGTATAATGTTCATTTAAAGTTGGAGGCATACTGCACCTGTCTTTCAGTTGCACCTATTTTTCCTGACCATGTGAAATGCACACAACTCAGGAACGGACAAGCTTAAGTCTCCTCCAAAGATGCACCTTAGAAAAAATGCCTGATCAAGTAACTTACCTAAATAACTGTATTTATCCACAGGTGATATTTCTTCCATCACTGGTCCAAAATACCACCTCTTGTCATCCTTGATTTTAAAAGAAACGCTGTTTGTGAATACAGTTCCCCTCCATGTAAATGGACCAGGTGTTCCAATAACTATTGTATTGTCCTAAAAGAAAACAGGAATAAGGTATTTAGACTTTAGGTACAGCCACAAACCCAAAGCAATTTAAAAATGAAATATTCATTGGCTTAATTATAGTGCTATGTAGAAATAATTAAATTCTAAAGAAAATGTAGATTTACTGGGCGAAAAGAGAAACACAGTTTAACAGAAGTAGTGGATTTAATGTATGTTACATAGATTAATGAATATCGTTTCTTTGGACTGGTTACAAGAAGCTTCTATGATGCCATCACCGAATATATGAAATAAAATGTTTAAATTTTAATGAACAAATAGGGAAAAGTATCATCTGTCATCAAAGTTTAGTGTGTTTTTGAACCTGGAACTCTTTGTTTCCTTTCAGTTATGTATCGTCTGCACAGTTCAGTACGTGAAAATACCATCTACTAATGATCAGCAAACTTGCTAAAATAAAACCAAGCTCTCTAATGAACAATTGGATAAAGTTAACAAAGTCCAAAGACCACTCTATGCTACACTACATTAGTTACAACATAGAGTGGTTTCTTTCAGCTTTTTTAGATGTTTGACCACAGGGAAAGGCAGGTAGGCCGTTGAATTAACGTTGCACTGGAACAACACAAGCTATTGGCATCGGTCCGTGATCAGTCACAAAGGGTAAGATTCGAGAACAACTCAGAATTTTGAAGAGTCTGATGATGTGGTCAACACATGAAATGACACTCTATTCTCCAAACTTCCACACCATGCCAACATGAGGACATTTCAGGCCATGACAAACTTAATGTGCACCAGCCAATATGTACATGGCAGTCTTTTGTTGGACCAAGTTTCAAACTCATAACCCTTTGGATGCAAATCCGTTGCTCTTTTCTAACTGTACTACTGCAGAAAGATCAGAGAACAACATCTCAGAATTTTGAAGTCTGATGAGGTCCCAATGCATGAACTAGTGGCCTACCATTAACTAAACTTCTACACAAAGCCAACATAAGGACTTTTGAGGCCATGACAAATTTTATGTGCACCAGCCCCGTTATACTAGAGATGTGACATTGACACCAAAAGATCGATGTTTTGAAACATCAATGTTCAAAATTAAAACATCGATGTTGATAATACATTGACCAAAAAACATAGATGTTTTTAAGCATCAATATATTTAAAAAAAAATTTTCACATTTCTTAAACATTAATGTTCCAGGGGGGGTTATTTGTCTTCTGCCGTGTTTATTAATTTATAACTAAGACTTTTTTTTAACTGTCAAAAAAATTAATACGAACAATTAACAAATCATTTATTTTCAAATTGAATAATATAGAAGAAAATAGACAATTTGACATAGGTACTAATAACTATAAGTATAATTAGGTAGGTACATAACAATAATTATTGTTAGCTATTATTAATTATTTACCAACTGATGAGGGGGAAAATAGGCTTATAATTGTTATGTGCCCCATTGTTATCATATTTGTTATTTACAGTTTGTAAAAACAGAAGTTTGTTAACTTTCTCCACCTTAAGCCGACTTCTTTTTTCACTATCTATCCCACCACTTAGGGAAAAAACTCTTTTTGATGGGACAGCTATCGCCATCACTGACAAATACGTAGTTGCACGGTTATTTTTCTTAATTTTCTTACTATGGTGCTTTTTTCATTCAAAAGTAAAACATTGATGTTAAACAAATATCGGCTCCAAAATATCGACATCGATGTTGCATTCCTACTGTGTACATGGCAGGCTTTTGTAGGGTCGTTTTGAACTAGCCACCCTTCAGTTGCTAATCTGTTACTCTTCCAAATGGGCTACTCCAGCTCAGGAAGGTTTAAGGGTAAAGCATGAAATAGAGAGCACATATTGAATTAGAAAATAATCTTTCTGTAGAAATTTTCTTACGTCAGATATCAATCCACTGGTTCCTGCCTGGCAGTAGCCATACTGCTCATGAGCTTTATTAACAGGTCGATTCTGGCAGGGTTCCCATGCCCTGCCAAACTGCAAGTCCTGCTTGAGGGAATAGCATATGCCTTGGCCCCATTGGTAGTCCTCCCCAGCCAGGATATAACGATGTGCACAGGACTGAAAAAAAAACAGCTTTGTGAATCATATTGAAAAATAAGATGAAAACAAATCGAAACTGACTGTTTACTCTTATACAAAGATAAATAAGTTTTACTGCAATTAAATACCAATTATGTGAATATAGTGTGGCTTTAGTAAGAATGCAGATGACCTTGGAAAATTAATTTCCAGAAAGGTGGTGAGGGTTACCAGGGTACAGGACTGTCATACTCAAAATCATATATGGCAATTGCCACACATGATTATTTTGCCAACTCTAACCCAGGTGGTAGTCTTGAAAAGGTATTTCGTCATTAGCAAAACCAGCAGATCTAGATGGACAAGATATCTTGTCAGTAGAAGAAAACTTGATCTTGTCAGCATTACCAAAATTGGTCAGATCTTGGTGGACGAAATATCTTGTTGAAACCACTTGTGGAATTAATTATTGATATTGCTTCAGGTACCAAAGGATCCATGCCGAAGACGACAAATGAGGAATTATATTGTTTAACTTAAACCTACTCCCCAATTTAATGAATGATCTCATTAAAAACCACCTGACAAAAATAACAACTCACTAGAGTATAGAATTAAATTATGTTTTGGACTTGTGGATTTGGTCTAGCTGGAGCTAGACAAGGAGATTAGCAACAACACATATAGAATTAAATGCTTTCTAAATGTATTCTTATTTTGACCCTTGTAGGCGGATTCAGAGGGTTGATTTAATGATTAAAACAAAATATTATAGTATGAAATCTCTTGATGCTCTCAGGGTTAATGTATTGTGTGGTTAAAATTTAACCACACAACACAAATAATGACTGGCTAATTACACCAATTGGTTGAAAGATTCCTAAAAAAGATTATGTTGGTCAAGAAAGTCAAAATGTGTTAGAAGTCTTGCAGAAAGGACTGTCAGTTGTAAAGTGGATACATGAATGAAACCCTCAGGAGGCTAAATTTTTATAGTTAGTAATTGAAATTATTTGGTTTCCATTTTTATGAAACATGTAGATCAAACATTACAATGTTTTTAGTTACTGCTAAATATGATCCCTTCAAAGGAAAGGAAAAGAGAGAATTTATTGAAGACACAACACACATATACAGATTGGAGGGGATTGCAGCATTAACCAATAGGATTGATTTAAAATTTACAGACATCCAAGAAAGCTACAGAACATTCAGACAAGTTACCTGAAATGTATGACTCAGCCCTAGCAGCATAAAGAAGGATACAAAGACTTTTATGGGAAATTACACTATAGTTACCTTTGTATATAGTAATATGCTCATTAAAGCTATTAAATTATATGTTCTTTCATCCCGTTATAAGAAGTAGGAAATTTAAATTTATGTAAATGTAAGTATTACCTTTCAATCACATTATTGACACAACACACTTTCCCTTTGGAAAATAATGCTGAACTAGTAGCAATTAATTTGTATACATTTAAAAAAATCCTGCACAACACCAGGCACTGGAATGTTTAGTTTATTTTATTTTCGCTCAACAGAGAAAAAATGTATATTTGGATTAACATATCTGAGAATTGTGGACAATGGCCCTTGAAGTTACTAGGGCTTCAGGAGTGACTTGCTCTAGTAATGTATGCCTATAAGTGATAATATAAATTAGGATACACATTACACAAGTCTAGGCTACTTTTGTAAAAATATGCAAAAAAAAGTTTTTAAAAACAAGTATCAATTTGACTAAAAATCAGTTCTGATTTTATAACGTGAAAATGCAACCAATAAACATTTCAAAATATATTACCATAACATAACCACCTGGTCCACCACTTTGCACTGTAACACCAAGCCATTGGTCATCTTTGATAACTTTAGTCTTCAGTTCTGTAAATATATATAGTTATTCCTATTGATTATAACCATAACCAAATAAATGATTATCATATTTGAATAAGGAAATAGCTCCAAAATATCACAATTACGGCTACCCCTTGTTATATAACCCCTTGCAGGTTCTGTTACGTTGCTCTTTTTTCTTGAACTTTTGGGTTGGGGAACAGAAAAGAATCTCATGTTCCTATAGAGTTGGGAGTTTAAAAGTCACTTGTTTAAAGCAATTACCTTAAACTAAATTAGGAAGGATTAGTACAGCTTTGATACAGACTTTTTTTTTATGGCATGCTTGTTATGTTGCCTAGAATTTCTAAGAAGAATGCTTTTTTTAGGCTTAACAAAAAGTATCCAAAAAAATAACAAGCATAATTTTTTATTTAAAAAAAAATCCGCACAACTGATTTTTCTTTCACTACTACTAGATATTAACTTAAATGAAAAAATCATTGCTTTTTCTGAAATACCTACTGTTATAGAAGTTTGTCCAAGTTAAATAATTTATTAATTTTAAGACGAATGGAAACAGGATATAATATGAATGTTATTAAAAATTAATTCCAGCACACTAGGGTTGTTAGGTATGGTAAAATCGTAAAGATAATGATGTACCAAACTTAAACAACAGGTTCAAACAATCGTAATGTTGCCTTAATCCTAATTAAAAGATCCGCCTACCGTCGACAACTTTTTTTTTTTTTAATTGTTTTAGCTTTTTGCTTTTTATGTTTTTATATAGTTAACAGATGTAAAACAAAGAAATGGTACCAAAAAAAAATTATTCTTTGTTGCCATTTGAAAAAAATGGTTATTCAAGGTAAATTTTAATAAAATTTTATGGAAACGGTTAGAGCTGTAGAAAAAAAAATAATAACTTAAAATCAATTTCCTTTGTTTACAATATAAATGTAACCACAATCTTCAAAATGGACTAAAATCTAAGAAATATTTTGTAAACATAAGAAGATATGCCATGTAACGCACATATTCATGAAAAATTTCAAAATTTGTAGCAGATTATTCACAAAAGCAGCTATAAATCAAAGAATATACTATATTATTTAAAAATTTTAGTTGATATCATAGTTAATAGTATTTAAAATGCATGTACAAAATTTCTAGTAAAAATATTAAAAATTGTGGAAGTTATTGATAAAACGGTGGTAACTATTTTGTAAAATTATCATTTGCGGGAAAATGCATTTAAAGTTTTTGCTACAAAAGAAATTATATTTTTACAAAGTAATATACAGGGTAATTACATAGGTATCCTTATAAACGGTTAAAAGTAGCTCGGGTATTTTCTGCCATTGTGATATAATATCCCATTGTGATATATATTTTGATATAATACAGAAGAATGAAACTCGATTTTTTCTTTAACGTCCGGTTTAGAATTGACACTTCCGGTTTTATTCGACTGCTATCACTTTGCGTTTAAATAACGATATCTTTGGTTCTAAATGTCGTATAATTAAAAATAAAACAGTTTTGGAAACGTTAAAATGCAGGCAATAATAGTACGTAATAAAAACAAATTTAGAATTTTCGTCGAAATTCGCTATTTTAAGGTAGGCGGACCCCTTAAGTGGGGTTGCCTTTGCCGGGCACAACTCGCTACAAAAAGCTTGCCAAAAAAAGCACCAAAAGCATTGCCAAAGTAGTCCTTACATCAAAACTTTGCAGAAAGCCTTATGGTCTGCCTTAAATGTATGGATTAAAAAGAAAATATTCAAGATATTCTTCCAAATTTAGTATTAATTTTAAGAGGCTATGCTCTTTCCGCAAATTCGCTGAGCACCATGAACATGAAACTAGTCCCAATCACTGCCCTTACAGTTAGAATTATATTTAAAAGGTTATTATTCTATCCATTGATTTTGTGGTTAACATGCATTTACGTAACTTTAAATAAAACTTCATTTATTAATGCTTTGTTTTTACCTATTAACTTCTAATAAGAATGTTTTTCTCACTCTTCACTTAAGCATATCAAGGGTAAATTGTACTTTATAATATCTCAAGCAGTAGTTGAAACTCCTTTGTAAAGTAAAATAAACAGTTTTTAGATGAAAGACCAAACATTTATTCTTTATGCACTGATTTTCAATGTGATGTTCCAAAAAACATACTTCAATTGTGAGTAAAACATGCTGTTTCTGAAATTGTAGTCATACAATATTATGGTGAAAACTAGTTAATGATGGTATTGGCATGACTAATACAACAGCAACTTGGTGAGCTTTGGCGAATGCATCAGTAACTAGGATCAAGCGAATATTTCAATTTGTTACACAGTTTCACAGTGTTGTAATCTGACAGTCATTAACTCTATATTTAGGGTTCTCCTGAACTTCAGGTATGGGGTTGGATGAAGGTATTGGTTGCAATCAAATTTAATGTCCCAAAGTTAATCTTACATTCCGATGCCCTGTACCATTGTGTTCCAATGTTATATACCAACATGATATCTAATGTGTAATATTAGAACATCATGCTCGGTTTTTGTGATCTATTTATGTTGCATTATTTTATACTTCAATTTTATGTTCTCATCTCACTTCCTAGATGTAATTGAGTAACATTCCTAAAGAGTTAACTAATTAAGTATAAAAACAATTTTATGTCCAAGCAGGTTTCTGCAACATACATATATTAATTTAATTTTAGTAATGATTTTTTCACGAAAATATAGAAGCAAAAATTTATAAACTTACGAATATTTTGGTCTATTAAAAGTTGTGTACAATCTGCTCTGTATGTAGACAAAGGACAACTATACACAGCACCAGAATTATTGTATCCTATCGTTCTTGCTTTTGGAGCTCCAATTAATAATCTGAAATAAAAATATGAATGTAAATATTATGGATCAAACTATACCAATTCATCAGTAGATAATATTAAAAAAAGGAAACAATTTTGAAATATTTCTCATCAAAACATCAATTAAATGTTAGATCTGAGAACTAAAATTGGCACATTTCAAGCAGTATGGGTTTTTTTTTTTTAATGGATTGACTTGAGAAATTTTGTCAATATAATCGAATTTGATTTGGTCAATATTTTTTGTTAACCAATTACTTTTCTTATTTGAATACTGCTTCTTTTATTGTTAATGAAAATAAAACATTTCACTTTCCAAGATTTGGTAAAAAAAATATTTAATTTGGAATTACATGTGCAGTTGCATTAGTACTACTTACTACACAGTGTCGCTCAAAACAAGTTTTTACGAGACAAGCAAGCAAAATGTTTCTTTGCTGTGTTGTCTCACACTTGGCAGCCAAAAATGTTCCATCCAAATATTTTCAACATATCTTTGTTCAAAACGAGACTCGTTGTTGTTTCGATTTGAAATTGGCGAACTTCTTGGCTTCAGTTCAGTTCTTAAAATAAATCTATCCACACTAGCGCCCTCTCTATTTACCTTCATGAAGTAGCAGGTATATATTTTAGTAATTTTTTTGGTAATTTGTAATCAACGTCGTACCAGAGCAACACAAATCAATCCCCAAAGGAAAAGATCCTAGAACAATACCAAGTTATTTTGAACTACGGTCAGATGACGAGGCAACACCTCAGCTGGTAAACACCCCCTCTCCAAACTTCCACACCATCTCAACGTGAGGACCTCCGGCCTCGACAGATGTAAAGTGCACCAGCCGCCTCGTCACCATACGCTTACAAATATCAATGCACTGACCCGGATTCGAACCAGGAACCTTCCGATCTAGAGGCTAAAGGCCTGTGTCCACGAGCGAGAAAACTTGCGCGAGTTTCCTGCGAGATCCAATCTCGCACGTGTACACAGCCTTGCAAGTCCCCTGGCGAGAAATTCTCGGATCTCGCAGCAACGCTCGCGAGAGACATAAAATTTCCCGTGTACACAAGCTGTGCGATTTTTCTCGCCGAGTTCCAGTCAGTTGGAAATATTTCCTCTTGTTGCTGCGAGTTTTCGGCCGCTAAAATGACTTCCATATCCGTTTTCAATGAATTGTTCGTGTGGGGATCTTGTTGGAAACGAGGGCCAACCTGAATTATGTAATCCAAATCCAAGAAAAACTGTGTTGGTGCGGATTCCGTCCACGATGGGCCTATTATGCAGCAATGATGTTTCTTGTGCCATTCATGATGCCCAAAGAAGCGATAAATACAGATGACAGAGGGGTAAGTTTTGTGTTTTATTTTTTGTAAACTAGGTTATAATTGTTTTGGTCATTGTTCTCTTTTCAAAGTTATTTTCATCACCCCATCAGTCTTATCAAATTTTATAGAAAAAAAGTTTTTTTAAGCAAAGAAATTTATGACAAAATTTTTTGAATGATCCATTGAAATAAGTTTGTTCAATTTTTTTTCATTCACTAATATATTTATCACAGCTCGTGTTTGCTATCTTTTTAATGGAATCAATTTGTTGTGCTATTTACAACATTTTTCATGTCACTACCTGAATTGTTACACTAAATAATTACTTAAGTAAATAAACTGAAAATCACAAAGGAGGACTTATGTCAAATAATAGAATACCAGAAGAATCGTATACAAAAATTGATGTTGGTAATACATTCAGGGCTGTCTCAATTTCACTTATTCGTAAAAGCAAAATTTGACGAGACGAAGAAATGAAAGATAAAAAAAATTAATTTAACAGAAAGAATCTTTAAACTTTTTGGTACATCTGTCTTGGCAGCAAAAGCAATTATTCTTTTGATCAAATTCATGCCTCAAAAGTAATAATTTGTATATAAAATTAAATTAGCTAGAATAGCTGTTTTGAAATATAGTTTAAAATGGTCGAAATATGAACAATGACTGTATGCTTAATTGTGTTCATTCAAATTTCTGAAAGTACATTATTCTTTTCTCCAGAAACCACAAGAGAAAATGCCTTCCCCCCAGAAAGAAGACGAGGACCGCCTTACAAACGTTGATAGACAAGGTTCACCGAAAAGCTGCGACTGCAGATAACTGGGAAATTTTCAGACATTTTGTTGCTTCAGAGTTGCGACAGATACAATCTCCAATGCTGTGGAGTGCAACAAGCGCTCCATTTATAGAGACTGCTGCTGGAAGCCAGTGAAAATGATGAAAATTGTACTATAATAGAACATATAGAATAAATTCTGTATAAGGATATTGGTGTTTCTCTACTAATGTTCTGTTACCTACTTTTATTTTGCATGTAGTAGGTATAATAGTATATAGATATCCCTTAGCGAGTTTCTGGCCAAAATGAAGTAAAAAAAATTATACGTTACTCTTAAAAATTTCATTCAGATTATCAATTACATCATGCATATTCCTCAACTATTGATGGTTAAATTAATTGTAATTTCAGTGTTATAATTCTAGTTTTCGGTATAAATATGTTGTGCAATCAGAGTAATTGTTACTTTTAAAGGAGACTAATATTTGTAAGCAAGAGCTATGGTTGTGTGTGCTTTATTTATCTTGGATAACGGTAGATGAAAAATAAAAGTAAGTGTTATTCGACAAGTTTAATTTTTTCAAGTATTAATTTGAATTTTTTGAACAAAAGTTTTTTAAAATTTTTTTTATGTTTATCAATCTTGCAAAAATTCTGTTTTGACACAACTTTAGTATAAAAATATGCGGCTTAAATCTTTTTGCTAATAAAATTTGCTTTTTCATAAAATTTTACATGCATATTTCCAATGACTGAATATTTATAAATTAATCATAATTTGACACCTCAAATGAGTACTGAGCTTTATGGAGTTAGCTAAGTTTGGTACTCTGTATATTTATAAGAAATGTGATAATTGTATTTACAAGTTAGTTATAATTATATTACAAGGAAAATTAACATAAATTTGTATAAAATTTATCTAGTCTCTTATACAAAGTTGCAAGTTCTAGAAAAATGCTGAGTAAACATCAATCATGCATTTTTTTTTTCAATTAGTGCTGTTGTACTGCCAAGTTTGGTTGTTCTTAAGAAGGCGCATAACCATTTACTTCAGCTCAAATTACATGAAAACAATAATATTCGTATTTGTTAAGTATAACAGTTTAATTTAGTATTTGGTTTTTCTAAAGAGAACTTTAAAAAATGAATAACTAATTAATTGGATACATAGTAAGTGTATAGGTTCAAGGATTAATATTTGGCAAAAAAAAAAAAAACATTTTATCTACAGATTAGTTAAATGTTATCTAATTCATAGAATCCACCAGAATGTTATCAAGAAAATCAACATAAATCAGAAAACACGCAGCAACTCAAAGTATAATTTTTATATTGTCATGAATAACTGCAGAACTCAAAATGTGTCAATAAGAATTGTGTGTGTGTGTGTGTGTGATTCAATCTCGTGAAATCTATAAAAAATAAGCTTAAAAAACAACATATGTATTTAAAGTCGTGTCAATTTTTATAACAATAGGGGAGAAAGGGCTACTGTGGACAACTTGAATAATTCTGCTATTTATGAGTCCAAATTTCTGCAAGTTTTTGCAAAATAGCAACATTGATATAAACTCCCATATACAGTTGCATGACAACTCACTTGATAGTCGAGTAACAATATATAAAACAAGGTTTTCATGGTGGAAAAGTAAGTTCCTGATTCATTTTTTAATTACTAGTTTAGACTATTTTAATTCAAATTTTTTTAAAAAGGTGATAGTATGTTTAAATGTATATATATTACATCCAAAAAGAGTGGTGAGACCGATGGGGTGTTCCTCCAATTAAGAAAGAAATTAATACTTATTCAATAGCTCTATTTTGATATTCGCTTTTGTTCTACATGATTATTAAAAGGAGGCCTAAATAAACAAATAGCTCCATGGGGCTACTGTGGACATGTCCACACTAGCTCCATTTAGCTTTCAGTGGTAAAACCATGGGTTAAATATTACATTTTAGGCTACTTAATTATTAAATAAGATTGTTTGTGTGAAAAAAATTTGGTCACAAATAATTCTATTTTTTACTCTGAGGCTTTTGTGTATAAAATTAAATTAATTTTCGTGAAAATGTTAAATTAATTTACAAGGAAATTTATTGTTTTTACACACATAGCAACTCTTCGAGGCAGAGTGAATCTTTCTTTTCCCAGATGTAAAGGTCATATAACAAATCTCAAGAAATGAAATTGTAATTATTACCATTACCAGATGTTGCTGGTAGCATAATTCGCACTGCATCTCAGTTGACATTTAATTTGGATTTATCTAACTACATTGCAAAATACTACAATTCCATTTCTATATTAAAATCATTTTCCCACTAAATAAAACTTAAAAATAGCTAATGTTGATTTGTCTTTGAAGTAGATTCTATAATATAATGCAGTTCCTAATTAAGAATATCTGGGCTTAACATTCATTAAATATGCTTTAAGATAAACACTTATAAGGAACTATACTGTTTGGTTAAAATTAATTTCATTATGGTTTTACACATACTTTCATGAATTGTATTTACATCGAAAATCAGAATTTTAAATTGTCCAAAAACACTATTTTTTAAATAGAAAAAGATTATTAAACAACTATACTGCTAAATGCTTTCAATATGAACCAAAATAAAAGCACATTATTGTAAAAAAAAAATAGTTCATCTATGTCAAAAACGTTATTTAGTATAATTTTTGCCAAATTAATAAAAATTGTCTACACTATCCCCATTCTTCCCTACTGTAAATAAATACGAAAGATAGCAGAAATTGGCCGTAGCCTTTTTGCGAGAATCCATGTTTGATAGTGATTTCCTAGTTTGGGCGCGCAAGTAACAAATTTCTCGCGCGGTTGCCGTTGGCTTCCGTGGACACAGCTAAGCGAGATTTCCGCGCGAGAAAACTCGCGCCTCCTTTTGGCGAGAAAAGTTGCAGCATTATCGGCGCGTCGTGGACACAGTCAAGCAAGTATCTCGCGCGAGACTCGCGCAATTTTTCTCGCTCGTGGACACAGGGCTTTACACCTTAATCACCAGACCGATCTTCCAACCACGCTACCGCGAATCTCCTAAATAAAGAGCTTATGATGAAAATGTAACCCCCTCTAGATTGAGATCCTGGGTTCACCCCTTGCTTGTGTAACCTCTTTTAAACCCTTTTTCGAACTCTCTCCTCATATTTGAAAGACCTATTTCAGATTCACCGGATATTTTTTCCGTATAAGGAACACACTCTACGCCTCATATACCGCCAATAGTATTCGAGTACTTATAAATAACTTTCAAGTGCAGATTAAGACATCATCCAGCAAAGTGTTAGTGTTGCAAAACGAAACCATACCCTACTGCAGACACTGGATTGGCCATCATTTATTGGGCGGAGAAATAGAACGTCGTTTTCAATATCTCTCCAACCAACGATTCGCAGGCGGAGATAAGTCATCAAGAACCCATTAAGCTATCTCTTTAAGAAAGGTTTCATTCCAAAAAAACCCATTTGGGGGTGTGATCGGAAAGTGAGAATGACTATTTTCAAACAATCACAACCTCAAACCACTGATCATAGAGCGGATATCACAACATGATGTCTCTATTAGCGAAGTGAGCAAAAGGTACGAATACATAGAAAATGCAGTTGTATACATCACAGTTCGAATTTTTCGGGTATGCGCGAAAAGATGAACAGGAAAATGGTGGATACGATTTGATTTTTATGATACAAGAGCAAATTAAGCTATCCTGGACCATATATTTTGGAATCTTTATATAGGTAGCCTACTTTTTTGTAGGTAGGTAGTTGAATATATGTTACACTGGAGCTATATAATTTATTATTGGAGTTGGCCCGGGATAAATTCTAATGGGGAAAATCCGAGGTCAACACATCATAATTTTAATCCACGGTCAGATGACCCGGACAACTCCTGAGCTGTGGCACCCCATACTCCCCAAACTTTAACATCACACCAACGTGATGACATTTGGAACCATGACAGATTTAACGTGCACCAGCCTCCCGTACACAACGGCCTTAGGTTGGATCGAGATACGTACTCACAACCCCGCCAGTTGCTTATCCACCACTGTTCCATCTGAGCTATTGCAGTTCGAGAAATGTAGGTAGGTCGTATGGAGCAACACAACTGACTATTAGCCATGGTCCGGGATCAATTCCGTTGGCAAAGATTCGAGAACAACTCGTAATTTTGAACCACGGTCAGTTGATGGCAAGAGGATTTTCCTGCTCTCTCCTATTTTCTATGTACTAATATATATTTATTTATCTACAATATGTAATTTGAGATTCTGAAAACTTATTTATCAGGGATCAATTAATAATGTTATTTTGTAATTTTAGAAGACTTGAACCAGCGTATTTAAAAAAAGTAAAAGGTCGTAATAAAAGGTATTAATAAAATTTTCGGGATTTTGTGGGTTAGGCCACATTTGCTCTGATAGCCTTATATTTTTTCAGAATTACCTGTACTCTACTTGGAGGAGGTTACTTTAGAGATCACTAAATTTGAATACAACTCAGGCAGTGTCTTTCACAAAAGAAAAATTAATTTCCCGTTTACTTCGAATCCGGGTCAGTGCATGGCTATTAGTAAGTAAATGGTGTAGAGGCGGCTGGTTCACCTTAAATCTGACGTAGCCGAAAGTCCTCACGTTGGGTTGGTGAGAAAGTTTGGAGAGTGGGGTGACAGCTAAGGTGTTGCCTCGTCATCTGACCGTGGTTCAAAATTACGTGGTGTTGTTCTCGGATCTTTCCCTTAGGAGATCGATTCCGGACCGTCGTCAATAGCCCATTGTGTTGCTCTACTTGGACCGTTAATTAAAATTACCTTATCTTACCTTACACATTTACTTCGAAAATATTAAAAAAAATTTCTGACTTTTAACTTTCGATCTTCCAAACTTCCCGGACACTTAGAAATTTTCCATATTCCGGCAATTTTATTTGTTTCATGCATGTATGAAGTGTGTGCGAACCCAATAAAATGCACTCTGGAATAATTTCTGAAGAGACAACACTCGTGGGGGAAGAGCGACTTAGAGGTAAGCGGCCATATACACAAAAAAAGCTCAAGTTATTCTTAACGGTTTTGTTATCCAGTCGTGTTACCTCTTCCAGACAACCAAGGTTAAAGGAAAACTAGGGCTTTTTAAGGCTACATTCAACCCTCCAAGTGGTTTCGATGAGATAACACGTCCATCAAGATCTGACCAATTCAACTAATGACTAGATATCTCGTCATCAAGAATACGCCGATTTTTTTGATGATGACGAGATAAAAATCTAGTCAATTTTCTTCTGATGACGAGATATCTCGTCCATCAAGATCTAGTCAGTTTTGCTAATGACATGACACCTCTTCGAGCCACCAGGAGGGTTAACCGTCCTGATGGTCCTTCTTGATCTTGTAGCGGTTACTACACCACAAACATTATTAACCTGTTTAAAAATAACTTTTCACTACTGTATTCTAAAGAAAATTACTTAATATTTTAAAGACGTTCTTCTTTTTTAAACATTATTAGTCTCAAAAATTTAATTCACTGTTGCCATTCGCAGTCTACATAAAGTTATAGAAACAAAGATTATATATAATTTGTAGAGGAAAACATCGGCAATATTTCGATGACGCGAAACCTCCTCTTACAGAACACAAATTTGACTAACGAAATATCTATATGAACCGTTTAAAGCTAAAGTGGTGAAGTCCATTAAACATTATTACGAGATAAAGATACTTTTAGTAGAATATTAGTTAGATAGCCAATGGACTACTTAATCTTGTGCTGCGATCTGTGTGAATTTTTGGAGAATACCAGGAGTTACACCACCTTTCCTATAAGTTGTTTACCATATTCATAATTTTTACTTGCATTAACTCAGATTTTTCAGAAAGTGGAGTTACACCACTTTGGCTTTAAAAGGCTCATATATATAATTCTCTTACGTGGCACATAAAATAGACGTTATTTTTTTTATTGCGTTTTGGCAACACTGTACGATTGTTTGTTTACCACGAAGCCTCGCTCCTCAATTGAATTTAAACATGATCGGATGAAATTTTATTGAAAGAAATTAATATTACTCGAGCTGTAGCAGCTTACAAACCACATGCTGGATATTCGATTTCCAAAGCAGCGCTCACATTTCGAGTCACAATTTGCTCAAAGTTTTCATTTGAATTTCAAATTGTTCGAGTTCTTTTTCCAGAGGTACTGATAACTTTTCTGTAGCACAAAAAAAAAAAAAAAATTTATATTTGAAAAATATTTTTTGGGAATATCATATTTTCTGAACAATTCCTTCTGTTAGGACACATGTCTTCATTGATGCGAGCGAAGCAAGCAGCGAACCAATTCTCGGGGGGTTGGCGAGCGTCATCGAGCAGGGGGCAGGCGCCCTAGTCTCGTTGAAACCACTTGGAAGATAAATAAATTGAAGATTTAGAAATTGAGAGACGATTATTTACGACGTACGTATTCACTGAGTTCAAACAAAATCCAACACATTAGCTACACATCACACAAAGGCAGAATAGACAAAGCCTGACATTCGAAATGAACCATTTTGTCATCGTTGTATTTCACACACAGGAAAAGGGAATTAAAAGAAATATTCCCACTCTCCTGTTGCGGTTCTGTCACGCACGCCTCATCGGGCACAAAGCCAATGACAATAACCAACCCGAATGGCGCGAAAAACTCCACGGAAGTCTCACTTTACCTCTCAGGGCGCCCATAAACATAAAACATATTCCTTCCTCAAAATAACGTCTCACAATTGGGGGGAAGTCCAAAAATGGGGGGCGGTTGCGAAAAACCACTGAATCACGGCGAGGATAACTGCAGGTTTTTTAAGAGACCGTGCGATTTATGTAGCACCGCGGTCTGCTCGTTTTAGGGATATGACTCCAGTAGTAAACACGGAGTAGGTTTCGGTTCGCGTCGAAAACTGGGCCAAGAGCTTAGCGTCGTGAAAGTTATTAGCACGGTATCTCTGTTGACCCAAAAATTGAACACGAAGTGTAAAAATATAACCAGAAAGTTTAATTTATATAATTTCGAAAAGAACATACGTATTTCCTTTTTCTCAAATGTCCCACAAAAAAAGATTCGGGTTTGATCCCGGACAGTTGCCAATAGCCCGTTGTATTGCTCCAGTGTGACGTTAATAAAATACCTACCTACCAATAAGAACGTATGTTTATGTACACTTTTCATATTAATCTAGGGCCGACCAACCGGTATAGTGGTTAAGGTGTTAGCCTCTAGATAGGAAGGTTCCTGGTTCGAATAAGGGTCCGGGCATGGATGTTTGTAAGCGTATGGTGTAGAGGCGGCTGGTGCACCTTAAATATGTCGTGGCCGAAAGTCCTCACATTGGGTTGGTGTGGAAGTTTGGAGAGTGGGGTGCCAGCTCAGGTGTTGCTTCGTCATCTGACCGTGGTTCAAAATTACGAGGTTTTGTCCTCGGATCTTTCCCTTAAGGGATTGATCCCGGACCGTCGTCAATAGCCCGTTGTGTTGCTCTAGTACGACGCTAACTAAAATTACCAAATTACCTACCTTTTCAAATAAGTCTATTTATTTTACTAACGTATGTAGGGCAAGTAGGTAGACCATCGTGTACACGGGAGCTGGTGCACATTAACTCTTCCGCGGTTTCAAATGTTCCCACGTTGGTGGGGTGTGGAAGTTTGGAGAGTGGGGTGACCTCGTCATCTGACCGTGGTTCACAATCATGAAGCGTTGTCCTCGATCTTTCCCTGAGGGATTGAGCCAGGACTACCGACATAAGCCGTCGTGGTGCTCCAGTGCGACGTTAATTACCTACCTACCGCTCTAGCCAAAATACTGTGGTGTACACGGGGGCTGATGCATGTTAAATCTGTCGTGGTTGTAATGTTGGCGTGGGATAGAAGTTCGGAAAGTGGGGTGCTAGCTCAGGTGTTATCTCGTCATTTGAGAGTGGTTCAAAATAACGAGGAGTTGCCCTCGGATCTTTCCCTTCAAGATCGATCTTTGTGCATCTCCAGTTCGACGTTGATTCAAATATCCACCTTTAAAAAACTACACATTCCGCGTGAAATTGAAGTATAAACTTTGCAGAATCTGCCAGCAAACTACGATCTTTTCAGCAACCTGTACCAGAGCACTGTCACCCATGTTTGCAAACAGATTTTATTTTCAAAAACTACTCGAACTGCATACAGCGAACTCTATAACAGTCTCCTCCCCATACATATTTTAGCTCTAACGAGGCAAGAGAAATTAATCTTTCAAGTGTGACAAGCACCTGTGGCACTATTTCATTTGAATGAACGCGAATATCACCTTTTTTCCCGAGGATGAATGGAGGATTGAATTGCTGCCAATTTCAGGGAGCGAAAAAAGATGAAAAGCGGAAGAAAAAAATGAACGGGAAGGGAAATGGAACTTTTTGACGCAAGCCCGCACCATAATCAGTGGGACAGTAATGTCAAGTTCAATTTTTTCGTCCCCTTTGTGTTTGTTCACGGCGCCGTGCCAAGGATTACTTCCACTAGTTCAACCCAATAAAATAGCGGGAATTTGTGAATCTATAGAAAATATAAAATGAAAGGAAATTTGGACTATTAGATTTTACTTGATGATTGAATTGGTGGTGATTTGCAATTCTATTTGTGCATCCGCTCAAAAAAGTTTCGATTTTGTTCTTTACTGAGATTAACTACAGCGTTTTGAACTTTATCTCGAAAAGCATCCCTAGCGAACAACTGGAATTGAACTGTTGCCACCTTCCTCACCTTTGTAAATTAATTACACTATCGTTTGAGATGGTAATTTGGGTAATTTTTAATTAACGTCATACTAGAGCAACACAAAGGGCTATTGACGACGGTCCGGGATCAATCCCTTAAGGGAAAGATCATACTATCTTTTGATAAAAGCTCAGTAATTTTAGTGTTTGGAGCTGTTAAGTTTTATGGTGCAAGATCTATATAACGGACAAGCAGCGACAAACGTGACATGAAACAATAACGTACTTTGGTAGGTAGTCGAATTAACGTTGAACTTTAGCAGTACGATGGGCTATTGGCGATGCTCCGGGTTCAATCATGAGGGGAAAGATCCGAGGACACCTCGTCATTTTGAACCACGGTCAGATGACGAGCTCAACACTTCAGCTGGCACCACGCATCCAAACGTCCACAACAAGCCATCGTGAGGACATCTGAGGTCACAGCAGATTTAACGTACATCAGCCCACATGTACCAAAGGGTCTTTGGTTGGATCTTGTCTCGAACTCACAACCCCCAGGATCACTAATCCGCAACCCCACCAACCGGGATACCGTGACCCCAATGAAAGAATAAAAACATTGCAATATAAAATAATGGTGAAACACATCGAACTCAGAAACGGAATTAGTTAGTTCGTCAATGATGATTGAAGTGTACCTCATTAATTGAAGCACATACAGTAATTAATACTACAAAAAAAGATATGTTATGAGGATAAATAGGATTTAAATCAACGTGAACTCAATGACATGAGTGGTAAATATTTGCAATAACGCATTTTAAGATGTGGAAGGACATGAAGGTTTCTAAGTTATCTAAGCGTTGGGAATGATTATTAGTTTTGAAAAGAACAGTCGTACATTTTTGTAAATGTATCGAAAGTGATGGTTGATTATTCTAATGTTTAATGTATGTATATACACTACCTACAATAATGGACAGGACGCAGCGGATTTGCATAAAATCCGACTACTTGTTTGGAGTGTTTTTCGTGGTATGGCCTAAGACCTTTGCATGTTGTCCCTGGTAAATTGAACGCCGACGCCTACATGAACATATTGCACAATCAGGTTCTTCTTACTCTCTGGCAATTTTATGGAATGGATGAATGTTACTTCCAGGACGACAACGATCCATGTCATGTTGCAGCCTCTGTCAAGCAGTGGTTTCAAGATATGGATGTAAAATGTCTTCCCTGGCCTGCTCAGAGTCCCGACCTAAACCCATAGAACATTTGTGGGACGATTTAGAGCGACGTTTACGGATCAGGGAACCACGTCCGAAATCTACAGCTGAGCTGCCGACATTCTTGCGGCAGGAATGGATACAAATACCCATAGCTGTGTATCAAAACCTTGTTGAAAGTATACCCAGAAGGGTTGCTAGTGTCACTGCAGCACGTGGGGGATCATTACCCTATTAAAGCATGTATTCGAAGTCATGGACCGGAAAGTCAAATCAGGATTATACTAATTATTAAGATAGTTTCGCCGTCGCAAAAGATTGACTCTGCGAAAGGAGTGTTGGTTTGCGAAGCAAACCAAATGGGATTGCGTAGCTTTCCCCGGGGGTTGGCGAGCATAGGCGAGCAGGGGGCGTAGCCACCAAATTATCCTAAAATGTGTTATAGGTAAATTATCCAAAAATTTGTTATTCTAGAATGTGTTATTTGTAGTTTATTCTAATGTGTTGAATGTAGATGCTTCTAATGTAATGTATAAAAATTATTCTAGTGATGTAGATGGGTGTATTCAGGCCTTCAATCTATATAAATAAGAATGGAGTGTTTGTTTGTACATTCAATATTTTCGACCCATTTCAAGTTTTCTATCCGTTTTGGACCCTTCTGATGCCGAATCCGTCTTTTTCTCGTTTGGTGTCTGTCTGTCTGTCTGTCTGTCTGTATGTTGTGCCCTATACACGTCCACGCGGTTTAAGATATTTTCATGAAAATTTGCATACAGTGAGTACTTATCTTCATTTAGTGAGTGGCATTGGTTGCGAAAGTCTGTCTGTCCGTCTTTCTGTTCTATGCTCGATTTTGTGTTAGTGTGTTTGTGTAGACATCACATGAATCGTATTCCAGATATTTTATTGCATTGTATTTTATTTTATACATTATCTATTAGTGTAGTGAATGCAATATTAAACATTTCTTTATTGTTATATTTAGTTGAGTTTCATGCTAAAACACCTGAATAAGTATACTTAAATCAACCATAATTTGGTTGTTTGGGAAAAATTGGAATGTCTATTGAATATTACGATTACTTCGATTGCTTTACCAGTACTGCTGAAAAAGTAATTATTCTTCAAAAAATTATTTTTTTTTATGGAATTTCATCTCTGATACTTCATTTATTTCGAGGCTTATTTTTATTCTTTGCGCAATGAAAACGATTTAAGAATATTTGGGACAGACGATATTTTTCAATGAAACGAGAATGAACAAGATCGCGCGAGCAGTGATATTTTTTCTGGTTCTTTCGCTCTGAATTAATTTCACATTTCTAAATTTTGTACACTTTTAGTTGTAAGTTGTGGCAACTGTGCGAGATCAAGAGATAAAATTGAATCACAAATTAATATCTTTGGAACAATTTTTTACGACATCTTTTATTTTGTTTTACTTTGCTGTTTCCTGTTTTAAATATTTATTATTTTAATAAATGTGTTTTCCTTCTCATCACACCCAACAGCACCACAAAGTATTAGACTTGAAAATGTTAGGTAAGTCCATAGAATTCTATTATATCTCCTCTATGTGTAAGTCAGTATAAATTTTCAGTAAATTTTAAGTGTAGTTATGCCATTATTGAAAGAATAATGCCGTTATTTAAAGAATAATGACGTTATTTAAAGAATAATGCCGTTATTTAAAGAATAATGCCGTTTTTTAAAGAATAATGCCGTTATTTAAATAATAATGCCGTTATTTAAACAACAATGCCGTTATTTAAAGAATAATGTCGTTATTGAAATAATAATAATGTTTAAAAATCCAAACTAGAACTTTTTCCAACATTAAAAAATTTGTTGTAGTAATGACAGGAGAAGATTGCAAAATTTCACAATGTCGCATACCGGAGGCAAGAGTGCCACAGGTAAAAAAATATTGTTTTGTTGACTATGAGTGCGAGAGCACTCGCCGTAAATCGTAATTTTAATTAATTGAGTTGCACATGAAAACAACTTAAGAAAGGGAATTCCAAATCTTCCTATAAATCGTCTTTTATAGTAGTAAACTTAGTATCACCTTTCGTCTTTTTGAGCTTTGTCATACAGCAGTTGTGCGATGTATGTGAAATGTATTACATGAATGGATATGCATGTGTAGGATTTGTGTCCAAAGTAAGTTGTAGAAAATATAAAGATGGCGAAAGGTGTTAAAATAAATTTTTACTCTACAAAAAACGTAAGTCATTATATATTTTGATTATCTCTTCAATCTAGAGTAAACGAATTCAAACCGAGTAAGGTCGGGTATTTTGCTAGTTTAAAATAAAAACTTTAATCGAAAATTTTTATGTGGTAGCATTTTTTCTCTACTCATAAAACGAGTGAGAAATAATATTAAGTACAAATTGCACTAATTTATAATTACCACCGTAGTATCAAGAAATTATTCGAAACAACGAATTTCACGATTTTGTGCCGAACGTAAAAAGAGAATACATAATAATTACAATTCATTTCAGTACATTAAATCAAAATCTAAGACATATTAAAAATATGTATATGAATATATTTGTAAATATTTTTTACAAAATTGCGAACGAAAAAATGAAAACGAATTTAATAAACTTAATATTTTACAAAATTTGATGCGGATAAGGAACTTTGTCTTTATATAATTTTGAAATTGATTAATAAACAATCTAAACCACTTTTAATTCGCAAAATAGTCAAATTAACATCTTCTAAAGCTCTAAAAATTTTATTTTAAAACCATCCAGAACATCCCCAAAGAATAGTAGCGGTAACTTATACATAGTTCTATAAAAGTGGTGGTTTTTATGTCCTGAAAAAATTCACAAATATTCATAGTTGCTGACGTGCCGAGCAGTTTATAATTAGGGATTCTATAAAGAATGTGTTATTACAGAATTTTAGTGAGAAAATTTTTTAAAATTAACATGCATTTCATAAGATAAACTCATAACATGACGTGTACATTGTCGCATAAACTAATGACATTTTTGGCTGTTGTACATTGGATGTCAAATGTTTTATATCTGATTCATGTTTCATCAATTTTAGTAATAAACAGGCCGAACTACATTTATCAGTCATTCTGTTTCTTAAAGTATCTCTTATAAAATGCATTTCGGAAAATACCGACCAACTGCGCAACAAAGGGTGCTGAGTCATGACATTATACCCCCCCCCCAGCCAATGGTTAGATGTTCTTAATACCAGCTGTAGCATTCAGCTGCCTATCCTTGTTCCAGGAGTTGGCTATGTATTTATTGGCTAGTTTCTTTCATGTGAAACAACTTAAACTTGTACATTGTAACAAACCAAATTTTGAATAATATAAAACTATATCACTGTAAATTGTTCTGGCGTAATTATCGTACGTGTCAACCATCGCACGCGTCCCATAGTTCGCCATCCCTGTTCCAGGATGAAGGCAATAAAAATAATCTATTTTCGCAACCCCAAAAATAAGAACACCACCACAACGAACAACACGAATAAAACCTGGCAAAATGACGAAACGTAAATGCTCTTATCCAAAAAGCCCCGGAATCCATATCTGTTTTTAAAATGGCAACCCAGAAATAATATTAATACTCAGCAATGCAAACCCATCCGATTCTAGTTTGTCCAATGTTTAAGCTCTGTCATTCATCTTGCAGCAAGAATAACTCCAACCAACACACAAATTCGAGTGTGGCCCACAAATGGAGGCCCAGCATTTATGGAACGCTCCAAATTGGAGCATATTATTCACGATTATAAATAGAATTCGTCTTCGAGGACCGTTCGGATGTGATTTACGGGGGCCTCGGAGTTCACTTCCTGAAACCGGCTTGTTTATGTGTCTTTGCGGCCATGGATACATCGGGGTTTTCGTGTGGTTCGTAACTTAAAAGGGGGTGGTTTGTGATGTGTGTGGGAGTGCGGGTTTCGCACCCTTCCCTGAGTGGGAGAATGAAATAACGCTTAGGTTCACACGTTGTCAGCGCGATCGGGTTTGAAAACATGTATCGCGTCATGTGTCGAATAGCCGTCGTAGTTGACACATCGGCGCGTGGGTATGTACGTATTTTTTATTAACGTCTCACTGGAGCAACACAACGGACATTTTAACAGAAACATTTTAACAAAATTAAGAAACATTTTGTTAAGAAACATGTTAACATTGTTAAGAAACACATACAAGTTAACATTTCTTATATACTTTACAATGTTAACATTGTTAAGTATGAAACATTCGGTTTATACAAATTTCCGTTTAAAACGCACAAATTTTCGAAACTTACGGGTTGACGGAATCTTTTCAATCGTATTATCAGAAGCATTAAGTAAATCCGAAATTGTAGATTTATTTGTGGAAGAGAGGAGAGAGAAGAAGAAAGAATAAAGGCTTTTTTCCCGAAGAAGACGGAGGAATAAGCGTATTCTCCTTTAAAAGAAGTTATTGCTCACTTTGAAATTGTTCACAGCTGTTTGTTAGGCATTGAAAATTTATCTGCACAATTAAACAGTGTTGACCGCATCAAAGATTTCAAAAAACCTGTCAGGAAAAAAACAAAACGCTAATATTGATAACAGAGCTATTTTAAGACAAAAATTGCGTTTTTAAGAAATATCTGTGCAATTAAGAATTACCTGTGTAATTAAGAATTATATGTATAATAAAAAATCATTTGTGTAATCCAAAATCATTTGTATAATCTAGAATCCTTTGTATAATCAAGAATCGTCTGTGTAATCGAGAATCGTTTGTCATCAAGAATTGTTCTGTCATCAAGAATTGTTCTGTCATCAAGAATTGTTCTGTCATCAAGAATTGTTCTGTCATCAAGAATCGTCTGTATAATTTGTGATTAAGAATACTATTTATCTGTGAAACAAGATCTGTACAGTAAAAGCAATGTGAACGCGCACTAATGTTTTATTTTATTGTTGAAGTAAAGCTTTTTTTTTTCATAAATTCGGATAACCAGGGATAATACGAATTTTTCTTAATGTCCCGTGAAATTCGTCTTTCAACGAGGTTTGACTGTAAAATAAAATTCAAATTACCACATTAAATGTAACGATGGGAAGAAACAAAAAGGCGTGTTCTCTTCCCAACACATCTAAAAACCAAAAACAGCCTACTGATGAAAGATAACAAGGCGGATTACTTTTATTTCAGTTGTTACACGACTAATGGGCGGCGAGGTTTCCTCACAACTTTGATCACTGCATCACTCCTCGTTGCAAGAGCCCGAGTCGGCACGTGTGTGAGGGAGCATAATCTTTTATCACGTATCTCCGGGGCGGAGGCTCAACGTAACCGTGCCGAGAGCACGATCGTAAAAATCGAGATTCGTTCCAGACCCCTTCCTCCCACACTCTGTAATCCCCCTTCTTTTTTGGGTTCGTGTTCAAGGATCTTGACCTTTGCGTGTGAGTTGTCGAAATTCGGTTGAATAGCTTGCTTTCTCTCCCGATTGAATTCTTGTTTCTTATCGTTTGCAAAGTTTTTTATTCTAAACTTTATTAATTTTCGGCTTTATTAGTTAAAGCGAAAATCGTTCCCCGTTTTGTGTATTCAATTTATTCTAATTCTAATTGGTCGCTGTTAGAGAGGAAGAAGCGCTTCTCGACCAATCCTACCACAGAACTGGAATAAGAATAGCGGTTCGGTTTGTAAGTGTGGTGGCCGATTTTTACGCTATTATTCTATTTATTCTACGCTTTTTTTATGGAACAAAATTTTACTTAAATGCGATGTAATGGTTCTCTAGATATAATCGTGAAAGGAAATATGAATCGAATTGCATAAACGATCATAGCATTATGTATGACCTTGATTCAGGATTTTATTTTCTTCGATTTGTGTTTTAAATTTTTTTTTCAGAAAGTGTACAAAAATTACAAAAGAAATGTAAAAGAATTGTGTTGAACACTACATGTATGAGTGGTATTTTTAGTTTAAACAAACAAACAAGACGGAATGCGAAGATTTTACTTCCGCTACTCAAATGCTCTCGCGTGATGCATATCGAGGTTACCTTGAAACGTAGATTATCGCCGTTTTGGCGACACGTTTGTACTCATATTCAATAGGCGTTGGATAATCAATAGTTATATATTAATCCAGAATTCATTCTTTGGAATTTTTATGGGCGAAGTGCTGAAATCCCGAACTTGAGAGAAAAAAAAAGCCAAATGACAGGAGAACACGGATTGCTGCAGAAGCATTACCACCACATACAGTAGCTTGACCGAAAATGTCTTGCATAGACTTTACTTATAGCTTGACATTTTTAAAAATTTAGTGAGTATGTCAGCAACTACGAAATTTGCTGGCATAGAGACGACATTTTATACGAGTCTAAAAACTACAACATCAAGTGAGGCAAATATTCTTCAACGAAACACATTAGTATCGAGCTTTTTTAAACGTCGTCAAATAGTTAAGGATTTCAAGCGAAGATATTTTCTTTCAAAGACGCGCGGAAAAAGAAACTATGTAGAACCACATTAAACTAATTACGAACCATTTCCATACACGACATTCCCTCATCTGCATACTACTGCCTACTTCACCGGCATTATTCGGTGGCATTAACAGACCTGGTCATTAACCATTGGATGAACTCTCAGAAAAACAACCCACCAAAGAAATCGCAACCAGAAAAACCGCTGGAAGGGCAAAGGGTAAGTCAGGTAAGAGACGGTCCTACCTGAAGAACCCCCCGTGGCCTCTCAGTCTGAGAGAATTTAACTAACAAGACCCCCTTCGAACTTCTTAATTCGCGTCCCTGGGGTGATCTGGGTGTGGGCCCCAGTGCTTTGCATTCAGGACGGTGCTTAATACCGGCAACGAGGCCATAAAGGAGAACATGCTGAAAACGCTTTTGCTTTAAAAGGCTCAAACGGCGTTCTTATCATTGCGTTCCGTAGTAGTTCCACCAGGGTTCTGGAAGCTTTATTGCCCAATAGGCGCCGCGAAGAACGAGTGTGTGTTCTGTGGTCTGCATCTCCAGAATGCTTCTTGAGGCGCAGCCAAAGTGACGTTTTAACGCTTGCTTTGTAGTGAGGAATTCGCTAATTAGGTATGTGAACACCGTCTTGTAGGTAGCCGCGCCGAGGTGTTGTTTACTTGGTGTGCCTTTCTATTGTTACAGAGAATTCTGGGTCCGTTTCGAAGCAATTGGATTTATACGGGAAGAGGTTGGAAACAATGGAAGATATTTCGGATGTTGTTCCCTCGAGTGGGTTTGTGATGACTGGGTGATGCTTGGTTAAAAATGTCTGGATTGATGTCAGCCGAGAAGTGCTGTGTTGACTAAGGATGGTCATTCCTCGAGGAGGACTGTCAGTTCCAGACATTGTCGGAGGTTGCGACGATCTATGTACCTTAGGCACTACGCCAAGCACCAATAACATTGATACACACACACTTCAATATCTCACTCTTCGGGGCACATATCCTTTTGGTGCGTACGGGCTTTACAAACTCGAGGTACCTTTATGACCTATTCTTTTCCCATGGAGTTTACTACCTCTGATAAAAATAAAGATGGCAATCCTAGGATGCCCAAGCGATCTTTCTCTTCTTTCTTCTCACAATTACTTGACATTGTGTCTTGCGTTTGTCGAAGCTTGCCCAAATATGGCTCTTGCGCCATAAAACCCAAACCAACCATCCAATATTTCAATTTTTAAAACCATTTTCACGAAACAGTGATTTTGCACATCCCTGCCTTTTGTTGTGCCTGTCTATGTAAAACAGAACGTTTAGTTTCTGAAATGTATAAAAATCCGCAGGTTTAATCGAAATTTTGAACTGGTAAAGTAAAACTTCCGATAGGGGGAGCCACAAATGTGGAAGCAATTGATATCACCAACAATTAAAATTTTCCACTATCTTAAAAATTCAATAAACTTGTACTTCTTATGGAAGACGTGTTCAAGACCCAGACGTGAATCATGTTGGAGCATTTGGTTAGCAGGAAGAAAAATCTCCTTCTTCCTTCTGATTTGTTGGTGTTTTGTTCTGAAAATCCCTCTCATACAGATAATATGGATTGCCAAGTAGGCAAAATGCCCGACTTTCACTCATTAGGTGCTATAGCTGCTATATCAGGTTACAGGCAATAATTTCAGAGAAAATTTTGAATAAGTTGAAAAAGAAGCAACTGATCTATCAAGGCTACCATTTAATCTAGAAGATGGACTGACTCGCATACAACAAAAGAAAACCAAATGTTTTTTTATGAAAGCAAAGAAGTCGGACATGGACTTACAATAAGAGAAAATTGTTCTAGTCAATTCATTTTATGTCGTGATAACACCAAGGCAGGAATTATCTCAAAGAACTCAGATGTATGAAGTTGTTGTGGAGCCTTTTCGAATGATGTTTGTACTTTTGAAGATATATTTGATCATTTTTAATATTTCTATAAGTAAATAAGGACACCATAAGAAACCCACCAGACATCTATCGAGCTGACAAAGAAATGTCTTGCACATTTCCGAATATTGTAATATTATTGAAATTATAACTAAATTATAACTATTCCCTTATCTAATGCGTTGGGAGAAAGATCGTTTTCTGTTTCAAAGTGTGTAAAAAATTATTTAAGGAGAACTCTGGGAGAAGGAAGATTAATTAATTTGGCCATTCTGTATATAGAAGAAGAAATTTTAAACCGAACTGACACTGCCAAAATAATTGACGAATTTGCAAGAAATAAAGCAAGACGGAAATTCATGTAAAAAAATTAAATAAATCTATTTAATGTGTAATGGTACTAAATTTTTTTGACTACTTACTTTTTGTTAATAATTTAATGAGATTTTTTTTTTTAATTTTTTTTTCTAACTTGAGTTTAAGAGCCCTGAAAATGTTACCGCCCCCACTTGACTTGATCCGCCACTGTATATCACTTGGGTACCTCGGGTTCTTGAAGCCAATACACACCTAAAGAAGATGCGCCGCCAAGGGGATTTGGTTACGGACAAAAATTCAGAATTTCTCATGTTCGCAACCGTAGGTCACACTCTAATTAGCCTTCGTTGTAGCAAAAATAAATAAGGAGTGTAGAGCGACAAACTAACCACGCTACACTAATATGGAGTTGTTATCGAGCTAATTGGAGGTTTCTTGAATAAGAGCTATATAAAGACTATTTTATACTCGAATTATATACAAAGACTAATGAGAGAAGCACGGAAACTCAACAACATTGCATTCTAATTCATCTTGTTGTAGACATCAGCCCACACATCAAGGGGCAGTCAATGTGCAAATACTAAACACTAATAACTACCCTTGTTAAGTTTCGACAAACTTGAGCAGTGCATCCGAAGATGGCGTTCAAAATTGTGGCCTAGTTGCCTTCACCTTTTGGGAACAGGTGCGCGTTTTTCGATTCAGGACACACCCTGGGATCAGCGCCACTCAAAACATCGACGGGCATCTCCTTTCGCAAACAGGAGTGAGATGGGAAGTCAAGTAATTTTTGGCCGTAAACAGGGTTTTCTTCTGTCAAAACAAGCTCATTGTTCTGACTTGATTCTACTGTTTTTCCAGTTGTGGAAGTGTTTGTGATAGTAGCGTGTTTGGGCAAAACAGTATGAGTCAAAAACTGTTCAAATTGAGATGAGTGAGAGTACATGTAAAAGGATTATCTTTCATTTGGTCAAATTAGTGTTAAGAAAATTATGAATAAAAGTAGAGATAGATAAATGCTGGTGGAGAAATGATTAAAGTGATTTATAATGAACATGTAAAACAATGCATTCAATACAAACTGTCTCCTGAAAGATTTGAGTAATTGGTAATTATTAGTTAACTTCGTAGTAGAGCAACACAACGGGCTATTGACGACGGTCCGGGTTCAATCCATTAAAGGAAATATCCGAGGACAACACCTCGTAATTTTGAACAACGGTCAAATGACGAAGCAACACCTGAGCTGGCACCCCACTCTCCAAACTTCCACACCAACCCAACGTGAGGACTTTCGGCCACGACAGATTTAAGGTGCACCAACCGCCTCTACACCATACAATTACAAACATCCATGACCCTTATTCGAACCAGGAACCTTCCTATCTGTCCTCTATTGATCCCGAACCGTCGTCAATAGCCCGTTGTGTTGCTCTAGTACGACGTTAATTAAAAATTACCAAATTACCTGAAAGATTTGGAGGGCCGCCGTTGACCGGTTATAAGAGGATCCGACTAGCAAATGGAGGGTAGTGAGTTCGAATCGAATCAAAGAGTACAAGGGGGATGGAACACGTTAAATCAGTCGTGGTGTTAAAAGTCCTTCTCACGTTGGCGTGGTGTGGGAGTTGGCCATGTAAAATTCAGCTCATTCCAATAATTAGTTTTGGCGCTACATTAAATTTTTCTCATTATTGCGATTTTAGGAGGCAACCACAAGTTTAAGAAACAGGAGAAAATGTGTTTCACACTTCTGCAAATTGACTTAATACTTCATTTGTACATGTGTATTTAACACAAATGCCATGCATTCGAAATACGACTTTCGTTCCATCAAAAACCGATTACGTATCTGTTAAAAATGTCCTTAAAGACTATTTACGAGTTGTAGGCGGTGCAGGTTTGATTCCTGTAACTTACCACTAGGGTATTTCTCTCTTTTGGGTATAAGAAACTTTCATTTTGCGTTTGTCTTGTTTTGGGAGCAGATTGGGCAAATAGTTCACTTTCGACATCTAACCACAACCAACCGACCTTGAGGATTGCTGGTGAGGCGTTAAAGCTGCATTGCAGTGATATGGACGTAAATGTATGGTCAACTAGGGATGCGACATCGATGTCGATGTTTTTTATATATGTATTGGAGCCGATGTTTTTGGAACATCGATGTTTAAACTTGTCGATGTTTTATTTTTAAATAAAAAAAGTACCGTTATAAAATTAAAAAAAAAATCAAGTAGCATAATTTTCATAATTAGCAAATTGAACATACTTTTAGACCGAAGTGGCCAAGGGTGAAGGGAAAAGTAGGGATGCGATATCGATGTCGATGTTTTCAAAACATTGATGTTTTATAAAAAAACATCGATGTATTGGAGCCGATGTCGCATCACTAGTTGCTAAACCAGTTTTCAGAAATGGGGGAAAAGTTTAAATATACTGAATTTTTCAAATATCGATGGTTTGGTGGCGATGTATTATCAACATCGATGTTTTAATTTTGCACATCGATGTTTTGCTGTCGATGTCTCATCACTATGGTCAACTTCAGCAGAAACACATTACTGTCATTTTATCAGTGACATTAAACGCTTATTTTGATGACGAGAAATACATTTTCATACTGTAATCTGCCCACAAGATAAAAAAACGCTGTCAAAAAGCAAATTATTCTTTAGACAGCTGTACAAAAAAACAAATTCCCTGTCATTTATCGAGTTTCTGCTGTCAGTCTGACGAAATATGTCAATATGATCTCTCTTTTCGTTTGACATAATTCATAATCATTAGTTTTCTGAACACCGATAAGGTTTCTTAAAAATACCACTATGAAAACCCAAATATGGCCCTTCGGTCATGAAATTCAAAATCAACCAACCGATATAATATGGTATATAAATTATGAGTATCTGAATGGCCTTTCGACCATACATCGAGTTTTCAGGTGGTCCACGATAGTGTGGATCATCATTTTGAACAACTTGATTTGAAATGTTTTGGTTCATCAATTACTTCGAACAACAAAATTTAATAACAAATTTTGTTTGAAAACACTCAGGTAGATGGGGGGCTTCAAAGGACAAAAGACAACAAAGAGTTTTGGCTCTGACTTCAACCGGAAGTGCAAGAATACTTAAGCCTTTACATCCCCACCATTTAGGCCTTTACAAAACCAAAACTGTCCCCACACCCATGGAACTCACGTGGGTCGAACGATTTTCATCACGAACAGAAGCAGAAACACGGCACCGAAAAATGTTCGAAAGAGCACGACAACCAGTTCTTCCTCGTTCGAAAACGAAAGTCAGAGGAAGAAGTGGGTGCCGAGGCAGAACGCGGACGCCCTGCGAAAAATATTTATCGTCTGCGTAAAAATAACGCTTTTTCAACAGTTTCCACGACTGTAACTAGAACCACCAACTAACTCAGTGTCAAGTTCCGGTACAAATTATCGTGTGAACTGATTTTATTGGACTTGGAAGGTAAAGGACGGTTCGCGCGTCGTGATTTTTGTCACAGAATGCACCGGTGTCGCAAGGCGGGATGAGCTGCAGGCTATTTGCGGTTGTCTGCGATAAAGGAGTTATTTCTCTTCGACTTGTAAGGGTTTAAGGTACGTTGCTCAAGTGGAGGTTTTGTGAAGCCACAAAGGGCTTTAAACCGCAACAGAAAGGAGCGACACTTTTGATGATGTATCATAAAAAAGGACAAATAATAAGTCCAGAGGAAAACATTCTGAACAAAGGATAGCGCTTGTGCAAGCACCTCACACCTTAATTTGCCGTGGGCGTTTTTTAATAAAACAATTTCCAAGAAATTTTCCACTGAATGCGAGAAATGAAGATGACACCTCCAAGAGGCTTCGAGGAGTTGTCTCGTCTATCAAGATCTGACCAATTTTGCCAATGACGAGATATCTCGTCATCAATATTTTTGTGACAATTTTTTTAAGATTAGGAGATTAAGATCTGATCTGTTTTCTTCTTTTGCCGATATCTCATTTGTTAAAATCTGGTCAGTTTTCCTAAAGACAAGATGCCTCGTCCGACCAAGAGGGTTAAACAAACCTAAATTTTTAAGCATAATAAATACATTTAATAATTTTAATAGAACGGTAATGCTAATGGCTTAGTTAACGTCGTACTAGAGCAACACAACAGGCTATTGACGACGGTCCGGGATAAGACCCTCAAGGGAAAGATCCGAGAGCAACACCTCGTAATTTTGAACCACGGTCAGATGACGAAGCAACACCTGAGCTGGCACCCCACTCTCCAAACTTCCACACCAACCCAACGTGAGGACTTTCGGCCACGACAGATTTTAGGTGCACCTACACCATACCTTTACAAACATCCATGCCCGAACCCGGATTAGAACCAGGAACCTTCCGATCTAAAGGCTAACACTTTAACCACTATACCGGTTGGTCGGCTTAATAGAACGGAAATGGTGTGTAGTTGTATGCTGTTTAATCGTTAGACAGGCTGGAATTTCGTAGAACAGTTTTTTAAAGCTTGCATGATCTGCATTCACCAAAAAAATTGAAACTGTCAGTTTAATTTTAGTCAAAAGTCTGAGACATAAGCAACGGAGAAATGAATATTAATATTAAGAGGAAATGTATTTGCATTCATAACGGTAGTTTAGAAGTAGTTTAAAATTTCTTACAACACTGAAAACAAGTTAACCGATGTAAACTTAGCTCTTATCCAAGTTCTTTTACTTCAATATTGAAGCATAGAAATTATATCTGTGGTCAAGGGGTATAACTGGATACGTCTAAAAACTACTTTTAAGGCCCGTTTTTAAGATTTGCCCTTTTACTGTAAATCGATTTTTTGTAATGATTTATTTTGATTCCATTCTTCGTTACTCTTTCGCCATGCACATTACTTCTCCAAAAAGCGTAAGGCCCCAAGAAAAATCCTCCAGCAGACGCACTTATCTCCTTTTTGCCAAATTTCGACTTTCCACTTACTCCCCTTGACCACAGATGTATTTGTAAGTAAAAAATTCAGCAAAACACAAAATAGTCCATCAAAAACTATTGAAAAGCTGTAAATATAAAAATATATAAATTTTCATGCAGTAGGTATGCGAAATTTTTCCATTCCAATTAGTCAAAATATGAAATGGAATCTAACAGTGCAATTTAAAATTGACTTAGATATGTACTTTATAATGCAAGTCTCAAAAAAAATTATTTCGACATCCAATGATTCTTTAGTTTCAACAATAAAAAGCATAACTTAAAAGTTAATTGATTGTATGCGCCGGTTGAAAACAGAGAAACAAATCACAGCATCGTCTTTCTGACAATAGAACTAAAAAGGCGGCATACACGAAAATTTACATGGATAAGTAATAGAGAACTATCGCCGTCAGCATAGTAGCACCGTAAATAAAGAAGCTAGGATTTATTGACTCTTCAAACACCCTTTCGATATAGAATAAATCTCCAAACAAAAGAATAAACACACGTCTTCAGGAACCCGATACCAAATAACGCTCGTTACTGTGCTTCCACTGACGCCTCCGTCCAATAAGAAAAACTCAATTATTCATAAGGCCTGCCACTTAGCGTGCCCGAGGGCTACATATGGAAATAAACAGAAAGCTGGCGTCAAACAGGTCAGTATACGTAATCCTGATTGCCGGCGAGCGTTTCATGTCCACAAAAGGAGATTGGTTCTTGTCTCACACTTCTGGCTTTATCAGCGTGAATGAAATGAGTTAGTTTTTTCCTTCCTTTTTTTTTATCATCAGCTGGCAACAAAGGAGTTAATCAGCGCTTCGTTACGGCTGCGAAGCAGGTGATACATGTCGGTTTTCCGAACGCGCCATGTAATCTTTTCAGTCAAGTCGCGTTCGGATATACATTCTTTTGCGGATTACTTTGAAGCGTTAAGCGCTTCATTGAAAGGCGTTAAGTACGAGACATTGTGTTGGCATTTGTGTCAAGACGGACGTAAGCTTGTAATTGATATTTGGCTGGAAAAGCAACATATTTAAAAGAGTGGTTATTGGCCTCGAAAGTTTGCCTCAAACAGTGTGCTTAGTTTATTACCGGTAAGACAGTGCAATGCCAACAAAATATTTTGAAGTTGGAATTTTTATATTAGAAAGAGATGGTATATAAAATAGTTTCGAACCTCTTGTGTCTGATATTTTTTAGGAATTCAGGAAAATCGATCAACGTCACTTTATTCAATTAGCAAGGCTTAGCAACTTCGTTCTTCAATTCGACAGTTTGCCTGGAATCTTGCATTTTGTTCAATGTACAGAAAAATATAAAACGCTGAAGCACACTTGATATTATTTCATGACACAAACGTCTATTTAGAGCAGAAATGCATTTATTGACATTTCGTCAGACATTAAATGGTTATTTTCATGATGACAAATACAGTAATTTCGTGACCTGTATTGTGTGATACGTACACAATCAAAATGCAAAAAAAAAAAAAATTGACCTAGAAACTGCCGTACAGAAAAAAGGATTTTGTCAGATAACGAGTTTCTGCTCTAAACCAATAATTAGGATTCCTATAAAGTAAAGAGAAATGTTCTAATTCTTCAAACTTTCATTTAGTTTTCTTTTCATTGTTTCTTCAATCAAGTTTTCAAGGATCGAATTGATTTTAAACGCGTCTTCAACTAGGCAACTAACATCAACTGAAATTATTTCAAGATTCTGTCTCAGATAAAAAAAAGTATATCATTATCAAAACCTCAAAGTCTGTTAAAGAATAATTTCTAAAGGAAATTGTACAACTCACGTAACGTCATGTAATCATTGCATGTCGCAATACTTTAATTAACTAAATGGAATAATGTAGAGAGAAAACATCACACAGGTACTTTCACTTTATTATTTTTGAATAATTCTTTTTTGTTAAAAACTATTGCCTTCAATTTTATAAAGGATGTATATAAATACATCCGTCTTTCTCTTAGTTGTATTTTTATCAACGTTTATACTCTAGCAGTGAAACCATCGTCAAACAAAATGATCTTTTCATAAGTAAAAAATATTTTTTCGACACTAGATGTATGTTAAGATATAAGAAAACCAGTTCCAAGAAAGATATTTGAAGATTGAGTAGAATAGGAGTGCCAATGAGGATATGAGTAGTATGTTTGACTCTGGGATTCAATTGGAAAAATGACTCCCCGAGGTTATTATGGTTATTGCAGCAATTTATTTCTGTGACATATAAGTGGATGTGAAAAGAGATGTTATAGAAAACTGAGACTCTCACCCAGTTTTGAGTACTCAACAATATAAAAGCCAAAACAAAAACTCAGTGTTTAATTTTCGTGAATTTTAAACTATTTGTTAAGCATTGCGAATAAAAATAATATAATTTTTTAAATCAATTGGTCAAAAAGTTGCAAACCACAATGGTGTGTAAGAACATTCTTAAATAAAATTTTAAAACAATATAGAACGTAATATTTAATGCAATCCCGGTTTTAAAAAGAGTTGTTTGAGTAGCAATATATAACTTTGGAAAAACAAACCAAACTATTAAAAATTAAAATTCCCTGATATATATATATATATATATATATATATATATATAGCATTGAAAATACAGTAGAGTCCCGATTGTCTGATTAATGTGAACAAAGACTAACTCGGATAACCGAAAAAAACTAGGTTAAAGCGAAAATTTCAAATGAAATAAATCGTGTAGGTTTAAATGTATATTTTAACCAATACAAAAGTTATTCAGATACACCACATGCAATTCATATTGTTACGTTAATTAAAGATTTCTTACTTAAAAAAAGTCCTTAATTGTTTTTTGTTTTACGTTACTTTGGCGTTCTTCTGCAGCAATGTCAATATTGCTGATGTCGCTTCTTCTTGTTTTATGTGTTATTCAATAGCACTTTCGATAGTTTTAAGTCCATCTGTACGGGAGATTTTCATGTCGATTTTCATCGTCACTGTCTTCATCATCATCGCTAGATTCATTTTCCTTATTGACGATCATTTTATCTGTAATCTCTTGTTGTTTGTCAGCGTTTATCCAGTCACGGGTTTCGTTTTCCTGTTCATAATTTCAATCAGGTTCAGAATTTTTTCGGTAGTTTTAAAAGTGGAAAATGTAGGACTAAAAAAAAATCGTAGAAATATTTGATAGCTCGGTTAAAGCGGAAACTCGGATAATCAGGGTTCTACTGTTAATACAAGTTTTCAAATTTAGATAAGATTTCCATAACAGTATCCGCAAAAAGGAGTCCCAGCAAAAGGCTAAGTAAAATTATATAAATATATTTTTGTATAAATATTACACAGACCTTATCTATTCACATTCTTGAATCAAAATGCACATAGATTATTTGATCAATTTCGTTTTTAATTCCATCGAAATCAAAATAATATCTTTGATTCTACAAATATGCTTGGAACGTTAAGAGTATTTCAAAATAACATCTATTCACAATTGTAGTAGCATAATATTTTAAACGCATTTTTCATTATAAAAATAAAGAATACAGTGTTTTAATCAAGGAGTTTTAAGAAAAAGGAAGACGGCATAATATGAACTTCACACAACGCGTCAAAAGGTTCTTGCATAGCCGCCATGTTGGTTTTCCCGAAGCACTAATCGTAAATTATTTTGATAGAGATATGAACACATTAATATATAAATCAATTTCGACCAATAAATACTTAATAGACAAAAAATACACTTATAAAATTCAAACTTACATCACATTTGAGTCGATCAATGATTAAGCTTGTGGATTAAGTCAATTTTCGGATTATTCAAAAACCATGAATTTAAATTATTGTGTAAAGAAACGTAGCTTCCCGTCTTTATCCGAAGGACTGCGCACAAAATTTAGAAATATATTACATATTGTTGGTCGTCACTACAAACAGCCTTTTGGAAACCAGCTCTTCAAAGCTGAACCGAAACCTATTTGTTACAACAGCGTCTCCATTTTATCAAGCCTCCTCGATTTTAGTGGAACACAAAGGTACTGAAATGGTAGAAAATAAAAAATGAAAGTCATTCAGAAATCAGGCTATTTTTTTATCCAGCATAGTGACTTTTATAGTGTTCTTTTTTCTCAAATTTCTATTTATTGAACGGTCTTTCACAGAACGCGAATTAGAATTCTTACGGAAAGAAGCATGAAAGAGAGAGAGAGTTTCCCGTCTCCCGTCTATTTTCGAAGAACTGAATTCTATTTAGAAGTTCTGGTTCATCTTGAACAAATGCGGTCCTTACGCCACAAAACCTCAAAATAACCAACCAACTTTGGTACTTCAGAATACTCGAAATATATCATTATGCATTGTTGCCATCTCTATACTACCATCGAAAAGTTTCGGAGAGTGAGAAAAACCATCTCTTTTAAATAAAATTGAAATTTATTCTTTACTACAGGATGTCTCCTTTTTATTTCGCGTACTTCGTTTTAGTAGTGTACAAAAGTGCTAGAATGGTAGAATGAAATATAAAAATGAAATTGATTCAAAAATCAGGCGATTTTTTATCAAACATGGCGGTTTACTCTACGTATTTTTGATGTTGTACCGACTTCCACGAGAACGTGAATTTAAATTCTTACGGAAGAAACATAGAATGTGCTCTTCGTCTATTCTAAAAGAAATAAATTATATTTGGAACTTCAGATAACTAGAAATATATTAGCATACATCGTTGCCATCTGTCCATCGAAAAGTTTCGGAAACAAGCTGTTCAAATACGAGAACAACTTATGAGCACAAGTCTCCACTTATTCGGTACGACTGTCTCCATTTTGTTAAGCCTACTTTGTTTTAGTAGAGTAGAAGGGTGCTAGAGAATGGTAGAATAAAAAATAAAAAATAAATTGATTCAGAAATCAGGTGATTTTACCAAACATGGCGGCCTTGAGATTGTTCTGACTCCACGGATTTTTATTTATTAGACGGTCTTCCACGAGAATGCTACACTGAAGCAGTTCACTTAAACAGTAGCTGAGAAAGGGTGGAAAGGGTCACGGAATCCGCTGATTCATGGGCCATTGTGCGTGACTCTAAAAACAACAGCGTCCATATCAGGAGCGTAATTTACAATTTGGAACCGCGGTTATTAGCAATTTAGAAGACCAAACACGATTTCGAATCGAAGTTAATGAAGGCGGGGAATCGTGACCGGGTTTTTGGCGATTATTGAGCATACAGAATTAATGCCGGTAATCTGTATTAGAGGCATTTTGGTGTTTAATACCGCTTGGTAAAAGCAGGACAGGGGGATCCATTTGATTGGGGAAAAGATAAATTCCTTAAGAACAAACAGTAACCTGAAGGGAAAACCAACTTCAGCTATGAATTTAAGGGAGTTTAGTCATATTTCTGCACATTTTTAATCACTTCGAAAATGTTCATAGACTATAATCAAAAAATATATAGACTATAATCATATATAATACCAAACAATGCTAACTTACATTGCATATAATATATAGGTCACATATAAAGTAAAAATATACGAATATCTTCCGTGCAGCTTTGGAAATACCATGCAGTTCCATAGCTGAAATCAAGCATACTTAAACAAGCGACCGAATGAATCATATAAGAGTCGATTTTATGTTGTTTATATCCGTAGTTGCCATTCGACAAACACAAATAGCATCGATTTCTGTGCCGAATATGTTAGTGAAATATATAGATAGTTAATATTGATGAATTCAGTAACACAGGGGATTAAAAAAATATCAATTAGGATTCTGTTTTTAGTACACAAAAAACTACAATTTGATTAGATTCAATATGCTTATTAATTATTTTTGCGATGTTAGGAAGAATAAGAGATCTTTAACAATCTTCCTTAATCCTGTAAGTGGTTTCGACGATATATCTCGCTCGTTAAGATCTTGCAAATTTAGCTAATGGCGAGATATCTCGTCGTCAAGGTACTGCTAATTTTTTATGACAAAATCAAGATCTGATCACTTTTCTTCTAAAAACGAGATATCTCGTCCATCAAGATATGGTCAGATTTGCTAATGACGAAGATTTCTGAAAGATGTCACCACAAGGGTCGTTAACAACCATCACACATCACCTAATGACAGGTTACAGTATCGATCAAATACCTTCGTTAGATTACGTCATATGTGAGGGAAGACAGCTTGAATGTTTCGATACCTTGTAGTCAGTCCACGTCTATATAGATAATTCTCTTACGTGGCACGCAAAAAAAGACGTTATTTGTTATCTCGTTTTGGCAACATTGTACGACTGTTTGTTTACCACGAAGCGTTATCAGATGAAAATTCATTGAAAAAAAAGGAGTTTTAGTCGTGCTGTTGCAGCTAAAATAGAAATCAAAGAAAGCAGAGGGTCTTTTCGTGGCCATTTGAAATACAGCCCTTTTTAGGGCCAACAATTATAGTTCAACATGACGCTTGCACTACAACTTTCGACAACAAACTCGATGAAAAAGTGTAGGTGGCTCGAGTGCTGGAGAAATGTACACACAAACAACATGTTGGGTACTCATTTTCCAAAGCATCGCTCACATTTCGAGTCAAAATTTTCTCAAAGTTTTCATTTGAATTCTGATTCCAGAGGTACTGTTATAACTTTTCGGTAATACAAAAAAAAAGGAACAGCTACACTCTACGTTTATGAGCGATGGCAACGGCCTTGGCGATTTTTTTAGGCGAACTTCTAAAGTCGCCAAGGAAATAATTATTTCCTAACTCTTTTTCTGTCACAAATTTTTTTCTTTTTACAACACACTTTTTAAACACATTTCAGAACGTTTCAAAAAGTATATTTTTTAAAAACTTTCACAAAAAGTAGTAAGTTTTTTACTGAAAGTAGTAAGCTTAAACACATATCAAAACACATTTTTGAACCAGCAGAGAAACTAAGCTACGAATGTTGGGTAAGAATACCCTGAAACTTATCAATTACACTAAATACAGTGGTCATGTTGAAAAAGAAAAAGATTTACAAAGGAAAAAAAGCAAGAAATAATACAACCTGATAACGTCAGAATTATTTCGTAAAAAAATAATGAAAACGAAAATGGAAAAAAAAAAACTCTTGAACCTTTCGTGAAAACTATTATAGTAAAATAAAAATTCCACAACTGTCAAAATACAAATAAATGGACCAATGGTATCACAGAAAAAGGACCATTGCAATCAAAGGATATTTTAAAAACAAAATAACCGATGGGAGGAAAGAAAAATTTTCCAACGAATCAATGAAATCAAACGACTTTAACGAATTTTGAAAGAACTTTCTAGAATATTCAAAATGAAAATTGAAAGTTTCCCTTTGCTGAGGTTGCCATGAAAACCACAACAACCGTAACGAAAGATGGTTTTCCTTAATTTATCGTAACTTGCCACCAGAAGTGCGCAAAAAAAAAATCGCCAAGCCGTTGCCATCACTCATAAACGTAGAGTGTAGCTGGACCAAAAAATTAAATTTGAAAAATAACATTTTGTAAGCAATCCCTTCTGTTAGGATACATGTCTTCATTGATGCGAGCGAAGCGAGCATAGATTAGCGTAGCGAATCAATGAGGATTGCAAAACAATCCTCCGGGGGTTGGCGAGCGTTAGCGAGCAGGGGGCGTGCCCCCTAGTACTGTACAAAAAACTCCGTGCTCTAATTTCATTACCGAATTTTTTATATACCGATAAGAACTCATTATCACTTCCTCATGACATTTCACACCAACGTTCTTTTAAAACCCCGCGACAAATTAAGTTGAGTGACACAAATCAGCAACACCCATCCCAAACAAAAGACAGCCCAAGTTCTACCATCTTTTTCTTCCAAGATCACCGCTCGCAGTGATAAATGAATTCGATTTCTCATCCAAACCGAACAAGCCCAGAGTCGAGGAGTCCGACTTCTAATAATCGCTCTTCCCTTTCCCTCTACTTTTTAATCTGTCTCTTTTTTTCCACAAAAACCACCCACATTGCCCGGGTTATTTCGGTCCTCCTCAAAACGCTTAATCACGCGTGCCTTTTCCTGGGTAATGGCCAACCGGCTGACAATGATTCCGTTGCGCGAGCTCGCGTTCCCTTTCGTCCACACCTGTAGTGTCTGCTCTTTCGCGAGTGCGGTTGATTTTGCATATTATGGATGGATTAATTCGTCTAATGTGGGAATTATTTCCTCGCGTTGGGAGGGGTCCGATGACGTGGTTTTGTCGTTCGAGCGAAATGGAAGCTCCGCACGCTCTGGTGGAATTGTCGTTTCCTACAAGTGCACGCGATCTGGAAAGTGATAGTTCCTGTGAAATGTTTCGTTTTTCACTGCGCTTCCTTTTAATGCAGAATGAAACAGGGAATCGTTCGATTCTTCACCCATCTTGGTATCGGTCCTTTTGCTGGATGGCTTCTCCCCCTCTACCCTACCTTCCAAGTTAAATTACTCTTTCTTGAAAGTACTAAATTTCAGATTGTTCTATGCTCAGAAGAGCATTCTGCATGCCTACCAAGAGAATGTAAAATGGCGCGTATCGGACGCCCAAAGTAAAGAGTTATTTATAATGCTATATTATCTATATATATAATTCTCTTACGTGGCACGCAAATAAGACATTATTTGTTATCGCGTTTTGGCAACACTGTACGATTGTTTGTTTACCACGAAGTCACGTGCATCGATTGAATTTATAGCGTTATCGGATGAAATTTTATTGAAAAAAAAAAAGAATTTTAGTTAGGCTTTTGCAGTTAGTTTTTAATAGAAATCAAAGAAAGCGGAGGATCTTTTCACTGCCATTTAAAAAACGGTCCTTTTCAGGGCCAACAATTATAGTTCAACAAGACGCTTGCACTACAACTTTCGGCAACAAACGCAATGAAAAAGTGTCGGTCGTTCGAGTACTGGGGAAATGTACACACAAACAACATGCTGGGTTTTCAATTTCCAAAGCAACGCTCACATTTCGAGTCAAAATTTACTCAAAGTTTCATTTGAATTCTGATTTTAGAGGTACTGTATATATTTTCTGTAAAACAGCAAATTTAGATTTGAAAAACATTTTTTCTGGAATATCATATTTTGTAAACAATCCCTTCTGCTAGGACACGTGTTTTCATTCAGGCGAGCGAAGCGAGCATAGGTTCGCGCAGCGAACCAATGAGGACTGCGAAGCAATCCTCCGGGGGTTGGCGAGCGTTAGCGATTAGGGGGCGGGCCCCCTAGTACATAAATAAGTTGTCTAAATAATGCTTAACTGATTAGCATTACTAAACATAATGCACTACTATAAATAATTTTATTTATACTATAGCACCTATAGTGTGAATAAAATTATTCTTAATAGTGAACAAAAGAAAAAAAACTATTTATAAAACTACTAGGATAAATGGCCCGTCATAACAAAATTTATATATTTTGGTCTAACTTCATTTGTATAATTTTTGAAACCTGACGGTGCGTGATCATTGTCTATGTACTCGTATAAACCTTTTTCACCACTATCTGTCAACTTGCCTTGCTTTCGAATGTTGTTTTTTGATCAACACTGGTAAAACAATGAGCTGCGTACGGCAATCGTTTGTACTCAATGTTATTTCCATGGCGATTTCGAATGCAATGATTTTTGATGTTTCGTATCTCGTTTCGCTCGTGACATCACGCAACCAATCAAAACAGTTAGAAACTCCGCCTACTCGTGACGTCACACAACCAATCAAAACTTTAGGTAACAGCACGGAAACACAGGAGAACCTCTCGCGTTTTATATACATACTAATAAGACTAGGATAAATGGACTTAGATAGCAGATTTTTCCAGCCTTCATTTTTTCACAATTATGTTTATCGACGTGAGGTGTTTTACTTATAAGTCGGCATTATAATTGTTTGAAATAGCAGGACAACACGATTTCCTCTGCATTGCTTTAGTTTGTCGCCCCCTACTGTCATTTTTGATTCATGAGTGTTAAACAGACCAAGACCTGCAATACCTATCTTTCCCCAAACTCTATGTCCCTAGAGATCACACCACCCCCAACGTGAGGACATTTGAGGCCACGAAAGCCCTCCTTGTACACGAAGGTGTATGGTTGGATTTGGTCGCTAGTCCGTTGCTCTTTCAACCAGGCTGCCACGGCCCACAAATCAAAGGAAACCGAACAAAAATTGCGGTGATGATTTCTGGAGAATATACTAGGTACTTTACAACGAAGAGAAGACTTGGACATTTGAGGCCACGACAGCCCTCTTCGTACACTACGGTTTTTGATTGGATTCGGTCGCTAGTCCGTTGCTCTTTCAACCAGGTTGTCACGGCCTACAAATCAAAGGATATTGAACAAAATTTGTGTGTGATGATTTCTGGAGTATATACTAGGTACTCTACAACGAAGAGAAGACTTAAACTTTTAAGGAAGGCTCCAGTGTGACGTAAAGGTACTAGGAATATCTTATACGTTCCAAAATAATCCCGCAGTTACCTGGACCTTCACAGTCGCTGCCATTTCCACAAACACGCACCGCTCTAGATCTCTCCCCCGTAAACACAAACAGAAACTCATTAGCCTTCGACAAACAGCTTCTGGTTCCCCGGAAGTGCATGCTCGTCTTCAGAGGAACTTAATTGTTTTCGCATGTCAGGCGCGCGAGACAACTTCAAGCAGTGTCAGCGAAAACCTCCACCGCAGATATTCTTCCCCATTGCCATATAGCTGGGACTCGCATCACTCGACGCTGACAGACTTTTTAGCACGTGACGCAACGGGCTAATTCGAGTCTTGGGAGCGGAGGAGAGGAAGGTGCGAGTCTCTGAAGTGGGTTCCATAATCCCCCCTGTCATATTCGAATCGGCATGGCTCCTAGGCCAGACGACTTAATACCACTCGAAGAAGGTTGCAGGACACTAGGGTCATAGCGGGACCGTGATTCTCGAAGCAGGACCTCAGAGGGGGGCCCCTCCGAGTAAAAAAAATAATGATTCGCTTCCTGTTTCTATTCAGATTGAGCAATTTGGGAACACTGGGCGAAAGAGCTACCATCAATGGGTCCTTATGTATATATGAGCGGTATTTTCTGTCAAGATAAAGGTTGTGTGGTAGTGTTCCTGTGGCGGATCGTGTATCTTATTCGCATTCCAAACGGGATGCTACTTGACTTATTTTTTTAATACGATTTCGACATTTCGTCAGTAAAAATTCCAATTCCAAATTGATGTGTGATACTTGATTGGTCAACGCCAAGGTTAAATGTTAAACGGCGATAAGCTGCATTTTAAGGTAAGGATCATGCAAGAGCATTTGGGTAGCTTAAAGAAAATCTTCGCCATCCGTCAGGCTTATTTCACTCTGAAAATCTCTCACGGCCTCTTGCCTGCACATATTAATCCAGAGTTCCCACTTTCTAGGTAATGGTAATTGGTAATATTTAGTTAACGTCGTACTAGAACAATACAACGGGCTATTGACGACGGTCAGGGATCAGTCCCTTAAGGGAAATATCCAAGGACAACACCTCGTAATTTTGAACCACGGTCAGATGACGAAGCAACACCTGAGCTGGCACCCCACTCTCCAAATTTCCACACCAACCCAACCTGACTCTCCACGACAGAGAAAATTTATTCGAGGCTATTTTTCATTTTCAAGGCAACAAATAAATTTCGACGAGATATCTCGTCCATCAATATCTGACCACTTTCGCTACAGACGAGATGCCGACTTATGTAATTTGGTAATTTTTAATTAACGTTGTACTAGACAACACAGTGGGCTATTGACGACGGTCCGGGATCAATCCCCTAAAGAAAAGATCAGACGACAACACCACGTAATTTTGAAGGCGAGGTAACACCTGAGCTGGCTCCCCACTTTCCAAACTTCCATATATTTTAATTAGATCGGAAGGTTCCTGGTTCGAATTCGGGTCCGGGCATGGATGTTTGTAAACGTATGGTGTAGAGGCGGCTGGTGCACCTTCAATCTGTCGTGGCCGAAAGTCCTCACGTTGGGTTGGCGTGGAAGTTTGGAGAGTGGGGTGCCAGTTCAGGTGTTGCTTCGTCATCTGACCGTGGTTCAAAATTACGAGGTGTCGTCCTCGAATCTTTCCCTCAAGGGACTGATCCCGGACAGTCGTCAATAGCCCGTTGTGTTGCTCTAGTACGACGTTAACTAAAATTACCAATTACCATATATTTTAATCCAGAGTTCCCACTCTCATGGATAGAGAAAAATTATGATCTTTCGAGGCTATTTTTCATTTTTAAGGCAACAAATAACTTTCGACGAGAAAAATCTTGAATAATCTTTATCTTAATTATATCTTTAATTAATGTCGTACTAGAGCAACACAACGGGCTATTGACGACGGTTCGGGATCAATCATCGGGCTACTACTAAATAATATCCGAAACTTAAAATAATTGTTAATGGTAATGGTAATTTCAGTTAACGTCGTACTAGAGCAACACAACGGGCTATTGACGACGGTCCGTGATCAGTCCCTTAAGGGAAGGATCCGATAAAATAATTGTTAAAGCACTAACATCAAGTTAAATTCCTTATTTACTTTGTAACATCTTTCACTGTAACAATACATATGAATAAAAAATAATACATGATAGATAACTTTCATGTACATTTTTACGGACCTTCCATACGTCTCAGATGTGCACTTGGTCTTAACAATTTTGTGGCATCCCTGTTTTTTAGGAAGAATAGTCCAGAAAATAAAGTGCTCAGCAAACAAAACAGAACGTCCAAACAGCTAAAAGCACACACAAAAGAACTAGACTTCAAGATGAACTACTTTTAAGACCTACGTCAATGTTTTCAGGCAAGCGATGAAAACCGGGAAGAACTTGCCGAATAAGTCCAAAACACCGAGTTTCATTGTTCTGGAAGTGTCATAATAAGGAATTTCATTGCTCCAGCCGGCCTCCTATCTCATCGCAGTTGATCGTTTAAAGTGGACACCTGACAATAATGATGCCATTTAAGTGCTCGAAACTTTTAGTGGGAACTTGCTGACGGCTAAGGAAGAGGACATGTTTACGAGCCAAAGAAGTTTTCGTTTATTTTCTTTTAATATTTCATTGTAGCCATTTTTTTTTTTTTTTGTCTTTCGCTATTTTTTTTCGAATGTCATCTTTTATATTCCGAGACCGTTGGTTCAGGTGGAAATGACACTAAAATTTCACAACATGTCGTAAATATTTTTCTGCGACCTTCGGTTTTGAGCTTCGAAATATTGTAGTAAAACAACGGTTTATTGACCGAGTTCAGAATGTTCTGAAAGTTGAATCGTTTACATGGAAAATTTCTTTTTTCAAAGCGGCGATTGATGTAAAGAATTTATTTTTCACGGAACTGTCAAACAGTATGAATTGTTTCAATTTTAAAAGTACTTTAACCATTTCCCTTACGAAACATTTCTGTACAATATATAAAAATTTCTTTACTAGAATGTGGTATATAGAATCCTATAGAATTATAACCCATTCTTACAAAAGCTCTTTTAGTGGGAACTTGCTGACGGCTAAGGAAGACGACATGTTTAGGAGCAAAAGAAGTTTTCGTTTATTTTCTTATAATGTCATTGTAGCCATTTTTTTTTGTCTTTTGCTATTTTTTCTTTTTTGAATACCCTCTTTTATATTCCGAGACCGTTGGTTCAGGTGGAGATGACACTAAAATTTCACAACATGTCGTAAATATTTTCCTGCGACCTTCGGTTTTGAGCTTCGAAATCTGTAGTAAAACAACGGTTTATTGACCGAGTTCAAAATGTTTTGAATGATGAATTGTTTACGTGGAAATTTTTCTTTTTACAAAGCGCGATAAATGTAATGCATTTAAGTTTCACGAACTGTCAAAAAGTACGAATTGTAATTATTTTATAAATATTTTTACCATTTCACTTATGAAACATTTCGATACAATCTATTAAAATTTGTATTGAATCTGGTTTATAGAATCCTATAGAATTATGACCCATTTTTTATATTTATTTTATCTATAAGTAACCGCAATAGATAGTCATAGAAATATCTATAGAAAATGTCTGTAGAAACCGCTATAGAATTCTTTTACAAGCGCATAACTTTCGTTTCACGATTTTACTTTTCTATCGAACTTCTCTATAGAATTTTCTATAGAACTTTTGTATAGATTTTTTAATAGAACTTCTCTATAGAGAACTTTTGGATAGATTTTAATAGAACTTCTCTATAGAATTTTCTATAGAACTTTTGGATAGATTTTTTAATAGAACTTCTCTATAGAATTTTCTATAGAACTTTTGTATAGATTTTAATAGAACTTCTGTATAGAATTCTATATCGATTTCTATAGAACTTCTCTGTAAATTTCTACAGAATTTCTCTATAGAATTCGATATAAATCCTATTTCTGTAAAATCAGAGCTATTTTTCTTTATACGGAAATCTCTATATAATTCTTTAGTTATCAATTTCTATAGAATCAGAGGTCGTTTTCTGAATAGAAATCTCTATAGATTATGCGGATACTAACAGATTGGCAACATTCAGTCGAATCAAAAGATTTTAGAAAAGTGAAACATGTTAAACAACTCTTTATTACCTGTGGTGTTGCTCTAGTACGACGTTAATTAAAGATTACTAAATTATTATTATCTTTAATAATTATTATCGTTATTAAATGTGATGTTTTATCATGTTCTTGGGGAATTGATACCGGACCTTCGTCAATAGCCCGCTGTGTTGCTCCAGTATATGAATTAAAATAAGTACCAAATTGAAAGAATAACGGATTAGCAACAGGACAGTAGCGAGTTCGAATCCTACCAAATACCGTCTTGTAAAAAATTGGCTGGTGCACGTTAAATCTATCATGGCCTCGAATGTCCTCACGTCGGTGTTGCGCGGAAGTTTGGAAAATGGGGTGCCAGCTCAGGTGTTAGCCTCGAATCTTTCCCTTTGAAAGTTGATCCCGGAACGTCGGCAATAGCCCGTTGTGTAGCTCCAGTGCTATGTTAATTAACTACCTACCTACTTTCCAAGTTTTCAGCCATTTTGAGCATGATATATTGCGTGGGTTTTATTAGGGTACCTCTGAAGCATATCAGGTCGTTAAAGTAACGTAAAATATGCCCAGCAAGAAGAACTTTTATCTGTTTTCGTCTAGTCGGTCTATTGGAACAATGAGATAAGAATACTTTGCACGTAAGTCATGTACCCCGAGTAAACAGACTTATCGGTCAACTTATCTTTTCTAGGTTTGTGACCAGATGCAGAAGACTTGAAAAAGGTGAGCTAACGTTTATGGCTCTTGAAACAAAGTGGGAAGGTTTCGAGTACGCGTTGACACGAAGTCGTGAGAGTCAAAATAATAACAGAAATCTGTTACGTAATTTCGATTCGGGCTGGTGCACGTTAAATCTGTCGTGGCCTCGCTTTGTCGTGGTGTGGAATTTTGGACAGTGGGGTGCTTGCTCAGATGTTGCCTCGTTGACCGAGATGAAAATAACTTGATCCAGGAAATATTTTTTTGAAGATTTATGAGTCCTTTCCAAACTTTAGCTTCCGAATTTCTCTTTGAATTAAATTAACCAAGTTCGAGGGAGACATTATTTTTCTTTTAACCGCAGCATACGACAACCTAACCAAACAGTAATTATGGTATTAATCAGAGCGCGTGAATCACCGTCAACCGTAACTAAAACCTATCCTCATTAATTTGAAGGTCAAGCTCATTAAAGTTGTATAAGCAATTAAAAATTATAATCGTATTCGATGTGCTTAGCTGTTCCGTGAAAGTTAGGCGTTTACTTACAAGCAAATTCTGTTCAGAAACTTAATGAATTTTAAATAAAAGAAACGGTAATTTAATGCATAATTTTTTGCTTTCTTTTTAATCTAATGAGCACGTTTTTCTGGTCTTCGCTACATTCACTCTCTCCGTATACCATATTTATCTCTTGTTTCCAAGGTGGTGTCATGGTAACCCAGTTGGTAGAGTCGTGCTTCGAAACCTGATCCAACCAATGATTGTCGCAACCGTGGGGGCTGGTGCATGTTAAATCTGCTAGACTTTCAAATGACCTGACATTGGCTTAGAAGTTTGTAGGGTAGGGTGCCAGCTGAGGTGTTGACCTCGTTATCAGAACGCAGTTAAAATTACTAGGGGTTGTACACGAATCTCTCTCTTCAGTTTATCTAGAGTTTGCAACACCACATCGCCAATAGCCCGTTGTGTTGCTCCAGTGTGACATTAATTAAAAATACCATACTATGCTTTTGATTTACTTTTAATTATGGCTTCAAGAAGTTAAATCTGTCGTGGCCTCAAATGTCCTCACGTTGTCGTGGGGTAGAAGTTTGAAGAGGGGGGGGGGGGTGCCATCTCAGGTGCCATGGAGGCTGGTGCACGTTAAATCTGCCGTGGCCTCAAATATCCTCACGTTGGCGTGGTGTGTCAGCTCAGGTGTTGATCTCGTCATCTGACCGTGGTTCAAAATTGCGAGGTCTTGTCCTCGCATCTTTCCATTTGGATTTGATCCCGCGCCGTCGTCAATAGCCCGTTGTGTTGCTCTAGTACTGCGTTAATTATGAAATTACCCTGCCGACCAACCGGTATAGTGGTTAAGGTGTTAGCCTCTAGATCGGAAGGTTCCTGGTTCGCGTCCGGGCATGGATGTTTGTAAACGTATGGTGTAGTAGCGGCTGGTGCACCTTAAATCTGTCGTGGCCGAAAGTCCTCACGTTGGATTGACGTGGAAGTTTGGAGAGTGGGGTGCCAGCTCAGGTGTTGCTTCGTCATCTGACCGTGGTTCAAAATTACGAGGTGTTGTCCTCGGATCTTTCCCTTAAGGGACTGATCCCGGACCGTCGTCAATAGCCCGTTGTGTTGCTCTAGTACGACGTAAACAAAAAAATTACCAAATTAAATTTTCCAAGGGTAAGGTAAGGTAATTTTAGTTAACGTCGTACTAGAGCAACACAACGGGCTATTGACGACGGTCCGGGATCAGTCCCTTAAGGGAAAGATCCGAGGACAACACCTCGTAATTTTGAACCACGGTCAGATGACGACACCTACCTACCTTCCAAACCAACGGTAATTTTATAATTAACGTCGTACTAGAGTAACACAACGGACTATTGACGTCCGGGTAATGGTAATGGTGATATTTAGTTAACGTCGTACTAGAGCAACACAACGGGCTATTAACGACGGTCCGGGATCAGTACCTTAAGGGAAAGATCCGAGGACAACACCTCGTAATTTTGAACCACGGTCAGATGACGAAGTAACACCTGAGCTAGCACCCCATTCTCCAAACTTCCACACCAACCCAACGTGAGGACTTTCGGCCGCGACCGATTTAAGGTACACTAGCCGCCTCTACACCATACGCTTACAAGCATCCAAGTACTGACCCGGATTCGAACCAGGAACCTTCCGATCTGGAAGCTAACACCTTAACCACCAGACCGGTTGGTCGCCTCCAACCTACGGAAATATACGCTAGACGAACGCAATTCAACACTAGGATACGAATCTAAAGACGAAACTGGATCCCGTTTCCCCCCTTTTTTTTTTCGTTACGTATCTTGAACGGTCAGGGGAAAAAAAGCTCAAGACCATCGCTGTGGAACCCTTTGCGATAAAATCAGTGTCGTCGACGCGACACTGGTGCAAATGAGATCCGGCACATGTTGTCATCACCGGGAATGAAGAGTCCCATCACAAGAGAGGGAGACTGGCATTAGCGAAAGTGGTTGAACGAAAGTTGGCAAGTGAACTTCACGAAGAGAGCCAAAAAATGCTGTTAAAGCACCTCTGGCTACAAGTGGTTTTAGTTCTCGTAGACGTCGGATTTATTATTTAATGCTTTTTGTGTCGCGGGTTAATGTTGGTACCAGAATAGTTCGTCAAGTACGTCAATAGTTGGTGGGGTTGTCTTATGAATCGTGAGCCGCGTCAAACACGAAAAGCCAGTTAGTAGAATCGCGGATTAGAAATCGAAGTGTGGCGAGTTCTAAACTCGATGCAATCAACAGACGGAGGGGTATGGCGCACTTTAAATCCGTCTTGCCGACCAACCGGTATAGTGGTTAAAGTGTTAGCCTCTAGATCGGAAGATTCTTGGTTCGAATTCGGGTCAGTGCATGTATGTTTGTAAGCGCATTGTGAAGAGGCGGCTGGTGCACCTTAAATCTATCGTGCCCGATAGTCCTCACGTTAGGTTGGTGTGGAAGTTTGGAGAGTGGGGTGCCAGCTCAGGTGTTGCCTCGTCATCTAAACGTGGTTGAAATGACGTGGTGTTGTCCTCGGATCTATCCTTTAGAGGATTGATCCCGGACCGTCGTCAATAACCCATTGTGTTGCTCCCAGTACGAAGTTAATTAAAAAATACCTCTTACCAGTTACTTTTAACGTTGTCTTGTGTTTGGTAATGGTAATTTTAGTTAACGTCGTACTAGAGCAACACAACGGGCTATTGACGACAGTACGGGATCAGTCCCTTAAGGGAAAGATCCGAGGACAACACCTCGTAATTTTGAACCACGGTCAGATGACGAAGCAACACCTGAGCTGGCACCCCACTCTCCAAACTTCCACGCCAACCCAACGTGAGGACTTTCGACCACGACAGATTTAAGGTGCACCAGCCGCCTCTTCATCATACGCTTACAAACATCCATGCCCGGACACGGATTCGAACAAGTAACCTTCCGATCTATAGGACAACACCTTTACCACTATACCGGGTGTTGTCCTCGGATCTTTCCTTTAGAGGATGGATCCCGGACCGTCGTCAATAACCCACTGTGTTGCTCCAGTACGACTATTAAAAATTACCTTTTACCAATTACCTTTGACGTTGTCTTGTGTTTGGAGCAACTCGGCCAAATATATATTGCGCCACAAAAACAAAAAATACAAACCCTCCTGCTCTAAGGGTCTCATTTCTAGTATACGGCATTCACAATGAAGACAGCATTACTTGCAACGCGATTCAAACTCAATTACCGCTCCAAAACAGACCACCATTTCGCTAACCTATTACCAAATCCCCGACTCCAAGGAAGAATGAATATCTTTTAAAGACCGAATCTCCAATTAAAGCATTCTCGAACCTCCGCCAATCAACTAACCTCCCCGAGAAGGTTCGACAGGCCCAATCCATCCCATCACCTACCTGTGGCCTCCCGACAGTCTGCGAAACCATCAAGGTGCGATGGGTACCATCTCTCAAGGGGCTCCGGTCATCCATTCCTCTAATGGACAAGCTCGCAATTTGTTACCGTTTCCCGAAATTCGTGGGGTAATTTATGCCGTCGGCCACCGGGTAGGATCTGCGGTGGGCACACGCCCTGTCGGGTAGGTAAGGAGGACATAAAACTTTATCGGTGTTTTTTTGGTGTGTGTGTGTTTGGGGTTTGGGTTTTTTTATTTGGTGGCCTTTTGAAGTGACGGTTTTATAGGGAGCGCTTTGAGTGAATCAAAGTGCCATCAATCAGAAAGGCATTGAATCAGAGGTTGCAAAATCAGGACTGATTTCTCAAAATCCGGGAAGTTAAAAGAGTGTTACTGGTACCTTTATATGAGCCAAATACCCGGGTAAAAGGAGAGTTAAATCGTTTTTTTACTACTCCGCTTCCCCTACGTGGGGAAAAAAGCGAGGAAATACGATGGTTGATTTCAATACTAGTCAAGTCCCGTGTTTTTGAGGTTACCCTCCTTTCCCACAGTACATTTCGTATCCCATAATCCCTTGAGCTTTGTTTATATCCGCTCGAAAATATGGAGTGTTAGCGCAATAGAAAAAATTAAGATTTATTCCGATCGGTGGACAAATGCCGAGGTAGTTGCGATGATGAATCTTTTGGAATCGTATGTAATCCAACAAAAATATGATTGGACCGTAATAGACGGGGATATTTATAAAAGAATTGCCCAAGAGCTGAGTAGCACTGGTTTTCAGAGGAGTGCTGCTTGCATATAAACGGGTTCTTATTTGGCGACCTGGGCTCTAGTACGATGTTAATTGAAAATTACCATTACCTATACGAAACTGTGTACGAATCGTACTGGCTAGTTTTCTCCACAGCGTCTTGAGAAGCCATGATCAATCATTTTCCAAGTCATTGAGGCGATTTTCAAGGTTTTAGACGAAAATTCATAATTTTCCCTGATCTCTTGGACAAAAATTTCCTGATATATAATTCCTGGTTTTTCAGGTTTTTCCTGACCCGTGGGAACCCATTTTGAACCACGATCAGATGACAAGGTCACCTGAGCTAGCACCCTACTCTTCAATCTTGTACACCACGCCAGCGTGAGGACATTTGAGGCCACGACTGATTTAACGTGCATCAGCCCTCTCGTACACGACGGTTTTTGGTTGGACCGAATATCGAACTCACAACTCTCCGTTTGCTGATTCGATGGTCTTCTTTACTGGGTTTTCAAGGCCTCGAGTTTGTTACTAATATGGGTTGGTTGTTCATTGGCCATTCTGTGCAAGACAACATCAAGTTATGGATATATACACACATGGAAAGTTTAACGATCAGAAAAGATAAATACACACAGGGAAGAAAGGACCCTGAGTCAACGTGATGAGGCCACCTCAGATTGAATGCGCACCAGCCCCCACGTGCACGACGGTTTTTGATTGCGACCGGGTCTCAAACTCGCAACCACAACTTTACAACAAAGGAAACTCGATTGGTCTGTGCATTCTTTTCTCCTGAACTATTTTTCATGTGATTTTTTTTCAAAATTGAGCACTTCTACGAGAAGCAATAAGGCCCGGTGCACACGTCGGCTTTTTCAACGTGCGGTCTGAGATACATTAGATCCAATGGAGAAGTGCACACATACCTCCGGCGCCGCTGCAGCGACGCACATCCAACTTGGGTGCAATTTGTACCACAGTTTCTACACGCGGCCGCACACGCTTCTCCGGTCTGAAGTACCTTGTTTTCATAAATAAATGAAATATTAATCATAATTAATAAACGGTTGTATCCAGTAACGTCTATTTTGTTTCAAAATATACTTTTTTTACACCAACCAAGCGAAACAAACACGTTTTCTTCGATAGAATATGTATCGCAAATGTCGCGAAATGAGTACTTGCGTCATTTCACGGTTCTGCGTGCACAGTTGGGCTTCGGTGCCGCAGCGGCGACGCACGTCGAAAAATAGGATGTGTGCACCGGTTCTAAAATGACAATATTCCGTAGTGCGCTACGAAATATGATGTTCAATAACCATTAATCATTTCGACCACCAGAACGAATTGGAAAAAGAAGCACATCTTCCTCTTCCAATAAACCACTCACATTTCCCATTCACAACAAGGAACGGGAAAACGACCCATTCCACAATCGCCACTGCATCAGAACGTGCCGCGACAGCAGTTAACACGACACGAGACACCCAGTAACTGTATCTGTAACTCCATCTCTCACAGTCATAACAGCATTCGAAGACCGACAGAATCTCATCCATTATGCATTAAATGGAGGCGGAAGATTCCACATACACAACAGGGCCCGGATGATCGTTTGCTTGGGTTTCGTCCTCCGTTCTATTTGGAATGGTTCCGGATGTTAATGGTTTCTCATTTGGGATTCGCATTCCTAATATATGTTTTCAGTGGTGAAAAGAGGGAGGGAGCCTTTGAAATTATCGTTTGGGAGTTACAAAGGAGGGGTCACGACAGATGGAAAGTGAGGGATAATAGGGGTGGACTTAGGAAGGGGCAGTGGTTTGGAAGATTCTTTGTGTGTTGAGGGTTGAAAATTGTGGCTGGATTATCCCAAGTTCGGAGAGCTAACTGAGGGCCAAAATAAAATTAGGTGATGAAATGGGTGAAAGATTTATTTACGCAGCTGGGCAGGCCGAACACTGGATCGACAAGTTGGCAGACGTTTCGGTATCTGGTGTCTACCGATTCTCAGGGGCACATCTCCTTCAGGGGTGTCATGGATCCGAGGTACTGTAGTGATCTTTTCTTCTCCCAGTGTGGTTTACTGTCTTTAGTAAACACAGGGGTCAGTCTCCCGGTATACCCATGCGATATTTTGCAGTTTTCATTCCACAGTTTCCCAATCCACCCTTCTTCACTATCTAGACAGCCCTCAGTAGCATATCTTTAGGTGTGTAAGTGCTTCATAGACCCGAGGTACTCTGGTAATCTTTTTTTCCATGGGGTTTACTGTCTATGTAAACACTTGGGTCGTTCTCCCGGATTCCCAAGCTCTCTTTTTTTTTTGCTTTAATCTCATTAGTATCCTAACCGACCAACCGGTATAGTGGTTAAGGTGTTAGCCTCTGGATCTAAAGGTTCCTGGTTCGAATCCGGGTCCGGGCATGGATGTTTGTAAGCGTATGGTGTAGAGGCGGCTGGTGCACCTTAAATCTGTCGTGGCCGTAAGCACTTATGTTGGGTTGGTGTGGAAGTTTGGAGAGTGGGGTGCCAGCTCAGTTGTTGCTTCGTCATCTAACCGTGGTTCAAAATTACGAGGTGTTGTCCTCGGATCTATCCCATAAGGGACTGATCCCGGACCGTCGTCAATACCCCGTTGTGTTGCTCTAGAACAACGTTAACTAAAATTACCATTACCCGTCTGGTGGTTAAGGTGTTATTCTCTAGAGAGAAAGGTTGCTGGTTCGAATCCGGGTCTGTGCATGGATATTTGTAAGCGTATGGTGTAGAGAGGCGGCTGGTGCACCTTAAATTTGTCGTGGCCAAAAGTCATCACGTTGGGTTGGTGTGGACTTTTGGAGAGTGGGGTGCTAGCTCAGGTGTTGCCTCGTCATCTGACCGTGGTTCAAAATTACGAGGTGTTGTCCTCGGATCTTTCCCTTAAGGGACTGATCCCGGACAGTCGTCAATAGTCCGCTGTGTTGCTCTAGTATGACGTTGAATTAAATTAACTAACACACTAGTATCCGTCCACCACAGCCCTCCGGCGCACATCTTCTTTGGGTGTCTACGGGATTCACGAACCCGATGCACCCTAGTGATCTTTTCTTCTCTCAGTGGGGTTTGCTTTGGTAAACACGGCGGTTTCTCTACCGGGATACCCAAGCGATCTTTTCCTGCTTTCATCCCACTCTCTATTAGGGATGCGACATCGACAACAAAACATCGATGTCTTGAAACATCGTTGCAAAAACATCGATGTTTTGAAACATCGTTGCTAAAACATCGATGTTTTTCAAATTCAGTGTATTTAAACTTTTTTCCCCATTTCTTAAAACTGGTTTAGCAACTAAGGATGCAACATCGACAGCAAAACATTGATGTTGATAATGCATCGCCCCCAAACTATCGATGTTTTTAAAATTCAGTGAATTCAAACTTTTCCCCCCCATTTCTTAAAACTGGTTTAGCACCTAGTGATGCTACATCGACAGCAAAACATCGATGTTCAAATTTGAAACATCGTTGTTGATAATGCATCGCCCCCAAACTTTCGATGTTTTTAAAATTCAGTGCATTTAAACGTTTTACCACATTTCTTATAACTGGTTTAGCAATGTTTTGAATACATTGACATCGATGTCGTATCCCTACTTTTCAAACCCTTCACCTTTGGTCTAAAAGTATGTTCAATTTGCTGATTATGAAATTTATGCTACTTGGTTATTTTTTAAATTTTTATAACGGTACTTTTTTCATTTAAAAATAAAACATCGACAAGTATAAACATCGATGTTACAAAAACATCGATCCCAATACATCGATGTTAAATACATCGATGTTTTTAAAAAAACATCAACATCGATGTCGCATCCCTACTCTCTATTCCCCCAAATAACTCTTTTTCCCCTTTCACGGCCTTTTAAACTTGACATTGTCTTGTGTTTGACACGAGTGTGGCCCTTTTGTCATAGAACCTCGAAACCAACTTGGCGCATCTTGAGGTAGGTTGGTAGGTATTTTGATTAACATCGCACTGCAGCAACACAGTGGGCTATAGGCTACGGTTCGGTATGAAACCCGAAGTGAAAGATCCTAGTACAACACCACGCATTATTGAACCACGGTCAGATGACGAGGTCACATCTGTGAGATGGCATCCCACATTCCAAACTTCCACACCACGCCACAGTGAGCTCATTTGAGGGCCATGACAGATTTAACGTGCGCCAGCCCACTGTGTTCACGACGGTCTTTGGTAGGATTTGAACTCCCAACCCTTCGATTGCTAATCCATTTCTCTTTCAGCCGATCTACCTCGGCCCGGTAATTGGTAATTTTTAGTTAACGTCGTACTAGAGCAACACAACGGGCTATTGACGACGGTCCGGGATCAGTCCCTTAAGGGAAAGATCCGAGGACAACACCTCGTAATTTTGAACCACGGTCAAATGACGAAGCAACACCTACTACCTCGGCCCGGAGAATATTGAGATTAATTCATTTGACTACGAGTAGCATACATGGCCCTAGAACCAAATTAAATGGCGAGCCTTTGTAATCAACGGGACTTAGATCACGGGTTCCGTAGGTCTACTTCTGGATCCAGTCAAATCTAACTGACGTAGATTTGGGTGCATTGAAGCGGAAAGCTCCGGATTCAGATGGTGCGAAATTGTTAAAAACGAACAAACTCTTTCTTACAGAAAGCAGCTTTCACGAATCTTCGTTGTCAGTTTCTACCGGATTCAGATTCACCCAGATTCTTTTGATGAGAAAGCGGCCATTAGAGCCGCATTCCGGATTAATCCGAGTCCAGGTGAAACTGATTGATGAAGATTCGGGTGCATTGAAACCGAACAACCGAATTCAGACAATGCGCAATTTTTGATAACGAACAAGGTTTTTCTTACAGAAGCGGCTCTGCCGAATCAGTTTTTTTAGGTCAGTTTTAACCGAATTCGGATTGATCCGGATTCTGCTATAGTGGTTGGTTTGGTCGAGTTTTAATCTTTTAACTACGGCTATAGATATTTTTTATATTTCCAATGGCAAGGCAGTACAATTGCGAAGACAAATACAAATACAATACGATACAAAGTACAGAGATGACCGAGGTCATTTTAGCCTTATACAAGGCCAGAAGTGATGGTCACTTGTGAAGGGGCACCCAGTGGGTAGACCATCATTGTTCCTAACAAAGGACAGCACAATTTACATCCATGCCCAAACCCCGGATTCGAACCAGGAACCTTCCGATCCAGAGGCCAACACCTTGACCACTAGACCAGGCCTCGAAATAGATTTTTTAATACAGGTGCACTGCGTTCACCTGAGTTTTTAAATTAGGTGCACTGCGTGCACTTAGTGGTAAAAATTAGGTGCACAATTATATTTTCATGTGCACAGTGCACCTGTGCACCCGGGTATTTCAAGCCCTGCACTAGACCGATTGGTCGGCACGGCTATAGATATAACAAACGCGATTATTTCTTGGCGCAATTATAACTTTCAAGGTACAACTGATGCACTGGCCGTTGTCTAAATTTTTTCTTGTCGTGAGTATGGTACAACTGCTGTACCGGCCGTAGTCTAAAGATTAAGTCACAAAGGCCATATTTGGTCATGCTGTGCCAGACATCAGACAACGTCGTCAAATAATGGACATACACATATATGAAGAACGTTTAGCCGACACAGAAGTGATATAATCACCAAGAGGAATCGAACCTGCTCCGCCTACAACGTCCATGTTGCTAGCGCAGTGGACATACACTCTATGGGACATACCCTCTGTGCCTCTACGTCCTCTGTTATTGTGAAAGGGCTGTTAAGTGCATGTCACAGCCGAAATCCCAACGGAGATCTTCATGCCGAGGGTCGTAATCAAAAACGATCTCAAAAATACAAGTGGGGGTCAAAGTCAGGCCGCAAGAAGAGGGGCATCCAATGGGGGTTCATCAGGGGATGACAGTTGGAGGGCGAAGTCAATCCCCGCCGTAGAGTGGCCAGAATTACTTTCGGGAGTTGTCACTAGCGCGTCTTTTTAGTAATGGCTCTTCGTTACGTGGACGATTCTATTTAGGACCGTAGGGAGGTCGGTAGATATTAAACTCGGGATAAGTGAATCGATTCTTCAGTTTGATTCTTTCGTAACTTGTTTTGATCATTTGATCTACAGTGAGCTATGATTATTTACTTGTCTGGTAGTCTTTTTTTTTGTGTGTCTTCTATGATTTTTTGAAGCAGATTGATGGAATGTATGATTGATGGAAGGGTACTTATACTTTAAAGAGCTTCTTTTCGTGAAGCAACGATGGCCTAATGGCTAAAGTCACCCACCTTCAGATTAGCGTCGGCAGCGGAGGATGACTTCCCGAGTTCTAACCCAGCTGGCGGAAAAATTTTTAGATCCTCCAAATTATTTTTAAAAAATTCCAATTTAATTCCTTTTCATTCTAATTTACTTTTCCTAATTTTTAAAACCCTTTTCATATTTTTCCAAAGTTTCGTTGATTTTACATAAATAATCTAAGAACTACTCCTGAACTCGCTACCAGCTGATATTTTTCCGCCCCTCTGCCGTCCCCTTTGCTTTAGGATGATGGTGTCGTATCCACCGCTGGCTTAGGACCATTCTGATGTAACAAAAAGCATACATAAAACACTAACTTATATAATAAAAGGATACAATTTTCGGCTCCCACCTCTACCCACCCATAGCCATGGATCTGAAAAGAAAAGAAGAAAGCAGAAAGGAAGAGATAAAACGCCAACAACTATAAACCTTGATGACATACGTATCTAGGTCATGTGATCCGATTAGACGATCAAGTTGGACTTGCGTAAAGTACTATCATGGGATTGAGGCGCCTGTCCTCCCCACGGTCCTAAATAGAATCGTCCACGTAACGAAGAGCCATTACTAGAAAGACGCGCTAGTGGGAGTTGTCAGCCGATTTCCAATCGATATGGCTCGTTACTCACTCCATCGGAAGGGGGTGGACGGAGCAGGAGCATGTACCGAGACGCCGACACGTCATGCTCGACATCCGAAATGACGGGGATGGACGTGAAAGTGGCCATCACGAAAAGATGATGGATTGGAACGTCGTGGTGGCTTGGTTTCGAGTTCCTGGGAAATGTTAAGATTGGGAGATTTCGTATCGATATAAAGAGATGGGTTCCTTCGGGAGTGTTTTAATGGATTTCGGGCTTGTTTTCTCGTGTAGCTTTTTTTTTTATCACGCAGAGGGGAATTATCTGCCCACGTGAAAATCTCATCAGGTCTCTCTCCTCTACTAAAAAACAATTGACTTTCTAACAGAACACACTTCGTCAAGCGCGTACGATTCAGAAAATAATTTCGGGTACAGCGACGTCTTTTTTCCCAGGGTTCCTTAGCTCAGGTGTAACCTCGTCATCTTACGTGGAAGTTGTCCCCGAATCTTTCCCCTCGGGATTGATCTCGGATCGTCACCAATAGACCAAGTGGTTTAAGATGCGATATCTCATCCATCAAGATCGAACCACTTTTGCTAATATCTCGCCATCAAGTTACTGCCGCTTTGTGATAACGTGATCAAGATTATGTCAATTTTTCTTAATGGCGAAATATCTGGTCATTCTTCAGTCGAGATATCTCGTCCATCACGATCTGGTAAGTTCTGCTGGGAACGAGATATCTCGTCCATCAAGATCTGATAAGTTCTTCTGGGGACGAGATATATTGTCCATTAAGATCTGGTAAGCTCTGCTGGAGACGAGATATATCATCCATCAAGATCTTTTAAGTTCTGCTGGAAACGAGATATCTCGTCCATCAAGATCTGATAAGTTCTTCTGGGGACGAGATATATTTTCCATTAAGATCTGGTAAGTTCTTCTGGAGACGAGATATACTGTCCATCAAGATCTGATAAGTTCTGCTGGGGATGAGATATCTCGTTCATCAAGATCTGGTAAGTTTTACTGGATACATCTTGTCCATCAATATTTGATAAATTTTGCTGGAGACGAGATATATCGTCGATAGTTGTCTTAACTAGGAAGGTTAAGACAACTATCAGACCCGCACATAGCATCTGTGCTAAACTCTCATTTTTGCTTGCATCTATTAATGGCAAAGTGTGTGGTAACTCACAACTTGTATCTTATTTCTTATCTATTTAAAACGAATCTAGCATCCATATTCACATAGATGGATTTGAAACCTCTAAATTTTCAAACATAAACAATATTTTGTTTGCTTTTAGTAGTGTTAATTATTATACCCGATATCCATGGCAAATATCACATGTCAGTTGTGAAACCACCGTTGGATTCAGAACGTCTCGTTCAATTTCATCACATTTCCTTGTTCCAGGATGATTAGACTTTTTTACCGCGAATCTATTTTAGCCTATAATTTCTGGTTTGCGCTGATTTTTATTTTCCAAATTTCTTATTGCTCTCTGTAATGATTGCTGAAGAATTTCGTTAAAATGGAGAGTTATTTCGTGTCATTTTAGCAACATTATAATACAAGCTCTATACCTCAAATCAATCATCTATAAACTTCGAGGCGAAGTTAGCGAAGGAATCCCGTAAAAAAGCCAACTTTATATTCTTGAATCTGATATTGCCATTCGAAAGTAAGCAATAGCGCCGATTTAAGTGCCAGTTACGTCACTGAAATAGATATAGAGATTTATATGTAGTGGGGTATATATATATATATAAGTAAGACCCTTAAACAATGGTAATGGTAACTTTCGTTAACGTCGTACTAGAGCAACAGAACGGGCTATTGAAGACGGTCAGGGATCAGTCCCTTAAGGGATAGATCCGAGGACAACACCTCGTAATTTTAAACCACGGTCAGATGACGAAGCAACACCTGAGCTGGCACCCCACTCTCCAAACTTACACATCAACCCAATGTGAGGACTTTCGGCCATGGCAGATTTAAGGTGCACCAGCTGCCTCTACACCATACGCTTACAAACATCCATACCCGGATTCGAACCAAGAACGTTCCGATCTAGAGGCTAACACCTTAACCACATACCGGTTGGTCGGCAAAAACAATGGATGTTGGTGTATAACAACCTTATACACCATCGTTCATAAAATAGGTTTGCTATCCAGTAGGTTCCGGGTTTGATTCTTGTTTGTAGGTAGGGTAGGCAGTTGAATTAACATCGCACTATAACAACACAGAGCTGTTGGCGACGGTCCACGATCAATCACGAAGGGAAAGATTCGGGGACCACACATTGTAATTTTGAACCACCGTCAGATGACGAGATCAACACCTGAGCTGACACGCCAAGACATTTCAGGCATAACGTGCACCAGTCCCCCTGTACACGACAGTCTCTGGCTGCGGTCGAGTTTCGAACTCGTAACTCTCCCGTTTTCAACCCGCTACTCTACCAACATGGCTACGGCGGGCCCCTCGCTTTGTAAACGAGTGGAAACGGTAGTCTTACCGCCCTGGATGCTCAATCTTACATATAGACTCTAGTTCACAAATTGTAGTACCGAAGACCAAAGAGGTCAGTGGTCTCGGACATTAAAAAAAAACCTATCTATAAAAAACTGACTGAAAATAAACAAACAAATTCCCCAACGTTTCGGAAGCATAAATAGAAGTATAAAATTACACACAAAGGTAATCATATAATATCTACTTTCAAAAAATGTATTTTTTTATGTACTAACAACGGACGTGATTGAAATTCTAGATCTTATAATATTTTGGCCGGTGACTTTTTCCGGTCATCTTATATCCCCTTTGAATGAATTTATCAAGTAACGACCAGTCGTAAACTGAACTCCTTTCGGTCACTTGAAACTTGGTTATTAACAATAATCGATAATTTATGTGAGCGAAACACCATTGTCGAAAAGGAACTCGATAGTTTTTATCATAATATCAACCTAACACAGAGATTGACTTTTAAATCTATGTGTCAGTTTTTTAAATCAGGGGGTGAATATTTATATTATCTTGACTAGGTACTTCAGATCTTCTACAAGAAAGCATTGAAAAAAACGTGGTCTGGTGGTTAAGGTAATGGTAATTGTAGTTAACGTCATACTAGAGCAACACAACGGGCTATTGACGACGGTCCGGGATCAGTCCCTTAAGGGAAAGATGGTGGTTAAGGTGTAAGCCTCTATATCGGAAGGTTCCTGGTTCCAATCCTGGTCAGTTCATAGACGTTTGTTTGCGTATGGTGTAGAGACGGCTGGTGCATCTTAAATCTGTCGTGGCCAAAAGTCCTCACGTTGGGTTGGTGTGGAAGTTTGGAGAGTGGGGTGCCAGCTCGGGTGTTGCCTCGTTATCTGACCTTGATTCAAAATTACGTGGTGTTGTCCTCGGATCTTTCTCTTAGGGGATTGATCCCGGACCGTCGTCAATAATGTTGCTCTAGTACGACGTTAATTAAAAATTGCCAATTGCCATTGAAAAAATGCGTTTTTTTTTCAAAGTAAGGTACTACATTCGACACACATATTCTTGGGTTGGAAACACGAATACATCAGGTAGGTTGTTGAGTTAAAGTCGCACTGGAGGAATACGACGGGCTGCTGGAGACAGTCCGGGATGCATCAGGAATGGTTAGGCCATTCTTTGGTAGCCTCATTTTTGATAGTTGATTGGTGGACAACTATTTTGTTTCGTATACACCGAAAATCCCTTTCATATAGAGGATCACGGTAGCCCAGTTGGTAGTCATGGATTAGTAACCAGAGGGTTGCGATTTGAGACTCGATCCAACCATAGAGTCATGTTCATGGAGGCTGTATGCTCGTTAAATCTGCCGTGGCCTCAAATATCCTCACGTTGGAATGGTGTGAAAGGTTGGAGAGTGGGATACCAGCTCAGGTGTTGACCTCGTAATTTAACCGTGGCTCAAAACGACGATGTGTTGTTCTCGGATATTTTCCTTCTGATTTGATCCCGGAACGTCGTCAGCACGTTGTGTGTGTTGCTCCAGTGCGACATAAATTCAACTCCAGCAGACATCCGTAGTATAGAAGTTTAACTCTAATCAAAAAACACTTTTACCAACAGTTTTATTATGACTGATTTCATACTACTTACGCGTTCAGGGTGATACCGAGCCCAATTTTTAGTCCCGGCGGACACAAAAGAGGGTTTCCCAACCCCAATTCTGAACCCCTTTATTACACTGATGAAGCCCACCATTTACCGCATCCGCCATTTATGGTCGAATTAACACCCCCGCACTTTATGGAAGGGGTGGCTGACTCAGGGAGGATGTCGACGAGGGCTGGTGCAGTTCGACCCCTCCAAATTCACACTAGGGTTCCTAAATAAAAGATTTCGCCCGGAAGACCCTCACTTGAACCCATCAGCCACTTTAGGGTTCATCATCCGTCAGCGATTGGATGATGACTTTGGTATTAGACCGGAACACTTCACAATGATTTTTTGGTACTGGGATTTTTTTTTAAAGGGCTCTAATCTTATTTATATGTATTGAAACGCGTTTTCTAGTTTAATCAGTCAGATGTGGGCTTTCCGCAGAGCTGTTACTGAGGTATTGTTCGCCTATGTACGTCCCTTCAGCAAAACTCACCTCTTCTGAAAATCATGATCAAATCGCTCACTCTTTTCAACAACGTCATACCTTAAAAAAACGGCATTTTTCAGGAGAGTAATTTTAAAGTTTAAAAGTAGATTGAAATGTACTAAAAATAAATATTACTTCTGCTCTCTTAGCGGCTAAATATTGAGCGGTGAGATATGACAATCTTGCAGAGATATACTACTCTTTCAAGGCATTATGAAAACAGGCTAAGTAAAAATCGCCGATTTTTGAGGTATGACGTTGTTGAAAGGAGTGAGCGAAATATCCTTAATGAGTGTGTACAGTCAATATGAGCTGAAAAATACAAGAGATGTAGGCAGGTATTTAATTAATGCACTGACTATTGGTGACGGTCCGGGATCAAACCTGAAGGAAAAAGTCATAGGGAACACCTATTGGTTCGAATCCGGGTCCGGGCATGGATGTTTGTAAGCGTATGGTGTAGATGCGGGGCTGGTGAGCCTTAAATCTGTCGTGGCCGAAAGTCCCATGTTGGGTTGGTGTGGAAGTTTGGAGAGTGGGGTACCAGCTCAAGTGTTGCTTCGTCGTCTGACCGTGTTTCAAAAAACGAGGTGTTGTCCTCGGATCTTTCCCCTTAAGGGATTGATCCCCGACCGTCGTCAATAGCCCGCTGTGTTGCTCTAGTACGACGTTAATTAAAAATTACCAATTACCTAGGGAACACCGTAATTTGAACCACGATCAGATGACGAGGCACCCCACTCTCCTAACTTCCACGCAACTCCAGGGTAATAGTAATGGTAATTTTTAGGTAACGTCGTACTAGAGCAACTCAACGGGCTATTGACGACGGTCCGGGATCAGTCCCTTTACACAACTCCAGGGAACCTTGATAGATACAGCAGGAATAATTGCACGGTACGAAGTGATTTAAAAATCAAGGACAACTCAACTTCAAACTCCTATTTCTATAAAATTCCAACTGGGATTTAAACTCTAAAAATCTGGAGAAGTGTCTCATTTTTTCCAATAAAAACACACAAATTTCTTTCCGCATCTCCTCCCACATACAAAAAAAAAGAAATTACAGCACAGCGGCTAAGTTAGGTTTCTCGGTGAGGGTCGATCCAGTGATCTGATACGGCCACAGAATGTCAGTTTTTGACAGGACTGTTGAGGTCAGACGAGAAAGGTGAGATAGAAGTTATCGCTAATGAAGTCCCTTATCTTCACTTCAACCGGGGGACAGGAATGGAGCAGAAAAGAATGGGACCGCAAATAACTTCTGCCGCTAAAGAGGCAGTCTCGAGATGATGAGAATGGAGCACCTTGTCTTGCCTAGCTTGTGCTAAATGAACATTGAAAGAACTAGTGGGAAGGAGATTTCGGAACAGAGATTTCAAGCTACCGCCTCCCCTTGCTGTCTGTCAATCTGTATTCCTGGCGCGTCCTCTACATCTTTCTTGATATTAATTAGAATAGGGTCTCTATTCTAAATCCATTGCAATTGTGGATTTCGGCAGTTTGGACGGTTGGCCGTTATTACCAGATCGCCAAGACGAAGCGGACCCGAGTCATGTAGGTAGTAAATTAACGTCAAACTGGAGCAAAATAGCGGAATATTGGCGATGGTCCGGGATCAGTCCCCTAAGGGAAATGATAATTTGGTAATTTTTTGTTAACGTCGTTCTAGAGCAACACAACAGGCTATTGACGACGGTACGGATCAATCCCCTAAGGGAAAGACCGCAGGACAACACCTCGTAATTTTGAACCACGGTCAGATGACGAGGCAACACCTGAGCTGGCAACCCACTCTCCAAACTTCCAACCAAACCCAACGTGAGAACTTTCGGCCACGACAGATTTTATGTACACCAGCCGCCTCTACACCATACGCTTACAAACATCCATGCCCGGACCCGGATTCGAACCAGAAACCTTCCGATCTAGAAGCTAACACCTTAACCACTTTGCAGGTTGGTTGGCCCCCAAAGGTAATCGGTAATTATTAGTCAACGTCGTACTAGAGCAACACAGCGGGCTATTGACGACGGTCCCTAAGGATAAAGATCCGAGAACAACACCACGTAATATTGAGCCACGGCCAGATGCAGAAGAAACACCTGAGCTGGCACCCCTCTCTCCAAACTTCCACACCAACCCAACGTGAGGACTTTTGGCCACGACAGATTTCAGGGGCACCAGCCGCCTCTACACCAGGCCTCGAAATAGATTTTTTAATACAGGTGCACCTTGTGTACCTAAGTTTTTAAATTAGGTGCACAAGGTGCACTGAGTGCACCTAGTGTGAAAAAATTAGGTGCACAATTATATTTTCATGTGCACAGTGCACCTGGGTATTTCGAGCCCTGCTCTACACCATACGCTTACAAACACTCATGTCCTGACCCGGATTCGAACCAGAAACCTTCCAATCTAGAGACTAACACCTTGAAAGATCAAAGGAAAATATTTGAGCTTTAACCCCACTCTCCAAACTTCCACACCACGCCAACGTGAGAGCATTTGAGACCACGATACATTTAACGTACACCAGTCCTCGCGTACATGACGGTTTTGGGTTGGAACATGCAACACTGCGATGGCTAATCCTATACTCTACCAACTGGGCTACAGCGGCCAGAAGCATTATGTAACTGAACTTGGAACTCTAGCTCATGGAACCCAACAAGTTGAAAATAGTGTAGTCCAGGGCTCAAAATACCCGGGTGCACAGGTGCACATGAAAATAAAATTGTGCACCTAATGTTTTCCCACCAGGTGCACACGGTGCACCTAACGTTTAAGAAAAATGGGAGGGGGGGAAACGTGTTTCATGTTATTTTGATGTTTGAACAAAATATTAGTATCGAGCTCTCTGAAGGAACGTTATTAAAGTTCCTAAATACACGCCATGCAAAAACAAAATCGCTGGGCCGTCACTGGTTTATACAGGAGGAAGGTTTACTTATACGACTGCCACCAGAATTTTCCGATGATCGAAATTTTTTCCAGATGGCTCTGTTGAAGCGACTGTCGCGACAGCCGGACAAGGGAGAATTTAAATCATTTGGCCAATCGCGAACGATAGGCATCCCGCATTTCTGTAAACACCTCGTGTTTCAATAAAGTATAAAGCCGTTGGAATCCCTGAGAATTGTCTGGCCACTACGTATCGTAAACAAATGTTTGCATTATTTATCTTTAAATTCAGATTTTATCTGCTTAAAAAATATAGTGTACTAGTTTATTTTTTTATGTGTTTTTGCCCACCCATGTCTGATGATGACTGGTAATTGGTAATTTTCATTTAACGTCGTACTAGAGCAACACAACGGGCTATTGACGACGGTCCGGGATCAGTCCCTTAAGGGAAAGATCCGAGGACAACACCTCGTAATTTTGAACCACGGTCAGATGACGAAGCAACACCTGAGCTGGCACCCCACTCTCCAAATTTCCACACTTTCACACCAACCCAACGTGAGGACTTTCGGTCACGACAGATTTAAGGTGCACCAGCCGCCTCTACACCATACGCTTACAAACATTCATGCCCGGACCCGGATTCGAACCAGGAACCTTCTGTTCTAGAGGCTAACGCCTTAACCACTATACCGGTTGGTCGGCTGATGATGACTGAATGTTTGTGAGTAATAATTTTATAGATAAAAAAAATTGTTTAAATATTTTTATTTACTATCTACTTCTAACCTATCTGAACATACCCAACTAAAATAAAGTAGTTTACATTACATTAATGCTCTTGCATTATGTTTTTTTAAATGTGCACCTAAAATATAATCTTTGCACCTAATTTAAAAACTTAGGTGCACAAGGTACACCTCTATTAAAAATTCTATTTCGAGGCCTGGTGTAATCTCGTGAGTAGTTGAGAACTACCCAATTGTATCGAATGAGAATTGTCATAGTGAATAATTTCTCGCCAACTGGTAGCATGTCAATCTTGAATCGCCAAATCAGAGCCATTTTCTTTTAAATTCCATTTGCTATTTGTATAGAATGAATGAAATAAAGCAAACAGAGGAATATGGATGGCAAACGAAATTTTGAATACTGGTTCTATCCTTCAGATAATATTAAATACTGGATACATACACAAAGAAAGTTATACTGGTAATACAAATGAGAGAAATACCTCCAGGGAGGAATGAACCCAACTTCGCCAATAAATCAAGTTGTTAGCGCAATGAGCCACGACAGCCCCACCACGTAATCTCTACTATTATAAAAGGAAGTGTTTGTTTGTCTTTTTCGAGGTCGCAAAATCCAGACGATCTATGGCACTTACGGCAATGAGATTTGGCACACAGGTAGTCCGAATTGTTTGCAATTTTTGGGTCGCGGCGAATCGTAAAATTCAATCCAGAAGATTTTAAAATGAATTTAATAGTTTTATTCTCTACCTGTGGTTCTTCAAACCCGTTTCTTCCGCGAAAGAAGAACACCATAATCTTGAATTTTTCTACCCACGTGACCTTGTAATCAGCCTTTGGATACATGCCAATTTTTTTTCATCGCGGGAAACCAACACCTACTACAGAGAAAATTATTTTTTTCGTTTCCGCTTTGATTTTTACATTTCCTGTCCCATTTCTGCGAATGAAAGCAAGAAATAATAAACATATTGACTAAGATTGTTAAGTTTTTTTTTCTCGTAAAATCGGAATCGCTAAATTGAAAATTTCAACGGATTTGAAATCTGCGGAAATTTTTACTTTAGATCGATACCTAAAAATATGATTTTCTTTATATAAATAATTTTTAAGCTGAATATATCTTCAACGGATTTGATATTTGCGGAAAATTTTACACCAGATTAATACCTTATATCACGTGCATTAATTATATAAACTAGGTACGTATGACAGTTGATGTTCAGCACAGATAATTAGCTCTAAGTGCTTCGAGGATGATAATAGAACGAAGCCGTACATATCTGTCAAATAGGGATTTCTAGCCTCGGAGAACCAATTTCAGCAGAATACTAATCTTTATATATTTACTTAATATAACAGGGAGAAGTCTATGTTCTTTTTACCTTACCTTCGCCTTTACAAATGGTCTTATATTTCACGAAAGCTAAGTAATAATGGAAAAAGGACAAACCCTTTTCTCAGGGAGCACGCCAAAGTTATTCTGTTTTTAGGACGTTGCGTTGGTGTAAGAATGCCTCTCTTAAGACGTTTGCCTTCTAGCGCCACTTTCGGAAGCGCTGTTTCAGAGCATAACGTGGCTTATAAGGATAAAAGACTTAAGTCCGATAAAAAAGCTCAGAGTGAGTAATGCATAAGCTGTTTTTGGGTCTTGTTCTTGAGCTGTTTTGATTGCTAAGATCTCAAACCGTTGTGACAAATGGATTTGAGGGAAACCAAACATAAAATTTGCAATGCAATCTAAAATCCGCTGTGCTCAATGAGTTTACCCACCGAGCTTATAACCTGTGAAGTGTTGACGGGGTAGGTTTGATTTTTAAAACTTACTCTGGGTGTATTTGTTTCTTCTATATCGGTAAGACTTTAATTAATTGTGTGTTCATTACTTGACGTTGTCTGTCTTGTGTTTGGCTCAGATTGGACAAATATAGACCTAAACCAACTAACATGAGAAGGACTTTGGGAATCTTTTTCTTTTGGCTGGTTCATTGAAAACGGGCCAGTTTAAGCCATTTCAATTTCATTCAATCAATTTCATTTGATAATGCTTCGAAGGTTCTCCCGACCTGTTGGATCTAGATCGGAAGGTTCCTGGTTCGAATCCGGGTATAGATGTTAGTAAGCGTATGGTGTAGAGGCGGTTGGTGCACCTTAAATCTGTCGTGGCCGAAAGTCCTCACGTTGGGTTGGTGTGGAAGTTTGGAGAGTGGGGTGCCAGCTCAGGTGTTGCTTCGTCATCTGACCGTGGTTTAAAATTACGAGGTGTTGTTCTCGGATCTTTTCTTTAAGGGACTGATCTCGGACCGTACTGTCGTCAATAGCCCGTTGTGGTTCGAAGTTTCTCCCGATCTGTTGGATCCAGATAGGAAGGAGCCGACCAACCGGTATAGTGGTTAAGGTGTTAGCCTCTAGATCGGTCTTAAGGATGATTAAATGGCTTAAATTGCCAAACATATATTTAATTTTAACGATTTAGTTTTTGAATTTTTGGTAAAAATTTTCAGTTGTTTCGCGTAATGCCTCTATAAATAATTTGACTATTATTGTTATTACAAAGTATAAATAATATTTTTTCAAACATACTTTTTTAATCCTTTTTGGAGAGAAAGACTAGGTAATTATTGTTATTCTTGGATCAACTAAAATTATACCTTTCATAATGTCAGATCGGTAAAAATGTAGTATTTTATGTCTCGCAGAATTTTCAATCAGCTTATGTGTTCCATGAGGTAATGGTAATTTTTAATTAACGTCGTACTAGAGCAACATAACGGGCTTGTGTTCCATGAGACGAAAAAGGTTGAAAACCGCTTATCTAGACAAAGTGAGGTAAGGTAGGTATGTAGGTAGTTGAATTAACGTCCCACTGGAGCAGCACAACGGGCTATCGACGGCGATCAGGGATAAAACCAAAAACCAAAAGGGATATAACAAACAACACATAATACTACTTTTCCACCGAAATCAGATTTATTTCATCAAGACGGTTTTCCGAATCACAATACCAAAAACACGTACACGTATCATTTTCAGCGTTTAGCACATATCTAGATGAGACATGAATTCTCACTTTGAAATATAGCCGTCCACCAACCCTTTAAAAAACCAAATTTATCTGAACAGCTGTGAACTGAAATTAAAAAATTTAAATCGCTTATACCTACAGACTCAAAAACTAATCTCAAAACACGTCACTTCAAAGCTCGCAATGACGTGATAAGATCATTCCAAGAAACGTCTTTTCATCACGCCGCCAGATGCAAAAAGGGACACTTTTTTAATAAAAAAAAAACCTCCAACCCCCTGATCGACAACACATGGGGCAGATGATGACATCATCATAAACTACGTCATCACTTCCACAGACGGGTGACATGTGACACGGTGCAGCGCATTGCACATTTATCAGTCGAGAGCAACTTTTTTGTCAAGTACAGCGGCTACTGTAAGGTGTTACTCCGGCTTGGAGAAACCCAAACACACATCCTAAAGCTAAAATAACAAGTCACGAACTTTGATATTTTGATGGGCGGGGGAAAATATTTTTAACGATAAATCAAACGTTTATCTGTTTCAGGTCAAGAAAATACTATGGAGGAGGATAGGGTGTTTTGGCGGTCTCTGAAGGTAAAGTTAGTGTTCAGTCTAAGAGGATGTACTACTTAACCTCTTCACAATATAGTTTTAAATCCAAACATATTTCTGAGGTATACTTATACTGGATGTTTCGAAAGTACCTGGCCAAATTGGTCGGTATGGTATATTGGGTCGCCAAATTTTTCCGAGACAGATCGAGTGCAAAGCTGAAAAATTTATATCGTCGTTCAAAGTGCAAATGGTCGTTTGTCTAAAAGCTGCATTTTTCAGGAGATAAAAAAAAAAAAAAAAAACGCCAAATTCTTTCTTATGATTTGATTCTATTATTAAGTACTTGTGGGTTTTGTTGTTAATTTATTGGATCAGCTGATGATATAAGAGATTTTGCCACCAGGAGGAAATCACAAAATGCCACAGCAATAGTAAAAGGAAAATATAGAATTTTTAACACACCACCTTTTGCACATTTGGCTACAATGTATAGGATTGGCTTGGGATAGTAGGTTGAACGGACGTTTGATGGATACGAAGTCATGTGTAATAGAAATAATTATTTTGGAGTGTAGATGATAGTGGTCGATAGCGCTTTCTCTGAAATTCCGGGAAAGTTTGACATTCAACCGGGATTCTGGACAGTAACTTCAATTCCGGGACAATCCCGGCCAATCCGGGACGTTTGGCAACCCTAATGGCAGACGGGCCATTGTTTTATCAAAGAATGTGTGTCCGGAAAGATGGTAGAGGGCGCAGTTTTGATCTGAATATCTGTGGCGTAAGGTGTCATTCCCCGTTCGTATTGTCTACTGTCTGCATCGCCATACGAATTCGGAGCTTGCCGTTGAAAATCTGTGCGGGTAATAACGCCTTACGGCAACAGGAACGATGATTTAGACTGACCTAAACAGAGCCTCTAACACCTAAACGCAACATTTCGGACACACAGAAAAATAGCGCAGAAATGGGCATTTATTGTATATTAGCGAATGGCAACAAGCGGATCTAAGCAATATAAAATCAACTGCTTCGAGATTAATTCACTAATTTCACCGTAGAGTTAAAACACGCTCAATTTGCTACACAAAACAACTTCAGAAACTGTACGAAAACTCTCTTGTCGCTCTCGTAAAATTCTTCGATAGTTGGAAGCGATGAGGAATTTAGAAGATAGAAATTAGCACAGATAATAAAATCTAAACGAACCCGAAAATGGATTTAGCGGTCAAAAAAATACCGATTCGCCTTTGAATAAGATGTAACTGAAATGGACATTCAGGAGCTAATTGTGTTAATGGATTGAAGAGTGAACTTTAAGCTATGCACTTTATTGGAAATTGGTCGTACTACAGACAATGTCAAGTTATCGGCATACGCTTACAAAGGCAGTTTTACTGAAACAGAAGAGAGAGAGAGAGAGAGAGAGAGAGATACACGATGCATCCATGGTGGAATCTAACTAAACCGACATTAAACCGGCGCCTACAACTCAAATGTTAGCACTCACTGAGCATACCCACTGAGTCACGACGGCTCCCTATATAATCTTGACTTGGTGCTAGCCTTAGTAGGAATCTCGGGGACGATTAGTCTGTGCTGAAAGCGCCCTTTACTTATGATAAAACGCCATTAAAGAATCCATTTGAAGCTGAAAGGATTGGGGCTTCAGTAGTCCCAGGTTGGTTTGAGGTGAAAATCAACGGCGTTAAAATAGAAACCGACGTTCCCCATCAAGATTTACGTAAAAAGTATCGACGTTAATGCTTCAAGTTTTATTATTTTTTAAATTAGTGGATGCCAGGCTTTAATGGAATTGGTTGGTTGTTTTTATGTTTTATGGCGCGAGGTAAAGGTGAAAATTAATGGTCTTCACTCTCCACGTAGTGACTGAATGTTTGAAACAGGAGATTGAAAAATTTTACCACAGTCGCCACACTTTCTTTAAAACATTAGTTTATATGGTGGAACTTCCAATTTTATATATATATATTTTTTTCCGAGGGCCATGAAATTTTTTTTTTTAAAGTCTGGACAGTCATATATAACATGTGTGTGTGTATTCAAAATATGTGAACGTTTCTAAATGGACACTGTCCACTTAAAAATTTCTTAATTTTCACCTTTAGCGCGAGGCAACGAACGGATCTAAGCCATATAAAATAAACCGTATCTGCCCAAGTCGTGCCAATTACAAGACACTATCAAGTAAAAACATTTCGTCAAAGGGGAAAAAAGAGATTGGAGAATAGAGTAATATGATGAAATCAGAAAAGATCGTTCGCCAAGTCGTGCCAAACACAAGACAACGTCAAGTAAAAACATTTCGTGATTTTGGACAAAAAAGTGATTGGTGAATAGAGTAGAGTGTAATGAAAGCAGATAAGGTCGTTCGCCAAATCGCGCCTAACACAAGACAACGTCAAGTAAAAACACTTCGTCAAAGGGGACAAAAAAAGAGAGAGAGATTTGGGGATAGAGTATTGTGATGAAAGCACAAAAGATACGTTCGCCAAGTCGTGCCAAACACAAGACAACGTCAAGTAAAAACATTTCGTCAAAGGGGACAAAAAGAGATAGGGGAATAGAGTACTGCGAGGAAAGCAGAAAAGATCACTTGGGTGTTCCCAGAGCGCGACCCTCGCTTTCACTAAAGACAGTAAATCCCACGAATAAAGAAAAGGTCTCTAGATTACTTCGGGTTCGTCAAGATCGTACGCACCTAAAGGAGATGTACCACTGAAGGCTCAATGGAACTGACGAAAACCCTTTTTATATCTGAAATGCCACCTCTTCCCCCCAACAACGCCACTGCCTGCGCTCAACCCATTAAAAGCCTCGTTGATCCCATGACGGATACCATCTCATGTGACACCCATCGAACATTGCCCTGCGTTGGAAGGCACACCGGCACCGTCAACACCCAAAAAGTAATCCGTCGTGCCAGTGCCTCGGGACTTTGACAGGGCAATCCGACATCCAGTACACGGTGTCCCTTTCCAGGCGATCCATCACCACGAAACGTGCCAGGCACTAAGCCAAGAAGGGAATGGAAATCGCTTGACAACCCCACAGAGAGATCGTCGAATAGCGGGTTGTTGCAAGGGAATCGAAAAACTGGAGTTAAGTGGATTGGGATTTGGTAATCCCTCTGGAATGTCCCCACCGTAAATCCTCTTTGGAGTTTACCGACGGTGCGGATAACACACTGGTGTCCAAGAGATGGGACTCCGAAGAGGAATAGCAACGGTAGAGTGGGCGACAAGGAGAGGGCAGTTGACCTTGGGTCAGTTGATTTCTGAATAAGTGTGACAGCACGTTAGGTAGGAAGGTAATTAAATTAACGTCCCATTGTAGCAACATAACGGGGTATTGGTGACGGTCCGGGATGCATATTACCAACCTTTACCTGGTATAGAAGACATGGGGAAATTTTAAGCCCGCTGATTCGTTGCTATCCCTCCCCGAGATCTATGACGTCACTCACCCATAGTGCGCACTCCGCATGTGTGAACGTGGAAGTTTGGAGAGTGGGGTGCCAGCTCAGGTGTTGCTTCGTCATCTGACCGTGGTTCAAAATTACGAGGTGTTGTCCTCGGTTCTTTCCCTTAAGGGACTGATCCCGGACCGTCGTCAATAGCCCGTTGTGTTGCTCTAGTACGACGTTAACTAAAAAATTACCAATTACCGCATGTGTGAAAAGTATCACTATTTACTTGCAGCGTTTGCGAAAAAAAAAGTTGAAACTGCTTCGACCGAAAATAGAATACTAATAAAATAGAAAGCGATAGCTTTTTAATAATAATTGGTAATTTTTAGTTAACGTCGTACTAGAGCAACACAACGGGCTATTGACGACGGTCCGGGATCAGTCCCTTAAGGGAAAGATCCGAGGACAACACCTCGTAATTTTGAGCCACGGTCAGGTGACGAAGCAACACCTGAGCTGGCACCCCACTCTCCAAACTTCCACGCCAACCCAACGTGACGATAGCTTTTAGATGATTACCAAGCGACAGTTCAACGGCTTGTGCCATGTACTCGTAATTTGATCGTAAATGTTTTGTGTTTAGTTTAAATTCCAGTATCGATTCTACTCGCATAGTTAAAATAATCCATTTTCAAACTTTAAAGGACATTTGGGACCTTGAACAGAATAGAAGGCGGAAACAGGGGAGCTTTTCGTTATTACTGGGGATCTGTTGTATAGGTACGTTATTTATGTTGCAGAGGTTTTGCCATCGGCTTTCAGTTCAAGTAGAAACTAGAGTAATGACAGAGTCTAAGTGAAGCATCGCCATTAATGATGATGTCACGTAGTGACGTCATAGTCGACAGTTTAAAACCAACGAATCAGCGAGCTTAAAATTTCCCCGTGTCTTCTATTCCAGGTAAATGTAGTTAATATGCGTCCGGGATCAATCTGGAAGGGAAAGTCGTCATCTGACCTTGGTTCAAAATTATGTGGTGTTGTCATCGGATCTTTGCCTTGGAGTTTGATCCCGGACCGTCGCCAACAGCCCGTTGTGTTCCTCCAGTGGGACTTTAATTCAATTACCTTCCTACCTAACGTGCTGTCACACTTATTCAGAAACCAACTGACCCAAGGTCAACTGCCCTCTCCTCTGTAGCCCACTCTACCGTTGCTATTCCTCTTAGAGAACATGCTCGATTCGAGGCAACGTGCACTTACTTCTTACACAAGTTCTACTGTGTACCCTTGTGTTCGTCGAAAAAACCTATAGTTGATCGAATTGCTCTGAGCGGTTCGAGTCTGTTCACCGAATGATCCGGGATTTGTCCGTAAGACATACACACTACAAAATTTCGCTACAGCAAGTATTACATTACATCGTCAGCAGAGCAGAAATTCTTTAACTGATCAAAGTAATTTTTGCTTTATAGTTGCTAAAAGACTAACTCGGTAAGAGTTTAGTTGTTAGTGTGGCCATTAAAGATACACAAGAGAACAAACGATATCGTAAATTTTGGGTTTAGTTGAACCATTCACAATCTATGGTATTGTTTTACATTGCTGCCGAAATGCAATCTGTAAACAATTATTGAAAAAGAACAAAATGACAGGTAGTTAATTGGTGTCACACAACGGGCTATTGGCGACGTTCCGGGATCAATCCCGGTTTGAAAGATCCGACGACAACACCACGTCATTTTGAACCACGGTTAGATGACGAGGTCACACGAGTGCGCAACCTTCTGGATGGGTAGACAAGCGCTATGATCACTATGCCAGTTCGACTGCTTATATACAATGTAAATTAATTGTTTGGTTTAATATTATCCATTTCATGAACGCTTGTTGAAGTTCTCACGACTAAATCTCCCTTGAATTTATGGTCAAAAGTTGGTCACCCTAAGTGCAATACCAGATACCCGGAGAGTACATAAGATCCAAGCAATCTCTTTTTGTTTGCAAGCAAATACAACCATATTTTTTGATCAACTGAAATTACTGGATGTTATTATACTGACATAGGTGCAAATATACTTTCCATGCCTACTCCCCCAGTCATTCAATCTTCAAAGGAGGGGGAGGTGAAGGGGCTCGGTAGACAGGGGACACATTACGGTCGCAGCGGAGTTTCGTAAAGTGTTTCCCGTTTTAGACGATGATAGGACAAATAAATACTGTCCCTGAACCTCTTGAGTCAGTAGCTGAATCAGCTCTGCTTCCTAAAAGCTTTAAAGGGCACCGTAAACTTCGAAGGAAAAATCTAAAAGTGTTATAGGGGTACGACGAACACCGTCCAAAGGAGTTAAAACTAGTCATAAAAACAGCATATTTCTCGCAGAGTTGGAGAGAACTGTGACGGAAAATACGGTTTCCAAATAAAAACGAAATGGAATAACAACTCGAATATTCTGGAAATCAATTCTTTTGTGTGAATAATTCTGCGAAATTTTGACCACGCCCATATCGCGATGTCAGACAATTCTAGAGTTCTTTTTATTTGAATTATGTGTGTGTGGGAAATGTGTGTATTTAATTTTTAGTTGGAATCTGGCAGTAGTGGATTGTTCGTGTTATCAGAAAAATTATTAAAATTAATTCTTTGGATTTCTGTACGATAAAATTGGGCGACACTTTAACTGCACCCATATCACGATGTCGGACAATTTTAGAGTTCTTTTTGTTTATATTATTCGCGAAGAATATATTTAATTTTAAAATGCAATCTGTCAGCAGTGGATTATTGCGTATTAACAAAGTTTTAAAACGAACTAGTGCTTGATACATGTCCTGTACATTATCCACGATTTTACGATATTACGAAAGTTTCCCTAGCATATGTTTACCATATGCCAGAGAAGCAATAATACATAAAATTAAAATTATAAAAATAATAAGAATAGAAGATGGATCACAAATTGATTTTAAAGAATTCTAAAAATGTTCTCTCCTGTGCAGTCGAACAAGATATGCTACAGTTTCTTCCTTAAGGCAAATAAGGCGCTAGTTGGAGTCAGGTGGAAAAAATTTGAGATTCCTAGCAACAAAAAATAAATATCTTACGTTTTACTAAAAATATTTTTTGCAAATGTTCAAAATTACTTATTAGTTTTTTTGCAATTATATTAATAACTATTAGCTCAATTACCGGCTGCTGGGGTTTCAAATATGACCGCGACATTTCCCTATATTAACTCAAATACACGAACTCTGTAGAACGTTTTTCTTACAGCGACAGCTAAAATATGACCGCGACATTTCCCTCTGTTAACTCATACACGAACCCTGTAGAACGGGTTTCCTTATCCATGTTCATTTATTGCAGAAAAAACAAACATTAGGTTTTAAAATTGGGGCATCGAGGGGCACTTTTAGGACTACCTGTATGCCAATTTTCATGGCTACGGATTGGTCTGAAGTAAGGAAAGAAATAGCATATGTTTTCCGCAGTGTTCAAAAATATAAGTGTACCAAATTTGGTGTGGATTGGTCAAACGGTGTAGATTTGTATAGATAATACACCCACACCCACATTCTATTATATAAATATAGACATCAGACTTTAACAATGGAATTTTGTTAGAGCTATTAACTACTGCTAAAGTCACAATTCGTTACTTCCCAATCAAGAACAAAAAATGTTTGGTTTAATATTTTAATAAGCAGATGACTTGAAAAACTTTATAAATTACTATAGCAAATTATATCTCACGATAGTAAAGAAGATAATACTTCCAAGTTTAATATTTGAGAAAGTTTATTGATTGTTCCTTCACGAAAAATTTCAATAGAATTCCTATAAAAATTTCTACAGAAAACGTGTTTAGAACTATGACCCGTTTTTCTATGAGGTCTATGCTTGCCCATTTATGGACCTACGCCATAAAACCTAAATTAACCAACCAACCCATCTATAAGCTCTCTAAAGTAACTTCTATAGAAATCTCTACAGAATACTCAAGAATCTCATTTTGTTTCACTTTACTTTTTCACGGAGCTTCTCTATAGAAAGGAATTTTTAATCAACAGCAATTCATGCTTTTAGGTTTACCATGTTTTTAAGCAAAAATATATCACCAGATCACCTGTGCTACTCTTTATAGTTGTGGAGAGAAAACAAAACCGTTTTGACCACAGTATGTTTCCTCTTCTAAAGGTCACTGTAGCTCAACAAATATGTGTCAATTCCTCGGCCTACATACTATTTAGAAACCCACACGTTTATAGCTAATTTATTCTCAAGAACAGATCCCACGCAAACTCAGTCGTTCTAGTTAAAAAACACAAAATTCTTTTAAAAAGAAAGGAAAATGTGAAAAATTATGTAAGCTAATTTGGAATTATAATTTCGGCACATAACCTAGGTATTTATTTCTGTAATGTGAACTACACTTTAAAAAAATAAGTGCGTAAAGGGTAAATTATGTCATGAGACAGCATTTTTTATCCGCGTAGACAAGAAAATATTGCAGCAGATTTTGCTTTAGTTGGCAGTATTTAATTATTTTTTCAAATCATTTGCTCGTTTTAACGGAAATGGAATATAGTTTTGTGTTATAATGAAATTTTATCGTTCATTTATTGTGAATACAAAGCTGGCTATATGAAACCTAAAACGAAAAAAGGAGGAGTTGTGAGACAATTGTTTACAGTAAACAAGACTGTGAAGATTTTACTTCCTTTAAGCAAATGCTCTCACTTGATGCATATGGGAGTTATTTTAATACGTAGTTTCGCGACGCTTGGCGTCTAATATAGTAATTTTACAATCAATTCGGAATTCTTTCTTTTGAATTTTTATTGAAAATGCTGCAATCGTATTCGAAAAACAATTCAAGTGACGTCACGTTCGTAATAGTACCAATAGGAAATACATATCGCAGCAGAAACACTACCGGCACCTATATTTAACTTGACAGAAAATATATCTCGTAGTTAATTCTACGAACCAGTTTGTCTCGAATTGACCTCATTATCATCAAAAGTCTGATCTGAAGAACAGTGATGGATCAAATAATGGTATTTTGTTAACAAATCAAACTAGGCGGTCAAAATGCCACCTCATAACTAAATTAAGTGGTTCAGGATTAGCTATTTTCTAGCTCCAACATTTTTTTTTAGTTTGAGGTTTACGAACGCGGCAAACGAAAGTTATAATGCAAACGATAAATAACTCCCCGCAATAACGTCAGCAGTTTCGCTTGTTTTTGATTTGTTAGAATTCTCAATTTGTTCCGGACAGTCAAACCGCGTTGAGATTAATGTAAAATCTGGGAACACCTGCGGGTTGCTCTGAGAAATTGATATCAATGATACACCCTCCATTCGTCTGGAATCTGAAGTTCTACATAAAGAATATTTATTTTTTAATCTACACAAGCTCATCATAAACATTATTTAAATGCTATTCCGAAACGCGAGTCGCGTAAACAGCTCAATTAGGCGTAGCATGTCGCTTATAAAATAGAACTCCTAAAGAAACGTGAGACCGATTCGTCCATTTGAAGCCGTGAGCTCATTAGAATTATTTATCTTTTTTGCGTTAATGTGTCTAGAAGTTCAAAAAATATTGAGTAGCAGATGGGTGCGCCTATTGATAACACGCTTGTTTGATAACGAACCGTTACAAAAGTGTTTGAAGTCTGTCATATGTATTTTAAAAAGCTGAATATTCAACTACAGTTTGAAAACAAAATTTTAAAATCTATGAAGAAAGACATCAATTGTATAAGAATTTGTTACCCAAATCGCCAACTTAATAAATTCGTTTATGCGAAATTCAAATAAATTAAATCATTTTTTAATTAGAACAGTAAAACATTTAATTACCTTAAACATTTGTTTTAAAACATGATCTGACCAATCGTGCTAATAACAAGATATCTCGTCTTTAGTTGATATTGAGATCAAGATTTAGTCAGTTTTCTTCGAATGACGAGATATCTCGTCCATCACTGTCTGGCCAATATTTTTCTAATGAGATACCTCGTCGAGAAAACCGCCAGGAAGGTTAATGATTAAATGCCCATACATTGGTTGAAGGAATCTTAGAAAAGATTCTATTAATCATGAAGGTCAAACCTTGTTAGAATTTATACTGCGGTTTATCGAACATATATATATATATATATATATATATATATATATATATATATATATATATATATATATATATATATATATATATATATATATATATATATGCATTAGTTTCCCACGTAGGTTTAAATTATCTGTAAAAAACTTTTCTGATCAGTTTTGAAAAAGGACAATACGCCAATTTTTGAAACAGATAAAATTTACTACTAAATCCGGGTCAGTGGCGGCTGGCGCACTTTAAATCAGTCATGGCCGAAAGTCTTAACGTTGGGTTGGTGTGGAAGTTTGGAGAGTGGGGTGCCAGCTTAAGTGTTGCCTCGTCATCTGACCGTGGTTCAAAATAATGTGGTGGTGTTCTCTTATCTTTCCCTTAGGAGATTGATCCCATACTGTCAATAGCCCGTTGTGGTGTTCTAGTACGATGTTAATTAAAAATTACCATTACCATTACTTATAAATTATGTCCTATTTTTCTATAAGTTCTATAAAGTAACCTTTGGAATGTTTATCTATATAGACCTATGTTAACCTATATAGAGTTCTATAAAAGTTCATTTCCTTTCTTTCACGACTTTTATAGAAAAGTAAGAACAAGAAATGAGGCTTCTCTAGTTTTCTAAACATTTCTATAAAACTTTTCTGTGATTCTAGAGAAATACATTTCTTGTCTATAGAATCAGCGCTCGCTTTCGCTACAGAATTTTTGTTTTTTCAAAGAAACAAAATTTTGCTTCTTTATAGAGTTCTATGGAACTCTATAAAATGTTTTAGTATGGTGAGGCCGGTGTACAGATATGCGGAGGACCTCATACTTTGTATCACAATGAAAGTAAAATGTCAAAAAGCAATTCTAAATACGCGGATTTGTTTTGCTAAATTTCCCCTGACACTACCTTATTGAATGCTCTCTCTCTCTCTACACTACACGAACATAACTTCCTTGGAACCACTACAAAGCTAGCTTCTTCATTTGTTCAACGAACCAAACGACAAACACAAAGCAAAAACATATGCTCTGCTCATAAAGAACAGCAATAACTCTGCATTGTTAACCAGCAGGCAGTTTGAAAAGAAAGTGGTTAAGTCGCTGAAGCAAAGATGAAAGGGGAAACGCTAGGGGGTCGCCGCCGCTTTGTCGCCAAAAGAACACCGGTAAGTTCTAGAACACACCTTTTAGAATATTCCGATTTGCCCCCCTCAGACGGGAGCGCGCTACTCTTTTTTTTTCTTTCGCTCTATTTTCTTTTCGTGTACCTGGAAGTGTTCGACGTTTCTGTAGCTTTGCAAGTTTGGCCCAGCTCGTAAAGCATCCCCCTCGACCGTGGAAATCGTCTGAAGCGGTTTAAAACCATCTACACCTTTTGGGGTTGCAGGAATTTGCGTTCGAAATTACGTTCCTCGGAGGGGATGTGTTGCCTTGGGGTGAGTGAAAACCCCCTCTAGAGTGTGGGCAAACATATTAAGGTCGACACAATGGTGGATGTTAATCCACGAGTTTGGTTTTTTTTTATTTCGAGATATGCAACTTGGAAATTGGACTGGAAAGATGATTCTTCGCGTTCCCCCACCCTAGAAAATGTTCGAAACATGTTATTACTTGGATCGCGTGTGTTGGTATACAGTTTCGCAGGTGTGTACTTAACGAAAACAAAGTTATCGACACCCTATACAGGTAGTATACAGGTTTTTTTTTCTTTATCTTCATCATTCACGTATAAAAAACACAGAGAAATGTTTTTTTCGAAGAATTTGACGTGAATTTAACACTCTAAGTGGTTTTGACGAGAAAACTCGTCAATAAAGCTTTTTGATGACAATTTTGAGAATAACAAGCTACCTTGTCATCATGATGTTGCCGTTTTTTTTGTGATGACCAGATCAAGATATGGTCAGTTTTTTCTAATGACGAGATATCTCGTTCATTGAGATCTGTTTAGTATTGATAATGACGAGATATCTCGTCCATCGAGATCTGGTTAGTGTTGATATTAACGAGATACCTCGTCGAAACAAGCGCCAGGGAAGTTAAATGTAAAGTATCTATCATAATATATCAAGTCGATTGAGCTTTTGACAATAAAAGCATCTATGCTGGATTGATTTAAGACAAACACTGGTCACAAAAAAAAAAAAATTACCTAATTCACAAAAGATATAGATAAAGATGAGTTATAATTTTTTGTTTTGTTAGGAAGGGGTAGAGGACTTTACCCAGATCAATACAACGGACTATTAGCGACGGTCCAGGAACCATCCCGAAGGGAGAGATCCGAGGGCAACACCTTGTTGTTTTGAACCACGGTCAGATGACGAAGTCAACTCAAAAACTGGCGCGCACTCCCCTCTCAGAATTTAGTTTCTTTTGCTAACAATAGGGTTTTAATTATGTATGGTATCAAATTATATCACGACGGCATTTATCATTGTTGAATTAGCCATTTAATAGTTTCGTATTTCTTGAAATAAATTAAGCAATTTCTGAGAAGCGTTTAGAGAGTGGGGTGCCAGCTCAGGTGTTGTCATCTGATCGTGGTTCAAAATTACGTGCTGCTGTCCTCGGATCTTTCCCTTAGGGAATTGATCCCGGACCGTCGTCAATAGCCCGTTGTGTTGCACTAGTATGACGTTAATTAAAAATTACCAACTACCATAAAATACTTCCCTAATCGTTGGTTTTTAATAAATTAAAAACCAGATCGACATTTAACATTGTTTAGTTTATTATTGTTCTCTGAACTTTCCATTGAGGGTTTGTTCCCGGACGTACGTCAATAGCCCGTTGTGTTGCTCCAGTATGACGTTAATTAAAAATTACCATTCTGAGAAGCGTTAAAAAATATGCACCTCTTGATCAAAGCCTTTCGAAAATAATTTCAATGGAGCTTGGAGTTGTGATAGCCCAGTTGGAAGGTAATGGTAAGGTAATTTTAGTTAACGTCGTACTAGAGCAACACAACGGGCTATTGACGACGGTCCGGAATCAGTCCCTTAAGGGAAAGATTCGAGGACAACACCTCGTAATTTTGAACCACGGTCAGATGACGAAGCAACACCTGAGCTGGCACCCCACTCTCCAAACTTTCACGCCAACCCAACGTGAGGACTTTCGGCCACGACAGATTTAAGGTGCACCAGCCGCCTCTACACCATACGTTTACAAACATCCATGCCCGAACCCGGATTCGAACCAGGAACCTTCCGATGTAGAGGCTAACACCTTAACCACTATACCGGTTGGTCGGCTAGCCCAGTTGGAAGAGTACCGGATTAGCAACCGGAGGGTTGCCAGTTCGAATCCAACCAAAGACCGTCGTGTAGAAAGAGGTGTTGATGCACGTTAAATCCGTCGTGGCCTCCACTGTCCTCAAGTAGGCATGGTGTGGAATTTTGGAGATTGGGGTTTCCTGCTCGGGTGTTGCCTGTCAATTGTCAATGTTGCTCAATGGTCTTTGTCCGTTGTGTTTCTCCAGTGCGACGTTAATTAAAATATCTACCTACCATCCAATGTGCTTTTGATGCTAACTGTTCTTCAAAAACGACAAAATATTCAGTAAGATAAACATGCTAAATATGAAAGAAAATTTTATCAACCTCTAATGATTGAAACTAGTTATAAAAAGAAAATTGAACTAATGAAAAAAAAAGTATTCGTAAACTAAACTTTAATCTTTTTTTCACGTTCTTGTGTGCGAAACAACACTTTTGTAAAATTCACTGTAGAATACCTTAAAAATGTCAAGCATTAAATACAGGGTGCGGCAGAAAGAACGTTCTGATTTGGAACGTCAGTTAAAAAATATATAAAGCAAGATATAGGAAGAAATCTTTTATGCCTAAAAAGTTCACAGTGTGCCATTGCCATCCATTAAGTTTTGAAGAGTACATCAGCTAAATGGCGACCGTCACTGTTGTTACAGTTTTGAAGTCTCTTTCGGAAATTTTGCATTCATCTACGGACCATGTCCCGCCGAATCGCTGTAATTTCTTGCGATTTGGTCGGTGTTGGTACACTTTCGATTTGAGATAACCCCACTGGCAGCAATTACGCAAGAAATTACAGAGTTTCCGCAGATCAATGCAAAATTTCCGAAAGAGACTTCAAAACTGCATTGACATTGAAGGTCGCCATTTATGTAATGTACTCTTCAAAACTCAATGGATGACAATGGCATACCGTGTACTTCTTTGGTATAAAAGATTCATTTCTCTATCTTGCTTTGTATTTTTTTTGTTGACGTTCCAAATCAGAACGTTGTTTCTGCCGCACCCTGTATAATAGTAATAATTTGGTAATTTTTAATTAACGTCGTATTATAGCAACACAACGGACTTAAATATAATGGTAGGTAAGTGTTTAATTAACGTCGCATTATAGCAACACAACGGACTTAAATATAATGGTAGGTAAGTGTTTAATTAACGTCGCATTATAGCAACACAACGGACTTAAATATAATGGTAGGTAAGTGTTTAATTAACGTCGCATTATAGCAACACACCGGACTTAAATATAATGGTAGGTAAGTGTTTAATTAACGTAACATTATAGCAACACAACGGACTTAAATATAATGGTAGGTAAGTGTTTAATTAACGTCGCATTATAGCAACACAACGGACTTAAATATAATGGTAGGTAAGTGTTTAATTAACGTCGCATTGGAGTAATATAACGGGCCGTTGGCGACGGTCCGTGATCAATCCCCGAAGGTAAAGATCCGGGTACAGCACCCCGTAACCACGAACATTTGAAGCCCCGACAGATTTAACGTGCATCAGCACCTTTCGTACAGGACGGTCTTTGATCGGATTCGAACTCGCAGCCCTCCGGTTGCTAATCCGTTACGTTTCCAATCGGGTGACCCACGGCCCCATTAAATATTAAAAATATCAAGTATTCTATTCTTAAAAGCACTCGATTCTACACCATCTCTGGTTTTATCTTTGAAGCCAGTCCGTCCTCTGGCAGAATACTAACAGGTGAGCTAAGTTCCCCCTGATTGCAACCTTCCCTTCAGGTAAGGGCGGGAAACTTTTCTCTATGAGGGGAGACGACCCCTCGCCGAAGGTCACGGGGGTTAAGAGCAGGAAGAAAAAAAAGGGAGGGGGCAGAAGCAGCACGAGCAACATACCTTGCGTTTTTCACGTGGAACAGGCCGGAGGAAGGTTTCCTGACACCCGTCTCGTGAAACGGTTTTTTTTCTCTTTCCAATACAATCATTGACTTTTATTTACTCTACATGATGATGTTTTTATGTACTCTTAGGTTTTTTTTATAGAGAGCATTGAGCTGTATTATAAAGCTATAAAACTGTACCGCTGTTATTAAAATTCGTTCAAATAAGGTTACCACTCTCTTTCAGGAATTGAATTCCAACTTTTCCAGGTTTTCGAGACAAATGTTTACAAAATTCCAGGTTATACTCAAGATATTTTAAGGTGTAACACCAAGAAGCAATTTGGCCATTCAATAGCCAATAATAAAAACCAATTTAAGAATTATACACTGTAAAAATTACACTTAATTACACTGTAAATTAACACAAAGCACAGGTAATTTTGCATTAAAATAACATTCAAATAGTCCAACATATTTATCTTAAATCAATTTGTGATTTAATGTATCATAAAAACATGAAATTCTCCAATTTAAGCCATTGGACGAAACAAAATGCTTTACCTGTCAAATATTAGCTGTTTCCTTTCAAAACGGTTGAAAAATTCAATTTATAAAATAAAGCATATATGGGCAACCCCCGGCCCGAGGGCCGGATGTGGCCCGCCCCGGCTTTTGATCCAGCCCGCGGAACATTTTAAAACCGCGCTCCGTAAAATAGTAAATATTCCCAGTTCTCGCCAACAAGAAAGAGACAGAGGGGGGGGGGACCTGAATAACGTAGGTCAGTGTTTCTCAACCTTTTTTATATATAATTGACGGAACACTAAAAATATCTTGAATTATTTGCGGCACACCTGAATTTAAAAATTTAAAAGTTGATATTTCCAATACTACCTTATATAGTTATTATTACTAATAAAATAAGTATTTGACATATGAAATAGTTGAGCCTGTTTTCTTGAACAATTAAATGAAAACGAGGTTTCAAAGTCGCCAGACAAGTTATCGGCGACACATCGTGTCGTGCCAATCAATTCCACGGATAATCGGGAATAATAATTATAAATTTCGTTGTTAATTGTATCCGAGTACGGCCTTGCCCTTCTTGATTCCATTCCTTACTTGCGGATGTGATTGTTGTAAAAACACTGATACAAATCAACAATACTCGGATAGTTCTTTTCCATGATGAAAATTAATAAATCGGAGTATCAAACCAGGCTTACAGATGAAAATTTGGAAAACACTTTGCACCTGTGTATTAGTGGGATTAATCCCAACATTGATTATCTTGTTTCTCAAGTTCAAACTTCTCATTAATTTCTGGTGATTGTATGTAAATACTTAATCAATACGATATTATTCTGTTCATCTAACTTTACCACACATTCTACTTTATAAATATATAAAATAAAATAAACCTTTTCCTTATTACTTTTTTACAACTACCTATTATCTACGGCCAGTGACTTCATTAATATCCTAAAGTTTAGCCCGCAACTTTCCAAAGGTTGCCCATACCTGAAATAAAGTAATACGAAACTGTACACGAATCTTACTTGCTACTTTTCTCCAAAGCGTTTGAGAAGCCATGATCAATCATTTTCCAGGTCATTGTGGCAATTTTCCAGGTTTTAGACGAAAATTCGTAATTTCCTCTGATTTTCCCTGATATTTTGGACAAAATTAAATTCCCTGACAATTCCAGTTTTTTCCTGACCCGTGAGATTCCTGTTCTAAGTTCTGGGAATAAAAATGCTGTAAGACATTGTTGTTACGGTTTTGTTCTAGTTCAGTGATTCGTAAACTGGGGTGCGAGACAAGTTTATAAATTGCGGTGGAAACTTCCGCCTGTGAGAAACTAGCGAACACCACGTCGACCTTTTTGGGACTCCTTACCCTATCTACCTTTGCCAAAAAGGCATAGGAGTAAGTGATGCTGCTTCGAAGCAGATCTATCTCGTCCATCAATAGGCAAGCATCAGTCTTATTTCCCCCCAAGTTCGAAAGAGTCTTATCAGTCTCATTTGCCCCAAGTTCAGAAGAGTCTAAAGGGCAGCATCAGTTATTTCCCCCCAAATTTGAAAGAGTCTTGAGGGCAGTATCAGCCTTATTTGCCCCAAGTTCAGAAGAGTCTGAAGGGCAGCATCAGTCTTATTTCTCCCCAAGTTCGAAAGAGTCTAGAGAACAGCATCAGCCTCATTTGCCAAGTCCAAAATAGTCTAATAGGATCTTTCCCTTACGGGATTGATCCCAGACCGTCGTCAATAGCCCGTTGTGTTGCTCTAATACGACATTAATTAAAATTACCTTACCAAAATAGTCTGAAGGGCAGTATCAGCCTCATTTGCCCCAGGTCCAAAGTAGTCAAGAAGGCAGCATCAGCTTCATTTGCCCCAAGTTTAGAAAAGTCTAACGGGCAGCATCAGTCTTATTTCCCCCCCAAGTTCGAAAGAGTCTAGAGGACAGCATCAGCCTCATTTGCCCCAGGTCCAAAGTAGTCAAGAGGGCAGCATCAGCTTCATTTGCCCCAAGTCTTGTTTCTCCACTGGTTACGTAGTACCTATTATCCTTATCCCACACACTCTTATCTCTACCCGAGAAACCTAACCCCGAATTATCTTCCGGGACAACGCCCATCTTGTAAAATAAAAGCACCGCGAAACTTCGCCCCTACAAACCACCCAAACCTCCATCTCAGTCGACCATATTGCCCGGGTATATCTGCAGCACTCTTGAGCGTGCTGCCAATAAATCGCATACCTCTCGTTCACCTTATCTGCAAGACTGGAAGCTGGAGCGTCTGTGGGGCTGTCACTTGTAAAGACACGCCGACGCCTGGGGTAGATTGCGGAGGTATGTCGCAGGTAGGGAAGACAACTCGTGGGCGATCGAAGTCATCCCAGAGAGAGGAGGTCTGTTGACAGATGATAATGAAGTGTTGGTATTGGATTTTATGCGTGCGGGGTCTTTATAAATAAGTACCGTGGTTCGAATGTGGATAGGGGAGCATCTCCGTAAGGGAATGTGGGGATAATCCTTAAAAAGGTCTCCACTATACTTTAACAAATTGATTATTTCCAATAAATACTGGAAATACTCTATGAAGTGTTGGTGTTGGATTTTATGTGAACTCCTTTAGAAGTATTCCTTTAGAAGCTCATTCTGCAGAATAGAAACCTTTGGATTGTATTGGTCTATTCTTTAGAATGTTACCATTTGGAAAGAATCCATCGACCTTTTCCTTGGAATGGAATCCTTTGAATCGATTCTATTGCACCTTTCCTTGGAATTGAACAGAATCAATTGGATATGTACTATTGTTCCTTTCCTTGGAAAATAATTTTAGGAAAGATTCTATTTTTTCTTTCCTCGGAGTAGGATGCTTTGGAACGATCCTATTGCTTCTGTTCTTTGAATATAAGCCTTTTAAAAGATTCTGTTTGTTTCATCCTCGAAGTAGAATCCTTTAAGCGATTCTACCGGTCTTTTACTTCGAATAGAATCCTTTGCAAATATTCTATTGCTCCTTTCCTCATAGTAGAATCCTTCAGAGGGAATCTTTTTTCTTTTACTTTATAGACTCCTTTGGAAAGATTCTATTGGTCCTTTCTTTTAGAAAGGATCATTTTGGTGAGAGAAATCATTGGAATAAAATCCCTTGGAAAGATTTTATAGGTCATTTGCATGGAACATAATTATTTGGAAAGATTCTATTAGTCTTTTGCCTGAACAGAATCTTTAGGAAAGATTCTATTGGTAGTTTTTTTTTTTTTTACAATGGAATCAGTTGAAGATATCCTATTGGTTTTTTCCTTTAGAATGGAATCATTTGGAAAGATACTATTGCTCTTTTCTTCAAAACAGAATCATTTGGAACGATTTTATTGGTCTTTTGTGTACAATGGGATCCTCTGGAACGATTCTAACCATCATTTCCTTTGCAAAGAATCCTATGAAACGATTCTATTAATCTTTTTCATTGAAATAGAATCCTTTTGAGCGTGCCGGTCTGGTGGTTAAGGTGGTAGCCTCTAGATCGGAAGGTTCCTAGTTCGAATCCGAGTCACTGCATGGATGTTTGTAAGTGTATGGTGTAGAGACGGCTGGTGCACCTTAAATCGGTCGTGGCCGAAAGTACTCACGTTGGATTGGTGTGGAAGTATGGACAGTGGGGTGTCAGCTCGGGTGTAGCCTCGTCATCTGACAGTGGCTCAAAATTAAGTTGTGTTGTCCTCATGTCTTTCTCTTAGGGGATTGATCCCGGACCGTCTTCAATAGCCCGTTGTGTTGCTCTAGTACGACGTTAATTTAAAAACTACCAATTACCTTTTGAGCGTGATGACAATAAATCGCCATACCTATCTTTCATCTCATCTGCAAGACTTCAAGCCGGGGCGTATGGGGGGAACAGTCGCCTGTAAAATACATACTGACGCCCGGGGCTGAAATATGCCGTAGGTAAGGAAGTCAATTCGTGGACGATAAACGTCTTCAGAGAGAGTGGAAGTCTGTTGACAGATGGTAATGAAGTGCTGGATTGGATTTTACGAGTGAGGATACTTCTTTGTAAATAAGTTGAGTGGATCAAATGTGACCAGGGGGCTATGGGGACTGTCCATAAAAAACAACACTCGTTATCCTTAAAGAATTTACTTTTCAGTTTAAAAGTGCAGAAGAAACAACATTACCCAAAGTAATGTAAACCGAGGTCACCTCGGATTACCAGAAATTGGGATAATATGGATAAATTAACACAAAACATCATATCGAAAGTGCAGAAACAATTTAATGTACCACACGTTACTACTACACTACACTACAATAATGGACCGGACGCCAGAGGATTTGCATAAAATCCGACTTTTTCGGGTCGATTTTCGTGGTAGGGCCTGGGACTTTCGTATGTTGTTCCTGGTCAATTGAACGGGGACGTCTACATGAACATTTTGAACTATCAGGTTCTCTCTACGTTCTGGTAATTTTATGGAACTAGGGGGCCCACCCCCTGCTCGCTTACGCTCGTCAACCCCCGGAGGATTGCTTAGCAATCCTCATTGATTCGCTGTGCGAACCTTGCTCGCTTCGCTCGCATCAATGAAAACATTGTTTACAAAATCTGATATTCCAAAAAAATATTTTTCAAATATAAATTTGTTGTACTGCAGAAAAAATTACAGATCATCTGGAATCAGAACTCGAACAATTTGGAATTCAAATGAAAACTTTGAGCAAATTTTGACTCGAAATGTGAGCTATGCTTTGGAAATCGAATACCCCTCATGTCGTTAGTAAGCTGCAACAGCTTTACTAATATTCGTTTTTTTTCTCGCTAACATTACTAAATTCAACTGAGGCGCGATTCTTAGTGGTAAACATATAATCGTATAGTGTTGCCAAAACGTATTAACAAATAACGTCTTTTTTGAGTGCCACGTAAGAGAATTATATATATATAGAAGATGGACGAATGTTACTACCAGGACGACAACGCCCCATGCCATGTTGCAGCCTCTGGTATCAAGATAGGGATGTAAAACGTCTTCCCTGGCCTGCTCAGAGTCCCGACCTAAACCCCATTGAACAGTTGTAAGAGCGACGCTTACGGACTAGGGAACCAGATCCGAAATCTACAACTGAGCTGGCGACATTCTTGCAGCAGGAATAGACACAAATACCCATGGCTGTGTATCGAAACCTTGTTGAAAGTATGCCCAGAAGGGTTGATAGTTTAATTGCAGTACATGGGGGACCATCCCCCTATTAAAGCATGTAATCTTTCCCTTATACCATCACATCTTGCTGTCCGGTCCATTATTGTAGGGCAGTACTACTGAAAGATTCATTCCTTGGAAAAGAATATGATTACAAGGATCTCACATTGCGACAACATTGGACAAAATCTACACAAACTTCTCTCGCGATCGAGTCTTTTTATAAATAACTAAAAATTCCAATTCCGCACAGAAAACTAGAACACTCGGTAAATCGGAGCTCGAATAATCAAGGTTCTAATGTACTTAAAAAAAAAGTGAACCGCGGTTGCCCAACCTAAGACCGACGTATTCCTGGTGCACATTGGCCGACCAACCGGTATAGTAGTTAAGGTGTTAGCCTCTAGATCGGAAGGTTCCTGGTTCGAATCCGGGTTCGGGCATGGATGTTTGTAAACGTATGGTGTAGAGGCGGCTGGTGCACCTTAAATCTGTCGTGGCCGAAAGTCCTCACGTTGGGTTGGCGTGGAAGTTTGGAGAGTGGGGTGCCCGCTCAGGTGTTGCTTCGTCATCTGACCGTGGTTCAAAATTACGAGGTGTTGTCCTCGGCTCTTTTCCTTAAGGGACTGATCCCGGACCGTCGTCAATAGCCCGTTGTGTTGCTCTAGTACGACGTTAACTAAAATTACCATTACCATTACCTGGTGCACATTATATTTGTCGGGGCCTCAAATGTCCTCACGTTGTCATGGTGTGGAATTTTGGAGAGCGATAGCCAGTTCAGGTGTTGCTTCGTCATCTGACCGTGGTTCAAAATTACGAGGTGTTGTCCTCGGATCTTTTCCTTAAGGGACTGATCCCGGACCGTCGTCAATAGCCCGTTGTGTTGCTCTAGTACGACGTTAACTAAAATTACCATTACCATTACCTGGTGCACATTATATTTGTCGGGGCCTCAAATGTCCTCACGTTGTCATGGTGTGGAATTTTGGAGAGCGATAGCCAGTTCAGGTGTTGACCTCATCATCTGACCGTAGTTCAAAATTACGAGGTGATGTCCTCGGGTCTTTCCTTCGGGATTAATTTCGAACTATCGTCGATAGCCCGTTGTGTTGCTCCAGTCCGGCGTTACTTAAAATACCTACCCACTTGAAATTTGTTTTTTGCTTTTAAACGTTTTAAATTACACTGTTTTGCCCCTATCATATGACCGTGATACAAAATTACGAGTTGTGGTCATAGGATGTTTCCCTTCAAGATGGATTCCGGACCTTCACCAAAAGCACATTGTGTTTGTCCAATGCCTCCGACGCAATCTGTACAACCCACCTTAAAATTTGTTGTTTTGCAAACTCGATTGCTAAAAGCCAGTGAATAAAAAAAAAGGACAGAACTATTATATAGCATCAGCCGTCGATAAGGAACCCATAAGGAAGAAATTACACATCCCTTACAATCTCTTCGATAAATTCACGAATGTCCAATTGGGACTATTTCCTTCCGCCATAACCCGCAGGTATTCCGAACAGACACTGAATACCTGGCCACTGCCATTGATCTTTCCAAGGGTGCCCCCAGAAAACCCATTGCGACATTAGCGTCACAAATTGTTGTCGCAGAGCCACGCCGTTATCACGCCTGTCCGGGACGATTAGGAGGGGGTGTTCCAAGCGAATTCGTGCGCACGAGGGAATATCCAACCGCTGACTCCGATAAAGGCAACCAAATAAAGAAACGGATACTTGCGACAGCGATTGAAGTGTCTCTATCACGCCGGGTTCGAAGCACGTTCGTCATACAAAAGTGTCCCCTATCCTCTTCAAGATCCTCTTTTCAATAATAGACGTAACTTTTGGGGGTGCAGACAAAAGAGGGTTGGCTTTTGTGGGAGATTGTTTGGTTAGATTGGGGCACGTGCTGTTTTGGAAGATGCGGGGTGGGAGTGACTTCAAGTATATGAGGGTGGTTTTTTTGGGACCCTTGTGAGAGTCGGATCGGACTGTCTGAAAAATAGTTAAACGTATCGCACCCCGACAAGAAAAGGAACACAAGTCAGAAAATAAAAACTGTGATGTTGTGTCATTGAAAAATATGTATGAGGTGCCCCAGCGTGTTTTATTACTATTCTATAGAATATATTAGAAGTTATCACCATAAATACTTACTTAAATTTTAAAGAAGCTTATACTATTTCAATATAAGTTTTACAGCATCCTTTAAGTTGATGTTTCTCAAATTCTGCAATTATGAGTTGTGTCACTTTTCTTGCCGGGGTGCGATATGTAGTTCACTTAAACGGCAGGGTGTTTCGGAGAGGTAAATTCATTACTCTCCAAGTTTTTTTGACGAGATATCTCGTCCATCAAGATCTGACCAATTTTGCTAATGAAGACTTACCTCGTCATCAAGATATTTACTGCCGACTTATGATGACAAGATTAAGATATGGTCAGTTTTCGTCTTACGACTGATTTCTTACGACGGCGAAATCAAGATATGGTCAGTTTTATTTTTATGTCAGACGAGATATCTTATTCATCAAGATCTGACCAACTTTTCTAGTGACGAGGAATCTCTTCATAAAGGTACTGCAGTTTTTTATCATGACGAGGTCAAGATGTGGTCAGTTTCTCCTAATGACGAGATATCTCGTTCATCGATAACTGACCAACTTTTCTAATGATGCCATACCTCGTCATCAAGATATGGCTGATTTCTTATGACGACGAAATTAAATCTGCTCAGTTTTTTTCTTAAGACAAGATGTCTCATTCATCTAGAACTGACCAACTTAGCTAATGATGACATACCTCGCCATCCAGATACGGTTGATTTCTTTTGACGGCGAAATCAAGAGATCTGGTCAGTTTTCTTCTAACGTCAGACGAGATGTCGAAAATTCAGAACTAACCAACTTTGCTAATGATGAGGTATCTCGTCATCAAGATACGTCTGTTTTCTCAAGATCTGAATGAAGATCTGACTAATTTGACAATGACGAGATATCCCGTCAAGATCTGGTCAATTTTTTGATGACGGGGTATCTGGTCCATCAAGATCTGGTCAATTTTATAATGACGAGGTTTCTGGTCCATCAAGATCTGGTCAATTTTATGATAACAAGGTATCTGGTCGATTAAGATCTGGTCAGTTTTGCTAATGACGAGATAACTAGCAGGGACAACCGCCACGATGATGAAACCAAGCAATGCCTGTTGTCATTGATATAGGTCCATGTACGACCATAAGCCCAGCCGAGCTAGGGGGCGTCGTAGCGTATTGGAATAGTAACGGATTAGCAACTGCAGGGTTGCAAGTGTGAAACTCGATCCGACCAAACATCGTCGTGAAAGAAGGGGCTGGTGTTATTTAAATCAGTCGTGGTCTCAAATGTCCTCTCGTTGACGTGAAATGGAAGTTCGGAGGGGAGGGGGGAGGGTGCCAGTCAAATGTTGATACTGGACCGTCGTTAATAGACCGTCGTATTGTTCCTCCAATGCCGCTAATTAACTACTTACCTAACTACCTCATTCCCCCACCTTTTCAAATACAGCCACAAACTCCAAGCGCTTGGTAACGGTAATTTCAGTTAACGTCGTACAAGAGCAACACAACGGGCAATTGACGACGGTCCGGGATCAGTCCCTTAAGGGAAAGATCCGAGGACAACACCTCGTCATTTTGAACCACGGTCAGATGACGAAGCAACACCTGAGCTGGCAGCCCACTCTCCAAACTTCCACACCAACCCAACGTGAGGACTTTCGGCCACGACAGATTTAAGGTGCATCAGCCGCCTCTACACCATACGCTTACAAACATCCATGCCCGGACCCGGATTCGAACCAGAAACCTTCCGATCTAGAGGCTTCCAACCTTAACCACTATACCGGTTGGTCGGCAGTGTTTCATCGTGTTAAACGAAAAGAAACATAGGGAATATTGGCAACTTATAGCTGTCTAATGCTAAGCATTAGATTTCTTTTGCTTTCGAGCCGATCTATCGTCGCCTGACCGTGATTCAAAATTACGAGGTGTTGTCCTCGAATATTTCACTCCGGGATTGATCCCGGACGGTCGTCAATATCCTGTGGTTTGCTTCAGTGCAACGTTAATTAGCTACCTACCTACCTTCGTACTGAAAATATAACTGGTATAAGAAACCATTTATGCTCTCTTCATAATAACTAGCGTCGACCAACCGGTATAGTGGTAAAGGTGTTAGCCTCTAGATCGGAAGGTTCCTATTTCGAATCCGGGTCCGGATGTTTGTAAGCGTATGGTGTAGAGGTGGCTGGTGCACCTTAAATCTGTCGTGGCCGAAAGTCATCACATTGGATTGGTGTGGAAAGTTTGGAGAGTGGGGTACCAGCTCAGGTGTTGCTTCGTCATCTGACCGTGGGTCAAAATTACGAGGTGTTGTCCTCGACTCTTTCGCTTCGGGATTGATCCCTGACGGTCGTCAATAGCCCGTTGTATTGCGTCAGTATAACGTTAGTTAACTACCTACCTCAGTACTGAAAATATAACTGGTATAGGAACCCATTTAGGCTCTCTCCATAATAACTAGGCGTCATCTGACCGTGGTTCAAAATTACGAGGTGTTGTCCTCGAATCTTTCCCTTAGGGGACTGATTCCGGACCGTCGTCAATAGCCCGTTGTGTTGCTCTAGTACGACGTTAACTAAAATTACCATTACCATTACCATAATAACTAGGGCCGACCAACCGGTATAGTGGTTAAGGTGTTAGCCTCTAGATCGGAAGGTTCCTGGTTCAAATCCGGGTTCGGGCATGGATGTTTTTAAGCGTATGGTGTAGAGGCGGCTGGTGCACCTTAAATCTGCCGAGGCCGAAAGTCCTCACGTTGAGTTAGTGCGGAAGTTTGGAGAGTGGGGTACCAGCTCAGGTGTTGCTTCGACATCTGACCGTGGTTCAAAATTACGAGGGGTCCTCGGATCTTTCCCTTAAGGGACTGATCCCGGACCGTCGTCAACAGCCCGTTGTGTTGCTCTAGTACGACAACTAAAATTACCATTATCATAATAACTAGGCTGAACATCCGGTCTGGTGATTAAGAGCTTAGCCTCTAGATTGGAAGGTTCCTGGTTCGAATCCGGGTCAGTGCATGGATGTCTGTAAACGTATGGTGTAGAGGCGGCTGGTGCACCTTAAATCTGCCGAGGCCGAAAGTCTTTACGTTGGGTTGGTGCGGAAGTTAGGAGAATAGGGTGCCAGCTAAGGTGTTGCCTCGTCATCTGACCGTGGTTCAAAATTACGAGTTGTTGTCTTCGGATCTTTTCCTTAGGGGATTGATACCAGACCGTCGTCAATAGCCCGTTGTGTTGCTCTAGTACGTCGTTAATTAAAAAAAAAAGAGTACCATAATAACTAGATTGACCAGACTCGGTACTAGTTTAACTGACGCAACACGAAAACAAGTAATTTTCATTTTCTACCTGCACCCCCATACTAGAACATAAATAAAATATCACTTTGAATGCAACTCTATTGTATGCGTGCAGCCGTATTCTTCCATTTCCCACTCAGAAAGCTCCATTAAGCAGATAATACATTCCCATGCGTTTACATAAACATGAATACAGCATATAAGTAGACCACATTAGAACCCCATTCTCAAACCATTTTGTCGCCACAGTATTCACAAAACCCTCTTCAAGTAATACAAAACTACAACGAATGGGCTTTTGTACACAAAACCTGGTGCATCGAAGGTAATTTGAGAAGGTTTCGGGGGCAGATGGCCGCAGTATTGAATTTCGCAGCATGAATGACATACGGTAAGTGGGAGGTTGAATGGAAGGGAAATATTGAAATATTTCATAGAAACGCCGCATTGGCTGTTTGAGAGAATGTGGGTAAAAAAATATTTTTGTGAAGGGAATTTAATTTTAGAAGTAACCTTCGGGGATAGCGTTATCTTTTTATATATCTAATGGGATGCAATCGAATTTTAAAATTTGATAGTGCATTTATCACGATAGAGAACGCAGCTGAAATTCTGCTTAGTCAAATAAAATTAATGTAATCGAAAATAATTTCAAATAAACATTAGTGAATCGATTTAGAAAGAGCATCCAGACTTTCTAGAACTGCAACATTCATTCTATCCCTTTTCCGATCGGATCTCTCCCTTCGGGATTGATCCCATACCACCGCCAATCCCTTGCGTTTCTTGCTCCAGAGAGATTATTTTAACTAGCTACCTGCTACCCTTCCGATAGTTTTGTGGCCGACCAACCGGTATAGTGGTTAAGGTGTTAGCCTCTAGATCGGAAGGTTCCTGGTTCGAATCCGGGTCCGGGCATGGATGTTTGTAAACGTATGGTGTATAGGCGGCTGGTGCACCTTAAATCTGTCGTGGCCGAAAGCCCTTATGTTGGATTGGTGTGGAAGTTTGGAGAGTGGGGTGCCAGCTCAGGTGTTGCTTCGTCATCTGACCGTGGTTCAAAATTACGAGGTGTTGTCCTCGAATCTTTCCCTTAAGGGGCTGATTCCGGACCGTCGTCAATAGCCCGTTGTGTTGCTCTAGTACGACGTTAACTAAAATTACCAAAACCATTACCACCCGTTGGCATTCCTCTGCTCTACCAACTGGGCTACCACGGCTCTTCATTCTATGATAGAAGTCGAGTAATTGGATAGTCTGAGACCCCCAAAGACTGACCACTTTAGTCGTTGGAATATACAAATTTCTCACTCCGTTTGCCCACGAAATCGTAGTACCCAGAAGATCAAGCTCAACTCTCCTTTATGGTGGACACCTGAGCCTCCAGGGTGTCCTCCAGGTGTCCGTTCAGCTGAAAACCTCGCTGTCAAAAGGAAGATTCGTCTTCACCCCCCACCTGCAATCCTTCACTTTCTACAGGGCATTTGCAACAAAGCGACAAATAGATGGTGGGGCCTTCACACCTTTCTTTGTATGGTGTCTTTGTGAGGCAGGACATCAATAGTAGAAAATGGGTGATCCTTCGGCTGTATTCGGCCTGCGCAAAGTTTTCTTTCCGTTTTCCCTTCAGGACACGCAGTACTATGCAGACCTCATTAGACGCAGCGGCTTAAATAAAAGAATATCTTCTCTGGAAGAGAGAAGATTCTAGAATCACAGTATAATCGGCATTTGAATTAGGTGGTTTTCAGGGAATCTGTTCTTTATTTAGGGTGTTCGAGACGCTGTAAGGAACGAGTAGAAAAACTATTAGAATTTACAAACGAACCCTCTATGGCATTCATCGAGGAGTTTCCTTCTCGACATTATTATGTTTTTATGTCTTGTGATATCGGAATAAAAGTGTAACTCAAAGTACTAACACGATATTTAGTAAACACAAAGACACATCGCTACGAATAACGTAAAAACTCGAAGGCAACTGTTTTACTGTGCATTTTAAAATGGGTAGTCACAGACAAGTGAAACATACGGAAATTGGTAAGATAAATGCTACTAATATAGAGAAGGCTTTTAACTCGCCAAGAAATGGAGCTATTGAATCTTTCGAAAGGATTCTATTCTAAGGAAGGAATTAGTATGATATTTTCAAAGGATTCTACTCTAAGGATTGGGTCAATAGAACCATTATAAGGAAAAGAGCAGTAGAATCTTACAGAAGGATTCTATTCCAAGGAAAGAAGCACTATAATATTTCCAACTGGTTGTACTTTAAGAAAACGACCAATAGAAAACTTATAAAATATTTTATTCCAAGAAAAGGGTCAATAGAATACTTTCAAAAGATTTTATTCCAAGGAAAGGACCATAAGAACCTTTCCAAAGGATTATATTTCAAGAAAAGGACCAATAGAATATTTACAACGGATTTTATTCCAAGGAACCAAACAAGAGAATACTTTCAAAAGATTCTATTCCAAGAAAAGGACCAATTGAATGTTTTCAAAATATTTTATTGCAAGGTAATTAATTATTAAAGGACCATAAGAACTACTTTCCAAAGAATTTTTTTCCAAGGAAAGTACCTATGGAATGTTTACAACGGATTCTATTCTAAGGAAAGAACCAATAGAATGCTTTCAAAAGATTCTATTCCAAGAAAAGGACCTTAAGAACCTTTCCATTCTATTTAAAAAAACAATGGAATATCTACAACGGATTTTATTCCAAGGAAAGAAACAAGATAATTCTTTCAAAAGATTATATTCCAAGAAAAGGACCAATTGAATATTTTCAAAAGATTCTATAGCAAGGAAAGGGCAATAAGAACCCCTTTCCAACGAATTTTATTCCAAGGAAAGAACCAATAAAACGTTTACAACGGATTCCATTACAAGGAAGAAAACAATAGAATGTTCACAACGGATTCCATTACAAAGAAAGAACAAAAGTAATGCTTTCAAAATATTTTATTCTAAGAGGAAAATAAATATAATACATTCAAGAGATTCTATTCCAAGGAAAGAACCAATAGAACCTTTCCAAGGAATTCTATTCCAAGAAAAGGACCAATAGAATATTTCTAATGGATTTTATTCAAAGAGCAATAGAATCTTTCCAAAGGTTGAAAAATTCCATGGATTCTTCAACCAATAGATGTAAATAATTTAGTCATTAAGTGAGGGGGGGGGGCGGGGGAGCATGCTACTAAGAAATCTCGCTGAGAGAGTTGAATTAGAGGAATTACACAGTAATTTCACGCCTTTATTCTTCCTTTGCCTCTGCTTGGTGAATGTAGCCGCTGAGGCCTATTGCTAACAGGTAAGGCATTTTTTCCCTTATCCGATTCCCAAGTTTACCCAGCGTATCGCGGTGCCCACATCAATTTACAAGAGGCGATAGCGGAAATGTGAACAGATCTCGGCGACAGTTGAAATCGCTGTTTGCTTTCGGACGAACTTTGTCCCATTTTACACTGACATTGTAACGTGCGTTGGAATCCTTCTGAGCTGAGTCAAGTACAGCAGCTTCAAATTGTGAGCAATACATGTGGTTGGTTACTGATAACAAGACGTCTTTTTTTTTAATCTACCTAGAATGTTGGTTAATTGAAGTCGCACAGAGGCAGCAACAGGATATGCCGCAACCTACCTAGATGGCATTGAATTTTGTAGAAAAGGAAGAAAATCAAAATAAAACTAAAACTTAGTATTACGTATAATAATGTATTATATTTTTGCAATCAGAACAAAAAATATAAATTTGATTGATTTGCAAAATAATATAATGACATATAAATAATAAGTATTGATTGATTTTGATTTACAAATAATAATACAATAAAAATAGTATAATAATAAGAAATCATCTACTTTTCTTCCTTCAAAGTGACTCTAAAATATTTTTTAATTAACTAGGGGGCTCCGTTCCCTGCTCGCTATCCCTCGTCAACCCCGATGATTGCTACGTAATCATATTTAGTTCGCTTCGCGAACTATACTTTTCAACAATGAGATGCATTATTAATGGTTATTACTGAAAATTGCCTACTTTTTTTGCGAAATAAGCTGATCTGTATATCCAAATTATATCTTAGAGCTACAAGTATCAAACATGAGAAGGGCATAATATTTTTTTATGTATTTGAAATGTACTACAACATGATTTAGCTCTAATAAAGAAAAATATAAATTGAAACCGAAACATTCTGGAAAACACAAACACAAACCAGTATGCAGTCATCTTCATTTATGATCTGATCCTGTGTAACAGAGTACCCAAAATAGTAATAAAATTATTACACGGAGTAATGAAATAAGTAACGGAGTAATAACTATAAATATATACGATTTTTACCTTTTCACAATTCGTTAAGGAACACCTGTGTATCGCGGATTAGCTGTTGAAAATCGTTCTCTAAGTGAATTAACCTTTCATCTAGAATATTTAGTTACAAAGACAACTGTCTAAATTATATCTCAGAGCAACAGGTATCAAATAGGAGAAAGGTGTAACAAAGAATTTTGCATCTCTGATGTACTATCACGCGATTCAACTTTAAGGGAGAAAAATGTGAATTGAAACTCAAACACTGATTCCGATGTCCAATTGCTCAAAATAGTAATAAAATTATCACACGATTACATTACACGGTGTAATAAAATAAGTAACGATGTACTCTAATTATTTGCGTGGGTAATACTTGAAATTATTTGTGAATATACTCACCAAAAGGTTAAAACTAAACGGTTCAGGTGAAATAAATCTATACGATTTAAACCGTTTCACCATTTGTAAGCTACACCTGTTGCATGAAAATCGTTGTTTTAAGTGTATTAACCTCCCATCTGTTATAAATAGTTATAAAATGCAATCGTCCTAATAACTAGTAATATCTTAGAGCTTCAGGGCATGAAATACGAGAACGAAACGGACTTATTTATTACGGAATAAACGGAAATCAAGCTTTCATTCACATCAAGGGATGACAAAAATAATTATTATAGTAAAAATATAATTATTTTTTAAATAAAAAGTAATCCAATATAAATATTAATATTTTTTTGAACACGTGAGTATATCGCAGAACTCATTACACACACGCACAGTAAATAATATTCACCTTTTTGTGTAACTTAGGCAATAAAAAATAACATTTTTATCATCTACATTAGACATTTTGCTCCATTTTTAACCTTTTATGACCTTTAAAATCAATTTTCTTTTCAAGAAAATTAAACTTTTTTAAGAAACAGAGAATCTAGGCGCCAGACCAAATTTTTTAGGCGCCATGGCGGCCTGGCACCTGAGATTTTTCGTGTCCTGCACATCGTAATTAATATTTAACTTTAAAATTAATAAAAATTAATATAAAAGAGAAGAGTTTAAGAAAGTGTTTCACTAAACATTTGAACAAAGAAATTAATAATGTAAAGATATTAACTTTAATGGTATTGTGACAGGTGTCAAATACGAGAAAAGAAAATTTGCGTCTGCAATGTAGTATAACACGATTCAGTTCTCAGAAAGATAAATCAAAATCAAAACACTTACACACTGGTCCGCTGTCCATCTTCATTTATGATCTGGTGCTGCGCTACGGAGTATCCAAAATACGACCCTTCAGGTCCTTCCTTAATCACAGGTAAGCGAGTCTCCAAATTAAAACCCAACGCACACTCAAAAAGCGCTAGAGTCACAGCGAGCAACGAGTGGACGACAGAGCACGAACGAGACATGATTACAAAAATATATATAAATACCAATGTCCACTTCACAGAGTCCGTTCAGCATGAATCCCACATCGCACGTGGTCGGGATGTTCGTTTTCGCGGAGATCGTATACGCGGCCCACACCGTTGCTCTCAAACGCACGAGTGAGCAGGAGATTCTGTTGTGGTCAGAGGCCGGTCTCACGGTTCCGGAGGTGTTTTTCCCCCGCGCCGCTAGATGGCAGCACCACGGTGAGGACGAAAGGGCTGTGGGTCGCCGGTTAATCGGCAGTGGGAGGACAAAGGACGGGTTGTGAAAAGGGGTTTTCGAGTGGGACGTTGGAATTCCGAGCCCGTTCTCTTTCTACACTGCGCTTTCTACTTGTCCGGTGGGAGTAAAAGCGTGAAGAATTCGCTTTGGCAGGACTGGTACGTTGTGCAGCGGTGATTTCTTTTGCTTTTGACAGCTGTGATTCTTGGAGGATACCCTGTGAACCATCATTATGTAGCGTGACATTCAGTGACAAACAAACCTTCCCGGAAATCAAAATATTTGATAGGCCGGTATTGATTTAAATATTGGGTCATCCGGAAAGTTCTGCGCGTTTTCAAATCGAAGCTAGGGATGCGACATCGATGTCGATGTTTTCAAAACAGCGATGTTTTATGAAAAACACTGATGTATTTAACATCGATGTATTGGAGCCGATGTTTTTTCTTGTCGATGTTTTTACGTTGACGATGTTTTATTTTTAAATGAAAAAAGTACCGTTATAAAAATTTTAAAAATAACCAAGTAGCATAATTTTCATAATCAGCAAATGGAACATACTTTTAGATCCAAGTGGTCAAGGGTGAAGGGTCTAAAATTTAGGGATACGACATCGATGTCGATGTTTTATGAAAAACGAAGTTGTTTTATGAAAAACATCGTTGTTTTATGAAAAACACCGATATATTAGAGTCGATGTCGCATCACTAGTTGCTAAACCAGTTTTAAGAAATGGGGAAGATACACTGAATAAATACACTGAATTTTAAAAACATCGATGGTTTGGGACGAAGTATTATCAGCATCGATGTTTTAATTTTGAACATCGATGTTTTGCTGTCGATGGTGCATCACTAGTTCCTAAACCAATTTTAAGAAATGGGAAAAAAAGTTTAAATATACTGAATTTTAAAAACATCGATGTTTTTGGGGCGATGTATTATCAACATCGATGTTTTGCTGTCGATGTAGCATCACAAGTTGCTAAACCAGTTTTAAGAAATGGGGGGAAAAGTACACTTAAATACACTGAATTTTAAAAACATCGATGTTTTTTGGGCGATGTATTATCAACATCGATGTTTTAATTTTGAACATCGATGTTTTGCTGTCGATGGTGCATCACTAGTTGGTAAACCAATTTTAAGAAATGGGGAAAAAAATTTAAATATACTGAATTTTAAAAACATCGATGTTTTTGGGGCGATGTATTATCAACATCGATGTTTTAATTTTGAACATCGATGTTTTGCTGTCGATGGTGCATCACTAGTTGCTAAACCAATTTTAAGAAATGAGGAAAAAAGTTTAAATATACTGAATTTTAAAAACATCGATGTTTTTGGGGCGATGTATTATCAACATCGATGTTTTAATTTTGAACATCGATGTTTGGCTGTCGATGTCGCATCACTAATCGAAGCTAGCTTTGTTATTATTATTTTGCTTCCGCTGATAAGGAGTGACCTTGATTGAAGCAGATGTTTAAATTCGGTATTTTCTGCTTAAACTGCATAATTATAGCATATGTTGTGGCATAATTTTTGATTCACTGCAGTGCTAAGAATGTAGAACCAGAGAGTTCATTTCCGTCAAATTATGCTATTTTATTTTAAGAAAGGAAAAAATGCTAGTCAGACTGCTTTTAAAATGTGTGCTGTATATGGACATAGTGCTGTTTCTGAGGCCACAGTTCGAAGGTGGTTTGACAAATTTAAACGTGAAAATTTTAGCCTCGAAGATGATGCACGCTCTTGACGACCATCCTCTATAAACGGCTTTCTGTATGGTGGGATTACAAAGGAATTGTTAATTATGGATTGTTTCCACAAAATCAGACAATAAATTCGGAAATAAACAGTTCTCAAATGACAATATTAAAAGCAAAAATCAAAGCAAAGCGGCCAGAACTGACCAATCGTCGAGATGTTGTCTTCCAGCATGACAATGAACGGCACCACATTTCATTGAATGTCAGACAAAATCTTATAGAGTATGGCTGAAATGTTTTGTGTCAACAACATATTCACCAGACCTTACCCCTCAGATTTTCACCTCTTCAGGCCACTTCAAAATTCTCTGAACGGCTTGGAATTCCAATTCTATGGAGACTGTCAAATTGCACCTCGACAACTTCTTCTCTACTATTATAAAAGGAAGTGTTTGTCGGTCTGTTTGTTGCCACAAAATCCTGACGATTCTATAGTACTTACAGCAATGAGATTCGGCACACAGGTAGTCTAAATTTTTTGTAATTTTTGGATCGCGGCGAATTTTAAAATTCATTCTAGAAGATTTTTAAATGAATTTAATAGTTTCATTCTCCTACGGGTTCTTCAACGCGTTTCTACCGCAGAGAGAAGAAACACCGGAATCTAGACTTTTCTACCCACGTGGCCTTGGCGTCAGGCTTTGGAATCATGCCAAGTTATTTTCATCGCGGTAGATTCTAAATTTATTTTTTCCATTTACGCTTTCATTTTGCGCAGAGGAATGATTTTCCAGCACAGGATAAAAACAAAACCTAAAAATAGGATTTTCTTTAAATAAATAATTTTTAAATTGAATATATATTTTATATTTTCGCAAGAGATTGTGACGTCACGTGAAACAGATTGCATCTTCTGCTCTTAAAAACAAAAAAGAAACAGCTTACATTTTTTTGTCCTATTCCATTTCAGGGAATGAGAGCAAAAAATAAAAAACATTTTGACTGAGATTGTTAATTCTTTTTCGTAAAATCGGAATCGCTAAAGATAGATTAAAAATTTCAACGGATTTGAAATCTGCAGAAAATTTTACACCAGATTACAAACTTACATCACGGAGTTGCCAGTGGTGTTGTTAGCGAAGCAAACCAACGCCACGGGCAACGCCGGGCTAGCCACGCAGTGGCTTTACAAATTAGCCTAATGATTTTTTAAAAAAATACCAGCTGCAGGTAAATGGTAATGGTAATTTTAGTTAACGTCGTACTAGAGCAACACAACGGGCTATTGACGACGGTCCGGAATCAGTCCCTTAAGGGAAAGATTCGAGGACAACACCTCGTAATTTTGAACCACGGTCAGATGACGAAGCAACACCTGAGCTGGCACCCCACTCTCCAAACTTCCACGCCAACCCAACGTGAGAACGTTTGAGACCACGACAGATTAAACGTGCACCAACCTAAACTTACACCACGAACTTTAGTTGGATCGAGGCTCAAACTGGCAACCCTCCCGGTTTGAAATACTTCGCTCTTCCAACAGTGCCTCCATCTGAGTAATAAGGGTGCAGAAACACCACATATTCACTTTTGTCGTATTAAGACCATGTACAAAGGAGGCTGGTGCATGTTAAATCAGTCGTGGCTTAAAATGTCATCACGTTGGCGTGGTGTGGAAGTTTGGAAAGTGGGATGCCAGCTCAGGTGTTGCCTCGTCATCTTACCGTGTTTCAAAATTACGTTGTGTTATCCTCGGTAATTTGGTAATATTTTAGTTAACGTCGTACTAGAGCAACACAACGGGCTATTCACGACGATCCGGGATCAATCCCTTAAGGGAAAGATCGAGGACAACACCTCGTAAATTTGAACCACGGTCAGATGACGATACAACACTTGAACTGGCACCCCATTCTCCAAACTTTCAAACCAACCCAACATGAGGACTTTCATGCCCGTTTGAGTAATGGTAATTTTAGTTAACGTCGTACTAGAGCAAGACAACGGGCTATTGACGACGGTTCGGGATCAGTCTCTAAAGGGAAAGATCCGAGAACAGCACCTCGTAATTTTAAACCACGATCAGATGAAGAGGCAACTCCTGAGCTGGCACCCCACTCTAAAAACTTCCACGCCAACCCAACGAGAGGACTTTCGGCCACGACAGATTTAAGGTGCACCAGCCGCCTCTACACCATACGCTTACAAATATCCATGCCCGGACCCGGATTCTAACCAGGAACCTTCCGATCTAGAGGCTAACACCTTAACCACTATACCGGTTGGTCGGCCTTGGAGAGTAACGGATTAGCAACCAGAGGTTTACGAGTTCGTATCCAATCAAAGACCGTCGTGTACAAAGAGGGGTGGTGAAAGTTAAATCTGTCGTAACCTCAAATGTCCTCACGTTGGCGTGATGTAAAAATTTGAGAAATGGGTGTGCTAGGTCAGTTGTAATCTCGTCATCTGACCGTGGTTAAAAATTACGTGGTGTTGGCCTCGGATCTTTCCCTTGAGAATTGATCCCGAGCCCTCGCCAATAGCCCGTTGTGTAGTTGCAGTTCTCTTGCAACCTTCTAGGTGAAGTCGATTACTATCGGGTGCATGTGACTGTGCATTCCTTGTAAGCGTATGGTGTAGAGGCGGCTGGTGCAACTTAAATCTGTCGTGGCCGAAAGTCCTCACGTTGGGTTTGGAGAGTGGGGTGCCAGCTGAGGTGTTGCCTCGTCATCTGACCATGGTTCAAAAATTACGTGACGGTGTCCTCGAATCTTTGCCTTGGGGAATTGAACCCGGACAGTCGTCAATAGGACGTTGTGATACTCTAGTACGACGTTAATTAAATTACCTTACATAAGAAATCAACAGTCACATCTATCGGGTGAAAGAATCACGTGAAAGGGTTCTATTGGTTGGTTTGGATATTTGGGTTTCATGGCGCAAGGTCCCAAAACGGACAAGATGTACGGAACACGAAACAGAATATAACCCAATAAAAATATAAAATATTTAAAAATTAAAAGTTCGACAAAGATTAAAAGGTAGATTTAAAACATGGAAAATACGGAGATGATGATAATTAAAATATCAAATATTCAAATGATGAAACTAGAACACCATCTTCTGAAGCATTATTGATAGAACAGTGTTAAAGAATCCACTCCTTGAAGCTGGCGAACAAGTACTTTTAGTACAAGTACAAGAACTTTAAATTCCTTGTACTGAATTACTTTTTTCATCGTGGAATTAACACGCTCTTGTCTACGTCTGACTTCTGTCAGATGAGTGGGATTAGAAACAACAACAACACGCTCTTACATGTTTTCAGAAACATCTGAAATATCGAACCTCTCTCCGACCTCACGTAATGCCCCCCCCCCCTCGCTATATCTTCAGAGTCATTTTGACGGTGCTGCCCTCTATTGAGGGATTTAAACATTAATTACATAATTGCTACTACAGTAGAATTTAATGTACAGCCGTCAAAAAAAAAAAAAAAAAAAACTACTCACCCGATTGCAATTACACAATTTACGTCGCAGTGCAAAACGGAAGGTCGCAATCGATAGGGATGAATGTTTTCTACAAATATCAATATTTAAAATTTGTCCACGGGGTCGTCTTCATATTAAATTGGGTGCTTACTCCGAAAATTTCAATCTGAACTCCCATCTTTTATCACCAATTTGGATTCTACACACAATTTCTGGCGGAAATAAAAAAAAGTTTATTTAATTTATTGGATTTTCACCGATTTGTAAGTGTTTGAAAATTAGATCTCCTAATGTTAAATTGGTGTTTCACGTTTTTTGTTATATTTGCTGAAAACGTTAATTTTCCTAGGAAATTATTGTTCTATCCTTTGCTACCCAAAAACCCAAACACAATCTATAAACATTTTAATCATCAAACCAAATTTTACTATTTTTTATTAATTATAAAATTAATATTAATAAAAATTATAAATATAAACCTTGACAAATTTTGACTCCATACGGTTCTACTGTTTCTGAAACATCGGAATTCCAAATTTCAGCTCATCACGTGCATAATTAGTAGCGCAGTGAGACTGATTGCAAAAATCGATGATTATTGTCGTTATTGGGGACATTTCATAAAGTGCAAATAGAAATTTCTGCCAACAGATTCTGGGATTCAATCAGAATGGATTCTGACTTTGTCGCCATCATAATCGACTCCATAACAAGGCGCCTGTAACAAGTCCTTGACTGCGACGGCCACTACACGTCTTTATTAATATTTATAATATGATTGAACTCCGAACATTTTTACGCTTCCTCAATGGTTTTTATGGATTTTCTCAGTCAATTTTAGGCCGTTTAACATTATATTTTCATCAAATCCGCCTGACATTTTGTATAGAATCCAAATCTGTGACAAAAGATGGGGGTTCGTATTGAAATAATTGGAGCAAGCTCCCAATTTAATATGATGACGGCCTCTTAGATAAATTTTAAACATTGATATTTATAGAAAACATTAATCCCTATCGATTGCAACCTTCCGTCTTGTTCTGTGATGTAAATTGTGAAATTGCAATCGGGTGAGTCGTTTTTCATTTTGACGGCTGTACATATGCATAAAACTTTGAAAGCGTGAAATTTAAAGGATAAAATTATAAAAATATTTGAAAAAATTGGTTTTTGAGTTATTAAAAATGAAGAAAAAATTAAATGAGATAAAAAAAAAAAACAGGTGGACGTAAAAATGCCAAAACTCTTTATTGCTTTACCTAGTACCAACAAATGAACAATAGCTCAAATCCCTTGAAAACGCTCCTGTTTTGATTACGGTAGGTTGTTAATCAACGTCGCACTGAAACAACACAACGGGCTATTAAAGACGGTCCAGGATGAATTCCCATGGCAGCAATTTATTTCAAATAATTTATTTATTTTAACAACATAGTAATTGCGCTATATACAATACGTAATTTCTGTCCTTTTGTCGTGGGCGTTGCAAACAAGTGGAGGGAGGGAAATGTGAAAAACTCAGAGGCGGATTTAGGGGGGCTATAGCCCAGGGTGACAAAATTATTTGGAAAAATACCAAAGGCGCGAGTCACAACAATAAAAACAAACCAAAAAAAAATAATTTCCTTTTTTATCTGTTATAAAAGAAAATCTTTCGGTCTTTTTCGGATTTATTCGCTTTATGATTGGTAGATAGCGAGTCACGTAATAGCTAGTCTTGTGGTTCAACTGGCTAATAAATTTGGAGCACGCGCAGACGATAAGCACGGTTATATTTTTTACTAAATTCATTCATAAAATTTGAGAGCACGTGCTAGAAAGTTTGCAATGTTTTCAGAAGAACCGGCAAATTTGGTCGGCGTTTCCATAGCAACAGTCCAATATGAAAATCTTAAAAGTACTATTACAACGCAGATCAGCTAAAACATATCTATGATTCGGTATTTCTATGCGGTAGCGGGGAAAACGGTTTCTTTTTTCTCCTTAGGATAGATTTTAGTGTTCATTTTTTTTCTCCTTAATATTGTGTATTTAATATTTATTCCTTAGATTTTAGTATCCTTTTTTCGGCTTATATACGGATCCGCTAATCTCGCAAAAAAAAGTAGGTTACTTGAGCGCATGCGATAACTCTGTGCTCAGATGGCAAAATGTTTTAAGTCACGTTTTTAATATTTCGTGACAGCAATTTTAAGATTCAACATGTGGTTCTGTGGTTTTTGATTTATTACAATTTTCCCACCTTTGTTTTCTCATAAACTAAAAGGAAAAGACTTACGACATTTTGCCACCTTCTAAACATTAACAACAATAAAACTCCCGGATGGGACTTAGTCAATTTTTTGGGAAAAGTGACTTGTAACATTTTGCTATCTGAGCACAGAAGTATCGCAATGGGAAGGGAACCTTCAATTAACATCGAACTAGAGGTCCTGGATCAATCCAACAGCGATCCAAATGGAGATGGATTGGGAAGCAAACCTCTCACCCTTATTGTTGAAAGTATAGTTCGCGAAGCGAACTAAATATGAATGCGTAACATTCATCGGGGGTTGACGGGCGATAGCGAGCAGAAAGCGGAGCCCCCTAGTAAATTTTAAAATAAAAATTGGTTGATGTTTGAATGATGAATTGGTTGATGTTATACATTCGGATCGGTTTTCAAACTTTAGTTCACGATGAAAGTTATTTTAAACATTTACTATTGTATGTTTTAATATCAAAGCATATCTTAATTTATTTGAGAACGTGTTTTTTATTGGAACAGTTCCTTATTGTAGTCAACTCTACAGTACTTTCTTAACATCTGTTATTGAACTTAGATTGGTAAGAGTTAGTTTTCGCTGATAAGCTAAGACCAAATGAAAAACATTTAGGATGCATACCAAACTTTGTTTCAAATTGTATTCTAAGTTGTTCTTATTTGTTAAAATACACAACGATATATATGTCCATCTGGTTTTTAATTTATCCAGAAGGGTAGGTAGGTATTTTAATTAGATTGGAGTAACCCAATTGAATGCTTGGTCGTTTTGGACCTATTCTGAGGATTGTGAATGTTACTTTTGTTTTACTATTTTTGGACCAAAATTCACAGTGGGATTTTACGTAAATCTAGAGTGTATTGTCTTTTTCATGTTTAGCTTAAATAAATGTTTTTTTTTAATCTTTAAAGATTTGTTTTCTTTTCCCCTCTTTTAGTGAAACCTAATTTCACTGTCTTTACATAGTTCCATCATCAATTACAGTCGGTAAGAGCCTTTTACACAGGGTTTTGTCGCGAGTAACCCGATGTCTGAACCCATTATGACGTAAATTAACTACTTCCATTTGCGACATGAACCTTGTCCAAAATTACGCGTTTTTGTCCTCGAATCATTACTTAGGGATTGATCCAACACCTCCTACAGAGATCTAGGAGGTGTTGATTGATTCAGGTGTTGTTGTGTTGCTCTAGAACGACGTTTTACCTTAACTAGAGTGCCTATATAATAAGAGTGGAGACATACGGGAAACAGCCCGTTGTGTTGCTCTAGTACGACGTTAACTAAAAATTACCATTACCATTATTATTACCATGCGGGAAACATTTTTTGATTGGCTAAGAGACCTTTTCTACCGCCCGAGGCGATCTTTTCCTAGCTCCCGTAGACGTAACATGGGAACTTTTCGTGTGTTCGAGAAAAACGTGTGTATATTAAATTAAAAAGAAAATGTAGCTTTTTCATGTTCCCTTTCGCGTTCTAGAATGTTTATTTATTGTTATTTTAGTGTTTTGTCAGCATAAATTTGAAGACTTTTTAAGTAAATAGCTTTTTTTTAACAACGTGGTGTTTCTCGCAATCTAAGTCAGCGCGTTGTGCAATCCATCTCATCAATTGCGCATGTAATTGAGCGTTTATATGATTCATTTATACCGAATGTATCCATATGATAACAATCATATGCTTTTTGTTCTCCCTGAAATGATATATTAATTCGCCCAGCAACCTACTTTGAGACGATTCTGGTAGAAAAATGGCTGCCGCACATGCGCATTGGGCCAAATTTGGTCCCTTGTCGCCACTCTTATTATATAGGCACTCTAACCTTAACTAACCATTTGCGACAAGAATGATGAAATACAAATCGACATAAAACTTTTGCGCATGCGAATTATATTTTTGACTGAAGGTAAGGTAATTTTAATTAACGTCATACTAGAGCAATACAACGGGCTATTGTTGTTTATCTACACACTCTCGCCATCTGTTGAAGAAATATCGAAATAATAGCGGCAACGTAAATTTGCGGGTATTGGCGCACTAGGGTGATCAGTTCTATGTTTACAAGTACTATGTTTACAAGTATTGGAGCACTCGAGAACTTGCTGTATCAACGAATATCTTCTGCAACTAAGACAGATTCACTCGAGCATATGGAAAATACCAAACACTATGAGTCAGTTCAGCTTGATTATGACCGAAAAATGTGTCGACCAGACAAACAACGCGAAAGAGACTTTTCAGTATGATGCAATATTCTACAAAAGTGAGATAAGCGATCGTAATCAACACAGTGTTGATGCGGATGACAGGCCTTATAAATGTGACATCTGCAGCAAAAGTTTCCGACATAAGAGGAATTTGAAGGGTCACTGCCAAGTGCATACCCAAGAGAAACCTCACCAGTGCGAGGCCTGCGACAAATGTTTCAGCTCGAAAGGAGATCTCAATCGACACTATCGTCTCCATACGAACGAGAAGCCTTTTCAGTGCAATGTGTGTAACAAGTGCTTCACCGTAAAGAGCAACCTTACCGAGCATTATCGTATTCACGAAGAAAACAAACCGTTTCAGTGTGAGGTGTGCAACAAATGCTTCACTTTGAAAAATAACTTGAATACTCACTACCGTATCCATAGGAACGAAAGGCCTTTCGAGTGTGTTTTCTGCCGAAAATGTTTCCGGCAAAAGGGAGGTCTGAAAAGACACTACCGTGTTCATACCAACGAGAAGCCATTTGAGTGTGAAATGTGCAACAGGTGCTTCAGTCGAAAAAAGAATCTGGACAAGCACTATCGTACTCATGCTAAAAAGTCGAAAGAGTGTGATGTGACTATGTAATAATACGTGACAAAACTCAAGAACACGGACCATTGCCAAATTGGCGACTAAATTTTCGTTGTCAAACGGCTATTTGGAGAGCCTTATGACAAGTTACCAAATTCTATAATTATTGCCATTTGGCAATGGATATTGATCGTCAAATTGCAATGCTACTGTGTTCTCGAGTTTAACTTTCCCAATTTTTTTGGTTTTTCAAGTAATCGGAATTTCTGATCCACATGTTTGCCTAATTCTGATACCTTTAATGTGATATCTCCGAGAAGTGTTTAATATGTAAAATTTTGTGTAGCAATACAAATTGGCATATTAATACAAAACTGAAGGTTTCAGCAACAAATATTTCAGTTTGCAGAATAATCTGTGTCTCAATTACTTGCATATGTGGGGTTTGTCTGCTGCTCTAACAACCTGTTAGTTGTAGGTAATGGAGATTTGATTTCTATAACCTACCCCATATGTATTTTTTTTCTGTATCAGTAAAACTTCCTATTACTTGATGTTGTTTGTCGTGTATTCAGAGTAGTTTGGCCAAAATATAGCTCTTACACCAGGGCTCGAAATAAGTCGCATCAACCACTGCAAATGCGGTGAGGGTGGAGTGGTCGTTCACGGTAAGAAGGCGATTTGTCGCCAAATATGGTAACTTCCACCTTTTGCGGATTTTCTTCACATCTGCAGTTTTTGTTATGGCAACCCTGTCTGCTGTTACGGAATTCGGCTGCCATCTTTATTTGGCGACAAACGTCTTACCGTGAACGACCACTCCACCACGGTGAGCTTAGCTTAAATCACCGCAACGATCATCGGTTTTTGCTGCGAGTATTTAAAACCGAATGTTTCATTATTTCTCTTTTAAAAACCAGCTATTAAAAAAAATATTTAAAAGTAAAAACTTTGTGCCTAAAGAGGATAAGTGCGGATGGTCCTTCGCTTTCAGATTTTAAGGCTGATTGAGCAGTTCAGAAATGGTTTAGGCATGTGATCGCAGACCTTGCTTTTAGCTATGTCGTTATGAAACCACTGCAATTTTCTCTAGCCTAATTATTGACCGATGCCTTCGTAATCTTGATAATGAAGGAAATAAACGTGTGTACAATCTATTATTTGAGTGTTACTTTATATTTCGGATGTATTTTAGGGTTTCATATGAAATAGCAGAAAGCTTACAAGAAAAGTAAAGTATTTTTTCTTCTCATTTCATTATTCATTCAATTGTTTTGAAGTTTAGCGAAAAATTCGGAACTGCAATTCACCATTATTATGGAAATTTTAGGTTTTGCTGTGAGCTGAATAGTTTTTGCTGCCAGCTTATAAAAGCTCATAGCAGTATTTGCTGCCAGATTAAAAATCTTATTTTGAGCCCTGTATTGCACCATAAATCTGGATATTTGAACCATGTTCTCACTCTATCTTTCAATGTGATGTCTTGGAACGAATGTTTAAGGGTGTAAAGTGTGGGTTTCAGAAACAAATGTTTCAGTTTCAACAAAACGCAAATGAGCTCTCTTAATTGCACATACATGAAAAGTTTAGTTTTGTAAGTTAAGGAGTCTGAGAACCCTTAAAATTGTCGAAATCAACGCCTTTGAGCTCATTTTCAAGTAATCAACGAACAATGATTTAATTTTTACATTGATTAGAATTTAGGTACACATATATAATCAAGTATGAAGATTCATAAACAACTTTAAGAAAAGTAATAAATAAAATATTTCAACTAAACGAGGGGGGTCAAGAAATAAAAGCCTTCGGCCAACACAAATATTGCTACCATGTGTGCAGCATAACTAAAGATCAAATGAACCTAAAACCTTCATTTCACATTTTTCATAATCTAAACAACTATAGGTTTTTTTAATATACTGTTATTTTAAAAAAGTCTTGAAAATTGTTTTAAAAATTTTTGCCGAAAAAAAATGATAATTTTTTTAATGTTCTCAAACTTTCTTATTTTTCTTATAAATTAAAAAAAACTTTTGTATATTAAAAACCTACAATTGTTTAGATTATAAAAAATGTTAAATGAAGGTTTTAGATTCATTTGATCTTTAGTTATGCTGCACACAACATGGTAGCAATATTCGTGTTGGCGGAAGGCTTTTATTTCTTGACCCCTCCTTGTTTAGTTGAAATATTTTATTTATTACTTTTTTAAAAGTTGTTTACGAATCTACACACTTGATTATATATGTGTGCCTAAAATCTAATCCATACAAAAATTAAATCATTGTTCGTTGATTACTTGAAAATGAGCTCAAAAGCGTTGATTTCGACAATTGTAAGGGTTCTCGGACCCTATTTTAAACTGAAACAATGGTTTATTTGTGGATTTTATGGCATAAGATCTAAAAGAAAAACAGATTCACCATGCACAAAATTACTAAATTAAATCATATAGAAAGCATAAAGTTAAAATAAGAAATTAAGCATTGAGTCGGGTACAGAAATTTAATTTGTAAGCATAAAATTGTTACAAGTCTGAATTTTGAAAGATTTGCAAGACATGTTGAATTTATAAAATCATCAGAGGACATTTAAATAGGCAGAGGATCCATGAAATAAGAATTGGATAGTATTTGGTTGTTAAAGGCTTCGACCAAAACTACAGTTTTTGTCTCGACTTGATTTGTGCACTAAATACTGTGAAACTTATAATATGAAATATAATTTGAAGACACAATTGAGGTACAGTACAGTATTTGTACTTTCCATGCAATTAAATTTTAATTTACTTTTAAATAGAAAATTTCAATTTCTTAATAGATTTAGAAATTGAAAATCTCACTGAAAAGTACAAAAAAAAAAAACTCACAAATTTTGCTGTAATGAGTCTATTTTAGTGTTTAAATTGTATTATAAAGCTACAGATTTGTGTATTTAAAAAAAGGGAGTGAATAAATATACTTACATTTCTCCAGACAGCTAGGAAACAAGAAAAATTTCAAAATATAAAAACTAAACCACCAAATTTTTGTTTTACCCCAGCTGCATATAAAGTAATACTGTGCATAATCATAACTGCTAACATTTCCATTCTGGAAACCTTGAAATTTTTACAGCATCACGACATACATAGGCCCACAAAATGGGACAAAGCACACAAATATATACATAATCAATAGACCAGTTAGAAGAGCAACAAGAAGGTTGCAAGTTCAAACTCTGTTCAGACAAACCATCGTATAAACAGGAGCTGGTGAATGTTAAATCTTGTGGCTTCAAATATCCTTACAGTAGCCTTATGTGGAAGTTTGGGGTACCAGTTCACATTGTATCTTTCCCTTCAGGATCGATTCCAGACCATCACTACCCCATTGAGATGCTCCAGTGCAAAGTTATTTAACTATCTACCTATATAGTCTCAAAAATACTGATTTTGTGTTTACTATATTGTGTGTGGTGGCTGATAATCCATTTAATGGATTAATTATTTAATCTATTAATAATGGTGGCTGATAATCCATTTACAGAAAATATTTTTCACCACAATCTCAGAGAACCTTCATACACATGCCTTCCAACTTACCATAGGTTGTGGTAGCCTGGTTGGAAGAGTAGTGAATTGGCTATACCGTAGGGTTGTGAGGTTAATACTCGACCTAACCAAAGACTGAAATGCACATGGGGGCTGGTAAACGATATCTGTCATCCTCACATTGGTATGACCTCGTCCATGTGACTGGTTCAAGGTTCCTGGATCTTTCTGTTTGGGATTGATCCATATGATCGTCACCAATAGCCCTTTAGTGGAATGTTAATTCAACTACCATACCATCAATCACCATATGTATACCTTCATGTTTTCTAGACGAATCTAATCCTTCTAAAGAAATACAAGTTTTCAGTGCCAAAATTTGATATCTAATTATCTTTCAATGAAGATCTTTTGCTCACATTCAAGTTGACTGATTCAAATTTTCCTGCACTTGGTATCACTCTTCAAGTTATTTCTATCCACCAATGTTTCTTATCAGATAAAATAGTCATTTGGCATCAAGAACAGAACAAAACAAAATCCTAGACCTTTATATTACTTAGAGGTATTTTCTTCAGAGAGGCAGCTTCTTTAGAGGCATATTCTTAAAAGATGTATATTAGTTTAACACCAACCTTACAATAATTGATATCTACCGTGTTTACCTTGAAAAAAATCTCCATCAAAATTTGAGTTTCAAGAAGGAGGAAACTGTTAGCGTGACAAACAAGGCATTGCAATTTGTTTCGAAAGCAATCCTGCTCTGTGATACATTACAGTAGTCTTCCTCTTAAGTATGCAGTTTGTGCTGTCTATTCAGCAATATTTTGCACCAAAGGCCCTAAATTATTTGCATTTCATACATTTTCATGCTTGTTTATTAATTTGTGCATACGATTTTTTCTTTCCACTCGAAGGCAATGAATATGACAATTTCAGACATACAATATATCTACAATTCAGAGATCTTTAGATTACAAAATAATTTTGAATTAAATGTTGAAGATTCTAAAGAGTCACGCTTTTGTTTCAGAAAGATAGGTATTTGTTGATTCGAATAAAATAAATATGATCGTAATATCTTAGTTTAAAAATTTAAGAGGGAATTTAACTCTAAAATTTTTTTTGAATAATCCAATGTCTATAATTTATTTTGTCTTGGAGATTCATTTTGTGAACTATTAATCTATCTGTAGAAAAGAATCCTTTGGAAAGATTCTATTGGTCATTTCTTTAGATTGGAATCCTTTTTAACATTCTATTTAAGGGAAGATTGCAAGGTGGATTATGCATATGAACCCCTCAAGATTAAACAATTTGGACTAAGAACAGTCAACCTAAATAATGATAAAGAAACCTAATTAATATTTTATTTAAATGGGAAGTAAGTAATTGCTATCATATTGTGAATAGAAGTAATGTTTTACATAAATTACAATGTTCAGCCATATAAATGTAACAAATATTTAAGTTTTTTCTTCAAATTCAGGTTTGAAAAGAAAAATATACTGCACATAATCTTATTTAAGGTGTATATGTAGTGTAACAGTCTCAATTATGGTCAATTATTGGAATAACTAATTAAAAAAAACAGATACAAATCAAATATTTTATACTCATACATACAAGGGGAAAATACCAACATTTATCTGTTCACTAATATAGTTTTTCACTCATAATCGTATGTTATTATGTTGGCACTATACATAAATAAGATAGAACTTTAGAATGGCTTCTTGGGAGAATGGTATGCATTGAATGCTTCATAATGCTATGAATTTTTGAACATTTTGTAATACATACATTTTACAAATTAGTTAATACAAATAACCTTTAACCCAACCTTTAAATATTTAAATAAAACGTTATAAAACCTTTAAAAAAAAATACATGGTAAAAATAAAGCAGTTAGAAATGAAGAAGGTACATAACAGTACACATGCTTTTTACAAGAACCATTAGTGTTTCTTTGCACAGAAAATAGAATGAAAATGATCATACACATTGACATACAATGCACATTGATAAACTCTTGAGTCAGAATCCATTAAAAGGTGCTAATTGACTGAATGCTTTATGTTTATGCTCCAAATTATTAAACTCAATTGCCAACTTGCCAGAGTTGTACCATCATTGCATCTTGGTTAAAAAATGTTCACAAGAATATACATTTTACTCGTTACAGAGGTTATACATTTTATGTATGTGGGACACAATGACCATAATCTCTACTACAATACAAAGTCTAAAATCCGGAATCCTCCAAAGGATTCTTTGCATTTTTTTGTCAAAACAACCTCATTCTAATCCGCGCGAAATTTGCTGTTGCAAAGTAAAATAGGTATACAAATAGGAATAATTTATGATTTTAACTCCTTGTTCTTTAAAAATTGTCGGAAAGATGTAAAAAAAAAAGAAAAAAATGCTGGTTAGCAAAATATCTGGATTTTGGACTTTGTACTGTTTTGTAAAAGGAAGTGTGTGCGGTGTCCAGACGATTCTATAGGACTTTCAGATGAAATTTGGCACGCGGGTAGTTCTCATTTTGTGCAATCCCAAATTTTAAAATTTAATTGAACATTTTAAAATTAAATTAATGGCATTCATTTATTATTTATTTTCCTTAGAATGGAACAATGTGAAGAGATAACAGATTCTAAATTTATTTTTTTCCTTTCATTTCCTGAGAACAAACAATTCCAGCGAAACAAAACAAACAACAATTGTCCAGACGAATCTATAGGACTTTCAGATGAAATTTGGCACGCGGGTAGTTCTCATTTTGTGCAATCCCAAATTTTAAAATTTAATTGAACATTTTAAAATTAAATTAATGGCATTCACATTTATTATTTCTTTTCCTTAGAACGGAACAATGTAAAGAGATTACAGATTCTAAATTTATTTTTTTCCTTTCATTTCCTGAGAACAAACAATTCCAGCAAAACAAAACAAATAAAAATTTGTGACTGGCATTATTCTTTTGTCCAAGTTTCAATCTTTGCAATCGTTAAAGAGGGAGTAAAAATTTAAACAGATTTGAAATCTGCGTAAAATTTTGTTCCAGATTGATACATGGGGAGTCTGAATTTTTTTTAAATTTGCGACATGCCGAGTGGTGGTGGAACTCATTCTTAAAATTATTTATTCTTTTTAATGTTTTCAGTATCAAAAAGAACATACTGTGTGTCATATGTAGGTTCTCGAGCAGAGCTGCATCTTTGTCTTGAAATTTGCATTCACTGGAAGACTAGCGATATCCTGTATCCCACATGTAAGTACTTTTTGAGAAAATGTACAACTCGAGTTATCGGAGCTACATTTATTGGAGACATTACAAAAGAAGGTTGCAGAATGTTCAATATATCGAGACAAAACAAGGGGTCAACAATAATTCCAGGAAAAAGTGCTGTATAACATTCATTAGACAATATAATGTGTACTGGGCTTTGGATAACCAGAAACTCTAATAATATGGACATAGCAATACAAAACAGTATGAAACACAAACATTTACTGTACTACATGTCCTACTATTACGAAAATATTCATAAAGCAAGGATTAAGAATAATCTAGTCGGATTTCTATTACAACTAAGCTGTGGTCAAATATGAAGTACAGCACAATCAGATTCCACCACGAGTGGTGAAAAGGTTGATTAGTCTGTGCATCTCTTTGTACCTTATGCTTCCTATTTGACCACTGCTTAAAGATATGACCTTTAGTCATGACAAATTTTAATGCATTTTTAGTAGCATAGTCCCTTGAATGGATAATATTAAATAAAACAATTTACACTGTACATAATAAATAATATTGATCTTAAGTTGTTTATATTTGTCCACTGATGCCTCAGAACTAAGAATTTTTTTAATATTGTGCATATTTCAAAAACTATTTTACATGGTTATTTTGGAATTTTATGGTGCAAAGGCCATATTTTGCAATCTGTGCCAAACACAAGACAATGTTAATTTTGAGAAGCGAAAGGGAAAAAAGTCTGGACACCTAAAGATTGGTAGATTTTGGTGTAAAAAGTCAAGAGCCATATTTGACCAAGCTGCACCCAAAACAAGATTTCAAGTAAAAAATGTCATGAAGGGAAAAAAGAGGTATTGGGGAAGAGAATTGTGGGATCATGGCAGAAAAAGTTTGCCCAAGTTATCTTGGGGAAACACCTAGTATAATTTAAAAATTTCAATCTTAATTGCCTATTAAATACATGGATATTTGTATTTTTAATTAATGTCACACTGGAGCAACACATCGGGCTATTGGTGATGGTCCGGGATCAACCCCTGAAGGGTAAGAAGTCAGACAGCACGTAATTCTGAACCACGGTCAGATGATGAGGTCAAACCTCAGCTGGCACCACTATGCAAACATGAAGAAAATGGGAGAAACAGAAGGTTGATTTAGGAGCCAGGAGGATATCAAAAGAATTTGCACTAATAATGGTTAGTTTTGAAGTTTTTATGATGCAAGGGCCTTATTTGGCTATGCCGCCCCAGACACAGGACATACAATATCAAGTACACAATAAAAGTTATACTTACACAGAAGACAGAAATACACCCAAAGAGGAATTGCACCAACAAAAGTCAAGCCTTAGATGCCTGTAATTTGCAGGTTGATAGTGCAGTGAACATGCCTATTGAGCCACAATGGCCCCACTCTAATTGGGGAGACTTGCAACTCTATTTCATTTGCTCAGCTTACAAAGTTGATCTAACTCCATGAGAATTAGACTTTTGATCTTATAAACTCATTCACTGATTATTATTGGTGAGTTTATAAGATCATGGGTTAGTGTTGCCATTTTCAAATCTAGGAAGAAAAAAATTGAGCATTTAGAGCACTTTTCGACTTTAGCTGTCAGAATGAGCATAATGCTGAGGTATGAATGTAAATTCTATTTGTATAGTTCAGGATGGAAATATACATTTTGTGTGAATGATTACTTTCCTGCAAGAAATATTTTACATTAAAAAAATGGTCCTGTTAACTTTGTCAAGCAAAATATCAACAAGTCCCTCCTGGGGATAATGGGTTCAATGGGTAAAAGCACCAACATTTTATGAAGAATCAGAATCATATGGAGAAATTTCTATATGCAACCATGTATGTCCAACTAATGTATATTTCCATACACACAAAACAAGTTTTTTGTATGGAAATGAAGCATGGAAACTGCCAAAGAAATGGCTTGTTGCTGTATAAATTGTAAATTAATAAGATATGCATATAAAATTAATTTTATAAATAATTGGTAAAATCTGCATAAATATTGCAGTGTCAAAAAAACAAACAACACTTAATTTAGTTTTCTAAATTTTGTTCCTTTATGTGTATTTTACCAGTACAACAATAGATTTACCTGCTTTAATTTCTATGGCATTAAATTCATAAGCCTCTCAAAATGTTGCAAAATAAGTTTTAAGTTAGCTAAATGAAAAATAGTAAGGATGTTATTTATATATTAAAGATGTAATTAAAGCACAAGTCACTAGGCAAATTTGAAACACGTTTGCATGCTGCTGTCATCTGACAACTCTGCGAAACTAAGTAAAGTCATGCATGCTATTTTCTCTTAACTAACCCACTCAAAAATGTAATTTCCATTCTAGATATCTTATTCTTGAGGTGTTTTATTGCACAGTTGATAATATCTTGGAATAGCAGTAAATAATTTATTACTGCTTGGCAGCATTACTTGTGGTTCTTCCATAAGCAGAAGCCAAATGCTAAAGCTTAACTCTAGACTGATAGCCATTCTAGTGTTAAGAAATTTTAACATTAGGAGTTTGTAGTCATTTTTCATGTGAGTAAGATAGCATTTGTTTATGAGGCCTTTCTCTCAGTAAATGTACATCGATGATACCTGAGGGAAATTTGATAGGTAAAAGTTTGTTCACATTTATTACACTTATTATAGACAGTCTCAACTTTTTTTTCAGCCATTTGATAGGGACATCTGTGCCTGTCCATTTGATATTTTTCTTCAAAGCTTCTCGGGCATCCTTTACACTTGTACTGCTGATCATCATCATGTAAGTCGATATTACGATTAAGCTTGTGGACATCCAATAAAAGAAGTTGGGTTAAAGAAGCTTTATCAACTTTATTTTTAAACATTTGATAGGGACATCGGTGCCTGTCCATTTGTGATTTTTCTTCGAAGCTTCTCTGGCATTCTTTACACTTGTGCTGCTGATCCTCACCATGTAGTTCGATATTAAGATTAAGCTTGTGGACATCCAATAAACGTTGGATTAAAGAAGCTTTATACGCTTTATTTTTAGCTATTTGATAGGGACATCGGTGCCTGTCCATTTGATATTTTTCTTCGAAGCTTCTCAGGCATCCTTTACACTTGTGCTGATGATCCTCACCATGTAGTTCAATATTATGATTACGATATAAGTGATTCTGCATTTTTATTGGACAGTGGAAGTGCTTTGAGCAAAATTTGCACACATTTGAGGATTCATTTTCATGCATGACCATCGTATGTGCTCTAAACTTCGTAAAATACGAGAAGGTTTCATTGCAAGATTTGCAGGAATAAGATCGATCTGCTATTCTAACACGCACTGATTGTTGTCTGCCATGTTGCAACTGGTTGTGATCCAATAAGCTCTGCTTCCTAATGAAAACTGAGTCACAGTGCTTGCATTTTAAAGGTTTCTTGTGACTGCACTTGTGGACATCCAATAAATGTTGAGTTAAAAAAGCTTTCTTGCAGACATTGCATGCAAATGGTAGATCACCAATGTGTCTTTTACAGTGATTGACTAGTTCATAGGTTTGGGCAAATGCCTTCCCACATATTAAACATTTGTGAATTTTCTTATGTGTTCTGTTATGTCGTGCAAGAAGGCTCTTAATTCGGAATTCTTTATTGCAAATTTTGCAGATGTATGATCTGACATGTGATTTCTCAGGACATTGAGGGTCTGTGCCATGACCAATGTCATTAGATTGTAGCACAGTTTGTAAATTTGGTCCTTGTGGGCTTGGATCATCACAGCTCAGTGAATTTTTAAGTGTGGATGCTACATGCAAATAATTTGATAGAAGATTGTCACCCACTTCAGATTCCCTTTGTTTCTCATGGGTTTTAATGTGACTTAGTAAGTGTTCGTTGAGCATGAAGCTTTCTTTGCAAAATTTACATACAAATTGTTGTTTAATATGCAAGTTCTCACGCTGATGATCTTGAAGCAATGTGTCATTTTCAAAAACCTCATGGCAAACATCCGGCTTTTGATCATCGGGAGCTTTGAGTCCCCAAGCATCATCTATCCGACTCACCAAAGGGTTTAAATACTGCAAAGGAGGGACTGGAGGATCTGTGGTTTGCAAATTTAATATAACTGTACTTTGATCAACATCTGTCAAGTGTAACTTGTAATGGTCTTCAAAAGTAGCTGTATCTTGAAAACATTCAAAGCATAGTTTGCAAATAACTGGTTTTAAAACATGTGATATATCTTGAGATTTTGTTTGTAAATTTGATATTTCTGAGCACTGGTCCACTTTTTTCAAGTGAGTTTTGTAATGGTCTTCAAAAGAAGTTATATCCAGAAAACAATTAGCGCACAAATTGCAAATAATTGGTTTTAAATCAACCGAAGGATCGTGTAACTGAGTATCAACCACAACAGTCAAAAGGCACTCCATCCTCATGAAACTTGAATTTATTGACTACAATTATTCAATTCAGTCACTCGTGCAAACTTTTAATTTGTTTCCTGATCAAAATTTGCTTTAGTGCGTATTGTATTTTAAAATTTAAAAACGAAACGGACGACGATATTGAGGATTGAACTATGTTTCTGGAATGACAGTTTTACCTCTATTACATTAAATTAGTTTGGGAAATTTTGAAATCTGAGAAAGTAAAATTCAGAGAAGAATTTCTGATCAAAATTTGCAATTCGAAATTGAGGATTGTACTATGTTTCTCGAATGACAAATTAACCTCAATAACATTTAATTAGTTTGGGATATTTTAAAAACTGAGGAAATAAAATCCAGAGAATGTCTGACTTTTCCTGGTTTTATGTCGATCTTTCCCTTTTTTTCTATTTTCTTAATGCCTATTATATTTTATGATGCTTAGAAATTGTCGAAACATCAAATGTAATTAATTTATCTAACTGTAGCTTTATCCGTAATTCAAGTCCACGAGCCCGCGAAGTTTCTTTAGAAGCGGCTCAATCCCATGATAGTACTTTACGCAAGTCCAACTTGATTGGCTAGTTTCACGAGCTTGGCTTCACTTGGATATCTCGCCAATCTGATTGTTGCAGTAATTATTTTATTTTGAATATGCGCGTTGTTTCGTAGAAATACAATACATACACTAGCGTCTCAGCGTGCAGCGTAAGTGTCCGACAAGTTGACTCTGATTTGCTCCTTATATATATATGTTGTATGGTGGTTGTTAGTAGTATTTCTTGACATTTATATTAAGGGTACTTATACTTTAAAGAGCTTCTTTTCGTGAAACAACGATGGCCTAATGGTTCAGATTAGCGTCGGCAGCGGAGGATGACTTCCCGCGTTCGAACCCAGCTGTCGGAAAAATTTTTAGATCCTCCAAATTATTTAAAAAAAATTCCTTTTCATTCTAATTTACTTTTCCTAATTTTTAATACCCTTTTCATATTTTTCCAAGCTTCCGTTGATTTTACATAAATAATCTAAGCACCACTCCTGAACTCACTACCAGCTGATATTTTTCCGCCCCTCTGCCGTCCCCTTTGCTTTAGGATGTTGGTGTCGTATCCACCGCTGGCTTAGGACCATTCTGATGTAACAAAAAGCATACATAAAACACTAACTTATATAATTATTAACTTATATAATAAAAGGATACAATTTTCGGCTCCCACCTCTACCCACCCATAGCCATGGATCTTAAAAGAAGAAAACAGAAAGGAAGAGATAAATCGCCAACAACTATAAACCTTGATGACATACGTATCTAGGTCATGTGATCCGATTAGCCAATCAAGTTGGACTTGCGTAAAGTACTATCATGAGATTGAGGCGCCTGTAGTTTCTTTTCTATTTGGTTTCTTTCGGAAGACGAAGAAAGAAGGTGGCTGTTGCTTTGACTTAACTTGTTTTCCAAGAATTCTCCAATAGATTTCAAGGCTACTTAGTTCTTTGGTCTTTATTGATTCCCAAGTGAAATTTCACTAGGGCTTTGATTTTCTTTATCTACTACTTGGGTAAGTAGTATTTTCTCCTATCAAACCTCTGAAGCGAAAAGATAACTCTATATGGGTGACGACTATACGTCGTACCCAACGGGTGTACCTGAGCTTCTATTATAAAACGAACTTATCAACTATTATAGTGATGAAGGTAAAAATATTTTCACTTTTATTATACGCCCAATACTACACAAAAACCCGAATACAATAAAAAAGGAAATATATAAACACTTTTCATTTCACCAGAACATCATAGAATGCCAACGAACCCGAAATAACAACATTATGATCACAGTAGATGGAAAACTAGCTGCCCACGAAGCTACCAAAATCAAGAACAACTTAAATATAGCAGTGGATATCAAACTAACAAAAGACAGTCTAATTATTCAATATGTTATTAATGGAATTGAAACAGAAATAGCTTTGGAAGACATAATTTAGGAGTTGGAAGAACAAGGTTTTTTTTCAATTGCAAACATAACCAGATTTGAAAATGTTTTTAGTCAAACAAAAATACCTCTAAAAACCATAAAATTTGGCACTCTCACTCCTTGAATAAAAATTGGAAATAAACTACATATAGGAATGATGATACACCAGTTAAAACTTTACGTTGAGAAACCAAGACAATGTAAAAACTGCTGGGTTTTCGGCCATGGTAACAAAGGATGCAGATCCAGCCAAAAATGCAAAATCTGCTCGGAAGAACACTCTGAAACGATATGTCCCAATCAAAATAAAAAATGTTGCAAAAAAGCGCACACTGCAGATGATAAAAATTGTGTAACTAGAAAAGAAGAAATTGAAATATAAAAATTAAAACTTATTATCCTATATCGAAGCAAAAAATAAACTTAAAACTTCATACGCAAAGGTGGATAACCCAACCAAAAAACGATCAACTTATAGAACAAAGGGAAACATTAAAAAACAGCGATATAAAAGAAATAATACTTGAAACCTTAAAACCGATATTAACCATAATTGAACAAATCCAATAAACTAAATGTACATTTTATCACAAATGGTTGAAAACAACATAATACCAAAAGAAAACATCATTTATGAAACCAAGGAAAATGCTACAGATAAAAATGAAACTACAATACTAGAAAAGAACAAGATATAAACTACTCAAGATCAAAAACAGGAAACTAAAGAAGACTAACAACTAGAATGGGAAAGAAAAAACCTACTACCAAACACAACAAATAGAGAATCTACAATATTACCCCAACAAAACGTACAAGAGAGGATATAACTACCCAGTTCCAAAATAAAAAAACAAACTATGTATTCACCATCTCTCAACTTGATCAATCACTAACAGCAAGATGGAATATGAATTGACTCCCCACAACCTATTTTCTTGAACTTTATTTCTTTATTTTTTTCTATCAACCACGATACATATCAATTTTATTCAATGGAACTGCCAAGGTGCCAGAGTGCTGCGATTCGATCTAAATCACAAATATTTTAACCAGGCGTGCATCTTAATTTGTGTGTGGAGAGTACGCATTGAAAAATCGTTCTCCTTGCCAGGAGCAGACGATTCGCGTAATATCTCTTTCGGTGCAAGTTTGTAATGCGCTGAGCATTGCGAACGGAGCATGCGACAATATTCTTACTTCTTACCTTTTCCCTTTCGGTTGTTGTTCGTCTTGTATCTCCTCGATTTGTGGAATAAATTATTGTGTTATAGTTCATGGAGTGTTAATTGCACACACACCAACGAACACCATGATGGTGACTACTGGACAGTGTGAACAAGAAATGGTTTTTCTTCAAAAGCATCTAGTTTGACTGTGGATAAAAGACTCAAATCTACATGGTATCATGATTTCGGAATTCTCATACTCCTTTGTTTCGGACTGCGCGTGTCCTTCAACTTATGCTTACGTTTATCAACAACTCGCCGTGTTCGCAACTGGGATTTATCAGATTTTGATCTTCTATTAAATTCTATCATGACGGAGATAAGTGCAATCAAAATACCTTCGTATAATTTCGGAGATCCCATTTTGTGGATCCTCATGTACGAAAGTACCCTCGAGTTGGGCACACCGAAAGCAGAACAATGTACTATTATATTGTTTCACATTTACCACCAGAAGTGGCCTCAATAATCAGAGACGTAATTGCAAAGGCGATCCATACCTCCACGTGAAAACGGAGCTCATTAAACGCAGTGGGGAATCGTTGCATCAAGAAATAAGGAAATTGCTTGGAGAACAGCTTGACGATCGCAAGCCCTCGGAACTGTTGCGTGCCATGCGACGTCACGACGAGGCTCATAATGTTCCCGACGAACTGATGTTGGAGTTGCTTCTTCAACAATTACTAACTTCGGTTCTAAGCATTCTTGCTGCCATCACTGATCTTTCATTGGACAGAGCTGCTGAAATTGCGGACCGTGTCATTGAAGTCACACCCTTTCCAGTAAGTGCTTGCTCTGTTTCTTCAGTCACTTCCATTGAAAATAAACTTCTTGGTGAAATAGGAAAATTGCATGAGCGAATAGATGCACTTTCGAGAGGTAGAAGTCTTAGTCGAAATCGTAATTTCAGTCGACGGGAACATAGCACATCTAAAACTAAATTGCTTGAGAATTGTTACATTGAATTATACCATTATAAATATGGCCAAAAAGCAAAAAAAAAAATGCTTTCTCCGTGTAATTTTGTAAAAAACGTGAACGGCCAGGTGCAGAAGCGACCTGCGCCTTGCCGAAACATTCCCGTTGCCTTTTCGTGCGTGACAGACGCACCAACGTAAATTTTTTTGATCGATACCGGATCCGATGTTTCAATTATTTCTGCATCTAAATCAGGGTTCCCACGGGTGCTTACAAAGTGCTTATTTTGACCTTCCATTTCTAAGGGCTCTTAGAAGTGCTTTTGCATCAATAGTCCTTAGAAAGTGCTTATTTTCCTATGAAAACAAAATTCAGTTTTCAAATGACAATATTATTTTACAATATTTCCGACCTTTTTAGCGGCTGATCGGCGATAAAACTGCTTACAAGTACGGTTTTGGTGATGATTCTGGAACTGGCTTGCTTGAATGGCAACCCTTGATACGCGATATACAAATCCTCGATCATTTCTTGATGAGCTCATAATATACTTCAAAAACTTGAAAACCCATAAAAATCGGTCTGTTTTCGACTTGTGAGTGGCTCTTGCAATGCACAAAATAGTTGCCCTGATAGAGGAAACTAGAATACAATCATCAAATGTTAATTAATTTTGTTTTATTCAGTTACCCGCGAGTGCAATGTTTTAAAAATTTATTATAATTATGGGGAAGTGTATTTTTAAGTTTGTAGGTGAATCGAAAACAATATAAAAATAATTTATTTGAATTAATACTGCTATCTGAGTAGTAACCCAATGTGTTACAATTTTTTTTTAAATCTAGCTTTTTTTTATGCTTCTAATTCTTTGTAACTACTATCCCAGAAAAAAGAAAAGAAAAATTTGAAGATTTTCGGAAGTGATTCTGTTTTGAAAATTTGAAGCAATCGGATATCAGTTCCACAAAAGAAAACCAACCCGCTCACTTAAAAAAAACATTGGAGGAAAAGATCGCAAAATAGTAAACCACAGTACTGGAGAACCGAGAATAGTCGGGGAATTTCAATAATCGGGAAAAGTCATTTGAAAACTGGAAATTTCGGACTCTTATCGTATTTAGCTGCTGACTGAAAACGAAAATAATTTTTCTATGCTTTATAATTTTTTTCTCTTTGTATCCGGGTGACAAATACTCAATTGTCGACTGTGCTTGAATTTTACTTTCTTTTCTTATGCCATGCGCAATCTGTTTTCATTGTCAGCTAAGTTGATTATTTTCAAATTAATTTTGTTTCATTAAAATAATGTTTGTAAGCATATCGTGTAGAAGCGGCTGGTGCACTGTAAATCTGTCGTGGCTAAAAGTCCTCATGTTGGGTTGGTGTTTAAGTTTGGAGAGTAGGGCACCAGCTCAGATGTCTCGCCATCTGACCATGGTTCAAAATTATGTGGCAATACACCTAATGCCTTAGGCTGGGACTGAGGTAACTAGTTAAATATCTATTCAATAAAGTTGCATTTTATTTTTTTAACCTTTTTTTAAATTTATCAAAGTATTTGCATAATTCTTATGATCTGTTTTGGTTCACGGGAAAATATTTTATTAGAAACTCGTTCGGTCTCCGATCCAGTCAAATTTGACTCTGATGTATGCAATTTGCAATCCTTTTACATACTTTTAGTAAATTAATAGTTTGCCACTAATTATATTTTATTGAAACCTACGATGTGCCAATAAATGAATTTACTTCTTATTTTCATTATGAATTTATGAAAGTGTGTTATAAAATAATTACTCTAGTGGGTAATTTCCATTTCATAAGCCGGCTGAAGCTGCAGATACAACAAAATAAGCACTGTAAATTTCAAAAAAAAAAAAAATTAAATAAAAAAAATTAGGAAATTTTTGAAAATGAAAGTGTTGGTGAATCAGGGAGGTGACCCCTAAAGATCATTAAAATCTAAAAACAAAACAATATGAAAATAATAAGAAAACTAAATCAAACTTGCTACAGCAGCTTTGAGATCGACAACACCAAGTCCGGTCATCGTAAAACTTAACTTTTTTCTTTCCCTTTTTATAAAAGTAAATGCACTGCAAAAAGATAAAAGAACAACATCCAAAGTTTTTTTTTTGCAGTCTCCATTCTGTAGTTTGTATATGTACTTACACAAACACCAACTACTAGCCACTGCGTGGCTAGCCCGGCATTGTCCGTGCCAGTGTAACACCACGGGCAACACCTTGATGTTTGGTTGTTATCTGGTGTTAAATTTTCCGCATATTTCAAATCCGTTAACATTTTTATTCAACCTTTTACAATCGCTGATGTAGAAAAAAAGCACTGAAGAACACGAGTGATAACTTTAGCAATCTTTTGCTTTACTGGAATCCATTTCGCAATAAATCCAAATGAATGAATCTAGAAAGAAACTAAGGTCATTCGAATGTGTTCTTTCCTCGGAAATAAAAAACTGGCATGGTTCCAAAGGCCGACGTAAAGGGGAATAGTTATAGCGAAAAGTCTAATTTTTTATGTTTCTTTATTCCTCTGATTTACCTCAGTAGAATGAAGAATGGTGAAAAAACTATTAAATTCATTTTAAAATGTTCTAGATTGAATTTTAAATTTCGCCTCAACCCTAAAATTGTAAAAAATTTGGACTACCTGTGTGCCAAATCTCTTTACTATAAGTGCCATAGATTAGTCAGGACTTCACGGGCAAAAAACAGACATACAAACACTTCTTTTTATAATAGTAGAGATACATGTACACGTAAATGCCCACATATTAACTGCTGAATTTTATAAAAATCAGACTTCTTATTTTAAAATCTCATTTTTGTGTGGCATTATTTGTGTATAATTTTTAGAAAATAGACTAATATTAAATTTTTTACATACTACTGTTCTTATAAGATTAACTAATCTGTAAGAGCGTCTCAATTTGGTCGAAAGTCGGGTATTACATTGTATAATACGGTTTCTATAATGTTTTATGTAAGTCCTTAAAGTCCTTATTTTGTCCTAGAAAGTGCTTACAAAGTCCTTATTTTTGGTTAGAAAAAAAGAGTGGGAACCCTGTAAATTGCAAAAACGAAACAATCCTCAAATGACTTTATGCGGCCAATACTTCTATTCACGTTCATACTACTCAAACCCTATCTTTAGATTTTGGTCTCCGGCGTGTTTGTAAATGGACATTTTTAGTTGGTAATGTTTCCAACCCTATAATCGGTGCTGATTTAGTTTTTGGATGAAAAAATGCCTTAGCAAGTGCAATTCTTCTGCAACATCCGATAACTGGAGCGAAGCTGAGTGTCTGGGTCGATGCAAGCGATTTAGTTGGTGGTGGTACTCTCATGCAACTGAATAAAGATGCCTGGGAGCCTATTTCATTTCTATCCGCCAAGCTTTCCAAAAGCCAACGGAACTGGTCCACATATGACAGAGAACTTATAGCAATATACACATCCGTCAAACGCTTTAGACATATGCTCGAAGGTCGTGATTTCATCATTCTCACCGATCAAAGGCCTTTGATTTACGCTTTCAAGCAGAAGCCAGATAAGTGTTCGCCAAGACAACTCCGTCATTTGGACTATATCTCTCAATTTTCAACAGCTGTCCGCCATACAAAATGCACTAACAACGTCGTTGCTGATGCGTTATCTCGCATAGAAATTGACACTATCTCTTCTCCATTAAATTTTCAAGAATTTGCTTCAGCCCAAGCGAATGATTCAGAGTTAAAGGAGATTCTAACCAAAAACGACACTTCTCTAATTTTGGAAAAGACTTATTTTCCAGTCACTAATTTGGAACTGTTGTGCGACATGTCCACCGGACAACCTCGACCATTTGTCCCACAATCATATTTAACCAACTTTATGGACTTTCCCATCCAGGAATCTTCGCTACAAATAGGTTGATTACTTCTCGATATGTTAGGCCAGCAATGAACAAATGGATTAAAGAGCAGGTACAATGTTGTATTCCTTGCCAACGTTCTGAAGTCCATCGCCACGCCAAGACTCCACTTGGTACATTCGCTCTACCAGATGCTCGATTTTTCCCATATACATCTGGATTTCATTGGACCACTGCCATCATCTGATGGCCAACGTTATTGCCTCACGATAATTGATCGTTTCACTTGCTGGCCTGAAATAATCCTGACTACTGACATGAGTGCAGAAACAGTTTGTCTAGCACAATTAAGTGGTTGGATTTCCAGATTCGGTTTTCCTACAACAATAACAACAGAACAGGGCAGAAGTTTCGAATCAAATCTCTTTAGACAGCTAACTAAGTGCTGGGAACCAACCACATCCATTCCGCAGTGTATAGACCCCAATCTAATGGGTTAATAGAACGTCTTCATCGTCACCTCAAAAGTGCTCTTAAATGCCATGAGCATACAAAATGGACCGAGGTACTACCAATTGTTTTGCTAGGATTGCGATCTGCAATAAAGAACGATACTAACACTATGTGTGCAGAACTTGTGTATGGAACAACACTTCGTTTACCATCTGACATTTTGTCAAGTGTACAAGTTTCTGCAACTATCGTACGTAGATCAACTTCGCATATTGATGCAAATTTTAAATCCAATTGCAACATCAAAACATTGCAATGATTCAATCTATATTCATCCCTCATTGGAAACATGTTCTCATGTGTGACTGTCACAAACCTCCATTGTCTCGGCCTTATACTGGACCACATCCTGTTCTCGATCGTTCGGAAAAGAACTGTTGGATTATTGTGAATGGTAAAACTGTCATGTTAGACAGAGTAATTTCTGTCATGTTAGACAGAGTAATTTCTGTCATGTTAGACAGAGTAATTTCTGTCATGTTAGACAGAGTAATTTCTGTCATGTTAGACAGAGTAATTTCTGTCATGTTAGACAGAGTAATTTCTGTCATGTTAGACAGTAATTTCTGTCATGTTAGACAGAGTAAAACCTGCTCATATTCTGCGTGACGATAGCAACATTAACTTATCTTTGCCTTCTAAATCTACTGTGTGTGTGTGTGTGTGTGTGTGAGTCCAGAAAACCTGTTCAACCTCTCACAACAAGAAGTGGAAGAACTGTACATTTCCCCAAAAGGTTTATTGAATATATTTAATGTTGCATTTGTATATATTAATGATTATCATTATATGTTTGTGTTTACTCATTTCATTTTCAATTTTTTCAAAACTTGTGCTTTTTTTTTTTGAAGTAAAGAAAAACTCCACATATTTTTTTAGTGCATTCTATTAAAACGAAAATGTGCTTATTTTTCTTAAATTTGTGTTATATTTTCAATGTATATAATCCTTTTTTTGATTGTATATAGTTCCTCTGTATCCTTCATTTACTGGGGGATACTCTGGAGAGTACACATTGAAAATTGTTCTCCTTGCCAGGAGCAGACAATTCGCGTAATATATATCTCTCTCGGCGTAAGTTTGTAATGTGCATGCGTGGAGCATTGCGAACGGAGCATGTGACAATATTCTTTCTTCTTAGCTTTTCCCTTTTGGTTGTTGTTCGTTTTATATCTCTTCGTTTTGTGGAATAAATTATTGTGTTATAATTCATGGAGTATTAATTGCACACACCAACAAACACCACACTTGCAAGAAACTTTTTTTAAACCAAATATTCATTTTACCCTTTTCAAAAAAAAACATTTATCGTTTTGATAGACCCTGTCCTTTTAGAGGAGGAGGGTTAATAATAGCTGTCAATAAAAATATCAGTGCTCAACTCATCAAAAAACAAAATCAATATTTCGAATTCCAAGAAGTACAAATTTAGCTCGATAATGCTGCCATCCACATCATCAATATCTATTGTCCTAAAGGAGTTAAAGATGTAGGGATGCTTGACAATCTTGGATTGGATCCAAACAATCTTTATATTCTTGCAGGAGACTTTAATGCAACATACCGTAATTGGGGTTTTAAAGACAATACGAGCGGAAGAAACATAATGAAATGGATTAACAACCAAAATCTCATTATTCTCAACCACCAAACTAGAACTTGCATTAGTAACGAGGGTACCTTATCTGCTATTGATCTTACATTAACATCCAAAAACTGTCCCTCAATAACATCTTGGCAAGTACACCAAGACAACTTTGGAAGTGATCATTTCCCCATAAATTTCTCTTACAATAAACCGAGGAACAGTAGACAAAATTTCATAATTTGATTGGAACAATTTCAGCAAAATTTTAAATGACAAACAAATCTAAACGACCCAGTTTTTCTCAATAACTCTTTCCAAAAGGCTATTGAAAATTCTCAAACTAAAAAAATTTCTTCCCTCACCCAGGGCTTCTTGATGGAACACGAAATGCAGCCAATTGAGAGCTAAAGCAAGAATACATCTAACCAGAACTAAAAAGAACATAAGTAAAACTGACTGGGATCAGTATAAAAAAATATATAAAAACAAATTAAAAGAGTTAATTCAGAAACTAAAATAAAATTTTAGTATACAACATGCAAAACTGTTGCCAAAGACAAAAATGTCTACAAAATCCTTCAAAGGCTAAAAGATCCTGCCAAGCAACAACAAAATTCTTATAATATCATCTAAATTAACAATATTAAGAAGCATTACCCTGATGAACAAGCTAATCTTTTCAATACACATTACATTCCAGATGAAAACATAGATTCCCTTCCACTTAGTTTTGTTGACTACAATAATTCAATCAATAATCAATTTACCTGGAACGAATTTTCTAAAGCAATCGCCCCAAATTAAGAAATCAACCCCTGGGAAAGACGGTTATCATCACAATGATAAAAATATCCAAAAAAAAATATTTTTATATTCTTAATGCCACTAATTAATTTAAATGTTCTTAATACTGGTTTTATCCCCATGTCTTGGACCCACTTTCTTATCCCCATTCTAAAACCACATAAAAATCCACTAGACATAACCTCATTTTGACCTATATCCTTAACCTCCACTTTTGCAAAAATACTAGAGTGAATGATCCTCAATAGACTCGTAGAAGACATCTACTATTATAGAAAATGCATAAATAAAAATAATCATAGCTTTCTACAAAATGGAAGTTGTGTTACACTATTTACCCAAATCCACACTGATATCTTCTTATATGCCAAAAAAAGAAGAAAAAATCACAGTTTCGCCTCCATTGATCTAAAGGGAGCCTATGATTCAGTATGGAAAGACGGGCTCCTGTCCAAACGACTAAAAAAAGGAATTACAGGGAAAATGGCTATGGATTTTTAATTTTCTCAATCAAAGAACTTGCCAGGTGAGGTGGCGCAATACTATTTCAAATATTAGACAAAACTCTCAAGGTTTATCACAAGGATGCATTCTCAGCCCTTTTCGTTTTCTTATCTTTCTTGACGATTTGTTTATACTCATCCCTACACAAGTCAAATCTTTAGTGTATGCTGATGATATTTTTATTTACACCAAAAATAAAACCTTGATTGAATCTACTGAAGCAATTCAAATAAAAATTATTAATAACTGGTGTAACCGCTGGAAATTAACTATCAGTCTAAACAAATGCAACATCTTAAATTTTACTAAAAAAAAAAAAAAAAAAAAATTCCCAGAAATGCAATGTAAAAAATAATGGGCCTAAACAAAACTCTCAAGGTTTATCACAAGGATGCATTCTCAGCCCTTTTCGTTTTCTTATCTTTCTTGACGATTTGTTTATACTCATCCTTGATAAACTCACTCATTCCTCATAAAACCTTGATTGAATCTACTGAAGCAATTCAAATAAAAATTATTAATAACTGGTGTAACCGCTGGAAATTAACTATCAGTCTAAACAAATGCAACATCTTAAATTTTACTAAAAAAAAAAAAAAAAAAAAATTCCCAGAAATGCAATGTAAAAAATCTTGGGCCTAAATTTTGATAAGAATCTGACCTGGAACCAATATTTACAAGCCAAACCTGCACACACTCTAAATGCCTTTAAATTCATTGCTTTTAAGAGATGGAGTGCTTGCACCAAATATCTTATACAAATAGGCAACACTACCATCCGCAGCCAATTAGATTTTGGAGCTCCCATATTTAGTGCGGCTTCAGTTTCACATTACAAAAAAATCGACCCAATTTTCAACTCCATGCTCAGAATAGCAACTGGCTTACCTAAATATACTCCCATTGAAATTTTACATGCTGAGACTCGGGCCTCATCTCTACAGCAAAGACACCACCTATTAAAAATTACTTTTTACATAAAACATATTAGCCCGAGAGAGTGGTCTCCGATTCATGATCTTATTTACAATCCACCCTCTATTATCTATGCTCCTTGTACCAATAAAAAGAAACCAATATGTGCAAGCATGATTAATTGCTTCGATGACCTATGCATTATAAAAAGAGACATTATTCCTTGGTGCCCGCTCGCTTCTAATTTCAATTAAAAAATTTATCTCCAAAATTTCCTTTTCCAAAATAAAAATCTACACGATAATATACTTCAAGCCTCGTTTGAAGACTTTTTACAAACTTTTCCCAACCATATAATAGGGACAGATGGGTCAAAAACCAACTCTACTAGTTCACTTGGAATTGTAATACCTAAATTATTTGTAGAAAGAAGCTACACAGCAAATAATAACTTCAACTCAATTTTCACAATCGAAGCAATGGCAATTTTCCAAACAATAAAAGACTGGGTTGAAAAAAACCAAAATATCATTTTAATAAGTGACAGTTCCAGCGTTTTATCCAGCCTAGAAAATATAAAACAAAAACTCAAACTGTATTATTTTACAACTTCATAAAATACTAAGTAAAAAAAAGCCAATACAACAACATCAAGTGTGAACCCCTGGACATAAGGGTATATTAATTAATGAAAAAGCTGATCAGGCTGCAAGGAAGGCTGAATTATTTAACATCGCAAAAGGTGTTTCAGCTGAAGACATTATAAAACATTACAAATCAGAAAACCATAATAAGATTTGTAACCAATGGAAAAGCTACCATAGAAGCCATAACTTTCCGTATATCAACCTTACAAATCGATGGTATGAAAACATTTCTTTAAACAGAAACGATGAGACCCTCATTCAGAACTTTTGAGCAAATACCCTGATAAATTCTCTATTAAAAACAAAATCTATCTTAGACACTCCCAATTGCCTCAGATGTCACACCTACGAAGATTTGGAACACATTCTTTTCCACTGTCCAACTTTCCTAAAAGGTCGAAACAATCTAATTCAAACTCTCTCTGCTTTGAAAATTCCACATTCTATGAATGGTATCTATTCAAATTTCTCATTGACTATTTGTAATGCCATATGCTTATTTTTAAGCTCTAATCCTTGTTTCTAAACCTTTTTCATTTTTGGAGTATCGTTTTTTCTTCTAGAAGCACAAGGCAAAGCAGCCAAGCCTAAAAAAACCTGCTTTTTCTCCCAAAGGAAGAGCATCATCATGATCTATTTTTGTAAACATTGCCGGAAAGAAATTTATCACGGGAACAAGCAAAATATCAATAGCTGAAAAGAGGAAAATATTTTTTTTAATAAATCAAACACTTTGAAAAAAAAATTTTGAAATCATAAGATATTTCTGTTTTGAAATTAAGAGTAACGAAGGTGTATTTCTTGAATCCTATATTAAACCATAGGACTTGCTATTGAATATTAATACAAATTTTGTTGTTAGTGTGTGATTAATCTGGAATACATTTTCTTAAAAGTTTGTGAAAATGATCAAATATTTAATGAATCTTGCAAATAAAATAATTTGATTTGCAGAAAATTTTTGTTATCTGGAATGGCAAGTAAAACTCTATCCTTAATTATAAAATTGAAGAATGTCATGCATATTTAAAGCCGTACAATGAGTAAAAATAATGTTGCAACTGCCTAAAAATGAATTATTATTTTTTTTTAAAACCAAAATTGCATTACATTATTACTTTGATAGTATAGGACAATGCTAAGACGATAACAGGTTCGTGACCCTGAATCTAAAGAGGTGGAATTGCAGAAATAACTTTGGGATATGCTTTTCAAATTTTTTTTTACCATTTTAAACATTTTTTCTTGTCACAAGTAGGCCACTGTAGCCTGGTTGAAGGAGTAACGGTGAGTAGTTATTAAAAAAATCAATATAAGGTCTTCACCAATCTGGAAGACAATGGCATACAGTATTGGACAGTACTTTAAAAGATATTGGTCTTGTTAATATTCAATGGTGTAGTTGTGTTTATAAAATGAAAGACATCATTCTATTAATGTATGTAGATGATATGGTTATATTTGGTAAAACTGAAAGTGTTATTGAAAATTCTGTTGACTTGTTGAAAAGTAAATTAGGTGTCAAAGTATTAGGAAAAGTAAAATACTTATTGGGAGTAAATTTTGAAACTATCAATAACATTACATATTTAAATCAAAGAACTTAAATTGACAAGTTTATAAAAAGGTTCTATGAATTACCAAAAAGTTATCTAACTTGCCTCTTAAAGTTGGTTTAAAATTACCTGTTAGGGATAAGAAATCTGAAATTGAGGAGACTGAATAATGAACAAATTTCCTTACAGAACCCTAATAGGATGTCTTTCATTTATTGCTTCGAGAAGTAGACCAGATATTGAATATGCTGTAAATACTATGTCACAATTCAACATTTGTTATACACGAGTACATTGGGAAATCATTGTAAATATTTTTAATTATGTTTGTAATACTAAGGATTATAAGATAAACCTCACATCTATTGATTCTGGATTAGTTGCTTTTTCTGACGCAAGCTGGGGAAGTGAATTAACCTCTAGACATTAACTGGAGGATACTTGATTTCATTTGGCAAAGTACCCATTGCTTGGAAATCGACCAAACAGAAAATGATAGCACTCAGCTCTATGGAAGCTGAATTTGTTTCACTGACTGAGAGTGTCAAAGAACTTTTATGGTTTTCAAATATTGTTAAAGAACTGAATGTTATTAATTCGAAAAAGCCATTACAATAATGTAATCATCAGTCAGCAATTTCTTTCTGTAAAAATAATTTCGAAAATGCCAAAACTAAACATTGACATTAAACTTAAATATATTCGTTCAATTTTAAATTAAATTTGTTCTGAAGTTTGTGAATTCAGAAGTTAATTTAGCAGACTTCTTAACGAAGCCAACTCCTAAAGACAGATTGTTATATTTTAAGAATATTATATTTGGTTAGGCATTATAATTGTTTGGTAGAGATTACTATGCAACTTGGCGACCAATAGGGCTGTTTGTGGAGTATGATAATATTGGTTGGTCGTTTGGTTTCAACGAAACCTCCACCTACATACACCACGAAGGTGGCGTACGGGAGAATGAGGTTTCATTCTCTTATATTTTCTGTATGCTGTTTGACGACAAGCTGATAGCAATCGATATATAAAGTAGATCGCCGATATTAAATGCCCTCTTTCTTTTATAAAATTGATGAACTGCTACCATGCCATGACAACATGTATGTATATTTTGATTTCTACCAGAGTCGAGAAAGACTCGATCTTAATAAATTATTATACTTTTCTACTTTGAACGCTTTAAATTATTTCACTACGCAACAAATCGTTTACAATTTTTTAGGCAAAAAAATTAATCTGATCAATTAAACAGCATTGACTGCATCAAAGATTTTCTTAAAGAATGCCACATGTAAAAAAAAAAAAAATTGATATCGGAACTTTTTCAACACAAATATTACGTAATCAGGACATTTTTGTGTAATTAAGAATTATCTGAGTTTTCAAGAATGATTTGTACAATATTTGCAATATCATTTGTTTGTGAACCAGGAATTGGATATTAAATAATTAAATATATTAAAATTTTACCTCATTGGTTGAAATAATGATTATTCAGATAACACGATCTTCGGTAATAACAAATTAATTTCTATGGCGCTCCCTGGAAATTCTGCTTTACGAGATCAAACTGTATCGCAAAACAGGAACATGCAAAAGTATTGTACAAGAGCTTAACTCGGCGATGGACAAAAATGCAAATCTCGGGAACATCAATCAATACACGCACAGTTAGCAAAACAACAAAATTTTATTATTTTTATTCCTGATTAATTGTACAACTGTTTAAAAGCTCTCAAGTTGAAATTGTCAGGTAAAAGGAGTTCCCATCTAATTGCAGATGTCTCAATGAATAGAGCTAATCCGAGAAATTTTGGGCGAGTTTAGTTTGGATAGTAACATGGCAGGGCTGTTGTAGGGATCTTGGCTGAAGTTTTCCTAACGTTACCACTGCAATGTTGTTAATATACCAGTTGTACATCTCATCTAATGTTTATACCAACGATCATCTGTAGTCCAGAATGAATCGTCCACTAGTAAATACAAATGTTGTCTAATTATATATTCTGCCAATTCAGTCGCTGAGTGAGAAGCATCAAGCAAGTAATCGCATGTCATCCGAATGCATTCTTGGACTGCTTCCAGACTAAGTCCATCCCCTCTGTAGTCTAAAAGGAAGCACAAAAGGATATGTCGAAGTGTTTCTCTCCTATCCGGCTCTCCATCCGTTTCAATATCCATCTGTTGAAGTCGTTCATGAAACCTGAAAATAGATATGGGCTATTAGTCCTTTAGCAATAGTATTCAAAATAGTGTTATTCCAATTATAACAGTGATAAAACTCGTCTCTTACTGAAACCAGTCACCAAGCACACTAATGTCTCAATTTAATCAATTTTCCCATATGGGAATCAGTTATGCTCGTGCTCGTGAACAATTCGATTTTAGAGAACCTTATTCATGAGAATCTTATTCGAGTTCTTCCAAGTATTGAGTAAGTAATCCAATACATATGTGAAATCAATGGTAAGAATAAATACTTTGGTATTCGACAAAATCGATAAGTACTTTTATATCTTTTGAGCCCAAATACTTGAATCTAAATACTTTCCTTTCCAAACACTTTGTTAGCCTAATACTGTAGTATCAGAATACATTTGTATCTGAGTACTTAGGTATCCGAATATTGTGGTAAAGAAACGAATAAAAGGAATAATTTGAAGTATTAATATACAATTTCTTTGGTATTCGAATACTCCTATCACTAAAGTAGATACTTAACTTGATAAATGTTCTTCTAAACCCCAGTATTATCTGCTGTTGTTTCCAATAAAATGTATGAATTCTATCAATTCTTGTTACTCTTCATCTGCTCTTTCTGTGAAATATCCTTTGTCTGCTGTTGCTAGTAAAACCCCTTTGAAACCTATCCCTTCTAACAATACTTCTAATTTCACATGCTTCACTTTCTCTTAAATCTCTTTCAGTGCCTTGCTGTGTCTAGTAAAACCATTGTGAAACTTGTATCTTCTAACAATTCTTAAACCTCTTCCTGTGAGTGCTGTTTCCAATAAAACCTTTTTGAAACCTGAAATTGAATTTATATGTACCTGACAAAGAACTGTGAAAAGCTTTTAAAATTAAAATTAACGTATTTGTTTAATGAAAAAGACCTTACTCAGTTTGAGATCATCTTTGTGATGAGTTTCTTTAAATGCTCTGAAAAATGTCTGGATTTTGTTAAATATTTTAATGATAATTATTATAATCAATGTGATTAATGGGCCAAATCTTTCAGAAGATATTTTCATGCCACAATAGAAACGAATAATCACTGAATCTTTCCATAACCAATTGAAAACTGTTTTTATTTTAAGCTTAAATTTAATAGAAGACTCAATAGATTGGTAAAAGTACTCTTTGATATTGAGAAAGATCACTTCTTAAATTACAAATACAGAATTTTAAATTGTATTCCACCTTGTATAATTGTATAACCAAGACATTGAAGTTCGGCAAAAGAAAGGTTTAAAAATCCCAAATTAAGATGTTCTTAATCTTTCTAATCATGCTTGGTACATGAAATCACAATTCATAAAGCACAAAGACTATATAGTAAAACTAGTTAACATTAATTATCTCGAAATTTATTCCAATAAAATTCCATACTCTAATTCAAATTTTTGTTACATGAAATATAACAAATGTAACTCATTTCACATAAACTAATTCTTTAAATATGTTAATTTAATTATTTCCCCACTATCTAAGAGCTTGTATAAAATTGAAAATTGTTGGATTACATCCAAAACAATTTTTTAGTTACTTGATCAAGAAGTTAATATAAACTGTACTTATGTGTACATTAAAATGAGACAAAATAAGACAATGTTTCAACTGGAAAGTATAAAACCACATAAATCAGAAAATTTTGCTAAAATTAAGTGCTTTTCGATCCGAGAAAATAGATTTTTAGAAAACAAATTTGGCTGTTAAATTATAACTCATGAAAATCGACTAGCAAAGTGTAAAATAATTTTTTTAAAACCTTTCTCTACTGTTATAAAAGGAAGTGTTTGTCCGATTTCTGTGTGTGATCAAAGTCTTGACGAATCTACGGCACTTGCAGTAATGGAATTTGGCACAAAGGTAATCCGAATTTTTTGCAATTTTTGGGGTTGTGCCGAATTTTAAAATTCAATCTAGAATATTTTAAAATAAATTTAATTAGTATTGCTACTACTGCATAAACGATCACAGATTCTAAATTTATTTTTTCCATGCTTCCATTTGATTTTGCAGAGGAACACTTTCAGTCGAAGAACAAAACAAATAAAAAGTTTTAACTGGAGATTTGTAGTTATTTTTCTATCTCCTAGATTGTGAAATATAGAATATAAAAATTTCAACGGATTTGAAATCTGGAAAATTTCAGATTAGATCGATAGCTAAAAATATGATTTTCTTTGAATAAATAATTTTTAAATTGAATAGCTTTTATATTTTTGCAAGATTGTTACGTCGCGTCTTTTGCGTGAAATTGTTATTTTACAGGAAGGATTTTTGCTCTGGTCTAATTTACATTAGTATTGTAATGATGGTTTAAAATCACAGCAAGAATCCAAACTGTAAAGAAATTTGAAATGTTTTCACAAAGTTCAGTTATATTCTTGAGATTCAGTACCTTTCCATTTTTGAGTAAAAGTTTCTATAATATTTTCTACATAAAATCTTTTGATACCAGTAATCTTCAAGATATCTGAATTTAACTTGAAATGTGGCATTAATACTATCAAATTTGTTTTGTCTAGGTTTTTCAAAGGAAAGGAGAAGAAAATGGATGAATTATGTATGGCAAAGTAGTAAAATATAATTAAATAGTGTTTATTTTTGATGACCAATTCACCCTGGCATCAACGATAAACATCTTTTAGTTCAGTTGAATCTTCACTAGTCATGAATCGTTCCTGGGAAGTCCATTTTGTGGGTGTGGTCTACTAGACATGCCTCTTGATGTCCTAGTTAAAAATTGTTAACTGAACTAGTTTCTATGGAAATTCATTTTTGTACATAGTATTTTCTTACCGTAATCAAAGTAAAATTTTGTGTTCGTAACTTTACTTGACTTTTATATTTTCCTCTGATATTATAATTCTGAAAGTGGGAAATAAAACCTGTTAAAAAAAATCATTATTTGCTTAATAAAGTGACATCCAAGACACATCCTTATCATAATAACATCACCATAAAACAATGCATTTGGTTGATAACTAATTTATATTTTAACCTGCAACCATGCCTACATCATGTGTACTTCATAAAAAGAAAGTTATTTATTTATGGCAAAAGGTACTATAATTATTTTATCAAATTAAAAAAATAAACAAAGTAGTGAAATCTCATCAAAGGGAAATTCAGACATTGTATTTACAATCTGGAGAAAAACCTATTTATAATTAATGTCACATTTTGTCATCAAAGTTAGTTTGGCACATGTGTGATTTTGTGATAAAATTAATTCTTTTTATATTCAATCAGGTCTGACCACTGCTCACTAACCCCCCAGTGATTGCTATGAATTCCATATTTTGCTTCGCAAACCAAATGGAAATTCGTAGCCTATTGGAATGAATTCCATAAATTTTACAACCAATGCAAAAAGTATAACTTTGAACCTCTGTGCATTCCTGTCGGGAAAAAAATGTTCATAGAAAAATATCCACATGGTATTACTAATGGGACATACTGCTTTTAAGATATGTATTTTTGGCAATATGCGACAGTAAATACGCGCTCATAATACTTGATAAAATTTTTTTTAATTTGTCGATACTGAAACCTACATTAAAATACACTATTCTGTCGAGCGGCACAAAACAGTAACTTCTTGAATGATGGAGTGGAGAGCCATCATTTATGACTAAGCTTTGTTTTTCTAGGTACTAACAGTTTTGAATTAATTTTTTCTAACCTATTATTTAGGTTTCTAAAACCTTTTTAGATTATAGTTGGAAAATTACTTACATATGCATAAGTTAACTGAATAATACAGTGATGTTTTAAATAGTAATAAAACCTATTAATATCTTTGGATTACGGTTCTTCGTCTTTTTATGCCTTGAATGTATAGTTAGATGTCTCAAACTTATTTAAAAGTTTGCATGCAAATTTGTAAAATTAATTCAGAACAATCAATTGGAAAAAAACATTCTCAGGGTAAACTTATGTTGCAATCTTTAGAAAGAACAGCTTTGGTTCCAAAGAGTGTATCCATAATGTCAACAAAGCAAAATTCATCCGAAAAATTTCATTTTCTGTCCTTGTAGAACTATTTTTCCTTTCCCATGACAAACGTGATGTAAAAGTTCCATTAAAGTCTTCAATTCTTGCCTGGTCTAATTAGCCCTCTTGTAGTAAGAAATTATCTTAAGCAATCAAACCTTTTACCAGGACAGTTTCTAAGTTACTGGTCACAAAGGAATCCACAAAGATTAAGGAGAATGTGAAAAATATCCGATTATTAGAGCAACACAATGGGCTATTAGTGATGGTCCGGGATCAATCCCCTAAGGGAAATATTCTAGGACAACGCGTAACTTTGAGCCGTGGTCAGATGATGAGGCAACACCTGAGCTGGCACCCCACTCTCGAAACTTCCACACTAACCCAATGTGAGGACTTTTGGCCCCAAGAGATTTAAGGTGCACCAGCTGCCTCTACACCATACGCTTACAAACATCCATGCACTGACTTGGATTCAAACCAGGAACCTACCTATCCACAGGCTAACACCAGAACCACAAGACCAGTTGGTTGGATAAACGTTATTCAGGTGATGCAATTAAGTGACATCCCTTCTACGATCACGTGATTGTAGCGAACTTCAGAACTATATACCTTTCATGATTTATAATTCATTTGCTCATAATTTTTTGAACTTTTTTCATCAGGAAAATTTGATCCATTTTATATAGAAACAAATTTAAATTTAATACACATTGCCTCCAACAACATCAAATTAGTTTCACAAATATCTCAAACAAAGTACGGTTTAATCACACTTATGCTAAGAACCCGTCTTTTTTTTTGTTTTCCAGTTTCATGCATGGTTGTTGGTGGTACACTTCATTCAGATACCCAGATCTGTCTCCCATTGAGCATGTCTTGGATATTGTTGGAGCCTCTCCTCACAACTTCGAGCGAAGACGCACCAATTGTGGCAGAGTGTGGGAGTTGTGTGATTTTTTGTATTTTGTTCTATTTTCGAAAAACGACTTGTGCTCATACAATTATATTTGATGGTATTCTCCACCTTTTGTCATCAGAGCTATAGTGCTCAAATCCTTCAAGTTGTATATGTGTAAATATCAAGTAATTCACTAAATAAAATTAGTCCACTTTTATCGAACTATTCCCTATCTTGAATCACCAAGACAGATGCTTGAACGCCAATCAAATCCCTAATCCTTCAAACCAAGGCCATTCCGGATTATTTGCATTTTTTGTCAAAAAAACTTAATCTAACCCCCTCTTCGAGTGAATTTCGTATTTGCAATAGTAAAATAGCATATGTATAATTAGGAATAATTTAAAAAAAAAAGGAAAAACTTTTTTAAAACAAGGCAACAAATTTTATTTTGCAAATCTTCTCATTTTTAGTGTGGTATTTACTCTGAACATGTTCGTTATCTTACGTTGTTTCATCAATTAGGTCCAGGTTTAACTCCTTATTCTTTAAAAATTGTCGGAAAGATGTAAAAAAGCGAGAAAAACAAATAAAACGCCAGTTAGCAAAACGTCCAGATTTGGGACCTTGTATTGTACCATAATTGCATCTCTGTTAAAAAATGTTCACAAGATTAAAAATTTATTTATGTGGGACACAATGACCATAATCTACTATTGTAAAAGGAAGTGTCTGTTCGTGCAGTGTTCAGACGAATCTATAGGACTTACAGTAATGAAATTTGGCACACAGGTAGTCCTAATTTTGTGCAAAGCCCAAATTTTAAAATTTAATCGAACATTTTTTAATTAATTAATTGGCATTTATTTATTATTTCTTTTCCTTAGAATGGTAACAATGTAAAAAGATTATGGATTCTAGATTTAATTGTTTCCTTTAATTTCCTGAGCACAAACGATTACAGCGAAACATAACAAATTTGTGATTTGCATTTATTTCCCTTTTATTCTTCTGTCCCAGGTTCTATCTTTGCAATCAAGAGAGAGTAAAAATTTTACACCAGATCAATACCTTAAATTGATTTTCTTTAAATAAATAATTTTTAAACTGTAACTTTTATATTTTTACAGTACAAATTGAGCCGCATTTGACGAGATATTCATTACGACCACAAAAAGGATTTTTTGAAGTTTTATATCTTTGCCGTCGTTAAAAATAGAGTGAAATTTCAACGGATTTGAAATCTGAGGAAAGTTTTACACCAGAACGATACTCAGGTAGTCCGAATTTGCGACAGGCCTGTGTCATGTCGGGGGGTGGGGGGGCATTCAAAAATTATTCTTTTCACTTTCAGTATTGACACGAAAATGATGGTCACGGGCAATACCGTGCTGTCCTGCTAGCTCATTAAATAATGAGTTGAATATTAAAACTAAGAATTGAATGAGCTAAATACAGAGTACTTACAAAAATAGGACCAATTGTCAGGGTTTAGGGCTGTCTTATGCCCGAATCAATTAAAGCTAGTTACACATCTTGGATGCTGTCTGCTGCAAGGTCTTTTTCAATTCACCATCAGTTGTTCTTTCTATCGATTTTGATGGGACGCTCTGCTATTACTGGGTGTGATGTGTAGGTTCTCGAGAAGACCTGCATCTTTGTCTTGAAATCTGCGTTGACTGGGAGACTAGGGATTTCCTGTATCCCACATGCAAGTACTTTTCGAGAAACTGAACAACTGGAGTTTTCGAAGCTACATTCATTGGAGACATTAAAAAAAGAATAATGTTGTAGAATGTGCAATATATGGAGTCATAACAAGAGGTCACTATACAATAATTTCAGGTAAAAGTACAGTATAACATTCATTAGATAATATAGTGTGGACTGGGCGTTGGATAACCAGAAACTGATAATATGGACATAGCAATACAAAATGTCCCAACTACTACGAAAATTTTCATAAAGCGAGGATTAAGAATAATCTAAGTCAGATTTCTATTACAGGTAAGCTAAGGTCAAATATGAAGTATACATCTCAATCGGATTTCAGCACTTGTGGTAAAAATGCTGATAAGTCTGCACTTCCTATTTGACCACTGCTTAAAGATATGACCTTCAGTGATGACAAATTTTAATGCATTTTTAGTAGCATAGTCCCTTGAATGGATAATATTAAATAAAATAATTTACACTGTACATAATAAATAATATTGATCTTAAGTTGTTTATATTTGTCTACTGATGCCTCAGAACTAAGAATTCTTTTAATATTGTGCACATTTCAAAAACTATTTTACATGGTTATTTTGGAATTTTATGGTGCAAAGGCCATATTTTGCAATCTGTGCCAAAGACAAGACAATGTTAATTAAGAGAAGTGAAAAAAGTCTGCACACCTAAAGGTTGGTAGGTTTTGGTGTAAAAAGTCAAGAGCCATATTTAGCCAATCTGCACACAAAACAAGATGGCAAGTAAAAAATGTTATTAAGGGAAAAAAGAGGGATTGGGGAATAGAATGGTGAGATCATGGCAGAAAAAGTTTGTCAAAGTTATCGAGGGAAACACCCTGTATAATTTAAAATTTTCAATTTTATTGCTTATTAAATACAAGGATAATGGTATTTTTAATCAACATCACACTGGAGCAACACAATGGGCTATTGGTGACAGTCCAGGATCAACCCCTGAGGGGAAAGAAAAGAGGACAACACGCAATTCTGAACCACAGTCAGATGACGAGGTCACACCTGAGCTGGCACCACTCTCCAAACAATATATGGGATAAATAGAAGGTTAATTTAGAAGCCAGTAGGATTCAAAATAATTAGCTCTAATACTGGTAGGTTTTGAGGTTTTTATGAAGCAAGGGGGCTTCTTTGGCTATGCTACATCAGACACAGGACATACAATATCAAGTACACAACAAAAGTTATATTGACACAGAAATACACCCAGAGAGGAATTGCACAGACAAAAATCGAACGTGACCAGCCGGCAATTTGCAGGTTGATAGTGCAGTGGGCATACCTATTGAGCCACAATGTCCCCACTCTAATTAGGGAGTTTGTTACTCTACTTCATTTGCTCAGCATACAAATTTGATCTAACTCGTTGATCATTAGATTTTTGATCTTATAAACCCAGTCACTGTTTATCTTTATAAAATCATGGGTTGGTGTTGCCTTTTTCCAATCTGGGTAGAAAGAAAAATTTAGCATGTTCGGGCATTCGGAAGTATCTAAGCCGTTTTCGACTTCAAATGTCAGAATGAGCTCAATGCTGAGGTATGTGAATGTAATTTGGATTTGTATAATTCAGGATGAAAATACATTTTGGGTGAATGATTACTTTGCTGTAAGAAATATTTTACATGAAAATAATGGTTCTGTTAACATTGTCAAGCAAAATGTCAATGAGTGCTTCCTGAGGGTAATGGGTAAAAGCACCAATATTTTAGGAAGAATCAGAATCATATTGAGAAATTTGTATATGCAAACAACATACACACAAAACAAGTTTTTATGATGGAAACTATCAAAGAAATGGCTCTTATTGCCATATCAATTGCAAATGAATAAGATACATATATAAATTTAATTTGATAAATTAATGTTAAAATCTGCATAAATATTACACTCAAGAAAAATACACTCCTTTAGTTTTCTAAATTTTGTTCCTTTATTTGTATTTTACCGGTATAACAGATTTTCTTTAATTCTTATGGCATTAATAATCATAAGCTTATCAAAATCTTGCAAAATAAGTTTTAAGATAGCTAACTGAAAAATAGTAAGGATGTTATTTAGATATCATCATTAAAACTTAATTTCATACATCAGTGTTGAAATGACACTGATGGAAATTGAAAGGAAACACTCACGAGGCAAACTTCAAGCACATTTGCAAGCTGCTGTCATCTGACAGCTCTGGGCAAAACTAATTAAAGTCGAGCATGCTATTTTTTTTCTTACTCACCCACTTAAAATGTATTCTACATTCTAGATATCTTTTCACAAATAGTTTGAATGTCAGACCTTTTAAGTCTTAATTATTTACCATTGTTAAGTTATGTTTCAATAAATTGCATTTTCCTATTCATGGGATGTTTTCTTTGCAAAGTTGATATGTTGGAATAGCAGTGAATAATTTATTACTGCTTGTCAGCATTAGTTGTGGTCCTTCCAAAAGCCATATAGCTGGACTCTAGAGCTTAACACTAGAATGCTAGCTATTCTAGTGTTAACAAACTCCTAATGTTGAAAGCTCTTTTCATTTTCCATGTGAATTAGATAGCATTTGTTTACGAGGCCTTTCTTTCAGTAAATGTACATCGATGATACCTGAGAGAAATTTCATAAGTAAAAGTTTGTTCACATTTATTACACTTATTATTGACTGTCTCAACTTCATTTTTAGCCATTTGATAGGGACATCGGTGCCTGTCCATTTGATATTTTTCTTCGAAGCTTCTCTGGCATCCTTTACACTTGTGCTGCTGATCTTCACCATGTAGTTCAATATTATGATTAAGATATAAGTGACTCTGCATTTTTATTGCACAGGAGATATGCTGTGAGCAAAATTTACACAAATTCGAGACTTCATTTTCATGCATGACTATCGTATGTGCTCTCAATCTTGTAAAACATGAGAAGGTTTCATCGCAAGATTTGCAGGAATAAGATCGATTTTCTATTCTCAAACGTGCATGTTGCAACTGGTAGTGTCTCAATAAGCTCTGCTTCCAATAGAAAACCGAGTCACAGTACTTGCATTTTAAAGGTTCCTCGTGCCTGAGTTTGTGGTTATCCAATTCACGTTGAGTTAAAAAAGATGCATGGCAGATATCACATGCAAATGGTAAATCTTGAATGTGTGTCTTACAATGATTGACAAGTTCATAGGTTTGTGCAAATGCCTTCCCACATGTTAAACATGTGTGAGTTTTCTTATGTGTTCTTTTATGTTTTGCAAGACGGCATTTAAATTGGAATCCTTTCTTGCAAATTCTGCAGGTGTATTTTCTGTTATGTGATTTCTTAAGACATTGAGGGTCTGTGCTCTGACTAATGTCATTAGGTTGTAGTACAGCTCTGTGGGTTATCACAGCTTGTAAATTTGGTGCTTGTGGGCTTGGATAATCGCAGCTCTGTGAATTTTCAAGTGTGGATGCTACATGCAAATCATTTGATAGAAGATTGTCACCAACTTTAAATTTCCTTAGTTTCTCATGGGTTTTAATGTGACTCAGTAAATGTTCTTTGGACATGAAGCTTTTCTTACAAAATTCACAGACAAATTGTTGTTTAATATGCAAGTTCTCACACTGATGATCTTGAAGCAATGTGTCACTTTCAAATACCGCATGGCAAACATCCGGCTTTTGATCATCAGGAGCTTTGTCTCCCGAACCCTCATCTCTCTGACTCACCAAAGGGTTTAAATCTTGCAATGGAGGGACAGGAGGAGCTTTGGTTTGCAAATTTAATTTAACTGTACTCTGATCAACATCTGTCAAGTGTAACTTGTAATGGTCTTCAAAAGCAGCTGTATCTTGAAAACATTCAAAACATAGGTTGCAAATAATTGGTTTTAAAACATGTGAGGTATCTTGAGGTTGGGTTTGTAAATTTGATATTACTGAGCTCTGGTCCACTTCTGTCAAGTGTGTTTTGTAATGGTCTTCAAAAGAAGTTAAATCCAGAAAACAATTAGCGCACAGATTGCAAATAATTGGTTTTACATCACCCAAAGGACCTTGTAACTGAGTATCAACCCGAACAGTCAAAGGGCACTCCATGCTCATGAAACCTGAAATAATTGATTAGAAATATTTAAGTCAGTCACTCGTATAAACGTTTATTTACTAACATAATTCTTATCAAAATTTATTTGTGTGCGTATTGTATTATAAAACTTAAATATTCCGATTTGTTTGATCTCCAGAATCTGCTATAAAATGTTGGATTTGGAATGAGATATTTGTCCAGCCACAAAAAATTTCTGATCAGACACGATTGTTTCACACGTGAAATTTTTTTCTTCCGTCAGATGAGCGGAATTAAAGCCATAAATAAACTGCATGGAAATTAACAAGGAAATTGCGAAATTGTTCTGTTTCAGGAATGATAGCTTTACCTGTATTACATTAAATTAGCCTGGGAAATTTTGAAAACTAAGAATGTAAAATTCAGAGAAGAATGTTTCGTTTCACTTTTTTTTTATTAATGGCGATCTTTTGCTTTTTTTTCAATGTCTATAATATTTTATAGATGCTTACAAGTTGTCAAAACAGGAAATATATTTAATAAATCTAACTGTAGCTTTATCCGTACTTCAGATCTCAAAGTTTCGTTTCGATTTGTAAACATTGACGGAAAGAAAATTATCACGGGATCAAGCAAATTATTTGTTGCTGGAAAGAGGAAATTCAATAAAAAAAAAAATTAAATACATTGGAAAGAAATTTCGTAATCACACGATCCCCTATTTGGAATTAGAGGTAACGAAGGTGTAACTATTGAATCTATATTAAACAATTGGACTTGCTATTCATTATCCATACAAATTTTGTTGTTAATGTGTGATTAATCTAGAATACATATCCTTAAAAATTCATGAAAACGATAAAAAATTTAATAAATCTTGCAAACAATTTTATTTACATGAAATTTTTGCTATCTGGAATGGCAAGTAAAACTCGATCCGTAATTACAAAATTGAAGAAAGCCGTACGATAAGTGAGTAAAAATAATGAACTTAATAATAGTAAAGGACAAAGCTAAGGTGATAACAGGTTGGTGGCCCTGAGTCTAAAGAGGTGGCATTGCAAAAGTATTTAGTAAAAAGTGGTTTAACTTTGAGATATGCTTTTCACATTTTTTTCTTGCCACAAGTGGGCCACAGTAACTTGGTTGGAAGAGTACAGTTTAGCAACCGCAGGGTTGCTAGTTTGAATCCAATCAAAGACCATTGTGTGTCAAAGGGGGCTGTAGCATGTAAATCTGTCATAGCCTCATGCTACAGTGGTGAGAAAACATGAAGAGTGGGACGTAAGCTAAGGTGTGACCTCATCATCTGACCATGGTTCAAAATTATGTAGTGTTGTCCTCGGTTCTTTCCCCTTAGGTTTGATCCCAGTCCATCATCTACAATCTTTTGTGTTGCTCCAGTGTGACATTTATTAAAATATAAAATACCAATTGTCATAAGTTTTTTACAGTGCTAAAGCTGCTGTTATCCTTTAACAGTGACGAAAACATTTGAGTCTTATATAATTGAGGCCACATGAATTCAATTGAGTTGACAATCTAGGTGGTGGAGGACAGTGCCATGCTGATGTTATTTATGCATAAATAGGACTGGTTAACTGAAAAGTACCCATTTTTCTATTTAATGAGGAGCGTTTCATCTATCTTTGTCCTAGGGTACAGTTATTTGCCTGCTTGTCTGTACATCTGCACTCTGGCACATTTAGTGTGGGGCTCATAATCCTGGCCCCTTATTGTGGTAACACATGGGGTGATACGTGAAGCTTGATCCTGGTCACACTTCTTTTTGCCGCAATTTGGTTAAGCGGCAGTTTAACCTGTTTCCTTTCCTGTTAGGAAGAAAAAGCTAAGATCAAGCTGCAAAAGTTGCATTGTGTGTCACCCACCTGAGAAAACAATAGGTTGGTTAAGTGAAGTGACTTGTAAATTACAGCTGAGTAGCAGATGATCAACTATCACACTTGATTTGATATGCAGCTCTACCCATGTAGAATTAGCAGTAAACAATGTGTTCACCCACCAGATTGCTCAACTTGGGTGCTGCACAAAAAGCGTTGTGTGTTACCTACCTTAGAGTTGGAATCAGTATCATAATAAAGTGTAAAAAATAGATAGTTCAAGATCATTAAGCCTCCGAGGGCATATCCATTCTGCAGTCTTCCCTGCAAATCTCCCAACTAGTTTTGATCTGAACTGATAGATTCTTGCCTAGGATACATTCAACCAATAGATGTAGTGCTTAGTCATGTAGGCTGTGAGGGAAAACATTGCCAACACTAATTGAAAATCTTGAGATCCTCAGTGTTAAACGTATCATTTTGATCTATTCCATCTGAAATTCCTCTTTATCTGTGTTACATAAACAATAGAAAACTGCCACTTCTTCTGAATAAAAATTGAATAAAAATGAATTTGAATAAAAATGTAGCTATAATACATTATTCTATTGAAATCATTTTGAAGAGCATTATTGATGTGTGTGTGTGTTTTTCTCTTACACAAGCTCTTTTCTTTTCATGAAATAGAAATGTTATCAAGCATTGTCAAAGAACATCAAGCTAAACAATCTGTGAAACGTGAAGAATTAGGTATGTATGCTTATGGTATAGGTTTCAGGAATTACATAATTTTACTATAAAAAACTTGGGAAGTTCAATTTTTTTTGGCCCTTTGGAGCACATATTTAGGTGCATACGAGCTTCACAAACAAAAGGTGCCACAGTAATCTTTTTCTTTTCCCATGTCACAATTTTTCTGTTATAATGTCCTTTTATTTTCCTGGTCCTTTGGATTATTTTCCTAATTTTCCGTTTCCTATAAATATAAAGAATTAAAACTTTAAATTTTTTTTTAAATACAGTACAGTGCAGTCATATCAGGTTACATAGTTTCTTGCTGTTATTTGAATCTCCTATTAATTTTTACAAATAATCTTTTATGATTTTGCTTGCAATATCTTCTGGAGTCTGGGGTATTTATTATTGTTGAAAATAATAATGGGTTCTTATTGTTTTGAGAAATTTAAAGTTTACTTTTTCTTTTGGTAGGCATCCTTAGAGAAAGGGGAAGAAGTGATGCAATGTTCCAATGAATTTTGCTGCAAAGCATTTAAAATAATAATAAAACTTTAAGAAAGATAATCAATTATGTAGTTTTCTAATGTTTCAATTTTTTTTTTCATTATCTTGTTAATTATTTTCCACTTAGCCTTAAATATTGTTTTTTTCCAAAAATAAATTTTTTTTTTTCCAAACTAAATGTCTTAGGCTATTTGAAATGTGTTCTTTTTCCATAGAAAAGAAAAGGAAAAGTGCAGTTGTTGCTGCTAGTACTCTGACATCTGCTTTAGTTGACCATTTGAATGTTGGGTAAGATAAATGAAGATGTTTACTTATATAATGATCAGTGGTGTAGTCCTAAATTAAGCAGTGATGGAAATCTCTGACCTGGCTGGTATTGTTGTTAGGGACAGAATGGAACAGTATTTTACAATTTCTTCTTGTTTATTTCTCATTTAAAAAAAAAAAAAAACAGTGTCGGAACAGTGTTCAGGATCTACTACACCTTGGTAATAATGCTCTTATTAATAAAAACCCCATTGTACAAACTTATGTGATCTTTTATCAGATATCACTCATATATAATATGGAACTAATCTTAATCTTAATTCCATTTCGTGAAGAACAGGCAGCAAAACTGAACAAAATGAGGAAAAAATTGGCTTTGAAAATAAATATTTTAGAAATTTTCTATGACAACAAATCTGTTGTCATTGTATGGATAAGGGGAATAAAAGTTCACAGTTTGTTATAAATATCAATAATTTTAAATCTATTGATTTTTTAGTAAATAATAATTTTTGAATAAATAATTTTAATTATCAGTCATGAAATCAAAGTTTATAGTCGATAGATTTTGATTTAATTTATAAACTAGCAAAGAGTGATCAATGCTTATATTGAATTGTACAAATTTTGTGTAATATTTTTATATTTGAATAAATTAGTAAAAAATCGAAACTAAATAAAAATTAAAGTATTAAGATGATGAACATTTTATTGAGGTTTCAAAACAGAAATTTTAAAATTTTGCATAGTTTTGATGATATTATTCCTAATTCTGTAGTCAACATTGACAAACATCAAAACTACTGTAGTAGTTGGCAAGTGTACATATGATAAAAATAATGATTTAAAGTAAATATTAATTAAGTTTACTATTCATTAATTTTTATCTCACAAAATCAAAAAGTGTTCACTATTCAATATGGTCATGTGTACAAAGACACAGATATTTAGTTTTAATCACACACAGCTGTTAATCTGTACATTTGAGCAATCAATTTGTCATGTTTATTGAATCTTTATTCGATATCGCAACTAGTCTTGTTTTGATAACATTTCATTTTTCAGTGTTGCACAAGCTTATCTTAATCAAAAACGACTTGACTATGAATCTAAACAGTTGCATGGCAATGTAACAACGTTTGCTAAACAAACAGCTCAGTGGCTCCAGCTCGTTGAAAATTTCAGTCAGGTTTTAAAAGTAAGATTGCTTTTTGCTTTAAGAATTTTTAGTGCTGAAATTTTGTGCTCTCGATTTGATAAATAAGTGAAATACGAAAATATTTTTTGTTGTATTTCATTTAACTTTGGTTGAATAGTGTAATTATATTGTCTAAATCATGTAATAATGTACGTTCAGTTTTTTTTTGCGGTACTTTCCTGTTATAGCCATATGAATAGATTTCGGCACCAATTTGGCACATTTTTGCTTATTTCTTGGTGCAATTTGTTGCCATATCAGCGTTTCAATTTTTGGTGCCCTTTTATTTTATTCCTTTGTTAATAAAATGAATTTCATGATTTGGGATTTGTCAAGAGATGAACAAGTGACGATACTATTTCTTCAAGAAATAAATATTATTCTTTATAATATAAATAGTCACAGAAAAATATTGTGTTGAATAAGCACCCAATGAATTCAAAATGTGACTTGAAGCTGAAATGGTTATGAAGCCTTCGTTCGTGCCAGGAAGGAAAAGGTCCTACCCAAACTGTTGAGCGTTTGTGGGGTATTGCAAAATGGCGCAATAAACTTCAAAGAGATACTGCTGCCAACATGTAGATTATTATCTAATTGAATTGATGTTGTGGTGGTTATATTCTAAATAGAAAATTTTCTTTGCTATGCTAAATGCAAAATAAGCACCAAGAAGCAAAAGTGTAACAAACTGGGGCCAAGAGTCGCGGTGCTGGCTTTCTCCGGAGTCACCCCTTCAACAAGACATAACTGGCGCCAAAGTTTATTGGCATGGTTAAAGCAGAAAAGTATTGCTTTTGTAAATGCAAATTTGATCCTGTTTCTATTGCTTTCATCTGTTTAATTTGTTTTTACATAAAAGTAGAGTTTAACCAGTGTAGTAGTTAAATATTTTCTCTTTTACAAAAGAAAGTTTACTATGAAACATTCAATATAAATAAGCTAAATGTCAATTGGTATTACCCAAACAAAAAATGCAAAAATCTTTAAAAATCTAATAGCATACAACCTGGACTATCCAAGCTCCAATGAACCAAGTGTTAACTGAACCAAATTAAAAAAAGTTTATAATAAAGCTTTGAGCACTTGTATGTGCACTTGACTAGGTCTGGGCAAACAGATAATTCTTTTGGGTATTATTGTGCAAAATCCAAAAATGGATAAGTGCCAAATGCTAGTCAAAACAAAATTTAATCAAAACATATTTTAAAATATCCAATTAACAACCAGACCAACATACATGACAACATTTTTGTTTGTAGGAAAAATCGAAATAAGTATTTTAAAAAGTATGAAATAAGTAAACATCTCATCCCTGACATGAGAAGTAAAATGTAATTTGAAATTCATTGTTATAAAAATTTAAATTTAAATGAAGTGCTTGAAATCTTTAAAAAATGTTTCAAGAGAGTTTAAAAGGTGCACAACTCCTGTGTCAGAAATACAGGTATAGTTTATTCTTAAGTCTTGCTTTATGGCTCTTTTCTTAGCAGTAGTGACATTTAGCACATTACATTCTGTCTGTATTTTGCTTTTGCTGTTTTGTGTTACTATATACACATTATTAGAAATGGCCTCAGTCCACACCACTTCACGTAATCAAGGTTGTACTGTACATAAACCAAATATGGTACCAAGTCGAAAATAAAGACGTCTGAAATCCTGAATTTTCCAAAACTGGACATTTTGCAAATCGGCAGCTGTTGTTCTCAGTTCTTTCTGCCTCTTTGAAGAAAAATTTTTACTGCTAACTTACCTATTCAGTATTTATGGAATTAAAACTTGGAATGTAAAAGTTAATTCGCCCATCATATAATTGAGCATGTTAACAAAATAGATTACGGATAGATATTATCCTGCTATATTTCCTGATACCTTAATGTTATTCTTACGTATGGAAGTTTAACACAAATCAAAACTATCTAGAAACTACACTAATTTGTGGGTCTCACGTCGAACAAGTTTAAACTTGTACAGGCAAGGGATTAATATAAAGTCATAAAAATATGATTTAGATAAAGAAATCTATTTAAATCAAATTCGATTTTTATGATTTAAAAAAAAACCTGATCTTTTTCATACTCTGTGTAATAGGTGAAGATGCAGTGAAGAGTAAATCGTTATTTTAGTATTGAAATATTAGGAAGCCAATTTTTTGGTTTATGAGGTTTCAAAATTATCTAGTTGCAAATATTGTTATTAAATTTGTCTCAAAAGATCTTAAGTCTGGATTAGTTACAACGTTCTCTATTGAAAAATATTGAACCTAGTATAAAATTAAATTACATTGAAATTCATAAAAAGTAAAGTATTTTTAAACCTCCAATAAAATTAATTGTATTGATATTCATTAAAGAGTTAAAGTATTTTAAACTTTGTATTAAATAAAAGGTATTGAAATTCATAAAAAGTATGCTTCTGAAAAATATTATTATTAAAAATAATCTCGTGATTGAAAAATATTTTAGATGAGAATTTGATAGTAATACTACAAAATATAACATGGAATCAATAAATATGAATTTCCTGTGAACATTTGTTTCAAAAGCCCTGTCAAATACTTTTTTATTGTCATTTATGTATGTGGGAAAAAAAAACTATCTTGACCTTTTCCAGTAAGATTATATCTTTTTTTAAAAATGAAATGTCTTTTTCTAATATTAAGTACTTTACAGGAAATTGGTGATGTTGAGAACTGGGCTAAAAGCATTGAAAATGATATGAAAACAATTTCAAGTGCTTTAGAATATGCTTATAAAGGTAGGATTTTATGAATTTGATGTTTTTGTTTCATAGCATATGTACTACTACAACTTCACAGAGCAACTATGCTGAAGCGTCTGTTGCTTGTATCTATTGATGATATTGTGCATAAGCACATTTCATCCATCTTATTATATTAGTCTGGGATTTTGTTAAAAAAAACAATAGAAATCAAAATCAATTATTATGGTATTGTTATAATTTTGTTATTGTGTTAAGTAGGTAGGTTGGGATTAATATGGCACAAGAGTTTTTTGTTAGTAAAACTTTAAACACAATTTCTTTATTAATATTTGGAGGTGCAATATTGACATTTAAAGGACAAAATACTGTTGTTTTTCCATCTTGATACATGAACATGATGTATTAGCTCTGTTTTCGCAATGTCTTCTATAAACCAGTAAAGCAATATTCATAAAAATACAATTCGATTTGTACTTGTAAATCTAATGAGAAATGATGCCCATAGCCAAAATAATATGATCACTCAAAGGGCAAAAGGTCGTAAGTCTAAAAGCTGGATTTTTCAGGAGAACAAAAAAAAAGAATAATTTTCCTTGATTTGATTCTATTTTGTTATATACATTTGATTGTAACTTTTATTGGATCAGTTGATTACAATAGATTTTACATCCAGGTGGAAATCACAAAATGCCACAAATAGCAATACTAAAAGGGGAAAAAAATGAAATTTTTGACATGTGACCTTTTGCACTTTGAGTGATGATATGTAAAATAAAAAGGAAAATTTTAAATGTACTCTAATAAAGGATTAAGTTAGTTAAAACCAATAATTTATTCACCCAACCATTTTTTATGGATTCAAGTACGTTTTTATTTTGCAATGCATATTTCTTAATGAAATAAAATTGATTTTAATAAAAACAAACAAACATTTTGTGTATTTTTTTTTAGTTGTATTGAATTCAGTTTTTTTTATATGAAACATGACAAAATGTGCTTAACTTAATATTTACAATTACTAGCCACTGTATGGCTAGCCCGCAAGTGAACATACTTCGCAAGTGAACAACACGTGCAACAACGTGATGTAAGGTATTAATTTGGTGTAAAATTTTCTGCAGATTTCAAATCCGCTGAAATTTTTAATCTATCTTTAACGATTCCGATTTTATGACAAAAGAACTTAACAATCCAAGTCAAAATGTTTTTTTTTTGCTCTCCTTTGCTGAAATGGAATAGGGCAGGAAATATCTGTTTTTATTTTAACGCGAAGGGCAGATAATGCAATCTGTTTATTTTTGGAAAGCGAAAGTTCACATGATGTCACAATCTCTTGCTTAAATATAAAAGAAAAAAAAGAAAATCAAACATAAAAGGTCTATCTGGTGTAAACTTTTTCCGCAGATTTCAAATCCATTAAAATTTTTATTATTCTTTTAACGATTGCTGAGATAGAAAAAAAAACACTGAAGAACGCCAGTGATAACTTTAGTAATATCTTTTGCTTCACTGGAATTTGTTTCGCAGGAAATCAAAATGAATAAATCTCGAAACAAACGAAGGTCATTCGAAGGTGTTCTCTCCCATTCTAGAGACGGGAGATGAAAAAAACTTGGCATAGTTCCAAAGGCTGACATCAAGGTGACGTGAGTGCGAAAAGTCTAAATTTTGATGTTTCTTCATTCCTTGGAATAACGCAAAAGAAGGAAGAATGGTGAAAAAAACTATTAAATTCGTTTTAAAATGTTGTAGATTGAATTTTAAAATTCGCCTCGACCCTAAATTTGCAAAATATTCGGACTACCTGTATACCAAATCTCATTACTCTAAGTACCTTAGATTTGTCATGACTTTTGAGTCAAAGAAAACAAACATACAAACAGACACTTCCTTTTATAATATTAGAGATGCTCCTGAATGTACATCTTAATCACATCACATTCACTGTCTTGAAATTCATCAAATTTCGCATTCTCTTCAATTCATTGTTCTTCAAAGATATTCGTCTAACCTATTAAAAAACTAATTGTTGCCCTTTGACTAGACTGCAGTATACTTCCATTTGCATAGTACCTGTTTTTGGATCTTGCATTATAAAACCTCAATTACGAACCAAGCAACCCAACAATGCAATTAGCCACATTGTTGGGTCTTCAAATGTTCTCTTGTTGACAGTTTGGTTAGTGGTGTGAAAGCTCAGGTGTTGACCTCATCATCTGACCTTGGTTCAAAATGACAAGGTGTTGTCCTCGATCTTTCCCTTTGGGATTGATTCTGGCCTGTCGCCAATAGCCCCCTTTGTTGCTCCAGTGCAACGTTAATTCAATTATTTACTTACCAAGAAAGGACAAGCTCTGCATTTTAAATATTTTGTTACATAACTCCAACCAAGCCTTATTTGAAACAGTGTGGCAAAATTGACTATGAATCTTGTAGCAGTTGATTTTATTGGTTTATCAATGTTTCTTGACAATACACACAACTAACGCTGATTTCTGTGCTGTGTGAGTAAGTGAACTTTTTGTATAGATTTTACAAGCTACTAAGAACCTGTTTGTATCTCAATAATCTAATGTACTTTAACCAAACTTTTATTAACTTGTATTTTCTTTTGCTAATTACAGTCTTGTTTTTCAGTGGGGCATGAAGAAACATGAAAGAAATCCAAGTTTAAAAGTTTTGAAAAATATGTATTGACTGAAAATTTATATTGACTTATAAATAAATGTAACTAACTTTCTTGTTACTATATTTTAATTTTATGAATCAGCTTATAGAGTAAAATGTGGCTGTTCTTGTATAAAATATACTTACCATCTAAAATATTCATCACACTGTTGCTACCTTTCTGTAATATTTTTAGTTGAAAATAAAATTTTAATACAAATGGGGTTCTCTTCAAGATCTATGTTGTAGAGAAACTAAAAGAGAGTTCTAATATTTCGACATTTTGGAATTTATATGGCATGGAGTTTGTATAGTATATTTATTGCTTTAGAAACAAATGTAATAAATGTTGTTTTTTAAATATTGATGTTATAAAATGTATTTTATGCAGTTTTGCAGAGTGAAATTTTAAAAGTATAATTTATACTCTATTTTTATTTAAAAAACCCAACTACTGTCTTTTTATTACTACACACTGTCATAAAAGCTTTAAATATATATGTAATATGAAACAGTGTTAAGATAATTGTAAAACTTGAACATATTTATCTTTTAACTATGTATTTTACTTCACGTCGTAAAACTTGTCCATGTGCATTATCCAAAAATATTAACTACCAGCAGACTTGTACATTGCATCTGCTCTTAAATTTAATTTTTTATAATTTATTCAGGGCAGTGTCGTTACTCACATTTTATAATTATTTAATTCCATTTAGGTATTTAGAATGAATAAAAGCATTGGCAGCAGTAGAAAATAAAAATAAGTGACTGGTCCCAAGGACCAGTGTATTCTAAAATATACTGGTCTGCTGCCTTCATAGCTGGTCCATTCCTCAAATAATGAATGAATTTAGTTAATAGCGTGTTAATTCAGGGCACAAAATTTCCACGTGCCATTGGCGACCAAAATTTAATTTTTACATTGCCGAATAAAAATTGGAGATATATTTTTTACTAGCTTCAAGTCTCTAAGGAATTCTAATTGCCCCACTCTCAGAAATCGGATGCGCCGACCATCGCAAGAGAACAGAGTGTGATAAACCATGTGGTCAAGTAAGCGTGCCCCCCTCCTGCCAACTGCACACTTTCCTTTAGAACCTACCAATGATTCAACAGGTGCCGATTATTGTGTTTGCAATTGGGAGGCAGAAGCCAGAAACGAATCCAGTATACGTTGATACAAACTTCCAAATTCTTGATCACGTGATCGAAATAAATTTCGACAGATTGCTAAAAGTAAGGTTTGGGAGTTTTAAACTTATTATTAAAGAAAACAAGTGCACTACGCTTCTTATTATAGCTACTGGTCCCACGGACCACCCAGATTTTTAATCTCCTGGTCCGATCGTACTTTTAGTGGTCTGGGTATGGCATATTTCACACTTCCGAATGGAATAAAATTAGCCATATACGTTATTTTGTTTAAATGTTTCAAAATACTGGTGATAATTTTTAATTTCACTAAAAGGCATGGTAAAAAGCTCACATCAATCATGGTACCACAATCAGTTTCTGAAAGTTCACTTCAATTACATCGCATTCGTTTGTCCAAAAATTGTTCGATATTTTTCTCTCTAAACCTATTTCTTTTCTGCACTAATTTTTTTACATACCAAATTATTGTCCTGTGTAATCAGATTACTAAAGAATTTCATTAAAGCTTGAAGAGCTTTTCCATGCAGTTCTAGCAATATTATATTTGCCCAAAAACTATTCGATATTTTTTCTCTCTAGACCTATTTCTTTTCTGCACTAATTTTTTTACATACCAAATTATTGTCCTGTGTAATCAGATTACCAAAGAATTTCATTAAAGCATCAAGAGCTTTTCCATGCAGTTCTAGCAATATTATCGAGCTCTATATTTAAACTTTACATCAAAATTGGCGAACTTGTAGCAGTTATATTTATATATTTGCTTATTGAAAGTCGTCATTATACAAATGACACTGATTTCTGCACCACATATGTTGCTTAAATATAGTTTAGCATGTGCCTATTCTATATATGTGTGACTTGAATAATCTTTAAAATTAAATTTTGTCTGAATTTTAAGGCTCTTGCTATTTAACTTTATTTTATTTATGTTAAAATCTAGACAACCAACTCTGAACAATTTCATTTCTGTAGATGTTAAAGTGTTTAAAAATTATGTGGTAATGTCCTTGTATTTTGCTCCCGGACTGACACCAATAGCCTGTTGTGTTGCTCCAGTACGACGTTTATTAAAATACCCAACTTATAAATGTTAAGAACTTTTTTGATGAAATTTTACAATCACCAGTTAAAATCAAATGCAGGTATCTAAAATACCGCTATCCGACCTCTTTGATTTGCTTATATGCTAGTGCACACAGTTATCTTTGGTTGGTTCGAGTTTCAAAGTGTGCTACCATGGTCGAAAAGAAAATTTTGGCATGGTTCTCATCTTGGCAACTGTAGAAGTGCCTCCACCCTGAGTAAAGTGATCTCTCTCCAATACATGTCAGTTTCTTCTCATGATAGTTTAACAGATGGAAATTTCTTGGCAATAATCTAGCAGGATAATTTTGCCAAGGGGAATGGAGAATTTTGTATTCTAAGGGCATAAATAAAAGTGCAATGAAATTAATGTTTTAATCAATAAATACATATCTGAAAATCTATCATAAGTTTAAAAATACCATTACTATATAAGACACATTTAGATAAAGGAAAAGTAAACATTTCAGTTGTTTTTGTACTCTGCTCTTTTCAACAATTTTATGAGTGTAAATTATATTTACTTTCACAATATGTAATTATTTTTTAGTTCACTCAAAGGGTTTGTTTTTGATATATCCCCAACCAATAAGATTAATGAGTGAGCTGCACAACCATATGTAGAAATATAAGGGCATGTTTATATCTAGACTTCACCATGGCAGCAGGACCTTCAGTAATATAAGAAATATGCATCATGATTTCCAATAAAAAATAATTCAATTAAACAGAGCTGACATACTATCAATAAGCTTTGGGTTCATTTCTGCAATTAATAAATTACAACTTTCTGAAAAATGAGGTTTTAAATAGAAAATTATAGAATGTTCTCAAATTTTTATGTTTAGAGAATATTTTCTACTAACCTTAAATGCGACTTATCTGTGTCCTTGTCATTTATCTCTTACATTTTCTAAGCTCAAACCAACATAATTCATTAAAAGATGGCATTATGGTGGGATACCTATAGTTTTAGGAGCAGAAGATTATCAGGTTATTAAAAATCACAAGATTAGATTTGCACTATTAATTCCTGTAATTTGTATTTTAGTAGTTACATGTAAACAAAACTAATTTAGGTTCTCACTTTATCTTTCAGAAAAGGAGTTTTCTAACTTACGGGTTAATTTCTATTTTGTTAGAATCCCATTTAGATAGTTCCCCATAGATTAACTAAAGCATTTACTTGTACAATTTTCCAAACTGCTTGTGTATTTGTGCTCTGGAATAGATTTGGTAAATTCAATGAGTTGGTTGATTTTGAATTTTATGGCACAAGCTAGACACCAAGCAATGGAAATACATACAAAATGAAAACTTAACTGACACAGAAGTGCACCCAGAGAAGAATCAAACCTGTGCCGTCATCTTGCAGGTAGCTAGAGCAGAGAGCTAACCACCGAGACCACCAAAGATAAGAGAAAACACACACTTGTCTTCAATATCGCGCTAATACTCAGAATAGCTGTGTTAAAACTTCACCGATCAATATAGAGGCAGTTCAGACATTTTTTAAAGGATTTTAATGGACTGAAGATCTAATTTTTACATAAAATATTAGTGTTTAAAATATTCAATTTGATAGTCCTTATTGTTAACTATCTTTCTACACCTTAACTTCCATGATAATGACTTTAGTAGTATCGACAAAAGGTATTTTGTCTTGTAGTTTTCCAGTCCTCGAATATTTTTCAGTTGACATTTCGATAATGCTCTTTTTAAAAGTCCATGGGTGAGACATTTTGAGATTTAGTAAGAATATCAGTAAAGGGTATTGTTACCAGTTTTTTGTTCTATCCCCCCCCCAAGAATTTAACAGTGGATAAAGATGTGTGGCTGCTTGCTTTATTGTGGAACAACTCTACTGATAGTTGCCACTATTTGTAAAGATTTGGTATTTCTTTTTTGAATATCTATATAAAAAAAGATGTGGGTATGTATATTCTCTATACAAATCTACACTGAAGTTAACGCAGGGAAATGTCACGGTCATATTTCAGCTGTGGTTTTAAACACGTTCTACAGAGTTTGTATAAAAGATAACAGGGAAATATGGCCATACTTGAAACTCGAGCAACGCCGGGTTTTTCAGCTAGTTGGGGATAAAATATGGTCTTAATAATACAGTTAATTTTTACATTTTTAAAATTTTTTTTCTCCATTATATGCAAAACTGGCAACAATCAAAAATCTCTTTAAAAAAATCTACCTTTTCTCCTTTTATAATAAATTGTTCTTTTTTAATAGCAATTTAAATACACCCACACTTTGTCTATTGTCACATCTTTTCCCAGCTAAATGCTTCTTGTACAGAATTCTACATGCTACAAAGTTGTGGACATAGATGAAAATAGTATTTTTGGCCTTTTAAAAATTCAAGCACTTAATTATTTTTTGGTTGAAACTGAATATTTTAATGACTGCATAGTCCTTTGACTTGGTGGATTCTCCTTCAAAATTTAAGGTCTTAAAATATTATCAATTTTTTTTTCGGATACATATTTTTCCCTTTTTGTTAATATTACTTATCGTATATTTAGATATAGAAAAACCATGACTTTTATAGTGTTTTTGAATAAGCATAATTCTCTTCGGAAAGAGTGAAAACAGCCTTCCACCCATTGATTATTTAAAAGTGCCATTTTCATTATTATTTCGTAGCATGATTTTTGACAGCTCATCAAAATCTTTCAAGAAATGTCCAAACAGTCTCTGTAGAACATTCAAATGCTGGTTGATTACCTGTATTTCAATGTTGCTATAGCGAGGCATTCATTGCAATTAAAAGTTAATTTCCTTTAATTTATAATTTTTTTAAAATGAAGATAAGGTATAAAAATGGAATTAGTGTGAAAGAAAAAAAATATCAACATCTCAATTGAAGGTAAATTGTTCTGCCAGTAACAACTGTGCTTGTCTTTCAGACAATTCCTGTAGCTGAATTTGTTAGGACCACAATTGAGTTTAAAGGTAATAATTATATAAATGACCATACAAAATAAAATACTGAAATTAATACATGGTAAATTGAGGCAATGGTTAAGTAGAAGCTTGAAGGTGAAAAATCTAGGAAAGAAAATTTAAAATTTGAGGTTTAAAAATTCTTTGTGTTAGGTACAAAAAAATGAAAATTTCAAAAAGATGCATATTAAATTGAAAACTTTATTTTACTGTTTAGCTTAACATGATTTAAAAATTTAAACATTAAGTAAAAAATGTAAATACCTTGGAAACATTTTTCATACAAAGCATTTTTATGGAACTGCAAAACCATGTAGTGCAGGCCTCCCAGAGGCAACTAAAAATGTGACTATTTTCAAGGCACACACAAGGTGACTTTAAAAAAAAATTAACTTTGAAAATCATCCTAAAGCAACTATTTTGGAAAAAAACAGGAAATATTTTCATCGCAAGGTGACTTTTTTCCGAAAATAACTGAAATATCAATATTTGCGCTACATTTATCGATTAATCAATTTAGAATCATTCGTTAAAATATGCAGATATTAAAATTGAGTTTTAATTTGTAACTGAAAGTAATGAGCTATTTGAACCCTTTCCGAAATGTTTTCAAACATCAGCACCACTTATCCACATTTTATACACCGAGTTGAGGGTATTATTTGAAAAACTTGCCGGCAGAATTTGAAGGACACAAAGGTGAATAAACTTATTTCTACTGAGCAATTGTTGTCGATAGCAAAGTTATGTATATTGTGGGCAAAAGATCAGGGACTTGATCGTTGATTAAAAAAGTTCTGATCAAATTGCGTGTAAACATAAAATGCTGGTACACTATTTAGCAGCATTTAAACTATCTCCAAAAAAAAAAAAAAGAAGCTTCATTGCGTAGTTTAAAATTCCTTCCAAATTTTCAATGTTTACAACCAGTTTAAGTTTCTAAAGAATGGAATGGTAAGTATGCATGCAATATTGCAAGAGCCCTATCATTTCTTGATATCAATGAAGTAAAAGTTAAGAGATGAGTGGCTTGTTTTGCAAACTGACTTTGTACCTCCTAAAAATGTAAAACATGTTAGAATTGACAACATATGGAGAAGCACAATCGTAGAAACAAATTCAATTAGTGAAAAAAAAAATGTAGCATCACTTCTGGAAAAGCTTGTCTCACTCTCAGTCATGGTAATAGTGATGTTGAGAGATGATTCTTGATTTCATGTGTCCTCTCTAAAGAGAAGTTGGCGATGTGTCCGAAAAAAATGTTAAATGCCAGATTGAACATCAGAGATGGAATAAAGAAATTTGATAATATTTTGAAGGTGACAAAAAGCTTTTGAGAATGGCATACACTTCTTAATCCTACTTCAAGTTGGAGGAGCAAAAGGAACAAAAAACAAAAGATAGAGAGAAAGAAAACTAGAATTGTTAGAAAAAGAATTACACAAGATAAAAGAAATAATTTCAAATATGAAATCTAGAGTAAAAGCTCTCTCGCAAGAGCAAAAGGATATGCAGTCTTCAGCAGATTCGTTATTAAAGGAAAGGAATGACAGCTTAAAAAAAATATAGAAAAGTAAGACCCAGTTCAAATGTGCATTGATCAAGGAATGCTTGATGCAGATGAACAAATGCGTCAAAAAGAGAGGTAGCAAGAAAAAAAAAGCAAGTACGTTAAACAGTGTTGTTCAGAAAAGAAAATCTACTCTATTGATATATATATATATATATATATATATATCATCTTTCAAAAAATCATAAAAACTTAAAAAGAAAAAAATTACAATGAAAAATGTACCTAACCACCTGTAATTATGTTTATTCTGTGAAGTGTGCACTGTCATTAAATATATTCTATCCAGTCCATGTAATTTTAATTTTCTTTAATTATAAGGAAATTAATTGGTTTTTTTTTTAAATGAAATATCAGCATTTTTTTTAATTGTTTGTAAAAATTCCATTTGTTGCCCTGCATCAGCTTTCTGTGTCTAATATAGTGCTAAATTTTGTATAATTGAAGATACTATTTTGCACATATCAGGCAACTAAAGCGACTATTTTCAAGGTAAGAAAGAACCACTGGGAGGCCTGGTAGTGGAACTGAACACTATTAAGTATTATGGGATCAGAAGAAATGAAGTTCATGTATATTTTTAAAAACAATTTTAATATCCTATAAATAAAACAAATATATTACTCTGAAGTATTTGCTGAGACAGAAGATCATATTTCAAATTCGAGTGTGGCACAACATTTTGTGAATTCATCAAAGTGGAATAATGAGGATTCTTTCAGATTAAGAAGTATGAGAACCATGGAAAATTAAACTGGAGATGACGGTGTACATAACAATTAGCAAAGTTTTCGTATCCCTAAAAACACCACGATAGTCCAACTAGACAGCTAACTCCAAATCCAACTCCAGTTCTTCGATCTCTGCTTCAATCTCTTCTTTTCTGGCTACCTTTTCAAGTTGATCTTTTTCTGGATTGGTCAGTTCCCCAGATTCTATTTTCTGTTTCAGGGCATTTATGTCTCGTAGTTTCTTTTTCAGGTTCCTGATTCTCTTTGCAGGGTCTGTGGTGACTGGCTGTGATTTTGATGTGGAATTGGTGGAATTCGTAGTTTTTCCTTCGTTTGAACTTTTTGAAGAAATGTCCAAATTGGCCACCTGACTAATAAGGTTTGTTTTCGAACTGTCACTCTTCTTTTTCTTCTTTTTAGATTTTGTAATGGATTCACTATTTGTCGTCTCTGTCAGTCCAGGTATTTTTTTGGAAGTGCTTTTGACTGTAACTGGAACTGTGTAGCTTGGGTCTAAACCAACAGGTAGGCTTGGTTTGGTTTTGGCCCATTGTTTTCCTTTGCTTTCATACCTTTAGGGAGAAAATCAGATTAAATTTCTATACATCTATTATATGTATAGCAATTAAATTTGTTCAGATAATTAAAAACTAAGAACTATATTCGTGAAATAGTAGCAAATGTTTCAAAATAGCACTCCTCTTAAACTTTATTTTAGTAACAAGTTTAGTTGCTCAGATACGAAATAAATAGGCTAATGGTGGCTTCACACCAATGGCGACAAAAACAGCTGTTTCTTCGCTTTGCGAATGCGTATTACAAACAAATTTTGTTTCTCCCGGTTCGTCTCTGTCGCTGCGCTTTCAAGTCTTGGAGGAAGTTCAACTTTTGTCGCTGTCGCCGTGCTGACAGCCAATCAGAATAAAGCCTAATCCGGTTTCGGTTGATGTTTTTCTCCCAGCAAGCTAAAAATTAATAATACCGAAATCCCATGGTCTCAGGAAGCTAAATACCTAGGCATGATCCTAGACAGAAGACTCACGTGGAATCAGAACACAAAAAACGTTATCCATAAATTCCGAGACGTAAAACGTTAACTTTTCAACCTAATTGCTCGGAATTCGCCAATGAGTATTGAAAACAAAATACTCGTGTACCTAAGATATATCAAACCAGTAATCACATACGCATGCTAAATTTCTGTATCTACTAATAACAAAAATATAAATTCATTTGAAATCCTTCAAACTTATACACACCGAACCATTTCCAAAGCAAGATGGTTCCAACGACAAACAGAAATTATAAGACACGTTCTTAGAATTAACTCCCTTAAAACCCATATCGCTAAACTTTTGAAAAAAAATAAACCACGATATTTAATGCAGATAGCTGATTAAAATCTAACCCCTCTTAGAAGATACATTATAAAGTCGCTCTCAGCACTATTTTTTTCTTGCCGAAAAAGAAATACTTTTTAAGTATTCAATTTTGTATCATCAATAAGGTTGAACAGTCAACACAGCAACGTCCCAAATATGGGTCATTATTTTTAAGCACCTCCGGTCGCAGTCAGTACTTGGGAGGGTGACCACACAAGCTCCCGCGACCGGCAATCTGTTTACTGATGCAATACTACTTTTTAAACTTTTATTACCACTTCATAGCTACTTATTTAATTCTAAACAACTTATTTTATTTCTACTATTTTTTAAATTTTGGGCATTCCATTTTAGAATTAAGTAACTCCACCAAAATTGTTCTACCGGAGATAAAGGCCGCTAAGCACGTCTAACAAGAATAAAAGGAGTTTTATTAAAGGCGGAGAGACGTGATCTGTCTGCCATCTTGCTGAATCAGAAATAAATGTTTTGCTTTCGAAAAAGAAAGTTATGCGCATGCGCAAAGAAATTTCTGTCGCTACTGGTGTGAAGGCTCTTTTAGCAGCAACAAAGACAAGCAAAAAAATGTTGCCTGTCTCTGTTGCTGTCGCCGTTGGTGTGGAGCCACCATAAGACACAAAACATGTTAGTTGAATATATCAAACATGTTAGAGATCTTGTCGAGAAACTTCAATTAAATATTTTCTATACAAGGTTTACATGCCAATTTAGCAACCCAATTATGATGTTTTACTTTTATGGTTTCCATGATTTGGCACCAAAACTTTGAAATTGATGTCCCTTGGAAAATTTTCTCTCTAAAGAAAAGAAAGACGGAAAATATTTTTTCTTTCCTCTATTACATAAAAAAAGAGATAGCTAAATTTTTGTTTACCTTTGGTATTTTTTCAAAAAGTTGTCAAACCTTTATGAAAGTATCAGCTTTTAATTTCGCTTTAAAAGATACCATGATAAGAGATCAAGATAATATCAATTACAACATGTGAGAAACTTTGATGGTTGTGAAAAGGAGGAGTAAATTTTAGCATAAAATTTTACTTTTTTAAAGAATGCAGGAATATCTAAAAAATTCATCCCAATTTCAGAGTAGCATTATTTTTTTTCAGGACAGTGATATGTGGACCTTTGGTTTCGGCATTTGAAACACCATTGTGATAAAAATTATTGGGTAAAATCTTAGTTTGTCAGTCAGACTTAAGAGTTTCTTCCACTAAGTTTGCAGTGGCAGTCATTGTGGGAACAGGGTTTATTCATTTTAAGAAGGAGCAACTCTAATGGATGTATTCATTTAATTTTGTTTTTGGTGAATGTTGGCATAGATTGTTTTACAGAAAGAATTTAGAATCTAAACACAGTAATACCAAAGTCATGCAAATTTAAGACTACAGTACTGTATACATTTAACGAATGATAGGACTTATGACCAGCTCTCCAGTGCTGGTAATCTGCTTCCATAGTCTTAGACCATTCTCACATATGCAGGCAAAAAACCAGAGCAAGGCCCAGGATACAATAATGTAACCTAATGGATTTCACATGTAGCTTGGTCTGGATATCGGCAAATGAAGCCAGGATAGAACTTGACAAATCAAATTCTGGAATGTTCTTTAGTTACAGGTGCTGTTGGTTATTGGAGTGCCTTGCTTCTGTCATTACCGATATCCAAACCATCAATGCCTGTGTGTGACAGACATAAAGATTATGATCAGGTATTGTTTCTGGTTTTGCCTTTGTGTGAAACCACTTTTAGTCAAAGGGTGTTTTCCTACACACTGGTAAACCCAAACTAGAATCAACACCAAACCCATATGCACTCTAATAAAAAGGATTCCACACCGACAAAATTGCAGGTTCAATTGCCAACACTAGCAAATGCAGACAGGGTCAAACTTGACAAATTGAATGCTGGAATGTCCTAGTTATATGCTCAGTTGGTTATTAGAGTGCCTTGTCTACCTTGAATCTATTTCCTGCCATCAAGTCATGGGGGTGTTTTCACATGTAGTGGCAAAACCAGAGCCTACTTTGACCAGCAAGCACTAATCACATGAAGGATTTCATACATCACTTTGTCCAGTCAGTTTGCAGTGCTGGATGCCACCAACAAAGGTAGCCGGCATCGAACTCTACAAAACTGAGGTCAGTGCATTTTGCATGAGATGTTGTGTTGGTTATCAGCGTGCCTGTGTTATTCTGAATCTTATTTCTGGTTATTAAGTCTTAGGACATTCTCAAATCCATCTGCAATGCCAATGCTGTCTTGTATGCAAACATCACATAGCCTTGCAAATTTACAAGGTCAGATGCAAACACCAACAAACGTAGACAGCATTGAACTTGACAAATCTAAGACCGGAACATTCTTATTACATGTTCTGTTGTAATAGGTGTGCCTTGCTTACTTTGCACCAGTCATTTTTCTATTATTACTCAGAGGTGCCAGAGTTTTAGACAGTCCCCTAAGACAAACTAGTTATCATCTACTTAAGACCTTTTCTTTTTTCAGAATACATAAATATGATTGAGCTCCTTGCTTATTGATCTAGTCCTGGTAATGGAACTTGGTTGTTAAGTAAGGGGTATTTATCAAAATTGACAAATCAATAAATGTCACTGAAGCATTATTTCAGAGGAAATATTTGCTAGAGACAAATGTAAGTTAAACTGAAATATTAAACTCAGAATAGGCATAAAAATCTTACAAAGGCATTTCATCTTGAGGAATATAGCCATCTTTAACTCTTCTTGCTTTTCGCCATGAGCCATCTGGTCTTTGAGTAGCAGGTATGTATGTGCCTAAGGAGAAAAATAATATCATTAACACATGCTCACAGAGATAAAGCTAAGTTTATTACATTTGTAGAGTAATGGGTAAAAACCCCCAAACCACCTCTTTTCACTCGAGCAATTTTAGTAGTAGAGAAAATACAAAGATGGTGTTTGACAGGAACTAACGTCTTCTATAAATTTGAATGCATAAAATTTGCATAAGGGGCCATCTTCATATTAAATACAGCATTACCTTCATAATTTCCAATGGGAAACCCCTATTTCGACATCACAATTTTGAATCTATATCAAAATTTAACTGGAGATACAAAATTTTCATGTCATTAGATGTTACCATTTTGAAGTTATGAGGACAGAAAGATTAGAGCTACTAATATTAAATCAGTTTTTTAGACTTTTATGGATATCTTCGTAAATATTTCCAGTGATGATATTTTGTACTATGTTTACTGTTAAACTAAAAAAAAATCCACTTAATATTTTACTTAAAAAATAGTTTTTAGAATGAAATAGTTATTAAATTATGTTTGAAAATATAAACTAGCCACTGCCTTGCCCATAACAATTCCAAAAAGGTCGAAAACGTTGGTTCAATGGAGAGAAAAAAACCCTAATAAATCTCTCTATATTAAAATAGGAATTCGTAGCCTATTGGATAACAGCCATAACAGTGTTGCCCGTGGTGTTGGTTTGCGAAGCAAACCAAATGAGAATTCGTAGCCTATTGGATAACAGCCATCACGGCGTTGCCAAATGCGGCCAATTTCAAATTAAGAAGAGATCCAATCGGCGTGACGTCACAAAATCAAATATATTAGGTATAAAATTTTCCACAGATTTCAAATCCGTTGAAATTTTCAATCTATCTTTAACGATCCCGATTTTACAAAAAAGAACAAACAATGCCATTCGAAATGTTTTTTATTTGTTATGCTTTCCTTTGCTGAAATCGTAAGATTACAGGAAACGTAATATGTTTATTTTTGGAACGCGAAGATTGATGTGACGTCACAATCTCTAGTGGAAATATAAAAAATTTAGAGGTTGGACAAAAATATGAAAACACCTTGTGGAATGCATACTTGAAAAGAAATGTTTATTCTAGTGAAATGAGTAGGTGCCGCTGGTGTTTTTGCCTACTGATGCCACCTATACAACATAGTAAATACGCTGCGCAGGTCAGTCGTTGTGTGGACACTGTTCTGTGAAGTTGTAATTACATCATGTCAGAGCTAACAGGCTTCGAACGTGGGCAAATGGTTGAAGCTTGTCTGGCGGGTGCTTCTATAAGCAAGGTAGCCGAAGTGTTTAGTGTTTCAAGAGGTACTGTATCTAAGATTTATTCTGCTTATTTGAAAAGCGAAAAAACATCATCCGCTAAATAACAGCGTGGACGAAAGTGTATTGAGTGATCGTGACAGACAGAATCATTAAGGAGGATTTTGCCAGATGAGTCTTGTTTCATAGAATTTCCCACTTCTGGCAAATGCCATCCCAAGCCTATAATAGACTGCTTGTTGCCAAGAGTGAAACTTGGCGGGGGTTCTGTGATGGCTTGGGAAGCCATATCATGGTTTTCTGTGAGTCCCATGATTACTCTGCAAGGGCAAATTAAGGCCAAGGATTATGTGAACATTTTGGCCGATCAAGTCCATCCCATGGTACAAACTTTGTAACCTAATTGTGTCTTCCACGACGACAAAGCCCCTGTTCACACAGCTCACATTGTCCAGGACTGGTTTTCTCAGCACGAGGATGATTTGTTACATCTCCCCTGGCCACCAGACCGCAATATTATTGAATCTTTGTGGTCTACATTGGATGGGAAAGTACATGATCACTATCCACCGCCATCATCGTTATCTGAACTTGCCAACAATTTTACCGGAACAATGGTACAAGATTCCCTTAGCAAGCATACAAGAATTGTATTTATCCATTTTGAGAAGATTGCAAGCTGTTTTGAATGCCAATGGTTTTCCTACATCATATTAGGCAAGGTTACATGTTTTTTTTAGGTGTTTCCATTTTTGTCCAACCCATCTATACACAATTTAAAAATTATTTATTTTGAAGAAAATCATATTTTTAGGTATGGATATAATGTGAAATTTTCTACAAATTTCAAATCCATTAATTTTTTTTTTCTCTATCTTTAACGGTTTAGGATATAGAAAAACGAACTAAATACTAACTACAGTTAAAAATTTGTGTTAGTTTATTTAGTCTACTGACAAATCGTTCCTCCTCGCAAAAAGAAAATGGAAACCAAAGAAAAAATTTAGAACCTGCGATCTTTTATGCTGTTATTATTCCAAAGAAAATATAATAGTCAAATTCCATTAAATTCATTAAAAAATTTTCTAGATTAAATTTTAAAATTAAAAAAAAAAAAAAAAATAATAATTCGGAAAATTGTAAAAAATTTCGACTACTAGTGTGCCAAATCTCATTATTGTAAGTGCCGTACATTCGTCAGAACTGTGATAACAAAAAACAAACACTTTTATTGATAATAGTAGATAGTACAACCTTATTATATTTTGATGGGAATCCATTTAGAAAGACCTTTAATATATCTTACAAAATTTCAGCTCATTTTGATTAGTAGTTTTTGCACTACATTAAATTTTCCATATTATTTCAATTTTAAGAGAAATCAAAAGTTAAAAAAACGTTTGACAAACTTCGGATAATAGACCTTGGATCATTTGCACTTGCATAATTCTCTGATAGCTGACAAATACATTTGAAATAGTGTTCAAATTTGAAATTCGGGTAGCGATAACTACAATTAATTTCGATCTATGAATAGTGCCTTTTTATGTGAAGATGATCCCTAAAATTTTATATTTAGATTAATTTAAATATGAGAATCTAATTAAGGCATCAAAACATGATGTTTCCATTAGAGATTTTGTATGTGCAAAATATGATATGATGTCTCTTATTGCAATTGTTTTGGACTTGAAATTTGTAGAGGGTGTTATTCTCTACGGAATGATACCTTTGAATTGCTCTAGTATGAGTAATGCTTGAAATAAAGGTGTTTTTCCCCACTGTGACTGTACACTGTAACTCATTAAACAAAATATAGAAGAAGGAGGCTAGTGGGGACAGTTCTTATAAATTTGGCAAAAAAGTATACTTATATCATTTTTGACATATCAACTATTTTTACATATCAACAATGATGTGCTCTTTTACTTTGGTTGATATATTAAAGTATTTGGCAGCACAGTATAGTTTTTTTCAAAAATCTTTTATTTAAAAAGTTGTTTTTGTCCACACTAGACCCATGATATGGGGCTAGTGTGGACAAGTTAGAATACTGATTTTCACCTCATGAAAGTATATAAAACTATAGTGAAATCAATTCAAACCTAAACAGAAAAATTCCTTTAAAATGTTCTTTATAAAGCATATTCAATTAATATTAACCCAATATATTTGTAATTAGGAACTGCACTAGATTATAGAATCTACTTAGACGAATCAACATAAATATAAAAGTTATTTTTAAGTTTAAAAAATGGGGAAATTATTTGAATGTGTAGAAATGGAATTATGCCTCTTTACAATGTTGTGAGATAAATCAACATTACATGTTAACTGAGATACAGTGCGAATTGTGTTATCAGCAGCATCTGGTGGTGGTAATTTAGTACAATTTCATTCCTTGAGATTTGTATAGTGAGAATTTGCTCTGCTTATTAAAAGAGCTGCTTTGTGTGCAAAAACAATACATTTCCTTGTAAATGAATTTACCATTTCACAAAAATCTATTTAATTTAATTCATAAAAGTCTAAAAAGTAAAAAATAGAATTATTTGTAAATAAATTTTATTTACGTAAACAATCTTATTTAATAAATAAATAGCCTAAAATGTCCATGTTTTTATCACTGAATGCTATATAAGGCTAGTGTGGAAATGTCCACAGTCCCCACCATGTTTCCACACTAGCCCCATTTGTTTATTTAGGTCTACAATTGGTTAATTTAAACCATGTAGAGCAAAAGTGAATATCAAAATAGCCATTGAATATATATTCATTTATAACATACTAGCCACTGCATGGCTAGCCCGTGATGTAAGGTAGTAAGTAATCTGGTGTAAAATTTACCGCAGATTTCAAATTCGTTGAAATTTTCAATCTATCTTTAATGATTCTGATTTTACGAAACAAAAAATTAAACAAGCTAGTCAAAATGTTTTATAGATATTTTTTTGCTCTCTCGTTGAAATGGAAGAGGGCAGGAAATGTAATCTGCATTTCCTGCCCTTTGCGTTAAAAAAAAAACAATCTGTTTATTTTTGGAAAGTGAAAGTTGATGTGACATCACAATCTCTTGCAAAAATATAAAATATATATTCCATTAAAAAATGATTGAAAGCAATAATAATTCAATTTCATAAAATTCATTTTAAAATGTTCTAGATTGAATTTTAAAATTTGCAGTGACTCTAAAATTGCAAAACATTTGGACTACCTGTGTGCCAAATCCCATTACTGTAAGTGCCATAGATTCGTCAGGACTTTGCGTGGTAGAAACAAACACTTCCTTTTATAATACTAGAGATTAGAATTTTTTTTAAATATCTATATATATAATTCTCTTACGTGGCACGTAAAAAAGACGTTATTTGTAATCGCGTTTTGGCAACACTGTACGATTGTTTGTTTAACGCGAAGTCTCGCGAATCGATTGAATTTATAGCGTTATCGGATGAAATTTTATTGAAAAAAAAAGAAGAACATTTTAATGAGCTGTTGCAGTTAGTTTATAATAGAAATCAAAGAAAGCGGAGGATCTTTTCAGGGCCATTTAAAAAACGGTCCTTTTCAGGGCCAACAATTATAGTTCAACAAGACGCTTGCACTACAACTTTTGGCAACAAACTTAATGAAAAAGTGTGGGTCGTTTGAGTGCTGGGAAAATGTACACACAAACAACATGCTGGGTATTCAATTTCCAAAGCAACGCTCACATTTCGAGTCAAAATTTGCACAAAGTTTTCATTTGAATTCTGATTTTAGAGATACTGTATATATTTTTTCTGTAATACAGCAAATTTAGATTTGAAATTTTTTTTTTTGGTAACATATTTTGTAAACAATCCCTTTTGCTAGGACACATGTCTTCATTGAGGCGAGCGAAGCAATCCTCCGGGGGTTGGCGAGCGTTAGCGAGCTGGGGGCAGGCCCCCTAGTTGAATTAAAATAGTCTAATCTAGTAATTTAAAACCAATCAGGAACTTACTTTTCCACCATGAAAACCTTGTTTTATAAATTGCTACTGAACTATCAAGTCTGTTATCATGCAACCGCACATGTAAGTTTATAACAGTCTTGCCATTCCATTCTGCAAAAACTTGCAGAGATTTTGTCTGATAAATAGCAGAATTATTCAAATTGTCTACACTAGCCCCCTTCTCTTGTAATTTAAATTTTCAGTTAGGCCAGAAAACAAGTGCACAAGAAACTTTAGAAATTACAGAGAAAATATATGGAGTGATATTTTCAACAAAACCATACTAGATCAACAATACTAGGTTTAAGGCACAAGGGTCATATTTGCCTATGCTGCACCAAACACTCAACATTCAAGCAATGGACAGACAACATTCAAGCAATGGACTAACACACTCAATGAAAGTTTTAGCGTCACAGAAGAGAAAAATACACTCAGGGAGGAATTGAACTAGACTGGAATCACAACCACCTACAACTTGCAAAAAAGTTTATTTTTTTGGGTCAATTTGTGTATTTTTCAAGATTAACAAAATCCAGGATCTAGTTATATTCAAATGGATAGTTTCAATAAGGCATAGATTTATCAGCTCGCAAATACTGCTATTTGTAATTCTTATATAAAGAGTTGGATAGTTAGGCATTTTATGGCACAAGGGCCATACTTGGTCAAGCTGTACCAAACACACATCAAGAATAAACATTGTGAAAGGGGGGTAAGGGATTGTCAAACACCATTAGAGGGTTAAAAGCTGAAAAAGATAACTTGAGTATACCAGAAGGACGACCCCAGTGCTTACAGTAAACCCCATGTAAAAAGAGAAGATCACTGGATTACCTCAGGTGCATAAAGCCCACACAGACCAAAAAGGGATGAGCCCTTAAGGGCTAATAATAAAGGGATCTCCTTGAATTGAGTAGGAACTACTAGAAAACTTCCCATACATGGATGCTGAAGGCTAATACAAGTGATATTTCTAGATAAGATTGTTTTAAGTGTTTTGGAAAACATTTGTTGGAAAATTTGGTAAATACATGAGGATGGTGAGTAGTCACAGTAAAAACTTATTTAGAAAGAATCGATGATATACAAGCTTTTTGAAGGAGAGAATATAAAAAAAATATTCTAGATGGTTGAAAGACTGCATGAGGATTACTCAAAACCTTCAACCATCTAGGATAATAGAAAATATATTGTATGAAAAACATGCAAGTCTCTGTGGTACCAACTAAATTTAAATATGCTCTTAAAGGTTCCACAAATAAAGTACATAACTATGAAATTGCGTTGAAGTCATACCAACAATAGGCACTTTCTTTGACAGATTATTTCGATTTTATTGGAATAAATGAACGAATAAGTGAGAAACATGTGCATTTTGTCACATGTTTGAATACCTTTCTACAGATGGAATACTAACAAGAGGCCACAGAAACCATCATGGATGAAAATAAAATCAATAGTTTAAAAGATTTATTCAGTTCAAACCATTAATTTAAAAATATAGATGGATTTACCTGTGTCATCTGAAACATAGGTATTAGGGGATGCCATCGCCATATCGCTTCGTTTTGAACACGAAAAAAATAAAATAAAGATACAGACCGAGAGTATGTAGAAGTTAAAAGTTTGATTTTCAGCCTTTGAAGATGAGACTTTCCACTATGACGGTAGAGTACGCGTTGGTTGTGGTTTTGAGTCAAACTCTTGACCAATAAATCGTCATGACAGAACTTCTGCTCTTTGAAATTTTTTTAAAATTGCACCTTTTCTTTTACAATTGTAACACCAGAAAAACACAATAATTTGATGTAAATTTAACACTTTGAAAAAATATTTATTTAGTTATAGAAATAAACTTTTCCCAAAATAACCGTAACTGTGTTTGTTTATCTACGTTTATTTTTGTTTTTGTTTTTACCGTGAATTAAAGTTTTTCTGTAGTGCCACTGTAACAAACTAAAGGACTTCGATAGTTCTCTGAGTAAACAAAGACAGTCTGATGCTGCATTTCAGCATTCGTCTTAAATGGAAACGCAAAAGAGATAAATTTTCGAAGTTATTTACTGAACATTTTCAAGAAAAGCTTCTAATTTGAACGTCATGAAGTTTGCCGAGCATTTAGCAGCTCATATCACTCCGGAGTGGAGAAAACAGTACATACAGTATGAGGTAAAAAAATTTACAGTTTTTTTACTTTCTGTTTGTTTTGCAAAACACAGCTGCAATTCTGCCGTTTTATTTTTTTGCGCAATTTTTATTCAATTTGTTTTGTCATTTGCATGAATTTAAAATCGAAACAAGAAGTTCGCATAATTTCGAGTAGGTGTGTTTTCACGCTCGAATTCGTCAAAATATTAAAATCAAATTGTGTGTGCATTGTTTTCACCCAAGAAAGAAATTTCATGAAAAATCTTTTTTTTGTCACAGTTTACATTTTAATTTAATTTTTTTTTATTAATCTTTAAAATTCCACTACCTTTTTAAAGTCTTTGATATATTACATGGCAAGCAATGTGTGTGTTCATGCTTGAAACCCATGCAAATGTGTTGATGAAGAGGAATTCCAAGACTATGTTTAATGTTTAAGAAAAGGAACAAAATTTTAATTCATTTTTATACCTGCAACATAGATACTTCTATACAAAAAATTGGAAAGTCTGATTTCCATTGTTCTAAAGATAAACTTAATACTTTTTTCTTCAAACTCAGTGCTAAACCTGCCTTTTCCTTTGCATCCTTGCTCTTATTCAGATGAATTATCCTAGAAAATCTTAATTATATGCACTGCCTTTACTACTTTTTTACCACAAGGATTATGTTTATTCAATAAAAAAACAGTTTTTGTTTAGGCTGGTACTACCTGCATTGCAAAACTTCCAGTGTTCAACATAGATTAGCTGTAAATTCAGAGTTGTTTTTAGAAAAAAGAAGCAACTTTTCGAGATGAAAGCTGAAAGAATGTTTAAGTTAACAAAAGGCACTATCATAACATCAGGATTCATGTTTTTAGATTCTGGTTTAGCAAGATATAACTAACATTTGTTTTATTTAGGAACTCCCTCTACACTACATTGTGTCAGGAACCTGAATCCCTTGGGCTCAATTGTTCAAAAACGAATAAATAGGTAGTATTGGTAGCCAGACGTGTACAGTATTCTTGATTTGGATCATTAGGTCATTGTTATATCGTGGGTCCTGGATCCTAGGATCTGTACCCTTCGGACCCCATGGCTGGAGCTGCTCCAAACATGACAGATAAATATTACAAATATACCACAAAAATACTGATAATTATCTCAATAAGCACTGGTTGAATCCTTGTATGGGTGGCAACGAGAAGGCAGTTGACCTAGTGTCAATCTCTTTCTGAAAAGGCATGAAAGCTGGTTTGGAGAAGCTTGCTACTCACAAAAGCATGCAAGATTTTTACTGTGGCTGGTTTTCCCCCTACTCATCACTTCTATCACTTTTGATGCAGAACGATAATCTTAGAATCAGAATCCAGTTGCAGAAGACGTCAACTGGAAGTGCTTTGTTTAAAGTTAAAAACCATATGACTTGACTGGCAACTCTACAACTACGTGGTGCAGTCACTAAAATCTTGGTAACTTATCAGCAATGCTAACCATTTTCATTTGGCATTGGCTTGGTATGAAAAATATGAAATTACACCGGTCATACATTAGATATTGGTAATAGCTGGTGCCATGGTTGAAAGCTGTCTTACCCAAGGCCAAAAGTTAAGACTCATGTTGGATGATGTAACAACTATCAGTTCATATGTAACCAGCACATGTTGTGCTTCAAATAAAGTTGTTTCAAGCGATTCAGTTTTCTGATTTTGCAGACCATTCAGTTTGGTGGTCAGGATGCTGTCTTCTGAATCAAAGGGTGTGCTGTCCATCTGGAGTAAATGTGTGGCCTCTATAAATGAGTTGTTCCTAGATGTATGATATGTATGTGAGGTGTAGCATGAACTCGCCTCTACAGGGAAATGCCAGGTAGTTCACAATTATACCCTTGTAGTGTCATATTGGGTAACGTTCAATTGGACTGGCAGAAAGTTTTACTGACACAGAAGAGAGAAATACATCCAGGGAGGAATTGAATCTGCGCCACCTACAACTTCCTGGTTGCTAATGCAGTGGGAAAACCTACTGAGCCACAACAGCAGCAACAAGTAATTGTAAAGGAAAGGTCTAGCAAATTTCTTCACCAGATATTCAGTAGAGTTGAAATTAAGACAGTCTATTATCATGCTTGTTTGCTTTGTCTTAATTTGTCATTACAATATCATTTTTATGATACATAAGGGCTATTTACAGCCCAGGATATGATTTCAAGGCCTCCAAAATGTTAACCCTGCATGGTGTAATCATAATCGTGTATCATAAAATGTCCATGGAAAGACACATTAAGCCAAAGCAAACTGAAGATAATAATCTAAACCCTGTTGTACTTTTTACTTTATTGAACATTTTTTTTTCTAATGGCGGGCACTGGACTTCTTCCTTATCCACTACTAGGCCAGAAGCGATTGTCACTACTTCCAATGTGTGGCACTAAGGACTTATCCTTGGCCACTACAAGGCCGGAAGTGATGGTCACTTGTGAAGGGACACCCAGAGGGTGGACCATCATTGCCCCTAACAAAGGATAGCACAAATTACATCCATCCCCTGATCCCGGATTCGAACCAGGAACCTTCTGATCCAGAGGTCAACACCTTGACCACTAGACCGATTGATCGGCACTTTATTGAACATCTGATAAAGGAATTTGCTAGATCTTTTCCTTATTACTTGTTGGGGTGCAACTCTTGCACATTGTGGCACTAACCTGTGAGCTGTAGGCAGTGTCACGTTCTTTTCCTCACAGTGTATTTCTTCTATGTCAGTAAAACTTTCCTTGTGCATATGACCTTTACTTGATATTATCTGGCCAAATATGGCTCTTGCACTTTAAATCCCAAAGCAACCATTGCTTGCTCTTTTGCACTTTATATTTGGTCTGCAGCATGATTAAAAATTCAGATGGTGCGTAAACACTTTTCCCGAGTTACATGTAAAGATACAAAAACATCTTTCTTAAACATGCAGAGGCTGTTAACACATTTTTTAGAAAATGTATATTGTGTTTACAAAACTAAATTACATAAAATTCTTGTGTTTTAAATGTTCTATTTGATAGCCCTTATTCTGAACTACCTTTCGACACCGTAATTTCCATGATAATAATGCCTTTTGAAGTGTCAGAAGAGGTATTCTATCCCATTCCTCCTGAACAGCTTTCCAGAGTCCTGTAAGAGTTTTGGGACGACATTTCGATAATGCAGATTTTAAAACTCCGAAAGCACAAAAATCCATTAGTGACACATCGTGAGATTTAGTAGGGATATCAGTGAAGGGTATGGCCATGATACCGTTTTTTTGTTCAATTTCTTTTAGGAAATTTACAGTGGATTTTGATGTGTAACTGCTAGCTTTGTTTTGATGGAGTTCCACAGATTGATGGCACTGTGGGTAAAGCGATGGCATTTCATTCAGAAAAATTGGCGATAAAATATGTTCCTGATAGTATTTGGAGTTAATCTTGACATTTTTTCTCACTCTCTTTATTTTTAACTCACCATTATATGAAAAACCAGCAACAATCATGAATCCCTTAGAAAAACTTTCTTTCGATTCTGTGAATTATGTACTTAAATTTTTTTCTCCCCTTTTATGATAATAAATGGCCTTTTTTTGCTGCAATTCTTTAAATACACCCATGATTCATCTATTGTGACAATTTTTTTCCATTTTTCTTTGGATAAGTGTTTCTCATATAGAATTCGACAGCGTGTTTTGCGTTCAGCGATATGCTTTGGAGAAAGACGATGCGCATTGCGTTTTTTCGCTTTCTTAAGATTTAAATCAACGTTTATCATTTTGTTTACAGTGGACACCGAGCATTTTAATGATTTTGCAACTGTCCTTTGACTAGGGGGATTTTCTTTTAACATTAAACAACGTACCTTTGCAATAGTCGAAGATGTCTGTTTCTTCCTTGGATACTTGTTTGGAATTTTTGTCCCACTTTAGGCTCCAATTTGATGTTTTTTCCTTTCTTGTTGACGATATTACCTATCGACGCTTTAGATATCACAAAACCATGACTCTCACATCGTTTTTGGATAACGGAATTTGAATATTTCCCTTCGGAAAGAGCATAAATATAGACTTCAAACCACTGATTCGTCAAAAACGCCATTGTGAATAAAAACAAACCTCTCAAGCCGCAGATGATAATTTTGACTTTTAAAAACATAGAGTACAACTGAAATTATTTCTTTTGCAGCAAACGATTTTTTATTACCACTAACCAAAATCGTCTAAAAAATGTGCGAACAGCCTCTGTAGCAAGCTCCATGAGCCAAAAAGAGAATAATCTACCACATAGTCTTGAAATTTGGCATACAGGTAATCTGTATAGTGACTAAATGGACTTTGAAGCCTGAATTTTAAAATTTAATCTAGAACATTTTAAACTAATTTATTGACATACTAATTTATTGACATTTTGAAACATCGACTAGTTTTAGAGTGTGACCGAGATTAGTTTCCGAGTGAGTCACCTAGAGACTAGTTTTGGTGTGTGTTACTTACAAACCTGTTATAAAGTGACTATTCCTGTGTATTGAAAAAGTGCCTAAGTTTCAATGTAATATAAATAAAAATTTTCATTTGTTTAATCGAATCCCAGTAAATGCGAAATAGAACACTTTTGTAAATGGCCTACAAGCAGTGAATGAATATTAGTTGACTGCAAGGAGGAAATATCAAAATGCCTTTACACAAGATTGTTAAAGGAGCAATCTCTGAATTGAATAAAGATATTTTTAGCTTTTTATACGATCTAGAAGGGGCTTAAGCCTCTCTGTAGTTGCGATCTTCATCTTTTATAAGTGCAAAATGAACTCTGATCTGCCGACCTACCGGTCTGGTGGTTAAGGTGTTAGCCTCTAGATCAGAAGGTTCCTAGTTATGGTGTAGAGGTGCCAGGTGCACCATAAGTCTGTTGTGGCCAAAAGTCCTCACATTGGGTTGGAGTGAAAGTTTGGAGTGTCGTGCCAGCTCAGGTGTTGCCTCGTCATCTGACCGTGGTTCAAAATTACTTGGTGTTGTCCTCTCTTCTTTCCCTTAGGGGATTGATCCCAGACCGTCGTTAATAGCCCATTGTGTTGCTCTTGTATGACATTAATTAAAAAATTACCTTACCTTACTGAACTCTGATCTACCGTGTAAAAATATGTACAGCATACTAAATATTTTATGTACTTTGTTTGATGATTATTAATTTTATTAAAATATTTTCCTATAGGAAATGAAAAGTATGCTCTACTCTGGAGTGGAACGGGCTCCATCTGCTGAAGGTGAGTTTGAAGTTTTGTTGCATTTAATTTTAATGTGTTCTTGAATTTTCAATAATTTCACACAAAACCATCTCATGGTTTTTTATTGTTTCTATTTAAAGTTTTTTTCCCATTTCAGTTGTGGAGCAAAACGATATTGTCCGGTATTATGCAAATTTTGATGAGGACTTTTTCCACCATTCTGAAAAAGAGCTTAGAAAAATCAATACTTTTTTTTCTGGTAAATTCCTTTGTATTTAAGTCTTAAGTGAGTTGTTTTAGGTTTTTTTTTTAGTATGTGGAATTTATGTATGGCTTCTTTACAGAAAAAATTGCTGAAGCAACACGTAAATCTGGTAATCTTAAAAGTGAGCTTCATAATGCGATTTCTAACGATGAGCGAGATGGCCTGGGAAGCGTTAAACGGTAATTTTTTTTTAGTTTATTTAAATTTATATCTATATTCTTGATATTTTGTAAAAATTTTGCCTTGTTGACGCTGATGTTTCGTTTAGGTTTGCTGTTAAAAAAGCCTTGAATCGTCAAGTGAAACGTAACGTTCAATATCGCAAAATGCATGAATTAAGACTGGCTTTTAGTGAATTTTATCTTAGCTTAATCCTCCTGCAGAATTACCAGAATTTGAATTTCACCGGCTTTCGTAAAATACTTAAAAAGCACGACAAGGTAAATATGCACTTTAATTTATTAATTTAAACTTAGCTTAAATACTTGTTTTAAAAATACTTTTTGGATGCTATATTTTAAAAGCAAATGCTGTCAATAAAATGTTGGTCCACTCTTTCTATGCAGCATCAATTTATTTTATACATGTAACTATATCTAAATTTAACCCCCTAAAGTATTATATTTATCAGAGATATGTCTCTTAATATTACCAAGGAGTTGTAAGTTCTAAACTCGATCCAACCAAAAACTGTCATGTATGTGGGGGGCTGGTGCATGTTACATTTATTGGCCTCAAATCTCCTAACATTGCTGTGATGTGGAAGTTTGGATAGGAGGGGCGAATTCATGTGTTGACCTCGTCATCTGACTAGTTCAAAAGGAAGAAGCCATCACTAATAGCCCATTGTGTTGCTCCAGTGCAACATTAATTCAACTCCCTACCCTTAACATTCTAGAACAACTTCCCCTTTTTTCCCCTTCTCTAGTCTTTCTTTAATATAGCGTCTCATACCCAATTCATGTCACCTCTTTAACCTTTTGAACTTTCCCACATTAGTAACTATGCCGACAAAAAGACCTGCTCACTCTAGTTTGTTTCCTCTTTCCGATCGCCAATGCATTCCACCACAACACTTTTTATTCATTCTTCCGTGAGCCTCTTAGAATTAAGAGCTCAGCCGTTCAAAATATCCTTTGTGATGACTTTGGAGCTCTTGACTTTCCTGGGGCCACCTCTGCTATATTGGACTGCAAGACTCCTCATGCCTGAGAAGACAATGGCGGGCTAGTTATTAAAAAAACCCACAACAATAAACCCCTTCGTGGACTATGATTTGTTACGATGTTACAGCTTGTCAACTCTACTGATAGATTTAATAAAAGATTTTCTTAGAATTTTCTGACAAGACATGTGAATTCGTAACCCAGCCAACACTGCATTAAGCCCCAATGAATTATCTCGTATGACTTCTTACACTACTCCTGTTATGACTGGGCTGCGGTAACTTAGTTGGAAGAACAACAGATTAGCAGCCAGAGGGTTATGATTTCAAAACTAGGTCCAGCCAAATACCATCATGCACATGGGGGCTGATGCACGTTAAATCTGTCGTGGCCTCAAATGTCCAATTGTTGGTGTGGAATTTTGGAGACTGGGGGTGCCAGCTCGGATATTGACCTCGTCATCTGACCTTGGTTCAAAATTATGAGACGTCCTTGGATCTTTTCCTTCTGGATTGATCCAGGACCATCACCAATTGCCAGTTGTGTTGTTGCAGTGCGACATTAATTTATACCTACTGTGATATCTGGCCGCTGTGGCGATCTTTTTAGGAGAGTTCTTGGCGACTAACCTCCCTGCGTGGAAGGGTTGCCATAGAGAAATTGACAGTCGGATATTTATCTCGGTTGAAAGAGGTTGTGTTTTTTTTTTTGAGGTGCGATGTACTGCACCGGATCAAATGATGTCTGTTTGTATCTGTCTTATAATCGTTTAATTAAATTGTTATTTTTTTTACAATCTCGTGCTTGGTTATTGGAAAGGAGGAACACCACACCTACCTACCATGATTGTGACTTTGATTTCTGTTATGACATGCATACAATGTGAATTTATTTAATTTTTGTTACATTATCTCCTAAATTATTTGTTATTTCAGTTATTAGGAACCGATGCAGGATCAAAGTGGAGGCAACAATGGGTTGATGTAGCACCTTTCTATGTAAACAAAGATATTGATAAACTAATCCATGACACAGAGGTTAGTATTGTATAATTGGTAGTGTAAGAAGCTAATTTTTCCTTGCATTTTTTATTGTTAGTGTGGGGTATGATTAGTGTGGGACTACATGGCTGTTTCACAGGCAATCTTTTGCTATTAGTTTTGAATCTTGACAACTAGGGCTATCTTTTCAAGCAAAAACATCTGTCGGGAGATGTTGACCAGAGCCTGGTCATCAGCTTTTGCACCCCTGGACAGATCACCCATCCAAATGCGCCAAAAGTTTTAGTTTCAACTTGAGTGTTGTAAAATTTTCTAAAAATTGTTTGGACATGGAGTAAAGACATATGATGATGATGTTCCATGGGATACTGTCCCGCTCATAGGCATACACTATGTTTAGGGTTGCAACAGCATTGCAGTTTTTATTGAATTAACAAAAATTACATTTTTAGTACTGAAGAGATAATGTACTATAGATAATGTGTTCCGCGGATTCCTCCTCGTTTCGTCCACATTTACACGTATTTGTTTTTTCAAAGAATCTGCTGGTACAGAGTAAAGATATATATCCATGGTGCTAGTTTCAAAGACATTCACAGTCATCTGACCATGGTTCAAAATTACAAGGTGTTGTCCTCGGATCTTTCCCTTAAGGGATTGATCCCAGACTGTTGTCAATAGCCCGTTGTGTTGCTCTAGTACGACGTTAATTTAAAAAAAATACCAATTACCAAAGACATTCACATTTATGAAACTTTGATATATATAATATATATATACATACATATACCAAAGTTATATTAGACTTGCGAAATGAGCAATCAAGCTCATCAGATTACTCATTGCGTTCTGCCCTCTTAATAGTTTTTGTATTGTCTTATAGAAGGAAATCGTTTGCAAGCTGAGTAATTATGGTGGCAGACTAACTGCATGTTTAGATAAACAAATCGTTTGTGAGCGTAAAGAGGAATTCTGCTGCCTTTTGCTGTAATTTATTGCTGAAATATTAGTTCTTCAGTAAGTCTTGACCTCTACTGGGGCACGATCTTTTGCACATGTTCATAATCTCCAGCATCCAAAGTTTAGGCAACTCTCGAAAAGTTTGAAGTCTTATTAACTCACTCTTATGACCAACGAAAATTAAGTGAAATTCTTGTGATTAATCCCATTCATTGAAAAAATGTTGTGGTTGCCAAAACTCACCAAGTTGGGGATTCATTTTTAATAAAAGGTTGCCATGTCAATAGTATTAAAAACTTTCATTTCATATTAAGAAAATGTTTTATTAATTCAAAATGTAAATTTTTTAGTGAGTTCAACCATTTGTTTCATTTATAATGTATTTAAATTTCATACATTTTGGGTTTCAGCTGATTCGTTTTGTATCAGGGCAACTAAAATTGCTACTTAAACAAGCTTTAGTAGAAGACTAATTTTGTTACTATTTCTAAAAATTTATGCTACTAAAGCTCCTTTGTCACAAGTACTTGGACTTGCAACCCTACACCTAGTCTTTGTCTAAATGGGCAAACTCTTTAACTATATTTCAAGTGTATTTTGAATTCAGTGAAATAAGACCAATATTTTTTCTTGCAACAAAAGTAGTTTTTGTTGTGAGAAGTTTTGCCTAGGACCCTAAATTTCCAAAAAATGTAAATTAGTAAAAGGGGGTGAGCTCAATTAAATTTTAATTAAGTATGAAGCTCCCATACTAACAATCTTATCAGAGTTAGAAAGGCCGCTTAGCCCAGTTGGAAGTACAGGGGAATGTGAGTTGGAAACTAGGTCCAATTAAATACAGTCTGGGACTGGTGTAGGTTAAATCTATGGTCTCAAATGTCCTTATGTTGGTGTGGAAGTTTGAAGAGTGGGGTTCCAGCTCAGGTGTTACCTCGTGATCTGTCCATGGTGTTGTCCTCAGATCTTTCACTTTGGGATTGATCATGGATCGTCACCAATAGCCTGTTCTATTGCTCTAGTTCAACGATAATTAATTACCTATCTATCAGAGTTAGAACTGTTTATCACTTCATTTTAAAAAATTCATTGTTAATATAAGTCATAAGTATGTTACGTAAAATAATATCTTAAATTTATTACATTTCATTCATTTTAAATATTTACACAAGTCTCACAATTTCGCAAGGCTGCGGTAATTCGGTTGGAAGAGTAGCAGATTCTCAACTGGAGGGTTTGAGAGTTCGAAACTCGATTCAACCTATGACCTTTGTGTATGTGGAAGCTGGTACAGGTTTCCCACGGGCCTTGAAAAGTACTTGAATTTCGTTTTCAAGGGCCCCGGAAAATACTTGAATTTGGTGCAAAATACTTGAAAGTCCTTGAATTTATTTTGAAAAATTTTAATCTGGAATTTTCTTGAGTATGAATCAGCTTGAAACACACGTGCCTCACAACGTGCTGAGAAGGCATGGTTTTAATCCAGTTCTGAAGAATACGCCAAATACACTTGTTCGTCAAGGCATGTTTATTTTCTTTGCTTACGGTCAGTGGGAATCTGTGTCAGTTCGAACATATAACATTAGTATAATAACTTAGCTACTTTACTTTTTCTTTTTAATACATTTTTCTTTCCCATAACATGTTTGAATATTGACTAGAAATATGTTTGGAATTGTTAAGTATGTGAATGGTAATGAAGAGGTTACATTATAGGAGAGGTTCTTCAAAAAAGTTGTCTACTAAAATGAGGGGTTACGGAGGAAATTTCTTCCATTTTACAATAGTCCTTGAAAAATTTTAAATGGGCCTTGAAAAGTCCTGGGAAGGCACTTGAATTTTTTTCCCACCAAAGAGTGGGAACCATGTGGTACATGTTAAATCTGTACATTGGCTTGGTGTGGAAGTTTGGAGAGTTGAATGCCATCTCAGGTGTGACCCTGTCATCTGATTAAAAATTACGAGGTTCCAATTACCCTTTGTTTTGCTCCTATGCTACATTAAATTAACTATCTTGTTACCTCAAATTTTCATTCTGAAGTTGTAATTATGTTGATTATGATTTTAAATGTGATTTCTTTTGTGCTTGTATATTATCTTGATGCTTCTTTTTGTCTGTTTAAAGAATATAGTTACAAGATACCTCGAAGGTGGGGATCGTCAAAAAGCTATGAAGAGGCTGCGAGTTCCTCCTCTAAATGACCAGGTATATCGTCTTTACTCCCTATTTTTTCTTTCATGAAAATTTATTCTTAATGTTGTTGAATAAGCAAATCATTATAACAGGTAAAAAATCAAGTTAAATATAGTTTTTTGTTGGAAAAAATCGATTTTGTTTTTCACCATTGAACGCTGTGCAGAGTAATTTTTCATCTGAATGTAAAAGTACCTTTCTCAAAGACAGCAACTTGAATTGACCTTATTCAATGAGAATTTTTTCCCACTGAGCAATTTTCAAAGTCACACGAGGCTAGGTCTGGAGAACAGGGTGGCCATCCACTTCTTTAAATAAAAATGTTTTATCACATCACAGAACTAATTGTTTTTCCATTATTGTGACATCTGCTCCAATGCTTGCTTCCAATGTCTGTAGAACGCTGACTAAGTGTCACATCTGGCTGAAATTTGGCCTGAGCTCGTTCGAAGCATGGCACCTAACAGCTATGAAATCACCAAATTATTCTATAATTTCATAGAAATTTACCAAACATATCAGACATCCCTCGTACTATGTTATTAGAACCATCCCCTCACCTTGGTTTTCTAAACATGGAAGAACTTTAAGCACGCAGACCCTGTTATCCCTTCTTTTCATAATGGTGGAAATTTCCATCATAACATTGATTGCCCAAAAATTATATAAAAGAACAAATTCACTTTAAGTTGATCGTATCTGGATACCTTTTTAATGTCCATTGCATAAAAAAAAACATAGCTGTCAAAAATAAGCAAGTGTCACTATCAGTAAAACGAGCTTGAAGTTGTCATTCCGCTGTTTGTTGTAGTTGCAATAAATGTATGATTTCGTTTTTAATTTTGTTTTATTATATTTGAGTTTCTATTACTTAAAAAAAAAATGAGTGGAAGAAAGGTTTGTAACATGTGTTTCTGTTATTTTTAGAGCAATTTCTGAAAAAGTTTGCGTTTAATTTAAAAAATACCACACGATACCATCATATTGTGTTTTGCTAAATTTATACTATAAATATATACTAAGATTTTTTTAAACCATTTTTCCTTTAATTTTGAACATGAATTATATCACCTTGATTTATTTCACCAATAAAGAAAAAATCATGCAAAGAAGGGTTAAATGATTCTGGTAAATTTTTTACATCATTGATGGGTTGAATCTTGCTAAAATTACGATAATCTTTTAAAGCATTACGAATAGTATGCAATTGAAAAAACAAGTTTTATTTACAACTTTAATCAAAATTCTTTGTTTATTTTCTGTAAGTAACTGGCAATTTATAAAACTATAATCTTAAGGTGCTTTTGAAGGGAAGAATATCATATTATTTATTTTGAATATTTATCTGTAATATTTGAATTTAAGCTTTTCCATTTTTCTTCAACCCAAATTTATTTTGATTTCTTATTTATTGAAGTATAAGGGTCTTTCGAAGCACTGCACTATGCAGAAAAAAAGAAAGGTTTATTTGTAAATTTGCCTGTCCTGTATTTATGATTCATGCCTTTGATTCCTTTAGCAATCTCCTTGGGTAACTTTTAAAGTTGGTGTATTTTCTGGTGCCTTTGCTGTTCTAGTCTGTGCTGTTATAATATCAGGTAAGTTAGTTTAAAAGTGATTTCGAAAATGATGATTTGGTATATCAAGAAAGACTTAATTAAATATGCTAATTGTTTTATATAAAGTCTATACAATGCCCTTTTATGGAAAATTACTATTAAACAAACATCTTTTTCTGACAAATTATTTGAATGATATTCTTTTGCAGGAAAAAGGAAAGCTTAAGATGCATGTACAATTCGATACAATGTCTGTACTTTTAAATACATTTTGTCTATGTATTAACCCTTTGACCGTCCTAAATATTTTAGTATACTTCTTTGAAACGTCCCCTCTGTAGCTAAAGAATGAGCGCACATTGATAGAAGAAAACTTTTCGGACTGCACGAAAACCGGCCATGCAGTCTTTTCCATCCCCCTGTGCCTATTGATCCGTATAACAACAGGGGTCAATCTTCCCCACTTCCCCTTCAGGGTTAGGGCTCGGTAGGGCCATTCAAAGTCATAAATTAGTCTACTGAGAGGAGTATTTGCTGTCTTGAGGCTTTTCACATGAGAACATTTCGGGTTTCTCTAAATCAGTTGTACTTGCTGCTTGTAATGTTCCAAACGTAGGCACTAAAGGTTTTTGTCAAACATTTTCTTTTTGAAAGGTCTAGCAACTCGAGGGAAGAGCATTGCGCAGGAAATTCGAATATACTTTATTAATATTTTCCTGTTTGAACAAGTATTGATGGTTTAGTAAAATGTGATGAAGCATTTTTTGGTTCCTCCAATATACTAGTGAAATCTACAGTTGAATTGCTCAAACAAAAATGTTTTATCATCATATTTATCAGAGGGTTATTGAACTTGTCATGGATTCCGGTTCGGACTATTCTGACAGAGAGGATTTAATTTCATCTTCTGAAGATGATAATTCTTCAACGAAAAGTGAATCTGACGATGATACTCTAAATGCTGCTCACAATTGGTGTCCCATTGATATACAATGCATCTACTCCTGCTCCTCCGAATTTTCAATTTACTTCAACTCCTGGAATAAGTCCTTCGATAAAGATTTTGCTTGGAAACACATATGATCCGATGATGTTTTTTAGCATATTTTTTAATGAGAAAATCATGAATTTCATCATGGAAGAAACTAATAGATATTAGGGATGCGACATCGATAGCAAAACATCGATGTTCAAAATTAAAACATCGATGTTGATAATACATCGACCCAAAAACATCGATGTTTTTAAAATTCAGTGTATTTAAACTTGTTTCCCCATTTCTTAAAACTGGTTTAGCAACTAGTGATGCGACATCGGCTCCAATACATCGATGTTTTTTTCTAAAACATCAATGTTTAGAAAACATGGACATTGATGTCACATCCCTACTTTTCAGACCCTTCATCCTTGGTCTCTTTGATCTAAAAGTATGTTCAATTTGCTGATTATAAAAATTATGCTACTTGGTTATTTTTAAAATGGTAATTTTTTCATTTAAAAATAAAACATCGACACAGCGTAAAAACATTGACAATTTTAAACATCGATGTTACCAAAACATCGATGTTAAATACATCGATGTTTTAAAAAAAACATTGATGTTTTGAAAACATTGACATCGATGTCGCATCCCTAATAGATATGCGGAAGATTTTTTCAACAAGTCCGATCTGACACCATCATCAAGAAAATTAAATTGGAAAAATACGGACATCAAAGAACTAAATTTATTCTTTGATTTACTTTTACTTCAAGGAATAGTGTCAAAATCAGTACAAGAATGGTACTGGAGTAAAAGACCGATTTTAAGCACTCCCTTTTTTGGACAAATCATGAGTGAGAAAAGATATAGCTTGCTAATGAAATTTCTGCATTTTGAGGATTCGTATAAATTTAACAAAAAAACGCATCAAAATCCAAAGTTAAGAAGAAAAAAAATGTTTTCATGAAATGCTGGTTCAAAAATTTAAAACCGCTTATACACCTAACCAATCTGTGGCGATAGACGAATCTTTGTTTGCTTTCAAGGGCTCGCTTGGATGGAAACAATACATTGGTGTAAAGGCGGCTGGTTCACCTTAAATCTGTGGAGGCCGTCATCACGTTGGATTGGTGTGGAAGTTTGGAGAGTGGGGTGCCAGCCCAGGTGTTGCTTCGTCATCTGACCGTGGTTCAAAATTACGAGGTGTTGTCCTCGGATCTTTCCCTTAAGAAATTGATCCCGGACCATTGTCAATAGCCCGTCGTGCTGCTCTAGTACGTCGTTAATTACAAATTACCATTTTTAACAGCTGTATTGACGAAGCCTTAATAAAATTTAAGGGTCGAGGGGAGCATAGTCCAATATATGCCCTTAAAACAGGCTAAACAAGATTTGAAAATGTGGCTCCTTTGTTCATCAAAATCCGGCTATGTTTTAAATTTTGAACTATATGCTGGAAAGATGAGTAATATTCCAATGTTCCCGAAAGGACTTGAATAAGATGTGGTCACGTATTTGATAAATACTCTGAAGAATAAAGGCCACAATATATATTTGACCGTTTTTCCTATTATTATAAATTAAAAAAAAAAAGGGACATCATGGTTGCGAGACACTGAACGTAAACAGAAAGCATTTGCTCACTAACATCAAGGCCTTAAACTTTCTGAGGAAAAAAATATATAAAGCTTTTCCAAAGCAAAACTAATTCCAGCTTACTTAGCACGACGTGGATGGACAAAAAAAGTGTTTTTATGCTATTCCCAAACTCAAGAATGAAACAGGTCTTGTGCAAAGAAAGCAAAATTATGTTAAGAAGACCCAGCACCTTAAAAATTAATCCGTTTTCAAAATATTCAAGAATTTTTAAAGTGTATCTTCTTTTTTAATTTTTATGATATAAGCTTCAATTTTTTTTATAATATTCCTTTAACTTAAACTAAATTTACAGATATGGAATTGAAGATACATTGAATAAATCTTGAACTAAAAAATAAAACCTGAAACGCTACTTAAAATATCACAAAAAACGTCACTTTACTGCACATTTATATATTTTTAAAATATTCTACTCGTAATAACTAGAAATGCATACCTGTATTTCATAACAAGATACTATCTATCATGTAAAAAAAAATTTGAAGTCAATTGATTGGAAATTAAAAAAGCCTTTGCATTTTGAATTAAAAGATAAACACAAAAAATAAAGTTGGAGAAAAAGTAGTTTAAAGTTTTAAAATTAAAATTATGGTATAAAATTATAAAAAATATAATTCAAATTTTTTCTATAGCTACTTTCTACATATAAGTGAAGTGTAAAACTTCCGTGGACCATAAGTGATCCCTTCTTTTTTTAAGAGCCTATTCCTTTGTTCTGATTGCTGTTTTCACTAATTTTCGAATATTTTAAATTTAGTACTTCAGCTGTTCATTCTCTGATAGTTTTTTCAAGCATTAATTATCTGTCCACGTTAGAATCTCGGATCATAACCTAATCCCAACAGATTTCTGAATAGTTGAAAGTACCCCTATAACTCACAAACTACTTCTGATGTGGCCATTTCGACACGTTTCTTTGACACAAAATTCTCATTTGGACACTTTGACCAAATCATGTTGTATAGATTGTTTTTTGTCATGGAACTTGGAACATCCTTCTAAAAGTTAATTAGAAGCAAAGCGCTGGTATATTTAATACTTATTATTAAGTGTTTTTGCATCCCCATCCGAAAGTGAAGTTGTATATATATATATATACCTTCCTACTTCTATACCTTCAGAGCTCTGTCGTTTATTTTTAGGTATAGTTAATAATAACGCATAAACCAACAGAAAAAGAAACAACAGAATAACAAATATCAAAAAGAAAATCAAATCTAAACCCTTCTTTTTCTCAAATTATCGCTATAATTTACTTGTACAGCGCTAATACTGATGTAAATAAAAAAGCCAGGATATCAGTAACAGTACGAAGAAACGTTCCATCTTCTAAGCTATTTCATTTATTCAATCGTAAATAAATATTGAGGCTCTGCAGACGTACAAATGCGGTTAGTTTCGCTTTCAAAACACTGATTGCACAGGTGCAGTCTCACAAAATTCCTTATAACTTTAAAAAAAATACAAGAATCAGTCTGATTTTCTAGGACAACATTTTAAGCAGTATAAGGCAACTTTTGAAGCAAGCTAATTTTTTCTGTATTTTTGTCATTTTTAAGGTGCTAGATCCTCTTAAAAGAGATAAAGTTTGCCCTATCGCTTTTATGAAGTACAATAAGCATATGGGTGGAGTGGATTTAGCTGACAAAAAGAGGAAATATTACACTACTTCAAGAAAATCCTCAGAATGGTGGAAAGTATTTATTTCACTTCCTTCTTGATACAGCTGTCAATAATGCGTATATTTTGCATCATTTTAGAAGCACGCCGGTCCCTGAGAGGAACAATTCTCTTTATGATTTTAAATTGGAATTAATCTCCGATATAGACAAAAAGTATTCGACTGGAAAAAGAAAAAAAAAACACATTCATTTCTTCCATCCCACACATACATAAGAGGAGCAAAATAGATGTCCGAAAAGGAAAGTGTGTTCAATGCCGAGAAAACGAAATAAAAACGTCTTCTAACAGATATGTAGTGTGCACATGGAAGTGCGAAATTTGTATTATCTGAACCTATAAATTAAGCATAAGCTATTGAGCATAAACCAATGACCTTCTGTAAAAAAAAGGATTTTTAAAGTTGAAAAAAAATCCTATCTTCCATTTTCAATTTGGATGACTCGAGTCTAAAAATTGGCACCATTCACTCTTCTTCGAAAGCCCTGCAGAAGAATGGGGAAAGACGCGTTTAATGGATCCAGGCGTCTCGTTGTGAATCCGACAACATTCTTTTCCCCTGTGCCCGTAACCACAAAACGACCTTATCGCAGCTGACCCGCTCCCTTATTGTGAGCGAGGGGGAAAGCACTAGCGATATTCTACGTCGGAGCCGGTTGTCGGGAAGTAAACTGAGAGCAACTTTCTATGCCGCAGCCGGTCTTACAGTAGCAATCGAAGAACGACTTTCTGCGACGGAGCCGGTTGAAGAACAGTCATCGGAGAGCGACTTTCTACGTTCCAGCCGGTCGAAGGGTTAAGCAACTGCTTTTACTGTTACATTCATATATGCTTTGTGTTTTGTTAAGATTGGATTGTTTTTATCATACAAACATTTCTATTAATCAGATTTCAAGTTTCTCTTTTTAATATAATGAAAATATGAATAATTTTGCATCAGAATGATGTTAGCATTTCAATGTCAAATGCACTGTATTCAGTTTTAACATGTAGTTCAAAGACTCTTGTCTGTATCAGATATGGATCTGTAGATCAATATTGGTTTTTATAATGCTACTACAGTGAGCCAACAAATGACCCCCAGGTGTCCATATGTACAAAGGTGATTGATGTGAGCCAGAAACCATAACATAGACTCCATTTGTGGGAACTTGTCAGTATTCAACCATCCTCAGTTTAACGAATAGACTTGCCCAAACCCTTATGACTCAACTGCAAACTTGCCATAGCCTAACTGCTCCTTAAAGTTAGTACATAAATCAGATGTAACTTGAATCGTGAACACAAATAATGAACCAATTCCAAACAATGAAATCATGGAACATGGGTGGTTAACCCTATTTCTCCTTTGTCTCGAAAAGCTAGATGATTAATCCAAAAGCTGATTTGTTGGCACATGAAAAAAGCATTAGAGAACACTTAATGGTTTTAATAATAACCATCAAGATATATATTGAGGTAATATCTTCAATGTCAGGGCAAAAGCAGTTCAGTCTGACTTTTGATGGATTCAAAAAATTAAATTGCAACATTATAATTTAAAAAATATATGCTTTAAATTAAAACTAAATGAATATACAAATCTAAATTACAATTATTTGTCTCATGGCATACTCTTTTTCTTCCTGAGTATTTGAGAGAGGAATATTCAAATTAATGTTCTGAGAAGTAGCAATTTTGACAACCTCTTTTGTCTCTTCCACGGAAGATGTATAATATTGGATACAAACCTAGAGCTCCATAAGTATAAGTTAAGAATGTTGGCACAGGGGTGACAAAAACCCAACAAACCTGTTAAGAATTTAGATGTGACTACTTCCAGTGTTCCAGCAAGTCCCCCATACCATCACCCTTCTCCCAGAACCAAAGGGATGGGAAAATTTCGGAGAGTCAAAAAGTTTTGTTCTGCATGTATGGTTCTTGTTGAATAATTATACATAATTTTGTCCACGTTGCTCATTCTATTACTATAGGTCATGCTAAACCTTATTATGGACTGAATTGTGATTTCTCTTGTAGCTGTGTTTACAAATGCTCCAGATAACTGGCGTATAGCAGTACGACTCTACAGGGGTAGCTTATTAGTCATTCTTTTCCTGTTTCTTATTGGAATCAACGTGTACGGCTGGCGTACGTCTGGGGTCAATCATGTATTAATCTTTGAACTTGATCCCAGAAATCACCTTTCTGAGCAGCATTTAATGGAGGTATTGATACATTTTTATTAGAATTAATATGTTTTCTTAGTGGATGTGTTAAAATTATTCTTAATCCTCCTGAGGGTTGTCTTGACAAGGTATATCTTGTCATTAGCAAAACTGAGGGAATATTGATGGATGATATATCTTGCCATCAGAAAAACTGATCACAATTTGATCATGTCATCATACAAAAATCAGCAATATCTTGATGACAGGATCGTATCAGATCTAGATGGATAAGATATCTCTTTGAAGTCGTTTGGAGCGTTCCAAACAGCGATCCTGATTCCAGTTTGGAGGGTTTTCTGTTTGGCACACCTGAAGTATTTGATGAGTCATATGTTTGGGTGTCCAAAAACATTAAAGGGGTGTATATGAGCTGAATTTTCCAAGCTGAGTTCGTGTATGCCACTTGGAGGGTTGAGAGATACGAAGCAAAGTTTTTATTTATGGTGGATTTTTCATGTATGTTTATTTTTGTTTTCGTGCAAATAATTTAAGCTCATCACCACTAAAAAATCTTTTGTTCATTAAAAATTCAGGTCTTTGCTATAAAAACTTTTTGTGGCAATGCTTTTGGAGCAGATTTTGGGCAGCTTTTTTTGTTACCAAGGAAGAATGTCCTAAGAAAACACAGTATGAAAGCTTGGCAGAAATATTTAAAAACAAAAATAATTTAAAAGAAAAAATACACACAACTGATTTTTCTTTCCTCTACAAGCTTAGTATTTACTTACTAAATAATTAAAATGAAAATATACTTTTTCTGAAATATTGTTATAGAAGTTAAATAATTTATTAGTTTTAAGTCTAATGGAACTAGACTAAGTAATATGAATGCTACATGCTATGTATGTAAAACATCATATTAATTCTAGCAAACTAGGTTTTTTTTTTAGCATGATAAAATAAAAATTATGATGATTTACAAAAATTAATACAAGTGTTACAAATAATCGTGAGGTTTCCATAGTTCTCATGCCGACCAACCGGTCTGGTGGTTAAGGTGTTAGCCTCTAGATCGGAAGGTTCCTGGTTCAAATCCGGGTCAGGACATGGATGTTTGTAAGCGTATGGTGTAGAGGCGGCTGGTGCACCTTAAATCTGTCGTCGCCGAAAGTCCTCGCATTGGATTGGTGTGGAAGTTTGGCAAGTGGGTTGCCAGCTGAGGTGTTGGTTTGTCATCTGACCATGGTTCAAAATTACGAGGTGGTGTCCTCGAATCTTTTCTTAAGGGATTGATCTTGAACCGTCGTCAATAGCCCGTTGTGTTGCTCCAGTACGAAGTTAATTACCAAGTACCATAGTTCTCATAAAACATGGTTGCCTTTGTCTACCACAACTCCTTACATAAAGCATGGCTAAAGTATTTCTACAAAAAGTTTTTATATCAAAACTGTACCAAAATTCATTTAAAAACAGATTCCAGCTCTCTGTTTATAGATTAGCAACCAAATCCAATTGTTTATTATTAACTATTAATTTCTTATAAGTTAAAATATTTTTGTTTTGCATGAAATTGTTTCTGAATTTTAATTGCAAGATTTTACTGTATTTTTATTTATTTCCATAACTATGCAAAAATTATTTTTCATTTGATTTATTTCCTCAGATAGCAGCTATCTCCAGTGTGATGTGGGCTTTAAGTGTTCTGGCCTTTTTCTTCAGTGATGCTCTATCCATTCCTGCATATGCAAATCCTCTCATGCTAGTATTACTGCTCCTTGCATTCCTTTTCAACCCAACCCGAACTATGAGACACCATGCAAGATTTTGGTTGCTACGAGTCCTGGTAAGATGCATGTTTATTCACAAAGTTTTGATTTTTCAGAAGAATTTTTAAGTACAGATACTCCTAACCGAACAACCTGCCTGTTTAATGACCATTTGGGCTTAGGACAAACTCTTGTGAGAGAGGAATGTCTTTTCTCATCATGATCCACTCACTGGCAAAATTGGAGCAGGTGGTAACAGAACCTGCAAAATCAGGGAATTCTTAGGGAACTTTTTAATTCTGGAAAGATCAGGAAAAAAACGTCAAGAGACTCCTCTTCTGCAAAGTGTTCCTCTTACGGGCCTCAAGGTATCTAGATTAGATTCTTGTTAGGTAAACTAAGCCCCTGGGGTGACGCAAATACAGTGAAACACACAGATGCCTGATTTTTATATTGAAAAGACTAAGTGTGGTGGATCCTTTCTCTTATGTAAGCTCATGTACTATTCTCCAATTGTGTTTTCATGTTGTGTAATGCAAGGGTAGAAGGAGCTGAGGCCAAGTTAGTCAAGGGAAACAGGGCCCTTGGAAACAGTGACACGGACACAAGAGCGCAATGGGGGTGAAGTTTTTCTTTTTATTTCTTTCTACCAATGGGATTTCAACTAAGTGTTAATGGGACTACGGGCAAGGCTCCTCCAGTTCCCGAAGACTCCTGCGTCAATTGTGTTTAGTAGGGGCCCCCAATCAGGGTCTCCACAATGCTGTAAATCAAGAGGGCTTGCACTCCTCACTTACCCGTGGGCGACCTTGTTAACCTTCCACTTGACATGTCAAAAGGTCTCCGGCGGTGACAAAAATGACAAAAACAAAATTTATCAGGAAAATTCTAGATTAAAAAAAAAATTGGAGAAATTTGCTAACTTAAACGCCAACTATTATTCGATCCTATTTAGCGATGCGGTCGTATTTAGGATGGTGGTCCTATTTAGAGATGCGCGATTACGAGTACTTTTGACAATTGAATAAATTGTATTCGGCAAAATTGTAATTCAAATAAAGAACACTGCCGTCGTAATTATTGAACACTGCGAAAACCGCCGCCCCCGTTTCCCGTCGCTGTGAGGCCGGCAATACAACTTGTGGTATACAATGTGAAATTTGTGTAACTAATAATGTTTTTTTTGTGTGCATTATATTAATGTTTTTTTGCTTGCAATTACAGTTTTGTAGAATTTTTTATGTATATTTGCATTTGATTTTGATGTATCTCTACTATAATAAAAGGAAGTGTTTGTTTGTCTGTTTGGAGCCGCAAAGTCATGACGATTCTATGGCACTAACAGCAATGAGATTTGGCATGCAAGTAGTCCAAATTGTTTACAATTTTTGGGTCGCTGCAAATTTTTAAAATTTGATCTAGAAGATTTTTAAATGAATTTAATAGTTTTATTCTCTACCTGGTTCTTCAAATGCGGAGGACTTTTCTATTCACGTGATTTTGCAGTCAGGCCTTGGAACCATGCCAAGTTTTTTCATCCGACATCTATATTCGAGGGATAATGAACATGTGATGTGGGTAGCTTCACCACAGACAACTTTACAGAAGACCAAGATCATTGACTGATGCAGACACGGAATAAAGGGGGATGAAATGTATCACCGTGATCACCAGACCTCGCACCACTAGATATTTTTTTTGTGGGGTTTTCTTAAGAATAAAGTTTATGGTACAAAACCTGCAATCATTGATGAATTGAAGGTAGCCATTGAATTAAATGTTTTTAAATGTGCAATTCCATAGCTTCACGATGCCAGCGCTGTGTAGATCAAAATGGTCATCAATTTGAAAATATGATCTTGGTACATAAAAATACGATTTTTAGTATTTTCCTGCTAATGCCAGCTAAGAATACAATGTAATCTCTTAGAACTCAGATTTATTTGTGAGAAACACTTAACTAAATAACGTTTAGGGAATAGAAATTTTCCCTATCCACTTTGTAAGTATGTATGTATTCCAGTAACTTTTGATAAGGATTGCTTTTATTATCACAGTGTGGCATCTACTATATAGCGTAATTTAAGAATTGTATTGATTTTAAGTTTTAAAATAGTTTTTTGCTGTTTACTGCAGCAATTACCTTTACTATATATGCAAAGAAATTTTAAAGGGTCTGTGTTTGTATTTATAATGATTAAATCGCATAGCATCGTAATGTTATACAAGAAAATATTTTTCTTGACACCAATTTTCAAATTTTATGTTCTATTTACTGTTAATCTTTGAAGGCATTACTGTTTTTGATTATATTTATATGTACCTTATACATAAAATTTCTCTTTCCAAGTTATCTTCCAATTTTCTGTTAGTTTCTAAAGAAATTTATAATGTCATTTTGTAGGGTCGCATAATTGCAGCTCCATTTTTTCATGTTGGATTTGCTGACTTTTGGCTGGCTGATCAACTGAATAGTTTGGTTCCTGTTTTGGTCGATTTCCAGTATTTTGTCTGTTTTTATGTAACTAGTGTGAATTGGGAAGTTAATACAGGTAATTTATAATATCCTTCATTTGATATACTTTATAAAAAGAAAGCCATTGGCTTGTGAATCAATTAAATTTAAGTTGTTCCTACCAAACAAATATATATATATGTATGTATATATATATATATATATATATATATATATATATATATATATATATATATATATATATATATATATATATATATATATATGGTTGGTCTGGGTTTTGTGCTGACAGTCCTTTTGGATAAGTATTCAATAACTCACAAATAGATTACCAGTTTAATCTTTATTTCTCATAAAAACTCTAGCGCTGGTGTGGGACACTCAACCACCCGACGCTCTCAAGGGACGCTAACTCCCACAAAAAAAACAATAACAAAATCCCCCGTACAGGGATGGGTACTGCCATCTGGTGGGCCACAACATACCGCCCGGCGTTGAATGTACCGATTCAATGATCTCTTAATACAATTAAACAATATTAAATTATATTCCAACATAATATTCTCAAAGTAAAAACTCATGAATCATACATTAATGTAATAATCACTAAATAATTAAAATGGACTGTAAATACACTTGAATATCAACAATTACTCACATACATATCACAATCAATAATGGATTAATATTAGAAATTAACTCAACAATTGCCTTTACTCAACATTTATAGGCAATAAGCAAAGTTTAGATATTGGTCTTTTAAAGAAGCCCAATTTAGTTTTTACATTGCAAACACGTACTTTTCCATCCTTACCATAAAATACCTCAGATATTCTACCAAGTATCCAATTTGCAGTGGGCACGTTATCTTCTTTGATCAAGACCATTTCTCCAATCTTTAGATTATCCTTAACAACTATCCATTTTGACCTATTTTGTAGGTGGCTCAAATAAGTGTTGCTCCACCGTTTCCAAATCAGCTGTACGAATTTGGTCACTCTTTGCCATAATTTTAATCTATTGTCATTCATATCAGTTTGATTCGGCTCTATTAAAGAATTGATTGGCCTACCAATCAAAAAATGACCTGGGGTCAAAACTTCTAAGTCGTCAATGTCAGACGTTAGGGGTGTCAATGGGCGGGAATTTAAAATTCCTTCAATTTGGGTAGTTACTGTTAGGAACTGCTCAAATGTCAATTGAGTTTTGCCTACAACACGCTTAAAATGAAATTTAAAGCTTTTAACACCGCTTTCCCAAATTCCTCCGAAATTGGGAGCTCTGGGCGGAAGAAATTTCCATTCAATTGTTTCGGAAGTAAGGTATCCTGCCAAATCCTTACTTGGTTCAGTTACCAACTTCATCAGCTTTTTTAACTCAGAGTTTGCACCTGTAAAGTTTGTGGCATTGTCACTAAAGAGTTTTGAACTTTTACCTCTTCGTGCAAAGAATCGTTTCAATGTAGCAATAAAAGCTGCAGACGTTAAGTCTGTTACCAGGTCCAAATGAACCGCCTTTGTAACCATACATACAAATATGCATACATAAATTTTTTGTAAGGTACCTTTCCTTTGGTTTTTATATTTAATCCAGAAGGGTCCACAAAAATCAACACCAGTAGAATTAAATGTAAAATCTACAGTGATTCTTTCTTTAGGAAGATCACCCATTATTTGTTGTGCTGGAATTGGTTTGCTTTTAAAACAAGTAACACACTCGTGGACAATTTTCTTACAAATATTTCGACCATTTAATGGCCAAAACTTGTTACGAACATTATATAGTAATGACTGTGGACCACAATGGAAATTAACCTTATGATAATGATTTACAATTATACATGTTAGCTTATTATTTGAGGGTAACAACAAGGGAAACTTTTTATCAAATTTTAAATTTGAATGACCGAGTCTACCACCAACTCGTAATAAACCATGTTTATCAATAAATGGGTGGAGTTGCTTTATCTTACTACCTTTCTCCACCTCACCTTTAAACTTAATGTCCCTTATTTCCTTTGAGAAATACTGGCCTTGACACTCCTTGACCAGTAATGCCTCTGCATGCTGGATTTCTTCCACATTTAGAGGACCTGTCCTCTTCTGATCCGGATGCCTTGCATTAGAAGTGAATCTGAAAACATAGCTTAATACTCGAACTATATTACTATATCTGCTACTAACATTTAACAAGTGATCAAAAACTGTACTAGAAATCGTTGTATTAATTAAACAATTTTCAATAACCCTATCAGTTTTTAGTTCAGATGTATAGTGTTCGCTGCAATCACCAGGAATTGTTTTGTAATCACAAGGAATTGTGTCACTTTGTAAATACCTAGGACCACTCCACCAGAGGTCATTATGAATAATTTTTTCCGGTTCCAAGCCCCGGGAAATCAGGTCCGCTGGATTGTCAGCTGAAGAAACGTGATGCCACTGATCAGCTGACGACATCTCCTGGATAGCTGCTACCCGATTTGCAACGAAAGTCTTGAGGCTTAGCGTCTCTGAACGAATCCAAGCCAAGACTATAGTTGAATCAGACCACAAATATATGTTCTTTACTTCTAGCTTCATTGAAGTAAGAATACGTGTCACTAACTTGGCAAGCAACACTGCACCACACAATTCAAGGCGAGGAATTGTTGTACGCCTGATGGGGGCAACACGTGACTTGCTGGCAATCAATCTAACTGCGATTTCTCCAGATGAACTGATGGTTTTAAGATATACCACGCATCCATAACAGTTCTCTGAGGCATCAGAGAACCCATGAAGTTCTATAGTTACCGCATCTTTCAGAAGTATACACCTGCTAACTTCTAAATTGTTGACTAATGATAGCGACTGGACTAATTTCCTCCAGATCTTCTCTTCTTTCTCGGGAAGAACATCGTCCCAACCTATTTTTAGAAGCCACAATTTCTGTACAAAAATCTTGGCTTTTGATATTACAGGTCCAAGAAGTCCCAGGGGGTCAAAAATACGAGCTATCGTAGCCAGTACCGAACGCTTGGTACAACTGTCATCACTTATTTTGACTTTAAAAAAGAATGAATCAGTTCTCGGGTTCCATGAAACGCCTAAAGTCTTAACTTCGTCAGGTAAGTTGAAGGAAAACTCTCCATCTTCATGGAACAAAAGATCTCGATCGCTAGCACACCATTTGTGGAGTTTCATGCCAGCTTTTCCTAAAATCTCGGAAAGTTGATGCTGAATATCCTTAGCAGCACTCAGTGTCTCTGCGCCTGACAGGACATCATCCATGTAGAAGTCGTTCATGAGTATAGGCACTGCTAGGGGGAAGTTCTCTGCTTCGTCTAAAGCTAATTGCTGCAATGTTTGTGTTGCCAGGTTTGGAGAACTAACCGCGCCATAAGTGACTGTATTCAATTCGTAAGTTCTGATTGGGGCATTGTAATCATTCTTCCACAAAATTCGTTGGAGTTTTCTTTGGCTAGGGTGTATCCAAATCATACGGAACATCTTCTCAATATCAGCTGTGAACGCAAAGGGATGTTTTCGAAACCTAACCATTATTGAGAAGAGATCGTCCTGAATGACACCTCCGCTGTATTGGAGAGAGTTCAACGAATTTCCCTTCGTCGTCAAGCTACTTGCATTGAAAACGACACGAAGGCGACTGGTAGTTTTCTCTGGCCTATAGACCCCAAGATGAGGAATGTAATACGTCCCCTCTTGCTCCTCAAAATCGCCTATCTCTTTCATGTGCCCCATTTCCTCGTATTCATTTAAAAAATCTCTATATAATTTTAGATAATCGTTATCCCTCCCAAGGCGATTCCATAATGAATTTAACCTTTTAATTGCAATATCTTTAGATTTCCCCAAAATTATTGGATCATCTTTTAACGGCATTTTAACGATATATCGTCCCGTTTCATCTCTCAAATGGTTTTGCTTGAAATGATCATTGCAAATTAAAGTTTCCTTACTTTTAGGAATTTCATTTTCAACATTCTCTATCGCCCAAAATTTTGACATAACCTCATCTAAGTTACTTGTATCCCTTATTAGACCACAATGTAAACCACTAGCATGTGCAACTGAAACACTACCTCCAATCACATACCCAAAAACAGTATTTTGAAGTACCAATTTAGAATCTGGGGGATATATTTGTCCCGGTTTCAATAACTCGTAATAAATCTCTGCTCCAAGTAATAAGTCAATTCGACCTGGTACATTGAATCTCTCATCTGCTAACTCTACATTATTCAGACCTATGCAATTAATTTTAAGGAGTTTAGCAGGTGTTATATTTGTAATTTTCTTAACAACCAGAAAATCCAAATCTCGTTTATAACTTTCCGACTCATTTAATAACTGAGCAGACATTTTAGAATTAATAGTCATATTTGTATCACTTAATCCAGATACCACAATGTTGATCTTATCCTTTTTCAAACCTAATCTTTCCACACAGCTTGAAGTGACAAAATGACTTATTGATCCCACATCTAAAAGCGCCCTAACTGGAAATTTATTTCCATATTCATCTTTCAAATAACAAAGTGCAGTGGATAACAGCACTGTCTGACTGTTGTCTCCAACGTAACTAGTACCTGCAAATATCTTTTCCTCACTATTTTGACTTGGGACAAACTCTGCAGCTGCTACAGATGGGAATTGAGTCGTGTTGTCACTTCTCTGATTGCGGTTTGAAATATGAGAATTTTTATAGTCGGACTCCACTTGAGTTTGTTCAGAGTTAAAGTGTAATGATATGTGGTGATTTTTCTTACATTTATAGCAAGAATAATTAGACCTACAATTTTGAACCTTGTGGTGTTGAAGACACTTAAAACAAAGGTTATTCTTTTTTACAAACTCGAATCTCTCTCTTATAGATAATTCTAAATAACCAGAGCATTTAAAGATAGCATGATTATTTTGATTACAAAATGCACATTTGGAACTCTTTAAATCAGATAAAAACACTTTTGACACACTTTTAGAATGATTATTTCTATTATTAACATTTGAATAGTCGAGGGGTTTCCCGCGCGATGTAAAATATAAATCTACTTCTCTGCCCAACTCCGTAGGAGTAAACCAATTGCCCATTTGTCTCACACTGATGTGAGACGCTGTCTCTTTATCTAAATTTTGAAAAATCCTATCAGAAACAATGAGCTGGTTTAAAGTCTCAAATGTATCAACCTTTCTCAGTTTTAGGTAGTAATCCCAACTACTAGTTAACCTTGACGCGAATTGAATGTAAGTTTCATTTGAAAGACGGTTTGCCTTCCTAAAATTTTCCAAACACGCCTGAGGGGTGGGTTCAAATTCCCTTAACACTATGGATTTGATTTTAGAATAGTCATTCAACTCGTTATCCGAAATGTAAATAATTACATTAGAGGCTTTTTCTCCTAACAAGTTTAAAAGAATTTCAGCCTTAAATTTCTCAGGAACATTCTTTGTATTAAAGGCTCGCTCTAAAGAATTAAAAAAGAACCCCCATCCTTCAGGTCTACTTGGGATTTTAATTGTAAGGGTGCGAATACTTTTAATCAAACTATCGAGGGAATCGCATTTATCCACATCTTGGGATCCATTACTAACACTGTTTTTTGCATCTGCTCGCATTCGGGCTAGCTCTAATTCCGCATTCACTCTTGCTAATTTTAATTGTTCCAATTCATGTTGACTTTTCTCTTCCGACTTCCTGCCTTCTATGATCGAGTTTGCAATACCTTCGACCATATCAGGATTTTCAATGTAAGCCGAATGGTTGGAAATCAATTTATTTAAAGTCAGCATTGTCATAGAGTCATTAATTGATTCACCTAATTCAATGGCGATCAATCGCAAATCTTCTTTCTTCGCCCCTTTAAACATGTTTCACTCTTTACTTCAATCCAAAAGAAAATGGCACATACCTCTGACTTCAATGTTGCACAACAAGCTATCTCCGGCTGCTAGGACCAAATGGTTGGTCTGGGTTTTGTGCTGACAGTCCTTTTGGATAAGTATTCAATAACTCACAAATAGATTACCAGTTTAATCTTTATTTCTCATAAAAACTCTAGCGCTGGTGTGGGACACTCAACCACCCGACGCTCTCAAGGGACGCTAACTCCCACAAAAAAAACAATAACAAAATCCCCCGTACAGGGATGGGTACTGCCATCTGGTGGGCCACAACAATATATATATATATATATATATATATATATGTATATATATTACTGATGATGTATTCTATGCTGTATGAATCATAATGTAAGATTCCCTCAAGTTCATACACATTTTTCAGCTACGAAAAATCAGCAGGCTTAAAGAAAATTGTGAATTTAATTTTACACATTAATTTTATTAAGAGTACCCCCTCCTTTTTTTGTTTTGTGAAAAACTGTGGGTGATAGCAAAAGACTTATGTCATATTTGTGATCAACGTGACTGATTTACTAAGAAAAAAGTGCTATTCTACAAACCCCAGATTTGTGTTGACTTGTGTAATTGTTAAGAGATTGTCGAACTGGTTTCCTTAAGGCTCGAACTAACTACGCCAGTAATTTAGTCATGTAGCGAGTGAATAGAAAGTTAAACCTGAAGAAAAATTATAAATACCCACTAAAATTCCTGAGTAAATGCCCAGATATTTTACACCACTGATCACACCTCTGATTAATTTTAAATCTAACATTAATACTCAGATCTTATTTCCTTTTGTGTATTTGTTAAAAATATTTAGCAAGAAAAAAACTTTTTCCTACCTACCTACTCTAATACTTTTGCTCATGTTACAGGAAACAAACCTTCCTTTCCACATTTGTGTATTCAATTTGAAAATTTATGGTGACTTTTAATCATTTTTCTAGATGGTTTGTAGTACTGTACACTGTACAAATTTTGTTGGTCTAGATTAATTTATGAAACTTTTATTGCTAAATTTACCTAGAACGTCCGTTGATGTAATTTTGAGACCAAGCAAATTCATCATTCTAAAATAGAAATCATTGAGTAGCAAACATAAGTAACAAACCAAACAAATTCTTATCGCACATCTGTTTGAACTTGAGCACAATGTTATGTTCATAGCGGAAACAAATTAATTATACTTATGTGATTGGGTCTAATTGTTTCGTCGTTTACTTTTGTTTACCTGCTCATAAAATAAACAGATTCGATTTTCCTACCTTGTGTTAGATGCAAAAAGGCTGACTCGTAGGATAGGTCAATGTCCTGTTGGAATTACTAATTTGTTGCAATAACTTGCTGTAAATTAATAAGATGGTGGGGAGCTCTTTTGTTCGGATTTAGATTCTGATGCAGGCACTAATTTACATGAAAGTGAGGGCGAAAAATCTGAAGAAAGTGCAAATGAAACGGATAATATTCCGATAGTATATATGTCGCTAGGAATGGCACAGAATAGATACCGCATAATGGCAATATCACATCCAGATTTGCAGGTAGAAATGTTTTACACCAGAGTTGTGGTCCAACTAATTTTGCGAAACAAAACGTCAATGAATGCTTTATGAGTTCGTGATAACTTTTCATCTACAAATACATATTTAGAACACAAGGAAATGCACAAATTTTGAAGCTAGAAGTGTTTTGAATGATATCAACTGGTCTATATCCATTGGGGAACTATGTGCTTTTCTTGCGATATTCTATGCTCACGGAGTTAGTGGTGCTAAGAACATTGAACTGCAGTCCCTTAACTTCTGTAAAGATATAATGGGTCGAAATAAATTTAAAGAAATCCTTAGATTTCTAAGATTTGATTTAAAATCCACACGTTCTCAGAATTCAAACCAACAAATTTGCTATGATTTTGGAAGTTTATGATAGATTCATTGACAGTTGTATAAAGAATTACAAGCTTTGTGAGAACATAACAATCGATTAACAATTATTATTAAGATAAAAATTAAAATTTTGTCTCATCTTTAATAATGTTATTGTTTTATTTCTATTTTATAATATTAATATTTTGTTTTGCTGCATTTTTCTGTTATATGTAGGGTCATATTCTATGTAAATTTCATGAAATATTCTTAAAAGTTAATTCAACTGAGTATTAGTCTTCATAATATTTATGTTCTAGTGTTAAAAGTTATTAGAATCGGGCCTGTTATATCTATAGGCGTAGTCATAAGGCTAATATATTCTATAGATTGCAAACCAAATGCAAATCATAAGATTTGCAGTTTGATCAAGTACACTAATTCAAATGCAACAATTTTTGTCTTTGTTTCATGTTGTGACTTTTGAATTATTTCCAACAGATTCTAATAAGTGCGTCGATGATGTTGGATTGATATCACGGCCTATTGTGGCATGTCTTCCTGCATGGTTCCGTTTCGCACAATGTCTCCGACGTTACAGAGACACCAAAGAAGCCTTTCCTCACCTTATGAATGCTGGGAAATATTCTACAACATTCTTCAACGTTGCATTTTCATCTCTATATGTATATACGAAAGGTTAGTGAATGTGCACTGAAAACTGCTTTTCCCCCCATGGTTGCCTAAGGGCCACGTGTTATTTAGGTATGTACTGACTCAAGGTACCCAAATGATCTTTTCCTTTAACCTTGGGGGTTGTATCCACAATACAACTTGTGGATGCAAACACTATACAGGGTGGCGACAGAACCGGGAAATCAGGGATTTCTCAGGGAAGAATCATTTTCTGGAAAACTCAGGGAAGTTTCGTTTAACTCAGGGAAAAAGTTGGAATTTCGTTTTGCAAATGGCACCCATTTGGTACTTTTCCGTTAGCCAGGCGGGTGCCACTTTGAACCAAAATCAAAATGTCGCCAATTTTGTTTTCATTCCGAAAAAGAGAAGTGTATTTTTTACGTAAACATCCAGAAAAAAGAGTTGTATATATTGTATACTGTTTTATTAAACCTGTAACGGCCGGAAATCCTGTAACCGAAGTCTACAGCTGTGCCACGTTCCCTAATGTCAATAATAGGAACGTAGTGCCTTGCTGCTTTGAAAAATACTAACAGCCAGAAAAACTTGCAAAACTTAAACATCAAGTTCCAATTTAATCAACATAAAAAAAAAAATAATAATAATAATTCTAAAATACCTAGATTGGCGATTTTGATTTGGTCCAGGCTAACGGAAAAGTACCAATTTAGATTATGCATATGTTTTTTAATACATATGTGTTAGAAGTTATTATTATTTTCGAACTCTGAGGCTTTTTTGTTGTTGAAAAGTTTGCGTTGCCCGCTACAGTTCTTTTCGTGATGGATTTGTCTTTGTCAAAATGCGGCCAAAATCGTTTGCGAAGAGATCCAATCAGCGTAACATCACAATCTCATATGAAAATATTGGGTACTCAAATATTTAATTGAAAAATTATTTATTAAAAGAAAAATAAACGTATAAGGTATCTATCTGGTGTAAAAGTTTCCTCTAATTTGAAATCCGTTGATATTTTCATTTTATTTTAAACAATCGCTGAGATAGAAAAAAGCACTGAAAAACGCCAGTCATAACTTTAATTATTTCTTTTGCTTCACCCGAATCCGTTAATCTTCAAAATGAATGAATCTCGAATCAAACAAAGGAAATTCGTATTGGAAAAAATATAAAAATTACAATTAAAAAATTATTTTTTTGAAGAGAATCATATTTTTAGGTATCGATCTAATGTGAAATTTTCCGCAGATTTCAAATCCGTTGAAATTTTTATTCTATCTATAACGATCGCAAAGATAGAAAAAAAACAACGAAGAACACCAGTTTGAACCAGAACGAACTCGAATCCGTTGCTCAGGAAATCAAAATGAATTAATCGGATCTTTTTAACCACGAAGGTAGAATTCTTCACAGCGCCGGCTGCCAAATTCGTATTGGAAAAAATATAAAAGTTACAATTAAGAAATTATTTATTTGAAGAAAATCATATGTTTAGATATCAATCTAATGTGAAATTTTCCGCAGATTTAAAATCCGTTGAAATTTTTCTTTTATCTTTAACGATCTAGGAGATAGAAAAAAGAACTACATAACTCCAGTTAAAACTTTATTTGTTTTGTTCGTCCGCTAAAATCGTAGCTGAGAAAATCTAACGGAAACGGAAAAAATAAATTTAGAATGTCATGTCTTTATACCGTATGCCATTCTGAGGAAAATAACAATAAATTCCAATTAATTATTTTAAAAATGTTTTAAGATTAAATTTTAAAATTTGGGCGCGATAGAAAAATTGCAAAAAATTCGGACCACATGTGTGCTAAATTTCACTATTGTAAGTGACATTGATTCATTAGAACACTGGGTACAGGACAGACACACAAACAATTCCTTTTATAATAGTAGAGATGTACCGAGTGCTGGCGCCATTGACGGATTCAGGGGCTGATGACTGCTTTTACAAACACATCAAAATAGTTAAAAATATTACATCAAATAGTTATATTATTTGGTCTATTATGGAATACAGTACAAATATTTTTTACTTATCTTATTTTTATTCATCTATCAGTCTATAGTTTTTTAGTTCATCATGTGTCAAGTTTATCATAATTACCAAAGAATTGTTCTGCGAACAAATGGAGAAACTCAGGGAATTTCATGAAAAATACTCTGGAAATCAGGGAAAACTCAGGGAACTTTTTACTTCAATTTTTGTAGCCACCCTGACTATATGACAAATTTATTTTGTCTCTTATGCTCAACATACCTTAAAATAAAACAAGATTCTACTGTAAATTTTTAGAGAATTTATTTTTTGAAAGTTTTGCTAATTTCTAGTCGTTTACTTGTTTTCAAAATAACCTTATTTATGTGGAGGGTTTGAATTTGGATTAATTTAGGTTAGATTTTCCAAAAGTTATTCTTCAAAGAATTAGTCAACTCAGTACTCCTTTTGCTGCACTTTTAATTTGAAACTTCTGCTATTGATTATGTAACCTAACTTGAAAATGTAATTTAAATTCATAGCTCTAAGTTTAATTAAATGTAAAATATATTGAATTTCTTTTGAATTTTTTACTGTGAAAAATCAATTTAAGTTTGAAGTCTTTACTGATTTTTCTTTATTTATTCCCTTTGGGTTTGATCCTGGACCATCACCAATAGCCTGTTGTGTTGCTCCTGTGTGATGTTAATCAAATACCTATCTGCCTAATTCTTTATTTATTTTTAATATTTATTTTTGTTAGGGATTTTTTCTAATGTCTGTCCAATTGAACATTACTCATTATGGTACTACAAGGGCTGATTTTGTGCACCCTGGTGTACTGCGAGGGGATTATGTTACACTTCATATACATACCACACTTTCTAGGCAGAAAAACATCCATGTGTTTTTCTGGATTCAAACCAGGAACCTTTTGATCCTGAACATATATCTCCCTGACCACTAGACGGAATTAAACTGCATTGATTCAGTTATTTCTTTCAGTTATCATTTCCATGAAAAAAATTGTGATACCTTTATTTTCAGATAATTATGGTTCAACATGGGAGAATCCATTCTTCTACCTTTGGATAGTATTTGGCTTTATCAGTTCCATTTACACATATATCTGGGATATAAAGATGGACTGGGGTTTGTTTGACACAAATACTGGCGAAAATAAATTTTTAAGAGAGGAGATAGTCTATTCATCACCAGTAAGTTTATTTTCTTAAAACCTTAATTACGTTTATGTAGGAAATTGTTTTCACTATCTTGCAATGGATTTTCGAGGATATTTTTAACTGCTTTGAAGTAAAATCTATACGTATCTTAGTTTTCAAGTTTAGTAGAAAAAAAGTTATGGGTACTAATGGGTGTAAATGGATGGTTATGAATTATATTTTAACATGAATGATGTCTATGCTTGGGGTACTATTTTAAAATCCTGGAAATATGAAAAGGGCCTGCATTTTGTAGGCTAAGAAATGTATAAAAAATTACATAGAATGACCTACAACATGCCTGAAAATATAAAAAATTACTTACAAAGTATTTAACTTTTTTCCTAATTAAAAATTACCTGAAGCAAAAGCGACCGAAAAAATGACCAAAAGCAGAAAAGCCCTAAAAACTTGTAAAATCTGGATATTACGAACTGAATTTCTATCTGTACAGCCATTGTCTATGAAGTGCTTACTGGAAGATGGCCTTTCAACAATTTTTATATCAAAGACAAAACTAAAACATTATGCCTTAGGAAAAATTACCAAAATCTTTCTTAAAAATGCCTAAAAAATCTCAAAAATGATATGAAGGTCAAAAATATCAAAAAATGCTGTTTCTAAAATCTAGAGAGTTTTAACATAATTTCTGTCGAAACAGGCATTGTGTATGAAGTGTTTACTAAAAGATGACATGTCAACAAAATTCTGTTCCTGGTTCTGAAAAAGTGAAAGCATTCTGGATATTCGAATAAACTCAGTATACAAAAGTATGAAGAATTTATATATATATATATATATATATATATATATATATATATATATTGTTCAAATTTATAGAGAATTAATGAATTTGTAAACATAAAATTAACATATTTGTTACTTTAAAAAAAACCTTTTTTTGTGAAAAATAGTTTTTGCTGCACTTTGATTTTTTTTTTACCTTCATGGCAGCGTCTCCAACTACAAAAGATAGACATGAAAGCAAAAGGCTACAAAATGTTCAATGCAAAATTCCAAGAAATTTATATTTGCACAACCTTTGCAATTTTCGAGCAACTTTCAAAAAGTTGAAGATGTAAAGTTTTCTCATTACAATTTTTTCGAGTGAGATTTGAGGATATAAAATTTTAATCCCCAAAATTAAAATAACTATATGCTTCCTTTTTTACGTCTTGTATTTAAATAGTTATTAACTAATATGTGTTTTGCTTTTCTTTTTTTTCGTAGAATTACTACTATTTTGCTATAGTTGAAGACTTAATTCTAAGATTTGGCTGGACCTTATCTGTTTCATTAACTGAGATGGGCCTCATTCATGCAGACATCATGTCTTCCGTTCTAGCTCCTCTTGAAGTTATTAGGTTAGTTCTTTGTTCTTATACCATTGAGTGTTTATTTTCTCTTTTGTGGATCAATGAGTTTTAGTAATAAAATATTTCCCCCTCAATTATTCATTGAATTTATTTTTATACTACGACATATATATTTATAAACCTGATAATTTATGAACCTACTTACACAGTCCAGTCATGCCGCTGTTCCTGCGATCAAGTAGCGACAGGAACCTCCTTAGGTGCCACACGGAAACTAGCGGTGTCGGGACCACTCCCCGGCTGCCCTAGGCCAATACCTGTACGCTAACGAAAGAAGGCTATCTGGCGGACGGCAAAGGTCTGCAAGACTCCATAGATGATGGTATCGGCGGCCCACGGTACCGGATAAACAGGGATGTCGGGGCAGCCTGCTGTTCCGTTGGGCTACTCAGGAATGCCAATAGGTTCCTAGGAGATGCCTGGGTGTGCGTCTCTGATCACCCCTTGGCCCAAATCTATGAAGAAAACTTTTCCGGCTCAAAACGGACCTAAGGTTGACTGATATCATTGAGCCGGACCACATATCTTCAGCGCACATATTCCCGGGTCGACCACGTCCACTCCCTATCGTGTTCATCCTGGGCAGATAAGGGTTTTTCGGACGGCGTGTCACTAGGCCCACTTCTAATATTTCTCATTAGAGGCTTTCCCTAGCTTCGGCTAATCCTCTGTGGGTTTTCAATAACTCTGTACGAAGGGGTCTGCTTCCATTCGAAGGAAGGAAGTCACATTAATGTGACCACCTGTCAAAAGCCAGATTAACGACCTATGGCAGAACGGACCGCTGCGAGACGTGCAGGAAGGGAGTCAATTAGGTTTCTGAAGATGTTCACTGGGATGTTGAGCCATGCCCGAAAGCCAAAAATCATGCCCTTTTGGATGTCGGATAAATTGCTGCGTTTCTGCATTACGCCAACGATTGAAATGCTTTCCGATGCTCTAGGACATCCTTTATATACACTCCACTGCAATGTGCTGTCACCTGCCTTTTGTGATTGGTTATTTCACGTTGACGTCAAAAGTAGGTGGTCGTCACATTAATGTGACTGGACTGTGTATATATAAACCTGAAAAACTGAAATCTTAGTAAAAGGGTTGGCTAAAAATTTCTTCGATTGCTATTTTGATCATTAAGATCAAGTTGGAAAGTTATTTCCATGACAGAATGTGGCCTGCAGTTGCCTTGTTGGAACAGTTATGAGTTGGAAACTCAATCCAACCAAAGACTGTTGTGTGTGGGGCTGATGTACTTTTATTCTATCATGTTCTGATATAGTTGTTTGGAGAGTGGGGTGCCAACTCAGGTGTTTTGTCATCTGATCATGGTTCAAAATTATGAGATGTTATCCTTGGATCCATCCCTCTGGTATGGATACTGAACTGTGGTGTGGTTACAATTGCCCAGTTTGAAGAGCAATGGATTAACAACAGGAGTGTTGCAAGTTTGAATCCAACCAAAGATCGTTGTGTGCATGGGTGCTTGTGCATTCTGTCATGGTCTGAAATGTCATTACCTTGGCATGGTGTGGAAGTTTGGAGAGTGGGGTGCCAGCTCACAAGTGTTGCCTCATCATCTGATCACGGTTCAAAATTATGTAGCGTTGTCCTCTGGTCCATATCATGGGGATTGATCCCAGACAAAAGGGGCTGGTGCATGTTCAATCTGTCATGGCCTGAAATGTCATCACCTTGGCATGGTGTGGTATCTTGAAGAGTGGAATGCCAACTCTTAAGTGTTGCCTCATCATCTGATCACGGTTCAAAATTATGTAGCGTTGTCCTTGTGTTCCTACCTTGGGGATTGATCCCAGACCGTCGTCAATAGCCTGTTTTTTTTCTCCAATGTGACTTTAATTAACTACCTTCCTTTCTACCTGGAATGTCCCCATAGCCCATTATGTTGCTCCAGTGTGACGTTAATTTGATTATCCCATGACAGAGAATGTGATTTTATAGTGCAACCATCAGGTCTCTTTTCTTTATTAAATTCTAATGCTTTGTGTACTACTTCTGGTGCTTCCCAGCTAGTGTATGTGTAGTTTCATATCATTATGTATACTTTATGTGGCAGTAGTTGATTTACTTTTGCTTTCTGTAGAAGATTTGTTTGGAACTTTTTTCGTTTGGAGAATGAACACCTGAACAATTGCGGTAAATTTCGTGCAGTGCGAGATATATCTGTGGCTCCATTAGATTCCAGTGACCAAACCCTTTTGCTTTGTATGATGGATGAACCAGATGGAGTCATCAACCGAAGAAAGAAGGAGCGGAAGTATCCAAAGTAAGTTGAGAAGCATTATTTTATCTTTCATCTCTTTTAAGAAGTTTAACATATTAATAGTTTCCATCAAAGAAATTTTTTATGCATAACTCTTGTATAATAGCAAATGCAAATGTAATTTGTAAATTTTAGTTACTGGTTTCAAACAGACATGATTATTACTTTTTAAAATTTAGTTTTATATATTCATAATTAGTTTTATTAATTTTAAAAATTAGTTTAATGTATTTACTTTTTAATATCTAGTTTTATATATTCACAATTTGCTCTAATTTTTTAAATTTTAGTTTACTGATGTTTTTACTTTGTAATAACTATTAAATGTTTTATTTTCTAGGACAATTTATTTTATTGCTTACAAAAAAAGTTATTATTATTATTATTTTCTTAATTTCGCAATCAGTTGCTGTAAGCACTATTTGAACATTTTCCTAATCATCAATTTGGCATAAGTACTAAGTTATTTTTAGCACACAAATAAATTCTATAGGGAAATATATTCTTGTGTAACATAAGCTTTATCTTAAAATAATTCTTAGTTTCACCAAATCGCACTTAGTAAGCATATGTATGTTGATGATTGTCCTTGTTAGAAGTAACTGCACCTGAGTCCTTTACACATAATTGCTGTCCTCAGTGGCGCATCTTGTTTAGATGTGTACTTGCTTCACATACCCGAGGTACTTTAGTGCTCTTTTGTTTTCACATGGGGTTTACTGTCTTTAGTACCCAGAGTAGCCAAGCTCTCTTTTTTAGCTTACATCCCATTACTCTGTACCCCAGTTCCTCTTTTCGTTTCACAAAATTTTTTTTGATATAGCTTTGGTATATGCATACTTTAATAACAACTCTTTTGTCACTAAGAAAGTTTTTTCTCAACAGAATGTAATAAACTTTAATGGAAACTAATTAACGAAAACAGTTAAAAAACTTCAGAAAAATGTTGTTTTTCTTAATGAAGATTTTATAGGTAAATAGCAAGAAACAATGCAACCTGATGCTAGTGCACTGTTCCAAAAATCAAACTGAACGTTTTAATTCTTCCAATTTACATGAAACAGAAAATAATATGAACAAAATTTGAAGCGCCAATGACACGAAAGGACAAATTAATGGAAATGAAAAGAATGTTCCAAATGAAAATTTAAACTTTCCTTTTCCAGAGGTTGTCATAAAAGCGAGAATACTTCTAATAAAGATGGATTGCCTTTATCTGCCCTAACTCGCTAAAAAAAGTGCACAAAAGGAACAAAACTTTGTGGATATCAAAGCTGTAGACATTTTTTACTTGATGTTGGCTTGTATTTGATGCAGTTTGACCAAATATGGTTCTTGAGCCATAAAACCTCAAAACAACCTACCAACAAATAACTGGCAATTCACCTCTTCTAGTGCTAAAGACTGAGGAGGTCAGGCATTAGAATTTTCTGTATATATTAATTTTTAATAGCTGATAAATAATATATACATATCTGTTGGTATAATCAGGGTGGTAACAGAACCGGGAAATCAGGGAATTCTCAGGGAACTTTTTATTTGTGGAAAAATCAGGGAAATCTCAGGGAAAATTTCCAAATTTTACAAAAATCAGGGAAATTTTGACAATTTAAACAGCTACTATTATTGTTTGTCCTATTTAGAGATGCGCGATTACGAGTGCTTTTAAGAATAGAATAAATCGTATTCGCCGAAATTCTAATTCAAATAAAGAACCATAGCGACATAGTTTTTTAACACCACGAAAACCGCCGTTTATTTCGCGGCTGCAACGTCTTGGTCGCCGTAAAGCTAGCGATACAACTTGTGGGATACAATTTGAAATTTGTGTAACAAATAATGTTTTTTGTGTATTAAATTTATTATTTTTGTCTGCAATTACATTTTTGTAGAATTTTTTATGTATATTTGCATTTGTGTTTCAATGAATAGTATGACAATGTAGGATCAGTTGTAAAAAGTTCATAATTAAAAATATTTTGCATTTTTCTCCAGTTTATTCAATTGCAATTATAAGAGTTCCATTAAGGTTTCCAACCCTTACAATAGCAATTAAAATATCTGTAGAGAAAAAATACAAAATATTTGTGGATAATGATCCTTTTACATCCTCTGACCCTAAATATTTAAAAATAGTGTTGTGTGGATACTGTATATTGATACCAATCACGGATCACAATATTTCTTAAGGGAATTGTTAAATCAGGGAAATTTTTGTGAGACTATCAGGGAAATCATGGAAATATCAGGGAACTTTTTTCAAGGATTTTGTTGCCACCCTGATACTAGTTGATTTGTCAATGCCTATTAGATTAAACACCTAATGTCGCCAAATCAATGATAAACTACATTTTAGGGTAGCCCCAACATGTATCATGTGAGAGCATTCGAGAAAGAGGAGTTTAGTGCTGTCTTGTATGTTAACACTGAAAATCCCTCATGCAAATTTTGTTCACATTTGTAATTTCTGTGTTTTCTTTTGTATTTCTAGCCGCAGGAAAAAGTCGGACACAAGAATTCTTATGGAAGACAATGAAACAGATGATGCAGATATGTAAATATTACAGTATTAAAAGGGAGAAATATTTATATTCAAAAAAATATTTTTTCGTAGTTGGACTACTGTAAAAGAGCAGGTAGTTGAGTCAGTAGATTTATGAATGTAGCAAATCCTATTTTTTATTACCATGTTCTGCTCATTACAAAGAGGAAATGTAATCAGGAATACCCTAGTTTTTGTTACTTATTTTGATTTTTTTAATATGATTTTTACCATACATTATGTCATTCAAATTTATTTTTGTGTTCTATTTTAACCAGGGATTTATTCGTGGGCTTGGGTTGATAAAAGTATAAGTATTTTTTTAAGATTTATCTATTGTATAAAATGCTTGAAGTCAGTATTCTTTGGAGTTGAGCTGATTCTACACACCGATTTTACATTTGTATGAAATTGCTTACAAGTCAGTATTACCATTGAAGGTTTGATTATTCACAGTGTTCAAATTTCGATTTATTTTATAGCTTATTTGAGTTATATGATTACAAAGCGTTAAACCAAATTCTACTTAATTTGATGTGAACAATTTTTTTAAAATTATATCTTTGATGCTTGTAATAATTTATATTTTCTTGCGATTTATTTAAAGTTGAGTTTATGTAAATTATAGTTTGTGGATGATAAATTATGTATTGTTGTTGGAATTATTTATTTTTAGATTAGGAGATGTTGTATTCATATTTCTTTAAATAATTTTAAATATTTTCCTCTATTTTTATAGAAGAAACGAGAAAGAGGGGCAAAACTGTTATTTTATGATAGAAGTGTTAAAGGTTATTGCTAATTTATAATAGCAGTTATAATTAGCAGCTCTGAAACAATTTTGCACTAGGTTAGCAACTAAATTTAAGTTTTCCTAACTTTTAGAAACTGTTATTAACGGTTGTTTTTAGCAGATAGGAACTGTTTATATTGATCATTAAATAATTTACGGAAAAGCTAGTTTTTGCAACTTTTTGTTTTTATCCAAGTGTTTTTAAAAATATAAATATTTTAAATATTCGATTTAAATTGCTTCACTACTATCTCAATAACAATTATATCTAACTGTTAATTATTTTTAAAAACAGTTGCTAACTGCTATTTTACACTAACATTGTTTTTTAAACTGCTATTGAAATAACAACCTTTCACTAGCAGAAATGTTATAAAATGATAAAACCTTCCCACCCTAATGTGATTGATACCTGTGTTTATATTTAAATTTTTATTAATGTTTTTGCAACTGTTCATATTTTTCTTTAACCAAAAAAGATTGTTGCATTAATTCTGGTTCTAATTTTTTAGTAAAAAATACAAACTTAAAGTAAAAGGCATCAAGCCACAATTGTTTTAAGTTTACAAACCTCACTTAAAATAATATTGTGTGGTTTTCCAAAGGTCAATTGATCGAGTTAAAGCTCTCCTCACTTAACATCATAATTATGTCCTTCAAAACTAGGTTGCTATGCAAATAGTTCAATAAGCAAAGAGCTTAATCAGTTTTATTTATTTTGCACAAAGAAAAGATTTTCACACACACCAGCACTGACAGTGTCAGTATTTACGGGACTATCTAAGAGATCTTTGGTACCTCTGAGTAATCATAACATCTCTTATATGCAGGGTTACGTATGGCATGCCGATCACCAACAGAACATAATGTGAATATTCCTGTATCTGATTGGTTGAGTTCAACGCATACTGCATTTGCCAATATTGGTGAACGGACCAGGCTGCTTATGATACCCATGATTTGATTATATTATATCAAGGGCCTGTTTGGTACTGGCTCAGGTTTTGCCTGTCTGCAGCTGTATCACCCTGCAATGAGAATACTACAGCAGCCAATTTGTTGAGTTCAATGCTGGCTGCATTTCCAGGGGTCATCAGCCAGATGTTGCTAAACATGCAATCCTCCATTTGATTACATGTATCCTGTGCTGCCTTGGCGAATGCTCGAGTTTGGCCTGTGTGTGTGGCTTGATCCCCAACCAAACATGTAATGAGAACACTACAGCATCCAATTTGTAGAGTTCTATGCTGGCTGCATTTGCCGATGTCAGCAGCCAGATGGGACTAAGTGTGGAATCCTCCATTTGATTGCACTGTAATCAAAGCCAGCATTGGCACTGCTCTGAATGATAAAAGGGATTCCTCATACCTAGAGCTGGTTGCAAGTCTGATTGGTCCAGTTGAACATTGTCTGTATTTGCCAGTATTGAAGACCGTGTTCATGCGTGTTTTAATACGTTGCATCCTGGGCCAGCTTTAGTTTTGCTGGTGTGTGTGAAAACAGGCATCAAAAGGGAAATTCCCAGCTCTCGTGAGTTGTGGTAAGGCTGAGTGGTCACTAAGCAGGTAGGTCTTTAAGCAAGGAATACCTGTAGTTTAATGTTAATCTGTAGGTTTTATCAAAATCTTTAACACATTTGTTTTTCTTTTATGTTAACTTATGTAACTCTTCGCAAAGCTAATCATTTCCGGTAAGACAATGTATAGAATCTATCGGAAAACCAGTTAAGATGAATAAGCAAGTTCATAAAAGGATTCAATGATTCTAGTATACTCTAGGGAAGATAAGGTGTACACAAATTATTCGTGCCTTGTCGGTGAAGTTGTTTCATTTTGATCGCTGAAATATGGTTCTGTTCTCATTCATTCTATCATAAACTTGTTCCCTGTGATTTTTTTATTCCAAATATTGTGTTTGTGCGTTTTTTTCTGCAATTGCAGATGCATGTTCTTATTTTTTCCTGCTGTGATTTGAATGGATGAGCATTTCTGTCATTTTTATACAAGGTTCAGGTGTTTAAAATTTAAGTGTTTATTTGACAATGTGAGTTTTACCTGGCAGATTCAGGGATAGATGCTTGCCCTGTTTTATCTTAGTGTGACTACCTGAAAGTAAATGTTTACATATAATTTTGATAAAAAGTATTGTTGATTAACAATTAGTTTAGTTAATAATTAAGAATGTAGCAATGTCCTAAAAACTTCAATGCTGCCTGACCTTATTAGTCAATTGTGGTGCATCTCTACATGAAGTTTATACCTGTATTTGATGTTTAGGCTCTGAAAATTCTGCACAAATTGCTAATTATTTTAATACCCGAATTTGTTTTTAAAAAGAAAATTATATGTATATGTGGTGATGTAAGAGTATCTATTTTGTCTTTCCTGTCGTTTTATACTTGAATCTGCCGCTTAGTCTGTATTCCAAACTTTCCTCAATCCTGTGGATTAAGAAGAATTGGATTCTGTGTCCAGCATGCCTCTTGAATTTTAGTGATATATTCCATTTATTTTTTATTTTGTTCTAGTGAAACCTTTCATGTTTCTTTTGAAAAATCATGTGCTAGTCTTATTTGATTGTATATCTTAAAAATTATGAAGTCAATTTCCCTAAATCGGTGAATATTTGTGATTTCGATTTTATTGATTATAGCTCTAGTTTCTGTAGTGATAAAAATTGTGAATGAGATAAATTGGAAATTGGTTAGCTTATTTAACCTCTTTATTGTATTCTCTTAGGTAATCAGTATTAGTTTTTCTTGGCATTATTTTGCTATTGGGTGAGACGTGAAAAAGCAGTCTGTCCATCTCGCTACTTTACGTGGAATATCGCGTAAAATATAGTTTAAAGACACACAGTATTCCCATGTAACTTTTACAGTGTTGAAAATTATCTTAAATGTCAATGCATCTCTGCATATTTTGAGACACTCATTGCAAAGCACTGACCTTGATATTCTGTATAGCAACCCTTGTTTTCCTTCAGTTCATCTATTGTCTCAGAATTGTTAGCACACTTTTCCTTTTTCATTTCTCCACAGTTAAAAATCACGCAGGGGCAGGTCTGGTGAACGAGGAGGCCACAAATTTTTGCTCACAGTCCATTCTTCACCAAGTGCCTCTTAGGTTTGAGTCAGGGATTCACCATACATGTGGCAGGTTGCTCTGCCCTGCTGGACGAAGCAGTTTTCCAGTCCCTCATATGTGAGTGGCACATAAAATTACATATACAGAGTGTTTTGAAAATATATAGGCAAATTGCACAGAGTGGTAGAAGGGCCCAAAATAAACATTTTTTGTCCATGGGTGTGTCAATAAAATCGTTTCTGTGGATTAAGGCATTCCCCCTCGAATTTTCAACAGCAAACTTCAAATTTGTGTAATGATGCATGTCATTGAAATTCCAAGTTGAGAATGAGGCCTTACGCCACAGAAACGATTTATCGACTGATCAAAACAGCAAGCTCTATCACTTTAAACGTGGAATTCCCGAACGCACATTCTTTGCCAAAAAATATTTATTCCCTCTATCAGCGTGTACTATTTGGCCTAATATTTTCAAAAAACCCAGTTTAGTAATGAGACGGATGGGCTGCTTTTTCGTCACCCACCATATGTAATTTATATATTGCTTGCGAAGCTGGGTAGCTTTTATGTAGATAAACTTATGTGAATAGGGGTTTATGAATAGAATAATTTATAATCCATGGAGCATTAGATGACTGGGTGAATTGTTTTGTGTTTTTTTTTTTCAAATAATTTATCTGTATGTGGAAATTTGTATACATAATGTATTCATATTAATAATTAGAGGTCAATTGTATATTTTGATGTTTTTTATATTTATGTTTCAAATATGTATATATAATGTTGCTTAATTTTTATTCTGGGGCTAAATATATGCTTTGAATGCTGGTTTTGGGTATTACCTTTTAGTATAGTGTTATTTTTACTAAGCTTCAATATTTTGTCCATTGTTTCCACGTATTATGTTGCACGTTGCCATAGCAACTATCAGAGTGACAGATGGGTTAATGACAGTTAAGAAAGCTGCAGACTGAAGTTCTAGGGAATGTGAGTTTGATCCTCAAATGTGACAGTGTCTGTAGTTGCTTTAAGTTTCAGGTTTCATCAAAACATGGATATGGGCCAGCTACCATTTGAACCTTTAAGAGTCCCACTTCACTAGCAGCCAGCAGGTTGTAGTAGGTGCAAGTTCGATACCTCATTTTTTATGTTTTGGTCATTTGTCATATTTGCTGACTTAACATTTTGAGTCTTCTGTTTGGTGTAGTTTGGCCAAACATGGCCCTTGCAACGTAAAACCAAACCTAAAAGGCAGCATTTGATGTATTTCAAAATAATTAACTAAGTTCAAATAAATATCCTCTCAAGTTAACGGACCTTGCAAAACAAGTTCAATTTGATTGAACTCAAACTGGGTTATTTAGGTGAATTTTAATCATGCCTATTCAAGCAGGTTAATAGCAATGGTTCAACGTTGCAATCGATTTAAATCCTTCTATATTTAGTCTACTTTTCCTTTCATTTGAAAGCACAATATGTAGTGCATTTATTTTTGAGTTTTAAAAACGATATTGTTAGGAAATCAAATGACGTGTTCCTAGAAAGACTGCTCTACGATCTGTGTACGATTGTAAATCTAGAGGAGTTATTTTTAAAAAGCTATTTTAAAACATTTTCTGAGACTGTTATTTGTTTCAATGTTCAATATTTATTTCTTCCATCTTGTGCTTTATTATTGTAAAACTTACTGTAATATGCATTTTTGTGAACTCTTGTTACTGTACGAAAATCCTGCTGTAGTAATCTCATGTGCAATATATTTTAACTATTGTGTGGTTACTAGTATTTATATATTGTGCTCTGGAATAGCATGTCTATCAAATTTGTGTACTATTGGAAATTTTTCTGATCTCATGCTTCAAATGGGAATTGCTTTTCAACATTATTTTAAATACTATTCAATTTCAGTGGTAATTCATTTCATGTAAATTGATCAGATTTATAATTTGTTTAATCATATTAGTAAATATATGTTTGCGTGTGAATTATCATTAGTATTTTTATTTAAATTAATCATTGTTAAAACAGCACTTGATTGCTTGTGTTTACAATCATAATTGTAATCTAGGTATTTTGTGTATTTTAGTGTTCTTAACTATAACTTTAATAATTAACATTATATTCCAGAATGTTTGGAATTCATTGTTAAGGAAAAACCCACCTCCTTGTAGTGTACCTTTTCATATGTTTTCAAATCAAAATGTTTTTAATTTCAATAATGGTTCATAACAGCAAACTAGTTAAATTCTTTATTTCCCATTTCACCCACTAATAACACAGTTGCATATGACAGCTCTTTTCCCCTATTGAGTTTACCACCTTTCTACAAATGGACATCCCCAAGGCCATCTGCCTTCTATATATATATTTTTAACAATGTGTCGGAATTGGTCTGCAAAGTTTTACTTACTTCGTGATCTGTTATTTTTTCCTCAAAGTAGGTTGCATGAAAAAACTTCTATCGTCTTGCCTTGTGCAATGTAGCTGTAAATTCCAAGGAAAATATTTCATTAAATTCAAGTACCACAAAATTTTAACTGGAAAACAAAGCTTATCATAGGTGAAATTTTGATTTTATGTAAAGGATTTTATGTTCTTACGATCACCAACCAACATCACTTAGTTTCTCCACCAAAAAAAATGTCTTCACTGAGAATTTTGTTTGATTGAGCAATATTTTAAAAAGTTTCTCTGTATCAAAAAATGTCACGGAGAATTTTGTATGACAGGAATTTTAAGAAATGGCACAAAGTTTAGTAGATTTGTCCAAAAATTTAACATTTAAAGCCATTAGAGGAAATGTATTAGATTTTTAGGTCAAAGATTTATTGAAAAATTGCTTCAATGCACAATGGGTAGAAAATTTACAGCTTCTTTTTTATCTAGTCTTATCCATTTTTTTTACTAATGGATGATGTATCAATTGGAGATTGTTTTGGCTAATAAATCGGATAATTTGTTAAAAGTGCATGTGATATAGTTGCACTATCTAAATGTATTGGTCACTTTTGGAAAATTTCTGAACCTCCTACTGAATGCTACTTTATCCATAATTACTGTCCAAGTAACAATACTAGAATGTGAAATTTTATTTTACCCTTGTACGTAATTGATAAATCAAGTATCAAACAGAACATCAGTGAATAATGTAAATGATGATAAAAACTTCAATATAATAGGTAGGTAGTTGAATTAATGTTGCAGAGGAGCAACACAATGGGCTTTTGGTGATGTTCTGAGATCAATCCTGAAGGAAAAAAATCCCCGGACAACACTTTGTCATTTTGAACCTACACTCAGTTAACGTGGTCAGCTTCTTTGCTAGCACTCCACTCTTCAATGTGAGGCCATGACAGATTTAATATAGACAAGCCCCCACGCTCTTGACGATCTAATCAGATCCGAGTTTCGAACTCGCAGCCCTCCTGTTGCAAATCTGTACCTTAGTTCATAGTATCAAACCTTCAAAAATGTATAATGGAAGACAATAAAACTGTTCTATAGCTGTTTTGGTAGAACAAACAATTTAGTTCCATCAGGACCTAAAATCAACAAGAGTAAAAACGAGTTAAAATATTTTTTGTCTAAATGTTTTAGAAAATGCTCTTTTTATAAGAACACCGGATGTTTGATTTCACCTTCATTTAAAAGCCAAGGTCAGTTACTCTCATCCATGGTCAAGTGTCATTAAAAATCAAGTGAGAACTATTTATTGGTCAGCTAAAAATTTATTTTTATAATTAATTCCACGAGACCCAAAGCTAGCATCCGTGAATGTTTCCTCACCTGTGCATTCATATGTTAATCTGAAATGTAGGCTTCAAAAAGACCTTTTGCTTGAAGAATGGGAACCTTGTGAGGATCTCCTCAGACATTGAGGAATATTGACCATTTGATCCATGGAGGGACTTTAGCGGGAGTGTTCTTGGACGATCATCATCTGGGTGAGGAGGCGATGGAGTTCGAATAAAACTGGACACTGACCAGGAAGGACATAGTGAGGGTCTTTTGTTGTCATGTTCCAGAAGACTTGGAGTTCTTTACATGCAAAATATGTAAATACATATAACATTCCTGAAATAATAAATGTTTGACAAACCTTCCGAAGAAGGCATTCAATGTAGCCTTTTTATTTACATTAAAAGAAGTCGCCTGCGATAATATCACCACGTGTCATTGGCGCAGTCGCTAGGATACAGTCGCACACAGATCCCTTTTTAATGAAAAGACAACAATGAATGATGCTTTCATCGGAAGGTTTTTTTTAAGCATTTATTATTATTTCTGGGGTGTTGTGCTGTTCGATGTTTAGCATTTAAAACGGTCCAAGTCTTTTGGATTGTCGACGGCGCAGGTTGCACTGCAGCTCATTTGGCGAGGGCGGAAGCGAGTCGGGGTTTAATCCTAACTCGGCAGGTGTAAACTCTGACTGTCCTTTCTGGACAACCTATCACACAGCCGAACACGTTCACGTCCCGACTCAGCCTTTCAAGGCGGTCAGAGGATTTTTCGAGCGGAGCGTCCTGGGTCTGTTCTGCTTTCATTTCCTAATAGAGGATTTCCCCAGCTGCTCAATTAAGAGGCAATCTGATGTACCCAAACACAGGGTGACGCGGAGGGGGTCTTCCTCCACAGAAGACGGAGCACCCCCCTCCTAGGTGTTTTTCTCTCTCTTCTGTGTCTAAATATTTTTTTTATGTGCGTGTCTATTTACCTGATATTGTCTTGTGCCTGGCGTAGCAAGACCAAATATGGCTATTGCGCCATAAAACCCCCAAACTAACTGTCTTTACGAACATGACATCGGAGGACCATCGCTACGTCCTTCCTGCTTGGTAGGACGGTTTGTGGAGTGCATGGAGAACCTTGGCCAATAGGCCCTCAAGCTTCTGTAGTTGGACAGAACAAATTTTAGTTTGTTAGCGTTGTACAGATTTTGATGGGACTTGGGGAAAAAAGGTGTAGAGGGTGGTTCCTGGCGGGTGTTTGAAACTTGAGTCCTCTATCTCATCCTCATCGTTATGATCGTTCATAGGACAACTCCGCTAACATCCATCGGGGGTCAAATTGTTCGATTTGGACAACATTCCTCAGTGTCTAGCTATAAAACCTGTCTCTAACAAAAGTACCCATTATACCAAATCAGAAAAAAAAATCAATGTTTAATCAATTTTTTTGTTTGAATGTGCAAGGAGATTCATTTAACCCTCATTGTCTCTACGAGATATCTCGTCAATAGCAAAACTGACCAGATCTTGATATCGCCATCATCAAAAATTCGTCAATAGACGAGATATCTCGTCACTTGCAAAATTGGCTAGATGGATGAGATCTCGTTAAAACCACTTGGGGGCTTAAAAAAATGCAACTTTACTTTGGTACTTAAAAGTGAGATAAAATCAGTGATCTCTTCTGTGGATATTAAGGTGCTGAAAGATTTACTATATTGTGCTGAATATGAAAAATAATTGCACGAACTACAATCGTCATCACATTTCTTTCTGTGTATATACAAATTGTACCAAGCAACTGAACTAAAATACGTCGTGTTTGGTATGTAAAGAGGACATACAAATTGTGTGTACCGTGTACACTTACCATGAACTGTATACCAGCTATTTGATATTCAAATGGCTACTAAAATATTTTTGTCATTCGACTTCAAGGGAATAGAAAAGAGTGATATTTTGTTGATACCACACGCTACCAATGTGATTACTTCAATGTATGCATTATACAGAAACTTTTCATTGTGTATTTTTACTCGTATAATCTCTTAGGTATGACATTTTTGAAAAAGGGAAAAATGCTCTTGTTTTCTAGCTATGAAACTAATCATTGGATTTTGTCGTGAACGAGTTGCGTACTTATATTATTGATCTCATACTATGTCGTGCAATTGCTAAGTGATTGTGTGCTGTTTTGATAACAGATAATTGAACTTACGGAGCCGATTGGGGAAAAGGGAGGTTTTTGTGAAAAAGGGTGTAAATCTTTTATTGCAATTTTCTTATAATGGATTGTTTTGTGGAAAGGTATTATATTCAGTAAGATATTGATTAATTAGGGTTTAGAATGGAATAAAAGAATTGTTTAAAAACTTGGAGTCTTTTCTTTTTGTTATTTGTTAACTGTTTTTTATCAAATACTAGCTGAATAACCCGGATGTGCTCGGGTTTCAAATATGACAGCGACATTTCCCTGTGTTAACTCAAATACACAAACCCTGTAGAACGTGTTTCCTTGTCCATGTCCATTTATTGCAGGAAAACAAACTTTACGATTTCGAAGGGTCACTTTTAGGACTGCCTGTATATAAATTTTCATGGCTACAGATAGGTATGAAGATAGGAAAGAAATAGCCTATGTTTTCCGCAGTGTTCTAAAGCAGGGGTTCCCAACCTTTTAGTAACTGCGTACCATTTGAAACATTTAGAAATTTTTGGCGTACCACCAGTCTTATATTTTATTAGAAACATATATGTAATGTCAGAAAAGTGCCTAATGGTTTGTTTTATTTTAATTAAAATACTAAGAAAGCTTCGTATTTTATGATTAATGCACTTGTATTTCGTATTAATGATGTTTTAATAAAAAAATAAATGAACCAATCTAAAAATTACAGTTTTTACTCACAGGTCTAAAAATAAATAATTTTAAATAATTAGTACAAACTAAGCAAACAAAGATTAACATAATCAAAAATCAATTTTTAGTGCGAAACTTGTTGTTTGTCTTTTATTAAAATATCAATATCTGGAGCAATGGAGCTTAACTTCACTCTTAAGTCCTCTTCAACACTTACTCTGTTTCTATATCTATTTTTTGTGTACTAAAGTTCAGAAAAACCACTCTTGCAAAAGTAACTAGTAACAAATCTCTCTATATTAAAAAAAAGTTGCCGCCGCAGGATTGAAAACTGTGTTGTTTAGCTAGGAGATAGAAAAAATAACTACATTTCTCCAGTTAAAACTTTGTTTCTTTTTTTTCGTCGGCTGAAATCGTTCCTCCGCAAAATCAAAAGGAAAAAAGAAAAAACCATTTAGAATTGGTCATCTCTTTATGCTGTTACCATTCTACGGAAAACGATTCCAATTAAATATGTCACTAAATTCATTTTAAAATGTTCGAGATTAAATTTTAAAATTCGGGATTCGCAAAAAATTCGGACTACCGTGTGCCAAATCTCTTTTCTGTAAGTGCCACAGATTCGTAGGACAGTCCATACACACAAACACTTTTTTATAATAGAGACTATAGATTTGCATTATGTTATCTATGTGTTAAGGTTTAAGAAACTGTTATTATTGGATTGATGCAGACATTCGGTGAGTCGTTTTTTTGACCCAAAAAAAAAATTGAAAACTTATTTTATGAACAAAAAGTTACATATCCCGAAGAGAAAGATCCGAGTACATCGAGTTTCGAACTCGCTACCCTCCTGTTGCTAATCCGTGACTCTACCAACTGAACTACTGCACGCCGAAGAAAAGTAACAGAGACAAAATAATGCTAGTATTAAAATACAGAGAACTGCCTGATGAAGGATGTTTATTTCAATGAACGTAGTCCGTGTGAACATTAAATGTACGTGTAAAAATTCTGTTGTAGTGATGGTGATGGTGTGAGTAGAAGGTGCGGAGTTTGTTGGGTACGTTGTCTTTGAACTTCTTCATGATGTTTCCCGCCGGGTAGTAATTTGCCACCACGTACACCCTATTGCTTTTGCTAATGGCTCTTCCAACGCCCAGTTCTCTGCTGCCGCTCCAAATGACTTGGGTGAAGTGACCTAGGAAATAAAACAGCAGATGACCTTGGGGAAGTTCATTTGCATTAAGGTAGTTAAGCTCGTTTTGGGAAAATGATATACCATACTCAAATTCGTGTATGGGTATTGCCATAGGTGATTATTTGATTCGCCGACTAGTAATCGGCTCTGTGGGTTTCAGCATAGAGCGATGAACTCTAAGCCAGAAACGATGCCAATTGCGGATGCTCGTTATGTTTAGCTTGCCCCTAATTCAGGGGTAGCCAACCTTTTACATACCATGCGCCAATTTTTTTTCACATACGAGTTCCAATGCGCCATGTAACCGCACCTTTTCTACCTTACGTCCATGGTCCTACCATATCCTTAATAATAAAAGTATGTTTATAGACATAATTTTTTAATAAAAGTATGTTTATAGACATAATTTTTTAATAAAAGTATGTTTATAGACATAATTAACATTTTTAAATGCTTTAACTATTGTACGTAAAACAATGTCCATTACAGCACATAAACATTACTTACCATCAATAAGACTTTTGAGCCTGTTTGGATTTCGTTGGTCTTTCAATGTTTGGTGTAAAGTTGTTACTGAGAGCAACAGAGAATTTTTCAAATTTGAATCATTCATTCGCTACCTTGTTTTTCTTTTAATGAATTTCATGGATGAAAATGCTTGTTTACTTGTAATCAAAGAATATGTAGGCGCAAGAATGCAATGCGCCACTTGTAATCATCAAATGCGCCAAGTTTGGCGCATGCGCCACAGGTTGGCCACCCCTGCCCTAATTGAACAAATAGGCTCTTCCTAAACCAGATCGCCGGAGGCTGATTATGGAGAGAAGGTTTTTAAGCTTAGGCCACAGTAAAGTCCGGTGCACATATATCCGGTTTTTCAACGTGCGGCGCCGCTGCGGCAACGCAAGTGCGGTCTGAAATACATTATATCCAATGGAGTAGTGCACACATGCCTCCAGCGCCGATGCGGCGACGCACGTCCAACTTGCGTGCAATTTGTACCGCAGTTCCCCACGGCGCCGCATACGCTTCTCCGGTCTCAAGTACCTTGTTTTCATACATAAATGGAATATAAATAATAATTAATAAATGGTTGTATCCAGTAACGTATATTTTGTTTCAAAATATACTCTTTTTACACCAAGTAAGCGAAATAAACACGTTTTCTTTGATAGAATATGTATCGCAAATGGCGCAAAATGAGTACTTGCGTCATTTCACGGTTATGTGTGCATACTTGGGCTTCGGTGCCGCACGTTGAAAAATCGGATGTGTGCCAGACCGCACTTGCGTTGCGGCAGCGGCGGCGCATGTTGAAAAACAGGATGTGTGCACCTGGCCTAAGCCAGACGGGAAAACGCAGATTTTACTTCCTGTTACCTGAATGATCTCGTATGATGTTAACATATACATTGAGGTTTGAGAGCCGTTGACAGTGCATATACGGTTCTCTGGACCAATTTACCCGGCCGGCCGGTGAAATACGCGCCCCTCAAAATATTTCTGTCAAGTCCAATGTCCAGGTACGGCCCAACGAATAGGTTTAACTGACACGAAGTTCACAATCGGTCCCCCGGACAGATTTACCCGCCCTTCAGAACAGATACAAGATTTTCATAGAGGATACTCGTAAAAATACTTAATAAAAATAATGGCTACACGACGGGATCATGACTCGAAACACTCTAGGAAAGTGAAGCAGAGGGTTGACTTACCTGCCTTTGACACTGTCTCTCTACTGATATGATCCCCGAAAGGATAAAAGGCATGCTCAGCATACCACGACTCTACCACCTGTTTACCTGAAATACGACATGAGGAATATTAATCTCACAACATCAGCACACTTCTAGAAAATGGTATTCTTAGGTTTCGCTCATAAAGGAAATATAAAAATATTGTGAGAAATTGTAACCTATTTACAGGGTGACAATTATTGAGCTATATGAAAAAAAAGCCTTGATAACTTTTGAACCGTTGGCGAGATTCAGTTAAAACTCGGCGGTTGAATGGATAGCATGTTGGTATTTTTTTAGCATGCGCATTGCGCACTCGTATTGTTCATTTTTCGGTGAAAATGTCGAAATACAGAGTTTCTAAACGTATATCGATCGTCAAGGCATACTATTCAAGCAATAACAGCCCGATTTCCGCTCAAATGAAATTTGCGACCGAGTACAAGCAGAAGACAACTGGTCCAAGTGTTACAACAATAAAAAATTTCATTCAAAAGTTCGAGAGAACTGCTAGTGTTTGTGATGACAGTGTTGGCAATGTTGGTCGTTGCCCGGATTTCGAAAAGATGTGGTTTATGCATGACGGAGCACGGCCCCATCGGACCGGTAGTGTTTGAAGTCCTTGAAGAGCACTTTGGAGAGCGTATTCTGGCTATGGGGTACCCAGAGGCCACTGGAATGGGAATCGCTTGGCCGCCCTATTCTCCTGATCTCACCCTTGTGACTCATTTTTGTGGGACAATATTAAAGACAAAGTTTACGCACATGACTCCAAAAGCCGCTCAGTGCCACAACCGAATAGTTATGGCACAGAGGACGCATGTCGATGATTTTTTTTACGTGGTAGAATTATCGGCCGCCTGGAGTGTGGGCGTACTCAGACGGAAGTTTCAATGGAACTTGGAATCGTCCAAAGTGCCCTCTCTAGGATTTGGCAACGATTCCAAAATAATGGAAATGTCAGTAGACGTTACAGTACAGGTCCCCCCCGAGTTACAACGCCGAATGACGACCGGTATTTGGCAGAAACTGCAAAAGGAAGCAGACGGAGCACACAGCATCCGACCTTTCTAGTTCTTCAATCACGGGTACGACAGTTTCAAGGCAAATCGTTTACAGATGTTTGAGACATGTTGGTCTATAAGCTCGCTGGCCTGTCAGATGTGCTCCGTACACTGCAACTCACTGTCGCCAGCGGTTAGCCTGGAGTAGAGAACATGCAATGTGGACATCGTCACAGTGAGCTTGAGTGATGTTTTCCGACGAGTGCAGGTTTAGCTTGCAGTCCGATTCACGGCGGACGTTCATATGGAGAACGCCCGCTACCACCAAGACAACATCATTGAAAGACGCCGTTACGGTGGTGCAGGTTTTACTCGTTTGGGGCAGAATTAAACTGGGCTCCAGAACAGATCTACGTGTTCAAATCGGAACCATGAGAGACCAAATTTATCGGGACATCATTCTGGAACAACATGTACGTTTGTTTAGGGGTGCCATGTGCGCAGAATTTGTGTTTATGGATGGTAACGTACGTCAACAACGTGCAAACACTGTAAACGAATGCCTTGAATCTGAGGATATCACCCGTATGGAATGGCCAGCATTATCACCTGACTTGAATCCATCCGATAGAGCATGTGTGGGACATGCTTGGTCGACGAGTTGTCTCAGTGAGCAAAAATCGTACTTTTTATGAATGGTATCATACATACACCATTTTTTTCTATATTTTTTGTTTAATAAATGAGCTTTATGAATAAGTCGCGTTTGTTTTGTTTCTGAACCTTTATTTGCCGGAGCTGGCATTATCCTTAATTTATGGACATGAGTCTAGTTCGAGCACCTAGCATACAAAGAATTACAAAGAGATGACACCATAGAATTACAAAGAGATGACACCATAGAATTACAAAGAGATGGACCGTACCATGGAATAAATGAGCATAATAGATTTTACCTGAAGCCATGGGTAAAGAATTGTCGCTCATGTAAGTCACGAAGAGATTCTCTCCATACTGTGGATGATGGCTGTGATGAAAATGATCTTCCCGAGACAAACTGTCGGCCCATTGTTGAGAAAAATAAGACACCTGTAACATAACAATTTTTTAACAACCAAACAATTTATATGCACGATCATTGATAGATACGCATGTTATAACGACTCCCGTGGTAGCAAAAGCATGAATGGCAATCGCCGTGGATGTTTTCCCTGCCAACTCGTTATCAATACTATCGCTTTCGGCACCGAACGGAAGCTTAGTACCAGCATTCACGATATGAACGCCAGCTGTGGAAGGGATTTGTTTACATTTTTACCTGTCCTCTAATTCAAATAATAGACTCGTTCAAAACCACATGATTCAATGCTTTATCCCGAGAGCTGCACTATGTATTAACTGTAAATGGGGTCCGCGTATAGTGCGGTTTCGGTCAGTAATCAAATGACTTTGGTTGAGTCCATTTTGGTAAACTCATGTTCTTGTAACAGAAGGGGGGTTTCGTTAGCTAGGTAGGTAAGTAATTTGATTAACGTCGCACTGGAGCAATACAAAGGGCTATTGACGACGGTCCGTGAGCAATCTCAATGGGAAAGATCCGAGGACAACACGTAATTTTGAACCACGTTCAGATGAAGAGGGGATACTTGAGCTGGTACCCCTCTTTCCAAACGAAGGTTGGTTTTGGAAGAAATGTGCATTTTTAGGCCCGGTGCACACATCCGATTTTTCAACGTGCGGCACCGAAGCCCAACTATGCACACATAAACGTGAATTGACGCAAGTACTCATTTCGTGCCAATTGCGATAAATATTTTATGGGAAAAAACGTGTTTATTTCGCTTACTTGGTGTACAAAAAAGTATATTTTGAAACAAAATAGGCGTTACTGATACAACCATTTATTAACTATTATTTATATTCCATTTATTTATGAAAACAAGATACTTCAGACCGGAGAGGCGTGTAAGGCGAGCTTCGGCGCCGTGGGGAACTGCGGTACAACTTGCACGCAAGTTGGACGTGCGTCGCCGCATCGGCGCTGGAGGCATGTGTGCACTACTCCATTGGATATAATGTATTTCAGACCGCACTTGCGTTGCCGCAGCGGCGCCGCACGTTGAAAAACCGGATATGTGCACCGGGCCATAGAAATCCCAACATAAAATGGCTGGAAAGAAATTTTGAACTGCCTTGCACGTTCACCGTTGCAAAATGTGTCTGCAAAGACTCAATCTGAAAATTATAGTGCGACGTATTTCAACAAGCCGCCCGGGTAGCCATGTAAATAGCGCTCAGATTCTCGGTTCAGTTGGTTCAGGTTCAAATCTAATTTGTGCATGGATGTTCGTAATTGTTTGGAATCCACTTTAAGCCGTAGGTCCCCGTCTAATTTTCCCATGTGAATCAAAATATGACAGAGCAAGGATAGCATATACGGATGATGAAACTTTAAATTGCGTAAGATTTATTTCATTTCGACGGTTTAGTTTTTAACTTTTGACAAGTTTAATCACAAATCATTTCAAGTAATATCCATATATAGATAATCTCAATGATTATTTCTTTGCTACAAAGTATAGATAAATTGCTTAAAAAGGATTTTTTAAAAGCCACTTTGGAGCAGATAGCTATATAAGAGTAGATAATGCTATCGTTTTTTGCAAATAAAGAAAATTATCTTTTTTTTTCTTATCGGACCAGCAAAAACATAATTTTTGATGCATCATGAGATGAAAAATATTGAAAATCACTATCGTTGTTTGATGAACCACAGCAATTTTTTTTTTGTATCCAATTGTTCTTAAGCCAGGAACGAACGTTTTATTTTTGTAATGAAAATTAATGTAGGAATTTAGTATTTTTGGTACTGGAAAAAGCACTAAAAATAATTTGTCACCCTCATAGAATGTAAGGCTGAAAAAAAAAACCAAAGGAAAGAGGTCTTACATACAGAATTACTAGATGCTTGACAATTTTGATGTATTAAGCTTCACGTAAACAACACAATCTGTTTCAACCGGTAAGTATGTCACACACACACACACACACACACACACACACACACACACACACACACACACACACACACACACATATATATATATATTACTACTAAAAACGATTTTGATCTATATCTTTATAATTAACCTCGCGTTAGAAACATATATTGTTTTAACTTGTATTAAAAAATGTATGTTTTAACTAATATCATAAAAAAAAATATTACTAGTTCATTCATTAATGACATGAAAAGTCTATCACATCGTGTAAATAATTTTTTATTTTGGTTTCAATATACTCCTAGATTTCTAAATATTATTAGATCCTGACATTTATCTAATGTTCTATTATGATCTAAGTGACAACTATACGTTTTAATTCTCGTAAAACAACTTAAGATCCGTAGAAACACGTGACGTATCAATGGCGCTCCTGATGGGACTTATATAAACAAGGCTGTTCGTGATAGAAGCCGGCATTCTATCTGAGGATACTCAGAAAATAAGATAGGGCAGTGTAACTTTAGTTGATAACACTGTTACTCATAAACGTTTTACATTTATTTGTTTCTTTTTTGTAAGGAAGAGAACGTTTAACTCACGTGAGCAGTTTTTGTCTTGGAATTTCCGTCAGTCGCCGGATTGTAGTTCTGTAGGTTGTGATATTTAGGTATGTAGACACACTTGGGCCTTATTTGTTATTTTAACAGTTAAATAGATAGTTTTGTTAATGTTAAATTGTTATTCATGCTTTGAGTGAATAGTGGAATTTTAGGTTATGTTACAATTATATGTTTACTAGACTCTGCGTGGCAGTTCCGTGACGGTTCTTTTCGTGGGGTCAGGTGTGATTACTGCTCGCTAAACCCGTGGATTGCTACGAATTCCCATTTGGTTTTCCACGCAAACCAAATGGGAATTCGTAGCCTATTGGATAATAGGAATGCGACAACGACAGCAAAACATCGATGTTGATAATATATCGCCCCAAAAAACATCGACGTTTTTAAAAACATTAATTTTATAAAACATCAATGTTTTGAAAACACTGACATCGATGTCGCATCCCTACTTTTCAGACCCTTCACCCTTGGAAAACTTTGGTCTAAAAGTATGTTCCATTTGCTGATTATAAAAATTATGCTACTTGGTTGTTTTAAAAAATTTTATAACGGTACTTTTTTTATTTAAAAATAAAACATCGACAAGTATAAACATCGACTCCAATACATCGACATTGCATCCCTATTGGATAACAGCCGGAGTGACGTCACAATCTCTTGTGAAAATATAAGTATTTAATTGAAAAATTAATTATTAAAAGAAAATCAAATGTATACGGTATCTGTTTTGTGTAAAATTTTCCAAAATGTTCTAAATTGAATTTTAAAATTTGGGTTTCAAAATTTCAAAAAATTCGAACTACCTGTGTGTGATAAATCTCATTACTGCAAGTGCAATAGATTTGTCACAACAGTCCCCCCCCCACACGCATAAACACTTCCTTTCATAATAGTAGAGATTTCCGTCAATGTAGGCTTACAAATTCTACAATTTTTATGTCAAGTTCGATTTTTCCCTGCATTTATTTCACTCTTCTATGCCAGTAAATCTTTTTTTGTGAGTATGACCATTCTACTGATGTTTGGCGCAGAATGGCCAAATATGGCCCACTCGCTCGATCAATAAAATAATCCAACTAACATTCACATTGTATATGATGTAGTATACAAGGGTCAGATTTGGCCAACTGTCAAGTAAACGAACACACACACAAGGAAAGTTTTGCTGACATAGGAGAAAAATACTCTCAAAGAGGTCTAACCTATTTCCATCTACAACTCGCATGTAGATAGAGCAGTGGGCATACCCACTGAGTTACCGTTAAGTTCGGAACGCCTCTCTAGCGCATGTTTTTTTGTGAATTTTCAGAATGTTCAAAACAAACTATTTAAAAGCAATTATTCACTATTCAGAACATAACAAAACATAAATTAATTTTTAGTGAAATTTTTTACGGTTTATAAAGATATTTTTACAAACGTAACATTTCTTAAGATGAACATTGGATCTTACCGCCGTTGATAAATGCAATGGTAAGCACCCGTGATCTGCTCTGAAGTGATTGTGACTTCGCAGACATTCTTGAGCAAAGTCGTGGTCATCGAATATTATGTTCTGAAAAGTAAAACAAAAAAATTCAACTTTTCAACTATAGAAAAATTGTTAGGTAAATTTTGCTTGAAATTATCTATGAAGAGTCCTAATCTATATATATAATTCTCATACGTGGCACGCAAAAAAGACGTTATTTGTTATTGCGTTTTGGCAACATTGTGCGATTGTTTGTTTACCATCACGAAGTCTCGCGCATCAATTGAATTTATAGCGTAATCGGATGAAATTTTATTGAAAAAAATTAATTTTAGTCGAGCTGTGTGTTGTAGTTTGTAATAGAAATCAAAGAAAACGGGGTATCTTTTCAGGGCCAACAATTGTAGTTCAACAATACGCTTGAACTTTAACTTTAGACAACAAACTCAATGAAAAAGTGAGTGGCTCGAGTGCTGGGGAAATGTACACACAAACAACAAGCTGGGTATTCAATTTCCAAAGCAGCGATCACATTTCGAGTCAAAATTTGCACACTTTTCGTTTGAATTCTGATTTCAGAGGCACTGTATATATTTTTTCTGCAAACAGCAAATTTAGATAGGACAAAAAATGTTTTTTTTTTTTTTGGAATATCATATTTTGTAAACAATCCCTTCTGCTAGGACACATGTCTTCATTGATGCGAGCGAAGCGAGCATAGGTTCGCGCAGCGAACCAGTGAGGATTGCAATGCAATCCTCCGGGGGTTGGCGAGCGCTTGCGAGCAGGGGGCTGGCCCCCTAGTTACTCTTTATTCGGACTAAACTTAACACCTACTATCCCCAACACAGGTCTTATCGCGATAAATTGAGATTGGCAATTTCAGATAAAAGATATTCAGAAAATGTGTTATTCCCTTCAGATTATTATATTGGGTTGCAGTGCCATAACTAGCCATTCCTGTGCCCTGTGCAAGAATTTGCATTTAGGCCTCAAAATTAATTAGGTATTATTTCAGCAAAAATTCACTGATTACATCATCATAGTTAATATTTTTAACGATATTGTATTCTATTGAAATAATAGAACGATTGGATAATAATTATTATTTTTATTGTAATTAGTATAATTTTTTATTAATTTCAACCTGCTGAAACATCTCTCGCACGAAGCAATAGAATCGGGAAGAGTTAGAAATATGTGAAGAGCGACATTGATAGTTGGGTAAGACTCAATTGAACCAAAATGATGAAGAGCCTGTAGAATATTATGCGGAGATGCGGCTTCTATAATTTGTACAAGAGTAATTACTTGAAACTTAAAACTTTCAATTTCACATGTGTATTCGTAATTTTTTAAATCTGCTATATTTAATAGCGAGATCTGTAGACAATTTTTTTTTAAATCGGCAACACTCATGTATTGTAAAGACAAGCCATAGAGAAAGCAAAACTCGTCACAGATAGTTTTCATTTTTTAATAACGCCAATCTATTTGAGACAATAGTGGGTCAAGAACACTGTAAATTTGTATTATATTTTATAAAATTACCAATTACCCTTCAAATTATTAATTTTAATTCCCCCATTATTGGCCCTTCATTTGTAATTACTACAAATTTTATATTTACTTGGGGGCTCCGTCTTTAATATGTGTTTTGCTCACTCACGGAAGAAATTTCGCCTTTTCAACTTTGATTCATAAAAACCGTAAACTAATAACCGCATCGGAAAAAGATCTTTACAATTGTCCCGTGAAGAACAAACCATGATGAACACGATGAAGAACAAACCATGTTAATTTCATATTTTTCTGATCAGTACTTTCTCGAGAAACCGTCTAAGAATCGAGCTAAACAACGCAGTTTTCAATCCTGCGACAACGACGGCGGTAACTTTTTTTTTAATATAGAGAGAAATAAACTTGAAAAAACAATTCAAATGCTTGTCTCGATGTGGTATCTCGTCATCAGCAAAATTTAACATATCTGGAGGATGAACGAGATATCTGGTCATTAGTGGAAAAAACTGACCAGGTCTTGATGTCTTCATAATCAAAAGGCGGTAATAGCTTGATGACGCCATATCTCGCCCTCAGCAAAATTAATCGGATCTTGAAGAACGAGATATCTTGTCGAAACCACATAGAAGGTTAAATGCACTTAAATAATTAACCGTCCTGGTGATTGTCTAGATGAGGTATTTAGTCATTTGCAAAACTGATCAGGTCTGAAGAATGGACGAGATATCTCGGCATTTGAAAAAAAAGGCAATAGCAATCAATACTGATCACATCTGGAGAATGGACAAGAAATCTCGTCATCAGAAAAAACTGACCAGATCCTGATCTTGTCCACGTCAAAAATCAACAATATCTTGATGACGAGAGTTTTCGTCATTAGCAAAATTAATCATATCTTCATGGACGAGATGTCTCGTCGAAATCACTCAGAGGGCTAAACACACAGGATTAAACAACGGTGTCTTCCAAAGCACTATCCCATTTCAATCAGAAGACACTATCAAAATCACCAACATTTACCTGATCGATATACACAGTGTTGAAGACAGGTTCATCTCTGTCGTATTGGCGATAACGTCGAAATCTTGAACACCCAAACATCACAGGTGGAAGCAACAACGAAAAAACTCAATTGCTTCGTTCCAGGTCCAGACACATGAATTGAAGCAGGGAAAAGCTTTCCACCACGGAGGGGTGATTGAAGAGTTCCTCCCTTTTTTTGTTTTTGTTTTTGGAATACTTCCCGGACATAAATCCCATCTTTCCTCCCCTTCACAAATCAAGCGTCTTTGCCAGTGCATCAGCGGCACATAATTCAAGGCGACTGAAACGGCGAATATTAATGTGTTTTCTTCTGAATTATCTTCTTCCCAAGAGGACCGTAAGCTGTTTTTAAAATTGGGATTCATGACAATTTCCAGTGCGTTCTGGAGACACGGATGATGGGAGATGGTAAATAGATGCTTCAAGGTTTCGCAAAGGATATTGTAAATAGAAATGAAACGTTGGATGTTGTTTAGTCGGTTCAATAGGTGTTTTGAGATGCGTCGGTGAAATATTAGCTTATCGTGATTATTCATTGGTGCCAGTAAAAAAAACCTGTCTGACCCATACCTGCTTGACCCTCCAAGTATTTTCGACGAGATATCTCGTCCATCAAGATTTGACCAATTTTGACGAGATATTTCGTCTAAGATCTGATCAGTTTTTTTTCGAATGATAAAATACTTCGTCGAGACAACCAACAGAAGGTTTATGTGGGTTTGATGGCAAACATCCAACGAAATTAAATTATACTTGTTGGAAGAGTCAATTTATGGGAATCATTGGGGGAGGCACAAATATGGCCTTAGCTGCTTTACCTACACACAGGGTAGCCCAGCGGGTGGAGTTTGAAACGAATCGAAATTTCAAAACACATAAGAGTGATGAAAAGATTTTAATGATATATATCGAAATTAAATAGTAGGCAATTAATGATAAAGAGGTTTGAAGTGACCGCCTTCTTTAACATGGACAGCAGTACGGCGGTTCAGGAATCCATCCACCACGCGTGAGCAGACTTCGATGTCAATCGTATCGACTGCAGTTTTCAGTTCAGGAAGAGTCTTAGGACTTATCTGCCACACTTTGCTCTTCAAATAACCCAACAGGAAAAAATCGCAAGGATTTAAATCCGGGAAATAGGGCGGCCATTCAATGCCACCTTGGAAGTGCGATGGGTGATCCAACCCATTGATTCGACCGTGAAAACGCTCATTGAGCACTTCGAAAACTTCCGCTGTACGATGTGGTCTTGCACCATCCTGCATTAACCAATGACCATGGACCAAGTTATTACCGTCCGGAAACTGTATTTTGCAGAGTTTAATGTGCCGACGGTGAAAACTGGGCCATACACACCAGGGTATGATATCGCGCAACACACAAGAAATTGTCCACTCTGATGCTACGCACCAAGTTTGGCCTCACTTGTTCTATTAGACTTTAGACATCTATTAGACTTTTTTTCAAACATTACCCGCTGGGCCACCCTGTATATGCCAGTGTTTTAGGTTGCTTGGGATTTTATGGCTCTGCGGCCATATGTAGCCAAGCTGCGCCAGACAACATCAGGTAAATAGACAGACACACGCGAAGTTTTAGTGACACAGAAGAGAATCTACTGAGCAACGGCCCATGTGTTTTCAATACAATTTATTTTGTTTACAGATAATAAAAACCATCGGTACAAATTTATAAAATTAAGCTCTCGCCTTTTAGTGCACAGTCTCGACTTTAAAAGTTTTTGAACCTTTAAGACTTGCTGCCATGATATAGAGGCTATACGATTTAATGAGCGAGATCGAATTGTGAATGAACAGTGGCGGACCAAGTCAAGTGGGGGCCTCAAACTCAAGGAAGAAAAAAAGTTTCATGAAAACTCTCCATTAAGTTATTAGCAAAAAGAAAAATTCCATACCATAACACATTAAAAAAATTTATTAAAAAAACATATTTTTTACATGAATTTCTGTCTTGGTTTATTTTTTGCGAATTCGTCAATTATTTTGGTATTGTAAATTCGGCTATAAATTTTTTGCTCTATATACAGAATATCCATATTAGTTAATCTTTCTTTTCCCATAGTATTCCTTTATTATTTTTTTACACGCTTTTAAACAAAAAACGAGCTTTCTCCTGACGCCCATCAAATAAGGGAACTGTTAAAAAAATTTAAATAATGTTTCAACATTCGCAAATGTGCAAAACATTTCTTTGAAGGCTCGATAGATGTCTGGTGTGGATTTTATGGTGTCCTCGTTTTCTTTTAGAAACATTAAAAAATTGTCAAATTCATCTTCAAAAGTACAAACATCAATGTCATTTTTGTAAATTATATATATATATATATATATATATTTTTTTCCAACTTCTAGTTAAAGCTTCTTTTTTACGGGTGAAACGAAGTTTTATACAGCTAATACAGGATCTGCCCTCTTGCTGATCATCTTGTATACTAGAAACTCTTTTCACTGCACTTAAAGAAGCTGTAAAGACGCTGTCACATATTTCCTCGAACACTAATGAAAAAACTTTTTAAGACCTCGGGGCCCCTTCGTATTCCGGGGCCCTACGCGGCCGCTTAGTCCGCGTACCGCTTAATCCGCCTCTGTGAATGAAAGTATTTTTTTAACGTTCTTTCAGGTACTACTAAACTCCTAGAAAGAAAGAATGGCTATGACCTTCAAAGAGGAAGTTGTAGACTTCATCAATAATCCAGGTAAGAATTTTTAACCCTCCATTTCTAAACGTTCTGCAATGCCATTCAGAAAATTAGTTGCAATGGAAACAAGATTAACTCTCTTGGTGGTTGTCTCGCCGAGGTATCTCATCAGTAGCAAAATGGACCAGATCTTGATGGACGAGATATCTCGTCGTAACCACTTTAATAGTGCTTTGGGGGAGAAGAAGAATTATTTTAGAATGTTTTTTTGCGCACATTCTACTACAGGATTAATCAAAACTTATAAAAAATAAGCAATTATGGTAATTTTGTATTAACATACCTGCTTGAAGCTGGCGAACAGGCGACAGATTTCTGACATACACAAATACTTTATTTAACTATTAGCTGAATAACCCGGCATTGCTCGGGTTGTAATGGTTAAATGTTGATTGAAAAGTGAATTAGAATAATCACTTTTCTTACAAAAATGCAATCATTTAAGTTGTACGGAAAATACTTTTAAACTTCATTTTAACTTTTTCATAGCTTCTACAATTTACTTTGGATGCAAATATATACATTTAATTGCTGCAAGACTAAGATAGAAACGAAATTCCGATTAAAACATGCAGATTACTGAAAAACGAAAGATGTACGAAGTGTCGAATTTCGAATGAAATTTAGTATAGCTCAAATATGACCGCGACATTTCCCTGTGTTAACTGAAATGCAAAAACACTGGATTCTGAATCAAATTTATAAAATAAAACCATCAGGGTAGGTATTCCAAGTATCGCCCCTGTGCTTAATATCGCCTACTCGTGTTTTCAATCTACTCTGCGCGACATCTATGAGTTTATGTAGTTACCTTGATGGTCTAGGGTTTTGCCACATGTAGCGCCACTGGCAAGTTTCTAATCAGATATCAACAACACTATTGCATCTGAAGTATTTGAGGCTGTGATCAACGTATTTTTTGTCTCCAAACCATTCAGGGAATATCCAGGTAAGTGTTTCCAAATCATAATTTCGTTTATATGACTTGAAAGTACATTCAATAGTAAAGGTAGGTAGATATGCTCTACTAGCAACTCCTTTTTAATAGTAGCTCCTAATTTCGCCTGGTGGGTGGTAATAGGAACAGGGGTAGGCGACATTAGGAACCCACTCTTGAAAATTCTCTTGGGAAACTTTTGAAGTTTTACTTGTTAACTTAAACCGACATAAGTAGAGAAGGTATATGATCTCTGGAAACCAAAGAAGAATAGTTCCTAGTAATATTCATTTAGTTTCCAGCTTGATTTCCCAAGCCAGAAGACTAAGATACAGAGAAAGTTAGGGTAGGCGATAATTGGAACATCTACCCTAATTCTGGTTGGCCAGCTCTCAAATAGCAAAATTACGCTTTTATGACCGATGAGTTTTTCGTTTGGGCTTTTCGTGTTCCACTACAAAATGTAAATTGTGAAAAATTAAATATTTTAATTATTACTCGCACGGCATTCCTTGTGATAAAGTTATGCTTATAGACAAAAACGAGCTTCCAAAATAACAACCATTGTATCCTTTCAGTATCCTGTAGAAAGTATTTCCTTGTCAATATTCATTTATTGCAGAAAAACAAACTTTAGATTTTCAAGTTGGGGCTTCGAGGGGGCACTTTTAGGACTACCTGTATGCCAATTTTCACGATTGTCAGTGCTACATATAGGTCTGAAGACAGGAAAGTAATCGCCTATGTTTTCCGCAGTGTTTTAAAGTATAAGTGTACCAAAATTTGGTGTGGATTGGTCAAACGGTGTTGATTTGTACAGAAAATATACACACATACACACACCCATACTCACATCCTTTTATATACACATAGATTTACATCAAGAACACAACACACACTTTTACATGCTTTCAGAAACATCTGAAATATCTTACATCTCTCGGATCCTTCGTCCACGCACTCTTAATAAAATGTTCTTGATGAGTAAAGATCAATAATATCAAGGTCATGTTGAATGTGCTGCCCTCTATTGAGCGAGTGAGACATTTATTACATCTTTGCTACACACTGTAATTTGTCATTTTTCAAAACTGAATATCTGTAACTGATTACCGGAAAAAATGCTACGTAAAAGTTGTTACAAAATCCCTTGGTCAAGGTAAAAACTAGACCAAGTTCAAAAGAACGTGTTCTTCAAGACCACAGCGATCAGCAATGTTGATCTAGAAGCTGTCCCGCTGAGAGCAATCAAAAATACGGGAGGGAGATGATAAGATTGAGTAGCGTGGAAGAGTTGGAAATTGCTCCTCTCACAAAAGTTCGGAACACAAGAAGGCGTGCAAGATATGTATCTTGTGTGCCTTCTTCTGTCTTGCCAGAGTAAACTGGTACAGCCTTGAATCTCTAAATACAGCGTTATTTCACGGTTCTTTGCTGGATACCAAGAATGAAAGGGAGAAATCGAACTAACCAAAAGTTCTCTATGAAAAGAACTATGTATTCTAGTGATCTATTCTTTTCCCATGGGGTTTACTGCCTCTGGTTAATATGGTGATCGCGATCCCACAATGTCCAAGCGATCTTTCTTTAATTTTGCCTCTCCATCCTTTCTTATCCCTATTACTTAACATTGTCGGCCTTGTGTTTGGAGAGCCGACCAACCGGTCTGGTGGTTGAGCTGTTAGCCTCTAGATAGGAAGGTTCCTGGTTCGAATTCGGGTCAGTGCATGGATGTTTGTAAACATATGGTGTAGAGGCGGCTGGTGCACCTAAAATTTGTTGCAGCCGAAAGTCAGGTTCGTGTGGAAGTTTGGAAAGTGGGGTGACGCTTCAGGTGTTGCCTAGTCTGATCGTGGTTCAAAATTACGCGGTGTTGTCCTAGGATCTTTCTCTTAGGGGATCGATCCCGGACCGTTGTCAAAATCCCGTTGTATTGCTCTGGTTAATTAAAATTACATTGCCTTGTGCTTGGAGTAGCTTGGCTAAATATGAACCTTGCATCATAAAACCCAAAACCAACCTAACCGAAAAGCTAAATATTCACTACTATTATTTACAGTACAGTGAAACTTTGATTAACCGTTAGGGTCGGGACCGGGACGCGTATTTAGAAACCCTGGTGCTCCTAGCACAAAACGGAAATACGTCATATACGTAGCTGCGCAGACGCGTCCGCGCAAACACAGCGAACCGACACACGACCCTCGCTCGTATTGAGAGCTGTGTAATGGCCATTTAATCTAAAAATTAATAATTGTTGGGTTTACATTTCTTTTTGCAAATGAAAAATGTATTAAATAAGGCCACAATGAACAACCGTGTGTGTAGCATAACTCCGTATAAACCAACACGTGTATCTGAAACTTGAAGAAGTTGGATTACACACTCAACACATTTTCACACACAACTTTTTCAAAAGCTCACTTCTTGTTTACTTGGGCATTAATTAGTTTGAATAAATTATTCGTTTCTCTTTTTCACCAAAAAAAAAAATTAACAGTTGGAATTACTACTACTACAAAAGATGAGTGTGAAAAAGTTCACAGTGAGCTCTGTCGACAAAGTACCTTCAGAGCCAAAATGTTTAAAATCACTCACTTCTTTTTACTTTTGCCAAAAAAAAGTTAGTAGTATTTATTTCTTTCACTTTTTCACCTTGAAAAACATTAATAGTTATAATTTACTAAAACATTAATAGTTCTATTTACTATTGTATATGACGTATTTCCGTTTAGTGCTGCGAGCGCCAGGGATTCTAAAAACGCGACCAGGACCACGACGGTTAATCGAATAGACGGAAAAATCTTAAAACAACAACTCGCCCCCATCCATTGCATATGGACGAATGATTAAAACAATGCATTTTTACGAATTGGAAATACACTGTACAGTGTACATACATGTATTTTATTTTCACAGAAACAAACAATACACAGTTTACATTAAGTATAGTATAGTATATATGCACATATTGTTACACGAACTTACACTCTAGAGGTATATACATTAGGGTGTAGTGAAAAACACGAATTTCGGAAATTGAAAACGCCTATGGTGGGAATAGTTGGGGACTACCATGCTTATTAATAATACAAAATATGAGCCAAATCAATTAATATCTTCAGATGCCAAAATCACTTTGAAATTTCGAAATTTTGCCTATTTTTTCACAAAAATGATAATAACGCATTTAAAATATTTAATACATTTAATTTAAAGCCATGGGTGGGTGAAATGAACTTCCCTGCGTGCAAAAAAAAAGTTTAACACCTAAAAAAGTTTTACACCCGGAAAATAAAAAATTTCCCCTTTTTTTAGAGCGTCATCACCTGCGTCTCCACTCCTCTCAATAGACTCATCATTGCGACCACGCGTTTACACGGGCGCTTCCCCTTGCAGCTGTTCGCTGTTTTTGCATTATGAAAACAACCCAGAACTCAGCACGAGGAGGTGGCTGCATATCGAGTTCCACCCCACCCCCTTAAAAATTTCAATTTAAGTTACTAGCTTACCCTAAAAAATTAAATTGAAGTTACTGGCAAGTGGTTTTGCTTAAAAGTGGTTGATATTGGCTTTTGGTTTCAAATCTGGGTAAAGCAAGTCTAGAAGCAATTCTTGACCAAATAAATCTATCTCGTGCCTCTGTACCACGTACTGTACTATATGCTTCAGTTACTAATTTAACGCAACGTTCAACTCCTTGTGAATGGCACGGAAAGTTAAACATGTTACTATTGGTTTGAACGTCTTGAAAAATAGACTTGAGTTGATCATCAGAAAGAGATACTGTAAGTGGTGGATCTGTAATGGAATCTGATTGCCATTCAATTGGATTTGTATAGTCGTCTGCTTCGAAGTTTAACTGGGGAATTTTTTTTTAAACTATCGAATATTCTTTTTAACTTTATTTTTTTGTCTTAATTTTAAATTCTTTTAAGGCTCAATTCTCTGACGTGTTTTCGATCATCATCTCACATTGCCAATATAATATTTTCTGGATGGGCATAATAAGCATTTCTTTGCAAAGTTATATCTATTACAATTTTTAAATCATCAGGCAAAAATCTCGATTTATTTAAAATAACATACTCTGTTAATATTTTCAAGTTATGGTTTGGATCTTCTGTTGAAACATATAACCTTAAAATTCTATTTGTCGTCGTCAACCATCTGGAATTATTCAATTTTCCTGTATCTTTTTGTGACAAGCTTAATGGAATATATTTATTTGGTATCCCTGCGCACATTTCGTAAAGGTATCGTTGATCAGTGCTAAGATTCTCTAGGACAATATCTGACAAAGTTACTTCTATCTTTTCAAAGTTTGTTAAAGGCAATTTTTCACAAGATTCAAACATTTTTCCAATTTCTCCGCCGTATCCTTTTGGTCCAGTGGTTTTCCCTTCTAAATGTTACAACAAATGACGTAAAGGTAGCTGGGTAGATCATTTGTATGTAATAAACAAATAAACCAATGCACAGGACGTCCTAAAAAGAGCTCGATTTGTCGAATGACTCCATTTTTCAAACCTGTATTTACCACTGTACCATCACAACCAACCTCTTGCATCTTAGAAAGATCGATATTTTTCTCCAAAAAAGTTAAAATACTTGTTTTAATATTTTGAGAAGAGACAGTTGCAGGAGTGACATGTCTCATTTATTTTGATCCTGGTTCTAGTATTAGACCGATATGTTCTTCTGTTACCGTCTTTCTAGCAATCCTTTCTCTTTCTTTAATCATTACTAAAGTTTAATCCTTTCGCTCATCAAAGTATATTCCATATTCTGATAAAGAGGTAGTTTCCTCATTTTTCCTTTTCAGGTAGCTGCGGGTCTTTGTCCTTTCTCTTCTAATTTTACTACGATCAACTATGCTTGAAGAATCATCCTTCGAAATTTTTCCCATATCCTTCAAAGTAGCATTTATTAGAATTGCTACCGATCTATCGGAAACACAAGTTCTGTTACAAGCCTGAGCTACATTTGGAAGTTTAGTTCTCGTTTGTGAAGTTGAAGAAGAATTATTATCAATGATTGTGTTTGTAATGTCATTAGAATTCTTAAGCAAATTAAAACTCGAAGTAGCTCCCGTAATAGAGGGCGAGATTATTTTGGGTTGTTTTCCTTTACAATCTTTGAGCTGAACGTTTTGGCTCTCTACTTCTCTTTCTTTGCGCTACAATATTTTCTTCAAGCATTTTTCTGGTTTTAATGTCAACATTTACAATGACCATTTTTTGAAATGTCCTTTGATCTGTTAAAAAAGCTCTTTCAGCAATAGGTACTTTCATTTTGAAAGTACAACTGAGAAAGTTCTTACATTTACAAATGCTAATATTAAAAATATTTTTTTTTCTGCTGATTCCCTGAAGAACACAAGTTTTTTCGAGAAATCTAGTTTTCCAGTATTTTTTAATAGTTTCTTAATATTTCTATTGCTTTATGGTATATTTTCAGCATATATATTATTTGTTGGTTTGTTACAGTTGTAATCGAACTAATTCCCCATAATCTTTTAAGCTCTTTAATTAAAATTGAACATACATCAGCCACATACAATCATCTCTTTTATAATCTTTTTGTATGTAAAGTTAATACTTCAGAACATCTGCATATGTTGGAAGCATGTTAGGCTTCATTATTTCAGCCATTCCAAACACGGGACATACATCTACTGATAGTGTCCTAGGCATTTCGACTTATTCACAGAACCGTGGATCTTTAACAAACAAAACCCACACAAAACTGAACTTAAAGATTAAAATTCAAAATAAAAAAATATCTAAAATAAGAAAAAAAAAAAAAACTTTATCTGTAATTGTCTTTAAAGCCAATTACAAGTTACCCATGGTCAAATGTTTTTTTTTTTTTTTAATTTTTATAATAGATATATAACTAGTTGCTTAAATTTTTATGTTAGTCTTCCGTAAAGCGGAACATGATAGCTAAACGTACTCTCGTAAACTCCACATTTCAAATCGTGCGTGGAAAAGATTGCATCAATCGAAGTTCTGCCTCTCGTTGTCCAATATTTAGGATTTGTCTTTAGATCCAACCAATAGACTTCTCTCAACACTTCGCAGAATTCTTTCCCATCTTCAGTGTTCATGTTGATATTAAAGTCTCCAGCCAAGACTGATTTATACTCGTCACAATCTGTGCCCAATGCTTCTGAGATCGTTTCTAAAATGTCATCTGTACTCGAACCTGGCTTGGCATATAGTACGGCCAAACGAACATTGTTTTTTAAATAGACGACAACAATGTGAACTCCCGTGTCATAATTTGGGAACTGTAGAGCTTCCTGTGTTTCAATATTATTCTTGGCGTAAATGGCAACACCGCTGTGCTTTCTCGTGCGACTTTGGCTCGAATGAATCTCGATGCACAATTTAAAGTCTTGAAACTTGAAGCGATCGGTTGGAATCGTCCACGTTTCGGCCAACAATAGAAAATCGCTGTGCATGAAACTATGATCACAGGCAATGTCTTCATGATGCGCTTGGAGGGATTGGACGTTGTGATACATGAACTGATAGCTGTAACTCTCATCTCGTTCGTGAAGCCATGCAAACATTGGAGCAGACGCCGTAGATTCGAGACGTTTTAACTCTACTGTCAGAGGGTCGTCATCTTTAACAGGTGCCGGTGGATTATAATCGTTCAAGACATACAAACCAGATGCCTTTGTTACGCGAGAAAAGCCAACATATTGCAATGATCGTCCCATGCGAGAAGACATTCCAACTCCGACACAATCGAAGGTGCAACCTTATGATTTGTGGATTGTCATGCTCTCGGCGACAATGAATGGAAATTGTTTTCTACTCACACTCAATGCTTTATTTCGCGTTTGAAGAACCGTTCTTTTCTGACGCTCTATAGGCGTCCATCGATGATCGATTTTATTCTGAATCATGTAACGATAAGATGCTGCACGTGCTTCAGAACCTACTTTTGGACTCTCGGTGAATTCTATCCAGATGCGTTTGATACCTAATTCATCCGACTTGCCTTTCATATTGCAAGTTTCTACTTTACGTAAAAGTCCCACTGATCCGTTGACCAATTTATCATTTGTGTCCAAATTACATGTCAACATATAATTTGCACCCAGCTTGAACGGAATGCTATAGTCCAAGTTGTTTGCTTTTTGACGTGGTAAGCCTTTTGCTTTGTTCAAGAGCTCTAATTTGGCTTTTCTACCACCCACGCCTGTGACATTATCGATAGATTTACCCTTGATTAACTCTGATTCTATTGCGTTCAAACGCTTGTGATTCGCTTCATCTACTTCTCTATTTGAGTGGAAAAGCAACGTGGCTTGCTCTGGGATGTCTTTCCACTCGGTCTTTTTAGATTTTAAAAACTCAATCTCTTCTTTGCTCATTGTGCCCTCAGCCATATTATTGAGCAAGTTTGCGTAAGGTTGATCGTCCTTTTGACGCATAATCTCGTCTAGCTTTTGAAATTTTGTCCGGAATGTGACTGGATCGTGACAGTCTTGCCTTGCATTCCTACTACAATGCAACTGACTCCTACCAGTCTCGTTGCTCTTATAATGAGTTCTTTCCAGACTAGTAGACAACTACCGTTGTTTAGTATTCCTACATCTTTATATATTTTTTTCTTACACCGGACGACTTGAAAACCCTCTCAGAGAACAAAACCCATTTGACCATGGGTAATAAACAGCAAAATACGCACCAACAAACGAAAGCTAATCAATTTGAACAAAGGACTTAGTTTTCCTCGCTAGACATGATCGGCAGGGCATTTGCAGGAGGATACACCTACTAGATATTTACAAAAAAAGTGGGCGGGTATTTAAAGAAACCTAGACACCTTCACTCCATGTGGTGAAATATGAGTTATTTACCCCGTATAAACAAGCGAAGAAAGGGAAGCGCCCGTGCACCCTAGTAGTAGAGGAACGGAATGATGAGTCTATTGAGAGGAGTGGAGACGTGCGTGATATAACGCTCTAAAAAAAGGGGAATTTTTTAAATTTCCGGGATAATGTTAGGTGTAACACTTTTTTTACAAGCAGGAAAGTTCATTTCACCCACCCATGGCTTTAAATAAGATGTATTAAATTTTTTAAATGCGTTATTAAAATTTTTATGAAGAAATTGGCAAAATTTCGAAATTTCAAAGTGATTTTGGCATCTGAAGATATTAATTGATTTAGCTCATATTTTGTATTATTAATAAGCATGGTAGTCCCCAACTATTCCCACCATAGGCGTTTTCAATTTCCGAAATTCGTGTTTTTCACTACACTCTAATATACATATTTATATTTTAAATTAGTCTGTCATTTTTTATTGTTTCTTCGAGGCTCGTGTTTTCTGAGCGGCAATGTTCCGTAATAGCGGACTGACGGTTAAAAGAGTGAAGGTTAGTCAAAGTTTCACTGTACCCTATAACAATGAACATTGCATTCTGTCATTCCAATGGAATACGTTCAATAGGAAGAAATAATTAAGTGGTTAATATTCGTTTGTTTCAGATCCTCGAGTGGCAACATGGCCTATGATGGACAGCCCGACCAAAACAATAATCCTTGTAGCAGCTTACCTGATTTTCGTGAAGTACTTGGGGCCTGCATGGATGAGAAACAGGAAACCGTACGATTTGCGATTTCTCATGATACTCTACAATTTCGCCCAAGTTGCCGTAAGCACGTGGATATTCATGAATGTAAGTAATGGTTGAGTGGTTCTGAAGGAGACTGAATTTTGTTCTAGATTCACTGTTATATCAAGTGGCTTACAGTCTCAGTAGATGAACTTTTAGAAGTTGGTTGATTGATTTATTGGGGTTTTATGTCACAATGACCATATATGGCCATGCTGTGCCAGACACAAGACATACAAGTAATGGACATACACACAAAAAGGAAAGTTTCACTGACACGTAAGCGATGAATACACCATGGTAGGAATCGAAACTGTGCCGAATGCAACTCTCAGGTTGATAGTGCAGAGGGCATAACCACTGAGTCACGACGGCCCCGAACTTCTAGATATTGCGCTTTGATAAAAAATGTGTGGGGTTTATGGACATTTTAGCATTCATTGTTTAACCGACATGATGACTCCTTAGCCAGATGAGAGGGATTTTCAGTCAAATAAAAGTCGAAAGGATGCTTGAAACGTCAGTGCAGAAATATTAAGCGAATCTACAAATGATAAAAAGTTTTTATTGAACTTTAACTGGTCTTATCTAGAGTGCCTGAATTGGAAAGAGTGGCGACAATTCAGAGGAAAACTCGACTGCGCAAGCGCTAAGACTGAATCGGGTTGCCAGGGAAAGAAAATTGTTCGTAAGATTTCGCCCTGCTTGGCATCTTTATCACCCCCTAGGCATCCTTTACGTTTATTTTATCGGAACCATTTGTAATTGGTATTGCAGGGTTGATAAAGAATTTTAAAATTAAGAAGGGTTGTTTGACATTTTTAAGGAGTCCAAAGAGGTTTACTCACATTTTCAATTGTACGAAATGAAAAAAATTATAACACTTTTTGATACTTTAAGAACTTAACAGTAACTGTTTCACACATTAATAATTCAAAGTTGTGTTTATTCAAACCTAAATTACATATTTTTAAGGTGTGCAGTCTGCAAGAATTTATGCATTCAATGAGTTTGAATGGTGCTTTTCAAGTTTTAGTGCGATCTTGCGGCAGAATGTTCGAAAGTGAAAAGTTGAAACAAAGATTAGGTTTTTAAGGAGTAAGATGTAAAAATAAGAAGTTTTAAAAGCATTTAAAAACTAAAATCATTTTAAGAAGTTTGACGGAATGATGTTATCACATGGAGCGATTTTTATTTCTTTTAAGCTGCTTCTAATGAATACTTTTAGAAACTCAACACTCCTTTTTTGCCTAGTAAACAGAGCAATTTAAAATAGTTAAATATGTTTTAACAGTTCAGCAAATTTACTGTAGCTAATTAAATTAGATAAAGGGTTAACCCTTCTTTGCATAATGGTGGAAATTTCCATCATAACATTGAATGCCCAAAAATTATATATAAGAACAAGTTCAATTTAAGTTGATCGTGTCTGGATACCTTTTAAATGTCCATTGCATAAAAAAAAACATAGCAGTCAAAAATAAGCAAGTGTCACTATCAGTAAAACGAGCTTGAAGTTGTCATTCCGCTGTTTGTTGTAGTTGCAATAAACGTATGATTTCGTTTTTAATTTTGTTTTATTATATTTGAGTTTCTATTGCTAAAAAAGTGAAAATGAGTGGAAGAAAGGTTTGTAACATGTGTTTCTGTTATTTTTAAAGCAATTCCTGAAAAAGTTTGTGTTTAATTTAAAAAATACCACATGATACCATCATATTGCTTTTTGCTAAATTTATACTATAAATATATACTAAGATTTTTCTAACCATTTTTCCTTTAATTTTGAACATGAATTATATCACCTTGATTTATTTCACCAATAAAGAAAAAATCATGCAAAGAAGGGTTAAATCTGGAATTTTACGAAAGATTTCAGTTAAGAAGCAAATAATTTTTTTAAAAACAAAATTTAGATTATTTATATTTAGAATCATGAGCAACATTTTCATAATAATTATATTTCCATTCATTTAAACAGTGTACAAAGAGAATCACAAGGCATCCAATTTAATAATTCAGTATTTTATTTTAAAAAAATCAGCAAACTTAATCATAAGACATACAAATTTAAACTTGAAACTTATCCAAGAGCAGGATTGCTACTTTCAAAAATACATATAACAGGATTATACAAACTGAAAATACAGTTACGGGATTGAACACACCTTTAAGGCAAAACCTCGCTCTGATCTATTTTTGCAGTTTAATGTTGAACAACAGGCATCTAGTTCAAATATAGTAAATATTTTACAATCAATAATTTTAGATCAAAGATTAATAGTTAATTATATATATTCTACTTATTTTAGTATAACTTTTCTAAGCTTTCATTTCGTATTTAAAAAATTGAATTTAAGAAGGTTAAAAATTGATTCAGTTTGAAAGTTTGATTCAGATCATAACTCTAAAAGAAATATATTAAGTCAAATTGTAAAGAAAATTTTTAATGGGTATAAGTAATCTTCAAAATAAACGTAAATTAAAAAAAAATCGAAACGCCATAACAAAATACATATAAAGATCTTTCAAATTATTTTTTTAAAGAAATGCATTTCTTTTAAATCATCGGCCAACTATTCGTTTAAATTCTTCGGCGTGGAAAGTTACCTAGATTTTTTAAAGTTGTTTAAATTCAACAGTATCCCTATCTAGTAATGCATTTGCATTTATTTGCACTAATGCATTTATATAATTTTGGAGGAAATTCTTTTGTAATAGAACACAAATTGAACTTATTTATTTCTATTATTATTTTTTGCTTAGTCAAAAGCAAAATCTTAATTCAGACTGCATTAGATTAAAAAATGTGCAGATTATAAGCAAATAACAATCTAAACCAGAAAAATTAGATTGCAAAAGATATATATTGTATAGCCAGAAGAACATTTCAAAATGTTTCCTTCATTCCCCAAACTATGCGTTACCGACGAAAATAAACAGTGGCGATTATACAATGAAAACATAATTACGCAGCCGTTACATCGCACTCTATTTACAACTTTCAAAATCTTGCATTTTGCAATAGTATGAAATAAAAAGAAAGATTAAAATCAAGTTTTCAAAGTGATACATTCCTTTAATTGTCTAAACCGTGCTGTTTTCAAAGCACTTCTCTCGACTCACGTGTTACGCCTATGGGAACTTTTTACCAAACGCCCGAGGCGGTAAAATCTAGGTTTCCACCAATCAGATTTGGTCACCCAACTGACGCCACTCTCCCCTTTCAGGCACTCTAGTCTTATCCAGTGCTTCTTTTGCTCAAGAGCTTAAAATTAACCAAAAGGATGCAAAGACGAAAGGACGCTTGAAACCTCAGTGCAGAAATATTAAATGAAGCTACAAATGATAAGTTTTTATTGAACTTTAACTGGTCTTATCCAGTGCTTTTTTTTCTCAAGAGCTTAAAATTAACCAAAAGGATGCAAAGACGAAAAAACGCTTGAAACCTCAGTGCAGAATTATTGAACGCAGCTACAAATGATAACTTTTTATTGAACTTTAAATGACTTATCCAGTGCTTTGTTTCAAGTGCTTAAAATTAACCAAAGGGATACAAAGACGAAACAAAAGATGAAATGACGCTTAAAACCTCAGTACAAAAATATTAAACGAAGCTACAAGTGCAGAAATTTAAAACGGAGCTACAAATAAAAAAATTTTAAATTGAATTTAAACTGGCGATATCCAGTGGTTTTTTTTTTCAAGTACTTAAAATTAACCAAAAGGATGTCAGAATTTTACTTTAAAGTTAGATTTTTCATGAAAAAAATCGGGTAGACTGTGTCGGAGTACGGCTGTAAAGGCTGCTATATACTAGGCCAGTAATTTAGTCGAGTAGCGAGTGATTTAGTAGCTCTACTAAACAAGATAATGGCAATTGGGGGAGTGGTTGTTCACACACGGTTTAGTTGGTGTTCGAATGTCGACTGCTAAAGATGATGCGGAGAGCGAAGTTGAATCACGATGAAAAATATGATATGAAATAGAGTATATAGATGGATGTATTTTAAATATAAAATTAAAAATTATTTTCCGTACACTTAAATGAAGCTAGCATTCTTTTACGAAAGATAAATAATTAGTCATATCACTTTTCAATCAGCATTTAATTATTTCCACCCGAGCAACGCCGGGTAATTAATTCTGCTAGTTTAAAAATAAATATAAAATACTTTCCTAGTGTTTTTAATTTTTTGTTTGATTTCCTTCTCGTGAAACTCCGGTATTCGCACCACTTTTTCTAATTCATCGATTGCAACTGTCTTGGATGCTTTATTTTTGTTCAGGGAAGATTTCACATTCCATAAGCACTACCGTTCCACATAAGCAGTAACAAATTTGACCGTAGTATCATCACTCCAACGAATCATGGAGCCGATAAAAATGTTATTTTAAGAGATTAAAAAACGTTTAACATTTAAACAGAACTGATTTATTGACTAAAGAAAAATAATGGATTTGGTACAGCTACACTCTACGTTTATGAGTGATGGCAACGGCTTGGCGATTTTTTTTGGCTCGCTTATAGTAGCGAGTTACGATAAATTAAGGCAACCCATCTTTCGTTACGTTTGTTGTGGTTTTCATGGCAACCTCGGCAAACGGAAACTTTTAATTTTCATTTTGAAAATTCTAGAAAGTTCTTCCAAAATCCGTTAAAGTCGTTTGATTTCATTGATTCGTTTGAAATTTTTTCTTTCGTCCCATTGGTTATTTTGTTTTTAAAAATTTCCTTTAATTGCAGTGGTCCTTTTAAATCGTTTTCGGTGATACCATTGGCCCATTTATTTGTATTTTGACAGTTGTGGAATTTTTATTTTATTATAATAGTTTTCTTGAAAGGATTAAGAGTTTTTTTTTTACCATTTTCGTATTCATTATTTTTTTACGAAAGAATTCTGACGTTATCAGGTTGTATTATTTCTTGCTTTTGTTTTCTTTTGTAAATCTTTTTCTTTTTCAACATGCCCACTGTTTTTAGTGTAATTGATAATTTTCACGGTATTCTTACCCAACATTTGTAGCTTAGTTTCTCTGCTGGTTCACAAATATGTTTTGATATGTGCTTAAACTTACTACTTTTTGTGAAAGTTTTTAAAAAATATACTTTTTAAAACGTTCTGAAATGTATTTAAAAAGTGTGTTGTAAAAAGAAAAAAATTTGCGACAGAAAGAGAGCTAAGAAATAATTCTTTCTTGGCGACTTTAGAAATGCGCCAAAAAAATCGCCAAGGCCGTTGCCATCGCTCATAAACGTAGAGTGTAGCTGTTCCATGGATTTAAATTACAGCGATGAAAACGATCCGCGAGACAGACGATCAACAAGCTGTTGGAAAAATTCAAAACTCATATGTGTGTGTGTGTGTGTACTAAGCATATTTTAACAAAAACACACACAAGAAAGAGACCTCGAGCAATGAAAGCGAATAACTAATAAACTCTACTAAGCAGATGTGTTCACACCTGTCTAGTGTCCCGATATGGTGAGAGGAGTGGGGCGGGGGCACTACTCGACCGCCTACTATCCATTTGACTGCACCGAGTCCTCTAAATCGTTTTATTAAACTACTCGACTAAATAGTTTTGTTCCAACTCGTTTAGTTACTAAATCACTCGCTACTCGACTAAATTACTGGCCTAGTGTGTAGCAGTCATAAGGTTTTATGTGTGTATTGCATTCATTTGTATATAGTAAATGAAATAGACAAATTCAGTGTTTATCGAAAGCTGACAGCCGATGTGTTTCTGCTCATCTTTTCGACGAGTTAGGGAAATTAAAATAAAATTTCAACTGGGATCCAAAGTTTTGCAACAAGAATGTATTCGATTTCACTTCAACTGTCTTAAATCGACGGTTCAGGACGTTAACTTTCGTTTGCGACCAATTTCAACTTCGGGGGCTTCGCAGGCTCGAGTTACAGGGTGACAATTATTGAGCTATATGAAATAAAAAATAAAATTAAAAAAGAACTACTGAGTTCAAAAGTTCTATGCAAGTTTTAAAAGTAACTATAGGTAATGGTAATTTTAGTTAACGTCGTACTAGGGAACACAACGGGCTATTGACGACGGTCCGGAATCAGTCCCTTAAGGGAAAGATTCGAGGACAACACCTCGTAATTTTGAACCACGGTCAGATGACGAAGCAACACCTGAGCTGGCACCCCACTCTCCAAACTTCCACGCCAACCCAACGTGAGGACTTTCGGTCACGATAGATTTAAGGTGCACCAGCCGCCTCTACACCATACGTTTACAAACATCCATGCCCGGACCCGGATTCGAACCAGGAACCTTCCGATCTAGAGGCTAAAACCTTAACCACTATACCGGTTGGTCGGCAGTAACTATAGGTATTCAGATTTAGTTTATGACATGTTCGCTATGCTTAACATCAATGGCTTAGATGTGGCGCAGACGAATAGCAACTTTCTGCAAAACTCGCTGAAGTGTCGAGATATTGATGCTTTCGATGACCTCCTGAATGGCAGTTTTGAGCTGAGCGATGATTTTGGGGTCATATGAGTATTTGTCTTTAATATTGCCTCACAAAAAAGAGTCACAAGGATTGAGATCAGGAGAATAGGGCGGCCAAGCGATTCCCATTCCAGTGGCCTCTGGGTACCCCATAGGTAGAATGCGCTCTCCAAAGTGCTCTTCCAGGGCTTCAAACACTCTACCGGTCCTACGGGGCCGTACTCCGTCCTGCATGAACCACATCATTTTCGAAATTTGGGCGACGACCAACATTGTTATCACAACACCACCAGTTCTCTCAAATTTTTGAATCAAATTTTTGATTGTTTTAACACTTGGACCGGATGTCTTCAGCTTGTACTCGGTCGTAAATTTCATTTGAGTCGCAATCGGGCTGTTATTGCTCGAGTAGTATGCCTTGACGATCGATATACGCTCAGAAACGCTGTGTTTCGACATTTTCACCGAAAAATGAACAATAAGAGTGTGCAATGCGCATGCTAAAAAAAAATCCCAACATGCCATGCATTCAACCGCCAAGTTTTAACTGAATCTCGCCATCGGTTTAAAAGTTATCAAGGTTTTTTCATATAGCTCAATAATTGTCACCCTGTTCTCTAACAATTGAATCATTTGTGGTTTGATAATGTGAGAAATTAAAGTAACCTATCTTTAAGTATTGCAAAAAATGTGTATGTACAAAAATTTCTTTTTTTTTTTAAACTTTTGCAGTTAGGACTCCTTGGATGGTTTACAAAGTATAGTTGGAGATGCGAACCAGTTGATTTTTCGTACAATGAAGACGCTGTGCGTGTGAGTACTTGAACAATTATTTACTCCAATTTTCTGGTCTCTAAAATTTTATGTGTGTGTGAAAATAACCAGTACTCATTTCCTTATAGATAGCTGAAGTGTGTTGGATTTGCTACATTGTCAAATTTCTTGAATTCGCTGATACGGTAAGTACTTTAAAAGTATGCATTTCAATGAGTGGTTAAGCCTTAAATCGGGGGCTTTGGGCTCACAGCCACGATTGTTGGTTTGGTTTAGGTTTCAAGGCACCAAATCCCATAACGCATAATCTGCGCAAGACCAAAATAAAATTAATATCTTTATGCATTCTGTCAGCAGATTATTCCAGTTAAATAACATCTAAATAAGATTAGACTGATAAAAAAAATCTGTTAGGCTGTGTCAATAAGTATGTATTTTAAGTAACATCACACTGGAGCAACACAACGGGCTATTGACGACAGTCCGGGGTCAAACCGAAGAGAAAGATCCAAGGGTAGCACCAGTAGATGTAGCCGAAAATTTTACTTGAATAAATCTTGTTAGTGTATAGCATTAATTTCGGTGTATTCGGTTAATGAAAGTTGGTGAGTTGGTTTTCAGAGTAGGCTTTTCGACAAGTATTTGCCGACATTGTGCAAGTTTTCGCTTGAGATCACGTTTTCCAAACACATACTCCATTTCACCTCCGATGTGTTAAATCTACATATGCCGTAAACTTTCGTTTGAGCCCGATTTCGACGTCGTAGCGCTTCTGAGGCCCGAATTACTATTTAGTGATTAGAAGCTTGCGCGGCGTCGTGTAAATTCCCTAAAGCCCAGTTTACATGATGCGTTTTCTAATGCGCGTTTTCCAAGGTCAGCTTTACTTGTACATCAATTTATGCTTTTTTTTATTCCCCTAATTCAAGTTTCTATCTTTACGATCGTTAAAGATAGAGTAAAAATTTCAACGGATTTCAAATTGGCGTAAAATTCTAAGCCAGATCGATACCAAAAACAGATTTATTATTTAATTATTTGCCATTTGAGTGTTTAACTAATTATTAAATAATTGATTATTTATTTAAAGAAAATCCCATCTAAGGTATCGATCTGGTGTAAAATTTTCCGCAGATTTGAAATCCGTTGAAGTTTTTGCTCTACCTTCAACGATAGCAAAGATAGAAACTTGAAATAGGGGAATAAAAAACATAATTTAATGTATAAGAAAAGCTGACCATGGAAAACGCCTCATGTGAACAGGGCCTTAAGATCCACTCTTCGCGGTGCGCGAACTATAGGCCACTTATAAGTGTTTGTTCTCTCAGCCATTGAATGACATTCGTATTGTTTAGCAGACGGTAAAGCTTCCATTAAAATATCATCCCCATATTTACAGTTGACACTTAACCCATTTTGTTATTACCTTTATTAAGAGATCTCTTCCCTTACAAAATGATGTCACTCGTTTGTGTGTTTAGTTCCGTATGAAATAGGATTTTCAGTTAATTAAATCTCTCCATTATCATCAGTGAGCACAAGACATCGACCTTCTAACGAAAGAGATAAAGTACGTGCGCGTAGTTTCATTTCTATTTCTTCCGATCGCTCGGTTTGTTGATAAGTCACGTGGTTGTGGGTAAAAGCATGAATCCTAATGTGGGACAAACTATTGATTGGTTAAAGTGATTATCCAATCGGGTCAGGTTGTCGATTCGTTTGCACACTGGATTTACCTTTATCAGATCTTACGATGCCACCTACATGTTCTGTTTTTTCATTAAGGTTGATCTCATAAGTACCGTGTCATTACAGGCAAACAATTCTTCAAGTAATTTACACAGGTAAATAACTTCTTTTGTGCCATGTATTCGGTCTCGGTAGAGGAACCAACTGTACACTAGTTATCAATGCGCGTTTTTCATATTACACTCTAAAATATCGATGCTTAACTTTGCAGATATTTTTCGTTCTGAGAAAAAAAGATTCCCAAATCACCACTCTTCATGTGTTTCACCATGGTTTAGTGCCGATAACTGTTTGGATTGGTATCAAGTACGGAGCAGGTGAGCTTTTATGACGTCATTTCTAAAATATATTTATATCCGAAGTGCTTGAAACTTTTTCTGACGACTTTTGTCTACCTCGAGAATTGTTCCAGCCTTCGTCGAAGTCTGGATGAAGGCGGTAGCCATAGGACTAGGACCAGGGCTGCCCCATATGACTTTACATTTGTCCTGATGATGGTGGATGTTTTACTCTACCGAAATAGCTATCGACAATTTTATCAACTCGCGTTTTACCTTTTCTTTGCGAAGATTTTAAATTTAGATTTTAATTAGAAAATATATTAATAATTTGTCTTTAAGTCTACCAATGTGACAAACTTAACTGCACCACAGTAGAAAATGGGAATAGGTCCGTTTCTATGACAACAGACAGACACAGCCGAGAACAATTTTCCTGGTAGACAGACAATATTAACCTCTGTCGTCCTCATTATATAAACAGTCTAATGGTTTGGTAATATGATACTAATAATGTTTTTTTTTTAGGTGGATACAATACTCTTTTTCCAGTATTAAATTCATTCGTACATGTTTGGATGTACTTGTATTACGGCCTAGCCGCTCTAGGACCTTCTCTACAGAAATATTTGTGGTGGAAGAAGTATTTAACAAAGCTACAAATGGTAATATTTTTTAACTGAATTTTTACTGATTCATACACACCTCTAAAATTTTATTATTCAAATAACTGATCCCCTCGCTTAATATCTGACCTACAGACCCTCTAAGTGGATTCGACGAGATATCTCGTCCATCAAGATCTGACCAATTTCGTTAAGGACAAGAAGATACTGGAATTTTTTTTTTGTAATAAGGAGATCAAGATCTGGTTTTTTAGGCAGATGACTTACATTTCATACCTTATTTAATACCGCATCTACACATTCGCACGAATGGCGAGTAGAATCTCAAGGAGAGTGGCGGGGCAAATGCATATTTGGTTCACTCGTCATTCCCCTCGTTCATCGCCTCGTGGCTCGTAACCCTCGCGCAGGAAGCGGTTTTTCGGAGACGAATGAAAGGCTCGTAGCGACGCTGTAGTGGCGCCTCTACACTCTTCAGTTCGCAACGAGTGCGTATATAAACAAGTTTAGGGCGGATGCCGTCATATCTTTTCATTAGCAAAATTGGTCAAATCATGAAGCACGAATATCTCGTCGAAACCACTTGGAGGGTTAAAACCATTAAAATGAATCTACCATCCATATTTACTAAAAAAGATTTCATACCTCTAAATGAAATAAAATGAATCACAATAATTAAGCAGCATTTCGTGTATTTCTTTTCAATTAGGGATGTTGAGCGATACTCAATCATTGATACTTTTGAATCACAGTTCTTACCTGTTACGTTATTATCGAAATAACAGTGATTTGGTGGCAGTGATTTACTGGAACAGTGATTGAGGGTATCTGTGATTTGGTAGTAGTGAATGAGGGCTACTGATATAAACTGCGATCGTTTAACCCCGGTACTGCAACTGTGATTCGGTAACAGGGATTCATGGCTAAGTGATATCAACTGTTATCATTTGACTTCTATCGGTGATTGCGATTGGTAACTGCGACTGGTATTGGTGTTTCGGTAACATTGATAGTTGCTACTGAATTTTCAGTGATTTAGTAAGCCTAATCGGTGGTAATCTTTTGACGTTGTAAGCCGAGGATTTAATGACTCAACCGTAGGGTTACTAACGGTGTGTGCAACAAAATACCCCCTTCCAACCAATCCGATTCAGTCACAGGTTAGAATCACAATCACAATTTAGAATCTCACATAATCTACTGTAGCAGTCACAGTTAGAACTGCTACTGTGAAATCACTATTAGTAACATTCCTACTGCCAATAAAAAATTATGAACGTCCACTTCAATTTCATCCTATTCACTAAGACATTTCGATGTTTAACATATAAACACATACAGAGAGCTTCGAAAATACTGTTGAAATTGTAAAGGGGGTAGAGTAGAAGAAATATTTTTTTTCAAATAATGTGATCCGAAAATGGCGCGTTTAGGTGGTAGAGGGCGTTGTTGAGGTCAGTCGTTCTGTGGCGTAAGGCGTCAATCCCCGCTTGGATTTTTAAAGGCATACATCGATACACGAATTTGGAGCTCGCAGGTATGCTTGTGATGTCAGGGGAGGAGAACGGAAATGGACAAGCTTCTTAAAGGTGTTCAGAGGTCAGAATGTTGCTTGTAGACTCCTGGATCGAATCCGGAGTAAGGCATGAATGTTTGTCAGTACTGAATGAATGCGAGCATTTTCTATGATTGTCAAAACATTCGTTTAAGTACATGAAAGTTCTATATCTCTTATGTGTGATTAAGAAAACTTAAATCAGAGTTCTCTTCCGAAGGTTAATTTTTTTTCTTCTTGCAGTTTCAATTCATCATTGTGTTGACCTTCATGATCCAGTTGTACATATACCCCACATGCAAAGTTTCGAAGATACTGCTGCTCATTAACTTTTTGAAAGCTGTCATATTCTTCGTCTTGTTTTGGAACTTTTATACGACTTCATACAAAAACAAGAAACTTCATCCGAGCACTAAACTCAGTTCTCATGATTCGGGAAAAGGAAATACAAAAGACAAGAAAGTAATTTAATGATGAAATAAATATAGCTTTACTATTTTCTTCGTAGATGTATTTGTATAAAGGTTGCTGTGCTTTAATAATAATATCGATATTAATTTTATGACGAACGTTACAGTCAATATTGGCCTTCCAATGAAAAAGACGATGCATATGCGCGCAGCTTTAAGTTATTTTTCCCGATCGCTCTGTTTGAAGATCTCCAGTCGAAGTTCACATGGATTTGGAAGAAGAAGATCTTGCTTGAGCTTCGATAGCCAATCGGCGCGAGTCGATTCCCAAGCCCACGTGATCTTCACTTCTGACATTTAAAGACAGACTCCGCCCACATGCTTCATCTATTCTTTGGAAGGTGTATGACTCTTAAACCTGACGTTTTTGCATTCATTATTTGTCTTGTTTTAGAACTTCTATACTTCATGAAAAAACAAGATTTTATTTGAACATTAAACATATGATGAATTATTTGGGGAAAGAAAATGACAAAAGTAAAATCAGAACAAGAAATTAACGACGTTTTTAAATACAAGTTTATATGCGCAGTTTCCATGCGTGAGTGTGGATTCTAGATGCAATGCTCTGATTCGCCGTTTTACTAAAGGCCGATCATCAGATTTCCCAAGTAAAAACTAGTTTTGAATAAGTTTATTTTAATATATTGATATAAATATTGCTGTATCGAAGTTTTGTTAATATTTAATCAGCATAAAATTGATATCACACTATTTATGAACAAAATGGAAAAATTAGTCGTCGTAACAACCATATTTCATAAATATCATCTATTTACTTTTTCAGCTTAACGAAATTGCGACTATCGAACACAAAAAAAAACCTGAACGAAACAACACACAAAAATGCTATGAACGTAAAGATTTGCTTATGGCGAAGCATCGATTCTCCTTAAAACAGTTATTTTAATCGTATCTGATATACTAGGAAGAACATAGTGTCGTATCCTACAGATGAAACATCACAATGAAGATAAATCTTTGACAAAGCAGGAAACTTGAAAGACAGTGTCGTAGACAATTCACTTGAGTCTAGCATTTGAATAAGTCGCTTAACATCTTTTCCAAAGGCTTTGCACCAAGTGTTTTGCGGAAGAAGATAGACTCTACGGTCTCGGGTGGTATTTCTCTCAGCGTTGGCAACAGTAAAAGAAGACGACCAAACCTGCAATAAACAGCATTGGCATTGATAAGAATCAACGTAATCAGCAACTGAAACACGAGAATTTACTGCGTTCAGAGTTATTTCAGCGTGTCCAGTTACATTTTATTCCGTTTAACCCTCCTGATGGTTTACTAGACTAGGTACCTCTCGTCATTAGCAAAGCTAACCAGATCTTGATGGACAAGATATCTCTCCATTAGAAAAAACTGACCAGATCCAGTTACATTTTATTCCATTTAAACCCTCCTGATGGTTTACTAGACTAGGTACCTCTCGTCATTAGCAAAGCTAACCAGATCTTGATGGACAAGATATATCTCCATTAGAAAAAACTGACCAGATCCAGTTACATTTTATTCCATTTAAACCCTCCTGATGGTTTACTAGACTAGGTACCTCTCGTCATTAGCAAAGCTAACCAGATCTTGATGGATAAGATATATTTCCATTAGAAAAAACTTACCAGATCCAGTTACATTTTATTCCATTTTAACCCTCCTGATGGTTTACTAGACTAGGTACCTCTCGTCATTAGCAAAGCTAACCAGATCTTGATGGACAAGTATCTTGCCATAAGAAAAAACTGACCAGATCTTGATCTTGTCCTCATAATAAAAACTGCAATATCTTGATGGAGAATTATCTCGTCATTAGCAAAATGGGTCAGATTTTAATGAACGAGATATGTCTTCGAAACCACTAGGAGGGTTAAGTCTTCCATGTGAGGGCAAAATGGGTTAGGCCTAAATTTTGTGGGTTCAAAGGAGTCAAGCGAATCATTAATTAAAAAACAATATAATATGCTTAAAATAAAAACTAAATGTGTGTGTGAATCTACTAATCTAAATTATAATTACTTGTATCATGGCATTCTTCTTTTTATTTCTGAATATGTGTGAGAAAGGGTGAAATATTCAACTTAAGATTCTGATAAGTAGCCATTTTGACTTAACTCCTTATACCCTGGCACGGAAGAAGTAATAATAGTACTATAATTATAACAGTTCTTTCTCGCCAAATTAAAACAATCGAATTGCGGTTAAACTCAAGAACACGGTTTTTACATGAGACAGACTTTTTTGGACCGATGATTGGAAAGTTCTCACAATCTGCATGCTAGTAGCTGAATTACCCTAGTGCACGACCTTACAGCTCTTTCCCGTTGCTACGCAACAGCGCTTCCTTTCTCAATTTGTTATTCATTCCATTTGTTATGCTGTGTTGTAATATTAACTAAAAGAATTTTTGTTCAGAAAATTATACTTTATTTTTGAGACAGTTAATCTTTTGAAGATGTGAACCGCTGACAGTGGACATACTACGTCTACAAATGTCTGTAAGCTCTTTCTTAACACTATGCAAGAAGTAATTTATAAATGTCCCATCATTTGAAATCAATTCACACCACTGTAAATATACGGTACCATCGCCAATAGGCGATACTTTTGGAATTAACTAGTAGGTTTAATACATGCATATCCTCTTGTTGGAAGGTATTCAGTATAGGGGCTTATCCTGATTGCATTTTGGCAACGAAAAGTTTAGTCGCCAATTTGGTGAGGAATCGGAACCATGTTCTTGAGTTTTACCGTCACATCGTGATGAAAACGTATATATGTAATAAAGGATTATAAAACACTGGGCTAGAAGTAGGGGTATAGCACTATTATACCTTTACAAGAAAAGTATCCAATTCCAAAGATCAAAACAATGTATGATCCAAAAAATACAAGAAAACCTGGATATAGGTATAAAACAAAGCACTTCAATAAAGTAGGACTACTTACTTAATTGATAAACAAATTGAAATTAGCCTCGAAAAAAGAACTATACAGTTTCAAAAATCTGTGGAGAATCGTGTTATCGAATAAAAATTTCCGTCTTCAAAATTAAAAATGAAATTACCTGAATGTGTAATCGAAATGCTGAGACTTGATGTGATGGGCTAGCATGAGTTGAGCATGATCTTGAAATATCTCTACCTGGTGGACATCTTTTAAAGATGCTATGTCTTAAATGAAAAATAAAATAATTTTCTTTTGAAAATTTTCATGACATGAGTCATTAACACGCGTATTCGCTAGTGAAGTGTAACAGATTTAACGTAGCAGTTGGTGTAAGCATTCTACATCTGGCTAACCAAGCTACCATATTTACTTCATGTAAAACTGGTTACGTTAAATGTTACACAGTTCGCTAGTGAATACGTGGTAAGAAAGACTATAAGGCCCGGTGTACACATCCGGTTTTTCAACGTGCGGTGCCGCTGCCGTAACGTAAGTGCGGTCTGAGATACATTAGATCCAATGGAGTAGTGCACACATGCGTTCAGCGACGCACGTCCAACTTGCGTGCAATTTGTACCGTAGTTCCCCACGGCGCCGCAGCTCGCCGCACATGCTTCTCCGGTCTCAAGTACCTTGTTTTCATAAACAAATGGAATAGAAATAATAACTAATAAACGGTTGTATCCAGTAACGTCTATTTTGCTTCAAAATATGCTTTTTTTACACCAAGTAAGCGAAATAAACACGTTTTCTTCGATAGAATATGTACCGCATGGCGCGAAATGAGTACTTGCGTCATTTCACGGTTATGTGTGCATAATTGAGCTTCGGTGCCGCTCGTTGAAAAACCGGATGTGTGCACCGGGCCTAATACAAGAAAGAATGGACGATACATCGAGGGACGATATCAAAGAGTTACTGTGTTTACTTCATTTTAAACTGTTTACGTTAAACCTCCAAGGGTTTTCGACGAGATATCTCCTCCATTAAGATCTGACAAATTTCGATCAAATTTTTATGATGATGGGACCATGATCTGGTCAGTTATTTTCCAATGACGAGATACCTCGCCCGTCAAGATCTGGTCAGTTCTTCTAACGACGAGATACTTCGTCGATACAACCACCTGTAGCGTTAACGTTATAAGTTCACGAGTGAATACATGGCTCCACACATAAGGTGAGAGCCATCGGTTGGATGGTTGATTTGGGTTTTATGGCACAAGGTCCGGATGCGGACGGGCTGTGCCAAACTCAAGACGAAATTCGACCCAGTAAAATCAATAAAGTGTTTAAAAATTCATCCAGCCAAATAAAAATAGATTAAAAACAAGTAAGTATGTTTCTTAAAAATTTTTAGGTCTAAAGAGGTACAGGATCTGTGGCAACTTAGCCAAAGATCTTGTGATAATCTCTACGAAAGGGAATTTGAAACGCGCATCTTCCCTATCCGATGGGGAATTTGCCAGATTGATTTCGAACGTAGTCGAGGGAAGACCACGCTGGAATGGACCTGCCCATTCTCTTTGTTTTCTTTGTCACTGTGTTAGCCTCCTGTCAGTGGTTAATAAAATAATTTTAAAAATAGATCTGGAATTGGACTCAAATTGATTTGAACATGCAACTTTTTGATGTGCAAACTTTGAACTTGATGTAATATTTTAGTACATCATAGGATCATCGTCATCATGAGCATAATAAAATGTACTAATGGTAATTACTAATGTACTAATGGTAAGGTAAGGTAATTTTAATTAATGTCTTACTAGAGCAACACAACGGGCTATCGACGACGGTCCGGGATCAATCCCCTAAGGGACATATCTGAGGACAACACCACGTAATTTTGAGCCACGGTTAGATGACGAGGCAACAACTTAGCTTGCACCCCACTCTCCAAACTTCCATACCAACCCAACGTGAATCGGCCACGACCGATTTAATGTGCACCAGCAGCCTCTACACCATACGCAAGAGCCGCGGTAGCTCAGTCAGTAGAGCGTCGGGCTCGCATCAGAAGGGTTGTGGGTTCTGTCCTCGGCGGAGCTTGCAATTCTGATGATTGTGAGATCGGCGCTTCGACCTGGCTAAAGACCGTCGTGTTCACTAATGGTGACTGGGGCACGTTAAATAGATCGTGGTCACAAAGTCCCCCATGTTCCCATACCAAATCAATACCTCTGGGGGTATCTGATCAGAGGGTTATCGGCCTCTGATTGGTATCTAAATTACGATATGTGTGAGTGAATGGATGTATGAAAGGGACCTTCCTGTAAAACGGATGTGTCATGTATGCCGAGCAAAGTCGGACTTCCTCCCAATGGGGCTCAATAACATGGAAGGCGCACCCCCTCGCCTCTTGCCGTCTTCTACGGGCCTGGCACTCCTCTGGTCTGCCAGTGTAGGCATTAGAAACAACAACAACAACAACAACACACCATACGCTTAGAAATATCCATGCACGGATCCCGATTTTAACCAGGAACCTTCTGATCTAGAGGCTAACACCTTAACCACCAGACCGGTTGGTTGGCATGTACTGATGAAGTGATGGAGTTCAGAGACCATAAAAGATAAAAAAGATTAGATGGAATTTAAAAAATTATGTTTTGTAAAAATTTAAATAGGTTTGGATGGAGTTTTTTCCCACCCAAATCTTGATCGGACAGATAGTATAAACTAATAGCAGAGCACTTACCGCATCTGAAGAGAATGATTGCCTTCAAACAGGCGAATTCCGCAAAGTCTATGCCGAGAAGTTTGGAGCGGGCGAACGCTCTCTCCAGGCAAAGCAAGTGCTTCTGGTATTGAGCAGTTGGCATAGACGAAGCTGTCTCCATTGCCGAGAACCACGGGCTGGTTTCCAGGGACATGCTCCACTGCATGCAGCAGAGCAGGAACAGCTCGGACCACGTCTCTTCTAGTAAGGTTACCTGGAAAATATCGGGTTGATGTAAAAGTTCGTTCCGTTTTTTTTGGCAAAAATTGAAGAAAAGACATTTTATTTATAAAAAATTACACTGAATCAATGTAGTACGTGCCGTTATGTTCGATGACTTTTCTGGTATTGTGCCCCTGCACCTAGTCGTACAAAAGGAAGCTGTCATTTAAAAAATAATGAAACTTCAAGAACACGTTAAACTATATGGTCAATGGTTTATCTGCACTGATTATGAACAAAAATATTTTTCTTCAACCCACCCAATCCATTCAAGTCTTCAATCCATTATTGGACCACCCTCTCCCAGCATCACAACATCTATCTATACAGACGGCTCGAAAACTCCCAAAGGTGTTGGCAGCGCATATGTTCTTTTTGAGGACTCCAAAATCTGTCATAGTTGGGCTAGTACCCTACATCCTTGCAACTCTGTATACCAAGCTGAACTGCTTGCTCTTAAGGAAGCAGTATTCTATTGTGTTTCAGAGGGAATAGCAGCCAACATCAGGTCTGACAGTGCATCAAGTATCGCCGCTCTTGGTAATCTCTTCTCCCACAACCAGATCGTTAATGAGGTTAAGGAAAAACTGCTGGAAGCCACTGAAATACCCCAAATTAACATCTCATGGGTTAAAGCACACGCTGGCATCGAGGGAAATGAACAAGAAGCAGACCTACTTGCGAAATCTGCAGCAAATGGGATCTCTCACCAAACAACCAGTCTAAAGTGGCCTAGGTGCAAATTATCAAGTTCTATTGATGCACTGATCTCGAATCAATGGCAAGCAGAATGGGATACTTCTACCAAAGGAAGATACACCTATCAATTCTTCCCTAAGATCTCAACACACCTAAAATACCAGAACCCAAAGCTGGTACAATTCTTCGCAGGTCATGGACCATTTCCGGCATATCTAGAGCGTTTTCATCTTCGATCTAGAGCGCTGTGTATATGCGGCCGAGAAGGTGATCCCATCCACTACCTTTTTGACTGTGATCTCACAAGTCAGTGGCATTTGTTGAAACCTTCTCTGCAACACTACTCTCATTGGTGCCAAAATACTGCCAAGAACATACACTGCCACCACAAAATCATTAAAGTGATGGAATTTCTCAGCTCCAACATTGATTATATCTGTGAGAGCTGAGAAGTTTAAGTCGAAAGTTCTCAAAATAACTTTGCTTTCCTTTCGAAACTTTTATAGGTCATTTCGGCTGTCCGACATCTGTATTTAACGTTCTGACTTTTGTATATTTCAATTTTGTTATTATTATTTTTTTTCCCTTCTGGAAATGATTTTGTTTTTCTTTGTTTGTTTGTTTATGTTTTTGCCTGTCTTTTTTTTTTCTTTTCTCATTTTGTTCTGTGTTAATTTTTCAAACTTTGTCATCCTCTTCTTTTGTCATTTTGTATTTTTGTGCCTTCATGTTTTACCCTTCAATTGACTTTTCCCTTCTGTGTACTTAAATGTGTATGTATATATTGTGGATTGCTTAGCTCTCCCTCATCCCAGAATCTCCTCCGTAAGGCGGACTATACAGCTGAAAGCCGCACAGGTGAAACAGTGTCCGCCTACGGCGTCCAATCCAATCTCTCCGATAGCTGCATCATCCCGCTCTCGTATAAGTTCTGAGGTTTCTTTCTAAAGGACTAATTCAGGTGACGAAACTTTCTGAACCACTTAAGGCAGCCTATACAACACATACACCACCCTACAATAATTGACCGGCCTCAGCGGACTTGCATAAAATCCGACAACTTGTATGGGGTGTTTTTAGTGATATGTCCTGTGACCTTTACATGTTGTTCCTGGTCAATTGAACACCGACACCTTGATGAACATTTTGGACAGTTAATTTCTTCCTACGCTCTGGCGATTTCATGGAATGGACGAATGTTACTTACACGACGACAACGCTTCATATCATGTTGCAATCTCTGTCAAGCAGTGGTATCAAGCTATGGATGCAAAACGTCTTCCCAGGCCTGCTCAGAGTTTCGACCTAAGCCCCATAGAACATTTGTGAGACGAGTTAGAGCGACGCTTACGGACCAGGGAGCCACGTACGAAATCTACAGCTGAGCTGGCGACATTCTTGCTGCAGGAATGAACACATATACCCATAACTGTGTATCAAAACCTTGTTGAAAGTATGCCCGGAAGGCTTGCTAGTATAATTGCAGCAACTACCCCCTATTAAAGCATGCATTCTTTCCCTTATACCATCACATCTTGCTGTCCTGTCCAATATTGTAAGGTAGTGTATCTTCCATTGCGTCTGGTAAGCATTCTTGCCATTTTGGAAATGAAGAACACAAACAAGCTTCTGCTATTTTTCATTGCTTAACAAAATTTAAAAAACACAATCCAATAGCACAATTTTCCACAAAGTACTCGCTGAAATTCCTTCTTTCCAACAGCATCAAAATTTTATATGTGCGAAGTAGATAACACTTAGTTTTTGAGATGCAATGCCGTCTAGAGCCAAAAAAGGGGCGAACTTAGTATCAACCCAATCGAAGGTATGAAAATCTTTCCGTTTACCGAAAAAAATTATCAGTTGTTGAGTTGCTATACTGGTGTCCAAAATTATCTTTACATGCATAGAATTATGGATTTCTCAGAAATTGTGAACTATAATTTTATGAATTTGTGTGGAATAAGACATGACATCATAACACATAAGGACATAGGAAAAAAATTAAGAACTATGCATATGATATAAAGTTATGTCATGAAACAATACAAATTGCAATAATATGTGAGAAAAAAAGTTCAGAAAGTAACGAATAACTCAAAATAAATTAAGGCTTATGAATTTACTATGGAATGTGATCACCCATCACTTGTAAACACATATCACAACGTGATTTCATGCTGACAATATTGTTGTTAACCACAGTTTGGGGAAGTAAATTTCACTCCTCCAGCAATGCGAATTATTGCTCCTTACAACTGCTTTTCCAAGGCAATCTCACGAGTTCTCTATCGGGTTCAGATCAGGAGATTTTGCTGGCCACGGTATTCGCTTAGTGGCTTCATTTTCAAGGAATTCGTCAACGAGGTTTGCTCGATGTGGACGAGCATTATCATCCATAAATAAGAAATCAGATCTATATGTAATCCTCTAAATGTCTTACATAACATTCTAAGACCTCATCCCGATACCTCTGGACGGTCAAAGATCATGATTTGCAAACGTACAGGGACGTACAGCCGTCAAAAGAAAAAACGACTCACCCGATAGCAATTGCACAATTTACAACATAAAACAAGACGGAAGGTAGCAATCGATAGGGATTAATGTTTTCTACAAATATCAATATTTCAAATTTGTCTAAGGGGCCGTCTTCATATATTTAATATCATTGGGTGCTTGCTCCGATAATTTCAATACGAATCCCCTTATTTTATCACAGATTTGGATTCTACACATATTTTCAGGCGGATCTGATGAAAAAATAATGCGTAAAATTGACCGAGAAAATTCATAAAAACCATTGAGGGAGTGTATAAATGTTCAGAGTTCAATCACATTATAAATATTAATAAAGACGTGTAGTGGTCCTCGTAGTCAATGACCTGTTGCAGGCGCCTTGGTATAGAGTCCATTAAGATGGTGACAAAGTCAAAATACATTCTGACCTTGTCATAGATTCATCAGGACACTGCGTACAGGACGCACACAGACAGAGAAACACTTCCTTTTATAATAATAGAGATTAGTTTCTTCATTTGGTTTGCTCCAAAGCGACGTTTATTCAACTACCTATATATATATATATATATATATATATATATATATATATATATATATATATATATATATATATATATATATATAATTGGTTTACAGAAATCCTTTTATCTATACTTTTCCAGCTATTATTTAAAGGTTAACTGATGTTGGACTGGTGTGTGTCCTGCCTAAGCAGCCTTTTTGACATCGAAATAACATTTATCTAGTGTTTGAGGTGGATATATCGACTACAGTGCTTCGGAAAACTTACTGATTAAAAGTGCGTTCTCACGAATCAATTTTAATTTACCGATTATAGCTGATCAACAAAAATTGAATGAAAACCATTGTGACAACCTTTGTTTCAATAGATTTGATCCACTTTTTAGTGGATCCAGAAAATTTTGACCCATTCAAACTTTATCGTTCATCGATGAGTCATCCACCATCTGCTTTCGAGTTATTTCCACGCAAACGATCTGTCGTGGTTTATTTTATTCGAGAAAGCAAACAAAAGTGCTTTTTTATTCTCTAGTCCAAGTTTGTATCTTCGCGATCGTTAAAGAAAGATTAAATTTCAACGGATTTGAAATCTGAGGAAAATTGTACACCAGTTCGATACCTTAAATGTGATTTTCTATTAATAAATAATTTTTCAATTGTAACTTTTATATTTTTGCTGATTAAACTGTTGATCAGTTTCTATTGAAATGTGTGAACAAAAACTGATTCAAGTCATATTCAACTTTTATCGATGAAATATAATCCGTCAATCAAACTTGATTCGTGAGAACGCGCCTTTAGCACCTCACACATCCGGTTTTTCTACGTTGCCGCTGCGGCAACGCAAGTGCGGTCTGAGATAAATTAGATCGAATGGAGTGCACAAATACGTCCGACTACGTTGCGGCGACGCACGTCCAACTTGCGTGCAATTTGTACCGCAGTTCCCCACGGCGCCGCAGCTCGCCGCACACGCTTCTCCGGTCTTGTTTTCATAATAAATGGAATATAAATAATAATTAATAAATGGTTGTATCCAGTAAGGTCTATTTTTGTTTCAAAATATACTTTTTATACTCCAAGTAAGCGAAATAAACACGTGTTCTCCGATAGAATATTCATCGTAAATGGCGCGAAATGAGTTCTTGCGTCATTTCACGGTTATGTGTGTATAGTTGGGCTTCGGCGCCGCACGTTGGAAAACCGGATGTGTGCACCGGGCCTTAAGGATCAGCAAGGTAAATAGTTTAGTACCTGATCTTGCATAGGCAGGCATGTGTAGGAGGGTAAATTCCTCGCCCACCGAATACACAAGAGAAGAATTCGGGCTGAAGAATCGTACAGGGCTTCCTTGTGCTCGCGGAACAGTAGTCCACCCCTGTTGTCGATGGAGAAGATTTCAGAACTGTAAGGGCAGCACGTTTCATTTTGCAAAGTCTCATCCACTGTTGAAGATTCTGAGGAACAAAACATCCGCACTGTACATAATGCTTAAACATATGATCTGAATAAGTTTTAAATGTAATTTAATTTGAAAGATATTTCAATTCCCACATTGCAACAAACAGCAATTTTTTCTTATATAATGGTGGTCATGGCAAGAAAATACATATTTTTATCTGAAATGTAAAAAAAAAAAAAAATGGTTGATTGGATCGAAGACACAAATTGTAGTAGTAATCCTGTGATAGTAACGTTGCTCTTTATGTAGCTTTCGATGGCACCACTTACGCAATCCTCACGCACAATGGCCCAAAAGCCCGCACAGCACCGTAGAATTTTGTTTTTTTGCGCCTGTGCATCTGGTCCTATCAGGTAGGGATATCCTTTGTCTACACGACGATACAGTTTAAAAAGAAATTTTTAACAAACATAATTAAAACTGTTCTAAACTCGGTAACCGCTATCAATATGGAACTGAATTACTTATCTCAAATAGTCAAGTTTTGGGATTGAGAACTCAAAATAGTCCCTTTAGTTGTACCATTTGATAAATGACATCACACGCTAATCACCAACTTTCTATTACTTTTAGTTATTTGTTTACATTATCAAGCATTTAACTGCATAAGTAGTTATTAATTGGTGGAAATATTTAGTGAGAATTTTTTATTCAAACTTTTGATAGGCAGAATCGCCAATTATAAGTTTCTCAAACATCTTTTAACCTTCCACGATGGTACCTAGGATGAATATTTTTTATGTTAGTACTAGCCATTGCGTGGCTAGCCCGGCGTTGCCCGTGCCGGTGGTATTTGGTTTTTATCTGTTTGCTTTTCCATATATGGCTCTATAACTAGGAATATCCCCATTGAGTTGCTCACATAATGCTAATTGCTAGAAAAATTGTGAAAAAATATTTTTTCACACTTATAGATAGCATAAGAATTTTTTGATTTTTTTTTCTCATCAAAAACCTTTTTGTGGATTATTATGATCACAGAAAAGAACTACCTTATTAAAAAAAGTTTTCTTGCTTTGAATTTTCTATGTATTGCAAAGTGTCTAATTCGAAATTGATAAAAATCCTGACGTTTTGTGAAAAATCGCATTTTTTTTTTATTAAAAACAATTTTTTTAGTTTTTTTTTATCCGAAAATTTTTTTACAAAAAAAAAAACTGGGATGAAATTTACGCAAAATTGCGTACATGTTCAGAGAAAACTAGACTGAAAAATTAAAAAATTTTCAAATGAAATTTATATTGCTTTTTTTTTAATTAAAAAAAAAATTATTATTTATGCATTGTATGCAAAGGTTCACGGTGTGGATTTTGCTATATGGCGGCCATCTTGGAATTACTTATATCGGCCGCCATCTTGATTTGGCGTAAACAATCGCTTTGGCGGCCTAACGTATCAGATGCTACCACTCCACCTATTTCTGCAATAGGTAATATACCGGAACACGTAAGAAAACAGAAACAAAATTACAATCTTTGAAAAAATGCAGAATTCTGAAAAACATATACGTATTATTCAAATTGAATTTCGACTTCCTGAATATATTGTGAAATAGAATAATTCGACAATAGAATTTTCTACGATATGGATAAAGACAACAATGGGTACAGCTACAGTCTACGTTTATGAGCGGTGGCAACGGCCTTGGCAATTTTTTGGGCGAACTTCTATAGTTGCCAAGGAAAGAATTATTTCAAAACTCTTTTCCTTTCCGAAATATTTTTCTTTTTACAACGGAAAATGAAAGCTTGAAAACACATTTGAGAACGCCTTGAAAAGTATATTTAAAAAACTTTCGCAAAAATTAGTAAGCTTAAACACTTTTCAAAATACATTTGTGAACCAGCAGAAAAACTAAGCTGCGAATGTTGGGTAAGAATATATACCCTGAAACTTATCAATTACACTAAATACAGAAGGCTGTTTGAAAAGAAAAAGATTTTTTAAAGAAAAAGAGCAAGAAATAATACAACCTGATACGTGTCAGAGCTGTTCCGGAAAAAATAAATAAAAAATGAAAATTACACAAATGGCAAAAAAACATAACTCTTAAACGTTTTGTGAAAAATATTATAATAAAATAAAAAGTCCACAACTGTAGAAATACAAATAAAAGAACCAATGGTATCACAGAAATTTTTTTTTAAAGGACCAATGTAATCAAAGGATATTTTAAAATCAAAATAACCAATGGAAGCAAAGAAAAAAATTCAAACGAACCAATAAAATCAAACGACTTCATTTTGGAAGAATTTTCTAGAATATTCAAAATGAAAATTGAAAGTCACCGTTTGCCAAGGTTGCCATGAAAACCATAATAGCGTAAAGACAGATCGGTTGTCTTAATTTACCGTAACTCGCTACTAGAAGTGCGCCAAAAAAAATCGCCAAGGCCGTTGCTACCGCTCATAAACGTAGAGTGTAGCTGTACCCAATAATGTTTTATTAACAAAAAGAACACATATTCATAACACTTGGGAATCCTCAAATATGAACGCAACATCTCGCAGTCAACTCAAATACCCAAACACAGAATTCTAGATCAAATTAAAAAAGTAAACGGAACAGCTATACTCTACGTTTATGAGTGGTGGCAACGGCCTTGGCTATTTTTTAGGCGCACTTCTAAAGTCGCCAAGGAAAGAATTATTTCAAAAATATTTTTCTTAAAACAACGGAAAAAAAGCTTGAAAACACATTTGAGAACGTTTTGTAAAGTATATTTAAAAAAAACATCTTTCAAAAAAAATAAGCTTGAACACATTTGTGAACCAGCAGAAAAACTGAGCTGCGAATGTTGGGTAAGAATATACCCTGAAACTTATCAATTACACTAAATACAGTAGGCAGTTTGAAATGAAAAAGATTTTTGAAAGCAAGAAATAATACTACCTGATACCTCAGAACTGTTCCGGGAAAAAATAAACGAAAATTCTACAAGTGCCAAATAAACAAAACTCTCAATCGTTTCGTGAAAACTATTGTAATAAAATAAAAATTCCACAGCTGTCGGAATACAAATAAATGGACCAATGGTATCACAGAAAAGGATTTAAAAGGACCAATAGAATCAAAGAATATTTTAAAATCGAAATAACCAATGGGAGCAAAAAAATAATTTCAAACGAACCAATGAAATCAAACGACTTTAACGGATTTTGAAAGAACTTTCTAGAATATTCAAACTGAAAATTGAAAGTTTCCGTTTGCCGAGGTTGCCATGAAAACCACAACAACCGTAACGCCAGATTTGTTGCCTTAATGTATCATAACTCGCTACTAGAAGTGCGCCAAAAAATCGCCAAGATGTTGCCATCACTCATAAACGTAGAGTGTAGCTGTACCAAGTAAACATTAATTCTGACGTGGCCAGATACCGAGTAGCAAAATTACGCTTTCATGATCTATGAGTTTTTCTTTGGGGCATTTCAAGTTCCATTACAAAATGTAAGTTATGTAAAATTAAATGTTTTAAATATTCTTTTTCAATCAAGTATTTATAAATTACTTACAATAAGGGAAGAAATAAAAAATCAGTTCAAACATAAATATTATAATTTAATTCGTATAAAAAAATTGGTTTTTGATCAATACTGGTAAAACAATCTGAGATGTGTACCATCAATCATTTATACTTAACAAATAACGTCGATTTCGGGTCCACATTAGGGATGAGACATCGATAGCAAAACATCGATGTTTTGAAACATCGATGTTCAAAATTAAAATATCGATGTTGAAAATACATCGACCCAAAAACATCGATGTTTTTAAAATTCTGTGTATTTAAACTTTTCCCCCCATTTCTTAAAACTGGTTTAGCAACTTGTGATGTTACATCGACAGAAAAACATCGATGTTTTTAAAATTCAGTGTATTTAAACTTGTTTCCCCATTTCTTAAAACTGGTTTACCAACTATTGATGCGACATCGACAGCAAAACATCGATGTGGAAAATTAAAACATCGAAGTTGATAATACATCGTCCCCAAACCATCGATGTTTTTAAAATTCAGTGTATTTAAACTTGTTTCCCCATTTCTTAAAACTGGTTTAGTAACGAGTGATGCGACATCGGCTCTAATACATCGATGTTTTTTTTTTCTAAAACATCAATGTTTAGAAAACATCGACATCGATGTCGCATCCCTACTTTTCAGACCCTTCATCCTTGGTCACTTTGGTCTAAAAGTATGTTCAATTTGCTGATTATGAAAATTACGCTACTTGGTTATTTTTAAAATTTTATAACGGTACTTTTTTCATTTAAAAATAAAACATCGACAACATAAAAACATCGACAAGTATAAACATCGATGTTACTAAAACATCGACACCAATACATCGATGTTTTTTTAAAAAACATCGATGTTTTTTTAAAAAACATCGATGTTTTGAAAACATCGACATCGATGTCGACATCCCTAGTCCACATACGTACGGTAGTGTTTTATATATATACTAGTCGGGCTGCGCCGTCTAGCGCTCGGCTGTGTGTAATAGTGCTTTTTTTTCAATTCTTACACACCGTAATTAAACATGTTTTGATTTGTCTATTTTATTTATTTTTATGAAACAATTCTTCAAATCATTGCGTATTCAATCAAATATTTTAGTGAAGTTGGCCGAAATATACATATACCGCTACAAAATTACCCATGTAACAATGGGTTGATGCAAAAGTTCTTCCCGTTTTTGGCGCTAGGTGGCATTGCATCTCAAAACCGAAGCGTTACCTACTTTACATGTGCAAAGTTTAGATGTTGTTTGAAAAGAGGAATTTCAGCGAGTAATTGGGGAAAAAATTGTGTTAGTCGGTTGGGTTGTTTATATTTTGTTAAGCATTCCACAAATGACAGAAAATGAGGAGCATTATGAACCTATTATGCTTTTCTAATTCTGAAAAGGCAAGAATGTTTCGCAGATGCAAAAGGAGATATGCGTTGAGTAGGGTGAGGGTGGTTGTTGACGATTCCCACGTGCTGTAAGTGGTTTGCAAAAGTTTCGTCACCTGGATGAATTCTACAGCAAGAAACTTCAGAACTTTTAGGAGCGCGGGATGATGCAGCTACCGGAGAGATGGAGAAAAGCCATCGAACAGAACGGCACATACTATACTGATTAAATGAAATTTTTAGTAAATAAAATCCATTTTCTTCAATTTTTATCAAAAAAACGGAACGAACTTTTACATTAACCCGATAAAAATCTTAATACATATATGGAGGAACGGAATCCTTTCGCCTCCCTTCCTACTACCGAATGGAGAAGGGAACTATTTCATCGAGGCGACCAAGAACGCGCGCTAAATGGAAAAGGCTTGATCCTGCCCGCGGCGGAAGGTCTTCAGTTTTTTCAGAGAGCGGAGAGAGTTGAGACCTGCGTGACCACTCTTCCGTACTTTTTTGAACGAATTTTTTGAGACCTTTGTGGCTCATATATGTCCTCTGTGGACTAAATAGCGAGTTCCTCGCATCAACGGTGTACCATCCTCTGTGGATTTTGTTATTGTATCAGAACACTGAACCTCTACAGGCGTTTAGTCCTATTTTACGTAAATGTGTACCATCTTCTATTAAAATACTAAATATTGTGTTTGACAACACGTGGACTCATTCCCAAATACCACATCAGGTAATAGTTTCAGTGCCCTTCCAGTGTTGACATCACATATGTTTACAGTTTATCGTCAAGTTCGACAATGTAACAAACTTGAAGCGTCTCCTGTGGAAAAGAGCATAAGGTTCGTTTCTATGGTAACACACAGTGGTTGGCATTGTGCATTGGGGCGAGTGCTCAACGTCGTGGTAGACAGACATTAATTAAGTAGTTATATTATGCTGTTATACCAAGTCTTGCATTTACTAAAAGATTGTTAAATGTACACAGAACGACTTCTAAGTCATACCTGAAGTATTCCTTTCTGATTTGGTTGCTTGAGTAGGGCAGAGCTTAGGTGGTTTGATCTCTGTGAAAACTGGTGTCACCAGCCTTTGGTGGACGCCGAACAACGTCGGGAATGCTGCCACAGTCACGTCCTTCAGACCACCCCTACAAGTGTCGTGGTCGGAAGGGGGTGTCTCGAACGCACTTTGGGGACGCACTGTCGCAGTACTGCGGGGTTGTCGTTCGTTCTGGACGGCTGCAACAGAGAACGTCTACGATTAAAAAAAGGACGATACAGGTTGCTAATCCACTGCTCTTGAACTGTGCAGTCGAGGCCCTGGAAGAGTTACTCTCGATCTAACCAAAGAAAGTCGTGTACATGGGGGGGTGCATGTTAAATGTGTCGTAACTTCGAATGAGCGGGAGTTTGGAGAGAGGATTGCCAGCTCAGATGGACCTTGTCATCTGAACGTTGTTCAAAATTTTGAGGTGTTGTCTGCAGATCTTTTCCTTTAGGGCTCATTCTAAACCGTTGCAATACCCCATTGTATTGCTCCAGTGCGACGTAAATTCAATTACCTCCATACCTTCCAATTTTAAGAAGTAAAGCTTAATAGTAAATTCTTTATTTCATGTAGCCTACAGCAATCATATTACTTTCAGAAAAATGATAGACGGCGATAAAATTATCTTCTGGCAAAAGTTTGGAGAGTAAAAAAAAAAAAAAAAAAAAAAAAAAAAAAAAAGGGGGGGGGGGCTTATGGAAGAAAAGATTTGCAAATGCACATGTTTTGTGTTATAGTGGTGTCGGGTATGTTTGTGTTAGTCATTTATCAGAGGAACCACACCTTCTGTCTGCAGTGACTGTCTAAGTTAATTCGCTGAAATTATTTCATTTGCTAAGGATTTTGATTGACACTTATCTAGTTTTAGTTCGCAAACGAAAGTTTCACTTCACAAAAATGATTGACGCATAAAGGAAAATGGTTGAAATTATTGCGTCACCACAGTGTTAAGTTAAAGTAATATTTGGTACTTTTCAAAATCTGCTGCCAGAATCTCGTACATGGTATCATTAATTGTAATGTTCCATGAAAGTTTCAAGGTATCTTTACTATCCTGAAATTTTTAGGATGCAACTGCTTAAAATGCACAAATTTTTTTCTATCTTGGCGTTCAAAAGAAGAAAGAGCAAACAATTGAATAAGTACATTCAATGTTTAAAAAATAAGTGCGTTTTTTGCATTCCAGTAGGCGGTTCTTCTGAATTATGCTTAATTTTAACTACTCACCATCTCTGTTCATGCCGCACTCCAGACACTTCCGCAGCCTGCACGCCTGGCACTGGTTCCTGTGCGCCTTGTCCACCAGGCAGTACCCACTTGCCGCCTGACACCTGTACACAAGCTTTCTCCGCACGCTGCGCTTGAAGAAACCGCTACATCCGTTGCAGGCGAGGACCCCGTAGTGCTTGCCGCTGGACGTGTCCCCGCACACCACGCACATCAGGTGGTTGCCCTTGCCCCTGCACTCGAAGCTGGAGTGGGGCGGTGGGCGGCCCCTTGGGGCGTAGAAGTCTGGTGGGGGTTTTGTGTATGAGAAATAGGACGGGAACGCGACTGGAAAGAAAAGAAAGTCACTATATTCTTTAGCAGCTTTGTTTTCGGGGTGTGGTGGAAATGTAGCCATCACTACAAAAATCACTTATAGTACAGTAGTATATAATAGAGATAGGAGAATATGAATACAAAAGTACTCGTCTGCATGATTTTTAAAATTATTCGTTGCATTCGATTCATCCTCGTTATATTATACACACACTACGAATACTAAAGTTTTCATTCAAAATATTTAATTAACACAGTAATCAGATACAAAAGTATTCATCCCCGATATTAACAAAGTGTTCAGTTGCAAAAGTATTCATCTCAGGTATTAAAAAATATTTAGATACAAAAGTATTCATCTTAAGTATTCGATCTAAAGTGTTCGACTATCAAAGTACTCAGTTATAACATTATTCATCCTATATATTCGAATACTAAAGTATTCATGATATGTAGTTGAATATAACAAAGATTTCAGATACAAAAGTATTCATCGTTGTATGCGAACACTAAAATATTCGAGAATATCAAAATATTTAGATACAAAAAATTCCATCATATGTATTACAATATTAAATGTTTTGGTAAATAGTTTGTATTCGAATACCAAATTATTCGAATATACCAAAGTATTGAGATACAAAAGTATTCATGCTATGTATTAGAAACTTAAAGTATTCACGTACAAAAGCATTCATCCTATGAATTCGATTACCAAAATATTCAGACACAAAAATATCTATTCATCCTAAGTATTCAGATATAAAAGTATTTATCCTATGTATTCGAATACTAAAGTATTGAAATACTAAAGCATTGAAATACTAAAGTATTGAAATACTAAAGTATTGAAATACTAAAGTATTCAAATACTAAAGTATTCATCCTAAGTATTCAATTACAAAATTTGGATAAAAAATTAAACTTTTAACTTCTCAAAAGAGAGAGGTGAGGTACAAAGCAAAAATAGTAAAAAATTCTGTAACACCTTAAACTCTGTGCACGTCACTATAATCTTGAAAATCTCTGGTCCTAATAAGAGAAAGGGGTTAAAAGTCGGGATATTCAGAGTACACAGAATGCAAGAATGTGTGTGTGTGATTGAATGAAAATATTCATAAAAACTGCACAAATTCTTGTAAATTCAGTGTCCCTCGTCTTAAATGCCGTTCTACATGTAAAAGCATCAGCTATAAAAATTTATTTTACGTTTTTACTGTGTTTCTGTACGAAATACTCTGGTTGATACTCGAGTAACTCGAGGATCAACGATAATCAGCGAGCTATCGAAAAAACCGTATTCACAAGTCCTTATCCGTGGTTTAAACTGCCGTTTTGGAGTTACATTTTGAACCTTCGAAATCGGCGAGTTAACTCGCGAGTTACATTTAACGCATGCGCAGTACCATCTTTTTGCGATGTATTCGAGTAAAACAAAATGGATGACACATTTCATTCTATGCTCAATTACAGTATTCTTGCGACGACTGGACTGAGCAATCATAAAGGAGCACGTGCTGCATAGCAGATCATCTCCTCATCATAATATTGCTTAAATGCAAAAAATGTTAACATAATTTTATTGAAATTCAAAAGAAAAATGGAAATAAAGATAGCTGAGTAAACTTAAACAAGCAACTTGACGAAAAGATAGATGGCGGCACCTCCGTCGGCTAAGAGGGAAAGGTAGGATTTGACCATGGCAGATGCAAATTCGTCGTAGAATGAAAAAATTTCTGTTGATTTATTACGAATGAAATAAAATTGACGATGCAAGTTACTTTTCACACCACCAACACACACCCATACTGACAAGTACAAAGATAATCGACAATGTCTTGGTGCATTTTTCAAGACATTGTGTACAATTCTTTCTTACAAAATTTAGGTTTCCGTAAAAATCCAATTTGTAATTCAAAACCTTTGCATTTCTTTTCCCTAACCCAAATTAAAATGTCGCATCCGTTCTATTGAATCACAATTTGGAATCAATTCTACGGCGAAGTACGTGCTTGACAGTATGAATGCAGATTCGGGCGTCGTAACCAATAAAAACAATATCACGTGATCGTGCGGAAACGGTAGTAGCCAATCACAGCGAGCGTCTCATTTTAATTCCCGGATCACTTAACACGCCGTTTGAGAATACCGTTCTTGATAATCCTCGAATTAACTCTTACTCGCGGATCAACCAAATCTCGAGTTAACTCGAGACTTGTAAATATAGCCGTTAGTCTATTCTCAATTTTGTGACTTAGTTTTAAAAATTAAACGTTTAAAAGCTATCTTATGTTGTTGCGATTATTGAATTGTTTTCAGCCTAATATGTTTTTAAATGGGCTCTTAATCACCCCTATAAAATTAAGATCGTATTATTATTTATTTCTGAGCTTTATATAGATTGTAGAGAAATATCTCGTTTTGGTGTATGCTCAAATTTTTGGGTGCGCGCTGCAATACTGAGTGTAAATTTAATTTGTTAATCTAAATTATTTTATTTATTATTGATTCTTAAAAATATAATTAAATTCCTACATTTCATTTTTAAATGAAATTTATGCATTTCTCTTCCGTATCATCTATTTATGTTGTATTTTATGAAGAAAATAAAAACATTACTAAAAATCGCTTGCAGAAATATACGAGTATATCAGATTGATATTTTTAAATGAATATTTATCACCTGATAAAGGATAAATCAGAATTTTTGCTTGGGAATAAATATTGTTTGGTATGAAATATATTCTTGGTAGTTTGCTTACAGCCAGATCCGACAGATAGCAGTAATAATCTAGCCAAACCTGGCGGGTTCCAGTTTTGCCCGATCATGGGTTACCAGTTCGCTTTATAACGTACTGAATGTAGGCACAAGTGCATTTCTCTATGGTTTCCAGTATTGACAATTTATCGCTTTTGGCGATATACTTTCCTACCTCTTAACGCTAATGCAAAGGGAAAAGGTTTACAAAAGACTGGCTAATTGGCGCGCTCCGAATAAGTCTTCAGAATTTTCGTTGCAGCTGCTGGAAGTGTTTTTTGTTTGATGCTTATAGTTTGCTGAATATTAACCATCACAGTTACTACTGTTTTGAATTGCATAACAAATTAGTAATGCCCTATAAGTGTGTTGTCCTATTTTGTAGAGGCAGTAATAATCGTATAAAAAACTGTTTAATAAGTTTCAAACAGACGCAAGTTTCGAGAAAAAAATAGCAGTGTTCATTCTGCGAATTTATATTGACAGTAAACAAACATTTAGAATTTAGTGGACATTATATATTAATTAAAAATTTAGATCGAGGTTCACTAATTCATCCTCATCCTGATGTGTTTTGCATGATAGCTCATAATTATCTTGTTTTATTACAATTGTTGTGTGAATATGAAAATGAATTTTTAAAAGTTGATAATCAATAGTTATTTTTTCTTTCTAATTCGTTAAATATACTCTCACCTAAAGAAATCTAATTAGTCTTAAGGATTGTTCATAAAATTATAAAGCTGACCATGTCACGAAATATATTATTTGAGCATCAACCAATATATTATTTAAAAAAATTTTTAAAGCAAAAAAGGTGTGCGATGTATTAGATGCAAAACGTAAATCAAAAATAGAATTAAAGCGTGAAAACTGCAAACACTTACAAATGAGAATATTAGAGTCTTGATATTTTTATCTCTTTATTTCCATATAAATAATGTATCACTGTAGATGTAGAGGCTGTTTTGTATCATTTTGTTATATGGTAGAATGTAGTTTTCACATTTATTTGAAAGTCAAGCATAAATTGCCATATGATGCTTAGTGGATATGTAATATTTAGTGGAAGTCGTATGTATATTCAGCTCTTGTTTAAAGAACAATGAATAAAAAATAAAATTATATCTATATATATAATTCTCTTACGTGGCACGCAAAAGAGACGTTATTTGTAATCGCGTTTTGGCAATACTGTACGATTGTTTGTTAATCGCGAAGTCTCGCGCATCGATTGAATTTATAGCGTTATCGGATGAAATTTTATTGAAAAAAAAATGAATTTTAGTCGAGCTGTTGGTGTTTATAATTAGAAATCAAAGAAAGCGGATGATCTTTTCAGGGCCATTTAAAAAACGGTCATTTTCAGGGCCAACAATTATAGTTCAACAAGACGCTTGCACTACAACTTTCGGCAACAAACTCAATGAAAAAGTGTGGGTCGTTTGAGTGCTGGGAAAATGTTTACACAAACAGCATGCTGGGTATTCAATTTCCAAAGCAACGCTCACATTTCGAGTCAAAATTTGCACAAAGTTTTCATTTGAATTCTGAACTTAGATATACCGTATATATTTTTTCTGTAATACAGCAAATTTAGATTTGAAAAACATTTTTTTGGTAACATATTTTGTAAACAATCCCTTCTGCTAGGACACATGTCTTCATTGAGGCGAGCGAAGCGAGCATAGGTTCGAGCAGCGAACCAATGAGGATTGCGAAGAAATCCTCCGGGGGTTGGCGAGCGTTAGCGAGCAGGGGGCAGGCCCCCTAGTATAATAAAAACCTTTATTCTGATACATTAAGTCGTTTATTAGAAAATTATTTTTATAAATCTAATATTTGCAGTGGAATGTATGCACGAATTATGTATTTTGTAAAGAACTAAAAATGAAATGAGGAGTCAAATTGCAAAAAGTTGTTTTTAATTAGTTTTGTAACATTATTGTATTTCAAATTGTCAAAAAAAAATTAAGCTTATTTTCGGTTCAAAGCATTTTTCTTATTCATTGTCATGTCTTATATAATTATGTATTACACATGTCATGTGTTTAAACTGATGAATTATTGATTAAATATAAATATTGATGATATGCTATGTAATTTGTAGTATTTTATGTGAGAACCCTCATGTAATTATTTTCTTGTTAAAAGGATAGTAAAAATATTAAAACTTTAAGTGAAGAAATTGATTGTTTGTCATTCCTTTTGAAAATAAAGCCTATGAATTAATTTTTATACTAATTATACCAATAACAACGCATTATTTTTAGAATTTTAAGAAAGAAAATGGTACATGCACAGTGAAGTAGTATACAGAGTTTTCACTGAAGCTATGACGTATAGCGCTCCAGTGGGGAAGCCAGTCCCTAATTGTGGGCGGAGTTTGAAATGTTTCAATCAGAGCCAGAGCGGAAGCCATTTTTTATTTTCTAATCGGCAGACTTCTTGAAGCGTCATACAGCTGAATATTATTTGCATCATTTTAATAATTACTTAAAAACTGTACTATCCATCAACAGAAAAGGTTGATCCCCAACCGTCACACATATCTAGTTGTGTTGCTCCAATGCACAGAGTGAGTGCGATGTTAATTAAAATACTTTAACATCATCAATAGAAAAGCCGTTGTTCAAGTTTACCGCCTGTAAAAACCGTTGAAAGGTAAATTGCTTTTGTTTTTCATAAAATATCTCATAACTTGGAAACTACTAATGTGAATTATGTGCCCTTTTAAAAATCGTTTTACAATCAAGTAAAATTAATAACACTTATTTTAAAACCCAATTGAAGGAAGAAAAAATGAAATCGTTCTATTTAATTTTAAGACTATTCGCCCAAGATAACTAATTTTTAAAAATCTTTCAGTGTTAGTTTGTGCATTTTTTATTTAATCAAAATCAATCGTTCTTAAATTTAAGAAACATGTGGTATTCAGAATTCTGTACAATTGTGCTCTATTCATTATGCATTTTGTGTATTTGTTGATTTTTTTTATTTACATTCTGTTTTTGTGTAATTAAAATTTACCCTTTTCTGAATTATAACCGGTTTTATGTCAACATTTATAAAGATACTTTTGCAAAATTGGAATGCTTTTGTGTGATACTCACTGTGAACTTAATACAGAAAAGAAAATTAAATTTAAAAGTTTGATTTTAAGATTGATAGTTTTTTTATACAAAAATAACTTGATTTAAATCAACATATCCTGAAACTAGACCTTCCCTGTGAAAATTTTAGAGATACAAAAATTGTCGCATACTGTTGTGTATTTTATTGTTTATTTGCTACACTAAATGGTGAAAAATTGTGTGATTTAGCTCCAATAATGAATAAAATAAGTAATATTATCCATTCATTTGCTACTCTAAATGGTGAAATACGTTGAGTTAGCTTGTTTATGAATGCTAAACAATGAAATTTACTCTTTGGAAGGCAAATGAAGATTCTTGTTAAGTTGCTTATTTTTACAAAGTATTTCATTCCTTTATACCCTGTGTATTTTATTGTTCGTTTCCTATGCTAAAATTGTTCTAGATGGATCACAAAGAGAAATATGTATAAACGAATAACAGTAGCTGCACTATGTTCTTTTTTTTACATTCAGAACTAGGTCAGGTAATATCTTACTTTTTTAGGCGCCAACTTCTTTTTTTTGTATTCGTATTCTGAGTGTGTGGGAAGACAGCAGCGTGAGAGATTTTGCCTTGAGGTTCAATACCCTTCTGTGTTATTTTCTTCACAGGGAAGAATTGTGTATTGGTGATTGAATTCATGATTCAACAATAAAATTCATACAGTCCACTATCACTTAGTCGTGTGTGTGATTGACTTACTACTAAATGAGCTTCGACGAGACTTCTTCATAAACAGTACTTCTTTTCTATTCTTTTTTCAAATTGTATAATTTGTTCAAAAATGAATAATGTACCTGATTAAGTTAATAAAAAAAATTATTATGTACTTATTCGTTCAAATAATATTTTAGACTATCAATAGAGATCAACAATTTTCCAAATCAAACATGTTTGGAATATATTTTTAAAGAAGCATTCACATAAAAGAACAAACAAAAATGAAAGAAAAAAGTTCATACATTGGTAAGATTTCATAAATAAAGGTTTTTTTATAAGTTCATAAGACATTAAAAAAGTTCTATTTTGAAGCATTTATGCTAAAAATTATTTAAAGAATATTTAGCTTTTAATCAAAAATGCAAATTGGGTTTCGAAAAAATAAAATAGCCTGAGATAGCTGTTGTGGAAACCTAGTTTGGTTGTTATGGAAACGAGGTCTAGATCAGACGCTATAGTAGGGTCCGGCTCCCCCGCTGGGGGCGCCAGCGTCTATGCGATTTCCCATGTTATTTATAAGTCCATTGCTTCCTATGGCAGTGAACCCTCTGTATACTACTTCTCTGTGGGTACATGTTCGTTAATTTGTAAGTTATAAAATAAAAAATTTCAAAAATTTCATTTCAGCAGTTACATTTTATGAGCTGTGGTTTAGTACTTAAAAAATTTGCAGACTTTAAAAAAGCAAGCGATTTTTAATTTACGAAAATTCTGAATATTTTGTTGATTTAAACACGGGAATATATCCGTAGACAGTAAGGAAATAAACAAATGTGTACTGTAATAATCGGGGAGATCGTTGGCCTACATCCATCAGGTCACAAGAGCTGTGGTGGTATGGTATTGGTTTTATCCGCCTACCCGGTTTTGTCTAACTTCACCTAAGTAATATTTATGTAACTATTTATTTCATATTTGATTTACTGACAGTATAATAAAATATTAACAGTTCAAAGTCGCTGGAAAATTATGATGTTTTAACAATTGTTTTATAAAAATGTGTAACAGGTGAACTATAAGTGCAGCGTCAGCTGCAGAGCTATAAACCTCCGAACTAAAAAAGTGAGAACCAAAACTAAATCTAACCCCAGCTCACAGGCGCCTCAATCCCATGATAGTACTTTACGCAAGTCCAACTTGATTGGATAATCGGATCACATGACCTAGATACGTATGTCATCACGGTTTATAGTTGTTGGCGATTTATCTCTTCCTTTCTGCTTTCTTCTTTTCTTTTCAGATCCATGGCTATGGGTGGGTAGAGGTGGGAGCCGAAAATTGTATCCTTTTATTATACTAGGGGGCTCCGCCCCCTGCTCGCTTACGCTCGCCAACCCCCGGGGATTGCTGCGCAATCCCATTTGGTTTGCTTCGCAAACCAACACTCCTGTCACAGATACCATTTGGTTTGCTTCGCAAACCAACATTACTTTCACAGAGTGAAACTATCTGAATAATTCGTATTATGCTGATTTCACTTTCCGGTTCATGACGTCACAGCGAGGGCTTCGCTGCGTCTCGCTTACGCTCGCCGACCCCGGGGATTGCTACGCAATCCGTTTGGTTTGCTTTCTCAAACCAATACTTCTTTCGCAAGTGATTTAACTTTTTTTTGCTTTAACACTTAATGCACCCTAAACTAATAGCCGCATCAGTAAAAAATCTTCTGCATCTTGTTCCCTGTACAATTTTAACTAAACATTGTTAATATCCAAACTTTACGATCTGTACTTTGTCGGTAAACTGTCTTGAAAACAGAGGGAAAAAAGCGAGCCTTTTTCCTCGCCAAATAAAAAGAAATCGTTTTTATGGCAATTGTTGCTACGATAAATTTGATATCTGGCAAACCCGATAGTCAAAAGTGTAACCCACTACTGCTTTCGGAAGCAGCTATGCGAACTGAAAAATACGAAATTTGTGTCACCAACTTTTGATTGCATCGAATTTATTTATGAACCAATTTTAAAAATAATTGTACCGTAAGAAAGAGTATATTCTGAGGTATACTGCAATATTTTTAAAATTAAATATTAACAGTAATACTATACAGATATGACCATTTTAGTTTTGTATCGGAAGTTACGATCTGAAAGTTCCGAAAATTGTATGACCCACTTTTATTTGCATCGATTTTATTTATTAACCAATTTGAAAAATAATTGTACCATAAGAAAGAGTGTAATGTAATGTATTCAGTGATGTTTTCAAATTTAAAAAATAATGGCTTTTGCCGTAGACAAAACGGTTTTAACAATAAGTAGCGAAAATATCCAAAGATTCCGAATTTTGTATGACGAACTTTTGATCGCATCCAATTTAAGTATTAACCGATTTCAAAAATAATAGTACCGTAAGAAAGAGTATATTCTGAGGTATACTGCTATATTTTAAAAATTAAAAACTAATAGTAATTAGATATAGATATGGCAGTTTTAAAAAAAAGTAACAAAAATGTCCCGATTTTTCCTGAATTTCAAAAAAATATTATCAAGAACCAAATTTAAATTTTAAAAAAAACTCGACGAGCTGCAAAAATTTACGTTGAGAGGTACTCTTAAAAAAAAACTCACGACTGAAGACTGAAAATTTGAATGTGTTTTGCTCACTCGCGGAAGAAATTTCACTTCTTCAACTTTAACACTTAATAAAACCTAAACTAATAGCCACATCGGAAAAAAATCTTAATAATTATCCAGGGAATACGATGAAGAACAAAGCATGTTAATTTCATTTTTTTCCGATCAGTACTTTCTCGGGAAACCGTCTAAGAATCGAGCTAAACAACACAGTTTTCAATTCTTCGGCGGCGGCGGCGGCGGCGGCGGTAACATTTTTTTAATATAGAGAGATAAGTTAATAATTATATAAGTTAGTGTTTTATGTATGCTTTTTGTTACATCAGAATGGTCCTAAGCCAGCGGTGGATACGACACCATCATCCTAAAGCAAAGGGGACGGCAGAGGGGCGGAAAAATATCAGCTGGTAGTGAGTTCAGGAGTGGTTCTTAGATTATTTATGTAAAATCAACGGAAGCTTGGAAAAATATGAAAAGGGTATTACAAATTAGGAAAAGTAAATTAGAATGAAAAGGAATTAAATTGGAATTTTTTGAAAATAATTTGGAGGATCTAAAAATTTTTCCGCCAGCTGGGTTCGAACTGGGTAAGTCATCCTCCGCTGCCGACGCTAATCTGAAGGTGGGTGACTTTAGCCATTAGGCCATCGTTGCATCACGAGAAGAAGCTCTTTAAAGTATAAGTACCCTTAATATAAGTTGGCAAAAAATACTACTTACAACAACCATACAACATATATATGAGGAGCAAATCAGAGTCAACTTGTCGGACACTTACGCTGTACGCTGAGGCGCAAGTGTGATTGTATTTCTACGAAACAACGCGCATATTCAAAATCAAATGGTTAATGCTACAATCAGATTGGCAAGATATCCAAGTGAAGCCAAGCCCGTGAAACTAGCCAATCAAGTTGGACTTGCGTAAAGTACTATCATGGGATTGAGCCGCTTCTCACCGGCTCCGATCAAGGACACGCTCAGGAGGTCAGGGAGTTATCGGCAGAAGCGGCTCAATCCCATGATAGTACTTTACGCAAGTCCAACTTGATTGGCTAGTTTCACGGGCTTGGCTTACTTGGATATCTCGCCAATCTGATTGTTGCAGTAACCATTTGATTTTGAATATGCGCTTTGTTTCGTAGAATTACAAATACAATACATACTCTAGCACCTCAGCGTAAGTGTCCGACAAGTTGACTCTGATTGGCTCCTCATATATATGTTGTATGGTTGTTGTCAGTAGTATTTCTCACCAACTTATACTAAGGGTACTTATACTTTTAAAGAGCTCTTTATCCATGAAGCACCGATGGCCTAATGGCTAAAGTCTCCTACTTTCAGATTGGCGTCGGCAGCGGAGGATGACTTTACGAGTTAGAATCCAGCAGGCGGAAAAAATTTTAGATCCTCCAAATTATTAAAAAAAAATTCCAATTTAATTCCTTTTGAGTCTAAATTACTTTTCCTAATTTTTAATACCCTATTAATATTTTTTCAAGCTTCCGTTGATTTTACATAAATAATCTAAGAACCACTCCTGAACTCACTACCAGCTGATATTTTTCCGCCCCTCTGCCGTGCCCTTTGCTTTAGGATGATGGTCTCGTATCCACCGCTGGCTTAGGTCCATTCTGTTGTAACAAAAAGCATACATTAAACACTAACTTATATAATTATTAACTTATATAATAAAAGGATACAATTTTCGGCTCCCACCTCTACCCACCCATAGCCATGGATCTGAAAAGAAAAGAAGAAAGCAGAAAGGAAGATATAAATTGCCAACAGAAAAATTCTCATGACATACGTATCTAGGTCATGTGATCCGATTAGCCAATCAAGTTGGATTTGCGTAAAGTACTATCATGGGATTGAGGCGCCTGTGTTATCGGCGGCGTATAATGAAGACGCGTCGTAGCGTCCGTTATGTCGGGTAGATATGAAAGGTAATTATTAATAGTATATGGTTGTATCCACGTAATGTAACTTAGATTTTTAAAAAAATTTGTGAGTGTAATGAGAGTTTGTCGCTTGTTCGCCCGCTTCAAGGAGGAATTTCTCAGCACACGGTCACAAATGTTTAATTATTAAAATATAATTAATCAGGTATAAACAGTTTTGAAGGTAACATTTTTAGGGAAACGACTTAAAGAGTTTGTTTTTTACTATAAACATATTTTAGGTATATGGAGGAAGAGTTTTGATACTGCAAGCATTTTTAAGGTTAGTAATTTGAAATTAATAAAGAACAAGCCTTTGTAAGGATAGCGATTGGAAAATTAATAAATAATAAGCATTTGTAAGGATAGCTTGGAAAAAAAAGGAGAGGAGTTATTGTCATTGTAAACAATTTTAATTATTGGAATTTTTTAGGAATTAGCATTTTTAAAATATAACATTTTTAAGGATAGTGAGAAAGAGCTTTTTGGTAAAATAAACAGTTTTAGGGATTGGAATATAATAAGGAATAAGCATTTATATGAAGAACATTTTAACTATAGCGAGAAAATGTTTTTACTATAGTAGCATGTTTTTAAGGATATTAAGGAAGAGTTAATGATACTGTAAACATTTTCTACAGCTATTAAAAGCTATAAAGCTATTGAAATTCTATAAAGAATAGGTGTTTTTTTAAAAATAACACTTTTAAGGATAATGAGAAAGATTTTCTGACACCAGCATTTTGAAGGATTGCACTATCTACCAATACGTATTTGGACACCCATGCAAATGACAACTGCGGTCCTGATATACGTCACGTCTTCCGCCGTTAAATATTATGTAGGATACAACATCGGCATTAGTCGCATGCAAGGTGCCACGAAGTGCAGAGTTATCTGATATAGTGAAAGGTGTAATCGTCGGGTATAACAGAAATGGCCCATCCTTAAGGGACATATCTAAAGAGCTGAATTACCCAAAATCGACAGTGGCGTATATGATTCAGAAGTGGAAGGTGAGCGGGGATTGTCGGAATGTGCCCCGAGTCGGCAGACCCACGAAACTAGGAGATAGAGACCGACGGGTGCTGTCTAGAGAAAATCAGAAGAACCGCATCCAACCGATGGCCCATATACTTCAGGAGTTCCAACAGGCTTCCGAGAGTGTTGTTTCTATTAATACCATCCGTAAGGAAGCACATCTACTTGGTTTTCGTGGTCGTACTGCCGCCCATAAGCCTTTGATTACAAAGTCCAACCGCGCTGCTCGGTTAATGGGGTGCAAAGCACGTCGAAAGTGGACCGTAGTGAATCAGTGGAAATGGGTTTTCTGGAGCAAGGAATCAAGGTTCACGCTCTACCGTTCGGATAGCAGGGTCTGGCGTCTGCCTGGAGAACGCCTCCTGCCAGAATGCATTGTACCCACAGTAAAGTACAGCGGAGGTGGAATTATGGTCTGGGGGTGTTTCTCCTGGCATGGACTGGGACCCTTGGTCCAAATTTATGGTAAGCTCAACGCTGAGGCTTATTTTGGGTGACAGTAAGCTTCCTACGTAGTGGCAGTTTTACGGGTTGGACCCATGTTACTTCCAGGACGACAACGCCAGCTGTCATGTTGCACGGTCCACCATGGATTCGTATGGTGACAGTGGGGTTAACCGAATGAACTGGCCTGCACAGAGCCCAGACCTGAACCCTACAGAGAACCTCTGGCACAAGTTGGATCGCCGAATTAAGGGGTGCAGCAACCGTCTAAAATCGGTGAAGGAACTTGGATGTCATCCAAGCCTAGTGAAGAAAATATCACTAGCCGTCATACAAGGACTTATGGAAAGCATGCCCCAGAGGATTGAGGCTGTAATTGCCTCTCGTGGAGGCTATATCAACTAATGAATATGAATAAATTTCGTTTTTCTTTACTATCACAGGTGTCCAAATATTTATTGGTAGATAGTATATAACTTTGCACAACAGCAAATAAAGAAAATGACTTTCTCTCTCTCTCTCTCTCTCTCTCTCACTGTTACAAACATTAAACGAAACAACCCACACCTTATAATATATAATATGCTATTCACCAACCTTAACATTCCAGAAAAACTTTCTTTTGCCCAGAGCCCAGACCCGAACCCTATCGAGAACCTCAGGGACGAGTTCGATCGCCGAATTAAGGGGTGCAACAACCGTCCAAAATCGGTGAAGGAACTTACATGTCTTCTCCAAGCCGATTGGAAGAAAATACCACTAGATACCGCAGATAATTGTGTTTCACGTCTGTTTTTGATTTGATTGCAGCTTTCAAAATTCTGACAAAACGCTTGCAAAACAATTGCAATTGCTTGGAATTGTGTTGCACAACACTAAATATAATTCTGCACCTGGGGCGAGGAAAAGTTGATAATGTAAGCATTTTAAGGATAGATATTTTAATTTATTGTGGAATAAGCATTTTTATAAGCATAGCTAGAAACACTTTTGATACTGTAAGTATATTTTCGGAGAGCCATGAATGAGCCATGAGGGTTATAAAGGAGTGTGAGCCGCGGTAGCTCAGTCAGCAGAGCGTCAGGCTCGCATCAGAAGGGTTGTGGGTTCTGTCCTCGGCGGAGCCTACAATTCTGATGATTTCGAGATCGGCGCTTCGACCTGGCTAAAGACCGTCGTGTTCACTAATGGTGACTGGGGCACGTTAAATAGGTCGTGGTCACAATGTCCCCCATGTTCCCATACCAAATAAATACCTCTGGGGGTACCTGATCAGGGGGTTATCGGCCTCTGATTGGAATCTAAATTACGATATGTGTGAGTGAATGGATGTATGAAAGGGACCTTCCTGTAAAACGGATGTGTCCTGTATGTCGAGCATAGTCGGACTTCCTCCCAATGGGGCTCAATAACATGGAAGGCGCACCCCCGCCGCCTCTTGCCGTCTTCTACGGGCCTGGCACTCCTCTGGTCTGCCAGTGTAGGCATAAGAAACAACAGAAACAAGGTATGTTCGAATCCGGGTTTAGGCGCATGGGTCATAGCGCTTGTTTGCAGCCAATTAGGACTTGGACCTCATCGATGTTGGTGATCGTACGTGTAAGAGGAGTAAAGTTGACAGCCCATCAGGTGTTCCCTAAAAATAACCACCAGTTCCCCCCTTGTAGTGCCGAAGATGTCAGTGGTCGGGCGTTTGAAATAGAAAAGAAATTGAAGAATTAAATGTTCTCGGTTTGGAGGCACTGTAAGTAGTGGTAGTATGTATCTATTTATGTATCTATTTCTTCTCAGTAAACATAGTTACAAATATTAGTTTTTCAAAGTTACAATTTTTATTTTCATAAGTTTTAATTCATTTTGTAACTGAAATAGACCCACAAAAAATTCTAAAATTGAAAAAAAAAAAAATGGTCTAATGTTTATAATGATATGGAAACCACTTTAAGCCGTTGGTCCCAATCTAATTTGCCCCGTGTTGCAAAAGATGATACATAGTAGAGTGACAAATCAAGTCTTTTGAATTGTAATTTAAATACCACGCCTGAATTTAATCCTTTCAATCAATCTTTGAAATTATTTGCAGAAATGGTATATTTTATGAGCATATATTTGTTCTGAAAATTAAATTGTGTGCTTATGCCAACATACTAAGTGCTAATAATTTTGAACACCAATATTATTTTTAGTTATCAGGCGTGTCTAAAATAACCTCAGACGAAGTTTAACAGATATGGACAAGTATAGAAAAATTAATCTTTTCCTGTTTTCCTTATAATCTAATAATTGAATACCATCATAGAATAAGAAGTATGGCAGTTCCTAACCCAATTTAGTAGATTGTTATAGTACTTATGAAAGTAAAGTTGTGTACAGAATGCATTGTAACGTAGTAGAACTTATGCAGGATGTAAATTTCTTGAAAGGTTAATCAAAAGAATGTTTGAAAACGTTAACAGATTTCCAGTAAGAAATGTAAATAATTTAATAAATGGAAACTTAATTTAAATATCTTGTCGTTAACAAAATTTGTCGGATCTTGATGCACGAGATATCTACATCACATGTTGATACACGATTTCGCAATGTTTTTTATAAACCAGTGTAACAATTTACATGAAATGAACATCAGGAAAACAATAGATGAATCACGAATTTTCTTTAAAAATAATTTCTAAAAATGTGTTCTCCGGTGTAGTCGAAGAAGGTAAACTTCAAAGTCCTCATTAAGGCAAATAAGGCACTTGGAATCAGCCAGATGAAAAAGATTCAAGTAGGCCTGAGTTACGCTGATGCTTATTCTGGTTTTGTGGCAGAAAAAGCGGTAACTGCTAAAGGGATATTTTTTAAAGTTATTAGGTTCACTCTGGAATTGAAAAAAAAATGGTGTTTTATTCCAAGTGTACCTCCAGAAAGAACACCAAACTGATCAAGCCTGACACTACCAAAGATACACTTAGAGAGACACACGTCAGAGGTAGTTGCTGACAAAGGAATTGAGCCTATTGGCATGGTATGGTATTTTTAATTAATGTCACACTGGTGTGGCTGACAATTTAGCTAACTAAACAGTTTATATATTTAAAACATTATCAAATATATTTTTTTAACAAAATGGCGCCCAAACATAAAAACATTTTGCAGAATATTTTTAAAAGTTCAAACCGTTATTTTATATTTTCTTCTCTAAAAAAATTAAATATAACTTAATCTTCTATATAATCTTAAATATAACTTAACTAACCTAAATATAATATAACTTCTATAAAAAGAGAAAGTTGATTAAAATCAACAACGTTGTCAAGTTCTACGCACCTTTGCTGTCAAATTCATTTCTTCTCAATGCTTCGTTGCCGGTTTCCATCGATGCAAGTTTCAGGTTTTTTCCCGAGTGCCTTCGCTCAAAAATTCACGTCCGAAAACGAAACTCCAGAAAGTTTCCGATCACTCCGGGAAAATATAACGCCATACCCACGCCCGCTCGCTATGTCGCTGCTGATGTTTGATAGGACTTCCGATACTTCAATCATTCTGTCCTGCCTCCCGATTGGTCTGATACGGACAAGGGATCAAACGTCATTTGTCCCTGTGGGCGTTCCTGGGGTTCAGGTGGGAAGGGGAGTTGTGATTCGGGTGGCTTCAAAACAAAGTTTGAAAAGGCGGATTTTGACGAGATGTGAAAGATAACAAACTGTCACAAATGAACATATTCTCTGGATCAGCCAAACACACACAGACTTAATTTCTAACGAACAATTTAGGAACTTTCGAATAATATTATATCGCAAGTCTACAAACACTTTAACCCTTCTTTGCATAATGGTGGAAATTTCCACCATAACATTGAATGCCCAAAAATTATATAAAAGAACAAGTTCACTTTAAGTTGATCGTATCTGGATACCTTTTTAATATCCATTGCATAAAAAAAAACATAACTGTCCAAAATAAGCAAGTGTCACTATCAGTAAAACGAGCTTGAAGTTGTCTTTCCGCTGTTTGTTGTAGTTGCAATAAACGTATGATTTCGTTTTTAATTTTGTTTTATTATATTTGAGTTTCTATTGCTAAAAAAGTGAAAATGAGTGGAAGAAAGGTTTGTAACATGTGTTTCTGTTATTTTTAGAGCAATTTCTGAAAAAGTTTGCGTTTAATTTAAAAAATACCAGATGATACCATCCTATTGTTTTTTGCAAAATTTATACTATAAATATATACTAAAAATTTTTTTAATCATTTTTCCTTTAATTTTGAACATGAATTATATCACCTTGATTTATTTCACCAATAAAGAAAAAATCATGCAAAGAAGGGTTGTCAAAATTATCAAAATATGCGTTTTTTAGATTTTCTGGACTAAAATGGGGTAATGTTTATAATAGTGAAATCCACTAAGTCATTTTTATTTCCAGAAGTTTAGACTTCTTGATAAACACACTAAGTGTGTTAGCATAGTGATTACAATTTCCACCTTTCTTTTTCTCAAAACGATGTTTTATTTCAAAGTGTTCGCTTAGTACACTTTTAATTAGGGGTCATCATGGCTCAGCGAGTTTACCCACTGCTCTAACAACCTGCGAATTGTAGGTTGCTCAGGTTCGATTTGCCCCTTGGTGTACTTTTCTCTGCTGTGCATTGATATCCTCTGATAGCTTCAGTTTCCTAGTTAAGTTCGGGGATGCGGTAATCCGGTTGGAAGAGTAACGGATTAGCGACCGGAGGGCTGCGAGTTCGAAACTAAACAAAGACCGTCGCGTACAAAGGGGACTGGAGAACTTTAAATCTGTCGTGACCTCAAATGTTCTAGCGTTGGTGTGGTGTGGAAGTTTGGAGAGGAGTGTGGTGCCTACTCAGGTATAATCTCGTCATCTAAAAGTAGTTTAAAATTACGTGGTGGTTGTCCTCGATTCGTTCCCTTCTGTTTGATCGCAGATTGTCGCCAATAATTGCTCCAGTGTGACGTTAGTTAAAATACCTACCTATCACGATAGTTTTAAAGGGCATCATTCCTCACGTACAAGACGGTTGGAATGAAATAAAAATGTTACACAATTTAATGCTTTTTCACCTCAGACCCGTTGAAAATAGCTAGTGCAACGTATTTTTAAACCTCCAGATGGCTTCGATAAGATATCTTGTCCAAGATCTGAGCAATTTTGGCAATGACGAAATAACGTGTCTAGAGAAAACTGTTCTATTACTCCAAGGGGAGTGAAGATCCAAGTACGGAAGAACAAATTGCTTCTTGCCTTCAACTGGTGACAATTTGAAACAGGTTTTATCAAAGACTGGCCATTACAGGGTATACTATATACACTACAGAGGGGTATAACTTCGCACAGAAGCTTGTATGGTAACGATAATCCTTCAGAGAGGACGACAGGAATGCAAGATCTGGAAAGAGCTTGATGGTATAGATATTCTGTCCATTTATTATCAACAGTTAGTCTTGAAAAACCCTTTAGTAATAGCTATTTAATTCAAAGTTGCTTTACAAATTAATACAAGCTTGTATTGATTTAACTACACCTGCATTCTGAGGTAAGACTTCATATTTCTTTATACTGTGACTCGGTAAAGCAGGTATAGAGGTAGGTTGTAAATTAGCATCGTTCTGGAGAGACACATCAGGCTATTGACGACAGTCCGGGAAGAGAAAAGATCCATGAATAACGCCTTGTCATTTTTAACATAGGTCAGATGACGAGAGCAACACCAGAGCTGTCACCCCACTCTCCAAACTTCCACACCGCGCCACGACATTTGAGGCCACGGCAGATTAAACGTGCACTAGCCTCCCTGTTCTGGATAGTCTTGGACTGAACCTAGTTTCGAACTCGCAAATCTCCGGTTACTATTCCTCTGTTCTTCCTACTGAGCTCAACGTCGAGGCCTACTGTATTATTTTGGATGACAGTGTGCTTCCTACGTTGTGGCAGTTTTACGGGTTGGACCCATGTTACTTCCAGGACGACAACGCCAGCTGTCATGTTGCACGGTCCACAATGTATTGGTATGCTGACAATGGGGTAAACCGAATGGACTGGCCTGCCCAGAGCCCAGACCTGAACCCTATAGAGAACCTCTGGTACGAGCTGGATCATCGAATTAAAGGGTGCAACAACCGTCTAAAATCGATGAAGGAACTTACATGTCTTCTCCAAGCCGAGTGACAGAAAATACCACTAGCCGTCATACAAGGACTTGTGGAAAGCATGCCACGGAGGGTTGAGGCTGTAATTGCCTCTCGTGGAGGCTCTATCAACTAATGAATATGAATAAATTTCGTTTTTCTTTTCTATCACAGGTGTCCAAATACTCATTGGTAGATAGCGTATAACTTTGCACAACAGCAAATAAAGAAAATGACTTTCATTATTACAAACATTAAACGAAACAACACACGCCATCTATATATAAAATTCTCTTACGTGGCACGCAAAAAAGACGTTATTTGTAATCGCGTTTTGGCAACACTGTACGATTGTTTGTTTATCGCGAAGTCTCGCGCATCGATTGAATTTATAGCATTATCGGATGAAATTTTATTGAAAAAAAAAAAAAAAATTTTAATGAGGTGTTGCAGTTAGTTTATAATAGAAATCAAAGAAGGCGGAGGATCTATTCAGGGCCATTTAAAAAACGGTCCTTTTCAGGGCCAACAATTATAGTTCTACAAGACGCTTGCACTACAACTTTCGACAACAAAGTCAATAAAAAAGTGTGGGTCGTTTGAGTGCTGGGAAAATGTACACACAAACAACATGCTGAGTATTCAATTTCCAAAGCAACGCTCACATTTCGAGTAAAAATTTGCACAGTTTTCATTTGAATTCTGATTTTAGAGATACTGTATATATTTTTTCTGTAATACAGCAAATTTAGATTTGAAAAACATTTTTTTTGGTAACATATTTTGTAAACAATCCCTTCTGCTAGGACACATGTCTTCATTGAGGCGAGCGAAGCGAGCATAGGTTCGCGCAGCGAACCAATGAGGATTGCGAAGCAATCCTCCGGGGGTTGGCGAGCGTTAACGAGGAGGGGGCAGGCCCCCTAGTATAATATATAACATGCAATTCACCACCCTTAACATTCCAGTAAAACTACTTACTCTTTTCAGAAGCTATATCTCAATGTTATGCATTCATCTGGTCTTTAATGTAAGTTTACACCATTAAGCTTTGACCTTTCCAAACTAATAACAACCATGGCTTCAAACTCATTTTTTCTTCGTCCTTTTCCCATCGTCATCCATTCCACCACAACACTAAGATACACGAGAGGCTTTTCTGCCAATAAACTTTCTTGATTAACCCCTTGATACAACGATTCTGTTTTGTCACCTACCTGAGTGGTCAGAGTATTCGTCTGCCGACCCAGAAAGTAGATCCTGGTTTCGAATCCCGGTTTGTAAGCCAATTGATGATGGCGATTGTCGATGTTTGAGTAATGGCTGTTAACCAGGAATAGATTCGGAACCTATTGGGTGGCAGATAAGGACCTATTGGGTGGCAGATAACTGTTATGACCACTATACCAGGCAGGCATAACTCAGGTAACACATAGTAAATAAAATAATAACGTCGTGAGGCGTCGTAAATTGTATGGCAAATAACAAAATCATGACAAATATATTTCCAATTCATCATTAAATGCTCCCAAGTATCAAACTTGAATATGTGTCTTCAAGCATATCCTGTGGCAAGGTTCATTTCTACGGCAACACACAGGAAGACTTTGTGGCGGTAGCAGTTCCAGTGGTAGACAGACATTAGTCTCGCTAACGGATTTGAACAGTTCGTAGCTATCGTACTGACTTCCGGCTTCTGAGACGAACAGTAAGAAACTGGAAGCATACTCAGTGGATGCTGTTAGTTCATTTCTGCGTATATTTACACCTACTGTCCAACTTACTCCAATTACATGACAGTAGATAAATTGTCCGAATAACATACAAAAAACAATAAAACAAATCGCAAAACAATTCTACAGCAGCATTAACTTTTTATATTTTAATAAAAAGCTATTAATCGCATACAACATAAATAACGGGAAAAAACAAAATAACAAAAATAACGGAAAATCACAACCGAAGCATACAATATCAGAGAATATAGTTAAACTTTTTCAGCCTTCGAATGTCAGAGTTGTAAAAATGACTGAAAAATACTTGTCTACGGTCATGAGATTTCCTCACTTGTTGGTTCTTCGAGATCTGTTTTTAGAAGTCATGGGAAGGGGTTCTATTCCCTAGCCTCACTCAAGGGTCCCACTTTACACTATGTTATCCTATAGCGGTGCAGAGAGAAACCTATTTTTAGAAGTACTGTATGAAATGTGTTTCTTCCCTTAGCCTCGCTACAGGGTCCCCTTTTTAACTGATGCCCTGCTGTTACTGTAATAAAATCACTTGCTCGTCCACACTCAACTGGGCAGGACGTTTTTTACCTTGTTCAGTGTTGTATTAAATTTGTTATTGTTTGCAAAACTTATTGTCTGTCTGATTCTCGGGACCACAGTCGTCCTATTTAGTATTGAATCTTTGTTAAAGAAATCATCAAGGGTCGGGGTAGAATATCGACGTCTGATGTCCCAAAAGCTGTAGTTTTCTATCATTTAGAAAAGGATGGATATCGAGTCGTAACCATCCGACTCAAGTGAGATGTCAGAATACCAACGACTCGCCGATGCTGACGATTGCTCGGAGTAATTCACACGTGCGTGACTTGCTGCTTGTCCAGAAGACACGGTGGACATTCCTGGTAAGAAGCAGCAGTCACGCGCTCTGGAGCTTCGTTCATATTTCTGCTTGACTTTTCTCGATAAGGCCCGGTGCACACATCCGGTTTTTTAACGTGAGGCGCCGCTGCAGCAACGCAAGTGCGGTCTGAGATACATTAGATCTAATGGAGCAGTGCACACATGCCTCCAGCGCCGCTAGGGCGACGCACGTCCAACTTGCGTGCAATTTTTATCGCAGTTCCCCACGGCGCCGTACGGTCGCCGAACATGAGTCTCCGTTTGGAAGTACCTTGTTTTTATAAACAAATGGAATATAAATAATAATTAATAAATGGTTGTATCCAGTAGCGTCTATTTTGTGTTTCAAAATATACTTTTTTTTACACCAAGTAAGCGAAATAAACACGTTTTCTTCGATAGAATATTTATCGCAAATGGCGGGAAATTAGTTCATGCGTCATTTCACGGTTATGTGTGCATAGTTGGGCTTCGGTGCCGAAAAGGCGCCGCACGTTGAAAAACCGGATGTATGCGCCGGGCCTAAGGGTGCAATATTTTGAGCCAATCATTTCTTCTCATCGGCTATGGGGCTAGTCCGGTAAGAAGAGAGTAACCGGAAGGTTGCGAGTTGGAATTAGGGATGCGACATCGATAGCAAAACATCGATGTTCAAAATTAAAACAACGATGTTGATAATACATCGACCCAAAAACATCGATATTTTTAAAAATCGATGTTTTTAAAATTCAGTGTATTTAAACTTTTTTTCCTCATTTCTTAAAATTGGTTTACCAACTATTGATGCGACATCGACAGCAAAACATAGATGTTCAAAATTAAAACATCGATGTTGATAATACAACGCCCCCAAACCATCGATGCTTTTAACATTCAGTGCATTTAAACTTGTTTCCCCATTTCTTAAAACTGGTTTAGCAACTAGTGATGCGACATCGGCTCCAATACATCGATGTTTTTTTTTCTAAAACATCAATGTTTAGAAAACATCGACATCGATGTCGCATCCCTACTTTTCAGACCCTTCATCCTTGGTCACTTTGGTCTAAAAGTATGTTCAATTTGCTGATTATAAAAATTATGCTACTTGGTTATTTTAAAAATTTTTGTAACGGTACTTTTTTCATTTAAAAATAAAACATCGACAACGAAAAAACATCGACAAGTATAAACATCGATGTTACCAAAACATCGACCCCAATACATCGATGTTTTAAAAAACATCAATGTTTTGAAAACATTGACATCGATGTCGCATCCCTAGTTGGAATTCAACCAAAGACCACCGCGTAAAAAGGAGCTGGTGCACGTTAAATCTGTCATGGCCTCAAACGTCCTCATGTTGGCGGGGTGTGGATGTATGGAGAGGAGTGGGTTACCAGCTCTGATGTTGTGACCTCGTCATCTGACCGTGGTTCAAAATTACGCAGTGCTATCCTTGGAGCTTTCTATTCGGGTTTGATCACATCCTCTCGCCAGTAGCCTGTTAATTGAAAATACCTATCAGTAGCATCGCCAGTAGCAACGTTAATTGAAAATACCTACCAGCTATCTCGCTACTAGCAGCGTAATTGAAAATACCTTCCAGTTTATTTTGTTTATTTTAGTTAACGTCGCGTACTAGAGCAACACAACGGGTATTGACGACGGTCCGGGATCAATCCCCTAAGGAAAAGATCCGAGGACAACACTTCCTAATTTTGAACCACAATACCAACCAGGAGCAACGTTAATTGAAAATAACAACCGGACTACTTTATCAATAAACGCTTTTTGAAAGGTATGTATTTTAATTTACGTGTCGCACTGGAGCTATACAACTTCAAGATATGTGAAAATGGCAATTTGGAACTTTTTAGAGAAATCCTCGTGGGCATTTGTTCCATGCGTGTTTTGATTCCAGCAGAGCGGTTACACCGTATGGTATTTGAAATTTAAAATTAAATTCCAAAAAAATCGTTTTCACATTTCTAATTCTTTTTACGTATAATTATGCATAGAAATAATGCTATAGCTATAATGCATAAAAATTGATATTATCCATCTTCCACAAATGTAACTTCTTAAAAAATAATTTAAAGCAATTAAACATGAATATTGGTATTAGCTGTTCCGAGAAAGATGTCTGAGAGAATTGAAACGGGTGTGAGAAAGAGGAAATGATACTAGAAAGGATCTAAAAAATAAAAAAAAATAAAAATACACCCTAAAGTAATAACCGCATCAGTAAAAAACCACCTCCATCTTGTTTCCTGTACAATTATAAAAACTTTATCTGTAATTGTCTTGAAAGCCAATTACAAGTTACCCATGGTCAAATGTTTTTTTTTTTTTATAATAGATATATAACTAGTTGCTTAAATTTTTATGTTAGTCTTCCGTAAAGCGGAACATGATAGCTAAACGTACTCTCGTAAACTCCACAACATTTCAAATCGTGCGTGGAAAAGATTGCATCAATCGAAGTTCTGCCTCTCGTTGTCCAATATTTAGGATTTGTCTTTAGATCCAACCAATAGACTTCTCTCAACACTTCGCAGAATTCTTTCCCATCTTCAGTGTTCATGTTGATATTAAAGTCTCCAGCCAAGACTGATTTATACTCGTCACAATCTGTGCCCAATGCTTCTGAGATCGCTTCTAAAATGTCATCTGTACTCGAACCTGGCTTGGCATATAGTACGGCCAAACGAACATTGTTTTTTAAATAGACGACAACAATGTGAACTCGAGCTTCCTGTGTTTCAATATTATTCTTGGCGTAAATGGCAACACCGCTGTGCTTTCTCGTGCGACTTTGGCTCGAATGAATCTCGATGCACAATTTAAAGTCTTGAAACTTGAAGCGATCGGTTGGAATCGTCCACGTTTCGGCCAACAATAGAAAATCGCTGTGCATGAAACTACGATCACAGGCAATGTCTTCATGATGCGCTTGGAGGGATTGGACGTTGTGATACATGAACTGATAGCTGTAACTCTCATCTCGTTCGTGAAGCCATGCAAACATTGGAGCAGACGCCGTAGATTCGAGACGTTTTAACTCTACTGTCAGAGGGTCGTCATCTTTAACAGGTGCCGGTGGATTATAATCGTTCAAGACATACAAACCAGATGCCTTTGTTACGCGAGAAAAGCCAACATATTGCAATGATCGTCCCATGCGAGAAGACATTCCAACTCCGACACAATCGAAGGTGCAACCTTGTGATTTGTGGATTGTCCTCTCAATGGCGTCCAGGGGAAAAAGTGTCTGTTCTATTAATTTTCTCGTAACTGAATACCGGAATGTGACTGGCTCTTGACAGTCTTGCCTTGCATTCCTACTACAATGCAACTGACTCCTACCAGTCTCGTTGCTCTTATAATGAGTTCTTTCCAGACTAGTAGACAACTACCGTTGTTTAGTATTCCTACATCTTTATATATTTTTTTCTTACACCGGACGACTTGAAAACCCTCTCCGAGAACAAAACCCATTTGACCATGGGTAATAAATAAAAATGAGAAAGATTTTTAGCATGACACACTCATTTATAAGTAATATACTTGTCCCCCCTCAATAATTTCTCACGTTCATCTTCATTACCAGTGGACGTTATACATAGGATTAAGTTCCTTAAATCACCATCGGGATTTTTACCGGTGGCTTTATGCGTCAACACCCACCTGGAAGTAGATCCCGCCCCAGCAGTGTCACACCCCTTCTCCCAGATCGGCAGGGGCGGCCGTCATTTGAGTGAGTGCGGGTCGCAGGTGGCGGCGTGCAAGGGATTATGGGTAGAGCGGGAGATTTTTACAATCCTCGGCCGTTATGTATAGAAAGCAGCCCCATGCAAATGAAAAACCATCTTGCCTTTGCTCTTCCGAATATGTCCGTCAACTCACTTGCCTAAAGAGAAGAGGGGTGGATTGGAAATTGCGGATGGTCTGCGGTTTCAGGTGCAGGGTCGTTTCGAGAACAGTTCTTTGGTTTATCACTCAACTGTACCTGTCATAGACGCTTTAAGAGACATTTTCAACATTAGCGTGAATCACATCATTAATTTTGATAGGGGATCTTTACAAATTGATTTAGTTGTCAGCAGGTTTTTTTTTTATCTTATTATGTTTGCTAGATATAGTTAATTTATTTTATTATTTATAAAAAAAAAATTATGATAGTTTATATTGCTTTAGTAATAGACAAGTGGAATTTTATAAATACCGTATTAGATATTCTTTTGTACCAGTAATAGACATAGTCTATTTCATTGGAAAAGCTACTATAGCAAAAGCAATGCAAAACTAAAACGTTTGAAATAGAGGAAGGTGTCGTACCTCGGGACAGTTATAAACAAATATTTTACCTGAGGCTATAATCTAGCTGCAGTTTGTTTTTATCATCAATAATTTACATTCATTACCTTTGAAAGAATTTGCCATTTTTTTATTTATCTGTACTAACTGCTTAATAAATTGTTTTGTTAATCTATGCAAATGTCCCAAGGTTCAACGTGGTGTTGTACCTTGGGATACATGGTGTTGTTCCTTGGGTTACACGTGTTGTACCTTGGGTTACATGTTGTACCTTGGGATACATGTTGTACCTTGGGATACATGTTGTACCTTTTGATACATGCTGTACCTTTTGATACATGTTGTACCTTGGGATACATATTGCACCTTGGAATGCATGCTAATTTTAGACTGTTTGAAGTAGACTACAAGATAAATATATTCGACGCATACTAAATTCCGTAATTATTAACAATTACTTAATTTCAACATTTATAATAGTAAATAAGGATTCTGAAAATTACATTACCCTCTTTTTAATAATACAATGTTAGAAATCAAGAATAAATCCATTAAATTAAACTAAACTTAAGCAACAAATTCTAAATTGAGTTAAGTAAAATTATTGAACATAATAGGCATTGAAATTAACTGCTAACTTCAACACATTTTTCTGTCTTTCTCTTTCTCTTCAGAATTCTTCCACCATTTTTTATCAAGCCTGTCAACACAACGAAACAGTATAATTCACAGATAGCTTGCGTTGATTTGAAAGAAAAAAAAACTATATAGACTATATTACAATAAAGAATTGCATGCCAGTGTTTTGGGCGCTGCAAAACAGTCTAATATTCAAATGCCGTAGCCCCATAAATAATCACCACAAAACAAACACCACCGCTCAGCGCTTGAGCTCTCTAGCAGATCTCTCGGTGTCACCAGAATTTTAGGGAATCAGTTAAAAATCACCTGCACTCAAAATCAATGGTATGGCTGTCGAAAACCATCTGCGCGGCATAGGCAGATGAAAGGGCCTAAAATTTTAAAAAACAGATTCCAACGAAGAACGCGTTATAGATGCATAAAATATTATTAGCTTGCAAAGAAAAAGAGAAAAAGAAGGCACTGTGTCGTCAGACGAATTCGTTAGATTATATGAGGACATCGAAATAACTTTTTTACGTAACCCATTAATTTTTTTACATTTTGTTTTTTAATATACGTATATATAAAACTGAAATTTTACTAAAAAGTTTCTTCTAAGCTACTGTTTTTATTGGTCGTCGGTCTCAATTTAAAATATTTATACGTATTTACACATAAAGTTGTACCCCGACATGCACGAATTCGACTTTCGCGTAACTTCGGGTAGTGCTGTATTTGTTGGGGGTGTCCCAAGATACAGCGTTTATTTTGTCCCAAGGTACAACTGGTTGCCTTTACAAATGAAACAGTCTAGAAATCAATATCAGGTTATGTTTATATTAAAATCGTATCATCATTGAGTAGAACAGATTTTTAACTAACTTTACCGACCTACAAAATATTGTTTATTATAATCAGTGAAAATACTAAAATCAAAATTGAGAAATCCAAAATATTTACTTACCAGAGGACGTATTTCAATTTGTTGTTTAGTAAACACAACAAACACATGGGGAGTGCCAATCTTCGTGAGAAGGTTCTCTGGTGGCAAATGGTAAACTGCAATGTGTTATTTTGGTACTTACTCAAAAGGAGACTGCACAATATCAACTGTTTCAAGGTACAACTGTCCCAAGGTACGGCACCTTCCCCCTATATATGTTTTTATAGAAGGCAAATAAATAAATAGGATATTAATAAAGCATAGGTACATTTATTATTTACAAAATTATAAGATATTATTGAACAGTCTTTGAATGAACAGCATTCATCATCATTAAACAAACGTTAATCATCTTTATGTATTGTTATTATTTTAAACTATGAATAAAAACAGAAAAATCACAGACTTAAAAAATAAAATTGACTTAAAGTGCTTTTACAATGCTTATGGTGATTTATTGAACAATGTTTAAAAAACAAACACACTTTTATATCAATTTTTTTTAACATCATTGACACTGCTTCCTAAGAAATCCACTCAGATTCATCTTCCGATGACGAAATTTCTCTTTGTTCCACGTTCGTCTCACGTCAAAACCACGTTCGGCCAGGCCGATCATCTACAAATAGATTTTCCTTTTTAAATTCTTTAATACGCTGCTGGACACTATCTAATACGTCGTCTTTGGAAACTGGGAATCCAGCACTTGCTACTGATACTACCCAATTAGAAATCATTCGTTCTTCATTGGCAAGTGTTTAAGGCGGCTCTACTTTCTGTGTAGTGGCGATACCCCCTTAACTTATACTTTAAGGTTATTCGTGACACACTATTTTTTAGCAGCAGTCGCTATTGGGACACCATGGTTGACGTCACTAAGTGGAATTAAACATAATTTATTCAGAATATTTCCAGATTTTTAATGACGTAGGACCCACGGGGCTTATATAAAATCGAAAAAATAAATAGTTCTTATAATACCTTTAATGGTCTGCAAAAAACCACAAAGTGAATTATATAAACTGAACAGTAGAAAGAGAAACCGCAAAGAAAAAAATGAATACTTTTTGTCCATGAAACAGTGTATTAGACAGACTGATGCATCAAAAACACACACGCATATTACTAGTTCATTTGATAAGAATTAAATAAAACTTCCACATATATATTATCTTTAACCAATCTATCTATATACAAAAAAGAATGTGTGTGTGTATATATTCTCTTTAAAAATCTACACCGTTTGACCAATCCACACCAAATTTGGTACACTTATACTTTAGAACACGGCGGAAAACATAGCCTATTTCTTCCCTGTCTTCAGACCACTCTGTAGCCATGAAAATTGGCACACAGGTAGTCCTAAAAGTGCCCTTCGAAGCCCCAATTTTAAAATCTAAAGCTTGTTTTTCTGTAGTAAATGGACATAGAGAAGGAAACACGTTCTACAGAGTTAACACAGGGAAATTACGCGATCATATTTTAGCTGTCACGGTAGGAAACACGTTCTACAGGGTTTGTATATTTGAGTTAACACAGGAAAATGTCGCGGTATTCGGTCATATTTGAGACCCGAGCAACGGGTTAATTATCAAGTTCTTGATAAATTACTAAACCATCAAAGGCATAGATTGAAGGGTAATGGTAATGGTAATTTTAGTTAACGTCGTACTAGAGCAACACAACGGGCTATTGACGACGGTCCGGGATCAGCCCCTTGAGGGAAAGATCCGAGGACAACACCTCGTAATTTTGAACCACGGTCAGATGACGAAGCAACACCTGAGCTGGCACCCCACTCTCCAAACTTCCACGCCGACCCAACGTGATGACTTTCGGCCACGACAGATTTAAGGTGCACCAGCCGCCTCTACACCATACGCTTACAAACATCCATGCCCGGACCCGGATTCGAACCAGGAACCTTCCGATCTAGAGGCTAACACCCTAACCACTATACCGGTTGGTCGGCATAGATTGAAGAGTAATAAAAACAATAAAATGATTCAGTATTAGACATGGATGTCTATTACTAGTTTTATGGCAGAAATGTGGTTCCAGTAATAGGCACCCATGTTTAGGGGACAACAGGTTGTTTAAAACTCAACTAGACACAAGAAACAAATTCAGCAGTTTTTTATCTAAGAAATGACTGATGATAGTATATCATAGATATTTTTAATTAATATATAGAAAGCAAATAAAGCTTTTCTTTGTTTATGTATTGAAAAGTGTCAGTTACCGGCACACTTATATATTAGTAATTTTTTTTTTCAATACGGTTAATTAGTTCGGGATTCAAAGCGAATCCTACCCTTCAAGTGGTTTCGACGAGAAGTCTCATCCTTCAAAATCTGACCAATTTTGCAACTGACAATTCTGTAATATTGATTCTGTAATAAGTAATTCTGAACTATCTCGTCATCAAGATCTCACCAATTTTGATAATGACGAGATATCTCGTCACCAAGACCTGACCAAAACTGCTGATGACGAGATACATCGTCCATCAAGATATGACCAATTCTTCTAATGACGATATGTCTCGTCATCAAAATATGACCAATTTTGCTAATGACAATTATATATCGACCGAGATATATCGTCCATCAGGATTTGGTCAGTTTTGATAATGACGAGATATCTTGTCGAAACAACCACCAGGAGAGATAAATCTATTTTTAAATTACGTTAAGGGGGTCCGAAACACAAAAATCGTCAAATTTTCGAAAATGTTTTTATTAATTTAAGAAATTCTCTGTATTTTTCTGATTAAAATGTCGTCTAAATCATGTTTCTATCTTAATTAGAACTAGAGATGTAATAATTTTTGTGGTGCGTTGTTTTGAAAATCTAACACTCTTGACAGTTGTTGTCATGGCAACAACATCTGTCTTTAAAACTTTAAATGCGTTTTTCTCCATGTTACTTTTTTTCAAGATTTCCTGCATTCAAATTGCTATAAGTCGAAAAGCGATAAAGTTTAAAGGTTGAAATTTGGAATATATATTTTTCAAACTATACTTTAATTTTGATTCAGCAAATTTGAAATAAATATTTACTTTTAAAAATATGACTTTTTTAAAGAAAAGTACCCTTAAATTAAAAAAAATTTTCTTCAAATATTTTTTATTTTTTATTAAATTAATATTTTTTAAATTGCTGAATCAAAATTAAAGTTTATAAATTTGTGAATAATTTACTGCAAGAATTTTGAAAATTGATCAAGAATATTTTGAGTTTTAACAATTTAAAATGACCCCACTTTTTTTCAAAAAATTTTAATTCAAAATTTAAAAAAAAAATTTGGAAAAATTTTGTCTTGTGATTTTGTTTATTAGTTAAATGGATAATCAGTATAAAAAATTCAAAATTCTAAATTAATTAGTAAAAATTTTTTTTCAATGTATCCCGGACTCCCTTAAAATACTAAATTACTATCCTCGTGACAAACAAAAGCAAGTTTAGTAAAGTGGTCATCCATGTCGTTGCTGTACTAGTCGACATAAGGGTTTGGTGATGACGCAATTTCGAGTAAATATCAATTTTCTAATGACAAGATATCCTGCCATCAAGATCTAGTTATAAGTCACATATTGCCTATTTCTTTATGACGAGCTCAAGACGTGTTTTTTTTCCAATTACGGAATACATCTCGTCCATCAAGTTCTGGTCAGTTTTGTAATAATGGGATACCTCATCGAGACGACCATCAGGAAAGTTAAGTTAGATTCCGAACTTTCATGCCTTTTATCAAGTTTCAGGTTACATTTCTATCTTCTTTGTCAGTAAAAGTTTCACAGGTGTTTGTGGTAGGTCGGTATTTTTTAATTAATATCGTTCTGGAGCAACACAACGGGCTATTGACGACGGTCTAGGATCAATTCCAAAGGGAAAGATCGGATGACAACACCACGTAATTTTGAACCACGATCAGATGAGACGACCAACCGGTATAGTGGCTAAGGTGTTAGCCTCTAGTTCGGAAGGTTCCTGGTTCGAATCCGGGTTCGGACATGGATGTTTTTTTTTTTTTAAGACCCTCCCCGAATCCACTCACCGTTAGGTTTAGAGTGTAATAAGATCCGGGGGGAAAGGGTGGCGACTTCCATCGCAGCACAAGGAGGTCCATAGGGACCCACGGCGGCCGAACGATCACTTATTGATTCAAAGAGAAATGGTATGGGGCAGGTTACATTCCCCGATCTGGAGTTACATCATGCACGCATTAAGAGGCATTAAAACTAACAAATAAACAAAACCTCCGGAAAATCCGGGCAAAACAGAACAGAACATGGATGTTTGTAAACGTATGGTGTAGAGGCGGCTGGTGCACCTTAAATCTGTCGTGGCCGAAAGTCCTCACGTTGGGTTGGCGTGGAAGTTTGGAGAGTGGGGTGCCAGCTCAGGTGTTGCTTTGTCATCTGACCGTGGTTCAAAATTACGAGGAGTTGTCCTCGGATCTTTCCCTTAAGGGACTGATCCCGGACCGTCGTCAATAGCCCGTTGTGTTGCTCTAGTACGACGTTAACTAAAATTACTAATACCATTACCAGATGATGACGTCACACATGAGATGGCACTCCACTCTCCAAACTTCCACACCACGTCAACGTGAGGACATTTGGATCAACGACAGATTTAACGTGCACCATCCTCCTTTGTACACAACGGTCTTTGGTTGGATTCGAACTCGCAACCTTCCGGTTGCTAATGTGTATGTTATGTTTATTACTTGATTTTGTATGTCGTGTCTAGCGCAGCATTGGCAAATATGGCCCTTGCGTCATAAAACCCCAACAAACCCAACCCGGGTCTATACGTGGATATTCGCAGTTGTTCGAAATCCACTTTAAGCCGTAGGTCCCGGTCCAATTAACCCGTTGATAGCAATATCTGACCACTGAGTGACAAACCAATCAAAAACTTGACTGCCATCTTGATACTTCTTCCTTTAAGGGGGGTCCTGCACCTAAGAATTCGAAAAAATATTTTCAGAGTTTTTTACTATTTATAAAAACTGGAATTGTCCTCTTTTTAACGATACCTCATTTGTAGAAATCAGTTAATTGGTAGTATTTTTAAATATTTTATAAAGTAGATGCACTATTACCTCGACGTACGTCCTTTCGAAGTTCAAAGCCTCTTTTCTCAGAACATACTTTTTTCGTGTTTGGGGCACATTACTCAAAAACTACTTGCGATACATTCTTAAAACTTTTTTTATCATTGTTTATGAAGCACTTTTAAACACTTTAAGGGGGTCCGGGACACATTGAAAAAACATTTTTATTAATTAATTTAGAATTTGGAATTTTTTTGTACTGATTACCCATTTAACTAATAAGCAAAATCACAACGCAAAATTTTTCCAAAAGTTTTTTAAAAATTTTAAATTAAAATTTTTTGAAAAAAAGAGGAGTCATTTTAAATTACTAAGACTAAAAATATTCTTGATCAATTTTCAAAATTCTTGCAATAAATTATTCACTAATTTATAAACTTTCATTTTGATTCAGCAATTTAAAAAATATTAATTTAATAAAAAATAAAAAATATTTGAATGAAAATTTGTGAAAATTTTAAGTTACTTTTTTTATAAAAATTCATATTTTTAAAAGTAAATATTTATTTCAAATTTGCTGAATCAGAATTAAAGTATAATGTCTGAAAAATAAATATTCCAAATTTCAACTCTTAAACTTTATCGGTTTTCGACTTATAGCAATTTGAAGACAGGAAATCTTGAAAAAATGTATCATGGAGAAAAACGCATTTAAAGTTTTAAAGACTGATGTTATTGCCATGACAACAACTGTCAAGAGTGTTAGATTTTCAAAACAACGCACCCCAAAAATTAATATATCTCTAGTTCTAATTAAGATAGAAAGATGATTTAGACGTCATTTTAAGCAGAAAAACATAGAGAATTTCTTAAAATCATAAAAAAAATTTCGAAAATTTGACGATTTTTGTGTCCCGGACCCCCTTAACACGAGGAATAAAACATTAAATGCATACACTTTTTTAAAAATATTTTATTTAAATTTTTTTTTTGTCATTTTTTTTTAAAAATTTGTGAATTTTTAAAAACATTTTAAAAACTTGAGTAAAAGTTTTTAAAAGTATTCAAATATTACATTTTAAAAATCTCATATTAATACACTAATTTATGAATAAATGACATGCCCCCAAAGTTTGCGAATTTAACATGGGTGTCTATGGAGGTGCCGGATCCCCTTAAGCGAACTAACTCCAGGCATCATCCTTTTGTGAACGGTCCCCGTAGAGGTTTTTGCATTTGTTCAAATCAGCTTTACCTCTGATCCGATCCTCAGAGGCAAGACATCCGCGATATCCGCATCACTTGGGTCGGGAGCACTTAATCATCGATGGACTTCTGCAGTGGATCTTCGGGAGCTTCCCTTCCATAACTTTCCCCCTTCTCTGCGGCCATTTCCCCTATCTCTTTGTTGGAAGAGGGATTTTTTTTTCCCATTCAGAAAGGGACGTATACATCTTAAATGGATAGGAATTTGAATTGTTTGATTGAAGTTTCCGTTCTGCGTGAGGTGTTGTGGACAAAACATTAAGTAATATGTTTTCGACATGAAATTTTTTTATTGGTTTCGTTCTTTCATATCTGAGGTGAATTTCAAACGAGTCCGCTGAAACTCTCCGCAGATGTTATTCATTCGATATTTTTTCCTTTTCAGAACTATTTGCATGAATAGATGGTATTTTAATTAACGTCGCACTGGAGCAACACAACGAGCTATTGGCGACTGTCCGGGGATCAATACCAAAGGGGAAATATACAAGGACAAAACACAACGTACTTTTGAACCACGGTCAGATTACGAGGTCATACCTGAGCTGGCACCCCGCTATGCTAACTTCCACTTCTTCGTGGGGACGATTTAGGTCACGACAGATTTAACGTGCACCAGCCTCCTTTGTAAACGACGGTCTTTGGTTGGATTTGAACCCGCAACCCTTAGGTTCTTAATTAATCTTCTTTGACTTGATCCGTTACAAAAATATCCTACCACCAAAGAGTTTGTGCTGAGACAAATCTCAATTTTCAGTACTTCGTATTGTTGAGTCTGTATTCAAAACATCAATTTATTAAAAATAAGCATCGGTCTGTTTTAACTGATCAGCATTTAACTGAGCTTGTGATAACTGCCCTAACAAGTCATCAACCAAACTTTCGGCAGCTAACTGCTAAGATGGACAGCATTCGTAAGGCATTCACAAGAAAATCTAATTTTTAAAGATTTTCTTTACAAAAATTGTTTGATAGAATCAGAAGAAAAAAAATATGTTTAACACCATTTCTATTTTTATGTTTTTGAATAACTTTGCAACTTTTATGTTTTTGAATACCTTTGTAACAAGTAATGAAATAAAATAATCACTTTTGGACATTCATCAGTTTTAGTTTACCATACTTCATACATACATTTTATTTGCATAAGAACCGCACTACACCCCTGAGATAGCCGCGCTATGGCCACCCCTGCCATATAACGTTGATGGCATCTGCATACAATTCTAGTACCCATGCATGACTACAAAGTATTGTTTAAAAAAAACCAGAAAAATATTAACTTTTCTGTTATTATAATGATAATATTTAATACTAGGGGGCCTGCCCCCTGCTCGCTAACGCTCGCCAACCCCCGGAGGATTGCTTCGCAATCCTCATTGGTTCGCTGCGCGAACCTATGCTCGCTTCGATTGCCTCAATGAAGACATGTGTCCTAGCAGAAGGGATTGTTTACAAAATATGTTACCAAAAAAATGTTTTTCAAATCTAAATTTGCTGTATTACAAAAAAAATATATACAGTATCTCTAAAATCAGAATTCAAATGAAAACTTTGTGCAAATTTTGACTCGAAATGTGAGCGTTGCTTTGGAAATTGAATACCCAGCATGTTGTTTGTGTGTACATTTTCCCAGCACTCAAACGACCCACACTTTTTCATTGAGTTTGTTGCCGAAAGTTGTAGTGCAAGCGTCTTGTTGAACTATAATTGTTGGCCCTGAAAAGGACCGTTTTTTAAATGGCCCTGAAAAGATCATCCGCTTTCTTTGATTTCTATTATAAACTAACTGCAACAGCTCATTAAAATTTGCTTTTTTTCTTCAATAAAATTTCATCCGATAATGCTATAAATTCAATCGATGCGCGAGACTTCGCGATAAACAAACAATCGTACAGTGTTGCCAAAACGCGATTACAAATAACGTCTTTTTTGCGTGCCACGTAAGAGAATTATATATATAGATTAAGTTTTGATGCAAAAGTTCGTCCCATTTTCTGACGCTGGATAGCATTGCATCGCAAAACCGAAGTGTCATTTACTTCACACTTTTTATGGTTTGATGCTGTTTGAAAGAAGGAATTTCAGCTGGTACTTGGGAAAAAATTGTGCTATTAGGCTCTGTGTTTTCAAATTTTGTGAAGCATTAACATTAACAGAAAATAAGGAGCATTTCGGAAGTATGTTTTTTTTTTATTTCCGAGAAGGCAAGAATGCTTCACAGACGCAAAAGAAGTCGTCCCTCAAACCTAAGATATGAATTGTGTCTGTGAGAATACTGCGTTTACGATTTCGTGTGTCGTAAGGCCTGGTGCACACATCCGGTTTTTCAACGTTTGGCGCCGCTGCCGCAACGCAAGTGTGGACTGAGATACATTACATCCAATGGAGCAGTGCACACATGCCTCAAGCGCCGCTGGGGCGACGCACGTCCAACTTGCGTTCAATTTGTACCGCAAATCCCACCGCTCCGCATGGTCGCAGCACATGAGTCTCCTTTCTGAAGTACCTTGTTTTCATGAACAAATGGAATATAAATAATAATTAATAAATGTTTGTATCCAGTAACGTCTATTTTGTTTCCAAATATACTTGTCTTACACCAAGTAAGCGAAATAAACACGTTTTCTTCGATAGAATATTCATCGCAAATGGCGCGAAATGAGTTCGTGCGTCATTTCACGATTTTGTGTGCATAGTTGGGCTTTGGTGCCTCAGTGGCGCCGTACGTTGAAAAACCGGATGTGTGCATCGGGCCTAAGTTGTTCGGAAAAATTCGTTAGCTGGATTAGTTTAGCCAGAAGTCTCAGAACGTGTAAGAGTGCGGGATGATGCAGCAGCCTGAGAGTTGAGGAAATGCAATTTTTAGTAAATAAAATATTTTTTTTCTTTTTATCTGGTAAGGTCAATTAAGCATTATTAGCAATTTTTAGTAAATAAAATTTTATCAAAAAAAGGGACCAACTTTTACATCAACCCAATATTAAATACTACTAGGGGGCCTGCCCCCTGCTCGCCAACCCCCGGAGGATTGCTTCGCAATCCTCATTGGTTCGCTGCGCGAACCTATGCTCGCTTCGCTCGCCTCAACGAAGACATGTGTCCTAGCAGAAGGGATTGTTTACAAAATGTGTTACCAAAAAAATGTTTTTCAAATCTAAATTAGCTGTATTACAGAAAAAATATATACAGTATCTCTAAAATCAGAATTCAGATGAAAATTTTGTGCAAATTTTGACTCGAAATGTGAGCGTTGCTTTGGAAATTGAGTACCCAGCATGTTGTTTGTATGTACATTTTCCCAGCACTCAAACGACCCACACTTTTTCATTGAGTTTGTTGCCGAAAGTTGTAGTGCAAGCGTCTTGTTGAACTATAATTGTTGGCCCTGAAAAGGACCATTTTTTAAATGGCCATGAAAAGATCCTCCGCTTTCTTTGATTTCTATTATAAACTAACTGCAACAGCTCATTAAAAATTTTTTTTTTCAATAAAATTTCATCCGATAACGCTATAAATTCAATCGATGCGCGAGACTTCGCGATAAACAAACAATCGTACAGTGTTGCCAAATCGTGATTACAAATAACGTCTTTTTTTGCGTGCCACGTAAGATAATTATATATATATATAGATTACCATAAAGTTAATAATTTTCAGTTTTTTGAAAAATGCTTTCGTAGTCGTGCGTGGAGAGTTTACACCGCACCGTAGCAACACAACGGAGTATCCTTAAGGAATATCTGGTATCGGTATCTGGTCTGCAGGTCTGACATCAATCTGTTGATAATCAGATATCTCGTCATTTGCAAAATTGGTCAGATCCTGATAGACGAGGGGCCGAGAAAGCACGTCTGGAGAAGTAACGGATTGATTAACAACCGGAAGTTTGCGAGTTCGAATTCAACCAGAGACCGTCGTGGTACAAATGGGCCCGGCGTATGTTAAATCTGTCGTGTCCTCACGTTTCCGCGGTGTGGTATTTGATATTTTTATTTAACGTCACACTGCAACAGCACAACGTGGTATTGGTGATGGTCCAGGATCAATCCCTGAAAGGTAATGGTAATTTTACTTAACGTCGTACTAGAGCAACACAACGAGCCATCGACGACGGTCGGGGTTAATCCCTTAAGGGAAAGATCCGATAATCCCTGAAAGGAAAGATCCAAGGTAAAGATTGGTAATTATTAGTTAACTTCGTATTAGAGCACCACAACGGGCTATTAACGACGGTCCAGGATCAATCCCTTTAGGGAAAGATCCAAGGACAACACCTCGTAATTTTGAACCAAATTCAGATGACGAGATAACACATGAGCTGGCAAACCACTCTCCAAACTTCCACACCAAAGGAAAGATCCGAGGACATTACCACGGTCAGATGAGGAGATAACATCTGAGCTGGCAAACCACTCTCTAAACTTTCACACCGTGGCACTCGTCATCTGACCGTGCTTAAAAATTACGTGGTGTTGTCCTCTGATCTTTCCCTTAAGGGATTGATCCAGGACCATCCCCAATAGCACGTTCTACTGCTCCAGTGAGACGTTAGTTAAAAATATCCAATACCACTCCGCGGAAACGTGAGGACACGACAGATTTAACCTACGCCTGGCCCATTTGTACCAAAGTGGACTTTCGTTGCATTCGAACTCGCAACCCTTCGGTCGCTAATCCACTACTTTTCCAAAGCAAGCCCCTCGTTTATCAGGTGGCCGACCAACCGGTATAGTGGTTAAGGTGTTAGCCTCTAGATTGTAAGGTTCCTGGTTCGAATCCGGATCCGGGCATGGATGTTTGTAAGCGTATGGTGTAGAGGCGGCTGGTGCACCTTAAATCTGTCGTGGCCGAAATTCCTCACGTCGGGTTGGTGTGGAAGTTTGGAGAGTGGGGTGCCAGCTCAGTTGTTGCCTCGTCATCTGACCGTGGTTCAAAGTTACGATGTGTTGTCCTCGGATCTTTCCCTTAAGGGATTGATCCCAGACCGTCGTCAACGTCGACCGACGTTGTGTTGCTCCAGTACTACGTTAACTAAAATTACCAATTACCAATTTTCCAAGCGGATACCTCGTCTATCGGGTAGTTGGTAATTTTGTAATTAACATCGTACTAGAGCAACACAACGAGCTATTGACGACTGTCCGGGTAATGGTAATGGTAATGGTAATTTTAGTTAACGTCGTACTAGAGCAACAAAACGGGCTATTGACGACGGTCCGGGATCAGTCCCTCAAGGAAAAGATCCGAGGACAACACATCGTAATTTTGAACCACGGTCAGATGACGAACCTCGTCTATCAGGTAAAAAGTAATGGTAGTTTTAGTTAACGTCGTACTAGAGCAACACCACGGGCTATTGACGACGGTCCGGGATCAGTCCCTTAAGGGTGAGACCGAGGACAACACATCGTAATTTTCAATCACGGTCAGATGACGAAGAAACACCTAAGCTGGCACCCCACTCTCCAAACTTCCACACCAACCCAACGTGAGGACTTTCGGCCACGACCGATTTAAGGTGCACCAGCCGCCTCTACACCATACGCTTACAAACATCCATGCCCGGACCCGGATTCGAACCAGGAACCTTCCAATCTAGAGGCTAACACCTTAACCACTATACCGGTTGGTCGGCTCTCGTCTATCAGGATCTGATCAATTTTGCAAATGACGAGATATCTGATCATCAACAAATTGATGTCAGACATGCAGATCAGATACTGACACCAGATAATCCTTGGGGATACTCCGTTGTGTTGGTCCAGTGCTATATAAATTCAAAACAATTCCCGGACCGTGACCAATATTCCGGTAATTAAAATATATCCTTACCTGATGGACGTGTTAACTAGCCGAAACCACTCGCAGGGTTAAAATGTGCAATATGAGGTTTCGGATCTATAACTTAACCACTTGCTTTTCGTATACCCTAACCTCCACAAAAGCGAAGGATAAACCTCCTAAACGTTTGAAATTCGATCCCCCAAAGAGCAAAAGCGCATTACCGTTATTAGACGCCGCGTTCCTATGAAGAGATCTAAATAGACCCCTTTAGAAAATCACCGACTGCGGCAGTAAAAGCTTTGGACCCCCCATAGCGCTACTTGACGCTGGGATAGGAACGATAGCTATGAATAATTCAGTGGTCCATAAAACGGTGCCAACACTTCCTGGACACAGGATTAAGAAACTTGTCACGGATAACCTATGGAAATCGGAAGAGGTTTGGAATTTTTTTCTAACGTGTCTGGTGTGTGTGTGTGTGTGTGTGTGTGTGTGTAAGAGATTGCATTTTAGAGACTTTCGCACCCATATAAATGGTAAATTTAAATCTAAAATATCATCTTGCTGTTCGCGAAGGGGCCGCTGTACTCGATTGGATTTTGGTAAATTTTAATCAACGTCCTACTAGAACAACACAACGTGCTACAGACCGAGTAATTTTGAACCACGGTCAGATAACGATGCAACACCTGAGCTGACAAACCACTCTCCAAACCAACCCAACGTGGTAATGGTAATTTTTAGTTAACGTCGTACTAGAGCAACACAACGGGCTATTGACGACGGTCCGGGATCAATCCCTTAAGTGACTAAGTGACAGATCCGAGGACAACACCTCGTAATTTTAAACCACGGTCAGATGACGAAGCAACACCTGAGCTGGCACCCCACTCTCCAAACTTCCACGCCAACCCAACGTGAGGACATTCGGCCACGACAGATTTAAGGTGCACCAGCCGCCTCTACACCATACGCTTACAAACATCCATACCCGGACCCGGATTCGAACCAGGAACCTTCCGATCTAGAGGCTAACACCTTAACCACTATACCGGTTGGTCGGCCCAACCCAACGTGAGGACTTTCGATAATTGGTACTTTTTAGTTAACGTCGTACCAGAGCAACACAACGGGCTATTGACGACGGTCTGGGATCAGTCCCTTAAGGGAAAGATCCGAGGACAACACCTCGTAATGTTGAACCACGGTCAGATGTCGAAGCAACACTTTAGCTGGCACCCCATTCTCTAAACTTCCACACCAACCCAACGTGAGGACTTTCGGCCACGACAGATTTAAGATGCATCAGCAGCCTCTACACCCTACGCTTACAAACATCCATGCACTGACCCGAATTCGAACCAAGGACCTTCCGATCTAGAAGATTGGAGAATGCATCCCGGACCATCGTCAAAAGCCCGTTGTGTTGCTCAAGTACGACGTTAATTAAAAATTATCATTACCAATACCGATTGAAAGAGAGCCGGTATAGGGGTTAATGTGATAGCCTCTAGATCGGAAGGTTCCTGGTTCGAATCCGGGTATGGATGTTTGTAAGCGTATGGTGTAGAGGCGGCTGGTGCACTTTAAATCTGTCGTGGCCGAAAGTCTTCACGTTGGGTTGGTGTGGAAGTTTGGAGAGTGGAGTGCCTGCTCGGGTGTTTCTTCGTCCTCTGACCGTGGTTCAAAATTACGAGGTGTTGTCCTGGGATCTTTGTCTTAATGGATTGATCCCGGACCGTTGTCAATAGCCCGTTGTGTTTTTCTAGTACGACGTTATTTAAAAATTACCAATTATCGATTGGAAGAGTAGTGTATTAGCAATCGGAGGGTTGAGAGTTCGAAACTAGGTCCAAGCAAAGGCCGTCGTGTGCACGTTAAGTGTTTCGTGGCTTCGTATTTTGGCATGGTGTGGGAGTTCGGAAATTGGGATGCCAGCTTAGATATGAACCTTGTCAACTAGTTCAAATTGACGAGGTGTTGCTTTTCCTTCTATAGATCGGAAGGTCCCTGGTTCGAGTCTGGGTCAGCGCATGAATATTTGTAAGCGTATGATGTAAAGGCGGCTGGTGCAACTTAAATCTGTCTTGGACGAAAGTCCTCACGTTGGGTTGGTGTGGAAGTTTAGAGAGTGGGGTGCCAGCTCAAGTGTTGCTTCGTCATCTGACCGTGGTTGAAAATTACGTGGTGTTGTCCGCTAATCTCTCCCTTCAGAGATTGATCCCAGACCGTCATCGCCGACCAACCGGTATAGTGGTTAAGGTGTTAGCCTCTAGATCGGAAGGTTCCTGGTTCGAATCCGGGTCCGGGCATGGATGTTTGTAAACGTATGGTGTAGAGGCGGCTGGTGCACCTTAAATCTGTCGTGGCCGAAAGTCCTCACGTTGGGTTGGCGTGGAAGTTTGGAGAGTGGGGTGCCAGTTCAGGTGTTGCTTCGTCATCTGACCGTGGTTCAAAATTATGAGGTGTTGTCCTCGGATTTTTCCCTTGAGGGACTGATCCCGGACCGTCGTCAATAGCCCGTTGCGTTGCTCTAGTACGACGTTAACTAAAATTACCAATTACCCAGACCGTCATCAATAGCCCCTTGTGTTGCTCTAGTACGACGTTAATTAAAAATTACCATTGTCCTTCTAGGATGGATCCCGGACCGTCGTCAACAGCCCGATATGTTGCTCTAGTACGTCGTTAACTACCAATTATCTTACCTTACCCGGACAGTCGCCAATGGCATTTAATTTTGCCTCCAGTACGACAAGGAAATTCAATTACCTACCTACTGTTCACAAGGGTGCTAGATTTTCAAATAGTTATGTGTATACAAATTTGTCGTTATGTGTTTAGTTAGTTGAATGAACGTTCTATGCTTATTTTTTAATAATATCTATAACTTGTTCTTAACAAAACTACATAAAATATTTTAAAACATAGTAGTATTTTTTTTGGAAAATAAATAATAAAAAAAAGTAACAAAAAAGTTACCTCACAAAAGTTTTCGTACATTTTAAAATTTTTTTTGCATATCAGTAAGTATTGAAATATTTTGGCAAATTAGTACTTAGTAGGATTTCCTATAGCATATATACACAACACCTTTTAAACATCTGAGAATACAGTTCACTAGTTTTTTTTGTAATTTCTGCATCAATGTTCTTCTATTCTTCAATTATTACTGTTTTTAGTTAACCTTTCGTTTTAATGGCGTGTTTTCGTACACTAACCTTCAGTTCTCTCCAAATGTGTTCTATTGAGTTAAAATCCAGTGACTAAGGTGGTGTTTTCAGAATGAAAAGCATGATTCATTATTACGTCACAAAATACCAAGTTACCTGATATCCTAATGCTGACATGCATCCCCACACAAAGATCCATCGCAATGCTTTACTGTTCCAACTAAGTTTTTGGGATTAAGTTCCTCATGTTTTCTTCTCCGTACCAGAAAATGTTAACTTTGCCTTCATTTGCAAATAAGGCACCTTTTGGGCTTATTTATCATTGATTTTGTGAAGAAAAAGCCTAAGCTTTAGATTTTCCACACTTACAAACAATTCTCTTAGGGCAGAACGCCTATTTAATCCAGATGAACTGAACACTCGTCGAACAGTTTCATACGAGATTGAAGTAGAAAATGTTTCACTAAATTCTGTAGAAATTTTTATAGGTATCAAACGTGTATTTTTCACAAATTTTCTAATTATAAATCTCTGATCACGTTGAGTTAACTTTACCGGACGACATTTGCTTACATTGTTTTCGATTCGTTTTCCTTTTTTAAAGCGTTTTATCACATACTGCACCGTAAAATGGGATGCATTTACTAATTTAGAGATATTCCGAACTGATTTACCTCTACTATAATGAAAAAAAAAATATTTTTTCCAATACTGCTCGTTGTTTACTTACTACTACGAGATATTTTTAAATAATAAATGCACTGCAGGCCACCCAAATTGCAACACCAAGAAAGACAAGAGATATCACAACAAAATTTATTTCGTAGATAACATGTTGATCAAGTATCAAATGATTAAATTTATAGACTTCTGTGAAGTGCGGTTCCTGCCAAAATCAGTAGCCAGACTAGCCACCATTGTCACCGCTGCCACACGCCTCGGCGTTGATTCAAAGAGACTTTGAATGTGTTCTTGGGGTACAGCAGACCAATCAGCTTCCACACGTTGCCAAAGTTGATCTGGTGCAGCTGGGGATGTAATCTGGGTCAATAGTTGAGCAACCATTGACCACATGTTTTCTATCGGCGAAAGATCCGGAGTGCGAGCTGGCCAGGGAAGCAATTCAATCTGGCGATTGACAAAGAACCCTTGGACAATGCGTGCAACGTGTGGTCGCGCATTATATTGTTGAAATATCGCTGTGGGCAAGCCCTGAAAGTAAGGAAGGACAACTGGCTCCAACACCTCGGAGATGTAGCGCTGGCTGTTTAAAGTACCGGCAATGCGTACTAGAGGAGTGCGAGAGTGATATTCAATACCGCCCCATACCATAATACCCTGTGCATGACCAGTGTGGCGGTGCATGATGCAGCTGTTCAGCATCCTCTCTCCACGGTGTCTCCAGACTCGAATCCGACCATCGTGGTGTTGCAGACAGAAGCGTGACTCGTCAGTAAAGACAATTTCATTCCATTTTGCCGTCCACATCCTACTTTCATCGCACCATTGGAGGCGGATACGTCTGTGGTTCTGCGTCAAGGGTAGACGAAGCAATGGACGTTTTGCGGACAGACCACTCTGCTGTAAACGGCGTCGAATGGTACGCGCAGACACTGGATGATGCGTTACAGACCGAATGTGCTGTGCTATGGTTCGTGATGTGGCTGAGCGATCCGTCACTGCCATACGTACAGTATGCCTGTCATCACGTGAAGTGGTGCACTGAGATGGTTGCGATCGAATACGTCGGTCCGTCGTACCCTCCTGCATCTAACGATCACATATCCGCATTACAGTTGTTTGGTTTCGTCCAACACGACTACCGATTTCCCTGAAAGATAATCCACAATCTCGGTAGGCCACTATCCTTCTTCTGTCGAACTCGGATACTTGATCAAAAGATGATCGCTGTTTTCTACGAGGCATAATTGATCGTTTTTTTTTTGAAAAAAAAAACCACAATTGCCGTACTTGAAATCGTCGAAATCTCCAAGCCTTAAATATCGCTTTGAAATGGCGCCACAGGCGCGCGTGATGTGCGTCTGCCCTGAAATTCTAATCATTTGCATATCTCACCTCCTCTAATGCATGTTGTAAATTTCATATTATTTGCATGCTTCCTTCAGGGTGTTGCATTTACGGTGGCCAGCAGTGTAGAATCTAACGAAGTAAGCAAGAAAGGATTAAAACGAAACGATTTTTTAAATGTCACCACAATGGAGAAATAAAAAAATGGTGATTGACGATAATTTTATTCATGAATATATCTGAAAATGTTTCGATGTACGATCACTTTTGTGGCGTGTTCGTTCTCATTCGTTCATTTTCAGAAGCTAGGAGGCTTCGCCCCCTGCTTGCTATAGCTCGCTATCCCCCGATAATTGCTACGCAATCATATTTAGTACGCTTCGTGAACTATATTGAAGGAAAAAAAAATTTCATAATTAAGACGTAGTATTTTGGATACAAAGGATCCTAGTAAATTTTTCCCCCCACACACATACAAAAGAAGAAAAAAAAACACTAAAATCTAACCTAAGGAGAAAGAAATGACAGTTGTTACAGATAAATCTTTAAGGAATAAATATTAAGTGTACAACATAAAAAAAAAGGACACTAAAATCTAAACTTAAGAAGAAAAAAAAGAAACGGTTTTCTCCGCTATATATATACCGCATAGAAATACCGAATAATATATATGTTTTAGCTGATCCGTGTTGTTTGCTGTAATAGTACTTTTTAAGATTTTCATATTCGACTGTTGCTATGGGAACGGCGATCGAATTTGCCTGTTCTTCTGAAAACATTGCAAACTTTCTAGAGCGTGCTCTCAAATTTTATGAATGAATTAATTTGAAAATAATACTATGTTTAATCGCCTGCGCGTGCTCCAAATTCATTAGCCCGTTCAACCACAAGACTCGCTATCACGTGACTCGCTATCTACCAATCACAAAGCGAATAAACATGAAAAAGATCGAAAGATTTTCTTTTACTAGAAGATTTTTTTTTTTTTATTTAGAATTATAATTGCTAGAAAGAAAGAAAATAAGTGAATGTTTGTAAAACAATTATTAGGTTTTATTAAAAAAAACATAGAGATGATACGAAAAAATATTGGACTTAATATTCGAATTGAATACCAGGCTACAGCACTTCGCTTTTTGAAGAAATGTTTAATGTGTTCGAACACTTTTGGGAGCCACTGTGTATCTACTATATATGAAGGACAATCAAAAACAAAATAAAATGTTTTTCTCGTTGCAGTGAGCAAACGCGGACCAATTTCTCCTAAAGGTCATCTAGGAAAAAATGGACTCCCTTGCTAGTCGGAAGGTTACGCGTTCGATTCTAACCAAAGACCGTCGTGTACACAGAGGTCTGGTTAATGGTCCTCCAATGTCCTCATGTTGGCATGGTGTGGAAGTTTGGAGAGTGGGGTGCCAGCTCAGGTGTTGCCTAGTCTTCTGATCGTGGTTCGAAATTAAGTGGTGATGTCCTCGTATCATTCACATCGGCTTTGATTCAGGACCGCCACCAATATTCCGTTGAATTGTTCCAGTGCGACAGTAATTAAAATACCTACCTAACCATGTTAGCATTATGAAATATTAAAACAAAAGTGTAAGAAATTAAATGAAGCAAAACTGGCTAATTTGTTAACTTGCACGTATCAACATAATATACGACCAAAAAATAAATAAATAAAACGAAGAGTACATTCTAATCAAAATTTTGAAGATGTAATCACAATCAAAATAGTGAGTTGACATTTAAATTTTCGCCGTCTATTATTAAAGGTACAGCTACACTCTACGTTTATGAGTGATGGCAACGGCTTGGCGATTTTTTTTGGCGCGCTTCTAGTAGCGAGTTACGATAAATTAAGGCAACCCATCTTTCGTTACGTTTGTTGTGGTTTTCATGGCAACCTCGGCAAACGGAAACTTTCAATTTTCATTTTGAATATTCTAGAAAGTTCTTCCAAAATCCGTTAAAGTCGTTTGATTTCATTGATTCGTTTGAAATTTTTTCTTTCCTCCCATTGGTTATTTTGTTTTTAAAAATTTCCTTTGATTGCATTTGTCCTTTTAAATCGTTTTCGGTGATACCATTGGTCCATTTATTTGTATTTTGACAGTTGTGGAATTTTTATTTTATTATAATAGTTTTCTTGAAAGGATTAAGAGTTTTTTTTTTTTTTACCATTTTCGTATTCATTATTTTTTTACGAAAGAATTCTGACGTTATCAGGTTGTATTATTTCTTGCTTTTGTTTTCTTTTGTAAATCTTTTTCTTTTTCAACATGCCCACTGTATTTAGTGTAATTGATAATTTTCACGGTATTCTTACCCAACATTTGTAGCTTAGTTTCTCTGCTGGTTCACAAATATGTTTTGATATGTGCTTAAACTTACTACTTGTTGTAAAAGTTTTTAAAAAATATACTTTTTAAAACGTTCTGAAATGTATTTAAAAAGTGTGTTGTAAAAAGAAAAACATTTGCGACAGAAAAAGAGTTCAGAAATAATTCTTTCTTGGCGACTTTAGAAATGCGCCAAAAAAAATCGCCCAGGCCGTTGCCATCACTCATAAACGTAGAGTGTAGCTGTACCTTATTAAACATATTGGTACAGCTAAACTATACGTTTATGAGTGATGGCAACGGCTTGGCGATTTTTTGGCGCACTTCTAGTAGCGAGTTACGATAAATTAAGGCAACTCATCTTTCGTTACTGATGCTGTGGTTTTCATGGCAACCTCGGCAAACGGAAACTTTCAATTCTTATTTTGAATATTCTAGAAAGTTCTTCCAAAATCTGTTAAAGTCGTTTGATTTCATTGATTCGTTTGACATTTTTTCTTTCCTCCCATTGGTTATTTTGTTTTTAAAATATCCTTTGATTGCACTGGTTCTTTTAAATCGTTTTCTGTGATACCATTGGTCCATTTATTTGTATTTCGACAGTTGTAGAATTTTTATTTTACTATAATAGTTTTTTCACGATAGGATTAAGAGTTTTGTTTCTTTGACCACTTTCGGTTTCATTATTTTTTTACGAAAGAATTCTGACGTTATCAGGTTGTATTATTTCTTACTTTTTTTTCTTTTGTAAATGTTTTTTCTTTTTCAACATGCCCACTGTATTCAGTGTAATTCATAAGTTTCAGGGTATTCTTACCCAACATTCGTAGCTTAGTTTCTCTGCTTGTTCACAAATGTGTTTTGATATGTTCTTAAGCTTACTACTTTTAGTGAAAGTTTAAAAATATATATATACTTTTTAAAACGTTTAGAATTGTGTCTAAAAAGTGTGGGTACAGCTACACTCTACGTTTATGACTGATGGCAACGGCTTGGCGTTTTTTTTTTGGCGCACTTCTAAACTCGCCAAGGAAAAAATTATTTCTTAACTCTTTTCCTGTCACAATTTTTTTTCTTTTTACAACACACTTTTTAGCACATTTCAGAACGTTTTAAAAAGTATATTTAAAAAAAATTTCATAAAAAGTAGTAAACTTAATCACATATCAAAACACATTTGTGAACCAGCAGAGAAACTAAGCTACGAATGGTAAGAATACCCTGAAACTTATCAATTACACTAAATCAGTGAGCATGTTGAAAAAGAAAAAGATTTACAAAAGAAAAAAAAAAGCAAGAAATAATACCTGATAACGTCAGAATTCTCTCGTAAAAAAATAATGAAAACGAAAATGGTCAAAAAAACAAAACTCTTAAGACTGTCGTGAAAACTATTATAACAAAATAAAAATTCCACAACTGTCAAAATACAAATAAATGGACCAATGGTATCACAGAAAACGATTTAAAAGGACCAATGCAATAAAAGGATATTTTAAAAACTAACCAATTCAAAAAAGGAAAAGGAAAGGGAAGAGGAAAGAAAAAATTTCAAACGAATCAATGAAATCAAACGATTTTAACGGATTTTGGAAGAACTTTCTAGAATATTCAAAATGAAAATTGAAAGTTTCCGTTTGCCGAGGTTGCCGTGAAAACCACAACAACAGCAACGAAAGATGGGTTGCCTTAATTTATCGTAACTCGCTACTAGAAGTGCGCCAAAAAAAAATCGCCCAGCCGTTGCCATCACTCATAAACGTAGAGTGTAGCTGTACCAAAGTGTGTTGTAAAAAGAAAAAAAATTGTAACAGAAAAAAAGTTAGGAAATAATTCTTTCCTTGGCAACTTTAGAAGTTCGCCAAAAAAATCGCCAAGGCCGTTGCCATCGCTCATAAACGTAGAGTGTAGCTGTTCCCGCACTTCTAGTAGCGAGTTACGATAAATTACGGCAAACCATCTGTCGTTACGGTTGTGGTTTTCATGGCAACCTCGGTAAACGGAAACGTTCAATTTTCATTTTGAATATTCTAGAAAGTTCTTCCAAAATCCGTTAAAGTCGTTTGATTTCATTGGTTCATTTGAAATTTTTTCTTACCTCCCATTCGTTATTTTGTTTTAAAAATATCCTTTGATTGGATTGGTCCTTTTAAATCGTTTTCTGTGATACCATTGGTCCATTTACTTGTATTTCGACAGTTGTGGAATTTTTATTTTATTAAAATAGTTTTCACAAAAGGATTAGGAGTTTTGTTTTTTTGACCAATTTCGTTTTCATTATTTATTTTTTCACGCAAGAGTTCTGATGTTATCAGGTTTAAAATTTCTTGCTTTTTTTTTCTTTTAAAAATCTTTTAATTTTCAACATGCCTACTGTATCTATCGTAATTCATGTTTCAGGGTTTTCTTACCCAACAAATGCAGTTTAGTTTTTCTGTTGGTTCACAATTGTGTTTTGAAATGTGTTTAAACTTATTACTTCGTGGGAAAGTTTTAAAAAAATATTCTTTTCAAAACGTTCTCAAATGTGTTTTCAAGCGTTCATTTTCCGTTGTAAAAAGAAAAATATTTTTGGAATAAAAATATTTTTTAAAGAAATCTTTTCTTGGCGACATTTGAAGTGCGCCAAAAAACATCCGCCAAGGCCGTTGCCACCGCTTATAAACGTAGACTAGCTGTACCAACATGTTTTTTCGTTATCTATTTTCCAATCGCAATAAATCAAGCTAGTTATGAATTGGAGTTTAATAGACATAATACTAACATTCATTGTCTTAACACTACTGATGAAGTTAATTATAAAAATTTAATTTAGATCCAGCTAAATGAAAATAAAAAATTAATAATATTACCTATTTTCCAATCGCAATAAATCAAATAAGTTATTACTTGGATATTGATAGTCTTATAATACTAACATTCATAGCCTTAACACCAGGCCTCGAAATATATTTTTTAATACAGGTGCACAAGGTGCACCTAAGTTTTTAAATTAGGTGCACAGGTGCGCCTAGCGGGAAAAAATTAGGTGCACAATTTTATTTTCATGTGCACAGTGCACCTGTGCACCCGGGTATTTCGAGCCCTGGTCTTAACACTACTGATGAAGTTAGCAATAAAAATTTAATTTAGATCAAGCTAAATGAAAATAAAAATATATTAATATTTCTTCTATTTTCCAATAGCAATACATCAAATTAGTTATTACTTAGTGTTTAATTGTCTTATAATACTAACATTCATTGTCTTAACACTACTGATGAAGATAATAATAGAAATTTAATTTAGATCCAGCTAAATAAAATTAAAAAATTATTAATGTTTCTTCTATTTTCCAATCGGTTTAATAAAATAAGTTATTACCTGGAGTTTAATAGTCGTATAATACTAACATTCATTGTCTTAACACTACTGATGAAGTTAATAATAAAAATTTAATTTAGATCCAGCTAAATGAAAATAAAAATTATTAATTTCCTTTGTGAAGAATTGCTACAAATGACGTGGCATAAACTGAAGTAAGAATATTTGAAATATAAAATACATAAAAGTAAGTTTGTAAAGTGGTTTTTATATCAAAATTATTTTTAGTCTTAAAAAAAATAGCAGAAAGTGGCTCTATCCTACTTACTGGTGTGGCCGCCAAAGTTCGTCAAATTGGTGTCCTATCGACAATACTAACCATTACCATTCGTCATTGGCTTGGCAACGAAAATTTAAAAAAAAATTGTCTACGGCTACACCGTTTACTAGGATTTTATAGAAACATGCTATATTCAAAAAAGGAGGAAGAAGTTTACATTAGCTATTCTTCATAGATTCATATACATAGGTATAACTACTGTGGATGAATGTATGTATCTACAGTTTTCAGAAACCTTGATACATTTGAAATAAATTATCCTGATTCTTGTAAGTATTGCTGGTTTGAAGAGATAGAGTGTACACACAAATATGTACCAAAAAGTAACTTCATCATCTTGTGCTATAATATAATTTTAATACATTTATATAGACTCGAGAACATAGTACGACTCCGAGGTGACCAACATCGCCAAAAAGAGCGAGCATTTTTGTATCATGGTAACCTGTCGCCGGCTTTCCAAATAGCCGTTTGGCAATGAAAGTTTTAGTGACCAATTTGGGCGATGGGCCAAATTGGCGACCGAATTGGCCGGTACCGTGTTCTTGAGTTCTACCGATGATGAATTCTGTCATTTGTACTGTTTACGATATTTCCTTTTTTTAAATAAATCTTTATTTTTCTTCACAGATTTATCCCAATCCTTCGTTGTAACAGTAAAAAAAAAGACACCAAAGTTGTGAAAGCATGATCAAAATTAAGGAAATCGATCTATTAAGTGGTAAGACAGGTTCTGATTCTAGTAATTGCTTTTTATATTGGAATGAGAATCCAAATGCGCTATTTCTCAAACGAGAAAACTTCCTCAAACTTTGAGTTAGAATGTCTGTTGACATACAGTAACCCCTTTATTATAGCATACTGAGTTATATCGCTAATTATAACATGTCCTCTAACGTATTCTCGTTTAGCGAAAATGAAGGTAGGTGGGTAACTAACGTCCCACTGGAGAAGCACACCGAGTTTGGTCGACGTTCCAGGATCAAACCCGAAGGGAAAGATCCACGCACAACACCACGTAATTTTGAACCACGGTCAGATGACTAGATCATACCTGATCAGGCACCTCATCTCTACTACGTGTTTTCGTTTAGCGAAAATGAAGGTAGGTGTTTTACTAACGTCCCACTGGAGAAGCACCGAGTTTGGTCGACGTTCCAGGATCAAACCCGAAGAACCACGCACAACACCACGTAATTTTGAACCACGTTCAGATGACGAGGTCATACCTGATCAGGCACCTCATCTCTACTACGTGTTTTCGTTTAGCTAAAATGAAGGTAGGTGTTTTACTAACGTCCCACTGGAGAAGCACCGAGTTTGGTCGACGTTCCAGTATCAAACCCAAAGGGAAAGATCCACGCACAACACCACGTAATTTTGAACCACGGTCAGATGACTAGGTCATACCTGATCAGGCACCTCATCTCTACTACGTGTTTTCGTTTAGCGAAAATGAAGGTAGGTGTTTTACTAACGTCCCACTGGAGAAGCACCGAGTTTGGTCGACGTTCCAGGATCAAACCCGAAGGGAAAGATCCACGCACAACACCACGTAATTTTGAACCACGTTCAGATGACGAGGTCATACCTGATCAGGCACCTCATCTCTACTACGTGTTTTCGTTTAGCGAAAATGAAGGTAGGTGTTTTTCTAACGTCCCACTGGAGAAGCACCGAGTTTGGTCGACGTTCCAGGATCAAACCCGAAGGGAAAGATCCACGCACAACACCACGTAATTTTGAACCACGGTCAGATGACGAGGTCATACCTGAGCTGGCATCTCACCTCTACTAACTTCCACACCACACCAATTCGAGGACATTTGAGGCCATGACAAATTTAACTTGCACCGGCCTCAACATACGCAACGGACAACATCGAGGCCACGACGGATTTACCATGCACCAGTCACATGTACATGTCTGTCTTCAGTTGATCCGAGTTTCAAACTCACAAGCCTTTGGTTGCTAATCTGGTACTCTTCCTGTCTTTTCGGAATAGATCCCGGTTGGAAGAGTAACGGATTGGCAATTGGAGGGTTGCGAGTTCGAATCCAACCAAAGACCGTCGTGTACGAAGGGGGCTAGTGCATGTTAAATCGGCTGTGACCTCAAATGTCCTCACGTTGGCATGGTCTGGAAGTATGCAGAGTGGAGTAGCAGCTTAGGTGTTGCCTTATCATCTGACTGTGGTTCAAAATTACGTGGTGTTATCCTTGGATATTTCCATTCGGAGGTTGACCCAGAGCATTATTACGAGGTGTTGTCCTCGGATCTTTCCCTCAAGGGACTGATCCCGGACCGTCGTCAATAGCCCGTTGTGTTGCTCTAGTACGACGTTAACTAAAATTACCATTACCATTACCATTCCAGAGCAATGTTAATGAACTACTTACCATGCGCCTTTCCTATTTTATGGAGAGTAATTCAGAAGTTATTTTAAATCATCAAGAAATTTTAAATCGGTTGTTTTGCAGCGGAAAGGGACGTAAGGTGGCAAGACCTGAGAAAGGATCTGAAGGTCACGAGAGGCGAAATTAAAGTGGCCATTGAGCAACTGATCCACATGAGGCGTCAACTCGTATTGTACAAGACGGTTATGAGACAGGAATTAGGAGTGGATGTTCGCCCTTACCAACAAGTAGGAATCGGCAAAGGATGGAGAGGTATCGATTGATATTTATCTTAACCTATTATTTTTGTAAATTTAAGCCCACAGAAACTGGTCTGAAATTATATATAATTGGAGAAACAACATCACAGGCCTGTCTGATATACTGTGCTGACAAAAGTTACCGCAACCTGGAGTAGAAACGAAACAGCAGTTATTTCAATATTTTACTATAAATATGAATTTTTAATATCAGATTCCGCGAATCCACGTGGGTAACAACCGAGCTAAGGCTTGGTGTACACATACGATTTTTCAACGTGCGGCACCGAAGCGAATGAACCGATGTGAAATGACGCCCGAACTCATTTTGCGCCATTTGCGATAAATATTCTATTGAAGAAAACGTGTTTATTTCGCTTACTTGGTGTAAAAAAAGTGTATTTTGAAACAAAATAGGCGTTACTGGATACGACCATTTATTTATTATTATTTATATTCCATTTATTTATAAAAACAAGGTACTTCAGAACGGACACTCATGTGCAGCGTCGTGGGGAACTGCGGTACAAATTGCACGCAAGTTGGGACGTGCGTCGCCCCAGCGGCGCTGGAGGTATGTGCTCTACTAAATTGGATCTAATGTATCTCAGACCGAACTTGCGTTGCGGCAGCGGCGCCTCACGTTAAAAAACCGGAGGTGTGCACCGGGCCTTATCGAGAAAAGTCAAGCAACTAAAAATAAAGACTTTCAACGACCGCCTAAAAGTGAGCTAAACCAAGGAAATTAAAAGAAAGGAATATTCGAACCAGTTTTGTTAAGAACATGAAAGAATTAATACGCATGTTAAATTGAGAAGTAGAATAAACGATAATTGTTCTCATTCGTTTAATTTATTCATTCATTGTTCTCATTCGTCCAATGAAATTAACACTTACTTCTAAAGGTTTACAAGATTTTAACCCTCTGATGGGTTTACAAGCATTTATCGGCCTGTAACCTTCAGTTTTTCCTTCATTACAAATGGGCCTTGGTAGACCAGCTGAAAGAACAACGAACTAGCAACCTGAGGGTTGTGAGTTCCGATCCAACCAAGGACCGTCGCTTACAAAGGGTATCTGTTGCATGTTAAATCTGTCGTGGCCTCAAATGCCTTCACTTTGGTACGTATAACAAATTATTCATCAAAAATTGAATTTCATATATGTTGTTTTTTAATGTTCTCTGATGAAATGTATCCCAGAAATGTATTCAGTGTTACTAAATTGGATCTAATGTATCTCAGACCGAACTTGCGTTGCGGCAGCGGCGCCGCACGTTGAAAAACCGGATGTGGGCACCGGGCCTTATTCCGCTAGTATCACATAAAACCATTTCAATGAACACATCCAAAAACTGATGCCATCAATTCTCCCGAAACAGAGAGATCAATGGAGAAGAGCTACCTGAAGTCCGAGCTCATCAGTCTGGTGAGCGCCTTAAAAGGAGTCCACCCAAACTTCCACTTCGACCCAAAGTTTCGCCCGTCCAGTTTGTCGTCGTCCAGGGACTGTCTTCTCACCCAGGACCAGATGGACAGTTTCGCGGATATCTATGAGAACTTCAATGCCTGCTCGGGCCGTGAGAGTGGAATCCCGGAGACAATCCGGAGCTACATGGACATGAGGAAAGAATACGAAGCGAGGCTGCTGCAGAATAACGCCATGATTGACGAAATAAAAGCCATGAGGGTGAAGGTGAGTATTCCGAGAGGAGAAGTGGTACCGGAATGGCATTGCAGCTCTGTAGGTAGGCGTTAAATTGAATGGGTGTCTAGAAAAAAGTCGTATGTTATAAATTTTTCATAGCTGTTTCTTTTGTGGTGCAAGGGCCTATGTGCTGTTACTGAATTAAATGACACATAAAAGGGTAAGGTAAAATGAAGGTTCATTAGTATTAATAAAGGGCGAATGTTACATCAGAGGCTAAGCGTTTTCTGACAAAGAAAGTTTACTCTTTTTAGGTGTCTCCTGTAAAATTTTTAAATGTAACATGCACCCATCTTCTGCAAACCAAGAGGCGGCTGGTGCACTTTAAAATCTGTCGTTGTCGAAACTCCTTACATTGGGTTGGTGTGGAGGTTTGGACAGTGGGTTGCCTCGTCATCTGACTGTGGTTCAAACTTAGGTGTGCCGGGAATCTGTCTTAGGGAATTCATCCCGCACTGTTATGTTGCTCTAGTACGAAGATAATTAAAATTAACTTTCTTACCTTACCTCTTCTGGACACCCATTCAATTAACGTCCCACTGGTGCAACATCACGTTATACTTCCCCGTCGTGTTGCTCCAGTGCGACGTTAATTGCAATTACTTTCCTTTACATTACCTCTACTGAAACCCATTCAATTCACGTACCACTGGTGCAACCCAACGTTATACTTCCCCGTTGTGTTGCTACAGTACGACGTTAATTAAAATTACCTTCCTTTATCTTACCTCTTCTGGACACCCATTCAATACACGTCCCACTGGTTAAACACAATGTTATACTTCCCCGTTGTACTGCTCCAGTGCGACGTTAATTGAAATTACTTTTCTTTACATTACCTCTTCTAGAAACCCATTCAATTAACGTCCCACTGGTGCAACACAACGTTCTACTTCCCCGTTGTGTTGCTCCAGTGCGACGTTAATTAAAATTACCTTCCTTCACCTTACCTCTTCTGGACACCCATTCAATTAACGTCCCATTGATGCAGTACAACGTTATACTTCCCCGTTGTGTTGCTCCAGTGCGACGTTAATTAAAATTACTTTTCTTTACATTACCTCTTCTGGAAAACCATTCAATTAACGTCCCTCTGGTGCAACACATCGTTATACTTCCCCGTTGTGTTGCTCCAGTGCGACGTTAATTGAAATTACTTTTCTTTATCTTACCTCTTCTGGACACCCATTCAATACACGTCCCACAGGTGCAACACAACGTTATACTTCCCAGTTCTGTTGCTCAATTGCGACATTAAATAAAATTACCTTCCTTTACCTTACCTCTTCTGGACACCCATTCAATTTACGTCCCATTGACGCAACACAACGTTACACTTACCCGTTGTGTTGCTCCAGTGCGACGTTAATTAAAATTACTTTTCTTTACATTACCTCTACTGAAACCCATTCAATTAACGTCCCTCTGGTGCAACCCAACGTTATATTTCCCCGTTGTGTTGCTCCAGTGCGACGTTAATTAAAATTACCTTCCTTTATCTTCCCTTTTCTGGACACCCATTCAATTAACGTCCCATTGATGCAGTACAACGTTATACTTCCCCGTTGTGTTGCTCTAGTGCGACGTTAATTAAAATTACTTTTCTTTAGCTTACCTCTTCTGGAAATCCATTCAATTAGCGTCATTCTGGTGCAACACAACGTTATTTTTGCACGTTGTATTGCTCCAGTGCGACGTTAATTAAAATTACCTTCCTTTATCTTACCTCTTCTGGACACCCATTCAATTCACGGCCTACTGGTGAAACAGAACGTTATACTTCCCCGTTGTGTTGCTCTAGTGCGACGTTAATTAAAATTACCTTACTTTACCTCTTCTTGACACACATTCAATTCACGTACCACTGGTGCAACACAACGTTTTACTTCCCCGTTGTGTTGCTCCAGTGCGACGTTATTTAAAATTACTTTCTTTACATTACCTCTTCTGGAAACCCATTCAATTAACGTCCCTCTGGTGCAACACAACGTTATACTTCCCCGTTGTGTTGCTCCAGTGCGACGTTAATTGAAATTACTTTTCTCTACATTACCTCTTCTGGAAACCCATTCAATTAAAGTCCCACTGGTGCAAAACAACGTTATACTTCCCCGTTGTGTTGCTCCAGTGCGACGTTAATTAAAAGTTTCCGTCCTTTACCTTACCTCTTCTTGACACCCATTCAATTCACGTACCACTGGTGCAACCCAACGTTATACTTCCCCGTTGTGTTGCTACAGTACGACGTTAATTGAAATTACCTTCCTTTATCTTACCTCTTCTGGACACCCATTCAATTAACGTCCCATTGATGCAGTATAACGTTATACTTCCCCGTTGTGTTGCTCCAGTGCGACGTTAATTAAAATTACCTTACCTCTTCTTGACACCCATTCAATTCACGTACCACTGGTGCAACACAACGTTATACTTCCCCGTTGTGTTGCTACAGTACGACGTTAATTAAAATTACCTTCCTTTATCTTAATTCTTCTGGACACCCAATTAATACACGTCCCACTGGTTAAACACAATGTTATACTTCCCCGTTGTACTGCTCCAGTGCGACGTTAATTGAAATTACTTTTCTTTACATTACCTCTTCTAGAAACCCATTCAATTAACGTCCCACTGGTGCAACACAACGTTCTACTTCCCCGTTGTGTTGCTCCAGTGCGACGTTAATTGAAATTACTTTTCTTTATCTTACCTCTTCTGGACACCCATTCAATACACGTCCCACAGGTGCAACACAAAGTTATACTTCCCAGTTCTGTTGCTCAATTGCGACATTAAATAAAATAACCTTCCTTTACCTTACCTCTTCTGGACACCCATTAAATTAACGTCCCATTGACGCAACACAACGTTACACTTACCCGTTGTGTTGCTACAGTACGACGTTAATTAAAATTACCTTCCTTTATCTTACCTCTTCTGGAAACCCATTCAATTAACGTCCCACTGGTGCAACACAACGTTATACTTCCCCGTTGTGTTGCTCCAGTGCGACGTTAATTTAAATTTCCTTCCTTTATCTTACCTCTTCTGGACACCCATTCAATTCACGGCTTACTGGTGAAACAGAACGTTATACTTCCCCGTTGTGTTTCTCTAGTGTGACGTTAATTAAAATTACCTTACTTTACCTCTTCTTGACACCCATTCAATTCACGTACCACTGGTGCAATGCAACGTTATACTTTCCCGTTGTGTTGCTCCAGTGCGACGTTATTTAAAATTACTTTTCTTTACATTACCTCTTCTGGAAACCCATTCAGTTAACGTCCCTCTGGTGCAACACAACGTTATATTTCCCCGTTGTGTTGCTCCAGTGCGACGTTAATTAAATTTACCTTCCTTTATCTTCCCTTTTCTGGACACCCATTCAATTAACGTCCCATTGATGCAGTACAACGTTATACTTCCCCTTTGTGTTGCTCTAGTGCGACGTTAATTAAAATTACTTTTCTTTAGATTACCTCTTCTGGAAATCCATTCAATTAACGTCATTCTGGTGCAACACAACGTTATTTTTGCACGTTGTATTGCTCCAGTGCGACGTTAATTAAAATTACCTTCCTTTATCTTACCTCTTCTGGACACCCATTCAATTCACGGCCTACTGGTGAAACAGAACGTTATACTTCCCCGTTGTGTTGCTCTAGTGCGACGTTAATTAAAATTACCTTACTTTACCTCTCCTTGACACACATTCAATTCACGTACCACTGGTGCAACACAACGTTATACTTCCCCGTTGTGTTGCTCCAATGCGTCGTTAATTAAAATTACCTTCCTTTATCTTACCTCTTCTGGACACCCATTCAATTCACGGCCTACTGGTGAAACAGAACGTTATACTTCCCCGTTGTGTTGCTCTAGTGCGACGTTAATTAAAATTACCTTACTTTACCTCTTCTTGACACACATTCAATTCACGTACCACTGGTGCAACACAACGTTATACTTCCCCGTTGTGTTGCTCCAGTGCGACGTTAATTGAAATTACTTTTCTCTACATTACCTCTTCTGGAAACCCATTCAATTAAAGTCCCACTGGTGCAAAACAACGTTATACTTCCCCGTTGTGTTGCTCCAGTGCGACGTTAATTCAAATTACCTTCCTTTACTTTACCTCTTCTCGACACCCATTCAATTCACGTACCATTGGTGTAACACAACGTTATACTTCCCCGTCGTGTTGCTCCAGTGCGACGTTAATTGAAATTACTTTTCTTTACATTACCTCTACTGAAACCCATTCAATTCACGTACCACTGGTGCAACCCAATGTTATACTTCCCCGTTGTGTTGCTACAGTACGACATTAATTAAAATTACCTTCCTTTATCTTACATCTTCTGGACACCCATTCAATTCACATCCCACTGGTTCAACACAATGTTATACTTCCCCGTTGTGTTGCTCCAGTGCGACGTTAGATAAAATTACCTTCCTTTACCTTACCTCTTCTGGACACCCATTCAATTAACGTCCCATTGATGCAGTATAACGTTATACTTCCCCGTTGTGTTGCTCCAGTGCGACGTTAATTAAAATTACCTTACCTGTTCTTGACACCCATTCAATTCACGTACCACTGGTGCAACACAACGTTATACTTCCCCGTTGTGTTGCTACAGTACGACGTTAATTAAAATTACCTTCCTTTATCTTAACTCTTCTGGACACCCAATTAATACACGTCCCACTGGTTAAACACAATGTTATACTTCCCCGTTGTACTGCTCCAGTGCGACGTTAATTGAAATTACTTTTCTTTACATTACCTCTTCTAGAAACCCATTCAATTAACGTCCCACTGGTGCAACACAACGTTCAACTTCCCCGTTGTGTTGCTCCAGTGCGACGTTAATTAAAATTACCTTCCTTCACCTTACCTCTTCTGGATACCCATTCAATTAACGTCCCATTGATGCAGTACAACGTTATACTTCCCCGTTGTGTTGCTCCAGTGCGACGTTAATTGAAATTACTTTTCTTTATCTTACCTCTTCTGGACACCCATTCAATACACGTCCCACAGGTGCAACACAAAGTTCTACTTCCCAGTTCTGTTGCTCAATTGCGACATTAAATAAAATAACCTTCCTTTACCTTACCTCTTCTGGACACCCATTCAATTAACGTCCCATTGACGCAACACAACGTTACACTTACCCGTTGTGTTGCTCCAGTAAGATGTTAATTAAAATTACTTTTCTTTACATTACCTCTACTGAAATTCATTCAATTAACGTCCCTCTGGTGCAACCCAACGTTATACTTCCCCGTTGTGTTGCTACAGTACGACGTTAATTAAAATTACCTTTCTTTAGCTTACCTCTTCTTGACACTCATTCAATTTTCGTGCCACTGGTACAACACAACGTTATTTTTGCACGTTGTATTGCTCCAGTGCGACGTTAATTAAAATTACCTTCCTTTATCTTACATCTTCTGGACACCCATACAATTCACGGCCTACTGGTGAAACAGAACGTTATACTTCCCCGTTGTGTTGCTCTAGTGCGACGTTAATTAAAATTACCTTACTTTACCTCTCCTTGACACACATTCAATTCACGTACCACTGGTGCAACACAACGTTATACTTCCCCGTTGTGTTGCTCCAATGCGTCGTTAATTAAAATTACCTTCCTTTATCTTACCTCTTCTGGACACCCATTCAATTCACGGCCTACTGGTGAAACAGAACGTTATACTTCCCCGTTGTGTTGCTCTAGTGCGACGTTAATTAAAATTACCTTACTTTACCTCTCCTTGACACACATTCAATTCACGTACCACTGGTGCAACACAACGTTATACTTCCCCGTTGTGTTGCTCCAATGCGTCGTTAATTAAAATTACCTTCCTTTATCTTACCTCTTCTGGACACCCATTCAATTCACGGCCTACTGGTGAAACAGAACGTTATACTTCCCCGTTGTGTTGCTCTAGTGCGACGTTAATTAAAATTACCTTACTTTACCTCTTCTTGACACACATTCAATTCACGTACCACTGGTGCAACACAACGTTATACTTCCCCGTTGTGTTGCTCCAGTGCGACGTTAATTGAAATTACTTTTCTCTACATTACCTCTTCTGGAAACCCATTCAATTAAAGTCCCACTGGTGCAAAACAACGTTATACTTCCCCGTTGTGTTGCTCCAGTGCGACGTTAATTCAAATTACCTTCCTTTACTTTACCTCTTCTCGACACCCATTCAATTCACGTACCATTGGTGTAACACAACGTTATACTTCCCCGTCGTGTTGCTCCAGTGCGACGTTAATTGAAATTACTTTTCTTTACATTACCTCTACTGAAACCCATTCAATTCACGTACCACTGGTGCAACCCAATGTTATACTTCCCCGTTGTGTTGCTACAGTACGACATTAATTAAAATTACCTTCCTTTATCTTACATCTTCTGGACACCCATTCAATTCACATCCCACTGGTTCAACACAATGTTATACTTCCCCGTTGTGTTGCTCCAGTGCGACGTTAGATAAAATTACCTTCCTTTACCTTACCTCTTCTGGACACCCATTCAATTAACGTCCCATTGATGCAGTATAACGTTATACTTCCCCGTTGTGTTGCTCCAGTGCGACGTTAATTAAAATTACCTTACCTCTTCTTGACACCCATTCAATTCACGTACCACTGGTGCAACACAACGTTATACTTCCCCGTTGTGTTGCTACAGTACGACGTTAATTAAAATTACCTTCCTTTATCTTAACTCTTCTGGACACCCAATTAATACACGTCCCACTGGTTAAACACAATGTTATACTTCCCCGTTGTACTGCTCCAGTGCGACGTTAATTGAAATTACTTTTCTTTACATTACCTCTTCTAGAAACCCATTCAATTAACGTCCCACTGGTGCAACACAACGTTCAACTTCCCCGTTGTGTTGCTCCAGTGCGACGTTAATTAAAATTACCTTCCTTCACCTTACCTCTTCTGGATACCCATTCAATTAACGTCCCATTGATGCAGTACAACGTTATACTTCCCCGTTGTGTTGCTCCAGTGCGACGTTAATTGAAATTACTTTTCTTTATCTTACCTCTTCTGGACACCCATTCAATACACGTCCCACAGGTGCAACACAAAGTTCTACTTCCCAGTTCTGTTGCTCAATTGCGACATTAAATAAAATAACCTTCCTTTACCTTACCTCTTCTGGACACCCATTCAATTAACGTCCCATTGACGCAACACAACGTTACACTTACCCGTTGTGTTGCTCCAGTAAGATGTTAATTAAAATTACTTTTCTTTACATTACCTCTACTGAAATTCATTCAATTAACGTCCCTCTGGTGCAACCCAACGTTATACTTCCCCGTTGTGTTGCTACAGTACGACGTTAATTAAAATTACCTTTCTTTAGCTTACCTCTTCTTGACACTCATTCAATTTTCGTGCCACTGGTACAACACAACGTTATTTTTGCACGTTGTATTGCTCCAGTGCGACGTTAATTAAAATTACCTTCCTTTATCTTACATCTTCTGGACACCCATACAATTCACGGCCTACTGGTAAAACACAATGTTATACTTCCCCGTTGTGTTGCTACAGTACGACGTTAATTAAAATTACCTTCCTTTATCTTACCTCTTCTGGAAACCCATTCAATTAACGTCCCACTGGTGCAACACAACGTTATACTTCCCCGTTGTGTTGCTCCAGTGCGACGTTAATTTAAATTTCCTTCCTTTATCTTACCTCTTCTGGACACCCATTCAATTCACGGCTTACTGGTGAAACAGAACGTTATACTTCCCCGTTGTGTTTCTCTAGTGTGACGTTAATTAAAATTACCTTACTTTACCTCTTCTTGACACCCATTCAATTCACGTACCACTGGTGCAATGCAACGTTATACTTTCCCGTTGTGTTGCTCCAGTGCGACGTTATTTAAAATTACTTTTCTTTACATTACCTCTTCTGGAAACCCATTCAGTTAACGTCCCTCTGGTGCAACACAACGTTATATTTCCCCGTTGTGTTGCTCCAGTGCGACGTTAATTAAAATTACCTTCCTTTATCTTCCCTTTTCTGGACACCCATTCAATTAACGTCCCATTGATGCAGTACAACGTTATACTTCCCCGTTGTGTTGCTCTAGTGCGACGTTAATTAAAATTACTTTTCTTTAGATTACCTCTTCTGGAAATCCATTCAATTAACGTCATTCTGGTGCAACACAACGTTATTTTTGCACGTTGTATTGCTCCAGTGCGACGTTAATTAAAATTACCTTCCTTTATCTTACCTCTTCTGGACACCCATTCAATTCACGGCCTACTGGTGAAACAGAACGTTATACTTCCCCGTTGTGTTGCTCTAGTGCGACGTTAATTAAAATTACCTTACTTTACCTCTTCTTGACACACATTCAATTCACGTACCACTGGTGCAACACAACGTTATATTTCCCCGTTGTGTTGCTCCAGTGCGTCGTTAATTAAAATTACCTTCCTTTATCTTACCTCTTCTGGACACCCATTCAATTCACGGCCTACTGGTGAAACAGAACTTTATACTTCCCCGTTGTGTTGCTCCAGTGCGACGTTATTTAAAATTACTTTCTTTACATTACCTCTTCTGGAAACCCATTCAATAAACGTCCCTCTGGTGCAACACAACGTTATACTTCCCCGTTGTGTTGCTCCAGTGCGACGTTAATTGAAATTACTTTTCTCTACATTACCTCTTCTGGAAACCCATTCAATTAAAGTCCCACTGGTGCAAAACAACGTTATACTTCCCCGTTGTGTTGCTCCAGTGCGACGTTAATTGAAATTACTTTTCTTTACATTACCTCTACTGAAACCCATTCAATTCACGTACCACTGGTGAAAACCAACGTTTTACTTCCCCGTTGTGTTGCTCCAGTGCGACGTTAATTAAAATTTTCCGTCCTTTACCTTACCTCTTCTTGACACCCATTCAATTCACGTACCACTGGTGCAACACAACGTTATACTTCCCCGTTGTGTTGCTACAGTACGACGTTAATTAAAATTACCTTCCTTTATCTTTCCTCTTCTCTACTCCCATTCATTTCACATCCCACTGGTTCAACACAATGTTATACTTCCCCGTTGTGTTGCTCCAGTGCGACGTTAGATAAAATTACCTTCCTTTACCTTACCTCTTCTGGACACCCATTCAATTAACGTCCCATTGATGCAGTATAACGTTATACTTTCCCGTTGTGTTGCTCCAGTGCGACGTTAATTAAAATTACCTTACCTCTTCTTGACACCCATTCAATTCACGTACCACTGGTGCAACACAACGTTATACTTCCCCGTTGTGTTGCTACAGTACGACGTTAATTAAAATTACCTTCCTTTATCTTACCTCTTCTGGACACCCAATTAATACACGTCCCACTGGTTAAACACAATGTTATACTTCCCCGTTGTACTGCTCCAGTGCGACGTTAATTGAAATTACTTTTCTTTACATTACCTCTTCTAGAAACCCATTCAATTAACGTCCCACTGGTGCAACACAACGTTCTACTTCCCCGTTGTGTTGCTCCAGTGCGACGTTAATTAAAATTACCTTCCTTCACCTTACCTCTTCTGGATACCCATTCAATTAACGTCCCATTGATGCAGTACAACGTTATACTTCCCCGTTGTGTTGCTCCAGTGCGACGTTAATTGAAATTACTTTTCTTTATCTTACCTCTTCTGGACACCCATTCAATACACGTCCCACAGGTGCAACACAAAGTTATACTTCCCAGTTCTGTTGCTCAATTGCGACATTAAATAAAATAACCTTCCTTTACCTTACCTCTTCTGGACACCCATTCAATTAACGTCCCTCTGGTGCAACCCAACGTTATACTTCCCCGTTGTGTTGCTACAGTACGACGTTAATTAAAATTACCTTTCTTTAGCTTACCTCTTCTTGACACTCATTCAATTTTCGTACCACTGGTACAACACAACGTTATTTTTGCAAGTTGTATTGCTCCAGTGCGACGTTAATTAAAATTACCTTCCTTTATCTTACATCTTCTGGACACCCATACAATTCACGGCCTACTGGTGAAACACAACGTTATACTTCCCCGTTGTGTTTCTCTAGTGTGACGTTAATTAAAATTACCTTACTTTACCTCTTCTTGACACCCATTCAATTCACGGACCACTGGTGCAATGCAACGTTATACTTTCGCGTTGTGTTGCTCCAGTGCGACGTTATTTAAAATTACTTTTCTTTACATTACCTCTTCTGGAAACCCATTCAGTTAACGTCCCTCTGGTGCAACACAACGTTATACTTCAACGTTGTGTTGCTCCAGTGCGACGTTAATTGAAATTACTTTTCTTTACATTACCTCTTCTGGAAACCCATTCAATTAACGTCCCACTGGTGCAACACAACGTTATACTTCCCCGTTGTGTTGCTCCAGTGCGACGTTAATTCAAATTACCTTCCTTTACTTTACCTCTTCTCGACACCCATTCAATTCACGTACCACTGGTGCAACACAACGTCATACTTCCCCGTTGTTTTGCTCCAGTGCGTCGTTAATTAAAATTACCTTCCTTTATCCTACCTCTTCTGGAAACCCATTCAATTCACGTACCATTGGTGTAACACAACGTTATACTTCCCCGTCGTGTTGCTCCAGTGCGACGTTAATTGAAATTACTTTTCTTTACATTACCTCTACTGAAACCCATTCAATTCACGTACCACTGGTGCAACCCAACATTATGCTTCCCCGTTGTGTTGCTCCAGTGCGACGTTAATTAAAATTACCTTCCTTTACCTTACATCTTCTGGACACCCATACAATTAACGTCCCATCGATGCAGTATAACGTTATACTTCCCCGTTGTGTTGCTCCAGTGCGACGTTAATTAAAATTACCCTCCTTTATCTTACCTCTTCTGGAAACCCATTCAATTCACGTCCCATTGAAGCAGTATAACGTTATACTTCCACGTTGTGTTGCTCCAGTGCGACGTTAATTAAAATTACCTTTCTTTACCATACCTCTTCTTGACACCCATTCAATTCACGTACCACTGGTGCAACACAACGTTATACTTCCCCGTTGTGTTGCTCCAGTGCGACGTTAATTAAAATTACCTTTCTTTACCTTACTTCTTCTGGACACCCATTCAATTAACGTCCCATTGAAGCAGTATAACGTTATACTTCCCCGTTGTGTTGCTCCAGTGCGACGTTAATTAAAATTACCTTTCTTTACCATACCTCTTCTTGACACCCATTCAATTCACGTACCACTGGTGCAACACAACGTTATACTTCCCCGTTGTGTTGCTCCAGTGCGACGTTAATTAAAATTACCTTCCTTTATCTTACCTCTTCTGGACACCCATTCAATTTCACGTCCCACTGGTTCAACACAATGTTATACTTCCCCGTTGTGTTGCTCCAGTGCGACGTTAATTAAAATTACCTTCCTTTACCTTACCTCTTCTGGACACCCATACAATTAACGTCCCATCGATGCAGTATAACGTTATACTTCCCCGTTGTGTTGCTCCAATGCGACGTTAATTGAAATTACTTCTCTTTAGATTACCCCTTCTTAAAACCCATTCAATTAACGTCCCACTGGTGCAACACAACGTCATACTTCCCCGTTGTTTTGCTCCAGTGCGTCGTTAATTAAAATTACCTTCCTTTATCTTACCTCTTCTGGACACCCATTCAATTCACGTCCCACTGGTTCAACACAATGTTATACTTCCCCGTTGTATTGCTCCAGTGCGACGTTAATTGAAATTACTTTTCTTTATCTTACCTCTTCTGGACACCCATTCAATACACGTCCCACAGGTGCAACACAAAGTTATACTTCCCAGTTCTGTTGCTCAATTGCGACATTAAATAAAATAACCTTCCTTTACCTTACCTCTTCTGGACACCCATTCAATTAACGTCCCATTGACGCAACACAACGTTACACTTACCGTTTGTGTTGCTCCAGTAAGATGTTAATTAAAATTACTTTTCTTTACATTACCTCTACTGAAACCCATTCAATTAACGTCCCTCTGGTGCAACCCAACGTTATATTTCCCCGTTGTGTTGCTCCAGTGCGACGTTAATTAAAATTACCTTCCTTTATCTTACCTTTTCTGGACACCCATTCAATTAAAGTCCCATTGATGCAGTACAACGTTATACTTCCTTGTTGTGTTGTTCCAGTGCGACGTTAATTAAAATTACTTTTCTTTAAATTATCTCTTCTGGAAATCCATTCAATTAACGTCCCTCTGGTGCAACCCAATGTTATACTTCTCCGTTGTGTTGCTACAGTACGACGTTAATTAAAATTACCTTTCTTTACCTTACCTCTTCTTGACACTCATTCAATTTTAGTACCACTGGTACAACACAACGTTATTTTTGCACGTTGTATTGCTCCAGTGCGACGTTAATAAAAATTACCTTCCTTTATCTTACATCTTCTGGACACCCATACAATTCACGGCCTACTGGTGAAACACAACGTTATACTTCCCCGTTGTGTTGCTGCAGTACGACGTTAATTAAAATTACCTTCCTTTATCTTACCTCTTCTGGAAACCCATTCAATTAACGTCCCACTGGTGCAACACAACGTTATACTTCCCCGTTGTGTTGCTCCAGTGCGTCGTTAATTTAAATTACCTTCCTTTATCTTACCTCTTCTGGACACCCATTCAATTCACGGCTTACTGGTGAAACAGAACGTTATACTTCCCCGTTGTGTTTCTCTAGTGTGACGTTAATTAAAATTACCTTACTTTACCTCTTCTTGACACCCATTCAATTCACGTACCACTGGTGCAATACAACGTTATACTTTCCCGTTGTGTTGCTCCAGTGCGACGTTAATTAAAATTACTTTTCTTTACATTAAATCTTCTGGAAACCCATTCAATTAACGTCCCACTGGTGCAACACAACATTATACTTCCCCATTCTGTTGCTCCAGTGCGACGTTAATTCAAATTACCTTCCTTTACTTTACCTCTTCTCGACACCCATTCAATTCACGTACCACTGGTGCAACACAACGTCATACTTCCCCGTTGTTTTGCTCCAGTGCGTCGTTAATTAAAATTACCTTCCTTTATCCTACCTCTTCTGGAAACCCATTCAATTCACGTACCATTGGTGTAACACAACGTTATACTTCCCCGTCGTGTTGCTCCAGTGCGACGTTAATTGAAATTACTTTTCTTTACATTACCTCTACTGAAACCCATTCAATTCACGTACCACTGGTGCAACCCAACGTTATGCTTCCCCGTTGTGTTGCTCCAGTGCGACGTTAATTAAAATTACCTTCTTTTACCTTACATCTTCTGGACACCCATTCAATTAACGTCCCATTGATGCAGTATAACGCTATACTTCCCTGTTGTGTTGCTCCAGTGCGACGTTAATTAAAATTACCTTCCTTTATCTTACCTCTTCTGGAAACCCATTCAATTCACGTCCCATTGAAGCAGTATAACGTTATACTTCCACGTTGTGTTGCTCCAGTGCGACGTTAATTAAAATTACCTTTCTTTACCTTACCTCTTCTTGACACTCATTCAATTCACGTACCACTGGTACAACACAACGTTATATTTGCACGTTGTGTTGCTCCAGTGCGACGTTAATTAAAATTACCTTCCTTTATCTTACCTCTTCTGGACACCCATTCAATTCACGTCCCACTGGTTCAACACAATGTTATACTTCCCTGTTGTGTTGCTCCAGTGCGACGTTAATTAAAATTACCTTCTATTACCTTACCTCTTCTGGACACCCATTCAATTAACGTCCCATCGATGCAGTATAACGTTATAGTTCCCCGTTGTGTTGCTCCAGTGCGACGTTAATTTAAATTTCCTTCCTTTATCTTACCTCTTCTGGACACCCATTCAATTCACGGCTTACTGGTGAAACAGAACGTTATACTTCCCCGTTGTGTTTCTCTAGTGTGACGTTAATTAAAATTACCTTACTTTACCTCTTCTTGACACCCATTCAATTCACGTACCACTGGTGCAATGCAACGTTATACTTTCCCGTTGTGTTGCTCCAGTGCGACGTTATTTAAAATTACTTTTCTTTACATTACCTCTTCTGGAAACCCATTCAGTTAACGTCCCTCTGGTGCAACACAACGTTATATTTCCCCGTTGTGTTGCTCCAGTGCGACGTTAATTAAAATTACCTTCCTTTATCTTCCCTTTTCTGGACACCCATTCAATTAACGTCCCATTGATGCAGTACAACGTTATACTTCCCCGTTGTGTTGCTCTAGTGCGACGTTAATTAAAATTACTTTTCTTTAGATTACCTCTTCTGGAAATCCATTCAATTAACGTCATTCTGGTGCAACACAACGTTATTTTTGCACGTTGTATTGCTCCAGTGCGACGTTAATTAAAATTACCTTCCTTTATCTTACCTCTTCTGGACACCCATTCAATTCACGGCCTACTGGTGAAACAGAACGTTATACTTCCCCGTTGTGTTGCTCTAGTGCGACGTTAATTAAAATTACCTTACTTTACCTCTTCTTGACACACATTCAATTCACGTACCACTGGTGCAACACAACGTTATATTTCCCCGTTGTGTTGCTCCAGTGCGTCGTTAATTAAAATTACCTTCCTTTATCTTACCTCTTCTGGACACCCATTCAATTCACGGCCTACTGGTGAAACAGAACTTTATACTTCCCCGTTGTGTTGCTCCAGTGCGACGTTATTTAAAATTACTTTCTTTACATTACCTCTTCTGGAAACCCATTCAATAAACGTCCCTCTGGTGCAACACAACGTTATACTTCCCCGTTGTGTTGCTCCAGTGCGACGTTAATTGAAATTACTTTTCTCTACATTACCTCTTCTGGAAACCCATTCAATTAAAGTCCCACTGGTGCAAAACAACGTTATACTTCCCCGTTGTGTTGCTCCAGTGCGACGTTAATTGAAATTACTTTTCTTTACATTACCTCTACTGAAACCCATTCAATTCACGTACCACTGGTGAAAACCAACGTTTTACTTCCCCGTTGTGTTGCTCCAGTGCGACGTTAATTAAAATTTTCCGTCCTTTACCTTACCTCTTCTTGACACCCATTCAATTCACGTACCACTGGTGCAACACAACGTTATACTTCCCCGTTGTGTTGCTACAGTACGACGTTAATTAAAATTACCTTCCTTTATCTTTCCTCTTCTCTACTCCCATTCATTTCACATCCCACTGGTTCAACACAATGTTATACTTCCCCGTTGTGTTGCTCCAGTGCGACGTTAGATAAAATTACCTTCCTTTACCTTACCTCTTCTGGACACCCATTCAATTAACGTCCCATTGATGCAGTATAACGTTATACTTTCCCGTTGTGTTGCTCCAGTGCGACGTTAATTAAAATTACCTTACCTCTTCTTGACACCCATTCAATTCACGTACCACTGGTGCAACACAACGTTATACTTCCCCGTTGTGTTGCTACAGTACGACGTTAATTAAAATTACCTTCCTTTATCTTACCTCTTCTGGACACCCAATTAATACACGTCCCACTGGTTAAACACAATGTTATACTTCCCCGTTGTACTGCTCCAGTGCGACGTTAATTGAAATTACTTTTCTTTACATTACCTCTTCTAGAAACCCATTCAATTAACGTCCCACTGGTGCAACACAACGTTCTACTTCCCCGTTGTGTTGCTCCAGTGCGACGTTAATTAAAATTACCTTCCTTCACCTTACCTCTTCTGGATACCCATTCAATTAACGTCCCATTGATGCAGTACAACGTTATACTTCCCCGTTGTGTTGCTCCAGTGCGACGTTAATTGAAATTACTTTTCTTTATCTTACCTCTTCTGGACACCCATTCAATACACGTCCCACAGGTGCAACACAAAGTTATACTTCCCAGTTCTGTTGCTCAATTGCGACATTAAATAAAATAACCTTCCTTTACCTTACCTCTTCTGGACACCCATTCAATTAACGTCCCTCTGGTGCAACCCAACGTTATACTTCCCCGTTGTGTTGCTACAGTACGACGTTAATTAAAATTACCTTTCTTTAGCTTACCTCTTCTTGACACTCATTCAATTTTCGTACCACTGGTACAACACAACGTTAATTTTGCAAGTTGTATTGCTCCAGTGCGACGTTAATTAAAATTACCTTCCTTTATCTTACATCTTCTGGACACCCATACAATTCACGGCCTACTGGTGAAACACAACGTTATACTTCCCCGTTGTGTTTCTCTAGTGTGACGTTAATTAAAATTACCTTACTTTACCTCTTCTTGACACCCATTCAATTCACGGACCACTGGTGCAATGCAACGTTATACTTTCGCGTTGTGTTGCTCCAGTGCGACGTTATTTAAAATTACTTTTCTTTACATTACCTCTTCTGGAAACCCATTCAGTTAACGTCCCTCTGGTGCAACACAACGTTATACTTCAACGTTGTGTTGCTCCAGTGCGACGTTAATTGAAATTACTTTTCTTTACATTACCTCTTCTGGAAACCCATTCAATTAACGTCCCACTGGTGCAACACAACGTTATACTTCCCCGTTGTGTTGCTCCAGTGCGACGTTAATTCAAATTACCTTCCTTTACTTTACCTCTTCTCGACACCCATTCAATTCACGTACCACTGGTGCAACACAACGTCATACTTCCCCGTTGTTTTGCTCCAGTGCGTCGTTAATTAAAATTACCTTCCTTTATCCTACCTCTTCTGGAAACCCATTCAATTCACGTACCATTGGTGTAACACAACGTTATACTTCCCCGTCGTGTTGCTCCAGTGCGACGTTAATTGAAATTACTTTTCTTTACATTACCTCTACTGAAACCCATTCAATTCACGTACCACTGGTGCAACCCAACATTATGCTTCCCCGTTGTGTTGCTCCAGTGCGACGTTAATTAAAATTACCTTCCTTTACCTTACATCTTCTGGACACCCATACAATTAACGTCCCATCGATGCAGTATAACGTTATACTTCCCCGTTGTGTTGCTCCAGTGCGACGTTAATTAAAATTACCCTCCTTTATCTTACCTCTTCTGGAAACCCATTCAATTCACGTCCCATTGAAGCAGTATAACGTTATACTTCCACGTTGTGTTGCTCCAGTGCGACGTTAATTAAAATTACCTTTCTTTACCATACCTCTTCTTGACACCCATTCAATTCACGTACCACTGGTGCAACACAACGTTATACTTCCCCGTTGTGTTGCTCCAGTGCGACGTTAATTAAAATTACCTTTCTTTACCTTACTTCTTCTGGACACCCATTCAATTAACGTCCCATTGAAGCAGTATAACGTTATACTTCCCCGTTGTGTTGCTCCAGTGCGACGTTAATTAAAATTACCTTTCTTTACCATACCTCTTCTTGACACCCATTCAATTCACGTACCACTGGTGCAACACAACGTTATACTTCCCCGTTGTGTTGCTCCAGTGCGACGTTAATTAAAATTACCTTCCTTTATCTTACCTCTTCTGGACACCCATTCAATTTCACGTCCCACTGGTTCAACACAATGTTATACTTCCCCGTTGTGTTGCTCCAGTGCGACGTTAATTAAAATTACCTTCCTTTACCTTACCTCTTCTGGACACCCATACAATTAACGTCCCATCGATGCAGTATAACGTTATACTTCCCCGTTGTGTTGCTCCAATGCGACGTTAATTGAAATTACTTCTCTTTAGATTACCCCTTCTTAAAACCCATTCAATTAACGTCCCACTGGTGCAACACAACGTCATACTTCCCCGTTGTTTTGCTCCAGTGCGTCGTTAATTAAAATTACCTTCCTTTATCTTACCTCTTCTGGACACCCATTCAATTCACGTCCCACTGGTTCAACACAATGTTATACTTCCCCGTTGTATTGCTCCAGTGCGACGTTAATTGAAATTACTTTTCTTTATCTTACCTCTTCTGGACACCCATTCAATACACGTCCCACAGGTGCAACACAAAGTTATACTTCCCAGTTCTGTTGCTCAATTGCGACATTAAATAAAATAACCTTCCTTTACCTTACCTCTTCTGGACACCCATTCAATTAACGTCCCATTGACGCAACACAACGTTACACTTACCGTTTGTGTTGCTCCAGTAAGATGTTAATTAAAATTACTTTTCTTTACATTACCTCTACTGAAACCCATTCAATTAACGTCCCTCTGGTGCAACCCAACGTTATATTTCCCCGTTGTGTTGCTCCAGTGCGACGTTAATTAAAATTACCTTCCTTTATCTTACCTTTTCTGGACACCCATTCAATTAAAGTCCCATTGATGCAGTACAACGTTATACTTCCTTGTTGTGTTGTTCCAGTGCGACGTTAATTAAAATTACTTTTCTTTAAATTATCTCTTCTGGAAATCCATTCAATTAACGTCCCTCTGGTGCAACCCAATGTTATACTTCTCCGTTGTGTTGCTACAGTACGACGTTAATTAAAATTACCTTTCTTTACCTTACCTCTTCTTGACACTCATTCAATTTTAGTACCACTGGTACAACACAACGTTATTTTTGCACGTTGTATTGCTCCAGTGCGACGTTAATAAAAATTACCTTCCTTTATCTTACATCTTCTGGACACCCATACAATTCACGGCCTACTGGTGAAACACAACGTTATACTTCCCCGTTGTGTTGCTGCAGTACGACGTTAATTAAAATTACCTTCCTTTATCTTACCTCTTCTGGAAACCCATTCAATTAACGTCCCACTGGTGCAACACAACGTTATACTTCCCCGTTGTGTTGCTCCAGTGCGTCGTTAATTTAAATTACCTTCCTTTATCTTACCTCTTCTGGACACCCATTCAATTCACGGCTTACTGGTGAAACAGAACGTTATACTTCCCCGTTGTGTTTCTCTAGTGTGACGTTAATTAAAATTACCTTACTTTACCTCTTCTTGACACCCATTCAATTCACGTACCACTGGTGCAATACAACGTTATACTTTCCCGTTGTGTTGCTCCAGTGCGACGTTAATTAAAATTACTTTTCTTTACATTAAATCTTCTGGAAACCCATTCAATTAACGTCCCACTGGTGCAACACAACATTATACTTCCCCATTCTGTTGCTCCAGTGCGACGTTAATTCAAATTACCTTCCTTTACTTTACCTCTTCTCGACACCCATTCAATTCACGTACCACTGGTGCAACACAACGTCATACTTCCCCGTTGTTTTGCTCCAGTGCGTCGTTAATTAAAATTACCTTCCTTTATCCTACCTCTTCTGGAAACCCATTCAATTCACGTACCATTGGTGTAACACAACGTTATACTTCCCCGTCGTGTTGCTCCAGTGCGACGTTAATTGAAATTACTTTTCTTTACATTACCTCTACTGAAACCCATTCAATTCACGTACCACTGGTGCAACCCAACGTTATGCTTCCCCGTTGTGTTGCTCCAGTGCGACGTTAATTAAAATTACCTTCTTTTACCTTACATCTTCTGGACACCCATTCAATTAACGTCCCATTGATGCAGTATAACGCTATACTTCCCTGTTGTGTTGCTCCAGTGCGACGTTAATTAAAATTACCTTCCTTTATCTTACCTCTTCTGGAAACCCATTCAATTCACGTCCCATTGAAGCAGTATAACGTTATACTTCCACGTTGTGTTGCTCCAGTGCGACGTTAATTAAAATTACCTTTCTTTACCTTACCTCTTCTTGACACTCATTCAATTCACGTACCACTGGTACAACACAACGTTATATTTGCACGTTGTGTTGCTCCAGTGCGACGTTAATTAAAATTACCTTCCTTTATCTTACCTCTTCTGGACACCCATTCAATTCACGTCCCACTGGTTCAACACAATGTTATACTTCCCTGTTGTGTTGCTCCAGTGCGACGTTAATTAAAATTACCTTCTATTACCTTACCTCTTCTGGACACCCATTCAATTAACGTCCCATCGATGCAGTATAACGTTATAGTTCCCCGTTGTGTTGCTCCAATGCGACGTTAATTGAAATTACTTCTCTTTAGATTACCCCTTCTTAAAACCCATTCAATTAACGTCCCACTGGTGCAACACAACGTTATATCTCCACGTTGTGTTGCTCCAGTGCGACGTTAATTCAAATAACCTTCCTTTAACTTACCTCTTCTTGACACCCATTCAATTCACGTATCACTGGTGCAACACAACGTCATACTTCCCCGTTGTTTTGCTCCAGTGCGACGTTAATTAAAATTACCTTACCTCTTCTTGACACCCATTCAATTCACGTACTACTGGTGCAACACAACGTTATACTACCCCGTTGTGTTGCTCCAGTGTGACGTTAATTAAAATTACCTTCCTTTATCTTACCTCTTCTGGACACCCATTCAATTCACGTCCCACTGGTTCAACACAATGTTATACTTCCCCGTTGTGTTGCTCCAGTGCGACGTTAATTAAAATTACCTTCCTTTACCTTATCTCTTCTGGACACCCATTCAATTAACGTCCCATTGAACCAGTATAACGTTATACTTCCCCGTTGTGTTGCTCCAGTGCGACGTTAATTAAAATTACCTTTCTTTACCTTACCTCTTCTTGACACTCATTCAATTCACGTACCACTGGTACAACACAACGTTATTTTTTCCCGTTGTGTTGCTCCAGTATGACGTTAATTAAAATTACCTTCCTTTATCTTACCTCTTCTGGACACCCATTCAATTCACGTCCCATTGATGCAACACAACGTTATACTTCCCCGTTGTTTTGCTCCAGTGGGACGTTAATTAAAATTACCTTACCTCTTCTTGACACCAATTCAATTCACGTACCACTGGTGCAACACAACGTTATACTTCCCCGTTTTCTTTCTCCAGTGCGACATTAATTAAAATTACCTTCCTTTATCTTACCTCTTCTGGACACCCATTCAATTCACGTCCCACTGGTTCAACACAATGTTATACTTCCCCGTTGTGTTGCTCCAGTGCGACGTTAATTAAAATTACCTTCATTTACCTTACCTCTTCTGGACATCCATACAATTAACGTCCCATCGATGCAGTATAACGTTATACTTCCCCGTTGTGTTGCTCCAATGCGACGTTATTGAAATTACTTTTCTTTAGATTACCCCTTCTTAAAACCCATTCAATTAACGTCCCACTGGTGCAACGAAACGTTATATCTCCCCGTTGTGTTGCTCCAGTGCGACGTTAATTCAAATAACCTTCCTTTACCTTACCTCTTCTTGACACCCATTCAATTCACGTATCACTGGTGCAACACAACGTCATACTTCCCCGTTGTTTTGCTCCAGTTTGTCGTTAATTAAAATTACCTTCCTTTATCTTACCTCTTCTGGACACCCATTCAATTCACGTCCCACTGGTTCAACACAATGTTATACTTCCCCGTTGTGTTGCTCCAGTGCGACATTAATTAAAATTACCTTCCTTTACCTTACCTCTTCTGGACACCCATTCAATTAACGTCCCATCGATGCAGTATAACGTTATACTTCCCCGTTGTGATGCTCCAATGCGACGTTAATTGAAATTACTTTTCTTTACATTACCCCTTCTTAAAACCCACTCAATTAACGTCCCACTGGTGCAACACAACGTTATACCTCCCCGTTGTTTTGCTCCAGTGCGACGTTAATTTAAATTACCTTCCTTTACCTTACCTCTTCTTGACACCTATTCAATTCCCGTATCACTGGTGCAACACAACGTCATACTTCCCCGTTGTTTTGCTCCAGTGCGTCGTTAATTAAAATTACCTTCCTTTATCCTACCTCTTCTGGAAACCCATTCAATTCACGTCCCACTGGTGCAACACAACGTTATACTTCCCCGTTGTGTTGCTCCAGTGCGACTTTAATTCAAATTACCTTCCTTTACTTTACCTCTTCTCGACACCCATTCAATTCACGTACCATTGGTGTAACACAACGTTATACTTCCCCGTCGTGTTGCTCCAGTGCGACGTTAATTGAAATTACTTTTCTTTACATTACCTCTACTGAAACCCATTCAATTCACGTACCACTGGTGCAACCCAACATTATGCTTCCCCGTTGTGTTGCTCCAGTGCGACGTTAATTAAAATTACCTTCCTTTACCTTACATCTTCTGGACACCCATTCAATTAACGTCCCATTGATGCAGTATAACGTTATACTTCCCCGTTGTGTTGCTCCAGTGCGACGTTAATTAAAATTACCCTCCTTTATCTTACCTCTTCTGGAAACCCATTCAATTCACGTCCCATTGAAGCAGTATAACGTTATACTTCCACGTTGTGTTGCTCCAGTGCGACGTTAATTAAAATTACCTTTCTTTACCTTACCTCTTCTTGACACTCATTCAATTCACGTACCACTGGTACAACACAACGTTATTTTTTCCCGTTGTGTTGCTCCAGTGCGACGTTAATTAAAATTACCTTCCTTTATCTTACCTCTTCTGGACACCCATTCAATTCACGTCCCACTGGTTCAACACAATGTTATACTTCCCCGTTGTGTTGCTCCAGTGCGACGTTAATTAAAATTACCTTTCTTTACCTTACTTCTTCTGGACACCCATTCAATTAACGTCCCATTGAAGCAGTATAACGTTATACTTCCCCGTTGTGTTGCTCCAGTGCGACGTTAATTAAAATTACCTTTCTTTACCATACCTCTTCTTGACACCCATTCAATTCACGTACCACTGGTGCAACACAACTTTATACTTCCCCGTTGTGTTGCTCCAGTGCGACGTTAATTAAAATAACCTTCCTTTATCTTACCTCTTCTGGACACCCATTCAATTCACGTCCCACTGGTTCAACACAATGTTATACTTCCCCGTTGTGTTGCTCCAGTGCGACGTTAATTAAAATTACCTTCCTTTACCTTACCTCTTCTGGACACCCATACAATTAACGTCCCATCGATGCAGTATAACGTTATACTTCCCCGTTGTGTTGCTCCAATGCGACGTTAATTGAAATTACTTCTCTTTAGATTACCCCTTCTTAAAACCCATTCAATTAACGTCCCACTGGTGCAACACAACGTCATACTTCCCCGTTGTTTTGCTCCAGTGCGTCGTTAATTAAAATTACCTTCCTTTATCTTACCTCTTCTGGACACCCATTCAATTCACGTCCCACTGGTTCAACACAATGTTATACTTCCCCGTTGTATTGCTCCAGTGCGACGTTAATTGAAATTACTTTTCTTTATCTTACCTCTTCTGGACACCCATTCAATACACGTCCCACAGGTGCAACACAAAGTTATACTTCCCAGTTCTGTTGCTCAATTGCGAAATTAAATAAAATAACCTTCCTTTACCTTACCTCTTCTGGACACCCATTCAATTAACGTCGCATTGACGCAACACAACGTTACACTTACCCGTTGTGTTGCTCCAGTAAGATGTTAATTAAAATTACTTTTCTTTACATTACCTCTACTGAAACCCATTCAATTAACGTCCCTCTGGTGCAACCCAACGTTATATTTCCCCGTTGTGTTGCTCCAGTGCGACGTTAATTAAAATTACCTTCCTTTATCTTACCTTTTCTGGACACCCATTCAATTAACGTCCCATTGATGCAGTACAACGTTATACTTCCTTGTTGTGTTGTTCCAGTGCAACGTTAATTAAAATTACTTTTCTTTAGATTATCTCTTCTGGAAATCCATTCAATTAACGTCCCTCTGGTGCAACCCAACGTTATACTTCCCCGTTGTGTTGCTACAGTACGACGTTAATTAAAATTACCTTTCTTTACCTTACCTCTTCTTGACACTCATTCAATTTTCGTACCACTGGTACAACACAACGTTATTTTTGCACGTTGTATTGCTCCAGTGCGACGTTAATAAAAATTACCTTCCTTTATCTTACATCTTCTGGACACCCATACAATTCACGGCCTACTGGTGAAACACAACGTTATACTTCCCCGTTGTGTTGCTACAGTACGACGTTAATTAAAATTACCTTCCTTTATCTTACCTCTTCTGGAAACCCATTCAATTAACGTCCCACTGGTGCAACACAACATTATACTTCCCCGTTGTGTTGCTCCAGTGCGACGTTAATTCAAATTACCTTCCTTTACTTTACCTCTTCTCGACACCCATTCAATTCACGTACCACTGGTGCAACACAACGTCATACTTCCCCGTTGTTTTGCTCCAGTGCGTCGTTAATTAAAATTACCTTCCTTTATCCTACCTCTTCTGGACACCCATTCAATTCACGGCTTACTGGTGAAACAGAAAGTTATACTTCCCCGTTGTGTTTCTCTAGTGTGACGTTAGTTAAAATTACCTTAATTTACCTCTTCTTGACACCCATTCAATTCACGTACCACTGGTGCAATACAACGTTATACTTTCCCGTTGTGTTGCTCCAGTTGGACGTTATTTAAAATTACTTTTCTTTACATTACCTCTTCTGGAAACCCTTTCAGTTAACGTCCCTCTGGTGCAACACAACGTTATACTTCCCCGTTGTGTTGCTCCAGTGCGACGTTAATTAAAATTACTTTTCTTTACATTAAATCTTCTGGAAACCCATTCAATTAACGTCCCACTGGTGCAACACAACATTATACTTCCCCGTTGTGTTGCTCCAGTGCGACGTTAATTCAAATTACCTTCCTTTACTTTACCTCTTCTCGACACCCATTCAATTCACGTACCACTGGTGCAACACAACGTCATACTTCCCCGTTGTTTTGCTCCAGTGCGTCGTTAATTAAAATTACCTTCCTTTATCCTACCTCTTCTGGAAACCCATTCAATTCACGTACCATTGGTGTAACACAACGTTATACTTCCCCGTCGTGTTGCTACAGTGCGACGTTAATTGAAATTACTTTTCTTTACATTACCTCTACTGAAACCCATTCAATTCACGTACCACTGGTGCAACCCAACGTTATGCTTCCCCGTTGTGTTGCTCCAGTGCGACGTTAATTAAAATTACCTTCCTTTACCTTACATCTTCTGGACACCCATTGAATTAACGTCCCATTGATGCAGTATAACGTTATACTTCCCCGTTGTGTTGCTCCAGTGCGACGTTTATTAAAATTACCTTCCTTTACCTTACCTCTTCTGGACACCCATACAATTAACGTCCCATCGATGCAGTATAACGATATACTTCCCCGTTGTGTTGCTCCAATGCGACGTTAATTGAAATTACTTCTCTTTAGATTACCCCTTCTTAAAACCCATTCAATTAACGTCCCACTGGTGCAACACAACGTTATATCTCCACGTTGTGTTGCTCCAGTGCGACGTTAATTCAAATAACCTTCCTTTACCTTACCTCTTCTTGACACCCATTCAATTCACGTATCACTGGTGCAACACAACGTCATACTTCCCCGTTGTTTTGCTCCAGTGCGTCGTTAATTAAAATTACCTTCCTTTATCTTACCTCTTCTGGACACCCATTCAATTCACGTCCCACTGGTTCAACACAATGTTATACTTCCCCGTTGTATTGCTCCAGTGCGACGTTAATTGAAATTACTTTTCTTTATCTTACCTCTTCTGGACACCCATTCAATACACGTCCCACAGGTGCAACACAAAGTTATACTTCCCAGTTCTGTTGCTCAATTGCGACATTAAATCAAATAACCTTCCTTTACCTTACCTCTTCTGGACACCCATTCAATTAACGTCCCATTGACGCAACACAACGTTACACTTACCCGTTGTGTTGCTCCAGTAAGATGTTAATTAAAATTACTTTTCTTTACATTACCTCTACTGAAACCCATTCAATTAACGTCCCTCTGGTGCAACCCAACGTTATATTTCCCCGTTGTGTTGCTCCAGTGCGACGTTAATTAAAATTACCTTCCTTTATCTTACCTCTTCTGGACACCCATTCAATTAACGTCCCACTGGTGCAACACAACGTTATACTTCCCCGTTGTGTTGCTCCAGTGCGTCGTTAATTTAAATTACCTTCCTTTATCTTACCTCTTCTGGACACCCATTCAATTCACGGCTTACTGGTGAAACAGAACGTTATACTTCCCCGTTGTGTTTCTCTAGTGTGACTTTAATTAAAATTACCTTACTTTACCTCTTCTTGACACCCATTCAATTCACGTACCACTGGTGCAATACAACGTTATACTTTCCCGTTGTGTTGCTCCAGTGCGACGTTATTTAAAATTACTTTTCTTTAAATTACCTCTTCTGGAAACCCATTCAGTTAACGTCCCTCTGGTGCAACACAACGTTATACTTCCCCGTTGTGTTGCTCCAGTGCGACGTTAATTAAAATTACTTTTCTTTACATTAAATCTTCTGGAAACCCATTCAATTAACGTCCCACTGGTGCAACACAACATTATACTTCCCCGTTGTGTTGCTCCAGTGCGACGTTAATTCAAATTACCTTCCTTTACTTTACCTCTTCTCGACACCCATTCAATTCACGTACCACTGGTGCAACACAACGTCATACTTCCCCGTTGTTTTGCTCCAGTGCGTCGTTAATTAAAATTACCTTCCTTTATCCTACCTCTTCTGGAAACCCATTCAATTCACGTACCATTGGTGTAACACAACGTTATACTTCCCCGTCGTGTTGCTCCAGTGCGACGTTAATTGAAATTACTTTTCTTTACATTACCTCTACTGAAACCCATTCAATTCACGTACCACTGGTGCAACCCAACGTTATGCTTCCCCGTTGTGTTGCTCCAGTGCGACGTTAATTAAAATTACCTTCCTTTATCTTACCTCTTCTGGACACCCATTCAATTCACGTCCAACTGGTTCAACAGAATGTTATACTTCCCCGTTGTATTGCTCCAGTGCGACGTTAATTGAAATTACTTTTCTTTATCTTACCTCTTCTGGACACCCATTCAATACACGTCCCACAGGTGCAACACAAAGTTATACTTCCCAGTTCTGTTGCTCAATTGCGACATTAAATAAAATAACCTTCCTTTACCTTACCTCTTCTGGACACCCATTCAATTAACGTCCCATTGACGCAACACAACGTTACACTTACCCGTTGTGTTGCTCCAGTAAGATGTTAATTAAAATTACTTTTCTTTACATTACCTCTACTGAAACCCATTCAATTAACGTCCCTCTGGTGCAACCCAACGTTATATTTCTCCGTTGTGTTGCTCCAGTGCGACGTTAATTAAAATTACCTTTCTTTATCTTACCTTTTCTGGACACCCATTCAATTAACATCCCATTGATGCAGTACAACGTTATACTTCCTTGTTGTGTTGTTCCAGTGCGACGTTAATTCAAATTACCTTTCTTTACCTTACCTCTTCTGGACACCCATACAATTAACGTCCCATCGATGCAGTATAACGTTATACTTCCCCGTTGTGTTGCTCCAATGCGACGTTAATTGAAATTACTTCTCTTTAGATTACCCCTTCTTAAAACCCATTCAATTAACGTCCCACTGGTGCAACACAACGTTATATCTCCATGTTGTGTTGCTCCAGTGCGACGTTAATTCAAATAACCTTCCTTTACCTTACCTCTTCTTGACACCCATTCAATTCACGTATCACTGGTGCAACACAACGTCATACTTCCCCGTTGTTTTGCTCCAGTGCGTCGTTAATTAAAATTACCTTCCTTTATCTTACCTCTTCTGGACACCCATTCAATTCACGTCCCACTGGTTCAACACAATGTTATACTTCCATGTTGTATTGCTCCAGTGCGACGTTAATTGAAATTACTTTTCTTTATCTTACCTCTTCTGGACACCCATTCAATACACGTCCCACAGGTGCAACACAAAGTTATACTTCCCAGTTCTGTTGCTCAATTGCGACATTAAATCAAATAACCTTCCTTTACCTTACCTCTTCTGGACACCCATTCAATTAACGTCCCATTGACGCAACACAACGTTACACTTACCCGTTGTGTTGCTCCAGTAAGATGTTAATTAAAATTACTTTTCTTTACATTACCTCTACTGAAACCCATTCAATTAACGTCCCTCTGGTGCAACCCAACGTTATATTTCCCCGTTGTGTTGCTCCAGTGCGACGTTAATTAAAATTACCTTTCTTTATCTTACCTTTTCTGGACACCCATTCAATTAACGTCCCATTGATGCAGTACAACGTTATACTTCCTTGTTGTGTTGTTCCAGTGCGACGTTAATTCAAATTACCTTTCTTTACCTTACCTCTTCTGGACACCCATACAATTAACGTCCCATCGATGCAGTATAACGTTATACTTCCCCGTTGTGTTGCTCCAATGCGACGTTAATTGAAATTACTTCTCTTTAGATTACCCCTTCTTAAAACCCATTCAATTAACGTCCCACTGGTGCAACACAACGTTATATCTCCACGTTGTGTTGCTCCAGTGCGACGTTAATTCAAATAACCTTCCTTTACCTTACCTCTTCTTGACACCCATTCAATTCACGTATCACTGGTGCAACACAACGTCATACTTCCCCGTTGTTTTGCTCCAGTGCGTCGTTAATTAAAATTACCTTCCTTTATCTTACCTCTTCTGGACACCCATTCAATTCACGTCCCACTGGTTCAACACAATGTTATACTTCCCCGTTGTATTGCTCCAGTGCGACGTTAATTGAAATTACTTTTCTTTATCTTACCTCTTCTGGACACCCATTCAATACACGTCCCACAGGTGCAACACAAAGTTATACTTCCCAGTTCTGTTGCTCAATTGCGACATTAAATCAAATAACCTTCCTTTACCTTACCTCTTCTGGACACCCATTCAATTGACGTCCCATTGACGCAACACAACGTTACATTTACCCGTTGTGTTGCTCCAGTAAGATGTTAATTAAAATTACTTTTCTTTACATTACCTCTACTGAAACCCATTCAATTAACGTCCCTCTGGTGCAACCCAACGTTATATTTCCCCGTTGTGTTGCTCCAGTGCGACGTTAATTAAAATTACCTTTCTTTATCTTACCTTTTCTGGACACCCATTCAATTAACGTCCCATTGATGCAGTACAACGTTATACTTCCTTGTTGTGTTGTTCCAGTGCGACGTTAATTAAAATTACTTTTCTTTAGATTATCTCTTCTGGAAATCCATTCATTTAACGTCCCTCTGGTGCAACCCAACGTTATACTTCACCGTTGTGTTGCTACAGTACGACGTTAATTAAAATTACCTTTCTTTACCTTACCTCTTCTTGACACTCATTCAATTTTCGTACCACTGGTACAACACAACGTTATTTTTGCACGTTGTATTGCTCCAGTGCGACGTTAATAAAAATTACCTTCCTTTATCTTACATCTTCTGGACACCCATACAATTCACGGCCTACTGGTGAAACACAACGTTATACTTCCCCGTTGTGTTGCTACAGTACGACGTTAATTAAAATTACCTTCCTTTATCTTACCTCTTCTGGAAACCCATTCAATTAACGTCCCACTGGTGCAACACAACGTTATACTTCCCCGTTGTGTTGCTCCAGTGCGTCGTTAATTTAAATTACCTTCCTTTATCTTACCTCTTCTGGACACCCATTCAATTCACGGCTTACTGGTGAAACAGAACGTTATACTTCCCCGTTGTGTTTCTCTAGTGTGACGTTAATTAAAATTACCTTACTTTACCTCTTCTTGACACCCATTCAATTCACGTACCACTGGTGCAATACAACGTTATACTTTCCCGTTGTGTTGCTCCAGTGCGACGTTATTTAAAATTACTTTTCTTTAAATTACCTCTTCTGGAAACCCATTCAATTAACGTCCCACTGGTGCAACACAACATTATACTTCCCCGTTGTGTTGCTCCAGTGCGACGTTAATTCAAATTACCTTCCTTTACTTTACCTCTTCTCGACACCCATTCAATTCACGTACCACTGGTGCAACACAACGTCATACTTCCCCGTTGTTTTGCTCCAGTGCGTCGTTAATTAAAATTACCTTCCTTTATCCTACCTCTTCTGGAAACCCATTCAATTCACGTACCATTGGTGTAACACAACGTTATACTTCCCCGTCGTGTTGCTCCAGTGCGACGTTAATTGAAATTACTTTTCTTTACATTACCTCTACTGAAACCCATTCAATTCACGTACCACTGGTGCAACCCAACGTTATGCTTCCCCGTTGTGTTGCTCCAGTGCGACGTTAATTAAAATTACCTTCCTTTATCTTACCTCTTCTGGACACCCATTCAATTCACGTCCCACTGGTTCAACACAATGTTATACTTCCCCGTTGTATTGCTCCAGTGCGACGTTAATTGAAATTACTTTTCTTTATCTTACCTCTTCTGGACACCCATTCAATACACGTCCCACAGGTGCAACACAAAGTTATACTTCCCAGTTCTGTTGCTCAATTGCGACATTAAATAAAATAACCTTCCTTTACCTTACCTCTTCTGGACACCCATTCAATTAACGTCCCATTGACGCAACACAACGTTACACTTACCCGTTGTGTTGCTCCAGTAAGATGTTAATTAAAATTACTTTTCTTTACATTACCTCTACTGAAACCCATTCAATTAACGTCCCTCTGGTGCAACCCAACGTTATATTTCTCCGTTGTGTTGCTCCAGTGCGACGTTAATTAAAATTACCTTTCTTTATCTTACCTTTTCTGGACACCCATTCAATTAACGTCCCATTGATGCAGTACAACGTTATACTTCCTTGTTGTGTTGTTCCAGTGCGAAGTTAATTCAAATTACCTTTCTTTACCTTACCTCTTCTTGACACTCATTCAATTTTCGTACCACTGGTACAACACAACGTTATTTTTGCACGTTGTATTGCTCCAGTGCGACGTTAATAAAAATTACCTTCCTTTATCTTACATCTTCTGGACACCCATACAATTCACGGCCTACTGGTGAAACACAACGTTATACTTCCCCGTTGTGTTGCTACAGTACGACGTTAATTAAAATTACCTTCCTTTATCTTACCTCTTCTGGAAACCCATTCAATTAACGTCCCACTGGTGCAACACAACGTTATACTTCCCCGTTGTGTTGCTCCAGTGCGTCGTTAATTTAAATTACCTTCCTTTATCTTACCTCTTCTGGACACCCATTCAATTCACGGCTTACTGGTGAAACAGAACGTTATACTTCCCCGTTCTGTTTCTCTAGTGTGACGTTAATTAAAATTACCTTACTTTACCTCTTCTTGACACCCATTCAATACACGTACCACTGGTGCAATACAACGTTATACTTTCCCGTTGTGTTGCTCCAGTGCGACGTTATTTAAAATTACTTTTCTTTACATTACCTCTTCTGGAAACCCATTTAGTTAACGTCCCTCTGGTGCAACACAACGTTATACTTCCCCGTTGTGTTGCTCCAGTGCGACGTTAATTAAAATTACTTTTCTTTACATTAAATCTTCTGGAAACCCATTCAATTAACGTCCCACTGGTGCAACACAACATTATACTTCCCCGTTGTGTTGCTCCAGTGCGACGTTAATTCAAATTACCTTCCTTTACTTTACCTCTTCTCGACACCCATTCAATTCACGTACCACTGGTGCAACACAACGTCATACTTCCCCGTTGTATTGCTCCAGTGCGTCGTTAATTAAAATTACCTTCCTTTATCCTACCTCTTCTGGAAACCCATTCAATTCACGTACCATTGGTGTAACACAACGTTATACTTCCCCGTCGTGTTGCTCCAGTGCGACGTTAATTGAAATTACTTTTCTTTACATTACCTCTACTGAAACCCATTCAATTCACGTACCACTGGTGCAACCCAACGTTATGCTTCCCCGTTGTGTTGCTCCAGTGCGACGTTAATTAAAATTACCTTCCTTTACCTTACATCTTCTGGACACCCATTCAATTAACGTCCCATTGATGCAGTATAACGTTATACTTCCCTGTTGTGTTGCTCCAGTGCGACGTTAATTAAAATTATCTTCCTTTATCTTACCTCTTCTGGAAACCCATTCAATTCACGTCCCATTGAAGCAGTATAACGTTATACTTCCACGTTGTGTTGCTCCAGTGCGACGTTAATTAAAATTACCTTTCTTTACCTTACCTCTTCTTGACACTCATTCAATTCACGTACCACTGGTACAACACAACGTTATTTTTGCACGTTGTGTTGCTCCAGTGCGACGTTAATTAAAATTACCTTCCTTTATCTTACCTCTTCTGGACACCCATTCAATTCACGTCCCACTGGTTCAACACAATGTTATACTTCCCTGTTGTGTTGCTCCAGTGCGACGTTAATTAAAATTACCTTTCTTTACCATACCTCTTCTTGACACACATTCAATTCACTTACCACTGGTGCAACACAACGTTATACTTCCCCGTTGTGTTGCTCCAGTGCGACGTTAATTAAAATTACCTTCCTTTATCTTACCTCTTCTGGACACCCATTCAATTCACGTCCCACTGGTTCAACACAATGTTATACTTCCCCGTTGTGTTGCTCCAGTGCGACGTTAATAAAAATTACCTTCCTTTACCTTACCTCTTCTGGACACCCATACAATTAACGTCCCATGGATGCAGTATAACGTTATAGTTCCCCGTTGTGTTGCTCCAATGCGACGTTAATTGAAATTACTTCTCTTTAGATTACCCCTTCTTAAAACCCATTGAATTAACGTCCCACTGGTGCAACACAACGTTATATCTCCACGTTGTGTTGCTCCAGTGCGACGTTAATTCAAATAACCTTCCTTTACCTTACCTCTTCTTGACACCCATTCAATTCACGTATCACTGGTGCAACACAACGTCATACTTCCCCGTTGTTTTGCTCCAGTGCGTCGTTAATTAAAATTACCTTCCTTTATCTTACCTCTTCTGGACACCCATTCAATTCACGTCCCACTGGTTCAACACAATGTTATACTTCCCCGTTGTGTTGCTCCAGTGCGACGTTAATTAAAATAAATTACCTTCCTTTACCTTACCTCTTCTGGACATCATTCAATTAACGTCCCATTGATGCAGTATAACGTTATACTTCCCCGTTGTGTTGCTCCAGTGCGACGTTAATTAAAATTACCTTTCTTTACCTTACCTCTTCTTGACACTCATTCAATTCACGTACCACTGGTACAACACAACGTTATTTTTTCCCGTTGTGTTGCTCCAGTGCGACGTTAATTAAAATTACCTTCCTTTATCCTACCTCTTCTGGACACTCATTCAATTCACGTCCCATTGATGCAACACAACGTTATACTTCCCCGTTGTTTTGCTCCAGTGCGACGTTAATTAAAATTACCTTACCTCTTCTTGACACCCATTCAATTCACGTACTACTGGTGCAACACAACGTTATACTTCCCCGTTGTGTTGCTCCAGTGTGACGTTAATTAAAATTACCTTCCTTTATCTTACCTCTTCTGGACACCCATTCAATTCACGTCCCACTGGTTCAACACAATGTTATACTTCCCCGTTGTGTTGCTCCAGTGCGACGTTAATTAAAATTACCTTCCTTTACCTTACCTCTTCTGGACACCCATTCAATTCACGTCCCACTGGTTCAACACAATGTTATACTTCCCCGTTGTGTTGCTCCAGTGCGACGTTAATTAAAATTACCTTCCTTTACCTTACCTCTTCTGGACACCCATTCAATTAACGTCCCATTGAACCAGTATAACGTTATACTTTCCCGTTGTGTTGCTCCAGTGCGACGTTAATTAAAATTACCTTTCTTTACCTTACCTCTTCTTGACACTCATTCAATTCACGTACCACTGGTACAACACAACGTTATTTTTTTCCGTTGTGTTGCTCCAGTGCGACGTTAATTAAAATTACCTTCCTTTATCTTACCTCTTCTGGACACCCATTCAATTCACGTCCCATTGATGCAACACAACGTTATACTTCCCCGTTGTTTTGCTCCAGTGGGACGTTAATTAAAATTACCTTACCTCTTCTTGACACCAATTCAATTCACGTACCACTGGTGCAACACAACGTTATACTTCCCCGTTTTCTTTCTCCAGTGCGACATTAATTAAAATTACCTTCCTTTATCTTACCTCTTCTGGACACCCATTCAATTCACGTCCCACTGGTTCAACACAATGTTATACTTCCCCGTTGTGTTGCTCCAGTGCGACGTTAATTAAAATTACCTTCATTTACCTTACCTCTTCTGGACATCCATACAATTAATGTCCCATCGATGCAGTATAACGTTATACTTCCCCGTTGTGTTGCTCCAATGCGACGTTATTGAAATTACTTTTCTTTAGATTACCCCTTCTTAAAACCCATTCAATTAACGTCCCACTGGTGCAACGAAACGTTATATCTCCCCGTTGTGTTGCTCCAGTGCGACGTTAATTCAAATAACCTTCCTTTACCTTACCTCTTCTTGACACCCATTCAATTCACGTATCACTGGTGCAACACAACGTCATACTTCCCCGTTGTTTTGCTCCAGTTTGTCGTTAATTAAAATTACCTTCCTTTATCTTACCTCTTCTGGACACCCATTCAATTCACGTCCCACTGGTTCAACACAATGTTATACTTCCCCGTTGTGTTGCTCCAGTGCGACATTAATTAAAATTACCTTCCTTTACCTTACCTCTTCTGGACACCCATTGAATTAACGTCCCATCGATGCAGTATAACGTTATACTTCCCCGTTGTGATGCTCCAATGCGACGTTAATTGAAATTACTTTTCTTTACATTACCCCTTCTTAAAACCCACTCAATTAACGTCCCACTGGTGCAACACAACGTTATACATCCCCGTTGTTTTGCTCCAGTGCGACGTTAATTCAAATTACCTTCCTTTACCTTACCTCTTCTTGACACCTATTCAATTCCCGTATCACTGGTGCAACACAACGTCATACTTCCCCGTTGTTTTGCTCCAGTGCGTCGTTAATTAAAATTACCTTCCTTTATCCTACCTCTTCTGGAAACCCATTCAATTCACGTCCCACTGGTGCAACACAACGTTATACTTCCCCGTTGTGTTGCTCCAGTGCGACGTTAATTAAAATTACCTTCGTTTATCTTACCTCTTCTGGACGCCCATTCAATTCACGTCCCACTGGTTCAACACAATGTTATACTTCCCCGTTGTGTTGCTCCAGTGTGACGTTAATTAAAATTACCTTCCTTTACCTTACCTCTTCTTGACACCCATTCAATTCACGTATCACTGGTGCAACACAACGTCATACTTCCCCGTTGTTTTACTCCAGTGCGACGTTAATTAAAATTACGTTCCTTTATCTTACCTCTTCTGGACACCCATTCAATTCACGGCCTACTGGTGAAACAGAACGTTATACTTCCCCGTTGTGTTGCTCTAGTGCGACGTTAATTAAAATTACCTTACTTTACCTCTTCTTGACACCCATTCAATTCACGTACCACTGGTGCAACACAACGTTATACTTCCCCGTTGTGTTGCTCCAGTGCGACGTTATTTAAATTACTTTTCTTTACATTACGTCTTCTGGAAACCCATTCAATTAACGTCCCACTGGTGCAACACAACGTTATACTTCCCCGTTGTGTTGCTCCAGTGCGACGTTAATTCAAATTACCTTCCTTTGCTTTACCTCTTCTCGACACCCATTCAATTCACGTACCACTGGTGCAACACAACGTCATACTTCCCCGTTGTTTTGCTCCAGTGCGTCGTTAATTAAGATTACCTTCCTTTATCCTACCTCTTCTGGAAACCCATTCAATTCACGTACCATTGGTGTAACACAACGTTATACTTCCCCGTCGTGTTGCTCCAGTGCGACGTTAATTGAAATTACTTTTCTTTACATTACCTTTACTGAAACCCATTCAATTCACGTACCACTGGTACAACACAACGTTATACTTCCCCGTTGTGTTGCTCCAGTGCGACGTTAATTAAAATTACCTTCCTTTATCTTACCTCTTCTGGACACCCATTCAATTCACGTACCACTGGTGCAACACAATGTTATACTTCCCCGTTGTGTTGCTCCAGTGCGACGTTAATTAAAATTACCTTCCTTTACCTTACATCTTCTGGACACCCATTCAATTAACGTCCCATTGATGCAGTATAACGTTATACTTCCCCGTTGTGTTGCTCCAGTGCGACGTTAATTAAAATTACCTTCCTTTATCTTACGTCTTCTGAAAACCCATTCAATTCACGTCCCATTGAAGCAGTATAACGTTATACTTCCACGTTGTGTTGCTCCAGTGCGACGTTAATTAAAATTACCTTTCTTTACCTTACCTCTTCTTGAAACTCATTCAATTCACGTACCACTGGTACAACACAACGTTATACTTCCCCGTTGTGTTGCTCCAGTGCGACGTTAATTAAAATTACCTTCCTTTACCTTACCTCTTCTGGACACCCATACAATTAACGTCCCATCGATGCAGTATAACGTTATACTTCCCCGTTGTGTTGCTCCAATGCGACGTTAATTGAAATTACTTTTCTTTACATTACCCCTTCTTAAAACCCACTCAATTAACGTCCCACTGGTGCAACACAACGTTATACCTCCCCGTTGTTTTGCTCCAGTGCGACGTTAATTCAAATTACCTTCCTTTACCTTACCTCTTCTTGACACCCATTCAATTCCCGTATCACTGGTGCAACACAACGTCATACTTCCCCGTTGTTTTGCTCCAGTGCGTCGTTAATTAAAATTACCTTCCTTTATCCTACCTCTTCTGGAAACCCATTCAATTCACGTCCCACTGGTGCAACACAACGTTATACTTCCCCGTTGTGTTGCTCCAGTGCGACGTTAATTAAAATTACCTTCCTTTACCTTACCTCTTCTGGACACCCATTCAATTAACGTCCCATTGAACCAGTATAACGTTATACTTCCCCGTTGTGTTGCTCCAGTACGACGTTAATTAAAATTACCTTTCTTTACCTTACCTCTTCTTGACACTCATTCAATTTACGTACCACTGGTGCAACACAACGTTATACTTCCCCGTTTTGTTGCTCCAGTGCGACGTTAATTAAAATGACCTTTCTTTACCTTACCTCTTCTTGACACCCATTCAATTCACGTACCACTGGTGCAACACAACGTTATACTTCCCCGTTGTGTTGCTCCAGTGCGACGTTAATTAAAATGACCTTTCTTTACCTTACCTCTTCTTGACACCCATTCAATTCACGTACCACTGGTGCAACACAACGTTATACTTCCCCGTTGTGTTGCTCCAGTGCGACGTTAATTAAAATGACCTTTCTTTACCTTACCTCTTCTTGACACCCATTCAATTCACGTACCACTGGTGCAACACAACGTTATACTTCGCCGTTGTGTTGCTCCAGTGCGACGTTAATTAAAATTACCTGTCTTTACCTTATCCTTCTTGACACTCATTCAATTCACGTCCCATTGATGCAATACAACGTTATACTTCCCGTTGTGTTGCTCCAGTGCGACGTTAATTAAAATTTCCTTTCTTTACCTTACCTTTTCTTGACACCCATTCAATTCACGTACCACTGGTGCAACACAACGTTATACTTCCCCGTTGTGTTGCTCCAGTGCGACGTTAATTAAAATGACCTTTCTTTACCTTACCTCTTCTTGACAGATAACTCTGCGACTGTTGCCAATGTTGTTTCCTACACGATATTTAACGGCGGAAGGCGTGACGTATATCAGGACCGCAGATATCGTCATTTGCATGGGTGTCCAAATACTTATTGGTAGATAGTGTATACATTCTTATAAGAGATATTGTGGTGAAAACTTAGCCACCACTACAAAAATGAATTTACGATACAATAGCATATAATAGCATTGTAACCCAACTCCACCATGAAGTACTTTTGGATAGACAAGAGTTGCAGTGTTTTACTCCAGCTTATCAAATTGGTGACCGACGGACGCGATTTGAACACGCAAACCTTAAAACTTAGATATATGGTCTTCGATGAGTAGCTGAATCGCTAATCCTTTTGAACAACCGTCTGAGGCTCTGTGAGTGCAGACACTGCTCATTTTCCTATCACGGCTTCACTCCATTCGTTGCTGCTCAGCCTTCTCTTCACAAGGTGACTCACACTCGGTTGCTAATGGCAACACTGAGCAATGAGGCGTTGACATTAGAAAAGAGGTAAGCGCCAAATTTTGAAAAAATTGAAATGATTCTATGTTTTAATGCCAGTAACACTGAAAAGGAGGTAAGTTCGTAACTGCAGTCCGGTTCTGAAAAACCCCACAAGATGTCACTAACGGAAGCTTGATCCCTCTTGGTAATAAGAAGGAGGGAAGTGAAACCTTCAACTTACTTGTCCTGTAAAATTTAGTTTTTGGCGCTTGCTCACTCATTCGAAAGTACACCTGTGATTTTAATACAGCTTTCACGGTCTCACGCATATGGTATTACCCAACTAGTGGCGCCATCTATCGAATTCGGCTAAATTATGGAGTATTGTGGCGAACTTAGCTACCAGTACAAAAATTAACTTAGGCTACAATAGTATATATTGCAGTGTAATTCAGTATGACGTACTTTTTGGTAGATTTCACGGTCTCACTCCATCTGAACAAAATATCTTTACATTCAGATGGAAGACCTACAACTGCAGGCAGAAGAAGACAAACGCTTCATGAATTTTCTAGTGACGTACAAATTGAGTGGTAAAAGGCCACTCGAAAAAGGACCAGAAGAAACAGTATACTCATCCGAAGAAGTCACAGGTAAATATAAAATACCGGCTAGGCGTGCAGTGCGATTGCGGTGTGAAGGCAGATGACATGGGGAAAGTTCGTTTCAATCGAAGTAATATTCTCACCACGGGAAAAGTCTGCCATATGCAAAATAAAGCATGGTAATCACCATGAGTGTTTTTTATCGCAAACTCGTAATAACGTCGTTTTTGACACCAAACGATGAACTCTGAGTTAGAATTCGGGCTTGGTGGCTGTTCCAACGAACTATATTGGCAAAATTGGCCAGATCTTGTTGAACGAGATATCTCGTCATTAGAAGTGAACACGATCGTCAAAAAAAAACCTGACCAGATCTTGATTTCATCATCATAAAAAATATCGACAAATCCTGATGACGAGGTATCTGACCAATCCTGCAAATGACGAGGTATCTCGTCATTTGGAGGATTGGTTAGATCTTTATAAACAAAATACTTCGTCAAAGCCACTTAGAGGGTTTAGATACCGATTAAGGAAACACATTGTTTACGTTCCAAAAACCATCTAATTTGACGAATCTACTCGTTCATGTGACTCAAATGCCAACTCGCCAGTCGAACAATAGATCAGATGACTTGAGAGATTGCGATAGTTCTACAGGGTGTCCATAAAAGAATGTACCAGTTTCAATGGTATATTATAACAATTTAATTTAGACTATTCACAACAAATCATAAATCAAATTGAAGGTAAACTAACATAGTTTTTCTTACAAATGTTCAATATGTGCACTTTTCGTTATACGGCACACATCTAATCTAAAGTCCGATTCTTCCCATACTTTGGTTAACAAGTCCGGAGTAATGGAAGCAATAGTCTCTTCAATTCCGTATCTCAACTCTGGCAAATCATTAGGTAGCGGCGGAACGTAGACACGATCTTTAATACATCCCCAAAGGAAAAAAATCGCATGGCGTTATGTCAGGCGAACGTGGAGGCCATCGAAAAAAAGCTCCGTCGTCTCGACCAATCCAACGGTCAGGGACATCGACGTTCAACCACTCTCGTACAAAGAGATTCCAATGGGGAGGGGCTCCATCCTGTTGCCGAATAAAGTTTACAGGTTCACCCTCAAATAATTAGGGAAAGAGCCATTCTTTCAACATATCCAGATGAGGCACCCCTGTTACGGTATGAATTGGACTTTAGGTTGGATATATGTAGTATAACTAAAGTTGCACATATTGAACATTTGTAAGTAAAACTAGGTGAGTTTACCTTCAATTTGGTTTATGATTTGTTGTAAATAGTCTAAATTAAACTGTTATAATATACCACAGCAATTGGGACATTCTTTTATGGACACCATGTATTGTTTTTAAAATAAAAATTATGTTGCTTTTCCATTGCTTCGTGAACATAACGATAAAGAGTGGGAAAGGCTTTCCTACATACTTTAACTCAGATTATTATCAAGAAGTTATGGAAAAGTAATAGATTTCCTTTGTATAAAAATGTAATTGCACTCTTTCATCATCTCTCATGGCATGAGAATTTCATTGTATATACTTTCCTGTACCTCATATTATTAGAAATTGCAACAAAAATTTCTATAACAGGAGGTTTGTATTCGTATAGAACGTGACGCCCGGCAAAAGACAGTTTGATGTAGCGACCAATCTAAAATGTTCCTTTCAAAACTTAGTAGCTATAAATGATCTTAACCCGGTTTCCACAAGTTTATATGTAGTCTTCTTTTAGGCAGACATGAAGAATAGTAGGAACGCGAAAAAATTTGAATGTTCTTGTTCTTTTCGGGCTAACATTGAATGTTCCCTTTATCTTATTGGAAAAATATTGAATTTTCTAAATTTTCCTTGTTTTTGGATTAATTATATATTGAATGATCTAGTTTCCCTTATCCTTTTTGGAAAAATTGCAAGTTCTAAAGATGTTTTTTTTAAAAATAAATATTAGCTGTTCTAAAGTTTTTCTTGTTCTTTTTTAATAAACATTGAATGTTCCAAAGTTGCCCTTGTTCTTTTTGGATAACTATTCAATTTTCTTAAGTTTCACTTGTTCCTTATGGAGAAACATTGAATGTTCTATAGTTTTCCCTGTTCTTTTCGGACTAACAACGGAAAGTCATAAAGTTTTCTTTATTATTTTTGAATAAACATTGACTGCTCTAACTTTTTCCTTGTTCTTTTGCATGAACATTGAAAGTTTCGAAGATTTTCATGTTATTTTTACAAAGTTGCACTGGTCCTTTTTGGACAACTAGTCAATGTTCTCGCTTCCCTTGTTCTTTTGCATGAACATTGAAAGTTTCGAAGATTTTCATGTTCTTTTTACAAAGTTGCACTGGTCCTTTTTGGACAACTAGTCAATGTTCTCGTTTCCCATGTTCTTTTTGGATAACTATTCAATGTTCTCGTTTCCTTTGTTCTTTTTGAAAAAACATTGACTGATCTGAAGTCTTTCTTGCCCTTTTTTTTGTGTCACAGATCCTGGTTCCACCGTCGATTGCTCAGAGGCTCTGAAGTACAGGAAGATGTGGTATAATAACATAAAAGAGAAAGAAACAATGCGGGACTGTATACATCAGATGAATGAAGGCCTGAACGTCGCTACGGAACGAATTATAGAAGCAGAACGATTGTGCTTGCTTAATCAAACTAGCTGTCAAGACTTAGAACTCGAATCTGAGACTCAGAGGCGGAATTACGGCCCACCAAAGTAAGTTTTTCAACTTTATCCGTGAATTTTACGGTTTATGTAATTCAGTCGGGGGCCAAGGTAGCCCAGTTGGAATGTCCTCGGATCTTCCCCATCGGGGGTTGATCCCGGAGAGTCGCCAATAGCCTTTTATGTTGCGGCATGGCGACGTTAATTAAAAACCTATCTACCTAACTGATTTTGAAACTCGGTCTAGTCAAACATCGTCGTGTACAAAAAGGGGATGGTGCACGTTAAATATGTTGTTGCATCACATTGGCGTGGTGTGGTAGTTTGGAGAGGGTGTGGTGTGTGTGCTAGCTCAGGTGGTGACCTTGTCATCTGACCGCAGTTCAAAGTTACGATGCGTTGTCATTGGATCTTTCCGCTTGGGACTGATTGACCGTCACTACCCCATTGTGCCACTTCAGTGCGATGTTAATTAACTATCTACGTACCAACTAATACAAACAGTCGAATTGACCATGCTGTTCATTGGCTGCTATTACCACGTGGATTTTCTTTTTTACTTGAATTATCTTAGTTCTCCCATGTCTATCTGCCGACCAAACGGTATAGTGGTTAAGGTATTAGCCTCTAGATCGGAAGGTTCCTGGTTCGAATCCGGGTCCGGGCATGGATGTTTGTAAGCGTATGGTGTAGAGGCGGCTGGTGCACCTTAAATCTGTCGTGGCCGAAAGTCCTCACGTTGGGTTGGCGTGGAAGTTTGGAGTGGGGTGCCAGATCAGGTGTTGCTTCGTCATCTGACCGTGGTTCAAAATTAAGTCCTCGGATCTTTCCCTTAAAGGACTGATCCCGGACCGTCGTCAATAGCCCGTTGTGTTGCTCTAGTACGACGTTAACTAAAAATTACCATTACCCATGTCTATCTACCACTGCTCTAGATACAAATTATCCCTTTCTTTGTTGCCATAGAAACGGATCTTATTCTACAGTTAGATCAGAGATGCACAGACTTGTTAAGACCAGGGGCCACTTAGATTCAAAAACATAGAAGAAACCTCCACATCAAAGGAAAAAAAAAAAACATGAAAAAGTTATTTTTTCATTTTTATTGATCATATATTGTTACAAAAACAAAGATAATAAAAAGCAAATAATAAACATGAGAGCATCAGATGCGGCGACAGATTTATTGTGCACCAGTCCTCACGTACATCTTGGGCTGGAACGAGACTGGAACTCGGAACCCTCCGGTTGCTAATCCACTATTCTTCCAACTACGCTATCGCGACTCTCCTAATATTCTAAAATGATACATGAGGTTACCTTAGACAAGGATGCACAGACTTGTTAAGACCTACAGCCACATCTATTCACTGTGACTTATGGAAAGGCCACAAAAAAATCAAGAAAAAATTATCCATCACATATCATCTATATTCATTTTTTGCTAGATGACATGGCACAGGATTACTGCAGGTTGCAAGAAGAAATTATGCGTGCGAACCACTCCTAGAGGTTTAAAAACATTAATTTAGTTAAGGTGTTGACCTGAAATGAAAGAACATTTATGCCACAATAAAAAAATTACCTTCACGATTGAACCCAGACCGTCGCCGCCGACCAACCGGTATCGTGGTTAAGGTGTTAGCCTCTAGATCGGAAGGTTCCTGGTTCGAATCCGGGTCCGGGCATGGATGTTTGTAAGCGTATGGTGTAGAGGCGGCTGGTGCACTTTAAATCTGTCGTGGCCGAAAGTCCTCACGTTGGGTTGGCGTGGAAGTTTGGAGAGTGGGGTACCAGCTCAGGTGTTGCTCCGTCATCTGACCGTGGTTCAAAATTACGAGGTGTCGTCCTCGGATCTTTCCCTTAAGGGACTGATCCCGGACCGTCGTCAATAGCCCGTTGTGTTGCTCTAGTACGACGTTAACTAAAATTACCAATTACCCAGACCGTCGCCAATAACCCTTTGTGTTATTCCAGTGCGTTGTTGATTCAACTACCTACCTGGAATAAAAGATTTTATTACAGCATATTTAATTGGTAATTTTTAGTTAACGTCGTAACTAACTAGAGCAACACAACGGGCTATTAACGACGGTCCGGAATCAGTCCTTTAATTAAGGAAAAGATTCGAGGACAACAACTCGTAATTTTGAACCACGGTCAGATGACGAAGCAACACCTGAGCTGGCACCCCACTCTCCAAACTTCCACGCCAACCCAACGTGAGGACTTTCGACCACGACAGATTTAAGGTGCACCAGCCGCCTCTACACCATACGCTTACAAACATCCATGCCCGGACCCGGATTCGAACCAGGAACCTTCCGATCTTGAGGCTAACACCTTAACCACTATACCGGTTGGTCGGCATAATTAAAGAACGAAGAGGTATGGTAGGTACTTTTAATTGACGTCACATTGGAGCAACGCAACGGGCTATTGGTGACGGTCCGGGATCAACCCCCGAAGGGAAAGATCAGAGGACAACCCCACGTTATTTTTAACCACTGACGACGAGGTCACACCTGAGCAGTCACCCCACTCTCCAAACTTCCACGAAAGTCCTCACGTTGGGTTGGTGTGGAAGTTTGGAGAGTGGGGTCCCAGCTCAGGTGTTGCTTCGTCATCTGACCGTGGATCAAAATTACGAGTTGTTGTCCTCGGATCTCTCCCTTAGGGGACTGATCTTGGACCGTCGTCAATAGCCCGTTGTGTTGCTCTAGTACGACGTTAACTAAAATTACCATTACCTCCAAACTTCCACACCACGCCAACGTGAGGACATATGAAGCATAGGCAAATTTAAAGTGCACCAGCCTCTTTTGTATACGGCGGTCTATGGTTGCATTCGAACTCTCAACTCTCCGGTATCTAGTCCGTTGTTGTTCCAACCTGTCTACCGCAGCCGAAGAACGAAGAAGATAATTATGAGTAAGCGCTTACAAAAACAAACCTTTTGCACTTTTAACAGAAGTCCCACTGACGACAAAACCGACCAGAAACTAAAGCTGGCCAGTCGGTTTTGGACCAAGAAAGGTGAATTGCAAGTCGCCCTAAGCGAAAACAACTACCTGAGGAACTTCCTGATGGCAAATGTTCTGCCCAGCGAACGCGATTTCGTCAAACTGCACCTAAATCTGGAAACAACTGCGGAGAAATATCGCAGTTTGATAGAAGACGAAAGGCGAAAACAGGACGAGATTCTGGAACTGGAGAAAGCGAAAGAGCCACCGAAAAAGAAGAAAAAATGAATTGTCTTTCTTTTAATCACACTTGAACAAAGATAGTCATAATATTCAATAAAAAAACTTTAGAAGTTCAGCAATGTTGGTATTTTCTAATATTATAAAAGGAAGTGTTTGTTTTTTGCAAGCAGTCCTGACGAATCTATGATACTTACAGTAATGGGACTTGGCACACAGGTAGTCCACATTTTTTGCAAATTTAGGGTCGCGGCGAATTTTAAAATTCAATCTAGAAATTTTAAAATGAATTTAATGAAATTTAATTATTATTGTTTTCTTTGGAATGGCAACATCATAAAAGATCATATTCTAAATTTATTTTTTCCGTTTCCGTTTTCATTATGCGCAGAGTAATGATTTTACAGCCGACGATGAAAACAAAGTTTTAATTTTAGGTATGTAGTTCTTTTTTCTATCTTATAGACCGTTGAAGATAAATTAAAAATTTCAACGGATTTGAAATCTACGGAAAATTGCATAATAGATCGATTATTAAAGATGTGATTTTCTTTAAATAAATAAAAATTTATAAATTGAATATCTTTTATATTTTCGCAAGAAAATGTGACGTCCGGCCAACATTCGTGTTCCAAAAATAAACAGATTACATTTCCTGCCCTCTTACGATTTCAGCGAATGGGAAGCAAAGAAAGTAAAAAAAAAAAAAAACCTTTTGCTTGGCATTATTTAGTTTTTTTTTCTGTAAAATCGGGATCGTTAAAGATATATGGAAAATTTCATTGGATTTGAAATCTGCGAAAAATTCGACACCAAATAAATACCTTATACGTTTGAATTTCTTTTAAAAAATAATTTTTCAACTAAATATTTATATTTTTTTAGTTTGCGAAGCAAACCAATAACCCTACAAAAGCAACTGTCACGGGCAACGCCAGGCTAGTCGCGCAGTGGCTAGTCATTTATAAAAAGAACAAAAATCGTTTCCTTATGATAGGGTCGACCAACCGGTATAGTGGTTAAGATGTTAGCCTCTAGATCAGAATGTCCAGGTTCAAATCCGGGTCAGGGTATCTATATATATAATTCTCTTACGTGGCACGCAAAAAAGACGTTATTTGTTATCGCGTTTTGGCAACATTGTACGATTGTTTGTTTACCACGAATTAAATTTATAGCTTTTGAATTTATAGCGTTATCGGATGAAATTTTATTGAAAAAAAAAAAAAAAAAAAAAAAAAAAAGAGTTTTAGTCGAGCGGTTGCAGTTTAGAATTAGAAATCAAAGAAAGCGGAGGATCATTTCAGTGCCATTTAAAAAACGGTCCTTTTCAGGGCCAACAATTATAGTTCAACAAGACGCTTGCGTTACAATTTTCGACAACAAACTCAATGAAAAAGTGTGGGTTACTCGAGGGTGCTGGAAATGTACACAAACAACATACTGGGTATTCAATTTCCAAAGCAGCGCTCACATTTCGACTCAAAATTTGCCCAAAGTTTTCATTTGAATTCTGATTCCAGGGTACTGTTTATATTTTCTGTAATACAGCAAATTTAGATTTGAAAAATATTTTTTTGGAGTATCATATTTTGAAAACAATCCTTTCTGCTAGGACACATGTCTTCATTGATGCGAGCATAGGTTCGCTCAGCGAACCAATGAGGATTGCAAAGTAATCGTCCGGGGGTTGGCGAGCTTTAGCGAGCAGGGGGCGGGCCCCCTAGTAAATCATTATAAGCGAATGGCGTAGAGGCGGCTGGTGCAGTCACGGCCGAAAGTCCTCACGTTGGTTTGGTGTGGAAGTTTGGAGAGTGGGGTGCCAGCTCAGGGGTTGCTTCGTCATCTGACCGTGGTTCAAAATTACGAGGTGTTGTCCTCGGATCTTTCCTTTATTGGATTGATCCCAGACCCACGTCGATAACCCGTTGTGTTGCTCTAGTACGACGTTAACTAAAATTACCATTACCTCCAAACTTCCACACCACGCCAACGTGAGGACATATGAAGCATAGGCAAATTTAAAGTGCACCAGCCTCTTTTGTATACGGCGGTCTATGGTTGCATTCGAACTCTCAACTCTCCGGTATCTAGTCCGTTGTCGTTCCAACCTGTCTACCGCAGCCTAAGAACGAAGAAGATAATCATGAGTAAGCGCTTACAAAAACAAACCTTTTGCACTTTTAACAGAAGTCCCACTGACGACAAAACCGACCAGAAACTAAAGCTGGCCAGTCGGTTTTGGACCAAGAAAGGTGAATTGCAAGTCGCCCTAAGCGAAAACAACTACCTGAGGAACTTCCTGATGGCAAATGTTCTGCCCAGCGAACGCGATTTCGTCAAACTGCACCTAAATCTGGAAACAACTGCGGAGAAATATCGCAGTTTGATAGAAGACGAAAGGCGAAAACAGGACGAGATTCTGGAACTGGAGAAAGCGAAAGAGCCACCGAAAAAAGAAAAACCGAAAAAGAAGAAAAAATGAATTGTCTTTCTTTTAATCACACTTGAACAAAGATAGTCATAATATTCAATAAAAAAACTTTAGAAGTTCAGCAATGTTGGTATTTTCTAATATTATAAAAGGAAGTGTTTGTTTTTTGCAAGCAGTCCTGACGAATCTATGATACTTACAGTAATGGGACTTGGCACACAGGTAGTCCACATTTTTTGCAAATTTAGGGTCGCGGCGAATTTTAAAATTCAATCTAGAAATTTTAAAATGAATTTAATGAAATTTAATTATTATTGTTTTCTTTGGAATGGCAACATCATAAAAGATCATATTCTAAATTTATTTTTTCCGTTTCCGTTTTCATTATGCGCAGAGTAATGATTTTACAGCCGACGATGAAAACAAAGTTTTAATTTTAGGTATGTAGTTCTTTTTTCTATCTTATAGACCGTTGAAGATAAATTAAAAATTTCAACGGATTTGAAATCTACGGAAAATTGCATAATAGATCGATTATTAAAGATGTGATTTTCTTTAAATAAATAAAAATTTATAAATTGAATATCTTTTATATTTTCGCAAGAAAATGTGACGTCCGGCCAACATTCGTGTTCCAAAAATAAACAGATTACATTTCCTGCCCTCTTACGATTTCAGCGAATGGGAAGCAAAGAAAGTAAAAAAAAAAAAAAAAAAAACCTTTTGCTTGGCATTATTTAGTTTTTTTTTCTGTAAAATCGGGATCGTTAAAGATATATGGAAAATTTCATTGGATTTGAAATCTGCGAAAAATTCGACACCAAATAAATACCTTATACGTTTGAATTTCTTTTAAAAAATAATTTTTCAACTAAATATTTATATTTTTTTAGTTTGCGAAGCAAACCAATAACCCTACAAAAGCAACTGTCACGGGCAACGCCAGGCTAGTCGCGCAGTGGCTAGTCATTTATAAAAAGAACAAAAATCGTTTCCTTATGATAGGGTCGACCAACCGGTATAGTGGTTAAGATGTTAGCCTCTAGGTCAGAATGTCCAGGTTCAAATCCGGGTCAGGGTATCTATATATATATAATTCTCTTACGTGGCACGCAAAAAAGACGTTATTTGTTATCGCGTTTTGGCAACATTGTACGATTGTTTGTTTACCACGAATTAAATTTATAGCTTTTGAATTTATAGCGTTATCGGATGAAATTTTATTGGAAAAAATAAAAAAAAAAAAAAAAAAGAGTTTTAGTCGAGCGGTTGCAGTTTAGAATTAGAAATCAAAGAAAGCGGAGGATCATTTCAGTGCCATTTAAAAAACGGTCCTTTTCAGGGCCAACAATTATAGTTCAACAAGACGCTTGCGTTACAATTTTCGACAACAAACTCAATGAAAAAGTGTGGGTTACTCGAGGGTGCTGGAAATGTACACAAACAACATACTGGGTATTCAATTTCCAAAGCAGCGCTCACATTTCGACTCAAAATTTGCCCAAAGTTTTCATTTGAATTCTGATTCCAGGGTACTGTTTATATTTTCTGTAATACAGCAAATTTAGATTTGAAAAATATTTTTTTGGAGTATCATATTTTGAAAACAATCCTTTCTGCTAGGACACATGTCTTCATTGATGCGAGCATAGGTTCGCTCAGCGAACCAATGAGGATTGCAAAGTAATCGTCCGGGGGTTGGCGAGCTTTAGCGAGCAGGGGGCGGGCCCCCTAGTAAATCATTATAAGCGAATGGCGTAGAGGCGGCTGGTGCAGTCACGGCCGAAAGTCCTCACGTTGGTTTGGTGTGGAAGTTTGGAGAGTGGGGTGCCAGCTCAGGGGTTGCTTCGTCATCTGACCGTGGTTCAAAATTACGAGGTGTTGTCCTCGGATCTTTCCTTTATTGGATTGATCCCAGACCCACGTCGATAACCCGTTATGTTGCTCTAGCACGACGTTAATTAAAATTACCAATCACTATCCTTATGATAGTGTGCCGACCAACCGGTATAGTGGTTAAGGTGTTAGCCTCGAGATCGGAAGGTTCCTGGTTCGAATCCGGGCCCGGATGTTTGTAAACGTATGGTGTAGAGGCGGCTGGTGCACCTTAAATCTGTCGTGGCCGAAAGTTCCCTCGTTGGGTTGGCGTGGAAGTTTGGAGAGTGGGGTGCCAGCTCAGGTGTTGCTTCGTCATCTGACCGTGGTTCAAAATTACGAGGTGTTGTCCTCGGATCTTTCCCTTAAGGGACTGATCCCGGACCGTCGTCAATAGCCCGTTGTGTTGCTCTAGTACGACGTTAACTTAAAAAAATTACCAAATTACCTTATGACAGTGACAGGTAGTTAATTACCATCGCACTGGAGCAACACAACGGGCTATTGGCGACGGTCCGGGATCCATCCGGAAGGGAAAGAGCCAAAGACAACGCCTCGTGATTTTGAACCACAATCGAGATGACGAGGCAACACCGAGCTGGCACCCCACTCTCCAAACATACACCACGTCAATGTGAGGACACTTGAAGACACTACAGGTTTAACGTGTACCAACCCCTAAAATACACAATGGTCTTTTGGCCGGAACGAGTTTCGAACTGGCAACCCTCTGATCGCTAAACTGTTACTATTCCTTCAGGGCTATCACTGTCCTCCAAATGCTCTAATGTGATACAAACGGGGGTTACCTTTGAGGGGTGGATCGTGGGTTGATACTGGACAGTAGCCAATAGCGACATTTATTAAATACATACGTTAAAGGTGTAGTAGATTTCTAAAAGCACCAAAATCGTGATTTTTAATTTTAGCATTTAAATGGACATTAAATATGTGGATAGCGAAAATAATTTTCAATTGCGATTTTTGACGGAATTACACATGTATTACAACATCAAGATTTAGTAGATAAGTAACTTCGAAATGTACCTTATGCGCGTTAGTCCTCTTTAACTAATTTAAAAAGAATTTTCTACACACACAATCCTTGTTACATATCTAAGTGAAAAAAAAAAAAAATTTAGAAAACCAATTTTAATGTTGTGCGTGTGAACCTAAGCTTGTTTTATTTTAAGTGTTCAATACATTTTGATGCTCAATTAGGTGATACACATATGTACTTGTGAATTAAAATTTTGACAATATAATGGACTTTATCTAACCATAGTTCAGATTTATGTAGTGTTGTCCTCGAATCTGTACTTCGAAATCTGACCGTGGTTCAAAATTACGTGGTTTTGTCCGTGGTTCTTCCCCGTTGGGATTAATCCCGGACAACCGTCAATAAGCCAGTTGTGTTGTGTTGCACCAGTATGTCGTTACCTCGTATCTTTCCTTTCGGGGATTGATCCCCGGCCGTCGCCAAAAGCCCGTAGTTATGTTCTAGAGCGACGTCAATAAGAATACCAAATAAATAAATATGGTATTAGTATTTTTAATTAACGTCGTACTATGGAGCAACACAACACCAAATATATATATATATATATATATATATATATATATATATATATATACACAGTCCAGTCTCATTAATGTGACCGCCTGACAAAAGCCAGAATAACCACTTTTGGCAGAGCGGACCGCTGCGAGACGTGCAGCGAAGCAGAAGGAATACCACAGAGCAAGTGTAAAGACGTTGAAGTGGACGTAACCATAATTTTGAACAACGGTCAGATGACGAGGCAACACCTGAGCTAGCATCCCACTCTCCAAACTTCCACACTAACCCAACGTGAGGACAGATTTAATGTGCACCAGCCGCCTATACACCAAACGCTGACAAACATCCATGCACCGACCCGGATTCGAATCAGAAACCTTCTTATCTAGAGGCCAACACCTTAACCACCAGACCGGTTGGTTGGCAGTGGTATCCTCAGATATTTCCTTTCGAGTTTTGATTCCTGACCGTCGCTAATAGCCCGTTGTGTTGGTCCAGTGCGACGTTAATTAAAATACCGACTTGCAGAAAAGCTATATGAAAAATTCGAAATTCACTGCGACTGTACACACTGATCTGAAAGCAAAGCGTCGTGGGTTTGGTTTAAAACGTATTGGTTTTACGGTTTGAAGATTTTAGTGGCCATTTTTTTACTGTAGTTTCAGTCGTAACCATATTTCAACGCAATGTCGATAGTTACTCCAGCAGTTTCTGGGCTAGAACCAGGTGTACCAGAAATTGTTATTACAGCGGTGAGTGCTATAAATTATTCTGCTTTGCATAGTTAAATTATTTGCTTTGGAATAAATAATTTATTATTTTAATACCTTTAAAAAATGTTGTAACCTCTTAAGATGTACGTATACACTAGAAGATTTTTTACTTTTGACTTTTACAAACCAGTTTTTTTCCAAGTCATTGGCTTATGCTAAAATACCCTCAACGAGAAAAAAAAATCAAAATGAGCAAATTATTAATTAGCTAATTTAGATGGAATCGGATGAATTTTGCAGTGATGTCCCAAATTCTTATTTCAAAAAGACAACTCCGTCTGGAAATTAATCCTAATATTATCATGTTTTGACCCTCAATTAAAGTTGCTAGACGAATAGATTATTTTATACGATTGTTTTCACCAAGAAAGTCTTAAAAATCAACTTTCAGGAATTTTAACATTTATAATCAACTACGCTCAATTTTTAAAATTAAGCTAAAAGCTTAAATTAATTAGATTATCTGATTGGTTATATTCGAAGACATTTTGAGTGTTCTGTCCTTTACTATTTTAGCTAACAGTGGAAACTTCAATTTTTTAAAGAATTTTCGCCTTGTTCTTAAAATCCCGGAATAGCTCTTCGGATGCATTAATAAAACAACTTTTAATGTATTCACCGTCTGTATGGTTTGCTTTTTGACTAACAATAAAGCTTGCAAATATTAACATTGCAGGAAGATTGCACGTAATAATTAAATACAGAACTTGATTAGTCATGAACTCTTATGAAGTTTAACTGCTTTCTTCCTTGCATCACCAGCGTGATATTAACATTTTACTGGCATTTAGTCGAAATCGAATCGTGGCAGAGCCGCACTCAAGTAGCAAAAGACCAGCGGTTTGCCGACTATTGCCTTTGGGGATTGATCCCGGACCGTCGTCAATAGCAGTTGTTGCTCTAGTACGTTAATTACAATTGCAATTACCACTACCATTAATTTATCGTTATGAGTACCGACATAAATTTAAAATATGCATGATTGTTTCAGTAATGTAGTACTCAAACCTGTTTTTGTGCGGTGTATGAAGCAAATTTATATTCAGTACAATCTTCTTACAGTCCTTTCAAAATTTCATTCAAATTCGAACATGATTGACGAGTATCAATAAAAATTACTTAAATGAAAAAAGAATTTAATACGTACTTAGATTGCTTTACCAGTATTGCTGAAAAGGCCAATTTTTTTTCCTAAAATTATTTTTTTTATGGAATTTCAGCTGATATTTCATTTAATTCGAGTCTTTTTTTTTTTTTTTTTAATCTTTGCGCAATGTAAAAGATTTCCGAATACTTGGGGCAGATGATATTTTTCAAAGAACGGGAATAAATCGAAAGCTTGTGTTTCTTTCGCTCTGTATTAATTTCGCATTTCTAAATTTTTCGCACTTTTTATTTATAACTTGTGGCAACTGCGGGATCAAGAGATAAAAAGGAATCACAAATTAATCTTGAGAACAACTTTCCCGTTTAAAAAAGCAATTTCTAGTTATTTCGTAAGGTTTTGAGTTTTCTACGTGAGACTTTTTTTTATGTGGTCCCTATCCATCGCACAAAAACAGGTTTGAGTGTATATTTAGTGTATTTTGTTGTTACTCCGTTTAAGTCGGCAAAATTTTTGGATCCCTCTTGAGTAACGACTTATATAAGATTTGTTGAATAATTTAAGACCGTGGTTTAAAATTACGTGTTGTCCTCGCATCTTACCCTTCAAGAGTTGATCCCGCGCCGACGCCAATAATCCGTTGTGTTGCTCCAGTGCAACGTTAATTAAAATGCTTACCTGTATAATTTAAATTTCGCTTCCTCGATTATAATCTCTACTATTATAAAAGGAAGTGTTCGTGTGTTTCGCGGCTGCAAAATCCTGACGATTCTATGGCACTTACACAATGAGATTTGGCACACAGTAGTCCGAATTTTTTGCAAATTTTGGGTCGCGGCGAATTTAAAAATTCAATCTAGAAGATTTTTAAATGAATTGAATTGTTTTATTCTCTACCTGGTTCTTAAACGCGCTTCTTCCGGGAGAAGAAACACCCGAATCTAGACTTTTTATACCCACGTGGCCTTGCCGTCAGCCTTTGGAATCATTCCAAGTTTTTTTCATCGCGGAGAACTATTAGAAAATTATTTTTTGTTTCCTCTTTGATTTTGCCCGGAGGAATGATTTTCCAGCCAGACGATAAATCTTTTAACTGGAGTCACTTGGTTCTTTTTTCTATCTCCTAGACCGTTAAAGATAGAGTAAAAATTTCAACGGATTTGAAATCTGCTGAAAATTTCACTTTATCTAATTTTTAAACTGAATATACCTTCAGCGGATTTGAAATCTGCGGAAAACTGTACACCAGATTAATACACTCAATATAGTTTACGACCCTTCCACACTTATGCCTTAAATAAGTTATTGAAATCGATTGATGCATTAATAGATTTAATGTTTCAGCCTTCTCCACTACCTTTTGAAGATGCTTCTGGCAGAGTCCCTAACAGAGCTATTATTTCCACAAATTGTAAGTTATTTTAACGTCCGTCTAATTAAAAAAAATTAAGAATACTAACTACTGAATGAACTTCTACTCAGCGTATCTTCTTAAATAATACATCGTTTTAAACAGAATTGTATAAACATTTACTTAAATTTATGAAAAAAACAATCGAAATTTCGAAAGCTCTTTGTGCACTGGTCCCCATAATCTTAAGTGTCCACGGTCATGCGACCAAAACTAGGTAGTAACGTCACATCTAAACTATTGCCTGCCGGGTGGAAACGAGCAATCTCCCTTGAAAGTTGGCTAAATATGGCCCTTTGCGTCATCAAACCCCAAAACAATCGATCAATCAACTAATCTTATCCCACCAATTAGTGTTTACAGGATTCGATTCGTCCAAGGAGTATTACTTTCTGTGTCACCAAAACTTTCCTTATGTGTCTGTCCATTTATTTGATATTGTTTGGCCCAGCTTAGCGGGGCACGTGCGCCATAAAAATGCAACCACCCCAGTAGAATCCTTCTTCCGTAGCTCCTTCAAATGTGCTTGGATGAGCACGCAGTGGCCATTTTTCAGTGTTTTGAAGGAGTCATTGATTGCAAGCTCAATTAAAACAAGAACGGGTTAATTAATGTAAAATTAGGGTTTATTGACAGGCTGGTTATAAATTTACAGAAAAGTTTTAAAATGACTGGTTAATTAAACTTAAATTTATTAATTTACAGAACTATTGCCCGAGCAAAACGTACACGCAAGGCCTCCCCTATCTGGTCACACTCCATCCTACTAGTCAACATGTCTCCTGAACTGGCTCCGAATGAGACCAGAGCCAACAAATGTTCGTGGACAATTCTATTTTGGACCGCAGGGTAGGTCGGGTGGATATTAATCTCGTGAAAAGTGAATCGATTCTTCAATTCGATTAACTTTCCTAACTTGTGTCTACAGTATTACAGTACTGCAACTATGATTACTTATTCACATTATAGTTCGAATTCTAAACACTATTTCAGAATGCTAAATAAAACCACATCCAGTCATCTCAGTTTACCGTTCCCCTCTTGCTGGAAATCGAATTACATTTCTAACAAGAAATCTGCTTTAAAATCATTGAATACATGAAAAAAGAATAGACTACCACAGACCAAGTAAATATATGATCATAGTTGTAGTACAGTAGTTACGAAAGTTAATCGAATTGAAGTATCGATTCACTTTTCACGAGTATAAAACCTACCGAGCTACCTGCGGTCCAAAATAGAATCGTCCACGAACATGGGTTGGCTCTGATGCCATACGGAGCCATTTCAGGAAAGACGCTAGTTCTACTAAAGCAGAGTTTACAACGGAGTTACAAACTTCTTCCCCTCCAAACATCGAAGCTATTCCGAGAAACAGTACTAATTGTATCGTCAAGATCTCGTGTCGGGGTGGCGAGTTTGCAACTCCAATTTTGTTTTCCACCGGGAGTTGGTAAAGATCGAAGGCTTTCAACTTTAGGGAGACATTTTTCCGACACGAAATTTTGAATGAAAATGCATTTCGGTATTCCTTGACAATCATCTCCAATCTACCATCTATCTTTGGCACCCCGTGGTCGCCGTATTTGGTTCGCTCATTGTGACATTGTGCTTTTAGTGCTTGCTTTGACCACATCTCCCGCTAAACTGTCAGTGAGTGACTTATGCGATTAAAATCGCGTGATGAATGGTGATTAATTTTCTCTACATAGGGGTGAGAAAAGTGCTAACCCCTTGGTGTTGCCAATAAAGCGTTTACACCGGAGAGGGTCGAAAAAAGAATCAGCACAAGGGAACGTAAAACGTTCTCGCCACGAAAAGGGGAAGAAAAATATTTGCAACTCCAGTGTTAAACGCGGCTTACAAAACACCCCGTAGATTCTTCGCGACAACCATCCAAGGTGGTCGTATACAAGTTGCCAGCTTTCAATGTTTTAAGGATGCTTTGAGGACCGGACTGTACAACCCCCTAGAAGCGATGAGCTTTTACTACAATTATAAATTAGTATCTTCAATCGAAAAAATAGCCCGATGTGTTGCTCCAATTCCGACGTTATAAAAACCTACCTTAAATCAAAAACACAAAGCTTAATTTCTTGATAAGAGAACTGGACCGATTGAACAAGGACTGTCTTGACAATAAATTTCTGGCAGCGACTGTCCAAATTTAAAATAGGCAGTCGTGGTCCTTTGGGTAGACTCGCAGCACTAGCAACCTGTAAGTTGTAAACGGCGGGGGCTTATTTCCTCACTAAGTGTATTTCTCCTTTTCGTGCCAACTGGTAAAAAAAGAACGATGTGTTATCCTCAAGGACTGATCCATGAGTGACCAAAAGCCCTTCGGTGCGACGTTAATTCAGCTTGGCTAAAACCTGGCACCTGTGCCATAAAAATCCAATCTATCAAGCTACGTTACTTTACCTACCTACCTTAAAATACTTTTAGCATGCCGTGTAACTTGCAACTTCGTCAATCGAAAAGTACAATCGCGGAAAAAAAACGAACCACTCCTCTTTGCGAGCAATTTCAAAAGTAGACCAAATCCAAAGATCCATTAACTCGCATTCATGAAATTTGCACAAGGGGCTGTCTTTATATTGAAATGAGCACCAAGCTTATAATTTCGAACAGAAACCTCGTATTTCGACACACCATTTAAAATCTAAATAAAAATTTAACTTCAGATATCAAATTACATGTCATTAGTTCATGAGGACAGAAAGATTGGAGCGCCTAGTGTTAAATCAGTTTCTTAGACTTTTATAGATATCCTCCTAAATAATATTTCTATAGCGCTGATATTTCGTACCATGTTACTGTTGAACAACCCAAGCAAAATCCACCCAGTATTTTAATTTAAAAATTGTTTTAGTATGCAATAATGCACAATCCACCTAGCATTTACTTTAGTACCGGTAAAGGTTAACCGTTAGACTACGGCTATAGATATAAAAAGCGCGCTTTTTATAACTTTCAAGGTACAACTGCTGTAACGGCCGTAGTCTACAGGTTAACCTTTAGACTACGGCTATAGATATAAAAAGCGCGATTCTTATAACTTTCAAGGTACAACTGCTGTAACGGCCGTAGTCTACAGGTTAAACTTTAGACTACGGCTATAGATATAAAAAGCGCGATTCTTATAACTTTCAAGGTACAACTGCTGTAACGGCCGTAGTCTACAGGTTAACCTTTAGACTACGGCTATAGATATAAAAAGCGCGATTCTTATAACTTTCAAGGTACAACTGCTGTAACGGCCGTAGTCTACAGGTTAAACTTTAGACTACGGCTATAGATATAAAAAGCGCGATTCTTATAACTTTCAAGGTACAACTGCTGTAACGGCCGTAGTCTACAGGTTAACCTTTAGACTACGGCTATAGATATAAAAAGCGCGATTCTTATAACTTTCAAGGTACAACTGCTGTAACGGCCGTAGTCTACAGGTTAAACTTTAGACTACGGCTATAGATATAAAAAGCGCGATTCTTATAACTTTCAAGGTACAACTGCTGTAACGGCCGTAGTCTACAGGTTAACCTTTAGACTACGGCTATAGATATAAAAAGCGCGATTCTTATAACTTTCAAGGTACAACTGCTGTAACGGCCGTAGTCTACAGGTTAAACTTTAGACTACGGCTATAGATATAAAAAGCGCGATTCTTATAACTTTCAAGGTACAACTGCTGTAACGGCCGTAGTCTACAGGTTAACCTTTAGACTACGGCTATAGATATAAAAAGCGCGATTCTTATAACTTTCAAGGTACAACTGCTGTAACGGCCGTAGTCTACAGGTTAAACTTTAGACTACGGCTATAGATATAAAAAGCGAGATTCTTATAACTTTCAAGGTACAACTGCTGTAACGGCCGTAGTCTACAGGTTAACCTTTAGACTACGGCTATAGATATAAAAAGCGCGATTCTTATAACTTTCAAGGTGTACAACTGCTGTAACGGCAGTAGTCTAAATTCTTTCTAGTTGCGATCATGGTACAACTGCAGTACGGGCCCTAGTCTAAAGGTTAATTAAAAATGCGAATAACGAAAGTGCTTTTCATCCAGCAGCGGAACCGCCGGCGACTACCCCCGTGGCTGACCCACCCCAACCACCAGCCAGTGCGGAAGAGCCGGTCATTCCCGCCCCCCTGAACACATCGTTCGCCGCCAGTGAGGGGTTCGTGCCGATCGAAGACAGCACTGAGGTGCAGGTGGAAGAGGATGACTTTAGGCTCCCCACCACCGATCCAGAAGTTGCTGAGCAACAGGTGCCTGGAGATGACCTCGGCAGACGTGCGTTTCGCGACAGAGCTTTCGATTTTTTTCAGCGATGTGTCGCCTGCACTAAGCCTAAGTTTACAAGTAAGTGGTCCATTGCAATGTTTAAAGCGACACAGGAAACAAGGTGATGCACGCGGACCAATCAGAGGCCGGCGCGCGCGGTGAAAACTTTAACTAGTCTGCGCGTGTCGCTTTCCGCTTTCTATTCGGCCACACTAGCGTCTTTGCTGAACTGGATCCGAGTAGGACCTAGAGTGCCTATATAATAGTGGCGACAAGGGACCAAATTTGGACCAATGCGCATGCGCGGCAGCCATTTTTCTACCAGAATCATCTCAAAGAAGGTTGCTGAGCGAATTAATATATCATTTCAGAGAGAACAAAAAGCATATGATTGTTATAATATGGATACATTCGGTATAAATGAATCATATAAACGCTCAAATACATGCGTAATGGATGAGATGGATTGCACAACGCGCCAACTTAGATTGCGGGAAACGCCATGTTCAAAAAAAGCTATTTACTTAAAAAGTCTTCAAATTTATACTCACAAAACACTAAAATAATAATAAATAAACATTCTAGAACACGAAATGGAACATGAAAAAGCTATATTTTCTTTTTAATTTAATATACACACGTTTTTCTCGAACACACAAAAAGTTCAAATGTTGTCTACGGGAGCTAAGAAAAGACCGCCACGGGCTGTAGAAAAGGTCTAAGCCAATCAGAAATTGTTTCCCGTATGTCGCCACTCTTATTATATAGGCACTCTAGTAGGACCCAGTGATGTGGACGATTCTATATCGGAGAGTAGGTAGATCGATAGATATTAAACTCGTAAAAAGTGAATCGATTCTTCAGTCCGATTCTTTTGAAATTTGTTTTTACAGTCAGTCAACTATAATTTATTTACTTGTCTGGTAGTCTTTTTTCATGTCTTCAATGATTTTGAAGCGATTTATTGAATGAATGAATTCAAAATGTTATTCGATTTCCATCACGAGGGGAACGATGGTAAACTGAGATGACTGGGTTTGTTTTTGTTTAGCATTTTGTTCGTAGCAATCATTAAAACGGCCTTTTTAGCTTAAAAGAAACACTCACTCAAAAAAAAAGAAAGAAAAAAGACATACGAAAAAGGATATAGGAATTTTTGAAGCACCACCACTCACGAAGCCCATCGTACTCGCATTCATGTCGCCTAACAAAATACGAAAATAATCGAATTGAAGAATCGATTCACTTTTTTTTACGAGTTTAATATCTACCGACCTACCTACGGTCATAAATAGAATCGTCCACACTATGGTTCCGACTCGGAGTCAGTTCAGCAAAGACATGTATTTGACCACGGGGGTCGCGGTAGCGAAGTTGGAAGACCAACGGATTAGCAATCGGACGTTTGCGAGGTCGAAATCAATGATCGTCGTATATGGCGAGGGATGGTACAAGTTAAATCCACTGTGGCCTCGGTTGTTCCAACGTTGGCGTGATTTGGAAGTTTGGAGAGTGGGGTTCCATCTCGGGTGTGACCTCATCACATCATCTGACTGGTTCAACATCTCGAGGCGTTGTCTTTGGAACGTTCTTTTCGGGATTGTTCTCTGAACGTCGCCAATAGCCCGCTGTGTTACGCTAGTGCGATGCTAATTATTATACCTAAAGACCGTGGTTCAAAATGACGAGGCGTTGTCTTTGGATCTTTCCTCTCGAGATTGTTCTCGGACCCGTCGCCAACTAGTTGTTTTCTCGTCATTTTGGAACCATGTTCAGATTATGGATGCGACATCGATGTATTGGAGTCGATGTTTTTGCAGCATCGATGTATTGGAGTCGATGTTTTTGCAGCATCGATGTATTGGAGTCGGTGTTTTTGCAGCATCGATGTATTGGAGTCGGTGTTTTTGCAGCATCGATGTATTGGAGTCGGTGTTTTTGCAGCATCGATGTATTGGAGTCGGTGTTTTTGCAGCATCGATGTATTGGAGTCGGTGTTTTTGCAGCATCGATGTATTGGAGTCGGTGTTTTTGCAGCATCGATGTATTGGAGTCGGTGTTTTTGCAGCATCGATGTATTGGAGTCGGTGTTTTTGCAGCATCGATGTATTGGAGTCGGTGTTTTTGCAGCATCGATGTATTGGAGTCGATGTTTTTGCAGCATCGATGTATTGGAGTCGATGTTTTTGCAGCATCGATGTATTGGAGTCGATGTTTTTGCAGCATCGATGTATTGGAGTCGATGTTTTTGCAGCATCGATGTATTGGAGTCGATGTTTTTGCAGCATCGATGTATTGGAGTCGATGTTTTTGCAGCATCGATGTATTGGAGTCGATGTTTTTGCAGCATCGATGTATTGGAGTCGATGTTTTTGCAGCATCGATGTATTGGAGTCGATGTTTTTGCAGCATCGATGTATTGGAGTCGATGTTTTTGCAGCATCGATGTATTGGAGTCGATGTTTTTGCAGCATCGATGTATTGGAGTCGATGTTTTTGCAGCATCGATGTATTGGAGTCGATGTTTTTGCAACATCGATGTATTGGAGTCGATGTTTTATTTTTAAATGAAATAAGTACCGTTATAAAAATTTTAAAAATAACCAAGTAGCATAATTTTTATAATCAGCAAATTGAACATACTTTTAGACCAAAGTGGCCAAGGGTCTGAAAAGTAGGAATGCGACATCGATGTCGATGTTTTCAAACCGTTAATGTTTTATAAAAAACATCGATGTATTGGAGCCGATGTCGCAACACCAGTTGCTAAACTAGTTTTAAGAAATGGGGAAAAAAGTTTAAATACACTTAATAGTAAAAACATCGGTGGTTTTGAGGCGATATATTATCAACATCGATATTTTAATTTTGAACACCGAATTTTAAAAACATCGATGTTTTTCTGTCGTTGTCGCATCAATAGTTCAGATAACTTGTTCAACACGTGAGCTGGTATCCTGCTCTCCAAACTTCCACACCACGAATAATTAAGGAATTTGAGGCCACGACAGTTAACTTGCACCAGCCCTCGCGTACACGAGTTGGGTTGGATCACGTTTCGAACTCGCAACTCTCTGGTTGCTAATCTACAACTCCTTCACGTCAAGTCAATTGTTAGTTTTTCAACTAGACAGTAAATTAAATATACTCTAGTTGAAAAAACTAACAATTGACTTGACAGACGCAGATATTTTTTCAGCGCATGTTGACAGAGTAACCGGAAATCAAATTTTTTGGACTTGCATGGCTTCACACTTTGGCACAGCTACACTTTACGTTTATGAGTGATGGCGACGGCTTGCCGATTTTTTTTAGCGCACGTCTAGTAGCGAGTTACAATAAATTACGGCAAACCAACTGTCGTTACTGTTGTTGTGGTTTTCATGGCAACCTCGACAAACGGATACTTTCAATTTTCAATTTTAATATTCTAGGAAGTTCTTCTAAAATCCGTTTAAGTCGTTTGATTTCATTGGTTCGTTTGAAATTTTTTCTTTCCTCCCATTGGTTATTTTGTTTTTAATATATCCTTTGATTGCATTGGTCCTTTTAAATCGTTTTCTGTGATACCATTGGTCCATTTATTTGTATTTCGACAGTTGTGGAATTTCTATTTTATTAAAAGTTTTCACGAAAAGATAAGATTTTTTTTTACCAATTTCGTTTTCATTTTTTTTTTTTACGCAAGAGTTCTGACGCTATCATGTTGTATTATTTCTTGCACTTTTTCTTTTAAAAATATTTTTCAACATGACCACTGTATCTAGTGTAATTGATGTTTCGGGGTTTTCTTACCCAACAAACGTGCCGACCAACCGGTATAGTGGTTAAGGTGTTAGCCTCTAGATCGGAAGGTTCCTGGTTCGAATCCGGGTACGGGCATGGATGTTTGTAAACGTATGGTGTAGAGGCGGCTGGTGCACCTTAAATCTGTCGTGGCCGAAAGTCCTCACGTTGGGTTGTCGTGGAAGTTTGGAGAGTGGGGTGCCAGCTCGGGTGTTGCTTCGTCATCTGACCGTGGTTCAAAATTACGAGGTTTTGTCCTCGGATCTTTCCCTTAAGGGACTGATCCCGGACCGTCGTCAATAGCCCGTTGTGTTGCTCTAGTACGACGTTAACTAAAATTACCTTACCCAACAAACGCAGTTTAGTTTTTCTGCTGGTTCACAATTGTGTTTTGAAATGTGTTTAAACTTATTACTTTGTGTGAAAGTTTTTTAAAAATATACTTTTCAAAACGTTTTCAAGCTTTCACTTTCCGTTGTAAAAAAAAATAAAATATTTTTGGAATAAAAATATTTTTGTAAGAATTCTTTCCTTGGCAATATTGGAAGTGCTCCAAAAAAAATAGCGAAGGCCGTTACCACAGCTCATAAACGTAGACTAGCTCTTCCCACACTTTTGCCGAATATATATCGTATTCGAAAGCAAGTCAATCGTCTTGACCTTCTGAATACGAACAAGAAACACATTTATCGACGGAGAAACACTGACACCTATATTTGGTTTGACAGATGTTTCTTTCCAAAGTTTAAAGTGGCAATGTAGCCCATTGGGAAGAGCTGTGGATTAGGTGTTGGTATTTTTAATTAACGTTGTGCTAGTGACACAACGGGCTATTGACGATGGTCCGGGATCAATCCTTAAGGGAAAGTGACGACATCACAACGTAATTTTGAACCACGGTCAGATGACGAGGCAACACCTGAGCTGGCACCCCACTCTCCAAACTTCCACAACAAGCCAGCGTAAGGGAGTAGTGAATTATAAACCAGAGAGTTGTGAGTTCGAAAAGTGATGCAACCAAACTCGTGTACGCGAGGGCTGGTGCAAGTTAAATCGGTCGTGACCTCAAATTTCTTAAGTATTCCTGGTGTGGAAGTTTGGAGAGTGAAGTGAGAGCTAAGGTGTGTTGCCTTGTCATCTGACTGTGGTTCAAAATTACGTGGTGTTGTCGTCACTTTACCTTTAGGATTGATCCCGGATCATCGTCAATAGCCCGTTGTGTCACTAGCACAACGTTAATTAAAAATACCAACACCTAATCCACAGCTCTTCCCAATGGGCTACATTGCCACTTTAAACTTTGGAAAGACATCTGTCAAACTAAATATAGGTGGCAGTGTTTCTCCGTCGATAAACGTGTTTCTTGTTCGTATTCAGAAGGTCGAGACGATTGACTTGCTTTTCGAATACGATATATATTCGGCAAGAGTGTGAAACCATGCAAGTCCAAAAAATTTGATTCCCGGTTGCTCTGTCAACATGCGCAGAAAAAATATAAGCGTCTGTCAATTCAATTGTTAGTTTTTTCAACTAGATAGTAAATTAAATATTTTATCATCTAGTTAAAAAAACTAATAATTGACTTGACAGACGCAGATGATTCGAAGAGAAATCATCTGCGTCTGTCAAGTCAGGCCCCCTAGTTTAATAAAATTTAACGAACAAAACTCCTAAATAATATATCTGCAATATGTAAAACACTGGAACACATGCAGAAACGAAACTGATCCTTGGAAAAAATGCAAAATTCTGAAAAGAGGAAAATATGTGTAATTGTGTGAAATGTCTACTTTCTGAATATATTCTAGGATAGAACAATTCGTCAAAAGACTTCAACAAAAGATAATGATTTATTAACAAAAACAACACATTTACAAAACTTGGAAATTCTCAAATATGACCGAAACATTTTGCGTCAGCTTGAATTCACAAACGTAGAATTCTAAATCAAATGGAAAATTGAACGTCCATTCTGAAATTGACATTTACCGAGCAACAAAATTGCGCTTTTGTTGAGTTTTACGTAGGGATTTCTCGTGTTCGTGATAAAAAATGTAAGTTCTGTAAAATTAATAATTTTACATCAAATATTCATAAATTTGCATCATGGGTAGAAATAAAAAATCAGCTCGAACATAAATATTATAATTTAATTTGTTTTGGAAAAAAAAATTGTATTTCGAGAAATTCCTTCAAAACAATTTTATTGGAGAATCGGATTTTTGACCAATACTGGGTAAAACAAACTGAGCAATCGTTTAATGTTCAATGTTACTCCTAAGGCAATTTGAATCGTTTTTAGATTCCACTGCACACCTATGTAAAAGAGAACGGGGTTAATATGCAAACCTACGTTACCCGCAGTTTTCCAAAATGTAAGGACCGAACTTCGTGTGGATTGGTCAAACGGTGTAGATTTGTATGGGACGGACGCTAAATGTGCTTTATATACTCTATATTATAACAAACAAAATCGACACACGACGGAGTTGTCCGATTGCGATAAAAATAGGTGGGTGTGAACATATATAGAAAATCAAATAAACGATTAGAATTCCAGAACAATTGGATGATTTATTTCAGAGTTTGACCGTTGCAAAGGGAGGAAGTCAATAAGGCGTTGGTTCATCTTTGGGTTGGTTGCCAGCTGTGCTACATGGGAGAAAGATCATGAGACCTAGCTGGCCAAGGAAGTGTTGGGAAAGCCTGAAGACAATTCACAGCAACGTGTGCGACTGGGCATTATCTTGTTGAAAAGTAGTACTGAGTGGCGGAAAAGGAACGGTAACACAACCGGTGGTAGAATATCGCCTACGTACGTAAATGACTACTAAAGGGATCCGGCTATCAAAGCAGATGGCACCCCAAACCATAACGCCCTGTTGTGGGCATGCGTGGCGTGTGATAGTAAAGCTTCGGTTTCCTAAGAAAGTGCAGCCGTTATCTAACAGCAGTGATACGTCATGATGCCGCGGGCATAACTAGGCGGCCGTCTAAACAGAATCCAGAGGTGTCAACTTAGACGGACAGAATACGGTCGAGAATGGGCAACACAGACGGCTGTCGTTGTTTATTTAATTCGAGAAACAAAACAAAGTGGCTTTTTTATTCTCTGAACTTACCTTCCCAAAGTCTCTTACTCTCCAAAGTTCCCAACTTCATGATCGTTGAAGATAGAGAAGATTTCAAATCAGCGTAAAATTCTATGCCAGATCGAGACCAAAAACAGTTTTATTATTCAATTATTTACCATTTGATTTTTTTTTTATTAAATAATTAATTATTTATTCAAAGAAAATCACATTTTAGGTAACGGTCTGGTGTAAAATTTTCCGCAGATTTCAAATGCGTTGAAATTTTTATTCTGTGTTTAACGATCCCGATTTTACAAACACGAACTAATTAATGGCAGTCAAAAAAGTTTGTTTACATCTCTCCGCTCGAATCGTTTGGCGCAGGAAATGAAATATCGCCGCTACAAGAGAAGAAACGTTCCCCAACTGTTTGCGACCGCTATGGCGACAGTCATGGAAATAGCGGCTCCGATTATTTTCGTTACGCTCACAAACAACGCTCTCTAGGAAACCAACACCATCTGTTTGAATAAACAACGTTTTTGTGACGTCACCCACAGCTACATCACGGCTAGGCTTTGTTAGGAAACCGAAGCTTAAGGGCAGGATCCCCACACTGCCCTGAACGTCTCCAGACATGTCAGCAGTTGTTGTCAGGACACAGCTTGAAACGAGACTAGTCACTAAAGTCAGCGCCGTTACAAATTGATCAAGCCCGGCGCAACTCCTTGGGAGCGTCGATTTTTTTTGTTATAGAGTGTTTATAAGCACAGGTCATGAATCTGACAAAGGGAAGACTGCACTATACAATTTGGACAAATATTTGTACTTAAGTTTATTCTTGCCTGATTTTCTTTACTCTTTTCAGAAGTCTGCTACGCCTTGCTTCTCATCGTATCAATAATTACTGGAATCATGGGTAAGTTTCACATTTAAAGTGCAATATTATGATATGGATTGCCATAGTTACGCTAGTTTGGTGAGAAAAAAAATTGAAATATTCATACGGATCAGTAACCGGAAGTTTGTGAACTCAAAACTAGGTCCAGACATAGATCGTCGTACACGGGACCTGGTGCACGTTGAATCTATCGTGGCCTCAAATGTCCTCACGTTGACATGGTGTGGAAGTTTGGAGAGTGGGGTCAGGTGTTGACCTCGTCATCTGACCCTGGTTCAAAATGACTTGGCCTTGCATTTGGATTGGGACCCTTAGAGATTGATCCTGGACCGTCGCCAACGGACCGTTGTGTTGCCTAGCAACAGTAATCATGAATGGGCAACCTATAGATTAAAATACTTAAGGCTGTAGTAACCAAGTACAGTGTAATAAGAAAGTATTTTAACTATAAACTGGAAATGGAGATCTGGATTACATAATGAATGGTTATAAGTGTAATTTCAGATGGCAATTGGTAAGCCTATTAAACAGGGTTTAATGTTATACAACTTTGCTAAATTGTTCAAAATTTTTTACTTAATTAATACGACTTAAATTTCAAATTTTTAAAAAGCATACAAGAAAAAAAAATGGTTTATATCAGCCTAATATACTCTAAAAGGTTTTCTAAGTTGGAATACTGAAAACATTAAGATTTTGGTGACTTCATTTTTGACTGAAGATTTTTACACAGGGTTCAATGAGCTGTATGCAAAATGTTCACTTTTGGTTAGCCAGACGGCAATATGCAGCCTCTAATTTATTGTTGGCCAAATCTTTGTCATAGTCCATCTGAACCATAAAACATTAATTAGCTCTAAATCTAGTTGGAGATCAAACTCCAAATCTATAATATTCGAAGGCCTAAAACGTATTTTTTTTTTAAATTTGGGTCTTTTTTTTAAGACCTAAATTTTTAACCAAGGCTAACTTTAAAATATTTTTTCCCCGAAGCTCATAATTGTAGTATCAATTAGAAGCTTGTTTCAAGGGCTTTAAAATACGCCAAAGCTCAGCTTCATAGCAGAACTCGAAATTTCGCGAAGTTTTATCGTAAAGTGGTCCAAATTTTGCCAGAGTTATCAACTACCTGTAATTTGAAATATCGTTCAGATGTGCATATCTTTGATTTTTTTTTGTACAATTTCATTTCTTATGGGGCTTGTACACTAAATTTCATTTAAATCTGAAAAGGTCACCATGAAAATTATACTTGGGTGCATTTATTTGCCAAGATACAGTAGTGTGTACAAAGATGTCGCCAATCTCCATTACAAAATGCAATGGGGCCACATCTTGACGTATGTAGAAATCAGGGATTTGAAGTACTCACAAGGTATCGTTTCTCTTCTCATGGGGTTAGGTGTTTTTAGCAAACATGGGGGTCGCGCTTCTGGGATATGCCCAAACGAGTTTTTTCTGCTTCCATCCCTTATTCTACACCCAATCCCTCTTTTTCCTTTGCACAACATTTTTATTTACATGAAGTTGTCTTATGCTTGGCGCAGCTCGGCCAAAATGGCCCGTGTCCCATAAAACCCCCAAACAAACAACCACTAGCGAACTAAGTATGTCCATTATTTGATGGTGTTTGGCGCAGCTTGGCCAAATATGTGGCCCTAACAAACCCCATAACGACCAAACATCAGCGAACTGTAAGTGTCCATTACTTTATTTTGTTTATCTTGAGCTTAGGGCCATATTTGACCAAGCTGTACTAAGCACAAGATAAACACAATCAAGTAATGGACACTTGCAGTTCGCTGATGGTTGGTTGTTATGGGGTTTGTTAGGGCCATATTTGGCCAAGCTGTGTACTAACAAACCCCATAACAACCATCAGCGAACTGCAAGTGTCCATTACTTGATTGTGTTTATCTTGTGCTTAGTACAGCTTGGTCAAATATGGCATTCGTGCCATAAAACCCGAAAACAACCACCAGTGAATTGTATCCCCATTACTTGAGCCGACCAACCGGTCTGGTGGTCAAGGTGTTAGCATCTAGATCGGAAGGTTCCTGGCGGCTGTTGCACCTTACATCTGTCGTGGTCGAGTGTCCTCACGTTGGGTTGATGTCGAAGTTTGGAGAGTCGGGTATTGCCTCGTCATCTACCCGTGGTTCAAAATTACGTGATGTTGTCCTACGGACTTTCCTTTAGGAGATTGATTCCGGACCGTCGTCAGTAGCCCGCTGTGTTGCTCTTGCACGACGTTAATTAAAAACTACAGTTACCACTTTACTTGATGTTGGCTTGGCGCAGCTTGGTGAAATATGATCTGCATTCCAAAGCCTCTAAACAGCCAAGGACTACCGAACTGTGTCCTTTACTCGATGTCTTGTGTCGTGCTATGCCAAATATGGCTCTTACACCAAACTCTAAAATAGCCAACCATCCCGAAATACTTAGTTGCATTGTCTTTCCACACGCACTGCTAAAAAATAACACCCATTACTTTCAACAGGTGGATGGCATATGGAGAAGTGCCCGCTGAGTAAAGCGACCCCACTTTTCCTGTTCATGATGAGTGTCCTTGGATGCGTGGTAGTTCTGTGTCAAATGATACCAGTGAAATACGATTCTGAGCGAGAGAGGAATAAGCGCGGTGCATTGTCGACAAATTCTATCTCTGGAAAAGATATGATTGCATTGTTGTTCCTTACAGGTAAGTCGGGTTTATGATATTGAAGTACCGTTCTCGGGATTCGCAGTTTGAGACCTGTAGAAGACGCTAACGTGAAGATCGCCTCTGACGCGGAAATAACCACGCATTGGTTCAACAGTTAAGGTGAAAACACTAATAATGTGAAGATTGACTCTAAAACCGCGTATACATCTGCGAGCCTCTAGTTTTCATGACTTGGACGGGGTGTTTTGGAGGCTCACGAGCGGTTCGTAAACCGTTCGTGTCGATCCGCTTCCTGTCGGTTTTTCGACGAACACATAAGCATTTTTAGTTCAGATTTAGACGGCGTCGTGTTTTTCTTTTTGCTAGCGAACCTCGAGGTTCCATCGTCATAATCGGATGCTGACGAGGCTTGACCTTGGTGGTTCGCTGCTGGTTTCTTCCTTTCCCATGGATAGCTAGAAGTTCGGAGTGAAAATAACTTAATACGTATTAAAGAACTTTATTACAATAGCTAAGATACCTAAATATACACGCGTTCTTGCCAGCCAGTTAGTTCCTGTCCACTCATTTCTGCTTCCTCCTCCTCGCGCATGCCCACAGCTCCTCCTCCTCGCGCATGCCCACAGCTCCTCCTCCTCGCGCATGCCCACAGCGCGGCAGCCATTTTTCAACCAGAATCGTCTCAAAGAAGGTTGTTGGGCGAATTAATAAATCATTTCAAGGAGAACAAAAAGCATATGATTGTTATAATATGGATACATTCGGCATAAATGAATCGTATAAACGCTCAATTACATGCGTAATGGATGAGATGGATTGCACAACGCGCCAACTTAGATTGCGGGAATCACCATGTTGTTCAAAAAAAGCTATTTACTTAAAAAGTCTTCAAATTTATACTGACAAAACACTAAAATAATAATAAATAAACATTCTAGAACACGAAATGGAACATGAATAAGCTACGTTTTCTTTTTTATTAATATACACACGTTTTTCTCGAACACACAAAAAGTTCAAATGTTAAGTCTATGGGAGCTAGGAAAAGACCACCTCGGGCGGTAGAAAAGGTCTCTAAGCCAATCAAAGTGTTTCCCGTATGTCGCCACTCTTGTTATATAGGCACTCTAGCGCAGGTTCGATTCTCCCCCGAGGGTACACACCTAAAGGACGTGTACCCTCAGGGACTCGGGCACATTTTTTAGTGCGTATTGGTTTTACGAACCTGAAGTACAAGAGTAATCTTTTTTCAGGGCTGTAGTGTCTACTAAACACAGGGGTCGAGTTCGGAAGAGTAGCATATTAGCAAAAGCAGGGTTACGAGTTCGAATCCAACCTAAGACCTTTCCCCCATCAACAGTTACTGATCAGTGAACCAGCACCATTATGTTCAATTTGCCATTGTATTTTTACTGGTTGATACACTTTGGAAGAATGTAGGGATTTCTATAACCACAGACTAGTCCAATTTGGAGTTTCAAACCCAAACCTGAAAAAAATTTTAGGGAGTCCTTACAATAAAATGTGTTTATTTATCTGACATTGGTTTCGCGCATTTTATTCCGATTTTATACACTGGGTTAGTCTTGTTAAATTGTAAATAGGTAAATTTAATATCAATCCTTATTTAATCGACTTTTTTGTCTCGTGTCCGGCGCATCTTGGTCTTGTACCATAAAAACCCACCCACCCAACCAAAGACCCTCGTGTACAAAAGGGGCTGGCGCAAGTTAAATTTCGTGGCCTCAAATGGAGGTTTAAAGAGTGGGGTACCAGCCCGGGTGTCGACCTCATCCTCTGACCGTGCTTCAAAATTCGTTGTATTGTTCTTGGGATCTTTCCCTACGGGATTGATCCCAAGGACAATACCACGTGTTTTAGTTGCGACATTAATTTACTACCTACTCGGGATACATCCACGAGATCTTGATCTTCTCCCCGATCCGACATTTTCACTTGAAGCTGTCTTGTGTTTGGTGTTCTTGCGCCATTAAACGCAATCAACCAAGCATGGTGGTAAGCTACCCATAAGAAAAGGCTAGCATACACAAAATCGTGCTTGGCGGCCGTCGCAATCGATTAGTTATTTTGCCGAATCATAATCGGTTGTCTTTAAACACATTCGCTGCCAATCACGTAGAAATGGGGTGCTCCCAGAATCCGACTTACTTTTTTACAAATATTGAAAAGTGCCAGAATAGATTCGCGTAAGCTCAGTCAACGAATAAATTAAAGTTATAAATTCGAAACCACATACCTCTTTACAACTAGCGTCTAATCTTTACTCCACGCCATTTTACCATGCCATCACTTAAGATATGCCAATTGAAGCGGAGAATTAATGTTGAGACGCTGCTCTTCCCTCGCGAATGCGCGACAGGCTACTGGGACATCACTCCACACCATGCGCTTCCACAAGATCGGTATCGAACGTGTTGACCTTTTGACTAAGGCTATAGATATGTATAATATGCGCGATATTTCCCTGGCGTGATTCTTATAACATTCAAGGGGTACAGCTGATATACTGGCCGTTGTCTAAATTCTTTCTTGACGCGATCATGATACAACTGCTCTGCATTTGCATCCCAAATTTCGTCTCTGAGAAATTTGATGGATTCCTGCGACGTTAATTCAACTGAATACATAATCCCAATAGTTGCAATCCTTTGACAAAGTGTTGAATACTTTCCTTCTGGGTGGATTCCGGTCGCCAATAGCTTTTTGAGTTGCTCCAATGCGACGTTAATTCAACTGAATACATAAACCCAATACTTGCAGTCTTTTGATCTTTGCCGACTCCTAGTGGAAAACAAAATTGGAGTTGCAAACTCGCCACCCTGACACGAGATTTTGACGGTAAAATGAGTGCCGTTTCGCGGAATAGCTTCGATGTTTGGAAGGGGTGAAGTTTGCAACTCCGATGTAAACGCGGCTTTATGCTGCGTTCTCCGACGCGTTGCAACAGTCGCGCGAAAATAGTTTCAGTCGCCACATTGGAATCGTACCGTTAGATTTTCAGTTGTCTGTTATCTCAGTAATTCTTTTACATTTTCAGAAATGTTGTCCTTCGTGCAATTATCCCCCAGCTTCCATCCTGGTGATTCGAACTACTGCGACAGGATATTCTACAACTATACCTTCTGGCTGAACTGGTGTGGACTATTTTGCATGGTCGTCTATGCTCTCTTGATGTGTTGGGGAACAGCGCAATGAAGCCTTGTCTTTACCAGTTTATCTAAGAACTTGATTTTTAAGTTAGAAATAATAGTCGGAGGTTTAGAAGATGGCTGGAATTTAAACTTTGAGGGCGTCTTTTCAGATTGTTGAATAACATGCGTTAGTGTCGGACTAAGAGTCAAGAATTTTAGTGTTTTATTTATAAACTAGCCGGGTGGCGCTGGCTAGCGCTCCACGGTTTGTAAGAGTGCTTTTTTTAAATTTTACACACCTTAATTAAACATGTTTTGATTTGTATATTTAATTTAATTTTATGAAACATAATTATACAAATCACTACGCATTCAATCAAATATTTAAGGAAAGTTGATCGAAATATACATATACCGCTACGAAATTACCCATGTCTAGTGATATTTTGCAGGAAATAGACAAATAATTAAAATCAAACTCCTAAATATTTCTGCAGTAGGTAATACACCGGAACACATGAATGCAATGAAAAACAAAATTCCAATCCTTAAAAAAATGCAGAATTCTGAAAGAAAAAAAACATGCGTATCTATTCAAACGTGTTGAATTTCGACTTCCTGAATATATTTTGAAGAGACTTTTGAACGATATTGATAAAGACAATGATTTATTAACAAAAAGAACAAATATTTATAATACTTGGGAATCCTCAAATATGACCACAACATCTCGCATTCAACTCGAATACCCAAACACAGAATTCTAAATAAAATTTAAAAAGTAAATATTAATTATGACGTGGCCAGATACAGAGTAGCAAAATTACGCTTGTATGATCTATGAGTTTTTCTTTGGGACATTTCATGTTCCCTTAAAAGGTGCACTTTAAATCTGTTATGGCCTAGTTTGGTGCAGCTTGGCCAAATCTGCCCCTTGGGCCATAAAAAAATCAATCAAACTGACAAACTGTTGTCCTTTTTTTTTAGACCCTCCCTGGACCCACTCACCGTTAGGTTTAGAGTGTGTTTGTGGTCCAGGGGGAAAGGGTGGGGGCGACTTCCACAGCACAAAGGGGGCCCAAGAGGACCCACGCCAGTCGATCGATCTTTTCTTCTTCTTTCCTTTCTTTAAATATTATATTTGTGGTTGTTTTATTACCATGGGAGAATTATAATGGTTTATTATAATGGAGAATTATAAGAAAATAACATTCCGGCCTTATGTTAAAAATTACAATAATCATCCGGAGTCCCGGGAAACCAAGAATGCAAAACCGGTGGCACACCGTTAAAATTACATTTAATACATCGGTGGCACACCGTTAAAATTACATTTAATACATCGGTGGCACACCGGGAAATGTAACTTAAACGTAGAACGAGAAACACAAACAAACACAACAAAAGACGTTACAATACAAAAAGAAGAAATACAAACATCAAGAGTTGAATTAAAATAATGTTATTTTTAAAAGGTGATAATGATTTGATGTTTATAAATAGGATTTAAATGAAGGTGAAATAAATATTTTATGAGAATGTTATGTGGTGGTGAATTTAATGTTGTGGTGTAAAAAGTGAATATTATACAGATGGAAGCGCATATACGAACCCTTAACGGGATGGTGATATGATTTGATTAAAAATTTATTATAAAGTGGTTAAAAAGGGGTTCTTGAATATTTCCCATCGGGATGGATCTCGGTCGCCAATAGTCTGTTGTGTAGCTCCAATGTGACGTTAATCACCTACAATAAAGGCAATTAAGCAGTTTGCGTTAGCAGAGGAGTGGGCTTGGAGAGATTGTAAGGGGGATGATCATGTGTGTTGGAGCAAGCGTAAATGTTTGCTGCGGGACGCGGAATTGGATGAGTTGAGGCTTGCAAACAAATCTATGGCCGACACATGCTCAATACTTGCAGGAGCAAGTTCAAAAGCTGGCCGAACGAGTTGAATCCATTAGCACTGAAAATGTCCCTCATAGGTTTCAATTGGGAGGACGGAACAATCAGGCAGATGTAGAATGCTTTAATTGCGAAAAAAAGGGACATAGTGTGATTTTGCAGAGAGTCCTAGGAGACAAAACAATCGTAATGCGTGACCAAATCAAAGACAACCAAGAAGGGAAACTAATGCAGGAAATGCCTTTTACGCAAGAAATTACAGTGAGTCTAAACTAAAAGGGGGTCCTATCTGCATACCAGTTGTTTATTCAGATTGAACCCAATGTGCAGATGGAAAGAAATTATGCAATGGAGGGAAGGGCAACAGATTTGACAATCATAAAATGCACTATAGGGGGTAATGTGGTAAAAGCATTGTTGGATTCGGGAGCATCGCTCAATCTTAATTCACAGGAATGCAATTCCGAAAGGTATTGCATTCCTGTTGCGAAAATTGTAAAATGTTGGAATAAAATTGTAACGTTTCCTTGCGTACGATTAGATTCCGATTTCAGTATTAAGCACAAAACATATTTAACAGTAGATATTGATGGCTACGAATTTAAAGATTAATTTTTCACAACCAAGGAGAATATTTCACCGGATTTTCAAGTAATTTTAGGAAATTCTCTTTCTTGGTAAATTAAAATTGCAGTCTAAACTTTCAGTCTAAAACTGTTAGCAGGACAAATTTTTAATTAAATGTTCGATTGACCCATGTATACATAATAAAACGAAACAGGGATTCAAATAAATGTTCTTCGGTTCATAGCGTAACATCCGCCGAACAAAATGACCAGATGAGAATTTATAATTCCTTTTCCAAACCTTTCGCGTACCTGAATAAGAAAGAAACAATTCCTCCTTTCAGCCAGAAAATCGTGAAGGCTAATGTAAGGGGAAAGATTGTGTCTGAATCGGTAAAACTTGAGAATGTTGCCATTTGCCGTTCTATTCATTGGAATAACAGTAGAATCAATATCCCGATTATGGTTTTAAACACTTCTAACCAAAATTTGAAGTTAAACAAGGGATTGAAGTTGGTACACCTTGAGCCCCTACAAAAAGAGCCCTTGGAAGAGATAAATTATTTTCAGGAGGACTTGGACAATATAAATTGGGGAGCTTTGTGATGAAGCTGATTTATAGAGCGGGAAACAGACTTCAATTTCGATCACATTGAAGACTGCATAAGGCAAAAATTAATTCGTTTATTGAGACAATAAGGATGTTTTTGCCAGATCGGTATTGGATTTGGGAGGATGTAGCGCCCTGCCACACAAGATCAATTTATCAGACTAGGTGCCAGTAAAAAAAACCTACCGGATTCCATACAATTTGCGAGATGAAATTTATAGACTAATAAACGTGCTACTAGATACGGGGATTTTGAAGGAATCACCCCCCCCCCTTTTTGCGGCTTCCGTACTTCTGATAAAGAAAGCATCTGGAGAATTTGCATTTGTGACGAATTTCAGAGCTCTGAATGCCAAAATTATACCAGATTCATATCCAATACCAACATTAATGAAGCTATTGATTCTTTGGCTGGGGCTAAATATTTTTCAACAAACTATTAATCCTGAAGACATTCACAAGACTGCTGTCATCACTCACTGAGGCTTTTCCGAATTCACCAAGACACCTTTTGGTCTGTCAACCAGTGCTCCTCTTTAAAGATTAATGTCTATTGCGTTGTCCGATTTTAACCGGATTAATGTCTATTATGTAACCGTTAAATATTTCTTGCTTTATTGATATTATATTCTCAAAAGATGGTGAATATCACTGGAGTAAACTTTAGTTTTCGATCGTTTAAGAAAATTCAACTTAAAGCTAAAACCTTCAAAATGTATGTACATGAAACAAGCGAATGTGTTTTTAATTGAATAAGGATAGGTTAAGCCTGACCCAAAAAAATGTTGAAGCCCTAGAATACTTCAGAGTAGGAAGGAAGTACGCCGTTTTTAGGCTGCATTAATTATTACAGAAAATTCATTCATGATTTTACTCTATGCTCTTTAAATTTGACGAAACTTACAAAAGAAAAAGAAAAGTTTTGTTGGGACATTGAGGCTCAAAGGGAATTTGAGGACAAGCCTAACAAAATTCCCTTGTCTTTCTTTGCCAGACACGAGAAAAGATTTTTATTTATACACGGATGCTTCAAAAGAAGCGATGGGAAATGTTTGGACCCAATTAGATGAAAACAGTTTTCCTAGACCAGTGGCTCATGCCAGGAGGAAACTTAAAGACGCTGAAACGAGTTATTCAACCACCAAGCTTAAAGTTTTGGCCATAGTTTTTGCAACTGGTTACTTTAAACATTACTTATTGGAAGAAAATTTCAAATTTTCTCTGATTACGCTGCTTTGACTCACGTTCTGAAGCTGTGATCCAATGAACCGCATAGCAAGATGGATCATGTCTTTTTCACATTTGGACTTCGAACTTAAATTCATAGCAGGTAAATGCAACAAGGTGGCAGATTTTTTATCAAGAGGAGTGGCGTACCCACCACAATACAAAAATTATACCATAATACAAAAATTGATGGTGATCACTAGTTGGTGAAAGGGTAAATAAACAGCTTACTGAACGATATAGTACAACAAGAAAGTGATACTAAGAGTCAGCATTAGAAATTTACGTAATAAAAGGGAAGTTAAATCTCACTTTCTAAGATTTTTTGTGAAAGATGAAGTTTGAAATGCAAATACAGTGTAGCGAGAGATTGGGATAGAGTGAATATTGCAAAATTGGTAGTTCCTGCTATTATGGTGACTGAAATACTTAGTTAATTGCATGATTCGCCAATGGCATGTCAACAGGGATTACAAAAGACCTCAATCCGAATCAGGAGAAATTATTACTGGCCTGGGATATTCTCAGATGTACAGAATTGGATTCAGTCTTGCAAAAAGTGTTTAAAAAAAAAGCGAGCACATAAGCCATAAAAGCTGGCTTCTCTTCAAAGAATGACACTTCTAGAATTCCCCTATCAGAGAGTTGCAATATATATTTTGAGACCTTTTCCAGTTTCAATGGATGGCAATAAATATATAGTAACTATGACCGATTACTTCACACGATTTTGCGAAGCATATCCCGTGAAATCTATCCGAAGTGAGGATGCATCAAGGGTATTATTGCAGTTTGTAGCCTGGTTTGGTTGCCCAGAACATTTGATGTCCTCAATAGAGGGTCTAATTTTATCAAATGTTGGGTATTAAAAAACATACGACTATACTCTGTTTTACCTTAACTTGGCAGCATTGGGAAAGGCAGAACCGATGTTCATCCGCATGAAAAATAGTTCCAACTTGATTTGGAATTTAAATTAAAGAAACTGCATATAAACGTGTAAAAATTGTCCTACAATGAAGGAGTGATTTTTGAACATTTATAATCGGTTATTTATGGGTAAAAAGCATTTATTTTTTGACCGAAAGCGAATGAATGAGTCCGAAACGGAATTCTAGTTCGGTTGAAACCGGTTTCCAAGGTAACATTTATGACGAGCTAAACACGCTTTCCCGCCAAGTCTGCACCATTTCGCTCTGCGTCTTTGCTAGCGTGCGTACCTACGTTCATTTCTCTCTTGGGCTATTTTATTGGAGTGTGTTTGATACTCTGAACATGGCTGAAAAAGGAACGTCACCAACCAAGCTGTATACGCCTTCAAAGCAAGGAAAATCAATTGGTAGTGGAGCTCGGAGGAACATATTGAATGTTTATTCTCGACTTCGAGAAGAAAACCCTAGCGATTCCATTAACCAAATCGTCGAAAAGGTGTCCCAACTAACTGGTGTTTCCAAAAGAACTGTTTTTCGTTTGAAAAAAGAAAAGAAGACGTCGTCCTTTGAGTACTACAGGAAAAAAATGACCTTCTGCCGTTGGAAAAAGAACAAGAATGATGAAATATAACAACTTTACTTTATCGTGCATCCAACGAAAAATTCATGACTTTTTCGTCGAAATGAAATTCCTACATTGGACAAAGTTCTAAATGAAATTAACAACGATAAGGATATTTTTTCGACGAACATTAGTCGAAGTACACTGTACAGGATACTGAAAGATTTGGGATTTTCCTTTGAAAAGCGAAAAAGGCAGGCTATGCTTTTAGAAAGACACACGACATAATTTTATGGCGAAGAAATTATTTACGAAAAATTAGAGAACTGAAGAATGAAAATGCCTATATCTATTATTTGAATGAAACATGGATGAATGAAAGACACTTGCAAAGTCGAGTATGGCAAGTTAAAAACATCAAAAGCACCAATGACGCTTCCTCTTCAAGTTTGACAGCAGGCTTGCCTGCGCCAAAAAGAAAAGGAAGAAGACATATCATTACCCATATCGGAAGTGATGAAGGATTTGTACCTGATGTGGCTGACATTTTTGTAGGAAAAAAATCCGGGGCCTACCACGAAGAAATGGATGGTAACCATTTTCAGAAGTGGTTTGAAGATGTCATGCCTAAATTGAAACCAAACAGCTTTGTAGTGATGGACAATGCCCTCTATCATTCGGTGCAGAAAGAAAAAAATTCCGACGACATCTTAAAAGTTTTCATAAAAGAAAATGTTTATGAAATTATTATTCAACTTATTTAAAACTCTCCCGCTTTATAACCTTTAAAAGTTTTCATGAATAATAATTTCATAAAAATTTTCTTTTAACTTATTTAAAACTCTCCCGCTTATAACCTTTTTCATTTCAACGTTTGAGGCTTTACTTTTCTCGACTCTCTTAGTATTTTTCTGGACACTTTAGCACTTGGTAGCGAATGTCTTTTTGAGTCGACAATTCGCTCATTATCTAAGCTGTTATATCCAGCAATCAAATGAGCTCCAGGATTCAAACTTAACAGCTCTAACACTTTTCTGAAGCCTGCACAACCTTTATTAAATTGTATGACGGCAAGAAAAGAACCAAAACGAAATGTTTCGAGTTATACAAGGGTTGTTCAAATGAAAATATACGAAACGACACTGTAGGTATAAATGAAGACTTTATTCAAAGTATACACCATAGGCCTGAGCACAACGATCCCATTGATTAACGAGCCGAAGGTTTGTTGGTTTTTTATGGCAAGGGCCAGATTTGGCCATGCTGCACGAGCCGAAGGATTCCTTGTTTCCAGAATTCCTGTGGCCGTGACGAGACCCAGTCCTTAACAGCGTCCTTGAGTTCGTCGCCCGAGTTGAAGCGCTTCCCTTTCAGATGTTTTTTCAGGGAACCAAACACATGTAAATAGCAGGGCGACATGCCCGGGCAGTAGTGCGGATGGTCAAGCTGCTCCCACTTGAACGTGCTCAGTTCCGCGTGTGTGACCCTAAAGAAGTGTGGACGTGCGTTATCATGGAGCAGAACCACACACTCCGTGAGCAGCCCCGGTCTTTTGTTCTTGATGGACCTGAGTAGGCTTCGGAGTGTCTCACAGTACACATCGGAGTTAATGGTTCTTCTGTGCTCGAGGAATTCAACAAGTAGCGGATCTTGGACGCCGAAAAATACGGTGAGTAACACCTTCCCTGCTGACGCCACGGCTTTGAACTTTTAAGGGGGAGGTGACGACGCATGCTTCCACTGCATGCTATCCCGCTTTGTCTCTGGCTCGTAGTGATGGCACCAGCTCTCACCTGTGACGATCCGCTCCAGGTAAGCGGGGTCTTCATGATACCGAAACAGATGTTAAAGTGCTAGCCCCATATGCAGTTCCTTTTGCTGGTCGGGGATCTGTTTCGGGACCCACTGCGCGCACACCTAACGATAATTGAACCTGTCGTGAACAATTGTCCTTGGAAATTGAATATTTACTGGTGAATTTGCAATCATGGGCAATGGAAGAAATAGAAATGTTTCTCGTAAGCGAAAATTCAAAGGAAATAGATTTAATAAAGTGTCCAAGGACAATGATGTGTATGTGGAAACAGCTACTCCAACTGTTAGTGAATCGAAACCTCAGAGTGATTCGGCACCAACATATGTTCCAGAAAATGATAATTGCAACATTATTTTTAATTTCCAATTACTAAGAAGTATTATTTCTTTTCTGTGCTGTCCTGTCTGCTTTGCTTCACAAGTGGTGTAACTCTCGTGCAAGATTCTCTTTTTGGATTGGCTTCAAATATGACGTTGAAATGCCAAAACTGAATACATAAATGCTTTTTGCACTACAGAAAAGGTTAACAAAATGCATAGCATTAATGTTGCACTTGTTTTTGGCCTCGGACTTCTTGGGAAAGGACACTCTGCAGCAAGAAAACTGTCCGGCTCTTAACCTGAACACTCTATCCAAAACAGCATAAAAAGCCATTGAAAAAAAAATCAATTGTGCTGCTGAAGATATTGCACGCAAAACGATGGATGAGGCTGCCCTTAAAATTAGAAAGGCAAAGGAAGTCGAGGAAATTGTTCAGTTTGGTTTCTCCGTCGATGTAACGTGGTAACGAAGGGGACATTCATCTCTAAATGGATCCGTTACCGCTATATCAATTACTAACGGAAAACTACTTGATATTGAGGTGATGTCAAAGGTGTGCAGATTTTGCAGAACAAATAGAAAAGAATCCCCTCACATCTGTAACAAACATGCAGGGTCGTCTGGTGCCATATTTTTATGGTGAAAGGGACTCGAAAGGGTAGGATGCTGTGAAAGATGTTTACGGTGAGTGCAGTGTCATAAAATACGAGTGTATAGGGCACATACAGAAATGTGTTGGCTCAGGAAACTGAAACAAAAAGGTCTAGGAGGTCTAGGAAAATTGACTGACACTTTTATCGACAAGCTTAAAAACTATTACGGCATTGCAATTAGAAGCAATGTTGATAATTTGCAAGGAATTCAAAGTGCCGGGATAGCTGCCACTCTACCACTGTTGCTCAAATTCAAACCAGCCAATGCACGGCCAGTGCCCTGTTGGAGTCGACAGCTGGTGTAAATTTCAAAAAACTGCGTCAAATGGAGAAATATATATAGACAAATCCAAAGGACCCCCCAAAGAATATTTTAAATATTATTAAGCCTATCTACATGCAATTGTGTGATAGGAACTTACTGATAAAATGTTTATAAGGGAAAACACAGAATGCCAATGAGAGTTTCAATGGCGTTTTGTGGAATTCATCCCCAAAGAAGTCTTTGTGGAGCTACAAACTTTAAAATTAGAAGTCAACATGGCTGTCATACAGTTCAATAAGAGATTCCAAGAATTGCTAAATGTTTTTAAAGCTACTGGTGTAAATATAGGGTCAAATGTATTAAACGGATTTAGAGAGCTTGACGAAGAAAGAATCGTCGAATCAAAACGGCATTCCTTACCCCATGTCAAGATTGCAAGAAAAAGAAATAGATTCAGTAAGAAAAGAAAATTAGTTAAATATGAGCAAAATGGCACTATCCAAAATCAGCGGCGTGGCACATGTGGTGCACCACGGGCTATAGATGACAGAGGCGAACGAAGGCTAAGGATATGCGTTCGGGCGAATAGACGTGCAACTGTTGAGCAACTGACCGCCCAGATGAACCAAGGGGCTACCAAGAGTGTATCCTCAACAACGATTCAGCGAACGTTGCTGCGCATGGGCCTCCGCAGCATAATCCTGGTTAATGCACCTATGCTGACTGCTGTTCATCGGCGACGAAGGCTGGAATTTGCACGCCAGTACCGCAACTGGACGTCCACAGAGTGGCGACAGGTGGCTTTTTCCGATGAATCACGTTTTATGCTCTATCGGACAGATGGACGTTGGCGTATACGGTGTGAAACCCTGCAACAATTGCCGGAAGGATCCAGGCTGAAGGAGGGAGCATTATGGTTTGGGGAATGTTTTCCTGGCATTCACTGGGTGCACTCATCATTGTGGAAGGTACGATGGATCAGCACAAGTACGCGGACCATGTCCACCCCTACATGCGAATTATTTTCCCTCAGAATGATGGAATCTACCAGCAGGACAATGCAAGGTGTAATACAGCTCACAGTGTATGTGCGTGGTTCCAAGAGCACCAGGATGAGTTTACCGTACTCCCCTGGCCAGCAAACTCACCGGATTTAAACACAATCGAGAATCTGTTTGACCACCTCGATCGGGTTGTTCGCGCCATGGATCCTCAACCGCGTAATCTAGCGCAACTGGCCACGGCACTGGAGTCGGCATGGCTCAACATCCCAGTGAACACCTTCAGAAACCTAATTGACTCTCTTCCTGCACGTCTCGCAGCGGTCCGCTGTGCAAAGGTGGTTATTCTGGTTTTTGGAAGGTGGTCACATTAATGTGACTGGACTGTGTATAATAATTATGCTGAATTGAAAAGTTTTTAAATTATGGCCATTTAAGAAATATGACTGTAAAACTATCAAAAATCTTGTATTCTTTTTCGATCGCTGGTAAATTTTTTTGTTTTTTTAAATATCCTATTGATTGTTGTCCATTCACTGAAAAATGTATGTAGTTTATTTTAGTAGCATCATTTTTCAAATTGGTTGAATAGATTTTCATGCATCACATTTGAAATTTTTGACAAATTTCTTTAAAATTTCATACACAATTATCATTTTTACAAAATTATTAATATACATTTTAAATAATTACAGCCCAATGCTATTGTTTAATAACACTAAACATAAAAATATCATTAAAATTTTCTATACCACATTAAAAAATGGCCTCGAACGTGTCCGTATACCTTAAACGTAGGACACCTTAGTTCTTACCATCCATAGTTATGTACGCTTGAGGGCGCTGTAGCTTACACGTCTGTTTTGGTACCTTTTGGCATACAACCGTGCTTTAGTCCTTCCGTTGCCGTCACTTGCACCATACACAAGGTGCGTGTCCGCTGTTTCAACTTTCGTAAATTGTTGCATGCTTTCCGTACGCAATCGGAACTTTAAATTACTAGCGCTGCATTCAAACTACAGCGCTGATGAACAGCGCCCTCAAGCGTGCATACCTGGAAGGTAAAAACTAGGAGCACTTGTTCAGAAACTTAACTTGTACACCTAGTGTAAAGTTTCGCTAAAAAAAGTTTTTCCACCCATTATTGACTTGTATTTCTGCATCTTCGTTTATCCTTCAGCTGATCAAGTTGGGGTTTCCGGTCACATATTCCTATGTGATTCTGTTTTGGTGTTTTCTAACTCCCCTAACATTTGTATGTTGAGATTTGAATATCCCTGTATTCTTAAACGTTTGTTTAAGACACACAACAAAGAGGTCCATCTTTGCTAAAAGACTTCACTTATACATGAAACCATTTTGATCTTCTCAGACTTCCCTTTCTACGAAAGTATTTATCACAGAATTTGCATCAAAAGGACACCTCTTGCGTATGCACAATGTGGCGATTCTTTAACTGATGCTTCGCATTAAAATGGTTACCGCGCTCATCACACATAAAAGATTTATCTTCAGTATGAGCATGATAGTGCAGATCGTTATGTATTAACAGTAATCGATTATTATTCAGTTAACTGCAACCGTACCTACAGATCCGCAGATAAACCATGCGTCCTTGTATTAAAGTTGTTGTCATCTGTTCCTAATCCTGACTCATCTATTTAGTATTTATCAATTCATCTATGCAACTCAAACTAAAATATTATATGGTATCAAAGTAAATAGGCAACTACAGTATTTTTTCGCTCCAAATATCGCAACCAGATATTTTATTTACATAGAATCCGGCATGGCGCATAACATCTAACGAATCCATGCTTTTTCCTCCGGCGACAGCCCAGCAGAAGCATGGACGGAATGGCGTCGCAGCTACGAACTCTTCGAAACTGCTATGAAATACCACAAGGAGCATAACGACACGCGGATCGTCCTGCTGCTCAGCGTCATAGGTAAATCTTCTTACAAAGGTTATCTGACATTCTAGTTCGTTCCTCTCGCAGAAGGACAGGTGAGAACCATCAAAGATGTTCTCGACAAATTTGATGAACATTATCGACCGTACCGAAATGTCACTCTGGCGACATACGTTTTTAACAATCTGGTCTAGGAGGCTGGACAAAGTTTTGACTATCTTCACAGAAATCAGGCTACAAGCTGATCAATCTGAATTCGGCATAGCGTACGATCGAAACATTAATCTCATCATTCAAGGTCTGCGCGACGATGTGCTGCGTGAGCGTTTCCTCAGAGAACCGCATTTAGCACTGCAGAAGACTACTGTTGAACTTTGCAAATCAGCGGAATTGTCAAAACTGCATTCTTTGGCAATGTCCCAGTCGTCAACACCCCCTCAAGTGCATACCATCAACCGGAAAAGAGGAAAAACGGTCAAAATTAACATAAACATCAAAACCACTCAACAAAGACTCAAAACTACTCCAGGAATCCGCAGAGACATTGCTCTCGTTGTGGGTCTCATCACCAGCCCAGACAGTGCCCAGCATATGGCAAAATATGAAATAATTGCCAAATGCTAAACCACTTTTCCAGTGTGTGCAGACAGCCAAGGAAACAGCTAGCAAGACAACGCCGAGTTTTAGCAATCGACGCCAACAGCTCCAACAATATTGTGTACTAGGGGGCCCGCCCCCTGCTCGCTAACGCTCGCCAACCCCCGGAGGATTGCTCCGGAATCCTCATTGGTTCGCTGCGCGAACCTATGCTCGCTTCGCTCGCATCAATGAAGACATGTGTCCTAGCAGAAGGGATTGTTTACAAAATATGATATTCCAAAAAAATATTTTTCAAATCTAAATTTTTTGTTGTTTTTCAGAAAAGATATATACAGTACCTCTGGAATCAATTCAAATGAAAACTTTGAGCAAATTTTGACTCGAAATGTGAGCGCTGAGTTGGAAATTGAATACCCAGCATGTTGTTTGTGTGTACTTTAGCGTACCCCTGCACTTGAGCCACAAACGCTTTTTCATTGAGTTTGTTGTCGAAAGTTGTAGTGCAAGCGTCTTGTTGAACTATAATTGTTGGCCCTGAAAAGGACCTTTTTCTTAAATAGCCCTGAAAAGATCTACGCTTTCTTTGAATTCTATTATTAACTGCAACACATCTCGACTGAAATTCATTTATTTTTCAATAAAATTTCATTCGATAACGCTATAAATTCAATTGAAGCGCGAGGCTTCCAGATAAACAAACAATCGTACAATGTTGCCAAAACGCGATAACAAATAACGTCTTTTTTGCGTGCCACGTAAGAGAATTATATATATAGATAGATATATAGGTGCTTTGTCAACTACTAAGAGCTGTGACTGGCTTGAACAAATTAAGAGTCCAAGACTACCCTGTTACCTTCAAGCTAGGCACAGGTAAATGTATTACCATCATCTATATTTAAAGTACCGAATAACTGTCTTGCATTGCAGTCAACTTCCACTATTGTGTGCACATACACTGGGGATGCCTTACCAGTTGTGAATGAATGCATGCTGCAGTGTGTAGTAAATAATGAAACCCATCTATTAAATTTTACGATTGTGGACATTGATGTGCAACCTCTGCTAGGTGCAACAGCTTGTAGTGATTTGCATACGATTCAACGACAGATTCACCCAGACAAAAGAACCGTAAACACTACTAAAGTCTCCATCCGAACCGCTAAATATTATTGAATTTAGCGATGTTGGTCGTCTTGCTGGAAAACATAAAATTATTCTCCATGAGAAAGCTGAACCTGTTATAGCTGCTTCTCGTAAGATTCCATTGGCTTTAGAAGACCAGGTGCAAAATGAACTGTTGTGAATAGAACAAAATGGTAAAATTGAAAAGGTAACTAAACCTACCGATTGGATAAACCCTGTTATTGTTCCCAAGAAAAACAACTCCATTCGAATCTGCCTTGATCCCCCGCCACCTGAACAAGCTCATCAAAAGGCAGCACTATCATATTCCTTCTCAAGATCAGCTACTATCCATGCTGAAGGGATCTAAGCTTTTCTCATTGATAGATGCTAAAAATGCCTTCTATCATTCAGCTGGATGATGACAGTGCTGATTTGTGCACCTTTTGGAAGGTATCGCTTCCTAGTTCTGCCGTTGTGTTGCTCTAGTACGACGTTAACTAAAAAAATTACCAATTACCTAGTTCTGCCTTTCGGATTAAGTTGTGCTCCTATAATTTTCAGATGGCCATGGACAAAATCTGTATTTTATATATTTGTAGGAATAGTTAATTGAGTTTTGAAATATGAATATTTCAATGCAGCCGGGATGTTTGCGCCCATTCGGAATTTCGAATCTGGCAATGCAGAATATGTTAACGAGCTGAAATGAAATAAATCTTCAGTGCTGTACAACTATAAACTGTTCTTTGCTTTGTTATATTTCTCTTGCTCCACTGCAATGCCTTTTTACATATCCGTTTTTCTTAATAAATGTTTTTTTAATTATACAGTCCGCTTTTATTCCCACTGACCACCATCGACGCACTCAATATGAAATTTCATCTTGTGTTAATTCAGAAACTAATGACTTGATTAGGTGTTTTAAACCGAATAAAACGCAATATACTGATGTTAAGATGTCTATCATTCTGAAAGACTCGAAACCTTTTTTTTTAAATCCCCGACGTTTGCTTTTTTCTGAACGTAATATAAACGAGAAGCAACTACAGGAATGGCTCGAAAATAAAATTATTGAACCCTGTTCTGAATATGCCAGTTCGGTTGTTGTAGTCAAAAAGAAAGACGGTAGTCATCGCGTTTGTATCGACTATCAACCCTTATTCCGTATGTCCGAGCACGCGCTGATTGGTGGCAGTCGGTCATGTGACCTGCAGAGAAGTGCGTCGCAACAGAACCTTTGTAGCTTCCATCGGAACAACATGTATGAGACTTGGCTCTCTAGCGGGACTTATTCCCCAATTTAGCATATCTATTGTAAATATGTATATAGTACTTGTTCAACGTGTTTGAAATAAAACATAAGAAACAAGTTGGTCCGTCACTCTAACAGAACTCTACAGTTCCAAACAAAGTGGTCCGTCAGCAGCCGGAACCAGCGAGCGCTATGGATAAACACGAAGTTGCGCTTAATCGATCCAAGTGATCAGTTAAATCTGCTCTTACCAAGTTGGAGAACTTTATATTGGATAAATCGCTTACGGAGGTACCATCAAACATCGAAATAGATGTGAAACTCAGAACAATTGACTCTTTACGTCGCAAAATCGATCATATTCGGGATTCGTACTATGCAATTCCTGATCTGCCAAATCTACCTGCGATAGAAGAAGATATTGATGATATCGAAAATCGTCTTGAACTAGCTGAGGTGAGCTTGAAATTATTTTAAATTAAACCTTCTAGTTCTGGTCATTCACTCAATGTCTCAAATGAAAATGTGGATGTCGAAACTAAATCGAAAATACGTTTGCCTGAGATTCCACTTTCAACCTTTTCTGGTCAATACGAAGAGTGGAATAACTTTAAGGGCCTAATTCAACTTCCTTCGAAAACGTCCGTTCGAATCCGAAAGCCCAGCTCGAACTGTTTTTCTCGCTTCCGTCTCTTGCCATGCAACTACCCGTTTTCGAAACGTTCGGAGTGTTAAGGCCGGTTTACACGCTACGATAAATTGTAGCAATTTATCGTAACGATCGAATTGTTTCGATTTATCGTTGGGTGTAAACAGGACATTGTGGCGATTAATTGGAATTGGATGGTTGATGCCGGCCGGCATCAATTTCTGCGAATCGTAACGATATGTTGGAACGTGTAAACGAGTGGCAGCCATTTCTCGCTACGATTTGACTCAGTTTGCACTTGCATCTGCATCAGAAAGGTTGTGTCTTATAGTTCGTTCTTTGATTAACTGTTTTTATTCGAATCATGGCAGTTAAACTCCTCGAGAGTTCTTGAGTGAATTCATTGAACTTTATCGGAGTTTTACCTGCTTGTGGCTCGTTAAGAGCATAGAATACTCCGACAGGAATAAAAAAGACCTTGCTTATACAGAGCTCGTTAAAAAATACAAGGAATTGGATCCGTCGGCAGACAGAAACATTGTTGTGAAAAAAATTAATGCATTGCGTACGGTTTATAAGAAAGAACTGTCAAAAGTTAACAATTCGGCAAAATCCGGGACAGGTGCGGATGACATCTATAAACCTACTTTGTGGTACTTCGACCTTCTGCATTTTTTGAACAACAAGGACTCTGCAAGACTTTTTCACTTTTCTCGCTAAACTGATATATAACAACAACACTACTTCCTCCATGGCTAAAGCTTATTTAGAGGTCGACAACGAATATTTGACAAGAAATTGTTACGATTTATCGTAGCGTGTAAACAATACTCACACTTTCGATTTATTGGAACAATAAATTTGTCAATCGCATCGTAACGATTTATCGTAGCGTGTAAACCCGCCTTTAGGGGTTACCATCATACGCCGTTGATTGCTCACTTTGCTGTGACGTCAGTTAATTGCAACTTGACCAATAAGAAACCAGATTACATACTCAGCTGATTGAACGATTTACCGCGCAAAGTATAATTTTTTTCAGTCGAGTTGTTCGCGTTGCATCTTGTTCTTTTTTGTATAAAATGGCGAAAGAAACGGAAGTTTTAATATTAGTAATGGAGATGAGGACCGACCTCGTAAGCGGAAGACTCGGGGGCCAATATTCCACTCCTTCCGACCAACGGAAAGCATGGGAGGAAGTTGCCCTCGAATTAAATGCTTGCGGGGCCGGGAAATTTCACAAAAGTGGTTCGGATGTAAAAAAGAAATGGGCAGATCTCAAATACCGAGTAAAAAAGAAGGCTGCGGGAATTGAAAAGTCCCGCTCTGTGACAGGAGGTGGAGAATGCGGCAAAGAAGTTTTAACTTCGCTGGAGGAACGAGTGCTCCAGCTTGTTGGGAAAACTTGCTTCACTGGTATAGTGAATGCAAGTTTCGATTCCACTTTTCTGCAGTTGACGGTGAGTTTTGAACATTTATCTATTTTATATTATGTAACATGCAAAAACTTTTTTCTACTTGTTACTTTAACTGAATTTGTTGTAATAACATATCGCTAATCCCTGAAAATCTGATTAATCAGTGTTGAAATTTCAGTTTCCTAAAAAACTCATATTTATAGTTTAACAAATGTAGTGAAGGCAATTTATGTTTGACACATTGTCGATTGATGGCCAAAATGTTACTTGTTATAGTGTCAATAAATTTCGTTTTATTTGTATTATAGGCTAAACAAGCTAATGTTCCTGCAGTGACTGAAAGTCCTCCTGTACCAGAAAGTCCTGTAACACCTCCGTCTCAGAAAAAAAAGTCTGAAATCATTGTGAGTTTTGTGTATTTATTTTCTAAGCTAAGGAGTTACTGATAGAATTTGTAAAGGGTAGAACCAAAAAGTAGCTTTCTCAATTGGCCTGGTTGAAATTAGCATCAAGCAATTGGTCAATTTGTACAGCAATTTAATTTCATAAATCAACTTGTCTCCAATGACCTGTTGCTACATTGTTAAAAAGCACATTTTGAACTACAGAACTTTCCATGTACTTCCAATGCACTTTAATGAATAACTCATTTGTGAAGAAGGCTGCAAATTAACCAAAAAAATGTAGTACAGCTTAACACATATAACAAAACCTGCATGGAATTTATTGATTTTGGAGTCAAAATGCTAAAGATTATGTAGTATTGTAATGCTAAAGGCAGATCATGCACAAATATATACAAATGAGTAATTCAGTAGAAAAACCATTTTCCCTTGCACGGAAAAAGTAAGAATCTATCGTACCATAATAAAGTTGCAATTAAATATTAGAAGCATCTTGCAAGTGCACATTGTAGTAAATTGAGATACAATCCTATGTGCAGTTTGTACATGTATAAGAATAATAAATCGGCACCCACTGTGTTTCACAATTACCTGCCTCACGTGTTATGTATGTATTTTCACAAGAGCTATTTTATGTTATAGGTTCCAGGATTCCAGGCCTCTATTAATGGATATATTCGTGCCGACTTGCTTTCGGACACGGATCAAACGAGTAACAGTATCTTGAGTAAGTTATTAATCTTTCCTAATTCACTTCAACTACTGAGAGGGGCGCATGTGTTTGATACTATTCCTGCATATTGTAATTAAAAAAGTTGTGCCAAAAATTCTTTCTGTCATTAATGTAACATTCCTTATGCAGTGGCGGATCAAAGTTAAAGCATGTTTTTTATGGGTAAAGCCAAGTTTTAAAGATAATACAGCATTTGCTCTGCTGACCATTTTGTATTAGAACTTTCCTTGAATCTCAATGAAAAGACATTTTAAGACCTTGAGGCCCTTTGGTATTCCATGGCCCTAAGCGGATGCTTAATCCACCACTGTCCTTGTGTGTATTTAACATCCATTACTTGCTATGGGTTATCTTGTTTGGTACAGCATGGCCATCAATAAGTTTCTTGAGAAACGTATTAATTTTTCTACTTCTCTTTATATACTGAGAGGTGCATGGATTTTCACATTTGTTCTGCATATTGTCGGTTACAATGTGATACCTCATAAGTTCAGAATACCAATTATATAGGAGAAGCAAAAAAAATGTATAATCGAATACTAAGTATTACTAATGTACATTTTCCCATCTTGTTGATCTGATGAATACAAGGTATAATTTCACCAATGCACCTATTTTTTTTTGCAAAACTTGGTTTAAAAAAAAATTCAGGAAATTGGCGCATAAGAGGTTACCACATCTTCACCGACAATATGTAATTTCAAAAGTCAAGTGTGAAAAATTATTTTCGACAGTAATTTAACATTTCTTATGTCCATTACTTGATATGGGCTATCTTGTGTTTGGCACAGCAAGGCCATATCTGGCCTTTGTGTAAAAATACCCAAAATCTAAAAGCTTTATTTTCTTTTAGAAACAACACCAAGGGTCCGAGAGTTTCGTCGGAAACGAAAAAGAGAAGAGAGTGAGGACCCAGTTACACAACTAATTAAATTGAAGAGGGTCTTTGAGAGAGTGAGGACCTTGATGGATTTGGAGAAGGAAACCAACTATTGCAAACTTTGATTGATGAACAAAGGAAAATATATTTCATGCTTAATGAGATTTTGAAAAAATAAAAATTATTTTTCAAAGTTTGGTTTTTGTCATTTTGATTAATTTTTATAGAATTATTTTGAATGTAGGAGAGAAGGGGTGGAGCTGTGAATTTCCTTTTAAAGTGGTAGCAAAATTAGCTCCAAATTGTTTACAATCTTGTTAGCCAGAAGTCCATCTGGTTTGGAAGAGAAATTGTATCATTACTTAATTTCTGTAAGTAAATCTATTTTTGCATGTTAAAAGTAAAATTTTATGTTGGTAATTAAATTCTCTTTATTCATGAGGGGATAATCTAAATATCTACTTTGTAACTGTAGGTTACAATCATTGCTAATGTTTCCCTCACATTTAAAGCTCTTCAATTCTAGGTAATCATAAGTAGTATTTTATTTTAAGCCTGCTTAAAGAATCATTAGATATCTGTATACTTCCATAAATTTTACTAAAATCCCATTCTTTAAATTTACTGTTGCTACTATAACATTAACACTGTTTAACATTACCCTGACAGTGTTACAATGTATATCACTACAATAAACATTAAATACTGGAAATAAATGTAACTATAATTTTAATGATACGCAAGATATACGAGATCAAAGATCATTTTAAGGGCTTTGTTCGTGTAGATCGAACCGTGTGTGCAAGCTCCCATACTCTTCTTCTTACCACCAAAAGAATTATGTTACGATATTTTATCGCTCGACTGAAATCCATGTGTGCAAGTAGCCTGATATTTAGCATTGAGTCAAAAAGCCCTCCTTGCAAAAAAAAAATCACAGATTCTGCGAGAGAAGAAAATTTAAATTATAACCAAAATTGATTATAACCTTTCGTTTTTTGACTATCGGTAGTTAATTTTTTTTTATATATATTTAACATTTTTCTTTATTGACAACTTTTGTGTTTGCCTTGTTTAAGAAGGTCGTTATAAAAAACTTTAGGTCCTTGAAAAATATTTTTTGGGTTTTGAAAAGTCATTTTTTTGGATAGAGGTGTGGGAACCATGATTATAGTATCTTATTTATTAATAATATATATAATAATAATATAATTAGTATTATAATATAATATTAATTACTTAATAATATAATATGTTTATTTTTCTTCAAGTAAAAAATATTTACTGAACCATTGTGCTTATAAAAAGTTACAAATCTCGGTTAATCGAAATTTACAGAAATAATTATTACATTTCAGATCCTGGTATTAAAAATAGCTTAATACTCTTTATACATTCATACAAACATTTTGAGCTTCATATATCAACTTTTCTAGCTATGTCCACAAAATATAGTAGAAAAATCAATGCAATAACTAAAATTTAAAAATCATTCAACGTATTTCATAAATTAATGCAGCAAATTTAATTTTTCTCAGATTTCAAATTATTTTAATATTGATGTCTGATTGTAATGCAACTCGAATGGAACTGCCCACATATAGGTGTCTAACATTAATGTAATGGGAAATATATCTGTCCAGGTCTTTGAAAGATTAAAAGCTACAAAAAGTAAATAAGTTCTGAATCTAAAAAACAATAAAAAAGACATGAAAATATTTATTTTAAGCTTATTTTTTATTTACACCAAATATATACATTGAGAACTATAACAATACAAACATCGTTATTTTATCTTTTCTATAAAAATCTATACATATTAATTATCTTATATACATATATATTAAAAAAATCTCATCTATTTCCATAAAAATTTCGGGCTAATTCATCCCTAATTACAGAACCCCGACGACGCAAATCTACCTGGGATCCAGATTGATTTGGATCTATGTATGGCTACTGCTCGTCCAAATTTTCAACATCAATGTCTTCTGGCAGCTGAACATGCCGTGATACACAGATGTTGTGTAAAACAGCAGCTGCCAAAACCATAGTGCACACCTTTTCTGGTTTATATAATAGGACACCACCAGATTCATGCAGGCAACGGAATCTAGATTTTAGAACTCCGTTGCACTGCTCTATTAGTGTCCTAATACTACGCAAGATCTTGTTAAAATGATTTTGTTGCTCATTCTCTGGTACCAAATACGGGGTTAGCAGCCATGGTTCCAGAGGATAGCCACTATCCCCTAAAAGAAAGTTGTTACCTTCTTCAGGACGTTGAAGTAATTGCCTGAGGCCACTCATACTCCAAATGAAGGAGTCATGAGTGCTCCCAGGCCACCGAGCAACAATGTCCAGAATCCTCAAATCTGCATCGCAGACCTACAAAAAGTGAGAATTTTATTTAAAAGGCAGTCAAGTATTATGAAGTTAGTGAGTTCAGTATACTTCTGGATTTTTGAACATTCTAATATTAAACATTTACAGTGAAACTTTCATTAACCACCAGTAATTACGGAATATTGCCGCTCAAAATGCACGAGCCTCAAAGAAACAAAAGAAAATGAGACTATTTTCAAATTTGAGTATATGCGTATGTCTAGAGCATAAGTTCATGAAACAATATGTACTATACTGTACTTAATGTAATGGTAATTTTAGTTAACGTCGTACTAGAGCAACACAACGGGCTATTGACGACGGTCCGGAATCAGTCCCTTAAGGGAAAGATTCGAGGACAACACCTCGTAATTTTGAACCACACTGTACTTAATGTAAATTATATATATATACGAGAGTTGTAAATAAAGTAGTGGCAACGTAGTCCAGAAAGGCGCAGAACATTGGGCATACGTAAACATGATATCGGAGCAGTGATGTGGCACTTGTCGATGTGTAGAGTATGTAAAACCGTTGATCCAGTGGAAGGGGTAGTTGCTGCGTGAAGTTGAGTTTCGTTTTTACTGCTTTAAATCATGTTTACAAAAGCGATCAGCGGTCATGGATTAAAATCGAGGTTGCCTGTTTCAAAAATGATTCGCAATGCTGTTAAGGATTATCTGAAGCTGTGTCGAGAATGCTTTACCGTATAACGGTTGCACGATGAGTCAAAGTGTTTAGTGCAGATCGGACTGAGACCACGGATTTGCACCGCCTAGGTCGGCCATCCATTCCTCAACATCACGTTGACATCGTGAGTGGCCTCCTTTCCATAGACTGTTGATGGACTGTCCGGGAATTATCCGTTGAAGAGTTGGGCTTAGTCATCAAACGGTATATTGTTTCCATATACTATTTTCCATGTTTATGTTCTCGTGCTTTTCTTTCTAAATTTTATTTACGATCTGGTGAAAAAAAAGTGTAAAATCAGGAGGTTCCACCACATAAACTAATGTTTTATAGAAAATGTGGCGACAATAGCAAAATTTTCAAGTCCCCTTTTTCAAACATTTAGTTGCCACATGGCGAGTGATGACCATTAATTTTCACCTTTACAGGTGGATAATAAATTGATCTATTTTGGTCAAACATGGATATATTTAAAAAAAAACGCCTGTGTGTGACCACTTGTGTTATCTAATTTGAAATATTGATCAAAACATGATTTGCGATGTATCGTGTTTCACTTGTGACATCTCAAAACAAATCTATAAGAAACTATAATAACTGAGTAAGATTTAATTTCTTTAAACAATTTTGTGATTCCACACACTTGAAGTTTTACACTCTTTACAAGAAAAAATGTGAAAACAATTACATAATCATAAATACACAATGTTTTGTATTAAATTACTCATATCCAAAGCAATTTTTGTAAACGGTACAACACTTATGCGAGATTACGTCTTTTCCACCTGATCTTATCGGGCAGAAAAGGTTCTAATCTCAATGGGTTAAGTATGTATGTATGATCACTTTCTTTTTAAGTTCCATGAAATAGAAGAATTGTAAGTGAAATTTACTTACCAACTGGACATTTACTGAAAAATGGCCTTTTCTGTTTAAATAAACAAACCAATCGTCACAACTGGGCCTTTGAAGCCGAATGTGGGTGCAATCAATCACACCTAAGACATTCGGGAAACCAGACCTAATATAGAACGATTGCTTTTTGGACATGCGTTCTTCTGTGGAAGTAGGAAATTTCACGTACTGAGGCAGAATATTGACAAGGGCATTACAGACTCTGGTAACGATCCTTGAAACAGTAGCTTGGGACAGCATCACAAAATGGTCATCACCAATTACTGTCTGGAACGAGCCAGAACCCAAAAGCCTCAATGTTGACAACACCTAAAATTTTTTTTAATCAGTAGGTAAGGGTCACATTGGAAATAATAACATGAAACATAAGTTACAAAAAGAATGAAAAGGTGTTATAGTTAAAAACAATTAATCTGTCAACCAAATATACTGCAGTTAGTTGTATTTTTCAACAAAAACAATTAATCTGTCAATCAAATATATTGCTGTTAGTCATATTTTTCAAAAACAATGTATCTAATAATTTGATTCAGAATATCAGGAACAGTGTGTTACTCTTCGAATGTGCTTTTATGAATCGAGAATTGTGAAAAACTTTATTTCCAATAACTACTCATTGTAATTAATTATAATTAATTCTAATTAAAATATAAATGTTATAAAAATACAAATGTTACATTGAAACGCATGCATCATGAAAAAATATCCCTTACCTGAATTTCCACAGAAAATCCATTCGTGCTGGGCTGAAGAGGACTTTCCAGCTTATCGCACAGAAACAAAAAAGTTTCTCGATCCAGTCGATATCTCGAGGAAAACTATCTCTCTCTGTTAAATCCATGGGATTGCCGCGATTTCGCAAATATCGAGGAACACGTCTCCGACGATTCACGAGCAAAACATCAGCCATCTTTGGAAAGTGCCGGAACAGAAAGCCAATTTCGAACGGTTCGAATAAACTCACCGAGTGAAAAGGAGACGAATTCGATTTCGAGAAAAAACGAAAGCGCGGTGGTAGTTGAATACCAAAGTTGTCACAAGACGCCGCTAGGTTCGAATTTCGAGACGAAACGTTCGATTTTTGGGTAGTTGAATTAGGCCCTAAGACTCAATTTGTATAGTTAATAAGTGAAAATCATAGTTTAAGTGATTCACAAAAGCTGTTTTATTTGCGCGCTTCCCTTAAGGGTAAAGCCAAAAACTTAGAGTCTGTAGATGACACATTCAGTTCCTTATTTTACTGCATTGACTGAAGGGTTTGAAACAAGAGTGTTGATTGACACTCACGTTTTAGGAATTCTTCACCAAGAAAAAATACGCGAATCGTCAGACGAATTGCGAAACTTAATCGATTGTGTAAAAAAGTACTTAATAGCGCTAAAACTACTCGATTACAAACAAAATAATTTATCTGATGCTTTTCTAGTTAATATTTTGTTACAAAAGTTGGATAAGGAAACGAGAAAGCAGTTCGAATTTTCTTTGAAATCGAACGAACCTCCAGGATTTGAAAGCTTAATTTCGTTTCTGGAAACGAGAGCTTCTATTTTGAACACCATAAATCAAAATCCTTCCTCAATTTTGAGTAATAAAAGGATTTCCAATTCTTATCCTATTGCAAAAGCTTTGATGATTCAATCGAACGACTTGTAATGGCTCACAATAGATGGCACCATGAGCGAACGACAAACGTTGTTGGGAACGCCAGGGGGCCCCGAGGAGAAAGAACCAGACCCTTTCGACCAACGGAGCGAGACGTTCGCCTCGACGCTTTCTTCCCCGTTTTCTCTCGACATCGAGAAAAGCGACTTTGTCGAGAAATCCTTGTACCAGTATTAATAGAACCAGTCAACAAATAAAGTTATATTTAGTTAGGATTGTGTGTGCCTATGAGTATCCCGACCAGCGGATCAGACTAAACTAAAAAGAAACGAGAGTGCTCTTTGTGTGTTTATGAGTCATTCAATCAATTTCATCCCCTCTTCAAGTGCACTGTTTTTCTAAAAATGAATACTAAACAGAGGTTTGATCATGCAAAAAAAAAAGCAAAATTTGTGTGAACTGCTTACACTTTCATAAAACCAAATGCCTGTCTATGTTCAAATGCAGGACTTGTTCCAAATCTCATCATACATTGTTACACTTTGGCGAAATGCAAAATAAAAATAATGATCTGCCTATTTCCCAACCTTCATGTTCTAGCTCTCAAGTTGTTGATACATCTACGGCGCCAGAGAAACTAAACACATCGGTTAGTAGCAGTCATCCTCGCGTTGCATTTCGAACTCTAAACAATGTGTCAAAAAAAGACAAAAAATCTATCTTGCTGAGTACGGTTTTTGTTTTTATGTCTGATGCAAATGGAAAACAAGTAAGGATTCGCTTTATATTGGATAACGGCTCGAATATTAACTTTATAACAAATGAATGCGCAGATATTTTGGGTTTGAAAAGAAAATTAGTTGACGCTCCCGTTTCGGGATTAAATGGATCTGTTTACCAAATAAAAGCAAAGATAAACGGAATTATTTCCAACGCAAAAGAAATTTTCCGAGAAAATATGGACTTTTTTCTAGTGCCGAAAATTACTGAATTGATTCCCAGTACTTCTTTGGACATTTCAGAAGTGTGACAGTCATAGATTTCATTTCATTCTCCTACCAACAGATGGCGCCAAGAGCATCACAAGTACTTTGGTAGTTGAAGAGAGGCTACGAGTCACTTAGCTCCCCCGCTCTCGTGAGGACTGGTTGTCCAATTCACTGGCGTTCGCCATTTGTATGCGAGATACATCCTACCCTTTTGATCAAGTTGATCCTGTGTAACGTTATTTAATTTTCCTTACTTATGTAAATAAACCTTTATATTTAAATTCAAACTGGCCCTTCTTTCTTTTAATCGTTTTCCCTAAAACCCAAAAACTGAGCTAGCCAAGGGAGACGGTTAAAACTTTACCTGACTTTATGGAACTCGCCGATCCAACTTATTTCAAACCAGGGAAGATACATGCCTTAATAGGTGCTGGACTCTTTTTTAAAATTTTGAAAAACAACTCGTTTAAAGTTAATGATAACCTCTTTATGCAAGATTCCGTTTTCGAATAGTTTCCCACCTGGATCCGGACAAGACACTTTGCTGTCTAATAAGAGAACATGAAACATTAGACGATAGTTTGAAACGCTTTTGGGGACTGGAATCCATTGGCATTAAACATGATGATCCTAAATTAACAGAGGAAGATCAGGCTATGGAAGTCTTCCAACGAACCACACATTTTCGCAATGGTCGTTACGAGGTACAACTGCCCTGGAAAAGGGATTGGCAAGAATTAAGCGACAACTTTACAGTAGCAAAACAACGTTAGCAAAGAAGACTCCGTGAAAATCAAGAGTTGTATTTCCAATACTCTGAAACTATTAAGGATTACTTACAACAAGGAATAATTGAAAGTGTCGAAGAAACATATGACCAAAAGGTTGTAGACAGACCTATATATTACTTGCCACACCAAGCTGTTTACAAGCAAGATAGACTAACTACTAACACTAGAATCGTGTTCGACGCCAGCTCTCACGATATCGGGTCAGTTATCTTTGAACGACTGTTTGTGGCAAGGTCCAAATCTCAACCCGAATCTTCTTGATATTTTAACTATTTTTAGATTAAAACTAGTAAATATGTATATAGTACTAGTTCAACGTGTTTGAAATAAAACATAAGACAGAAGTTGGTCCGTCACTCTAACAGAACTCTACAGTTCCAAACACCGTATCATCCAAAACGATCACTACCCTTTGCCCCATATTGACGACATCCTCTACAAATTACAAGATGCACAAATCTTCAGCACAATTCATATCTTAGCTGAAAAAAAAACACTCGTTGGAATCATTAAAACACTGAAATGCCATCTAACAGTAGTAAATGTGTGGATTTGGAAATATAGAATGACATAACAAAGCAAATGTTTTTTAGATGAGAATAATAACATAAACAAGCGAAAACGGCCAAACGAAATCCGTCCGACGTATGGCTGTAAGCTTAAAACTGTAAAACAATTTTCCTTTAAATTTATCAAAATTTTGACCGATTATTTTTCAGTCATAAGTTACGATGTTCTGTAGTACAAAGCGCGCTCTTTCCCACATCTTTTTTCTTCTCAAACTACGGAGCAACATCCCTACACCGCTCCATCCCAATCTATTCTTCAGAGGAGAACCGTGATTATGTTTTGAATATGAATGACTATTTGAGAAAAAAGTATTTGATGAATGAATGGTGAAAGTGAAGTCGTCAAAAGGGGGTGTGGCTATGTGACGTCACAGCGTGACTATCAAAAGCGGTATTTACTGGCGAGTTGAGGTGTAGGGGTAGCGGCTGAATAAAAATATTATGGTTAAGTTGAGTTGTTAGTTTTGGTTTCAGTTTTTTTTAAATCGAGTTATCTACTGTTAAATGGCAACAGGTTAGTTTATTTTATTGGGAATGGCAACACTCGGTGAGTTCACGTTCGATACTATGTTTGTTTACGTACGGGACTTGAATTTTTCCCACTGAGATTATGATGTGACGTCATGGTGTTTGGTTAATTTTTAAGAAATTAATTTTGTATGCTTTTAAATATCTATGTGCATATGTGTGTTTATATAATTTTTTCTGTGCTGCCTTTACACCAACTGTGAGCGCTTGGAAATTTTCTCACGGTACCCGTGAGAAAACAAAACACATTTAAGGTTATCAGCCGAACCCCGTGGGTGAGGAATGTGGCCTGATTACATTGGGGGAAAGTACATATGTACTGGCGTAGTTGGCAGTCTGGAATAGTTTTCTAGCCCAGGTGTGGGTTTTTCCCCGGGTGTATTGTCCACTCGCGAGAAAGGGGTTCTTATGGCTTACTACTTGGAATGGATTGGCTCCTCCTTTAAGGGGTTACCTTTGGATGGGGATTGAGTGATTTGGTGGGTTCTTTCAAGTTGGAATCACGCTATAAATAGACATACACACCGATAATCAGGAACCCTTTTGCCTTGGAAGGAGTCCATCAAACACACAGGAGGCCGAGGATGGTGCCTAAGAAAATTTATTGGCGACCTCGCGAAGGATATGGTTTGAAAGATTTTTCTAGCGACATGTTGGACTACTTGGAAGAGAAAAACCCTGCTGGATCCGGCAACCACGCTTCTCCATGGGTCGTGCCTGCTAACAGTCTTGACGTGGTGCATAAAAGATGAAAACTCCTTCCTCTCCGTAACAACTGAATCCCATACCTAACCTGACGTATGGAAATCTCGGCGTATTCCCGAGACCTTTTTGCTGAGGGTGAGTCAGTCTGCTCTTCGGGATTTGCAACCTCCTCCGGTCCCCATCTCCTTTCATCTGGACTGTTATCTTGTGCATAATATTTATTTATGAACAGTGATTTTTCTGCGTCTTGATGGGCCTCTTTTTATTAATCGGTTATTTTGCTTGTTAATCCACTAATTGACATATATATGAACAAACATTTATGTTTTAAAATCTGAAGTTCTATGCATTTATTAACTCATTTATATTTGGTACTTATTTACTATTGGACTTAGTGAATATGATTGTATAATTTACGGGTTTTATATATATATATATATATATATATATATATATATATATATTGAACATGTTCATTGATAACACCTATCGGATGCACTTAAAATCGTGGTTAAGAGTAGACATACTGAATGACCTCATATTCATTGAGAAGTAGGCAAATTTATAATCACCAAGTAGAAATAAATGCTGAAGAGATGAGTGAACCAGCACTAACAACAACCTACAACTTCCAAATTAATCCATTTGATGGTAATCCTGAGGAAGTTGAATGGTTTGTGTTACAAATCATGGTCTGACAGTCTATCAATAAATGGACTGAACCAGTTGCACTGCTCTTTTTTAAGAGTATATTGAGAGGTGTGTGCAAGACCGTGACTACGTCTAACCTGCTGGCTTTCCTGTCCATCATCTTGGCCCCGGGAGAAACAATCAAAAGCCTTGCTCATCGTGTGGAGAGTATGGCTAGCCTGACATATCCACAAGTGAAGGATCCAGATGCAATATCTCAAATACAATCCATGCAGTTCCTGCCTGCCCTTCCTCATCAGCTAAGAGAAAAAGTAGCGGTTGAGCCCATGAGCGACTTCAAAGCGCTTGTGGATAAAACTCATTCATTCAGTGTAGTGGAGCAGAATTTCCGCCTCATGCCAACACACTCGCTGACGTTAACAACACCTGTTCTGCCAAATGCTGCTCCAGATTCAGACATTTCATCTCTTAGGAGGAGCATCGATCAACTGAGAAGAAAACAACGCGAGTGTCGACAGATTAAAACCAGCCTTTCTTTTGAATGAAGTGGATCCATCACTTCCACCGCCTGCATCTGCAGTTCCAGTGAAGCAAACGCGCTCTTTTTCTTTTGAGTGGAAGCCCTTATTCTGCATGATTATCAGAAGCAAATGCTTCTCAACATGCTGATGAATAATTTGAAACCCGGAATTTTGCAGGGAGTCATTGTTAAAAATCCTTTAAAGGTTGAGGAGATTAAAAGCTATGCGAGACTAGAGTAAAAAGCAATAAATGGTTGCAGATCGGTAAACAGAAACTTTTTTGTTAACGAAAATCAGGGAACCGCACCACAAGTTTGTTCAGTACAGTTGAAGAGCGGAAAATAATCAAGAACAGGAACTCAATGTTTAGAAGGATTTATCGAAGCAAATGGCAGGGTTTTCTGAACGTTTACAGAACCTTGAGATAGTACAACATATTGATAATACTGAGTCAAGGAAAGAGGGAGACGGCCAGGGAAGACGCTGTTTAGGTGTGGGCAATTGGATCATTTTAGGCGGATTGCCGAGTAAAAATTCCAATGCGGGATAGACAACAATTCATCCAGACGGGCTACGGGAAATTTAAACTAAGAAAGGGTAATAAATAATAACTCTGTTAATCGAGAGACAAAAGGCCCTGATATACAGAATTTTTCCCTTTTTTCATGCGGCGAATACAAAAGGTTACCAATCATTGAGGTAGAGATAAAAACAAAGAATTTTTACAGCTTTAATAGATTCGGGAGCGAGTATAAACCTTATGCATCGGGAGTGCTTGGACAGTAATCAGGAAACTCGGCAGTGTAATATATTTATCTCTACCATAGATAACAAGTCTAAATATAGAGCAACAACTTGATTTAAACGTTAAAATTGCGAACGAAAAAATAAGTACTTTATTTTATATCACTAAGGCAACTATTTAAAAAAATTTTGGGTATGAAATTTTTAGAACAATGCGGGGGAAGTTTGGATTTTAAGAAAAAATGTTTCATGTTGGGAAAACATGTCATTCCTTGGCGTCTTCGCAGGGAGACAGCATGGCGTTTGTGGAACAAAAAGGAACGAACAAAATTGATAACTGTTTTGGCTACGTTAATAAAGCTCTAACTTTACCTCCCTTTTAACAAACGTTAGTCCTGGTAAATTTAAATGGTAGATTAGGTTCCGATTTGTTCCTAACAGAACCTTTCCAAGTGTTAGGATCTAACGATTATTGGGTTGTATATCTGTGCATAATAAAGCACAAACAGAGAAAATGTACCAGTTTTTATTTTAAATTCTTTAGATGAAATAGATTAGAAAACATAAAAAATTGATTTCATTTCATGTGAAAATTTGGTTCTTGCAAACAATCTAGACGTATTTCATATTGACTCGGACGAACATTACGGGGAGTGTAATGAGGTTGATTTGAAATGGACTGGAAAGTTTAACTTAGATAACCTGGATGAGCAGACGAAGAATAAATTGATGGAACTGATCGAGAAAAATCAAAAAGCATTAGCGACTTCAGTTCAGGATCTTCCTGTCTGTGACACTTTGTAACATAGAATAGATTTAACGGATGATATTCCTGTCAGACGAACGTTGGGTTGGCGTGGAAGTTTGGAGTGCCAGCTCAGGTGTTGCTTCGTCATCTGACCGTGGTTCAAAATTACGAGGTGTTGTCCTCGTAAAATCAAAGAAGCAGAAGCCATTCCGAATCCCAGAAGTCCAAAAGAATAAAGTTGACCGACAAATAGACGAATTATTACACCTAGGATTAATCGTTGAATCAGAAAGCGAATATGCTCATCCAGTGGTTTGTGTGTCGAAAAAAGACGGAACTGTGAGCTAAAGCGTAGACTACCGTTACCTCGACTCACAAACTGAAATTGATGCATTTCTGATGAAGAATTCTACCGATTTGATCTACCAGGTGTCAAAGTCCAAATACAGTACTTTGATCGATCTACTTAAGGGATATTGGCAAATACGACTAAACCCTGAGTGTCAACATTTAACTTCATTTGTGACACACCGAGGACAATATGCTTTCGATGTGCTACCCGTTGGATTAAGAAACGCTGCTTAAACTTTTCAGAGAACTATGAATAAGCTCCTCTCCAAACACAAAAACTATGCTGAGTCTTACGTTGACGATGTGACTGTATTTTCCGATGTCTGGGATAAGTACCTGAAACTTATTGATGAAGTCTTACTGCTGTCTTACTACTGATCTTACGTACCCAATTTTTCTTTCGCCCCGAATCAAATTCCCTTGCTAAAAACACAAGATGAAGTCTTTGCTCAGCTGAGACGTGCGATTTGCAGTGCCCCAAAGTGCTACTCTCCAAATTTCAACCTGCCGTTCATCATTTACGCCGACGCATCTTCATACGCTGTGGGAGCTTGTTTATCCAGAGAGATGGAAAAAGCAAAGAACACCCGATAGCCTTCGCTAGCAAGAAACTGATTGATGCACAGGAGAAATACGCGGTCATTGAGAAAAAAGCTTATGCCGTCATTTTTGTTTTTTAAAAATTCAAGACTCTCATTTTCGGTTTGGAAATCATCATCATCGTTAGTGACCACAACCCCCTTATATCTCTAACCGAATGTTCGTCCCAAAGTCCTCGTTTACAACGTTGGTCTCTAGCATTACAGCGTTTTCACGCAGTAATCCAGTATCGTAAAGGAAAAAACCATATTAATGCAGACTCACAGTCCAGGTTAACTGCCACTGGACACATGACAAAGAATCATAACTTTTGAACCATCACGATCATTATGACTGTTTAATTTGAATTTTCTTTAAATGCTGAACTTTAAGATTTATATGACGATTTATGATTAAATTGTATCTACATTTTGAAAAGCATACTATGTTTAATTCCTTATATGGTAATCTTTAACTTTAATGATTAATGCGCATTTCTAATTACTATCGATTAAGATTTCAAAAGTTGATTTATATGATGTTTACTTGTTAATAATCTTAAACGTTACCTTAATATCTTATTTTTTTTTGCTTAGGGAATGTATCTATATAGTTAACTATCTTTTGCCGATATTTATATTTTTAGGTTTGTTTATTTCTAGAGGAAAAGATATGTCACTGTTCGTAAAATATTTAGTATGTAGGTTGGAAGAGATGAGTAAGAGTTGTCGTTATCACACACATTATTGTTCTAAATTAAATGTGTAACGGTTTTTATATTTCTCTAGCTAACCAATCTTATTGTGAATTTATGTTGAAATATTTTTAATTGGAAGATCATTTTCAATTTAAGAGATAATTATTTAAGCTAGAAAATTTTACGATTACGAAAGTATTACGATTACTTTGCCAGTACTGCTGTAAAGGCAATTATTCTTCAAAAAATTATTATTATTTTTATGGAATTTCAGCTCTGATACTTCATTTATTTCGAGTCTTATTTTTGTTCTTTGAGCAATGTAAACGATTTCCGAATATTTGGGACAGACGATATTTTTCAACGAACGCGAATGAAACGGAAACTCGTGTTGGTTGATCACGTGCAGTAATATTTTCTGTTTATTTTGCTCTGAATTAATTCCGAATATCTAAATTTTGTGCACTTTTTAGTTGTAAGTTGTGGCAAGTGCGAGACAAGAGGTAAAAAGGAATCACAAATTATTATCTTTAGAACAACTTTTTCCCGACATCTTTTATTTTGTTTGATTTCGCTGTTTTCTGTTTTAAATATTTATTATTTTAATAAATTAAGTTTTTTTTTTTTCATCACAGATAACACCACCACAAAGTATTCGACTTAAACTAGCAGGTAAGTTAGAATAAAGCACATTTTAAGTGTAATTATGCCATTATTGAAAGAATAAAAAATTTAAAAAAATCCGAACTAGGACTTTTTAAATATTACAAAATTCTTTGTCATAATGAAGAAGATTGCGAAATTCCACAATGTCACATGCCGGATGCAAGAGTGTCACAACTAAAATTTTTTTTTATATTAACTATGAGTGCGAGAGCACTTGCCGTAAATCGTCGTTTTTATTAATTGAGTTGAACGTGAAAAGAACTTAAAAAAGGAATTACAAATCTCCCTCAACGATTTAAACATTTTAATTCATATACCTTGGCTTTAGAAGACATGGTTGGAGAGAATCCTCATCCAAATATTTTTAGCTTTTTACATGACATTGGGTTCATTCATCACATATAATTTTATATAGTATTCATTTTATTATGACATAACTCATTTAATTTATTTACAAGATTATGTATCTGATTTTTGATTATAAGTTTGGCATAAAATTTCCCAAAAGGACTCAATGTCACAAAATCCCATCCAATCGAAATCTCCCTCAAAATCGTCTTTTGTAGTTGACCTTAGTGTCACCTTTCGACATTTTGTAGCTTTGTCACAGCAAGTGTGCGATGTGTGTAAAATGCATTACATGAATGAATATGCATGTGTAAGATGGTGAGTCTTGATTGTTAAACTCTACCAGTAGACGGCGCTAGGTGTTCCATGGTACGTTTGAAACGTACGTCTTGTAGTTTTTCTGTTATTAAAAGCATTTGACGAAAATCTCACCTTGGCATGTGGTTCTGTTGACTAGCTACTGAACCTCATGAATTGATCACATGTTGGCGCCGCAACGTGGGGCGTATGGCTTTCGACTATTTCAATGCGGTCAACTTTCGAAACCTTGAAACTACTGTTGGGACAAGAAATTACCCATCTTAAACCTAGATGGCAGCACGAATCCAAGTTCGTTGCAGTGTGTTGATTTAAGCAAAGGGGCTTATCAATAGCACATACAATTGTAAATTATATCAAAAATAGAATTAGCTATTAGATAATTATTATGTTTAATTTTAATTTAGATAAATAGCATGAAGAAATGTTTTTTACTATTCCAATAATTATTTGTTACAATAAATTTATTAATTGAATTTGTATTTGTAACTGCTAAAAACTACAATGTGCAAAAGTAGTAGTCTTGATAAAAACCTGATCGAATTAGAGATTACCATTTTTTACGATGCTTGATCTTGCTTGACTGATGAACAAATAATTACATTTGTCTCTACTCCTCCTGTCTTGAATTATTCAGACTTAAATTACGCAACCATAGGAAGAATGATTTAAACAAATCAAACTGGAGTCAAAAGAACACCTATAAATTGGTGAACCGGACAAAACAATAATCGGACAGTAAAATGGTGGACGTATCGGTGCCTAAGTTACTCAACGAAGCCCAAGCGAGTGCAGTCAGTATAAAATTTTCACCGTTCTGGAGGGACAAAGGAAATGTGGTTCTATCAGGTAAGAGGTACAATTCAAAATATGGGGTATCACCCAAGAATAAACCAAATTTAACTACCTCGTTACCCAGCTGGAGCCTAGATATATGGGACATTATAAAAGAGCATTCCAACATCAAATACAAAGCTGCTTAAGAACGCATGTGGGATACTTTCACCGAAAGTGAAAACCTGATTAAGCGCCTCTTGACTGGACTTGAGCTCGGAGACATGCTGCCCAGTCAGTTACTGAGGAACATGACAACTCTCGGCGGCGGAAGCGACGTGGTTTCGGACAAAGTTCTGTGCTCTTTATGGCTAGACAAGATGCCGATCGGAGTAAAGAGCATTTTGAACGGCAGTGACGAATTACTCTCACAGGAGAAACTAGCGACGACGGCGGACAAGATCATCGAGATGTCTCCACGAGCATCAGAATTGTCGGCTGTTCAGAAGCCACCAGCTCCAGTCTAAGACCTGATTTCGAAAAGGCTCGCTGCTTTGGAGAAGAAAATCGAAGCACTGGATTCTCGAAATTTCAGGAGCCGCAATAGAGGAAACTACAGTTGCAACAGGAATCGCAGCAATTCCAGGAAGCGTTTCAACCCGAATGGGAAGTACCGTTTCTACCATCATCGATTTGAAAGAAGTGCTTGCCAGAGAAGTGTGTACAGCCATGTAGCAGGAAGGATCCGTCGGAAAACTTTTCATAGCAGTAGACTCAACGGCACGTCCTGCTGCGGAGGGTTTGGATGGCCGCAAGTACAGATTATTTGTGCGAGACTATAACAACAAGACAATTTTTTGTGGACAGTGAGGCAGATGTCTCAATAATCCCACCTTCCAAGATCGAAACAAAACACTGAGTACAAACTGTATGCAGCAAACGAGATAGAGATCCCTACCTATGGTATAAAAATCCTAATCCTAGATCTGGGCTTTCGTCTCCAATTTCAATAGCCATTTGTCGAAGCAAAAGTGTCAAAAGTATACTTGGTGCTGATTTTCTAAACAAATTCAAACTGTTGATTGACATTCACAATAAAAATAACTAATTGATGGTGTAACCAACCTTTCATTCACAGGGGAAGTTACATCCATTCAAGAAAATAGCAATTTAAGCACGGTAAACAAATCAACTAAATACTTAGAATTGTTACATCAGCAGTAGGAAAAGGCCGGTTCTAATTCAGCGGTGCCGGAAGTGACGGCACAGCTGTCGAGTGAAGTTGAGTTGTTTCCATCATGCTGCCGGAAGTGACGTCATACATCAGAAGTTGAGGTGTTTTTATGCTGCTGGTAATTATGACGTCATAGTTGTAGAGTTGAGTTTAATTGTTTTATGCTACTGGTAATTATGACGTCATAATTGTAGAATTGAGTTTAGTTGTTTTATGCTGCTGGTAATTATGACGTCAGAAACTAAAATTTATCTATTACGGAATGACAACGATTTAATCCAGGGTATACGCATAATGCGGTGCCGTTGTCGAGGTTAGCATTGAGTTTAGTTGTTTTCTATTTACCTCTTTGGGATCTGGCAACAGGAATATTTATCTTTTGCAGAATGGCAACGGTTTTATGTCTAAAAATGCGTTTTATAAGCATAATGCGGTGCCGTGAGTGACGTCATTGCGGTGCCTTGTGGACTTAAGACTAGCTTTTCGCGCAGTGCCGTGAGTGACGTCATTGCGATACCTCTGTGAGATGTTCGTACCGCATCTGGTGAGCAGTTTTAAAAATTAAATAAATAATATATATATATATTTAAATATATTGAAAAAAAAAAAAACCTTCGTTTTTGGGACTCGAACGCATGACAAAAGGTACCCGTCGGCCAAGTGTTTGATGATTTAAACCACTCGGCAGCGGATACCTACTTCTCTGTGCTTTATAAGTCTATCTCTTTCAGAGAATAATTAGTCATGGAGGAGGTTAAGAAGGTGTTTGATGACGTTGAGCATCCTGCTGGCTTAGGAAATGCACAAACCTTAAAGAAATTTTTTACCAACATTCGTTCTAAAGACATAAGGTCTATGCTTCATATATACTTTGCACAAACCAGTCAGAAAAATATTCCCCAGAAATCGTGTTTACGTTTCAGGTGTTCAAGTACCGTATCAAACAGATCTAGTGGACTTAGGAAATCTTTCCAGGCACAACAAAGGTTTTCGCTACTTGTTGACTGTTATTGACGTATTTTCAAAGTACGCGTGGGTTGTTCCTTTGAAAGATAAAACCGGAAAGAGTATTGTGAACGCTTTTAAAGTTATATTTAATGAACGCAAACCTTTGAAACTGCACAGTGATCGTGGTACAGAATTTGTGAATTTGAAATTTCAATCATTTTTAAAAGCTCAAGGAGTTTACTTTTTTACAACATTTAATGAAACAAAAGCAAGCATCATTGAGCGTTTTAATCGAACCCTGAAAACACGTACGTGGCGATATTTTACTCACGCCAACACTTTAAATTACATCGATTTTTTGGAAGAAAAAAAAAGTTGGTTCATAGCTACAATAATTTCCTTCACTCTACTATAGGACAAAAACCAGCTAGTGTAAATACTGAAAACGAAAATGAAGTCCGTAAAAAACTTTACGGTGATACACTTCAAATACCCAGGAAGCCACTTTTCAAATTCAAAGTGGGGGATATTGTAAGAGTTTCAAAGCAAAAACTGACGTTCGAAAAAGGATATGAAAGCAATTGGTCAGAAGAATTATTTACTGTACGCGAATTAGTACACAACCCTATACCAGTGTATAAAATTAAAGATATGTTACATGAAGACATTCAAGGTACATTTTATGCTGAGGAATTACAGCAAGTAGCTAACAGTGACAAGTTTCCTGTGGATAAAGTTCTGAAGAAAAGGAAGAAGAAAAACGTAGTTGAGTACTTTGTAAAGTTTAAGGGATATTCAAACAAATTTAATGATTGGATACCCTCCAGAAATTTCATTTCCCTATAAAAAGGACTTCATTGGATAAGAAAGCGTTCATTCGTTGAAAATGAGTTTCTACATAACACTTCCTAGTGACGGAAGCATTGATTTCTTCACTGATAATGCTCTATCTCATTATGTAACAAGACTTCCGAAAAACTTTAAACTGTCTGGAGAATGGGAGTGTGGTATAGTTGAGTTGATCTATCCGAAAATGTGGAATAATGAAGTTCACGGCAGCAATGAATATCAGTACGATTTAGGCCCAGGTGGGAAAATGAAGTACAGTATCCCTTGTGGCTACTATGAAACACCCCAAGATATTATAAACGTATTTGAAAAACGCATCCAAATAAAAATGATATATAATAAGCACAGTAAGAAATTGAAACTTCAGTTAATTAAAGGTTCAAAGTTGAAGCTGTCTAACGGATTTGCTCAAAGTTTGGGTTTTGAACCCGATAAAGTAATTGGGGGAAATAGTATTTCAGAAACCCTAAGCATTGAGAGTCCTTATGTAGCAGACCCCAATGTGGATTTGCATTTACTGTATGTATATACTGATATAATTGAACCTCAGGTGGTTGGTGGTATCGTTGCTCCCCTATTACGCATTGTCACTGTTCAAGGTATCGATGGTCAGATGGTACACGAATTATTCGACAGACCTCATTACTATTCGATTTCTAGAAAAAAATTTCAGACCATTGAAATAGTTATAAAGACTCACACAGGACGGAACGTGTCATTTGAACGTGGGAAAGTGATCGTGAAACTACACTTTAGACTGAAGCACCTTTAAACATGTATCAACCCTATCATTGCTGCACTCGTTCTTACGAGGAATACTATTCAAATCAAGCAGGAAATGGAATGTCATACTACAAGGGCGTTTCTTTACAAAGAGGTAGTGGAATCGGAGGTATTTTTAGGAGTATGTATAGAATCCTTTTACCATTATTCAAATCTGGTGCAAAGGCTTTCGGAAAACAAGCGTTAAGGACTGGAGTCGATATTGCAAACGACTGTACAAGGAAAAAATTTGAAAAAGTCAGCAAAAGATAGAGTAAAGCAAGCAGCAAGCATTCTGACTGATAAAACGGCAACTAAAGTGAAATCCTTGGTTGGAGGGCATAAAAGGAAGCGTCATACTCGGAAACGATTCATTTGTAAGAAAACCCGCAAGCACCGCGCAGCAGATATTTTTGACCATCCCTAACATGGCTTTAATACGTAGCGTGTGTAGTGTGAGTGAGCTTGTAAAGAGCCGTAAAAAGTGAGCTTGATTTGTTTTTAACTCCTCCGACACAAACATCTATAGAAAAGGGACAATGGTTGGATCAAGTCATAATAAATTGAATAATATTTTAATTATATGTGATGGATAAAACCAAATGTCATGTAAAAAGCTAAAAATATTTGGATGAGGATTCTCTCCAACCATGTCTTCTAGAGTCAAGGTAATTGAATTAAAATGTATAAGTCGTTGCATATTAAAATGAGAACATTCAATTAAAATTTGTTTTACTGTTAGTGGGTGTGAAGTTCCCCATAACCTCACCGGGTTTGGGACGGGACGATGGACATAGAATCGAACTCCACGGGGGTCCCCCTCGGGTTTTTGGAAAAGGAACCCGTTTGGGGAGGGTTGAAGAGAGAAGGGACTTGCACGAAGACCAGCGAGGAAGCAGGACGCGTTGTTTTGCGCTGGAGATCGAAGAGTATTATTCCCGACCATGTATTATAGACTGAACCTGTAAATACTATAGTCAAGAAATTTGTAAATAAATAAGTGAAATATGCTCATGGACTAGTGTTACTGTTTGGAGGACGACAAGGCAGCGGATTAGGAAATCAGCCTAAGGAAGAACTGTCACAGTGGCGCAGATGGTAGGATTGTCGTCCAGAATTCCAAAGAAAAGTCTGAGCAGATCCGGATTCCACACCGGACGGCGATAAAGGAATCTTCAAGTATTATAGAGACTGGGGAGACCCCATAGTTGAATCGTCTGAGTTGAATACGCCGGTATAGAAGGAAAAAAAAAGCTTGTACCTGGAAAGCCCGTGAAAGTGCCAAACCTACTCACGGACCAGCAGCGAAGCCTATTCCCGGAGCAGCAGCATCGAGGGAAGTCGTCTGCAAGGTAACTGCAAGCCATTTGCGGGGAATCGTCCGAGTTGGATACGCCGGTATCGAAGAAAAAAAAATCTTGTACCTGGAAAGCCCGTGAAAGTGCCAAACCTACTCCCGGACCAGCAGCGAAGCCTACTCCCGGAGCAGCAGCGAAGCCTTCTTTTGGTGCATCAGCGAAGCCTACTTTCGGAGCATCAGCGAGGCCGAATCAACGAAGTCTACAAGATCCTGACGCCATCCCAAGGGAAGTCCGATAAAGGTAAATCCAGATACCCGTTTAATTTTGTTGTTACTTAAAATTAAACAGGGGGGCTTACACAAGAAATGTATGTCATTGTTTTAAGAATATTATGGAAAGTTAAGTTGAGAATATTGTGTTTTGTGAAACTTAATGATTAAGAGGTATTTTACTAGGGTAAAATATTATTATGTTAGGATTGCATAGTAGAATATATAACTTCAGTTGTTTATTGTAGTGTATAAAAGTATAGGTATACTTTGGAAGGATACAAGAGTGTTGTAACTGTTCTGTTATTGTGTATTGAGGGCCAAAACGAAGTAATATTGTTGTTAGTATATATATATATATAATTGGTATTGTAATATGTAATTGGTTTAACTGTCTATGGAACCTAGTGTATAAGAAACAGTACAAAAGGGTAGACGTTATACGGTAAATTCTATATATAGATGGAAGTGTGCAACAAAATTTTAACTGAATTAAAAACTAGAATAAGTTGGCAATATAATACAGGGATATAAATAACTTGTTTATTTAAGATTAGCATAACAAGTTAAAGATAGACTATTATTGGTCTTGAGTATTATATTAGTTGGATATAATCTAGCGTTAAAAATGACTTTTCTAATGAGGACGAAGAAAGCTGATCTCATCTCTCTAGCTCTGGAGTTGAATCCAAGAATGACAGTGATAGGGTTAAGTGAAATGATAAGTAGCAGTGAAAGGTATGAGGAAGAGATGGTTCAGGCACTTCTGGAAGGTAGTGTTAATGACAGGAAAGAGAGCGAAGAAAAAGAACAGTTAAATTTTGAACGCGAACAAAAGAGATTAGAATTAGAACGTGAAGATAAGAGATTAGGAAGGGAACAGGAGATTAAGTTAAAAGAGTTGGAAATCAAAATGAAAGAACATGAAAACCGTAGATCCCTAGAAAGCACGGGTACCGAAACGTCGGAGGGTGATCTAATTAAATACGTGAGACTTGTTAAGGAACAACTACCAAAAACTCCACAAAGAACTGAAAATTGGATATTTTTCTTCCATCAGGCGGAAACGATCTTTGAGGTTTATTCGGTACCAGAAGAGTATTGGGGAAAAATTATTTTACATAAATTGTCAGATTTTATTAGTAGTTTAACGAACAATTTAGGCATCGAGAAACTTACTGATTATCAATCAATTAAAGAATACGTTTTAGCTGAAAATAAACTAACCCCATTACAGCACAAAAGGAATTTTGAAAACAGTGGTAAGAGACCAGGAGAAAACTATGTATAGTGCGCTGCTCGGATAAGAACTCTTTTTGAGTACTATTTAAAAAGCCGAGCTATTTCGTCGCTACAAGATTTAAAAGATCTGGTAATGGCAGATAAAATAAAAGAATTATTGCCAAACCACGTTACATCCCATATTCTGGTCAAAGAGGGAGAAAAATGGTTAAAACCAAACGAGTTGGTCAGGGAAATAGATATTTATCTGGAGGCTCAACCTCATGCGAGTTCGTCAGATAAATTTAGTCGCGACATAGGGTTGAGAAATTGGAGGTTAGAAAGTAATAGAAACGAGAGGGATGGACAGAGAATTGGAAGCAAAAGTAGTATTGGAGATCGCATCGTTAAGACGAATAAGTATGAGAAGGTCCAAGGAAGGGATAGTATAGATTACAGAACACGGGAAAAGCAGAAGGTGAAGTGTTTCCTATGTGAGGAAATAGGGCACTTTAAATCCAATTGTCCCAAACTAAGAGATCAGAGAGGAAGGGAAAGAAAAATTAACCAGGTGGTTAGCAAAACAGATTTGGTGTTAGATAATTACCCGGCTGAAAGGGGATTAAACAAAGTGGCCGTACATTTCGAAATTCCAGAAGGAAATCAAGAAGGGGAATTACCTCGGGAAGAATTTGGAATTGATAATGAAAAGTTCAAAGGCGTTATCGATAGCGGGGCAGAAATAACGGTGTTGAGGAAATCAATAGTCCCCGAAAATTATTTAGAATCAGGAGGGAAAATATTGTTAAAACCAGCTATAGGTCCTGAAGTAGAGGCGAGACTTGTTTCAATTCCGTTAAGTTTATGGACAGAGACGGAGGATATAAGGCCTTTTGTTACTATCCAGGCAGCCGTCGTGGAAAATTTAAACGAGGTCGCATTGGTGACACCACGTGATTTACGACTTATGAGAGAGCAACAGCGCCGGTATCTAGGGGAATTCGTAGAACCACGGATTGGATTTGGTTTTATGGCATTGAGTCCTCGTGGGATATAATATGCCAAACTCAAAAAAAAAAAAAAAAAAGATATATAATATAATAATAATAGTATATTAATGAAACGAAATCAGTCAAGTCATAATAAAATGAATACTATATAAAATTATATGTGATATACAAACCCAATGTCATGTAAAAAGTAAAAATTATTTGGACGTAGAACCACGAATTCAAGACGATGCTCAACAGGGAAAGTTACCTCCTGGGGATAGAGGGGAGAATGACCCAAGTGGTGAAACCACAATGGAAGTCCTCGATGTAAGGACGGTAACAATAGACGCGATTGAGTATCCGAAGGTCAAGGAAGGGATAATGGAAACCGATAATGAGATGCCCTTATCACAAACGCAAAAATTTCGGATAGAGCAGGGGGCGTGTGAGTCTTTAAGGTGCGCGTTTAGCAATGCGAGAGAAAGGAAGAACGATTACTGGCTAGACTCGGGGATTTTATACCACACTGGGAAGATCGCGGGACAGCCTTACAGTCAGTTAGTAGTTCCCGTAAGTCGGAGACAGGAAATCATCAAACTAGCGCATGAAACCTTAACGGGGATTGGATTGGATATGATTTTGTGGCATTGAGTCCTCTTGGGACATATTATGCCACACTCAAGATAAAAAAAAAACAGATACATAATATATTAATGAAACGAAATGAGTCACGTCATAATAAAATGAATACTATATAAAATTATATGTGATATATAAACCCAATGTCATGTAAAAAGTTAAAAATATTTGGATGAGGATTCTCACCAATTATCTCTTCTAAAACCAAGGTATAAGAATTAAAATGTATAAGTCGTTGCCTATTAAAATGAGAACATTCAATTAAAACGTGTTTTACTGTTAGTGGGTAAATGCAGTAATTACAAAGGAGATGACCTTCTCCGAGGAGGAGGTGTCTATGGGTGATCCGAGTATGTCCAATACGGAGGCGTGTTATAATTACCTGCTGCCTTCTTAAAGATAGCGATTTCCAGTCAGATATATTTCGTTTGATGGCGTGAAGTTTGTTCTCCGTTTGTTCATTCCATTCGGTCTGCCATTTTGTTTCTAAAAATTTGTAAAGGAATGATTTTAAGTCGCGATAAGGAATGGTATGGTCAATGTTACTAACGGCCGATTTGGCGGCTTTGTCGACAGTCTCATTTCCTGCTATCCCAACATAAGATGGAATCCAACAAAATATTAAGTTAAAATTTTTGGATGAAAGATGATAAATTCTTTTTAATGACTCTAAAACAACGGGATGACTGGAATGATCAGGATTCTTCAATGCCTGTAAAACACTTAATGAATCTGTAAAAATATTCCATTTTTTATGAGAATGATCCGATATATATTCTAATGCTTTATATATGGCCATGATTTCAGAGGTAAAAACAAAACATGTAGAATGAAGTTTAAAACTTTGAACAGAGTGATTAATAGTGAACGCAGCTCCAACATAGTTTGCCCTTTTAGACCCGTACGTATAAATAGGTATAAAATTAGAGTATTTTTCCATATGGTTTTGAAAGAGTTGTTTGTAAATAATATCAGAAGTATCTGCCTTATAAAAATCTTTGAAGGGGTTTTGAAATACAAACTCATGATTAAACCAAGGAGAAAAATAATACAGTTTTTTCTGGGTGACGACAAGTGAAGAAATTTCGGATCCGTTCAACAAATCCAGCATTCTCAAGTGGAATGTAGGGTTGAAGGATGTTTTAGCTTGATAGAGCCGCGTATTAGATATGGACTGTGATGAATGGTATGCAATGGGTGATGAGGGATAGATGAAATTCTAAAATAGTATTCCAGTGATAACAACTGTCGTCTTAAGTCCAGGGAAGGTTCAAAAGATTCTACGCACAAGCTGCTTACGGGTGAAGTCCTAAAGGCACCAGAACAAAAACGTAAAGCTGTGTGGTGGACAGTGTTCAGGATTTGAAGAGCAGATTTTCTTGCTGAACCATACACCACGCAGCCGTAATCTAATTTTGATCGTATTAATGCTCTATAAATTTTTAAAAGACAATTCCGATCAGATCCCCATGATATAGCTTAGATAAAACTCGTAAGATGTTAAGAGCCTTTTCGCAAAGTTTGCGTAGATTTAAACTATGCGGTTGAAAAGTCAACTTCTTGTCAAATATGATGCCTAAAAATTTAAAATTGTCCACAACATTAATTAAAATATCTTTCAAATATATTTCAGGGTCAAGATGAAAATTTCGTTTTCTGCAGAAATGAACACATGCAGTTTTCGAAGGTGAAAAACTGAATCCATTTTTCATTTGTTCAATTAATTATTTTGCTAACGGCCTGTTGAAGTTGTCTCTCTATTAAACGAATGTCTTTAGCTGCGCATGAAATTTGCAGATCGTCAACGTAAATAAGACCTTTAACAGATGGAGGCAATTGAGAAACAATATTGTTAATTTTTTAAATACATAAAGTAACACTTAAAACACTGCTTTGTGGCACTCCCTCCTCTTGAGTAAAAACATCTGAAAAAAGTGATCCAATCCGAACTTTAAAATATATTTTTTCTAAAATTTTTTTAATAAAAATAGGCAGATTTCCTCTTATGTCATACACTGAGTGCCACAAAACACTGCTTTGTGGCACTCCCTCCTCTTGAGTAAAAACATCTGAAAAAAGTGATCCAATCCGAACTTTAAAAAATATTTTTTCTAAAAATTTTTTAATAAAAATAGGCAGATTTCCTCTTATGTCATAGTTAAAAATGTCTTTTAAAATTCCATGTCTCCATGTTCGATCGTAAGCTTTTTCTATATCGAAGAAAATTGAGACGAGATGCTTATTTTGGACGAATGCGTTCCTTATTTCAGTCTCGAGAGCGACAAGATTATCAATAGTGGTTCTATTTTTCCTGAAACTACTTTGAAATGGAGAGAGACATTTATCCTTTTCTAATATATAAACGAACCTCGCGTTGACCATCTTTTTTAAAATTTTGCATAAGCAACTTGTTAGGGCTATTGGACGGTAGTTCGATTGATTCTTGGGGTCTTTGTTCGGTTTCAGTATGGGTATTATAGTAGCATATCGCCATGACTGTGCGGAAAAGTATGCTCGGTCCAAATTATGTTGTAAAATTTCAGGAGATGATATAGAGAACTATTTGAAAGATGTTTGAGCATGATGTAACTAATATTATCTGGCCCAGGAGTTGATTTGTGAACTAAGGATAAAGCCTTTGTCAATTCGGAAAAAGTAAAATCACAATTACAGGATAATATACGGTTTGCAGCAAAATTAGTCTTTTCAGATGCAATTTTAATTTTTTTTAAACTTTCAGAGTAGTTAGTGGAGCTTGATATTTCGGAAAGGCATGAAGCAATTGTGTTTGCTATGTCTTTGGGTGCCGATAGTATTTGGTTATTATGTTCGAAAATAGGAATTTGTCTATTTGGGTAAACACCGGAAATTCTTTTAATTATGTTCCATAAATGTTTACTTGTGACTTTACTATTGATACTATTGACATAATTCATCCAAGAATCCCTCTTACTACGTCGTTGAATTTTTCGAAAGGCCGCTTTTTTTTTTTTATAAATTTTTTTTCTCTTGTTGGATATCTATTGAAGATATTCCAGGCTTTCCTTTGCTTCCAATACGTATCGCTACATTCCTCATTCCACCAAGGTTTCTTTTGTTTTTTAGGCGTATTTCTGACTTTTTTAATTGAGGCGTCAACACTAGCTATAATTATGTCTGTTATTTTTGAAGTGACTTCATCGATGTTACCAGTTTCTACTGTGTTAGAAATATCTGCGAGGCTAGTAAAGAGTGGCCAGTTGGCAGTTTCAAAAATATAGTTGGTATTATTGACAGAGTTGGGTTGGATTTGGCTAGCATATTTTAGTTTTATAGGATAATGGTCACTATTGTATAGGTAAGTATCCACAGAAAAGGTCCAAAATGGCAAAATTGAAGGAGTGCAAATAGCCAGATCTATTGAATGGTAAGTAAGTGATGGTGAGTGAAAGTAAGTAGGTTGACCGTTATTCATAATACATAAATCATTGTAAGTTATTATTTTTTCAATTTGTTTGCCTCTATTATTAATGTCTGAACTGCCCCAGAGGATATGATGGCCATTTAGGTCACCAAGTATAATGAATGGTTGCGGAAGTTGATCTATTAAATTATTGAAGTCAGAAGTGGCGATACGGGTGTTAGGAGGCAAGTATAAATTACATATTGTTATTAGAATATTGACATGAAGTCTTACAGCAACAGCTTGGAGATTTGTTCTAAGTTTAATTTGGGTGACTGATGCTACACCTTTACATGCTCTTTGGCCTTCATCGTAATCTTTTCTAAATATACTCAAATGACGAATGTTGGTGGAATCATTGTTTCTTAAATATGTCTCCTGGAGTGCGATTGCAGCTGGCTTGTGTTTATTTATGATAGCTTTTAAATCATCAATTTTTTGTCGAAAACCCCGGCAGTTCCCGGAAAGAAAGGAAGCCATAAAAAAAAGTATAAAAGAAGAGAAAAACTACTTGTGTTTTCTCGTCCTAGGACGAGGATCTGTCATGCCGAAGATCCTTCTTGGACTTGGGTGGCGAAGTCTTCAAGTCCTCATCTTCTACAGATGAAATATCGCTTTCAGTGTTATAAATATTTATGAGATCGCTGGTAGAAGAATTAGTTATGAAATTTCTGGATGTAACGTCAGGCTGAAGATAGGTTTGAGAAGAACTTTTTGCTATTTTAATATTATTTTGTTCAGTAGGTATGGCTCTTTTTAAAGAAGTATTTAAGGATCGATTTGATTGATTTATCTGTTTTGTATTTGTTGACGTTGTAACTGTTGCTTTAGAAAAAAGAGGCGTTATAGGTTGGTTCGATGAAGTTTTATGTTGGGCAGATGGCTTAAAAATAGTTACATCGGTTTGAGTTCCATTAGTTTTAAAAGTTTTTTTTACTATTGAAGAGTACGATATTCCAGGTTTCGGGGTGCGATCATTTACAATTTTTCTGGCCTCAGGAAATGAAATGTTTTGCGGCACTTTAATAGTTTGTATTTCTTTTTCGGTTAGAAATTTAGGGCAAGACCTGGCAAAAGCTGGATGGTCACCTTTGCAGTTCACACAGCAAAGGGACGATGACGTACAGACATCGCTCTTATGATATGTACTACAGCATTTTGCGCAGGTTTCTTTTCCACGGCAAGCAAGGAAAGAGTAGCCGAATCGTTGACATTTAAAACAACGTACTGGGTTTGGTATAAAAGGACGAACTGGAGAATTAATACAGGGTGGCAACAAAATCTTCGAAAAAAATTTCCCTGATATTTCCCTGATTTCCATGATAGTGTGACAAAAATTTCCCTGATTTTACAAATCCCTTAAGAAATGTCGGGATCCGTATTTGGTATCGATATACAGTACCCACGACAATATTTTTAAATATTTAGGGTCAGATGGGGTAAAAGAATCATTCTCCACAAATATTTTGTATTTTTTCTCATCAGATATTTTAATTGTTATTGTAAAGTCTGGAACCCTTAATGGAACTCTAACAATAGCAATTGAAAAAAAAAATTTTGTTTAAAAAATATTATGAACTTTTTACACATGTCCCTACATTATCCAAATATACATCAAAATCAAATGCAAATATACATAAAAAAAATTGGTACAGCTTCAGTCTATGTTTAAAGCGGTTGCAACGATCTTCGCGGTTTTTTTTTTTGGCGCATTTCTAGTAGCAAGTTAGGGCAGGTTAAGGCAACCTATCTGAATTACGATTATTATAGTTTCCATGGTAACCTCGGCAAACGAAAAGTTAAACCCTTAGGCCCGGTGCACACATCCGGTTTTTCAACGTACGGCGCCGTTGCCGTAAAGCAAGTGCGGTCTGAGATACATTAGATCCAATGGAGTAGTGCACACTTGCCTCCGGCGTCACTGCGGCGATGTACGTCCAACTTTGCGTGCAATTTCTACCGCAGTTCTCCGCACACGCTTCTCCGGACTGAAGTGATTAATAAATGGTTGATCCTGTAACAACTATTTTGTTTCAAAATATACTTTTTTAACTCTAAGTTAACGAAATAAACACGTTTTCATCGATAGAAAAATAATTGCAAATGGCGCGAAATGTCTGAATCTGAGTCATTTCACGGCTATGTGCACATAGTTGGGCTTTGGTGCCGCATGTTGAAAAATCGGATGTGTGCACCGGGCCTTAGACTACGGCTAGTACAGCAGTTGTACCATGATCGCGAAAAGGAAGAATTTAGACAACGGCCAGCACATCAGTTGTACCTTAAAAGTTATAAGAATCGCGCCAAGAAATAATTTAGACTACGGCCGTTACAGCTGTAGTGAATTGAAAGTTATAAGAATCGCGCTAATTATAACGATAGTCGTAGTCAAAAGGTTAAATTTTCATTTTGAATCTCCAATATTATAAACTGAAGTGTTTGTCAGTCTGTCTGTTTGTTTCCTGCACGCAAAGAAAGTCCTGACGAATCTATGGCACTTACATCACAGCTAGTCCAAATGTTTTGCAATTCTTGGGTCGCGGCGAATTTTAAAATTCAACAAAAAAAATTTTAAATGAATTAATGAAATGTAATTACTATTGAATGCAACAGCATAGAAGATCACAGATTCTAATTTTTTTTTTCGTTTCCGTTATCTTTTTGCGCGGAGGAATGATTTTCCAGCGGACGATAAAAAACAAATAAACTTTGATCTTGAGTTATTTAGTTCTTTTTTCTATCTGCTAGACCGTTAAAGATAGAGTAAAAATTTCAAATTTCAACGGATTTGAAATCTGCGGAAAATATCACAATAGATCAATACCTAAAAATATGTTTTTTTTTTTTTAAATAAAATTTTTAAATTGAATATCTTTAAAATTTTCGCAGCAGATTCTAACAATTAGAGAGATTTTCAGCGAAAGAGGAAAATAAAAACACCATGGACTACACCGTTATGGCTGTTATCGAATTTGCGAAGCAATACATAGTTCACTATATTCATAGTTTGGTTTGCTTCGCAAAACCAAATGGAATTTCACAGGGAATTCATTCCAATAGGCTACGAATTTCCATTCGGTTTGCGAAGCAACCCAACACCACGGGAAACGCCATGATGGTTATCATGACGAATTCATGACGAATTATCTTCTCTTCTATATCTTATTCGAGACGAATATCTTATTCTTCATGACGAATTATCATTTGGTTTGTTTCTCAAACCGTATTCGTAGCAATCACCAGGGGTTAGCGAGCAGCACCTAGTTAGTAAGCACCAGACCCTACGAAAAGAACTGTCACGGGCAATGCCGTGCTGGCCACGCAGTGGCTAGTATTCTTTTAAGTTCTTTCAAAATTCGTTGAACTGTCGGTTGATTTTATTGATTCATTTGAAAAAATTCCTTCCTTGGCAAATTTAGAAGTTCGCAAAAAAAGCGCCAAAGCCGTAACATCGCTATAAACGTAGTTTTACCAAAAAATTCTACAAAAATATAATTGCGAGCAAAAAATATTAATTTAATGCACCAAAAAACATTATTAGTTACACAAATTTAAAATTGTATACCACAAGTTGTATCGCTGTCCTCATGGCGACGAGACGCTCCGTTAACGAAAACCACGGCGGCGGTTTTCGATGGGTTCGAAAATTACGACGCCGGTGTTCTTTATACGACTTACAATTTCGGCAAAAACTATTTATTCTATTCTCAAAAGTACCTGCAATCGCGCATCTCTAAATAGTCCACAAACGACAATAGTTACAGTTTTCATAAAAAATTTTAAAATTCCCTGATTTTTTGTGAAATTTGGAAATTTTCCCTGAGAATTCCCTAATATTTCCAGAATTGAAAAATTCCCTGAGAATTCCCTGATTTCCCGGTTCTGTTACCACCCTGTAATATAGGCTATTTTAACATGTTTGGGTAGACTTGGGGTATTGAAAGTTAGTATTAAGTGTTTGGTGGGTATTCTTTGACCGTTTCGTTGAATAGTTATTCTTCTGACATTAATTACATTTTGTTTTGACAGGGATTCTAAGATGTCTGGTTCAATATCATGGACTAAATCAGCTTCCGAAATTACGCCTCGAGAGGAATTTAAATTTTTGTGGGGTGTAACAATGACTTCTATTGAATCGATGGAATTTAAATTTTGTATATTTATGGCCTGTGACTTATTAGAAACTTCAATAAGCACATCTCCAGCTATAGGTTTTTTTTTTATGGTTTTTGTATCTCCAACCATTCCTAAAATAGTTTTGTGAAATAGAATAGCCGATATGTTTTTTAAATTACCTACGTTACTTTTTATTATAAAACATTTGTGTTCTGGTATATTAGTTTCATTATTATTGGTAGTTAAGTGCTCCACTGAAGGAGAAGTTGATTTTTGATTTTCCATGGTTAAATAATAAAATTTCAGTCCCCGGCGGCACCATCCACCATGGAGTTCGACGAGGGGATACAGGTTCCTGTACCGGTGCTAGCCAGGGACTATACGGACCCAACTCACCTCTATGACTGCCCAAAGGAGCTAGTTGGTGAACAGGTCCTTAGTCCTAGCAGGATATACCCACCAGCCGATCAATGTACTGGGACCAAAGTACACTTCCTGTTTATTCGAAGCAGGAGCCGAAGCAATGTATTGGGGCGTTATGTTGTCCCTCAATCACCAGGATCACCTTTTCCGAAGACACAGGTCTCCACGCACGGCAAACACGTGGGTGATATAATCCCCAAGAGGAGCTAAAAGCACAGACTGGCGAAAAGCTTCTCAAGGGGAGCCCTCACCTCCGAAGAGGCAACCACAACGAGGGAGGAAGAAAAAGCAAAAAGCTAAGGGTAGAGGAGAAGCAGAACGAAAGGGAGGGAAGATCACTCAGGTACCCCGGGGTCGTGAAGCCCGTACAAACCTAAAGAAGGAATGCCCCTGGGGGCACGAACTTCTCGGATATCCCACCCTGGGATGAGCTTAAACGTGCTTTTGACCTACGTTTGCTATTTATTGTTGAATACAAAGAGCAGAATTGTGAACGCTTAATTTTGGTACATGTAAAAAAACTAATTTAGTCTAGAGTTTTGGTGAATTCAATTAGAGCCAAACGCTACACAGTGATTAATGAAAACCTTGGTGGGAATAATTTAAAAATGCTGCTAGACTCATGATCTTCAATTTCGTTACTCCCAGTGTGAACTCTTGACATTGTAACTCTTACAATCGAAAAATCAGTTTGCATTAGACAATGATTTTGAGGTGGATGTCATAACCATCCATAGGCGCTAGGAACAATACGAGAGTGATCAACATCTCCTTGGATCGCTTACGTAAGCGATCCATTCTTGCTGTACTAAGCGACAGCGAAGGCATTTGCTGTGATAAGGCTATTGTTTTTGCTTTGGTCATTTGGATCAAGACCAAGCGGCCCTCAAAAGACGGCCGGCATTGCTGAAAAGAGCCTGTTTTCTCCACGGAGCTGCAAGGGTTCCTTTAGGGCCCTGCACATTTACCGAAGTGCAGAGGTTTGAGGAACACCTTGACGTCCAAATTGTGGTTTTGGCTTCCAAAAATCCGAATCGAGTAAGCGTTATTGTAACTCTTTCTTTGGCTCAAGTATTGACAGTTTGCTTATTGCTGCAAATAAACCATATCCTTTTATATTTTATGTAGTTCAAAAGTTAATGTCTAATGTTAAAAAAAATTTAATATGCACACATTTTTTGTGATTTTTTAAGGTAGCGTAAAAAATTAATGATAAATCCTGACGCATCAATTTATGGTGTAACATCGCGTTACCCAAGAGAGTCGAGAACTCTCAACAGTTCGCCCCTTGGTCTGGCTGCGGAAGTGACAATAGGAGGAGGCTGTCGGGGGAGGGGACGAGATGGTATGGAGAACAAGCGGATAAAGGGAGAACGATCACCAATGTTAAAACTTAGTCGTTTCCCAACACATAGTTAACCGATAATATATAATTTTATGGTTAAGTCAAACTGTTATTTAATGTATCAGTTTGGAAGTTTTCTGAGTTCGACACGATTGTCTTTATATATTAGCTCTCTACTTTTGATTTTTTACTTAGCTAAGTTTAGTATAATTAGTTTCGAGCACGATCGTATTGTTATTTGTTGATTTTCCAAACAACGTTTAGTGATGAACTTCGATCACATCTGTTCGATTTAATACAAGTCTTTCAAGACAACTTCTGGTATGTTTCAACGAATTCACGGTGCATCACCTACAGTCACCAATACTGGTAAAAATAGCCTGGGGTCTCTCACAAACTTTAAAGAAGCAACTGGAAAGTCATTTGTTGGCTGTACATGAAATAAAATTGAACAAGAAAACGAAGCAATTGAATTCTGTGGCTCAATTGCTTGCTTTAAAAAATGAAACGGAACAAGCCACAAATTCTGTCTATGTGAAGAAATGTGGTTCGACGAAAAATGATGGTGCTTTCGTTAGCTACTTCTATTGCCATCGCAGTGGCCATTTCAATGATACGAATGAGCGAAAACGGCATTTGAAATTCATGTTCACCAATAAAATAAATGCTGTTTATCCATCTATGGTAAAAGTTACTCGCACTGATAGTGGTACTTTTGTTGATTATATAAAGACTCGCTTAGGTCATCAAAATGATGGAGGCAGGTGATTCTCTCTGTTGAAGAAAGAAAAAACATAGCAATGAAACTAGCAAGTAAGATTCCAATTTGAACAATTCTGGATGATGCGAGAGATTCTTTTCACGATATACCAACACGGTACTGATCTCTTGAACAGAAGAGATGTCCTAAATATAAAGACACAGTTCAACATCAACAATGATGGAGTAAAAGATGCAAATGATGAAGACAGTGTTCACAAATGGGTTCTTTCCATGTCTCCTACTGAAAATTCACCGGTTCGTTATTATAAGCCCCAAGGTGAATTAGATGAGGCTAATATATGTATGAAAAGGAGGATTTCCTTTTAGTGAAGACATTCCTTTTGTGAAGACATTCATGTCAGATCATGCAGAAGCATAATACAATGCATGAATAAATATATTTAGAACTACAGAGAAGAGTTTACGGTGCACTTGGCATTTTGACAGCAACTGGAGGAGAAAAATTCAATCGCTAATAAATGATACGTTGAAAAAGATCAATGAGTATAAAATGCTGCAATGGTTACTGAAAGAAACTGATGAAAATGCTTTTTCTTTGATGCTTGCAGTATTTAGTAAACTGTTAAATGAAAAGGAAATTAAAAAATCATTTGCTACGTATTTTGAAATGTACTAAGTAAAACGATTACATATGTGGGCATATTTCCACCGAAAATAGGCAGGTTTAAATACCGACATGCATGGCACAATTAAATATATATGCTTCTAAAAAAAAGTAAGGCGTTTAGATGCGGCCATAAATGCACTGATGAAGTTTATCAAAAACAAAATATGCGATCAATTGATATCTCTTAAAAGGGGGTAAAATTAACTTCAAAGGTTCTGAAATTACCTTCTGATGCTATTTATTGCCACCCATAATGATGAATGGATTGTTCCTTCATTTACCTCAAATAAGACATACAGTGTCCACAAGGTGCTTGAATGTGACAAACAATGCCACCTTTTGAATGTACACTGCAAATATTGTTTAAACAACTATATTTGTACAGTAGACAACAGTATTCAATGGAACATGTGCAAGTACATACATCTTGTTTGCCTCATGCTCAATGGAAATCAGGCAGATTTAGATGGAAAAAGGGTGGAATTTAGATGCTCTATCTTTCAACAGGATAATGCACGCCCACATATTGCAAGGAATGTTCGAGACTTCTTTTCAGCCCAACACATGCACCTTCTTCCTTGGCCTGCTTATTCGCCAGATATATCGCATTTTGAGCATGCGTAGAATTTGGTTGGTCGGTGTATCGCTCGTGATCCGCGTCCTACAGCTTCAAAAGACGAACTTTGGGTGCGCATACAAACAATATGGAATTATCTTCCACGAGCAGACATTCAACATATGTTCTACTCCATGCCACGTCGTATAGCAGCAATTATTGCAGCGCGTGGTAGTACACCAAATACTGATTTCGGCAGCTGTAGATCAGCTGATTGTTCCTGCTCCCAATCAAAGAATACAGAACCTTTCTGCGCCGCCCTTACCAACAGAAAGTAATTCAGGTTCATATGTTTTTATGGACATGTAAGTAATGAATAATCTTTTAAAAGATTTATATTGTCCTAAGTGCAACAAACAATGGCCCTTTTGTATATACACTGCAAACATTGTTTATACAACTTAGTTTGTACGTGTATTGACGACAGTATGCGATGGAACATGTGCAAGCACATACATCTTGTTTGCCTCATGCTCAATGGAAATCAGGCAGATTTAGATGGAAAAAAGGATGGAATTTAGATGCTCTATCTTTCAACAGGATAATGCACTTTGCCTTTTGTATATACACTGCAAACATTGTTTATACAACTTTGTTTGTACGTGTATAGACGACAGTATTCAATGGAACAAGTGCAAGCACATACATCTTGATTGCCTCATGCTCAATGGAAATCAGGCAGCATGCTCCCTCGTATTAAAAAGATAAATTCATAAAGAACCCCTTATTTAATTCATATTTAAAGCAGACTTGTTTAAAAGAAGTAAAATTAACACCATAACAAGCAGTATTTTGAGATTCTACAAATGAATATATTATCTTTATAAATGAATGTAAACCAAAAGATTAGTAAAAATTTCTTTAGAAATGAAATAATATTAGTGTCTTTGAAAAAAGCCTCTGTCAATACTGATAAATTTGTTTTTAATGAAAACAATATAAGCGAAATAGCTTAGTAAAGCAACAGCGTTTACAAAAAAAACCCATAGAATTAATTCGCTTAATTTTCCTTAAAATACCAAGCCTTTAAATTAGAAAACTATTTAGAAATCAAGCAAAGCTAAAACTGTAGTGTTATGGGCCACCTCGAACAAACGCAAATAACGTTCCCCAATTTTTTTTGCTTCGGTATTTTACACATCCAAGAGAAAAAACTTAAATAACTTCTAAAATAGTATTGCAAGTTTGTTGTATCGTATTGTTATTTGTTGATTTTTCCAAACAACGTTTAGTGATGAATTTCGATCACATCTGTTCGATTTGCTACAAGTCTTTCAAGACAATTTCTGGTATGTTTCAGCATCAACGGCGAATTCACGGTGCAACACCTAAAGTCACCAATACTGGTAAAAACAGCCTGGGGTCTGTCACAAACTTTAAAGAAGCAACTGGAAAGTCAATTGTTGGCTGCACATGTTTTAAAATGGGACAAAGAAAGAAAGCAATTGAATTTTGAGGCTCAATTTCATTGGCTAATTTTATTGCCATCGCAGTGGCCATTTCAATGATACGAATGAGCGAAAACGGCATTTGAAATTAATGTTCAACAATAAAATAAATGCTGTTTGTCCATCTATGGTAAAAGTTACTCGAACTAATAGTGGTATTTTTGTTGTGATTATGTAGACTCACTTAGATCATCAGAATGATGTAGGCAGTATGATTCTCTCTGTTGGAGAAAGAAAAACATAGCAATGAAACTAGCAAGTAAGATTCCAATGTCAACAATTCTGGATGATGCGAGAGATTCTTTTCCCGATATACCAACACGGCACAAAATAGCCTGGCGTGCCCAATTTGCAGTCTGTCACAAACTTTAAAGAAGCAACTGGAAAGTCATTTTTGGATGTACACGAAATAAAATTTGACAAAGAAACAAAGCAATTTAATTCTGAGGCTCAATTTCTTGCTTTCAAAAATGAAACGGAACAAGCCACAAATTCTGTCTATGTGAAGAAATGTGGTTCGAAGAAAAATGATGGTGATTTCATTAGCTACTTTTATTGCCATCGCAGTGGCCATTTCAATGATACGAATGAGCGAAAACGGCATTTGAAATTTATGTTCACCAATAATATAAATAACTATACTTATCCATCAATGGTAAAAGTTACTCGTACTGATAGTGGTATTTTTGTTGATTATGTAAAGACTCGCTTAGGTCATCAAAATGATGTAGGCAGGATGATTCTCTCTGTTGAAGAAAGAAAAAACATAGCAATGAAACTAGCAAGTAAGATTCCAATTTGAACAATTCTGGAAGATGCGAGAGATTCTTTTCCCGATATACCAACACGGTATGATCTCTTGAACAGAAGAGATGTCCTAAATATAAAGACACAGTTCAACATCAACAATGATGGAGTAAAAGATGCAAATGATGCAGACAGTGTTCAGAAATGGGTTCTTTATATGTCTGCAACTAAAAATTCACCGGTTCGTTATTATAAGGCCCAAGGTGAATTAGATGAGACTAATATATGTATGAAAAGGAGGATTTCCTTTTAGTTACTATGAATAGCTTTCAGGGGGAGATGCTTGAACTGTATGGTGATGTTATCATTACCTGTGATTTTACGCATGAAATGAAAGCTTACAACTTTGATTTGGCTACGTTATTAGATTTGGACCACAAAAGAGAGGGTTTTCCAGCCGTCATTATTCTCGGCAATAGGCCGGATGCTGAGGTAGCATTTAAAAGTATCAAAGATGTTATAAGCGAAATTCATCCGAAGACATTCATGTCAGATGATGCAGATGCATTATGCAGTGCATGAATTAATGTATTTGGTACAACAGAGAAAAGCGTTTTTGTGCACTTTGCATATTGACAGGAACTGGAGCAGAAAAATTGAATCTCTAATAAATGATATGTAGGAACAGATCAATGTGTATAAAATGCTGAAATGTTTACTGAAAGATACTGATGAAAATGCTTTTCCTTTGATACTTACAGAATTTACGAAACTGTTAGCTGAAAAGGAAATTACAAAATCATTTGCTACGTATTTTGAAACGTACTATGTAAAACGATAACATACACTCATGTCCATAATTTAAGGATAATTCAGAATCGCACGGAATTCGAACTTTAAAGTAAACATTTCACCAGTAGAATTATCGCACACATCTTCAAGAATAATATACAAATTACAGGAAGGCATCAGATGACGCCGGTAGTCCGTCACAATGACTAGAGTGTATATAAGGAATGGTAGCAAAGAAGTAAAATTGTTCACAAGCGTTCTGTAAGCCGCTCAGTGCCACAACCGAATAGTTATGTCACAGAGGACGCATGTCGATGATTTTTTTTACGTGGTAGAATTATCGGCCGTCTGGAATGTGGGGGCGTACTCAGACGGAAGGTTTCCGTGGAACTTGGAATCGCCCAAAGCGTTATTTCTTGGCTTTGGCAACGATTCCAAAATGATGGAAATATCAGTAGACGTTACATTACAGGTCTCCCCCGAGTTACAACGCCGAATGACGACCGGTATTTGGCAGTAACTGCAATAGAAACAGACGGAGCACAGCATCCTACGTTTCTCGTCAACTAGCTTCAGACACGGGTACGACAGTTTCAAGGCAAACCGTTTACAGACGTTTGGGACATGTTTGTCTATATGCTCGCAGGCCTATCAGATGTGTTCCACTCACGGCAACTCACTGTCGCAAGCGGTTATTCGGAGTAGAGAACATGCCATGTGGACATCGTTACAGTGGGCTTGTGTGATATTTTCCGACGAGTCCAGGTTTAGCTTGCAGTCAGATTCACGGCGGACGTTCATATGGAGAACTGCAGGTACCCACTACCACCAAGACAACATCATTGAACGACACCGTTACGGTGGTGCAGGATTTCTCGTTTGGGGTGGAATTATTCTGGGCTCCAGAACAGATCTACATGTTCAAATCGAAACGATGAGAGGCGAAATTTATCGGGACATCATTCATAGAAAAATCCTCATACATCAAGGCAACACTACAGTCACACACCAGCTGCAAAGGGGATGTCTACAAGGTTCCTGTATGGGTCCCTTCCTATGGCTAATCACAATTCATGTACTACAACAAACTTGGCCAACAAACTGTAGAATACAGGCCTTTGCTGATGACATAACAATAATAATCACAGTAAAAAACAGGCGCGTATTAGAGTCAACAGCAACAGAAGCCCTCAACGAAGTCCAAACATGGTGCCAGCAAGAAAAACTTACACTATCACAACAGAAATCCATGGCAATAGCAATTGGAGCCAACAAACAGCTGACAAGAAAACCCACCATCCAGAGTGGTACGATGAAAATAAAAGTAGTCAAACATCTTAAACTTCTTGGCGTTATCATAGATAATAACCTTAACTTCGCGCAACACCTGGCACACCTCAAGACAAAAAGCTTCACCCTTAGCAATAGCATGGCTCATTCGGTCGGTAAAACCTGCGGCACAAACACACGTTTTCTAAAAATATGATACAAAGCAGTGGCAGAACGCCAAATATGCTACGCAGCAAGTGCATGGGCATAACATCTTAAAGCTGCAAAGCCTCCAGCGCCTCTTCACAGTGCAAAACTCTAGGCCATATCGTACAACGCCAACAAATGCATTACAAGTGTTGGGTGGTATCGAGCCCCTGCACTTAGTGGCACACAGAGAAGCAGCATTCACCAAACTCATCAGATTAAAACAAAATGTAAATGACCTGGGCACAACTTTCAACAGCAATGACTATGAACAAGAGGTAGATATACACAAAGAAAATACTTGGCAGACAAATTACGAAAAAATAGCAGAACAAGGCCCAACCGAAACAGATATTAAAATATACACCGACGGCTCCAAAACGCAACACGGAGTAGGAGCAGCTTTTGTGCCATTTAGAAACAACAGACATCCATAACCAAAAACTTCAGCTCCATAATAAAACCTTAGTACCGCAAGCAGAGAAAATAGCCCTCCTCTTTGCCCTGGCATGGGCAAAACAACATACATATTCCACATGTAACGTAACATTCTAGCGGACAGCCTATCAACTATAAAGACGCTCCAACAATTCCAAACAAAGGATCCAACAGCGCAACAAATCCGAGCACTGCTTAAAAATAATTTCCCCAATACATAGATCAGCTGTGTCAAGGCTCACATAGGTATACAAGGCAATGAAAGGGCCGACCAGCTTGCACAAGAAGCAACAAACTTCCAAATAACCGCAAAACTACCCAAGAGCCACGCAAAACAACTAATGAAGACAACAGCACTTAAGAGATAGCAGGAGGAATAGGACGAGGGAGAAACGGGAAGAAGAAGCTATTCATTCTTCCCAAAAGTCAACCCCCAAAAAGAGCCACACGGACCATTCCTAAGGGCATTTTACACAGGACACGGCTCTTTCCCCAGCTACCTCAACAGATTCCGCATAACAGCCACAAGCAACTGCATTTGTGGGCAGGAGGGGACTCCAAACCATTACGTGTTTGAATGCCCACTTACAGCCACAAACCACCTGCTAGAGCCAACAAATGAACACTTCAGGGAGTGGGCCAAAAACACAGCAAATAACAGAAAGGCACAAGCAAATATAGTGGTAATCATGAAATATCTAACTGAGAACATCGACACAATCAAATAATAGTGCCATATGACAAATGTTATCACTCCACAACTTAAAACATTGAACTTACACCCTTGCTCAAATCTTACCAGTGCTAATAGCACTTACATTGTTAATAATTATACAATAAGCCCCCTCCCCCCCAAAAAAAAAATTTATTTTTCTATTCTCATGTAAGCTTTGTCCAACCCCTGTATGTAGAACGGGAAACCTCATCATGAGGAGCTCCTACAATGAACACAGATAAATGGTGATTACACCTGTCCCCTCTTCGGCAATAGGTGGAATCACTCCTCATGATGACAATTGATTAATGCTCAATTTAACAATCAAACTGCAGTAAAACATATAAGTCAAAAACCAGCGGCGCAGTTGCTCCTAGAGCAGAAGCGCACAGCCAAGGGTTCGCCTAAAGCTGCCACGTTCCGTTACGGTGGGCTCAAACCATTCTTTCCGCAGCGTGTCCATCACAAAACACGTTTACCTGTCCTATTAGACGGGGGGTAAGGGGGACACCTGCGGTGTCCAAGTCCAAGATCAGCTTGATAATTTGATCATCAGCATGCGTAGGCGTTGTACGGACTGTATTTCATAGTCTCGGAGACACAATGTATTAACCATCATACCAACCATATCATGTTAAGTTTTTGCAAGGTCGATATTTTTTGTTATTGCTCCAGTGAGCAAAAATCGTAGTTTTTATGAATGGTATCATACATACACCATCCTTTTTGTTTTTTATCTTTTATTTAAAAACTGGGCTTTATGAATAAGTCGTGTTGGTTTTGTTTCTGAACCTTTATTTGCCGGAGCTGGCATTATCCTTAATTTATGGACATGAGTATATGTAGGCATATTGCCACCAAAAATGGCAGGTTTATATACCAACATGCATATAAAATGCACGCATGAAGTTTATTAAAAACAAAATATGCCATCAATTGATATCTCTTAAAAAGGGTAAAATTAACTTCAAAGGTTCTGAAATTACCTTCTGATGCTGTTTATTGCAACCGACAATGATGAATAGTTTGTTCCTTCATTTACCTCAAAAAAGCCATACGGTGCTTGAAAGTGCTTGAGTGTGACAAACAATGCCACCTGTTGTGTATACACAGCAAACATATTTTTTAAACTTTCTTTGTTCGTGTATAGACAACAGTATTGAATGGAACCTGTGCAAGCACATACATCTTGTTTGACTCATGCTCAAATAATTTGATTGTTGTGTTTGTAATTATACAATATCAAAAAGATCCATTGAAGAAAAATTGCATGAATAAAATTTTAAAAGAAAAAAAAAGGGAAATAAGCACAGATGAAGACAAATCGAAAGAAGGCCCTCAAAGAATGTGCAATACAGTCATATCCAAATGCACAAGTGTTGAATATTTTTTTTAATTAATTATATTCCATTTAAGGCAAACAAACAGATTATGAGTCATCAAGATACAATGGAGTTTCCCAAAGTATCAACAATAGAGCCTCCAAATAAACAGGTATAGAACCAGCCCTTTGTTTCCACAAAAAGGAAATTGACGAAGAAGAAAAATGATCTGGTCAAACCAACATCAGACGAAATTCAATAAATAGCATCATCCCTTGTATTAAAAAATAAATTTATAAAGAACCTCTTAATTCATATTTAAAGCAGACTCTTGTAAAACAAGTAAAGCAAACAACATAGCAAGCAATATTTAGTGAATCAACAAATGAAAACATTATCTTTATAAAGGAATGTCTCCAACCTAGCTTTACCGGAAAAACGAATCAGAGATGCAGCTCCCTTCGAAGTTACCGGTGTCGATCTAGCAGGTTCCTTTAATTTGAGAGATGGGAGAAATGCTGGATCGTGCTGTACAAGTGTGCGGTTTACACGGCAGTCCACCTTAAATTATTAACATCACTGTCATCTGAAGCCTTTTAACAAACATTGAGAAGGTTCATTGCGAGAAAGGGTCGACCTTCCGTAATATACAGTGATCAAAGTACGAATTTGAGTTTAAATTGACGCAGAAATTTTATCAAGTGGTTTTCAAAAGCTTTCTTGTACAAAATGTGTTACACAGGGGTTGGATTTGGTAGAAGATTCGAGGCATGGATTGGATTGGATTTTGGGGTTTTATGGCGCAAGGTCCAAAAAAGGACAAGCTGCGCCAAACGCAAGATAAACTAAATAAAATCAATAGGAATATAAAAACATTTTAGTAAAATGTGTAATTAAGTCTTGCGTAAGAAATTTGTAAACTTGATGAACGTCATGATAAAACGTATAAAAAAAATTCGAGGCATGGATTGTGTTCACACTTTGCATTGAAATGTAAAAATTGTGACTTTGTGAAAGGTTCTGCTTCATCAAAAAAGAACAATAACTAACCTGAAGTGAAGTAATAAACAACCTGAAGATTTAAGAAGATTTGAAAGATTCAAATCGGCAACTCCAGTTTTGCGCTACGATGAATTTAACTAACTTGCCAAAGCAGCATTTAGTGCTCATGACGCCAAGATTTTAAATGTCGTTAAGGATTTGGCAGAAAAATCTATGATTAGAGCTTCTGAAAAAGTTGTAGCCATAAAAAGGACTAGTGAATGTGGTGTATCCATTGACGGAACTTGGGAAGGTAGAGGTCACTCATGTTTGAATAGCTGCGTTACAGCTATATCTGTATACACGGGTAAAGTTTTGGACATTGAAGTCCTGTCCTCGTATTGTAGGATATGCAAGAAGCTCCAAGGCATGAAAAGAAGCAACGATTTCGATTCATTGAAAGATAGTTTGGAGAACAAGCGGATAGAGGGAGAACGATCACCAATGTTAAAATAGTCGTTTTCCAACATAGTTAACCGATAGTATATGCTTTTATGTTTAAAACAAACTGTTATTTACTATATCTGTTTGGAAGTTTTCTGAGTTCGACACGATTGTCTTTATATATCAGCTCTTTACTTTTGATTTTTAACTTAGCTAAGTTTAGTATTATTAGTTTCGAGCACAATCGTATTGTTATTTGTTGATTTTTCCAAACAATATTTAGTGATGAATTTCGATCACATCTGTTGGATTTGCTACAAGTCTTTCAAGACAAGTTCTGGTATGTTTCAGCATCAACGGCGAATTCACGATGGATCACCCGCAGTCACCAATGTTGGTAAAATTAGCCTGGCGTGCCCAATTTGCAGTCTGTCACAAACTTTAAAGAAGCAACTGGAAAGTCATGTGTTGGATGTACATGAAATAAAATTTCACAAAGAAACAAAGCAATTTAATTCTGAGGCTCAATGCCTTGCTTTCAAAAATGAAACGGAACAAGCCACAAATTCTGTCTATGTGAAGAAATGTGGGTCGACGAAAAATGATGGTGCTTTCGTTAGCTACTTCTATTGCCATCGCAGTGGCCATTTCAATGATACGAATGAGCGAAAACGGCATTTGAAATTCATGTTCACCAATAATATAAATACTGTTTATCCATCAATGGTAAAAGTTACTCGTACTGATTGTGGTATTTTGTTGATTATGTAAAGACTCGCTTAAGTTATCAGAATGATGTAGGCAGGATGATTCTCTCTGTTGAAGAAAGAAAAACATAGCAATGAAACTAGCAAGTAAGATTCCAATTTCAACAATTCTGGATGATGTGAGATATTATTTTCACGATATACCAACACGGTATGAACTCTTGAATAGAAGAGATGCCAGAAATAAAGACACAGTTCAACATTAACAATGATGGAGTAAAAGATGCAACTGATGCAGATTGTGTTCAAAAATGGGTTCGTTATATGTCTGCTACTGAAATTCACCGGTTCGTTATTATAGGCCCCAAGGGGAATTAGATGAGACTAATATATGTATGAAAAGGAGGATTTCCCGTTTAGTTATTATGAATAATTTTCAGGGGAAGATGCTTGAACTATATGGTGATGATATCATAACCTGTGATTTTGCGCATGCATGAATGCTTATAACTTTGATTTAGTTACATTATTAATTTTTGACCACAAAAGAGAGGGTTTTCCAGCTGTTATTATTCTCAGCAATAGGCCAGATGCTGAGGTTCTCTCTGTAGCATTTAAAAGTATCAAAGATGTTATAAGCGAAATTTATCTGAAGACATTCATGTCAGATGATGCAGAAGCATTATACAATGCATGAATAAATGTATTTAGAACTACAGAGAAGAGTTTACTGTGCACTTGGCATGTTGACAGCAACTGGAGGAGAAAAATTCAATCGCTAATAAATGATACGTTGAAAAAGATCAATGAGTATAAAATGCTGCAATGGTTACTGAAAGAAACTGATGAAAATGCTTTTCCTTTCATGCTTACAGATCTTACAAAACTGTTTAATGAAAAGGAAATTATTTTAAACGATTACATATATGGGCATATTTCCACCGAAAATTAGCAGGTTTAAATACCAACATGCATATAGAACGCATGTGTGTGTGCATAGCACAAATAAATATATATTCTTCTAAGATAAAAAGTCATACGTTTAGATGTGACCATAAATGCACTGATGAAGTTTATAAAAACAAAATATGCGATGAATTGATGTTTTAAAAGGGGTAAAATTACATTCAAAGGTTCTGAAATTACCTTCTGATGCTGTTTATTGCCACCCATAATGATGAATGGATTGTTCCTTCATTTACCTCAAATAAGACATACAGTGTCCACAAAGTGCTTGAGTGTGACAAACAATGCCACCTTTTGAATGTGTACACTGCAAATATCATTTAAACAACTATATTTGTACAGACAACGGCATTGGATGGAACATGTGCAAGCACATACATCTTGTTTTCCTCATGATCAATGGAAATCAGGCAAATTTAGATGGAAAAAGGGTGGAATTTAGATGCTCTATCTTTCAACAGGATAATGCACGCCCACATATTGCAAGGATTGGATATAGCTTTGTGGCATTGAGTCCTCTTAGGACATATTATGCCAAACTCAAGATAAAAAAATCAGATATATACTATAAATAATGAAATGACATAGTCAAAACATACCGAGTAAATACTATATAATTTTATATGAGATGGATAAAACCAATGACTTGTAAAAAGCTTAATAAAATGTATACTCTATAAAATTATATACGATATATGAACCCAAAATGTCATGTAAAAAGCTAAAAATATTTGGATGAGGATTCTCTCCAATAATGTCTTCTAAAGCCAAGGTATAAGAATTAAAATGTTTAAGCCGTTGATAATTAAAATGAGAACATTCTACTAAAATGTGTTTTACAGTTAGTGGGCAAATGCAGTAATTGCAAATGGGATGGTCTTCTCCAAGGAGGAGGTGTCTATGTGTTTTACGCGTATGTCCAATACGTAGTCGAGTTAGTATTACCTGTTGTCTTCTTAAAGGTAGTGATTTCCATTCAGTTATATTTGATTTAATGGCATAAAGCTTATTCTCCGTTTGCTCATTCCATTCATTCTGCCATTTTTCCTCTAAAAATTTGTAAATAAAAGATTTTAAATCACGGAAAGGGATAGTATGGTTAAAATTACAGACGGCCGATTTGGCGGCTTTGTCAACAATTTCATTTCCCGATATCCCAACATGAGAGGGGATCCAACAAAACACCAAGTTAAAATTTATGGATGAGAGATGATAAATTTTTTTCAGGGACTCTAAAACAATGGGATGACTGTCATGATCAGGATGTTTCAATGACTGTAAAACGCTTAATAAATCAGTGAAAATGATACAGTTTTTATGACAATGATCAGATATGTATTCCAATGCTTTATATATGGCCATGATTTCAGAAGTAAAAACAGAACATGAAGAATGAAGTTTAAAAGTGTGAACAGAGTGATTAATAGTGAACGCAGCTCCAACATAGTTTGCCCTTTTAGATCCGTCGGTATAAATATGAATGAAATTAGAGTATTTTTCTGTATGGTTTTGAAAGAGTTGTTTGTAAATAATATCAGATGTATCTGCCTTATAAAAATCTTTGAAGGGGTTTTGAAATACAAAATTATGATTAAACCAAGGATTGGATTTAGCTTTGTGGCATTGAGTCCTCTTGGGACATATTATGCCAAACTCAAGGTAAAAAATCAGATACATAATATAATAATGAAATGAGATGAGTCAAAACATAATGAGTAAATACTATATGAAATTATATGTGATGGATAAAACCAAAAAATGTCATATAAGAAGTTAAAAATATTTGGATGAGGATTCTCTCCAATCATGTCTTCTAAAACCAAGGTATATGAATTAAAATGTTTAAGTCGTTGCCTATTAAAATTAGAACATTCTACTAAAATGTGTTTTACGGTTAGTGGACAAATACAGTAGTTGCAGATGGGATGATCTTCTCCGAGGAGGAGGTGTCTATGTGTTATGCGAGTGTGTCCAATACGAAGGCGTGTTAGTATTACATCCCGTCTTCTAAAAGGTAGCGATTTCCATTGAATTATATTTCGTTTTAAAGCATGGAGTTTGTTTTCCGTTTGTTCATTCCATTCGTTCTGCCATTTTGTTTCTAAAAATTTGTAAATGAATGATTTTAAGTCGCGATAAGGAATGGTATGATTAATAGTAGTTACGGCCGATTTGGCGGCGCGGTCGACAATCTCATTTCCTGATATCCCAACGTGAGATGGAATCCAGCAAAATATTAATTTAAAATTTTTGGATGTTAGATGATAAATTTTTTTTAATGACTCTAAAACAATGGGATGACTGTCATGATCAGGATGTTTCAATGATTGTAAAACGCTTAATGAGTGTGAAAATGATACATTTTTTATGACAATGATCAGATATATTTTCTAATGCTTTAAAAATGGCCATTATTTCAGCAGTAAAAACAGAACATGAAGAATGAAGTTTAAAACTGTGAATGGAATCATTAATAGTGAACGCAGCTCCAACATAATTTGCCCTTTTCGATCCGTCAGTATAAATATGTATAAAATTTGTGTATTTTTCTATATGGTTTTGAAAAAGCTGTTTGTAAATAATATCAGAGGTATCTGCTTTATTAAAATTTTGGAACGGGTTTTGGAATTCAAAATAATGATTAAACCAAGGAGAGAAATAAAACATTTTTTTTCTGGGTGACGTCAAGTGAACAAAGTTCGGATCCGTTCATCAAATCTAGCATTCTTAAGTGAAATGTAGGGATGAAGGATGTTTTAGCTTGATAGAGGCGTTTTAAATACGGACTGTGATGAATGGTATGCAATGGGTGATGAGGGATTGAGGAAATTCTAAAATAATATTCTAAGGACAACAAATGTCGCCTTAAGTCCAGAGAAGGTTCAAAATTGTCCACATGTAAGCTGCTTACGGGTGAAGTCCTGAAGGCACCAGAACATAAACGTAAAGCTGTGTGGTGAATAGTGTTCACGGTTTGAAGAGCAGATTTTCTTGCTGAACCATACACCACGCAGCCGTAGTCCAATTTAGATCGTATTAAAGTTCTATATATTTTCAAAAGACAAGTACGATCAGATCCCCATGATAATTTCGATAAAACTCTTAATATGTTGAGGGCCTTTTCGCAACGTTTGCGTAGATTTAAAATATGCGGTTGAAAAGTCAACTTCTTGTCAAATATGATACCTAAAAATTTAAAATTGTCCACAACATTAATTAAAATATCTTTGAAAAATATTTCAGGGTCAAGATGAAAATTACGCTTTTTGCAAAAATGAACACAAGCGGTTTTAGAAGATGAAAAACTGAAACCATTTTCATTAGTCCAATGTGTGATTTTATTTACTGCCTGTTGAAGTTGTCTCTCTACTAAACGAATGTCTTTAGCTGCGCATGAAATTTGCAGATCGTCAACGTAAATAAGACCTTTAACTGATGGCGGCAATTGAGAAACAATATCATTAATTTTTAAAATAAATAAAGTAACACTTAAAACACTGCCCTGTGGCACTCCCTCCTCTTGAATAAAAACATCTGAAAAAATTGTTACAATCCGTACTTTAAAATATCTTTTTTCTAAAAAATTTTGGATAAAAATAGGCAGATTTCCTCTTATATGTCATTTTTAAAAATGTCTTTTAAAATTCCATGTCTCCACGTTCGATCATAAGCTTTTTCGATGTCGAAGAAAATTGAGACGAGATGTTTATTTTCTACGAATGTATTTCTGATTACAGTTTCGAAAGCAACAAGATTGTCAATAGTAGAACGGTTTTTTCTGAAGCCACTTTGAAGAGGGGAGAGACATTTATCTTTTTCTAAAATATACATTAGCCTTGCGTTGACCATCTTTTCGAGAACTTTGCATACGCAGCTTGTCAAGGCTATTGGACGGTAGTTCGAAGGATTCTTGGGGTCTTTGTTCGGTTTCAGTATGGGTATTATAGTAGCATATCGCCATGACTGCGGAAAAGCGTGCTCGGTCCAAATTCTGTTATAAAATTTAAGGAGATAATTTAAAGAACTATTGGATAGATGTTTGAGCATGATGTAACTAATATTATCTGGGCCAGGGGTTGATTTGTCAACTAAGGATAAAGCCTTTGTCAATTCGGGAAAAGTAAAATCACAATTATAAGATAGTATACGGTTTGAGGTAAAATTAACTTTATTCTTTTCAGATGAGACTTTAATTTTCTTAAAACTTTCAGTGTAAGTGTTGGAGCTGGATATTTCGGAAAGACATGAAGCAATTGTGTTTGCTATGTCTTTGGGTGCCGATAGTATTACATTATTATTTTCAAGAATAGGAATTTGTCTATTGGGGTAAACACCGGAAATTCTTTTAATTCTGCTCCATAACTGTTTACTGGTGGTCTTATTATTTATACTATTGACATAATTTATCCAAGAATCCCTCTTACTACGTCGTTGTATTTTTCGAAATGCCGCTTTTGTTTTTTTGTAAATAATAAAGTTTTCTCTGGTTGGATATCTATTGAAGATATTCCAGGACTTCCTTTGTTTACGGTAAGCATCGCTACAATCGTCATTCCACCAAGGCTTCTTCTGTTTTTTAGGGGCATTAATAACTTTTTTAATGGAAGCGTCAGCACTAGCTATAATTATATTTGTTATTTTATTAGTAACTGCATCGATGTCATCAGTTTCTCCCGTGTTAGTAATATCTGCGAGGCTAGTAAAGAGTGGCCAGTTGGCAGTTTCAAAAATATATTTGGATTGGCTGTCAGTGTGAGGTTGGTATTGGCCTTCATATTTATTATAATGTCTGAACTGCCCCAAAGAATATGATGGCCATTTAGGTCACCAAGTATAATGAATGGTTGTGGAAGTTGATCTATCAAATTATTTAATTCAGAAGTGGCGACATGGGTGTTAGGAGGTAAGTATAAATTGCATATTGTAATTAAGATATTGACATGAAGTCTTACAGCAACAGCTTGTAGATTTGTTTTAAGATTAATTTGAGTGACTGGAAAATCATGGGAGGCAAGCAAAGCAACACCTCCACATGCTCTTTGGCCTTCATCGTAATCTTTTCTGAATATTGTGAAGTAGGGAATGTTGGTGGAATCGGTGCTTCTTAAATAGGTCTCCTGGAGGGCGATTGCAGCTGGCTTGTGATTGTTTATGATGTGTTTTAAATCATCAATTTTTTGACGAAAACCCCGGCAGTTCCAGGAAAGAAAGGAAGCCATAAAAATAAAGGATAAAAGAAAAGAGAAAACTACTTGTGTTTTCTCGTCCTAGGACGAGATCTGTCTTGCCGAAGATCCTTCTTGGACTTGGGTGGCGAAGTCTCCAAGCCATCACTCTCTACAGATGAAATATCGCTTTCAGTGTTATATAGATTTATGAGGTCGTTGGTGGAAGGATTAGTTATCAAGTTTCTAGATGAAACGTCAGGTTGAAGAGAGGTTTGAGAAGTACTTTTAGCTATTTTGATATTGTTTTGTTCAGATGATATGGCTCTTTTTAAAGAAGTATTTAAGGATCGATTTGGTTGATTTATGTGTTTTGTATTTGTTGAGGTTGTAGCTGATGCTTTAGAAAAAAGAGGCGTTATAGGTTGGTACATTGAAGTTTTATGTTGGGCAGATGGCTTAAAAATAGTTACATCGGTTTGAGTACCGATAGTTGTGAAGGTTTTTTTTACTATTGAAGAGTATGATATTCCAGGTTTTGGGGTGCGATCATTAACAATTTTTCGTGCTTCGGGAAATGAAATGTTTTGTTGGACTTTTATTGTTTGAATTTCCTTTTCTGTTTGAAATTTAGGGCAAGACCTGGATGTTCACCTTTGCAGTTGACACAGCAAAGGGATGATGTAGTACAGACATCGGTCTTATGTTCTGTACTACAGCATTTCGCACAGGTTTCTTTGCCACGGCAAGCAAGAAAAGAGTGGCCGAATCTCTGACAATTAAAACAACGGACTGGGTTAGGAATGAAAGGTCGTACTGGGCAATTCATATAGGCTATTTTAACATGTTTGGGTAGATTTGGGGTATTGAAAGTTAGTATTAAGTGTTTGGTGGGTATTCTGTGACCGTTTCGTTGAATAGTTATTCTTCTGACATTAATTACATTTTGTTTTGACAAGGATTCCAAGATGTCTGGTTCAGTATCATGGACTAAATCAGCTTCCGAAATTACGCCTCGAGAGGAATTTAAATTTTTGTGGGGTGTAACAGTGACTTCTATTGAACCGATGGAATTTAATTTTTGTATATTTATGGCCTGGGACTTATTAGAAACTTCAATAAGCACATCTCCTGCTAGGGTTTTTTTTATGGTTTTTGTATCTCCAACCATTCCTAAAATAGTTTTATGTAGTAGAATAGCCGATATGTTTTTTAAATTACCAACGTTACTTTTTATTATAAAAAATTTGTGTTCTGGTATATTAGTTTCATTATTATTGGTAGTTAAGTGCTCCACTGAAGGAGAAGTTGATTTTTGATTTTCCATGGTTAAATAATAAAATTTCAGTCCCCGGCGGCACCACCCACCACGGAGTCCAACGAGGGGATACAGGCTACTGTACCGGTGCTAGCCAGGGACTATACGGACCCAACTCACCTCTATGACTGCCCTGAGGAGCTAGTTGGTGAGCAGGTCCTTAGTCCTAGCAGGATATACCCACCAGCCGATCAATGTACTGGGACCAGAGTACACCTCCTGTTTATTCGAAGCAGGAGCCGAAGCAATGTATTGGGGCGTTATGTTGTCCCTCAATCACCAGGATCACCCTTTCCGAAGACACAGGTCTCCACGCACGGCAAACACGTGGGTGATATAATCCCCAAGAGGAGCTAAAGGCACAGACTGGCAAGAAGCTTCTCAAGGGGAGCCCTCACCTCCGAAGAGGCAACCACAACGAGGGAGGAAGGAAAAGCAAAAAGCTAAGGGTAGAGGAGAGGAAGAACGAAAGGGAGAAAAGATCACTCAGGTACCCCGGGGTTGTGAAGCCCGTACAAACCTAAAGAAGGATTGCCCCTGGGGGCGATTAAACCAAGGAGAGAAATAATAAAGTTTTTTCTGGGTGACGACAAGTGAAGATATTTCGGATCCGTCCATTAAATCCAGCATTCTTAAATGGAATGTAGGGATGAAGGATGTTTTTGCTTGATAAAGACGTTTTAAATATGGACTGTGATGAATGGTATGCAATGGGTGATGAGGGAATGAAGAAATTCTAAAATAATATTCTAAGGACAACAACTGTCGCCTTAAGTCAAGAGAAGGTTCAAAGGAGTCCACATATAAGCTGCTTACTGGTGATGTTCTAAATGCGCCAGTACATAAACGTAAAGCTGTGTGGTGGATAGTATTCAGAGTTTGAAGGGCCGATTTTCTTGCTGAGCCATATACCACGCAGCCGTAATCTAATTTAGATCGTATTAAAGCTCTATATATTTTTAAAAGACACGCTCGATCAGATCCCCATGATAATTTTGATAAAACTCTTAATATGTTGAGAGCCTTTTCGCAACGTTTGCGTAAATTTAAAATATGCGGTTGAAAAGTCAACTTCTTGTCAAATATGATTCCTAAAAATTTAAAACTGTCCACAACATTAATTAAAATATCTTTGAAAAATATTTCAGGGTCAAGATGAAGATTCCGTTTTTTACAAAAATGAACACACGCGGTTTTGGAAGGTGAGAAACTGAAACCATTTTCGGTAGTCCAATGAGTGATTTTGTTAACGGCCTGTTGAAGTTGTCTTTCAATTAAACGAATGTCTTTAGCTGCGCATAAAATTTGCAGATCGTCAACGTAAATAAGACCTTTCACTGATGGAGGCAATTGAGAAACAATATCATTAATTTTTAAAATAAATAAAGTAACACTTAAAACACTGCCCTGTGGCACTCCCTCCTCTTGAATAAAAACATCGGATAAAATCGATCCAATCATTACTTTAAAATATCTTTCCTCTAAGAAATTTTGGATAAAAACAGGCAGATTTCCTCTTATGTCATTTTTAAAAATGTCTTTTAAAATCCCATGTCTCCACGTTCGACCGTAAGCTTTTTCGATGTCGAAGAAAATCGAGACGAGATGTTTATTTTCAACAAATGCATTTCTGATTTCCGACTCGAAAGCGACTAGATTGTCAATAGTCGAACGATTTTTCCTGAAGCCACTTTGAAGTGGGGAGAGACATTTATCTTTTTCTAATATATACATTAACCGCGCGTTGACCATCTTTTCTAAAATTTTGCATAAGCAACTTGTTAGGGCTATTGGATAGTAGTTCGAAGGATTCTTGGGGTCTTTGTTCGGTTTCAGTATGGGTATTATAGTAGCATACCTCCAAGAGTGCGGAAAAGTATGCTCGGTCCAAATTCTGTTGTACAATTTCAGGAGATGATTTAGAGAACTCTTTGATAGATGTTTGAGCATGATGTAACTAATATTATCTGGGCCAGGAGTTGATTTGTGAACTGAAGATAAAGATTTTGTCAGTTCCGAAAAAGTAAAATCACAATTATATGAAAATATACGGTTTGAAGTAAAATTAACTTTATTCTTTTCAGATGCAATTTTAATTTTCTTAAAACTTTCAGAGTAGTTACTGGAGCTGGATATTTCGGAAAGGCATGAACCAATTGCGTTTGCTATGTCTTTGGGTGCCGATAGTATTTGGTTGTTATGTTCTAGGATAGGAATTTGTCTATTGGGGTAAACACCGGAAATTCTTTTAATCCTATTCCATAATTGTTTACTTGTAATTTTACTATTGATACTATTGACATAATTCGTCCAAGAATCCCTCTGACAACGTCTTTGTATTTTTCGAAATGCTGCTTTTGCTTTTTTATAAATTATAAAGTTTTCACTTGTTGGATATCTATTAAAGATATTCCAGGCTTTTCTGTTTCCGATATGCATCGCTACAATCCTCATTCCACCAAGATTTCTTTTGTATTTTAGATGTATTACTGACTGTTTTAATGCAAGCGTCAGCACTTGCTATAATTATGTTTGTTATTTTTGAGTTGACTTCATCGATGTCACCAATTTCTACCGTGTTAGAAATATCTGCAAGGCTAGTAAAAAGTGGCCAATTGGCAGTTTCAAAGTTGTAGTTAGTTTGGCTGACAGTGTGAGGTTGGTATTGGCCTTCATATTTTAGTTTAATAGGATAATGGTCACTATTGTAAAGGTAAGAATCCACAGAGAAGGTCCAAAATGGTAAAATTGAAGGAGTGCAGATTGCCAGATCTATTGAATGGTAAGTAAGTGAAGGTGAGTGAAAATAAGTAGGTTGGCCGTTATTCATTATACATAAATCATTGTCCGTTATTAGTTTCTCAATTTGTTTGCCTCTACGATTAATGTCTGAATTGCCCCAGAGAATATGATGACCATTTAGGTCACCAAGTATGATGAATGGTTGCGGAAGTTGATCTATAAAATTATTTAAGTCAGAAGTGGCGATATGGGTGTTAGGAGGCAAGTATAAATTACATATTGTGATTAGAATATTTACATGAAGTCTTACAGCAACAGCTTGGAGATTTGTTGTAAGGTTAATTTGGGTGACTGGAAAGTCATGGGAGGTAAGCAATGCAAAACCTCCACATGCTCTTTGGCCATCGTCGTAATCCTTTCTAAACAAAGTGAAATGACGAATGTTGGTGGTATCGGCGTTTTTTAGATACGTCTCCTGGAGGGCAATTGCAGCTGGCTTATGGTTGTTTATGATGTCTTTAACATCATCAATTTTTTGTCGAAAACCTCGGCAGTTCCAGGAAAGAAAGGAAGCCATAAAAATAAAGGATAAAGGAAAAGAAAAACTACTTGTGCCTTTTCGTCCAAGGACGAGGTTTGCTTGCCGAAGATCTTTCTTGGACTTGGGTGGCGAAGTCTCCAAGTCATCACCTTCTACAGAGGAGATATCACTTTCGCTGTTGTATAAATTTATGAGGTCACTGGTAGAAGGATCAGTTGCTATGTTTCTTGATGAAACATGAGGTTGAAGAGATGTTTGAGAAGAGAATTTTTTGGTACTTTAATGTTACTTTGTTCAGATATGGCTCTTTTTAATGAAGTATTTATAGATCGATTTGATTGGTTTATGATTTTTGTATTTGATGAGGTTGTAGCTAATGCTTTAGAAAAAAGAGGCGTTATGGGTTGTGTCGTTGAAGTTTTATGTTGGTCAGATGGCTTAAACACAGTTACATCGGTTTGAGTACCGATAGTTTTGAAGGTTTTTTTTAACTATTGAAGAGTATGATATTCCAGGTTTTGGGGTGCGATCATTAACAATTTTTCGGGCCTCCGGAAATGAAATATTTTGTTGAACTTTAATTGTTTGTATTTCTTTTTCGTTTTGAAATTTAGGGCAAGACCTGGCAAAAGCTGGATGGTCACCTTTGCAGTTCACACAGCAAAGGGACGATGATGTACAGACATCGGTCTTATGGTCTGTACTACAGCATTTTGCGCAGGTTTCTTTGCCACGGCAAGCTATGAAAGAGTGTCCGAATCTCTGGCATTTAAAGCAACGAACAGGATTAGGTATAAAATGTCTAACTGGGCAATTCATATAAGCTATTTTGACATGTTTTGGTATAGTTGGAGTGTTGAAAGTTAATATTAAGTGTTTGGTGGGTATTTTTTGACCATTTTTTGTAATTGTTATTCTTTTGACGTTAATAACATATTGTTCGGATAGGGATTCCAAGATGTCTTGTTCTGTATCATGAACTAGGCCAGATTCAGAAATAACACCTCTGGATGAATTCAAAGTTCTGTGAGGTGTAACAGTAACTTCTATTGGACCAACGGTTTTTATTTTTTGGATGTTTATTGCCTGTGTTCTATTTAATACTTCAACGAGTACATCTCCTGCTAGGGTTTTTTTTATATTTTTCGTTTCTCCAACCATTCCTAGTATAGTTTTATGAAGTAAGATAGCAGATATATTTTTCAGATTTCCTTGGTTACTTTTTATAATGAAAAATTTTTGTTCTGGTAAATTGTTATCATTTTTTTTATTACTTTGGTGCTCCACTGAAGGAGAAGTTGAGTTTATGTTTTCCATATTTGATAAATAAATGTTCGGTCCCCGGCGGCACCACCCACCATGGAGTCCAACGAGGGGATACAGGTTCCTGTACCGGTGCTAGCCAAGGATTATACGGACCCAACTCACCTCTATGACTGCCCTAAGGAGCTAGTTGGTGAGCAGGTCCTTAGTCCTAGCAGGATAAACCCACCAGCCGATCAATGTACTGGGACCAAAGTACACCTCCTGTTTATTCGAAGCAGGAGCCGAAGCAATGTATTGGGGCGTTATGTTGTCCCTCAATCACCAGGATCACCTTTTCCGAAGACACAGGTCTCCACGCACGGCAAACACGTGGGTGATATAATCCCCAAGAGGAGCTAAATGCACAGACTGGCGAAAAGCTTCTCAAGGGGAGCCCTCACCTCCGAAGAAGCAACCACAATGAGGGAGGAAGAAAAAGCAAAAAGCAAAGGGTAGAGGAGGAGAAGAACGAAAGTGAGGGAAGATCACTCAGGTACCCCGGGGTTGTGAAGCCCGTACAAACCTAAAGAAGGAATGCCCCTGGGGGCCCATATTGCAAGGAATGTTCGAGACTTCTTTTCAGCCCAACACATGCACCTTCTTCCTTGGCCTGCTTATTCGCCGGATATGTCGCATTTTGAGCATGCGTAGAATTTGGTTGGTCGGCGTATCGCTCGTGATCCGCGTCCTACAGCTTCAAAAGACGAACTTTGGGTGCGCATACAAACAATATCGAATTCTCTTCCACGAGCAGACATTCAACATATGCTCTACTCCATGCCACGTCGTATAGCAGCAATTATTGCAGCGCGTGGTGGTACACCAAATACTGATTTCGGCAGCTGTAGATCAGCTGATTGTTCCTGCTCCCAATCAAAGAATACAGAACCTTTCTGCGCCGCCCTTACCAACAGAAAGTAATTCAGGTTCATATGTTTTTATGGACATGTAACTAATGAATAATCTTTTAAAAGATTTATACTGTCCTAAGTGCAACAAGCAGGGATTAAAAGTTTGGCTTTGCATACAATGTGAGCATCATCTGCCATAGCTGTGATAGTTTTAAATCGACGACTAAAACTTCACAAAAAAATGATATGTCTAATTATGACAAATGTAAGAATGACTCAAGCATTCCAACATATGGGAAAAGGTTATGTTGCCATAGAAACCTTTGGCTTTGTAATGGACATGCCTGCGTTTTCCTCTTCCTCTTTCCGTTCATGCACAAGTGTCCTTGATGAAGCATATAAAACGACTTTCATCAATCTTCAAATAAAAGCTGTGGTTGAAGTCAAGAAAACTTATTCTGATGTTGGGGCTTCAGCGGAAGAAGTCACAAATATTGCGTTTTCTTTCGATGTGTCATAGCTTACCCGTGGTCACATTTCCCTTGTCGGTGTTGGCTGCGTCATAGACATATTGACAGGGTATGCCATTGACTTTGAAGTAATGTCCAAAGTTTTTAGCCACTGCTCCAATGCTAAGAAAGATCTTGGTAATTCCACTGCCTAGTTTGAAACGTGGTATGATGGGCATAAAAATGATTGTCAAATCAATCATACTGGATCCTTGATGGAGTTCCAAGCTGCTTCGCTGTTCTGGAAGCGTTCAGAAAAATTAGGTTTCTGCTACTCAACGCTTCTTTCTGATGGGGATTCAAAAACATACACTGAGCTAGTCAATAACAAAGTGTATGGGGACGTTACCATCGAAAAAGAAGAATGCGTGAGCCATGCTGGGAAGAATTTGGGAACTGATCTCCGAGAAGTGGTATCCAAGTGCAGAGCAAAGGGTATCACGTTAAGGGGCAAGAAGCGTGGCAGCTTAAAGAGTGAGACCATAAAGAAACTCACCAAATATTACTTTGGAGCAAAATTACGGAATAAAGGTGATGTGTGGCATGAAAAGTGCGATATATGCCACATTATATCACAGTATGTCTACAGATGCCAAGCCCCAGCAATGTCCAACAGGCCGAGCCTCGTGGTGTTTTTATCAACGAGCTATGGTTCTGGGTGAAAAACCAGGACCTCAAAGCAAGTTTGTGAAAACACCACTCAGTGAAACGTTAATGCCGCACATCTTGCCAGTATATCAAAGGCTGGCAAGTAATACTCTTTTGGAACGTTGTATTCGCTGTGCAACACAAAATGCCAATGAGTCCTTGCACAGTATCATGTGGAGCAAGTGTCCAAAAGACAAATTTTGTTACCTCAATAGTGTTCGTCGCTCCATATCTGAAGCAATTTGCGAGTACAACTTTGGTGTAGCCGAAACACTACGTGAACTTCATTATGGAACTGTGAGCCGTAAATTAGCTGCCATGTTTCTTTCACGAAAAATAAATTTTCAAAAAAGACAAAGGTCTAAAAAATTTCAACGTGCAAGGAAGTCAGTGAAGCTCTAGCTATTGAAAGCCAGGAAAAAACCAAAAAGAAAAAATAAGGTGTCACCTACAAACCAGGTGGCTTCTAAATTGACTAATTTTCATTGAAAAACCCTTTTCATTTTAGTGCTCAAATTAGGTTTTATTTTGGCAAGTGATGGCAAATTTAGTGTAAAAATATTAATTAGTTACCTGAACATACAATAATATTAATATTTGTTCATTAATTCAAGTAACTTATACTATGGTGAATTTATTTGCACTTTTGTACATTTTTTTTTCACATCTGCAAGGAAATTGTCTTATTTAAATTTGATCATGTACAAAAAAAATATTTGATAATTTTGATCAAAAACATATTAACATGTCTCATATTTGTTAGGGTAATCTGAAAAAAAAATAAGGAAACATTTTAAATGAACATTTTATTAATTTTACCTAAAATCTTTAAATGGCTTTTTCTCATTTTTGTTTTTTTGCATACTATATGATGGTTAAAATGCTAAGGCTTTTTCAAATATGTACCAATTCACTTTATATTTTTATGATATGTTTCTAATGACCTACTTAATGCAACCTAAAAGGAATGTTTTTTGATAAAATAATTTAAAATTTTTTTATTGCAATTTAACTTAAATCTCTTACATTATCGAGATTTTTCAGCTTTTAATTCTTTTTCAATTACTAATAAAGATATAAAAAATTTCCTCCCAAAAAATGAGAATAGTTTAAACTTTCTTGCAAAAAATCAAGCAAAAATCTCAAATTTTAAAAGAGGAGTAGCGTTTAAACTTTTTTTCTTAAATTTATTCATAAACGTAAATTATCAGTCAATGCACCTTGAATTATGTTTAATTTGAGAATGTGGATATTTATGTGCCGGGTCCCCTTAAATGCTTATTCTCTCAGCCCTAGAGTTTTCCTGCTTTGTATGATGACCCTGATTATAGTTGATAATCGTATCGGGTTATCGGCTTATCACGTTTTAAAACTACGTGAAGTGAATCTGCAGTTTTTGAAAAGCAAAACGAACGTTAGTTAGTTAAAACGTTAGTAAGTTAGGCCTAACAGCGAGTTGCTAGTACGGCTGATCTAAAAGTACAAATGGACAATGGAAGGTGCTGTAAATTGGAATAAGTGGAAGAGGCAAATGAAAATGCGTTTCGAACAGTATGATCTTGCATCTATTATTGATGGAAGTCGTATGTGTCTGGTCGCTGTAAATGGCGATGATGATTCGAGTAATCAAGAAAAAAACGTGACTGAGTGCCGGCGTGACAATGCTAAAGCGACCGCACTCATCGCAAATACGTTGAGCTCGTCTGTTGCTGATCTAGTGATGACATACTCGAATGCAAAGGACATTTGGGACAAACTAATAAGTGTTTTTGAGCAGAGTAGTATCCAACGACTGAATTTACTAATGAATCAATTTTTTCAAGTTTGCAAAGATCCATGACAATGTTGCAACTCATGCTGCTAAAGTGGAACTATTTTGTGTGCTTTATGAGTGTGTATTCTGGGTTCGTTTAGAATTGTGTATTAATTTCGTTATTGGAATAATGGCTTTCATTGCGCAAGCGATAAAACAGGACATTGTCGTTCTAACAGACGAGTTGGATTTGCGAGTAGATTTGAATTCTACTTTTGAAAAGATGAAAACAGAAATCACCACATCTAACTATTACGACGAAGAATTTGTTAAATCCCTTCTAGAAAGGATTAAAACTAAACGGCTTCAGAAAGGGAAAGAACACAACTTTGAAAAGATAAATTGGAAGCCCAAGCTCACTAAGAGGAAATGGCGTTTGAACTGGAAAAACTGCGTATTGAAAAGAGAATCATTCCTGATAATTCAACAGATGTACATCCGCCAAGGAGAAAATTAGAACTGCCTCATATAATGCAAAAGTTCGATACAAACCAAGGGGAAATTACCCTTAATTTCGTGATGTTCGAGTGGCAATTTCGCTGCATAAAAGTCTACGAATCCGAATGGGTTTCACATTTGATAGGCCTCTTGCCAAATGAAATATTCCAAATCATAGCAAGGGAACCAGAAGAGAAGACATAAGATTATTTATAAGTGAAAAATATTCCTTTGAAGAAATATTAACAGTCCTGACAAATTCAAACATATGTTCGTTAAATATCAGAAACAGAACGACAAGACGAGGGAAGAATTTTTTGATGAACTCAAGACGAATGGCTCAACAAGTAGAAGAAAAAAAAAAGGAAGTAATTTCAGTTCCAGAGATTGAAGCTGACATCGATATCGACGAATTGTTTTCTTTCCCGTCAAATGAGGTGGAATCTTGGGAAGAAAATCGAAATTGATCACCGTGCTCGACCGTTGGAAAGGATACTGGCAGATTCCTTTGACTACAAACGCGCAGACTAGCCACTTTCGTGAGAAATTTTGGAACATACACACACAAGACCTTTAGAATGCTATTCAGGCTTAAGAACGCCCCATGAGTTCAATAAGATGGTTACCCAGCTCTTAGACGGATGCTAGTCTTTTGCTGTGTCTTATCTATATGACATAGCTATATTCTCTAAAACCTTCTCAGAGCACATCAAGCACGTAGACACCGAGCTGCAAAGAATTCGAAAAGAGGGTTTGACGATAAAATTGTCAAAATGTAAGTTCGCTCAGAGTCAGTTTTGGAGTTTTGGTTTTAGTCAGTATGTCAGTTTGGGATGTAGGGCGATATAGGATTCCCCTCGACCGACGTCCAAAACTGACATATGAGCTTTACTGGGAATCTCTGGATATCACAGGCGCTATATCCCCATGTTTGCGTCGGTTGTTGCGGTTTGAAATTTAGGGCAGGACTTGGCGTAAGCTGGATGTACACCTTTGCAGTTTACACAGCAAAGGGATGATGACGTACAGACATCGGTCTTGTGTTCTGTACAAGAGCATTTTGCGCACGTCTCTTATCCACGGCAAGCCATAAAAGAGTGGCCGAATCTTGGGCATTTTAAACAACGGACTGGATTTGGTATGAAAGGTCTAACTGGGCAATTCATATAGGCTATTTTTACGTGTTTTGGTATAGTCGATGTATTAAAAGTTATTATTATATGTTTGATGGGTATTTTTTGAACATTTCTTGAAATTGTCATTCTTTTGACATTAATAATATATTATTCAGACAAGGATTCTAAGATATCTTGTTCCGTATCATGAACTAAATCTGATTCTGAAATTACGCCTCTTGATGCATTTAAAGTTTTGTGGGATGCAACAGTCCCTTCTATTGAACTGACGGATTTTATTTTTTGGATGTTTAAAGCCTGTGATCTATTTAAAACTTCTACATGTACATCTCCTGCCAGTGTCTTTTTTTATGTTCTTCGTCTCCCTAACCATTCCCAATATTGTTTCATGAAGTAAGATTGCAGATATATTTTTCAGATTTACTTGGTTACTTTTCATAATAAAATTTTTTTGTTCTGGTAAATTGTTTTCATTTTTTTATTACTTTGGTGCTCCACTGAAGGAGAAGTTAAGTTTAGGTTTTCCATGTTTGTAAAAGAAATGTTCAGTCCCCGGTGGCACCACCAACCATGGAGTGCAACGAGGGGATACAGTTTCCTGTACCAGTGCTAACCGGTAACTATGCCGACCCAAGTCGCCTCTATGACTGCCCTAAGGAGCTAGTTGGTGAGCAGGTCCTTAGTCCTAGCAAGATATACCCACCAGCCGATTAATGTACTGGGATCAAAGTACACTTCCTGTTTGTTCGAAGCAGGAGCCGAAGCAATGTATTGGGACGTTATGTTGTCCCTCAATCACCAGGATCACCTTTTCCGAAGACACAGGTCTCCACGCAGGGCAAACATGTGGGTGATATAATCCTCAAGAGGAGCTGAAAGGACAAACTGGCAAAAAGCTTCTCAAGGGGAGCCCTCACCTCCGAAGAGGCAACGACAATGAGGGAGGAAGAAAAGGCAAAAAGGTAGAGGAGAGGTAAAAGGAAAGGGGGAAAAGATCACTCAGGTACCCCGAGGGCGATATTTCACACATAGACTAACTCCCGGGCACTCGCGTCGCCAAACCAGTCGAATTTGTAAGCTGTCTGTCGTTCCACGGTAATCCCTCCCGTAAGTTGGCAACCCACGTAATCATGACAAAGCGCCCGTCTCGTATCGCCAGTTTGTTATCCAGAGGCTTGATTATCATCGAAAATTTTAGGTTTAACTTTAGGGCCAGATTCCACTGCAACATTTTCCGATCATATCGCCTCGATACCCTATTGGCCGCGGCTTATCGCCGACGTTTCAAGTCAACTGAAACAACTCGAGCGTGTCAACTCGATTCACTGCTCGAGAACTTTCGACTCCTCTCAGCGCCGCGAGTACGCTCGATCTGATCATTTTCTTTCGTAGTATCTCTAGCTTTCTTCACAACATGGCCGATGACGTCCTACTCTCAAGAAGGAGAATTCCTTGGCATTTAGGGTTTCGAGGAAATCCTTTGGATTTGAACGACAGAGAGTTTTGTCGCAGATACTGTGTGGATAGAGAGACTTTCCTGCACATCTGCGATTTTCTCGAAGATTATTTCCAACGTTGCACGGATGGATATTCTGTAGAAATTCAGGTAAGCAGTTCTATGCAATTTGAGTGTTTTGTGGATAATAAATATTTTTCCTCGTTTTATTAGTGCTTGTAAAGTACTAATAAAGCTTTAGGGCAGTTGTTTAAAAAGTATAAAAAGGAACTTCGAGTGTAAAAATATATATTTCGGCGGAAAAAGCGTTACACACAAGTACAAAAAACATGGTCAGTCACTTTTAAAATATAAAAAAACAACTCCAAATGTTTGAGCACAGAATGTTTTTTTCTTCAGCTTTTTGTATTCCATTGTTCACTCTCTCACTGGGGGATACTCTGGTGAGATACTCTTTGAGTGTTTTTTAGATAATAAATATTTTCCTACGTTTTGTAAGTGCTTGCTCAATATTATATGCATTTATCAATAGCATTTCGGACTTGGGTCATATTTCCTACTCGGCATTTTGTCTTGGTCCTACAAGATTTGAAGATTCTTTATTTGACATGATGTATCTTGTCACACAAATAATTATAGCCTGTCAGAACCATCAGGAAAAAAATGTTCTAATACTCAATGTGTTGCAGCAAATTAGAAATGGTAATTGAATGAAGCAAGAATTACCTCTGGGTTGCAAATGACAATATACAAAAGTACATTTTTTTAGCGGTTTATTTGAGTCAGTTGACATGGTTTTCATTTTGTATTTTTAACTGCTTGTCTTGGGTCTACACTCTCTATGGCATGCATTAATACATTATCTCAAAAAACTGAAAACAGAAGTGAAAAATTGTTTCTAGTGATTGAGTTGACAAATTTGAATATCCACACTTGTTTCTAAAATTAAATTTCAATTTTTTAGGTGTTGTCTGCACTGAGACTCATGGGCTCAGGTTCCTTTCAAACAGTGATAGCTGATGACAATTTTGTGTTGTTATCACAATCAACTGTTTGCAGAAATCTCCACAGAGTTTGTGATGCACTTGCAAGGAAGAATGCTGCTTACATACACTTTCCTACAACTGTAGATGAGTGCAATGCAAATAAGCGGGCATTCTACCAACAACATGCTGTCCCAAATGTTGTGGGCCTGATAAACTGCACGCATATTCAAATGCAAAAACCCAACCGAGATGACTGTTTCACGTATTTGAATCGCAAAAGCCAGTTTTCCATTATATGTGCAGTTGGTGAGTAAAATTCTTATTCTTATAGTATTGCTTGTATAAAAAGTGCTTTGTTTTCCTCAATATTCTAATTTTTGAAGGTAGATAGTTTAATTAGCATTGACTGGATAACATGGTTAGATGTGATTAAAGCATTAAAGTATAAAATTTTAAAAATAGTGTTGAGTGAAACAAATTTGTAGAAAAATGATTTCACTTACAATATGTAGATTATTAAGACTTGAAAAAAAAAAGCAGCCTAACTTCTCTATTGTAAAAGGAAGTGTTTGTTGTATTTATGTAGTGTCCTGATGTATCTATGGCATTTACAGTAATGAAATTTGGCATATGGATAGTCTTAATTTTTTGCAAATTTTGTTTCAAGACCCAAATTTTAAAATTTATAATCTAGAACTTTTAAAAATTAATTTATAGATTTTTCACCTTTCGCCCTTCTTTCCGGAATGTGACTGAGTTTTCCAATTCTAGCGTGTTTCGATTTATGTTGTTTATGATAGCCACTTCGAGGCCATCATGGTGTTGCCTGTGGATCTCGTTTGCGAAGCAAACCAAATGGGAATATGTAGTAATCACTGGGGGTTGGCGAGCAGTGGTCACACCTGACCCCATGAAAAGAACTCTCGCGGGCTATGTCGTGCTGGCCACGCAGTGGTTAGTGTTTATATATTTACAGTAACACCATTGGTTCAGATTCATAACATAACTACTTGGCTGATATAAGTTCACTATCTTAATTTTTTTAAAATTTATATGCAAGAATTTAGTATATTTTCTGTCTTTAATTATTTACATTAACTCTTTTTGAAATAAGATTATCATTTTTAGGTTTGTGATGTCAATATGAAAATTTTGAATGTGGTGGCAAGATGGCCAGGCAGCATCCACGATTCATTTATTTGGAATTTAAGTGGCCTGAGGCAGCTATTACTGCATGGAGAACGGGAAAACTTTCTCCTTGGTGACAGTGGTTACCCACTGGAACCATGGCTGATGACACCATATGGCAATGCTACAACACCTTCCGAAGAGAATTTTAATGTTCGATTACGTCGTTCAAGGACGGTGATCGAGAGGTGCAACGGACTTTTGAAGTCTAGATTCCGTTGCCGTCATGAATCGGGGGATGTTTTACTATATAAGCCTGAGAAGGTTTGTAGCATTGTATTGGCAACTGCAGTGCTGCACAATATTTGTATGCTCCGCAACGTTCAGTTGCCTGATGAAGAGGAAGTTGAAAATGAAGACTTGGATGACCAAGAACCATATACAACGGATTCTTCAGCTACTCAAATGAGGCTGCGAATACAGGCATCCCAAATAAGGGATCGCCTTGCTCGGAATTTTTATTTAAATCATTAAATATTACAATTTTAATAAAATTTTGTACTATACTTAAAAAGTTGTATTGTGTAATTAAGATTTCTCTCTATTCTATGCCAAAACTTGTGAAACATGCAAGTAACAGCAGTTTGTAGGTAGAAATAATGTATGCTTCTAATATGAATCAAGACAACAAAATTAATAATTATTTTTATTTATTTATTATTTCGCTAATTGTACTTATTATTTTTTGATTTTGCTCTAAAAGAACAAATTGTTATTCCCTTATATCTGCGGAAGCCTCCAAATTTTTTTTTTGCAGCTCAATTAGTTCTGCGTTTTGCTCCAAAGTCTTTTTCTGGAGTTCAATCAATTCTAGTTGACTCTTGTGAGCCTTTCGACTTCATAGTCAGAGACTCCTTCTTCAACCGAATGAGTTCATGAAGAGGATCCTCCTTCCTCTTCTTTATTCTAAGTCTGACGACCCTGGGTGTTGATGTTTCTGAAAATATTAAAGACTTGATAAGAATTATGCAATTTCTTAAATCATGTGGGTTGTGTCTGAGAAACTTTCTAAAACTATTAGATATTTTTTGTTCTCCTGAGCTAAAGGACTTGTTAACTGATTCCAATAAACACACAAAAAGTTACAATATTATTAATGCTTTATACACATTGGACTTTAGGCTTAGTGGAAGCATTGATAAAACTTAATATTCGGATTTTTTATGCTAAAGATAATATTCAATCAATAAAAATGAACCGACAAGTATTTCATCTCTACTATTATAAAAGGAAGTGTTTGTTTGCTGCCCACAAAGTCCTGATGAATCTATGGCACTTACAGTAATGGGATTTGGCACACAGGTAGTCCAAATCTTTTGCAATTTTTGGGTCACTGCAAATTTTAAAATTCAGTCTAGAACATTTAAAAATGAATTTAATAGTTTTTTCACCGTTCTTTCTTCCTTTGGAAATGAAAAAGCACCAACTCCACGGGCAATGTCGTTATGGCTGTTATCCAATAGGCTACAAATTCCTATTTGGTTTGCAAACCAATAACCCCAATAAAAGCAACTGGCACAAGCAGTGGCTAGTAAAATTGTTTCGGTATAATATATTGGTGTCCAAAATTATCTTTAACATGCATAAAATCACGGATTTCTCGGAAACAACTGTAATTTTACGAATTTGCGTGGAATGAGGCATAACACTTAAATACAAAGGGGAAAATAAGAACACTGCATATGATATAAAACTAGCATGAAAACCATAAAAATGCCAATAATATGTGACGAGGAAAGTTCAGAAAAAAAGGAAGGAGATTTTGCTGGCCAGACTATTTGCTCGATGGTTTCATTTTCAAAGAATTTGTCAACGAGGTTTGCTCGATGTAGACTAGAATTATCGTCCATAAATAAATCAGATGCACCTCTGAACAGTCTTACATAAACTACATTTACAGACATGTAAATAAACTTATAGGTCATTTAAAATCACTTAAAAACAACTTCTGTAGAGTCAGCAAAGTATAAACTTATGTAGTTTTTCTTACAGCAGGTGCGTTTAATGCAAAATAGATTGTATGGATGTATATATCGAGAATAGTTTAGTAAGTAGCGGAGTAAATTATACAAAGTGGAATGTGTGCTGGCCTTCAATAGATATTAGCGAGTAAAAAGCTTAAATATAGATGCTATGCGAGTTTTGTAAGTTTCGCAAGTTAATACAAAACTACTTACTCTAGAGGAAAATTTAGCATTTATGTTTCTTTCTGGTATTTCCGACATGCCTAGAAAAGAAATTTCATCATAAGTAGAGGTCAAATATCATTGATACACAAATCAATATTAATGTTTATAGCCAAGCAAAATATCAAGTATGATTTAAAACAACATTTTATAAAAATATTCCATTTTAAGTTAATTACATGTTCCTGAAGAACATGTGTAAAAAATGCAAAGGTAAAAGAATTTTTTTAAATGAAAATATTTGTTTCAAGTTTTTATTGCTACAAAATACACATGTAATGAAAATATATTGAAATAAATTTGGATTTGAAATGAAAACATTCAGTAAAAATAAATCTGTTATACAAGAACCAAGGAAATTTTATTTTAAAATCAAAGGAAGTACGTACTATCTGAAAGAGAATCCTTCATGGTTATGCCCACTTCTTTTAAAATCGTGGGTTCACATGAACTTACTCTGTGGAGCTTTAAAAAACATGGATTAAAAATTATTTATGAGAATGGCAAATAATTTTTGTTTTCCAAACCAGTAGTTAATTGGGTGGAGGCAAAAGTTCGTTCAGTTTTTGCCACTCGATGGTGAAGTGTTAACAAAGAGTACTTTACACGTGTAAAGTTTTGATGTTGTTTAATAAAAGAAATTTCAGCGAGTACTTGAAGAAAAAATGTTTTTTTTTTTGGTTATGCTTTTTAAATTTTGTTACGAATTAAAAATGGCATATAAATAAAGAGCATTTTCGACAAATTCTTTGTTTCCGAAAAGGCATGAATTCTTTGTAAAAGGTATGTGTTGTGCACGGTGAGTGTGCTACGTGTCGTAAGTGGTTCAGAAGTTTTCTTCACCTAAATCAGTTCTTAAGCCAGAAACCTTAGAATTTTTATGAGTGCGGGATTATGCAACTGCCAGAGAAGGTAATCTATCAGTCAGTGTAATAAAATTATTTTCCACACATTTTTGTAAAAAAGGGGGCAAATGTTTGCATTAATCAATACAGTTTTTTCTAACTGTTCAATAGAACTCACTATTGTCTGAAAGTTCTCCTTTACTGGAGATTGAGATGGAAATGGAGCCTGCAAAACAAATTAAAAAAGGATTACTTGTAAATACACGTTTCATAAAGGTGAAGTTAAAAAATTAAATTTAACGAAATGCTAAAAAAACTTACCGCCAACTTAGCGTAGGCCGTATGAAATGAGAGGCCAACTGCGCTTTCATAGCAACTTGGCCCTATTAAATTTAATACACGGTCTTCCAAGAGAGTCAAATTTTCAGTTATTGGCTTTCCACCTTCAGTCTGGGAACGAGATTTCGCCAGCAGTGCACCCTTTTTCTTTACTCGGTACTTTAAATCGGTCCATTTCTTTTTGGCATCGCTGCCTACCCTCTCCGTTCGCCTCGAGCTAAATGCTAGCCTCCCGCAAGCATTTAGCTCGACGGCAACAACATTCCACCCTTTACGCTGATCAGCTAAAGTGGAATAAGCACCACCTAGTTTTCCGCTCACGAGATCCGGGCGGACATCCAAGGCGGCAACCAAAATTTCGCTTTCCTTACTCATAACAGAATATATTAGGAATGCTTAAAAATATACAATTACACTGCTGGCCACCCAAATTGCAATACCAAGAAAAACAAGAGATATCACAACAAAATTTATTTTGTAGATAACATATTGACCAAGTATCAAATGATTAAATTTATAGACTTCTGTGAAGTCTGGTTCCTGCCAAAATAAGTAGCCAGAGTAGCCGCCATTGTTGGAGATCACCACTGCCACACGCCTCGGCATTGATTCAAAGAGACTTAGGATGTGTTCTTGGGATACAGCAGACCAAGCAGCTACCACACGTTGCCAAATTTGATCTGGCGTGGCAGCTGGGGATGTAATCTGGGTCAATCGTTGAGCAACCATGGACCACATGTTTTCTATCGGCGAAAGATCCAGAGAGCGAGCTGACCAGGGAAGCAATTCAATCTGGCGACTGACGAAGAACCCTTGGACAATGCGTGCCACGTGTGGTCGCGCATTATCCTGTTGAAATATGGCTGTGGGCAAGCCCTGAAGGTAAGGAAAGACAACTGGCTCCAACACCTCTGAGATGTAGCGCTGGCTGTTAAAAGTACCGGCAATGCGTACTAGAGGAGTGCGAGAGTGATATCCAATACCGCCCCATACCATAATACTCGGTGCAGGACCAGTGTGGCGGTGCATAACGCAGCTGTTCAGCATCCTCTCTCCACGGTCTCTCCAGACTCGAATCCGACTATCGTAGTGTTGCAGACAGAAGCGTGACTCGTCAGTAAAGACAATTTCATTCCAATCGAACGTCCATATCCTTTTTTCATCGCACCATTGGCGGTGGAGACGTCTGTGCGTCTGCGTCAATGGTAGACGAAGCAATGGACGTCTCTGACCACTCTGCTGTAAACGGCGTCGAATGGTACGCGCAGACATTGGATGATGCGTTACAGACTGAATGTGCTGTGCTATGGTTCGTGATGTGGCTGAGCGATCCGTCACTGCCATACGCACAATATGTCTGTCATCACGTGAAGTGGTGCACTGAGGTGGATACGATCGAACACGTCGGTCCGTCGTACCCTCCTGCATCCAACGATCACATATCCGCATTACAGTTGTTTGGTTTCGTCCAACACGACTACCGATTTCCCTGAAAGATAATCCACAATCTCGGTAGGCCACTATCCTTCCTCTGTCGAACTCGGATACTTGATCAAAAGATGACAGCTGTTTTCTACAAGGCATAATTGATAATTTTTTTTGAAAAAACTACAAGAAAAACACAATTGCCGTACTTGAAATCGTCGAAATCTCCAAGCCATAAATAGCGCTTTGAAGTGGCGCCACAGGCGCGCGTAATGTGCGCCTGCACTGAAATTCTAATGATGTGCATATCTCACCTCCGCTAATGCATGTTGTAAATTTCATATTACTAGCCGGGCTGCGCCTGCTAGCGCTCGGCGGTGTGTAATAGTGCTTTTTTTAAACTTTTTTACGCACCGTAATCAAGCATGTTTTGATTTGTATATTTTATTTATTTTTGTGAAACAATTCTTCAAATCATTGCGAGCGTATTCAATCAAATATTTAAGGAAAGTTGGTCGAAATATACATATACCGCTACAAAATTATACATGTCTAGTGATAGTTTGCAGGAAATAGACATATCATTAAAATCTAACTCCTAAATAATATTTCTACAATAAGTAATATACCAGAACACATAATGCAAACAAAAATAAAATTCCAATCCTTGAAAAAATGCAAAATTCCGAAGAAAAAAAATACGTACGTATCTATTCAAACGTGTTGAATTTCGATTTCCTGAATATATTGTGAAATAGAATAATGCGACAAAAGACTTTTCAACGATATTGACAAAGACAATAATGATTTATTAACAAAAAAAAATAGATATTTATAATACTTGGGAATCCTCAAATATGTCCACAACATCTCGCAGTCAACTCAAATACGCAAACACGGAATTCTAAATCAAATTAAAAAAGCAAACATTAATTCTGAAGTGGCCAGATACCGGGTAGCAAAATTACGTTTAAATTACTTTTACATCAAAGGAAGAAATAAGAAGTCAGTTCAAACATAAATTTTTACAATTTAATTCCTTACTTTGCATAGAAATTGACCTCGGCTATTTATAAACAGCAAGAATTCAAAATATCTGGGTTATTTTATTTACGTTGATTGTTGCCATTCGACGATACACAAATAACGTCGATTTCGGGTCCACGTACGTTAGTGTTTTATATATATAGATGTGCATGCTTCCTTCATGGTGTTGCATTTACGGTGGTCAGCAGTGTATAATAGAGATCAACCAGAGGTAAGAGTCTGAAAACGTAAACAAACAAAACGCAATTTCACGTTCTCTTATTCGTCAAATCCCGATTCTGTGACGTCACAACCATTTGAGCAATTATCTTGCTATAGTGGTAACCCTAACAACCTCGATCATGTTCAAACGACGAAATGAATTCCAAAATAAGATTCGATTGTGGCGCTTTCAGTCGATCGAGCGGATCGATCACGTTTCAGTTGAATCTGGCCCTTAGGCTAAATTTTAGGTATCATCGAAGATGGACACATTTAAAGACAAATGTTTAGGCGAGTTGCAGAAGGAATTCTTTCTTGCATTGGACGAAGATAGTATTTTGGAGAGCTTCAGCTCACTAACCAACACGTGTTGGATAGTGTACTTTCATCGCAAGAATTTGAACAGGTGAGTTACATTTTGAAACTGATTTCATTCTAAAAAATATTCCTTTTGTTGGCTAAGTTCATAGTAAAAAAAGAAATGGAAATATTTTGACTGTTTCTTGCAAAGAGCTATAACCATTAATACATTATAGATACTTAACGATTTCGTATAATTAGTATTTCTTCTATCAGCAATATATGGAAACCTACATTATACTTCTAATGTGTATAAATGTTTTAGGTGGTAATTTAGTAAATCATGGAAATGCCAGCATTCCAATTTTCGAAAAAGAAAAGATTCCGTGAAAAACATGGATTGCAAAGCCAGCATTAGTGTCATCATCAAGAAAATCAGTAAAGACGCAGTCAAAAAAGACAAATTCTTGCAATCGGAAATACCGATGCCAACAAAGTTCACCATCCAGTTACGGCATTCCCATCTTATTGATGTTGCAGATTCTTTAAGATTCATGAGAGTTCCTGTGGAGGTAATTATTGTCTTTTAGTTATTCAAGCAGAATTAATAATCTAGTTAATAATTTTTTTTGTGTATACCAGTTTCTAAGATTTTCTTATGACAAGAAAAGAAGACCTTGTGTATATTGTAAGGAAAACATGCAAAACTATATCTTTCATGAACTTTCTTAATAAATTGTTGAGCAAGAGATGCTATTTTAACAACAAAGAATTTAATTCATTACAATTATGATTTTATAGTTGAAAGATATTACATCAACCATTTTTTTATCATCTACACACATTTGGAACCCCTGGTTTTTGTCTTTTTTGAACTCTAAATATTTTAAAATTTAAAGCTAAGAAACTTTAACAATTGATTGACTTATTTTAAACTAGTGATGGTAGAAACAGCTTCAATATTTTGCCTCACTGTTCAATTTTCTGGTTTCAAATCTAATATATGGCGAATTTATTCATCAGTATACATAAATGATAGAAATGCAATATAAAATAGAACCACATTTAAGCTTATTTTTATTATGCAGTTTTTCACCTTAAAATTATATTTTTTATAGTAAATACTCCAATTTTTAGAACAGATTATTATTAAAAAAATGTGGAATAATGTATATTTTGAAAAAAAAATACTTACGCATTCTTATGCAACTATATTAAATGTTTGTTTTAATATTTAGATCAAACTACAGTTTTTTGATTACTTCAATGATGGGTTGACTCCAATGTCAACCAAGCGGTTCCATGAAGATTTACTTTTAGTCAGCGATAACTTTGTGAAAGATGTATCTAATTCAGCCAAAAATCACACTCAACGGCAAATTTTACACTTTCATGATCCATAGCGATAAATCAATTTGGGTCCTTCGACAGTCCCTTTTGAAAAAATTGATGAAAAATTAAAACTGTATAAAGAAAAAGGTATTTACTAACTTTATGAAAATATTCAAAAGTAAATCTTTTAGGATTGATTTTAAAATTGCTTACTTGAACTAATAAACTGAAAACATTCTAGGGGCTACTGTTGTTCACACTCTTGATGGGACATGGGCTGTGCTTATAGTTATGGTTGTAATGAAAAGAGCACACAAGCTTCAGTGTTCCTTAGAAATCATTTTTGTGGATTCCACTGCCAGCTGTGAAAGTACAGATTCATTACTCATAATACTTTTGACAGCAACAAATGTAGGAGCTGTTCCAATAGCTGCAGTTATCCATGAGAATCAAACAGCCCAAAGTTATTTAGCTGCATTTTCTCTGTTAAAAAGAGAATTTCGTTTGTGCTTTGGAAATAGAGAGGCAAGATACATTTCCTATTTTTTTTTCAATCAGAAACTTGTAAAAAATTACTTAAGCAGATAGGTTAAGGCTTAACACCCAAAGTTGATACATAGTCAAGGCCAGCAGCATTGAATTATGGGAATATCTATTTAAAGAAATTATTTATTATATTACTTAGAGTATTTAATTAATATAATAATTAATGATAGTCTTAAAAAAAATTCAATATTCTCGTTTTTAAAATGTTGGTCTGCCTGCAAATGCTTCGGTAAAAGCAAAATAAAGAACTGCATAAAATCTTACCACTGTATAGTTTCTATCCAATGGGTGGTTTGTGAACCCTTAGGAGTGCAGGGAATCATTTATATTTCTCATTTTTACACAACCTTGCCCAACATAGAAGTTATTTCTTGAGTGCACACAGATGGAGAATAGCCATATAGTTAACTATAGAATATTAATTGCATCTTTTGTGAACATAGCAATATCATTTTAAGTAGTAATCTATGTAATAAACATTTTTTTAAAATTCCCTTGTAAAATAATTTAACACAGGTCAATAATTATACTATCATTTAACATTACTAGACCTTGTATAAACTATTATAAATGTAAACAAAACCTGTAAGGAAACATTCTCAAATCTAATTGTTAACATTCATTTGTACAGCTCTCTCAAGAAATGATATACAATTGTTGAATCATAATTGTTATCATTGAATCCATACTGAAGTTTAGAAAAGATATCTCAATCTAAATGTAAACATAGACTAGAAACATTTTCTGTTCATTTGAATGTAGTTTTGATATCAAGATATAACATTACTTTAAACGTAATTTCATTTATTATATTGAAATTCAGTACTGTAGAGGACTAAGAATTCACTCAGTTTATATGTTAACATTCTTAATTTTAAATGAAATCAGTTAAGTGTACAGTTAAGAACTTACACAACTTTTAATTAAAAATGAAATGCTGTATTAATATTTTTGCAATATTTAATAAATAATAAATTATGAATTAGTAAAACAAGTGATTTCTAAGATTCAACCCAGTTTGAAATGTTCTACAAATCTGAATTAATGAAAGGCAAATGGATGACTGGAAATGTATTTTTAAACAAAAAAACACTCTTGTTATTAAGAAAAAGGACACAAAAGATGTAGAGATTGATCAGGAAGTTTATTGTTTGATCTTTATGCCTGGAGAAATTGAAATTCTTCAACTGTCCCCTTTCAATTTTCAGGCGCCAGCTGTCTTTATGACAGATGATTCGAAGGCGGAAAAAAAGTCTTGGATGAAATTTATTCCTCATCTGTTCTCCTTCTCTGCCATTTCCACGTGGCACAAGCAGAATGGAGGTGGTTGTACAGCTGCAAGGCTACTGATGCAAAATTAAAGCCTGTTTTTATGAAAAAGTTCCAAGTGGTAAGAAAATATGTATAACCTTTTAATAATTGCACATACATATTTTAAATAATCATATCATAATTTTGAAAAACTTTCAAAAAATAATTTTATAACTTATTGAGTTTAATAATAACTGAGAGAGTAATATTATTTACTATTTCAGGTCATGTATGCTACTAGTGAAGAAGATCTCATAGCAGCATACCATAATTTAAAACAGGCTACTAGCACGATACCCGAGTATAGTGCTAGAATTGATAAATTTTTCCAGCGACGGAAAGAGTGGACGTCTGTGGACCGGCAGAATTTCCTGATTAGAGGCCACAATACCAACAACTTTGCAGTGGCCTCAATCAGGATCTTGAAAGATGTGATATTGTATCGAACCAAAGCCTATAACACTGTTGCTTTGGTCGATTTTTTTGTCTCGATTTGGGAGAATTATTTCATTGTTAAACTTTTAGACTTTGCAAACGGAAAGAGGACCCCTTTGTACAAAAATTTGTAAAAGGGGTAGATACCCCATTTGAAAATTGCATTGAAATCGAGGAGAATCGGTATTCAATACCTAGTTCCACCAAGGAAGCCAATTATGTGGTGGATACCAAAACTGGTATTTGTACATGTGTAAGCGGTAGGAATGGTGCCTTTTGTAAGCACCAGTTTTACTTGCAAGAAAAATTGCACATCTCAGTCCCAACAACACTTTTCCTGAATGAGGTAGAGCGCCATAGTTTTGCCATGTTGGCATTAGGCGATAAATGTCGGCCTTCTTCCTTCTACAAAAAAATGAGTGATGTAAATGGCCAAGAGGCAGAACCAATAGAAGATATGCCCAATATTGAGAAGCCTGAGCTTCCTATTATCATGTCATCTACTGATATAACTCAAATTTTACATCAGTTGAAGGCAAGGAGAAGTTGCTTGAGGAGTTCAGAAAACTCCTCGATAACAACTCCATTTTAAAAGCCCCTGTACAAAAGCTTACAAAATGTTTTCAAGACATGAATCCATCAAATGTTGGCTTGTCATTGACAAGAATGACATATTCCTTACAATCAGTACAGAATAACAGAGTCAAAAAAAATAAAAGTACAACCCACCTCAATTGCTCAACCTCAAAAACAACAAACCGATTGCAGCAAGGCCGGCCCTAAAAAAAGCATGCTCTTATTGGATTGGATTGGATTGGATATGATTTTGTGGCATTGAGTCCTCTCGGGACATATTATGCCAAACTCAAGATAAAAAAAATCAAATATATAATATAATAATGAAGTGAAATGAGTAAAAACATGATGAATGAATACTACATAAAATTATATGTGATGGATGAAACCAATGTCATATAAAAAGCTAAAAATATTTGGATGAGGATTCTCTCCAACCATGTCTTCTAAAACCAAAGTATACGAATTAAAATGTTTAAGTCGTTGACTATTAAAATGAGAACATTCTATTAAAATATGTTTTACCGTTAGTGGACAAATACAATGATTACAAATAGGATGATCTTCTCCGAGGAGGAGGTGTCTGTGGGTTATGCGAGTATGTCCAATACGGAGGCGTGTCAATATAACATTTTGTCTTCTTATAGGTAGCGATTTCCATTCAGATATATTTGGTTTAATAGCATGAAGTTTGTTCTGGGTTTGTTCGTTCCAATCGTACTGCCATTTTTCCTCTAAAAATTTATAAATGCAAGATTTTATGTCATGATAAGGGATGGTATGGTTAATATTATTTACGCCCGATTTGGCGGCTTTGTCAACTATTTCATTACCAGATATCCCAACATGAGATGGGATCCAACAAAATATTAAGTTAAAATTTTTGGATGAAAGATGATAAATTATTTTTAATGAGTCTAAAACAACGGGATGACTGTCATGATCAGGATGTTTCAATGACTGTAAAACGCTTAATGAATCAGTGAAAATGATACAGTTTTTATGACAATGATCAGAGATATATTCTAGTGCTTTATATATGGCCATGATTTCAGAAGTAAAAACAGAACATGAAGAATGAAGTTTAAAACTGTGAACAGAGTGATTAATAGTGAACGCAGCTCCAACGTAGTTTTCCCTTTTAGATCCGTCCGTGTAAACTTGTATAAAATTTGAGTAATTTTCAAAATGCTTATGAAATAGTTGTTTATATATAATATCAGAGGTATCTGCTTTTTTAAAATTTTGGAACGGGTTTTGAAATTCAAAATCATGATTAAACCAAGGAGAGAAATAATACAGTTTTTTCTGGGTCACGTCAAGTGAAGAAAGTTTGGATCCGTTCATCACATCCAGCATTCTTAAGTGGAATGTAGGGATGAAGGATGTTTTAGCTTGATAGAGGCGTTTTAAATACGGACTGTGATGAATGGTATGCAATAGGTGATGAGGGATTGAGGAAATTCTAAAATAATATTCTAAGGACAACAACTGTCGCCTTAAGTCCAGAGAAGGTTCAAAAGCGTCAACATACAAGCTGTTTACAGGTGATGTTCTAAAGGCACCAGAACATAAGCGTAAAGCTGAGTGGTGGATGGTGTTCAGAGTTTGAAGAGCAGATTTTCTTGCTGAGCCATACACCACGCAGCCGTAATCTAATTTAGATCGAATTAAAGCTCTATAAATCTTAAAAAGGCAAGTACGATCAGATCCCCATGATAATTTTGATAAAACTCGTAAAATGTTAAGAGCCTTTTCGCAGCGTTTGCGTAAATTTAAAATATGCGGTTGAAAAGTCAACTTCTTGTCAAATATGATACCTAAAAATTTAAAATTGTCCACAACATTAATTAAAATATCTTTGAAAAATATTTCAGGGTCAAGATGAAGATTTCGTTTTTTGCAGAAATGAACGCATGCAGTTTTCGACGGTGAAAAACTGAATCCATTTTCATTTGTCCAATTAGTTATTTTGTTAACGGCCTGTTGTAGTTGTCTCTCTATTAAACGAATGTCTTTAGCTGCGCATGAAATTTGGAGATCGTCAACGTAAATAAGGCCCTTGACAGATGGAGGCAATTGAGAAACAATATTGTTAATTTTTAAAATGAATAAAGTTACACTTAAAACACTGCCTTGTGGTACTCCTTCCTCTTGTATAAAAACATCCGAGAAAATAGATCCAATCCTTACCTTAAAATACCTTATTTCTAAAAAATTTTGAATAAAAATCGGCAGATTTCCTCTTATATCATTATTAAAAATATCCTTTAAAATTCCATGACGCCATGTACGATCGTAGGCCTTTTCTATATCGAAAAAAATCGAAACGAGATGCTTATTTTGCACAAAAGCGTTACGTATTTCGGTCTCGAGAGCTACTAAGTTGTCAATAGTGGATCGACATTTTCTAAAACCACTTTGAAGTGGAGAGAGACATTTTTCTTTTTCTAAAATATAAATTAATCTCGCGTTGACCATCTTTTCTAAAATTTTGCATAGGCAGCTTGTCAGGGCTATTGGACGGTAGTTCGAAGGATTCCTGGAGTCTTTATTTGGTTTCAATATGGGAATTATATTAGCATACCTCCATGACTGCGGAAAAGTGTGCTCGGTCCAAATTCTGTTGTAAAATTTCAAGAGGTTATTTAGAGAACTATTTGATAAATGTTTAAGCATGATATAACTAATATTATCTGGCCCAGGAGTTGATTTGTGAACTAAGGATAAAGCCTTTGTCAATTCGGAAAAAGTAAAATCACTATTATATGATAAAATACGGTTTGAAGTGAAATTAACTTTATTCTTTTCAGATGCAATTTTAATTTTTTTAAAACTTTCAGAGTAGTTAGTGGAGTTGGATATTTCAGAAAGGCATGAAGCAATTGCGTTTGCTATGTCTTTGGGTGCTGATAGTACTTGGTTATTGTATTCTAGAATCGGGATTTGTCTATTGGGGTAAACACCGGATATTCTTTTAATTCTGTTCCATAATTGTTTACTTGTGACTTTACTATTTATATTATTGACATAACTCATCCAAGAATCCCTCTTACTACGTCGTTGTATTTTTCGAAAGGCAGCTTTTGTTTTTTTATAAAAAATATAGTTCTCACTTTTTTGTTGGATATCTATTGAAGATATTCCAGGCTTTCCTCTGTTTCCGATAGGCATCGCTACATTCCTCATTCCACCAAGGTTTCTTTTGTTTTTTAGGCTTATTAATGACTTTTTTAATTGAAGCGTCAGCACTTGCCATAATTATATCAGTTATTTTAAAAGTTACTTCATCGATGTCACCAATTACTACTGCGTTTGAAATATCTGCGAGGCTAGTAAAGAGTGGCCAGTTAGCGGTTTCAAATATATAGTTAGTTTGGCTGACAGAGTGAGGTTGGTATTGGCCTTCATATTTAAGTTTAATTGGATAATGGTCGCTATTGTAAAGGTAAGAATCCACCGAAAAAGTCCAAAATGGTAAAATTGAAGGAGTGCAAATTGCCAGATCTATTGAATGATAAGTAAGTGAAGGTGAGTGAAAGTAGGTATGTTGACCGTTATTCATGATGCATAAATCATTGTCTGTTATTATTTTTTCAATTTGTTTGCCTCTATTATTAATGTCTGAACTGCCCCAGAGAATATGATGGCCATTTAGGTCACCAAGTATGATGAATGGTTGCGGAAGTTGATCTATTAAATTATTTAAGTCAGAAGTGGCTATATGGGTGTTAGGAGGTAAGTATAAATTGCATATTGTTATCAAAATATTGACATGAAGTCTAACAGCAATAGCTTGCAGATTAGTTTTTAGGTTAATTTGAGTAACTGGAAAGTCATGGGAGGTTAGGAGTGCAACACCTCCACATGCTCTTTGGCCATCATCGTAATCTTTTCTAAATATACTGAAATAACGGATGTTGGTGGTATCATTGTTTTTTAGATAGGTCTCCTGAAGGGCGATTGCAACTGGATTGTGCTTGTTTATGATGTCCTTAACATCATCAATTTTTTGTCGAAAACCCCGGCAGTTCCAGGAAAGAAAGGAAGCCATAAAAAAAACGGATAAAAGAAAAGAGAAAACTACTTGTGTTTTCTCGTCCGAGGACGAGATCTATCTTGCCGAAGATCCTTCTTGGACTTGGGTGGCGAAGTCTCCAAGCCATCACTCTCTACAGATGAAATATCGCTTTCAGTGTTATATAGATTTATGAGGTCGTTGGTGGAAGGATTAGTTATCAAGTTTCTGGATGTAACATCAGGCTGAAGAGAGGTTTGAGAAGTACTTTTAGCTATTTTGATATTACTTTGTTCAGATGATATGGCTCTTTTTAAAGAAGTATTGATAGATCGATTTGGTTGATTTATCTGTTTTGTATTGGATGAGGTTGTAGCTGATGCTTTAGAAAAAAGAGGCGTTATAGGTTGGTTCATTGAAGTTTTATGTTGTGCAGATGGCTTAAAAATAGTTACATCGGTTTGAGTTCCGTTAGTTTTGAAAGTTTTTTTTACTATTGAAGAGTAAGAAATTCCAGGTTTTGGGGTGCGATCATTTATAATTTTTCGGGCTTCCGGAAATGAAATGTTTTGTTGAACTTTTATTGTTTGAATTTCTTTTTCAATTAGGAATTTAGGGCAAGACCTGGCAAAAGCTGGATGGTCACCTTTGCAGTTTACACAGCAAAGGGACGATGATGTACAGATATCGGTCTTATGATCAGTACTGCAGCATTTTGCACAGGTCTCTTTGCCACGGCAAGCCATGAAAGAGTGACCGAATCTTTGGCATTTGAAACAACGAACTGGGTTAGGTATGAAAGGTCGAACTGGGCAATTAATGTAGGCTATTTTAACATGTTTAGGTAGACTCGGTGTATTGAAAGTTAGTATTAAGTGCTTGGTGGGTATTCTTTGACCGTTTCTTTGAATTATGATTCGTCTAACATTGATTACAGATTGATTGGACAGGGATTCTAAAATGTCTTGTTCAGTGTCATATACTAAGTCTGATTCAGATATTACGCCTCTAGATGAATTTAATGTTCTATGGGGTGTTACAGTTACTTCTATTGTACCGACGGACTTAATTTTTTGCATGTTTAAAGATTGGGTTTTATTCGAAACCTCAACAAGTACATCTCCTGCCAGTGTTTTTTTTATGGTTTTTGTCTCACCAACCATTCCTAAAATAGTTTTATGAATTAAAATTGCAGATATATTTTTAAGATTTCCCTCTTTACTTTTTATTATAAAAAATTTGTGTTCTGTTAAATTTTCAATATTTTTACTAGATAAGTGCTCCACTGAAGGAGAAGTGGGTTTTAGATTTTCCATGATTAAATAATAAATTTTCGGTCCCTGACGGCACCACCCACCATGGAGTCCAACGAGGGGATACAGGTTCCTGTACCGGTGCTAGCCAGGGACTATACGAACCCCACTCACCTCTATGACTGCCCTAAGGAGCTAGTTGGTGAGCGGGTCCTTAGCCCAAGCAGGGTATACCCACCAGCCGATTAATGTACTGGGACCAAAGTACACTTCCTGTTTGTTCGAAGCAGGAGCCGAAGCAATGTATTGGGGCGTTATGTTGTCCCTCAATCACCAGGATCACCCTTTCCGAAGACACAGGTCTCCACGCACGGCAAACACGTGGGTGATATAATCCCCAAGAGGAGCTGAAAGCACAGACTGACGAACAGCTTCTCAAGGGGAGCCCTCACCTCCGAAAAGGCAACCACAATGAGGGAGGAAGAAAAAGCAAAAAGCAGAAGCGTAGAGGAGGAGAAAAACGAAAGGGAGAAAAGGTCACTCAGGTACCCCGGGGTTGTGAAGCCCGTACAAACCTAAAGAAGGAATGCCCCTGGGGGCCATGCTCTTATTGAAAGTATCAATAAAAATACTAGGCAAGCAAAAAAGCACTCTTAAAAATGGCCAGGCTATTTTGGATACCAAAAATTCAAATTTACAATCTACCAATAAGTATTTGGACACCCATGGAAATGACGATATCTGTGGTCTTGATATTCGTCATGTCCTCCGCAGTTTAATATTTTGTAGGAAACAACATTGGCATCAGTCGCATGCAAGATGCCATGAAGTGCAAAGTTATCTGATTTCGAGAAAGGTGTAAACGTCTGGTATCACAGAAACGGCTGATTCTTACGGACATATCTAGTGAGTTGAATTACCCAAAATCGAAAGAGGCGTGATTCAGAAGAATTGTTGTTTTGATTAATACCATCCATAAGGAAGCACATCTGCTTGGTTTTCAGGGCCGCCCACAAGCCTTTAATCACAAAGTCCAACTGCACTTCTCGATCAATGTGGTACAAAGCTTGTCGAAAGTGGACCATAGATCAGTAGAAAGAGGTTCTCTGTAGCAACGAATCAAGGTTCACCCTCTACCGTTCATATGGTAGGGTCTGTCTGGAGAACGCCTCCTGCCAGAATGCATTGTGCCCACAGTAAAGTTTGGCGGAGGTTGAATTAAGTGGTGCAACAACCGTCCAAATTCGGTGAAGGAACTTATATGTCTTCTCCAAGCCGAGTGTGAAAAAAATACCACTAGCCGTCGTACTTGTGGAAAGTATACCACAGAGGGTTGAGGCTGTAATTGCCTCTCGTGGAGGTTCTACCTAATGCTACTAATCTATCACATGTGTCCAAATACTTATTGGTAGATAGTGTATGTGATATCTGGCTTCTGTTGGCGATCATTTTTGGAGAATTCTTGGCCACCCTCCTGCATAGAAGGGCTGCCATAGAGAAAATTGCATTCGTATATTTGCCACAGCTGAGAGAGCTCGCTTTTGTTTTAAGGTGCAATGTACTGCACCGGATGAAATTATGTTCGTTTTTGTGTGTGCTTTAATCATTTAATTAAATTGTTATTCGTGTAATCGCGTGTTTGGTTTGTGAAAGAGAAGTGTAACATCACAACACGCCCTATTTCGTTGAACCAGAGCAAGCAGGAGATTGGACTTGAAGTGACTGAGAAGAAAGAAGATATTGTTACAATTTTGATAGAAATCGGAGAACCAGTAGTTGGCAACTTGATGCTGGTGGACTTAAAAGAGCATCTCAGGACCAGGTAAGTAGAAGTTCATCAACTATTGTGCATAACAGCGGAGAAGGCGAGATCGCTCTCAATAAACTAATAAAAGAAGTAGGGATACTAACTGTTCCAGTTCCAAGAAAAACAGAAACATAGAATTTATTGTTCGACTCCCTCAAACGAGCCTTTAAGCATAAGAAACAAGCAGAAGTATTGTTGAAACTTCTGGGAGATGAAGTGTCAAATGTGCTAGTTTACATTTAAGGGCACAGGGAACATAATTTGGCCCAAATTTTCGATTTTTTTAATTTTGGGCTTAAAAAATAGCGGGAATTAAGACGATTCCAAAAATGTATAACTTGTATAGGTTTGAAAACTATAAACACATTTAAATAGACGTTTACGAATATAAACAACGCCTGTCACACACCCGTTGGCCTAGCCCTCTCTCAGTAAAATCACATGTACGTACGTTTTGACTTGCATAATGTTTCAGCTAGTTTTCAGCCTCATTTTTACTGCAATATTGACAGTAGGTTTTTCTTACTTTTTACTTTAATCTGTGTGAGTAGAATTAAATGCTTCTTTATACATCACCTGCACAATGCACATGTCTTTTTCAAGACATGTGCATTGAGCAGGTGATGTATTTTTGAACCGAGCTAAGGGATTGAACCACGTGTTTTATGATTTGGTAAAAAATACAGCTTCATATATTGATTACAAAGTTCCTTTTGCTTGTTTGCAATGGCGAGAAAAAAGTTGTTTGGTAGACGCAAATTTAGTGGAAATTGGTTTACTGTTGTGAGGAAGGTAAATGCTGCTGATGACTCAGTGACCGAAATTAGTGCATCTGAGAAGAAGATTGACACAACTTTTCCGGAAGCTATCTAAAAATGCCAGAATGAAGTTAAAGCTGTTGAAACAAAATAAATTTGATTCAGAAATGCTGAATCAAATGATTATGGTGCTGGAAAATTTTAATCTAGTGAATTTTAAACATGGTAAGTGTTTTTATGGTTTTTTTCATTTTTCTCAAAATGTGTTTTTTTTATGCTTTGGTACACTTTTCTTAAATTCTATTGAAGCTACACTTTTCAAATTTTACACACTTGTTCAAACAAGTGTTTTCATTAAAAATACCTATTATTTTAATTTTAAATGCAGAACATATGAAAATATCACTAAATTTTTTTTTAATTAAAAAAAATCTAATTTTATTTCTATCAGATTAAAATTAAAAATCCTTCTTATTATATTCAAATGGGATATCTTTTGTTGCCAGGAAAATTTTGGAGACAATACTTGCAATAGTTTTTGAGAAAAGTGTACCAAACTGGGATAATGTGAATTTTTTTTTTCAAACAGTTAAAAAGTAAGTAGCTACAGAAAACAAAATTATGAAGGGAATATATTTTTTTACGGTTAATTATAAAATATAATGCGTATATTTTCCAGGAAATTTTTTTTTCAGTTATATGGTTATTTTTAAATTGTATATGGCTTGACGAATGTGAGCTTAAAATTCATGCATTTAGTCTATCGAGGTGGTCCGTGTGCCCTTAAGATGATTTAAGAAATTACGAAAGAGTAAAATCCTTAATTTTGAAAGAATACGAGCCAACACCTCCAGCTTGCTTGGAAAATTTCCGAAGAGCCAAACGATACTCAGGAGAAACTCGCATCTAGTTCACCTCCAGACTCGCCTCTGCATGGGACTATTACTGCAAGTTACATAAAGTTGAATATTATGATTCTCTGAAGGAATTAATTTTTTCGGACAAACTACTTAAATCACTGGATACTGACATTGCTACTCACATAGCGATACGTCAACGGAGAAAATGGTTAAAGCCGTAAGCACAAGAACGTGATACATACTTTGGAGCGAAGTGGAAATCCTGTGAAGAATCCCGAAACGACTTTACCCAAGCTAACTACCCTGAAATCAGATTTTCATGCGATATATATATATATATATATATATATATATATATATATATATATATATATATTTTGCCTCACCACAGAAGTGCGAATGACAATTTCCCAAAATGAAAGCAGTGCTACGAGTGCGGAAGTTCTCATCATCTTGCAAGAGATTGTCCAAATAAATAAAAGAGGAATAAGGTTCCGACGAAACGAAACGACAAGAATTATTTCCACAAGAATTCAAGAGCAACCGATAAAAGAAACAAAGAAGCTATCGTAGCGAAGGTCGATTCTTCATTTTTGCAATTCGAATCTATCCAGAATCTCGTCACACCCTTGAAAAAGATAAATATTTATATTGACTCAAAAGAAATAGAATCCATCGTGGACTCGGGAGCTCAAATCTCGATTGTTCATTCATCAGTTGTACCTAATTTGAAGGATGAAGAAATAAGTAAAATTTTGTTAACTCCGGCTTTCGGTGGACAAATAGAAGCAAAAGTTTTCCGGATTCCCATCTATTACAAAAACTGTGAAAATAATTTATTCAACTGCGTCGATGCTCTATTAGCGGTAACGGATAAATTGAATGTACCCTGCTTGTTAACAACGGAAGTTTATGAATTGCCCCCGTTAATCGAATTTAACAATTTTGTTTTAATTGGCTCGAAAAATTGAGTTGTGTGTGGAAAGGTGAGTGACTTGAAAATAGAGTCGAGGGTGAAGAATGTTTCCCCGTTGAGAATCAAATTATTCTGATTAAATTGACTTGGTTGGTTGGTTGGATTGGGTTTATGGCACAAGGTCCAGAAATGGACAAGCTGCGCCAAACGCTAGATAAAATAATAAAAACATTGTAGATTTAAAAATATTAAAAATAAGTGGGGAGATTCCAGCGCAATGTTTCTTTGTAGATAAAATTATTTGAAAAAGAAGTCAAAATGAGGCAAAAATATGTTGATCAACAACGCAACAAAAATGTGATGAATTTATGATTGAAAAAGGTCGATGGATTTAAAGTGAACGAGAATATGTACAAGTAAAGATAAAATGGTATGAATTGGGATAAAAATATTATATAGAATTTAAAAATCGAATGCTATACAGGAACTTAAAAATATTTGGATGGGGTTTCCTTCCAATCAATTCACGTAAAGTTAAGACAGAAGTACTAAAAAGAAAATGTCGATGATGGTTGAAAACGGGACAATCAATTAAAATATGTTGAACTGTAAAGGAACTCCACACACAGGGGCACTCTCTCCTAGGAAAAGATGCCTGTGAGTAAAGCGTGTGTGTCCAATGCGGAGGCGAGATAAAATTACATCGTACTGTCGAGAAGGATGGGGAAGCCATAGTGATATATCACTTTGAATACTGTGGAGTTTATTGTTTAGTTGTGCATTCCAGTCGGTTTGCCACTCGCTCCACACGATGTCTCTAACAGCGTGTCGGAGGTCATCGTATGGAACGGGGAGATTCAAGAAGGTAGCAGCACTTTTAGCTGCTGCATCAGCCTCTTCATTACCTACAATCCCGACGTGACCAGGTATCCAACAGAAAACTATATCTAGACCACGCCGGATAAGTTGATGGTGTAATTTCAACACAGCAGTCGCTATTGGATGTTGAGGGCAGTCTGATGCTAGGCTGTCTAAAACACTTTTGGAATCTGAATATATTAAAAATTTGCCGTTTCTGAGATATGATATATGTTTTAATGCTTCGTATATTGCGATAAATTCAGCAGTAAAAATAGAAAGTACACAGGGCAGCTGGAAGGCTACGGTGGTTGAACGACAGATAAAAGCGCAACCTACATGACTTGTAGATTTTGATCCGTCTGTATAAATCGCTGTGTAGTCTCTAAAACAATATCGATGATGGTTAAAAATTTGCTGATAAATGATGTTATTTGTATTAAATTTATCGTAGCCCCGAAATAGGTGTATGTAAGAAAGCTTCGGTGGCTGCCAAGGTGAAAAAGAATTAAAACTTCTTTCAGAAATGGTAATGGTATTCAAAGGGGTTTGATTTAAGATATTCCGCATGCGTAAACTAAAATCTGGGATGCATGATGAGCGATTTGTGAATAAGCGATCTGATGAGGTTTAAGGAGTAAATCTCGTATTGGATGAGAAGGATGACTTAAAATACGATAGAATAGTCGAAGCGACAACAGAAGACGGGTGGAAGCCAAAGATGGTTCATCGCATAAAACATAAAGGCTTTTCACGGGTGAAGTTCGAAATGCTCCGGAACAAGCCCTTAGTGCAGAGTGGTGTATTGTGTCGAGTTTACGCAACACAGAAGGACGGGCAGAACCATAGGCTGCACAGCCGTAGTCCATTCTGGAGCGAATAAGAGCTCGATAAATTCTGAGCATAGTAGTTCGTTCCGCTCCCCAAGATGTATTTGTGAGGACTTTTAGCAAATTTAGTTTTTTCTCGCAAGACATCCGCAACTGCTCGACGTGGGGTTGGAAGGTAAGTTTCCGGTCAAAAATAATACCAAGGAATCTTACACTATCCACCACTGAAATCCTGTTACCGTACAGAAAGATCTCTGGGTCGGGATGCAGGTTCCGACGTCGGCAGAAGTGAACGCAGGATGTCTTTTGAGTGGAAAAAACGAAACCATTGTCGACACTCCACCTCGTCAAGCGAGAAACAGCCGCCTGGAGTTGCCGCTCGGCAAATCGTATATCTTGACTTTGGCAATGAATATGAAGATCGTCTACATATAGACTACCCTTAACGGATGGGGGAAGTTGAGTTAAAATATTATTAATTTTTAATGAAAAAAGTGTCACACTAAGAACACTTCCCTGTGGAACACCCTCTTCCTGGATAAAAGAATCAGAGAGGGCGGAACCAACACGAACCTGGAATTGTCTGAGAGCCAAGAAATTCTGGATGAATATTGGCAGGTGCCCTCGAAACCCAAGAGAGTGTAAATCACGTATTATACCATACCGCCAAGTGCGATCATACGCCTTTTCCATATAAAAAAAGATGGAAACGAGATGGTTTCGGCGTAGGAACGCACGGCGTATTTGAGTTTCAAGGGACAAGATATTGTCAGTCGTTGAGCGACCAACCCTGAAACCGCTTTGAAATGGTGACAGAGCTTGTGTCGTCTCTAAGATGTAAGTGAGACGAGAGTTTACCATCCTTTCAAAAAGTTTACACATGCAATTTGTGAGGGCGATTGGTCGATAGTTATACGGGTTGGTGGGATTTTTTCCAGGTTTTGGAAACGGTATAACTATCGCACGTCTCCAAGCCAAAGGGAAGGTTTGTTCTACCCATATGCGATTAAAAAGTTTTAAGATGTTAAGAAGGGAGGGACAGGAGAGATGTTGTAACATAATATAGCGGATTCCATCAGGACCAGGTGCTGTCATTCTGGTCTTCTGAAGGCATCGCTTCAACTCCCTTTCAGTAAATAAACAGTTATAGGCGAGCTCTGTACGTGAATGAAAATTAAGACGATGGGATTCCGCACGCTGTTTTGTGCGTTGAAATGCCTCAGGATAGATGTTAGAACTGGAAGCTGCAGAGAAAGCGCGTGCAATAGCATTGGCTATCTCGACAGTCTCCGAGACTTAAATTGACTTGGAAAGATCGAGTCTGGGGTGAAAAGTGTTTCCCCTAGTGTGCTAATTAGCCATTAATTTTCTTTTGACTTCGGAATCGAGTCGAGGGTATGTGTTTTCCCCGGGATATGAACTGTGTTTTTTTTCTTGACTCCACAGTTGGGTAGACAGTGTGTCTGACGGTATTTTTCCTATGAGACTAGTTCAAACTAGTTCCATTCAGGATAGTAAATCATCCTAGTAACGGTTTTCTTTAAAGGTAAATTATTTACGCCTGTTATTATTGTTATTTTATTTTGTACTTTGCCGACACAATCGTCATGGCTTACTTGACCAAAGGTCGCAAAGCAGATTTGTTAGAAGTTGTTGATGAATTAGGATTGACGCCGCCGGAATGGAGCAAGATCGCCGTCCTTAAAAAACTAATTTTAGAAAGTGACGGATACAACGGAGAAATTGTTTCTGGTATTCTGAACCGAATCATTGAAGATCGTAAGGAACCAGAAAGAAGACAAGGGGAAACAAATCAAAGGGCACAAGAAGAAGAGAAGAAAGGCAGCTCAATTGGAGTAACAACGCCTTCAACTTGTTCGAGCTGATCAACCTGTTGCAGCTCCTGTGCGCACAGAGGAAACTCAGCCTAGAAACCCACTCGCTCAGTTAATACCCAAGTCTGATGAGAGAAAAGACAAAATGAAGCTTTTCTCATAAACTTTGAGAGACGTGCAGAGATGGCGATGGTGCATAAGCGAGACTGGGTAACCTATTTGTTGCACGTCATGCCGTCGGACATCTTGCTAGAGAATCCGTTGAAAATACCAACAACTTCGTATACATCAAGAACATCATTCTTAAGAGGTAAAAAGTGACCTCAGAAAAATTGAACTTGTTTTATCGTCACACCAAAACTACAGATCATGGAGGAAATACGTATGCCCATGAACTGAGCTGCTACTTCCGTGAGTGGATAGCAGACTTGCAGGTGGACACTCTCGACGACCTGGTAGATTTACTGATAACTAAACAGCTCAAATTCCGAGCTCCTGAAGAATTCAAGGAATGGCTAAATTTCAAAAAGCGAGATGAACTAGCAGAAAACTTTGACGAATACGAAAGTCTGAGAAAGAGCCTCTCGAGAAGAAATTTCCAAAGAAACTATAGGGGACACACCAGAAGTTATGGTAATCATCAAAACAAAGAAAATCCTGGAGGTGAAGGGGTGGAAAACACCAAGCCTGAGACTGTGTGAAACAGATCAGAGATGGGCCAAAACAGAAATCCTGGACAGAGGAGACCCCGATGTTATGACTGCGGTTCTCAAGATAATTTGTGTCCTGCTTGTCTAAGAAAGAACCAGCAAAGGATCCCCAGGAATAGAGAAAAAGATCCCTAAACCTGAGAAAGCCCTTGATAGTCACATGATCCATGAAATAATTTTACCATATCATTGTACAAATTCCTGATAAGAAATATTTGCTCACCTCCATGGAGGTGAAATTGCAATGGTTGGACCACATTTTATGCCTAACCTAAAACAATCCCAACCATGTGCTTTGATTTCCAGATTATTTTGTACATTTTCTAACTATCTGTTGAAAAAAGTTCAGCAATAAATGAAAATCTATTGTTAAAAAATGCCATGGCAGTGACATTGTTAAAAGAACTCAAGAGTTTACTTAGTACAAATATAAGAAACAGACAACGTAATACTTACTATTGAGTCCAAGATATATTACAGTAAAGATGGCTCATTAGAGCTTCTTTTAATTACACTTTCTTTCAGACATGCACTGCCTTCTAGTAGACTTTTTTTAAAGGTTATTTACTTTTATACATAGCTGACAAAAATAGTAGGTACAAAATAATTTACTGATTTTTCAACATTAAATTTAATAAAAAATATAATAATTTCTGGTGCAATGAAATGAAAGGTTGACATGTAAAAAATGAAACTATTAACATTAATATTAAATACAGCTATTAAATAAAGGAATTTTTATACTTTTTAAGTTTCAACTATATTTCTTAACCTAGAAACAGGGTTAGGGACAGCCATGGAGATGATATTTTCCTTGTTTAATTCACTTTTTTTAAGTATAAATATGCAAATATTTATTCTCTCTCTCTCTCTCACTTAAAGATATCTGATGAAAATATACCTCAATTAAGATCTATTACTATTGTATAAAAATCAATTGACACATGAAATTCATAAAAAAAATGCATGCGACTCAAATTTCCACTTAATTTCAGAATGACCCAGATACAGTATATCAACTTATTCAACAATTTTTTTTTGCATTATTTGAAGTGAATGAACAAGACTCTTGGTTCCAACAAGACGTTGTAACCTGTCATACAATTTATGACACCATGGGCATGCTTCAAGATTTTTTTTTCGATCAACTCATCTCAAGAAACTATTGGCCACCTCGTTCCGTGATCTGCACATTCCTTACTTTTTTTCTGTGGGGATATTTAAAGAACAAAGTTTATGAATCACTAAACAATAGGTGATCTGAAAATTGCCATTGCTCAAAGGATACAAGAAGTCACTCCCAGCATTTTGAAAGGTGTTTCTAAAAATATGTGTAAACTACTTCAGCTTTGCCTCCCAAGAAAATTGCGGAAATTTAAAACATTTATTATAAATGCAAGTCCAAATTTTTTTCATTTATAAGTGCTTTACACCATTAACATAAAAATATTTGTTTTAAAGTTTGTTTATTTTGTATAGTAAATTCACGAATCGTCAGTACAGGAAGTTTTGGACACCCTGTGCAATTCTTTTAAGTATCATGTTTTTCAAGATCATAAATTTGTCAAAGAAATGCGGAGAATTGAAGGCATAATTTTTAATTGCAGTTTAAGTACATGCGAGAACATTACTTTAACTGATTTGTCGCAGTTAATTTCTCACATGATATTTATAAAAAAAAGGGTTGGGTGCTATAGTGTTTGATTGTATTTTTTTAATTAGCTTTAACCCTTAACTGCTGTGTCACAAACCGTCTCGTAACTAATGTAGAGGGGTCTCTCAGACCTTGCTCACTAAAGTGCGTATAAAGTTAATTAATATATATTAATGAAAGATTCTTTGCATAATTATTATTTATACATTTTAAATTTAGATAAGGGTCTAAGAGACCATGTGGGAAATGCAAATAGTGTGAAATACGAAATAGTTGGGACAGCCAAACCAGTGTTGGAATGTGGCTTCCCTTGGACGTAGCAGGAAGGTACTGTGTAGGACATTGACCAATATTCACTTTGAGAGGTGGATACGACCTGTCACTTGGGGTCTGTGAGACCCATGACAGCAGTTAAAGGTAAAATAAACTTGCTAACTTTGAATAAGGCAAAATCACTAAAGAATTTTTCTCTGTCCAATTTGTATTTTACAGGAGTTTTCTAAAGATCAATCCTGATAAAGGATCCAAAGCCTCAAAAAAAAGAAATCCATAAATCAAAAAGTTTTGATCTTATAAAAGAAACTTATGGACTTTTGAATGTTGAACATTTCATTGAATAGATATGAATATATTAGGTACCTTGATTCTGTTAATTGCATCAAAGTTATTGTATTGTAATCGTGGTTTGATTTTTTAAAATATGAATCAATGAGAGAGAGAGAGAGAGAGAACCCTGATTATATTTGTATTTCTAATTATTGTAAATTTTTGCCTGCTTATTTTGTATTAGTTAAATTTTTATTGCTTATATGCACCATACAAATGTACCTCACAAAACATTATGTAATTATCGTGTTCAGCACAGCAGTGTATAATGTAACCATAATTAAAGGTGTTTTGCTATTTAATAAAAGTTATCAAGGTTTCTTAAATGAAAAGCTCCAGAGTTCTATATTTTGAAAATTTATCTCTGTTGACATTATAAGAAGACGATATTTATTTTTTCATTTATACAGTCTTTTTTCTACATGTTTATATAGTTTATTACTTAATAAGTATCCTCAACATACATATTGAAATGATTTACTTTAATTTTTATCATTCTGTATCATTGAATAATATTCTAGCATAATTTAGTTAGACTATTTAATATAAATGTTTGAACATTATTGAAATAACAAAAGTAATAAACATTATACAGTGAAACCTGTCTATAACCATTCTGTAGGGACCTAAATAAAATATTGTTATAGACAGTATCGTTACACACAGATTTCTTTGAATATTGACAGTATTATGAATAAAAGGAACTGTGTACTGCACAGTATTTTTCTTTAATTTATTTGCTCTGCAATAAATATGTTTCTATAATTTATTTGCTTTATACTGTTTTAAAAGATGACTTTACCATTTTATCCACACTTCGAAACTAGATTTCAGAGAAAACCCATTATTTTGTGTGCCAAACTGTATAGCTGAAGTTTACATTTTCCCCCAATTTGCAAACCTTATAGTATTAAGTGTAATTCCATTATTTTGTGGTTAAAACCATTTTCACTGCATAATTGCAGCATATTTTTTATGGTAACTGGTTGTGACTTCAATTCCATATGGTTTTGTAAACAGTTATAAACTAAAAACTACAGTAAACTTGTTCTTGACTAGTTAAAAATAGTTCTGATGGCAAAATTATAGTGTATTTTTTATGGTAACTGTTTGTAACTTTCACCGATTAAATACTTTTATGTAAACAGTTTAAAACTGTAAAAAGCGGAGAAAACTAGATATGGTAAAAAACAGTTGCGACTACAAATTTACTTCATTACTTTTAAGGATTTGATTGGATTGGATATGATTTTGTGGCATTGAGTCCTCTCGGGACATATTATGCCAAACTGAAGATAAAAAATCAACTACATAATATAGCAATAAAATGAAATAAGAACTGATGTAATAAAATGAATACTACATATATTATATGTAATGGATGAAACCAATGTCATATAAAAAGCTAAAAATATTTGGATGAGGATTCTCTCCAACCATGTCGCCTAAAACCAAAGTATACGAATTAAAATGTTTAAGTCGTTGACTATTAAAATGAGAACACTCCATTAAAATATGTTTTACCATTAGTGGACAAATACAATGATTACAAATAGGATGATCTTCTCCGAGGAGGAGGTGTCTGTGGGTTATACGAGTATGTCCAATACGGAGGCGTGTCAATATAACATTTTGTCTTCTTATAGGTAGCGATTTCCATTCAGATATATTTGGTTTAATAGCATGAAGTTTGTTCTGGGTTTGTTCGTTCCAATCGTACTGCCATTTTTCCTCTAAAAATTTATAAATGCAAGATTTTATGTCACGATAAGGGATGGTATGGTCAATATTATTTACGGCCGATTTGGCGGCTTTGTCAACTATTTCATTACCAGATATCCCAACATGAGATGGGATCCAACAGAATATTAAGTTAAAATTTTTGGATGAAAGATGATAAATTATTTTTAATGAGTCAAAAACAACGGGATTATTGTCATGATCAGGATGTTTCAATGACTGTAAGACGCTTAATGAATCAGTGAAAATGATACAGTTTTTATCACAATGATCAGATATATATTCTAGTGGTTTACATATGGCCATGATTTCAGAAGTAAAAACAGAACATGAAGAATGAAGTTTAAAACTGTGAACAGAGTGATTAATAGTGAACGCAGCTCCAACGTAGTTTTCCCTTTTAGATCCGTCCGTGTAAACTTGTATAAAATGTGAGTAATTTTCTAAATGCTTATGAAATAGTTGTTTATATACAGGGTGGTCCCGAATTCATGGTACAAACTTTAATGGTAGGTACAGGACATTGTAACAATGATTTATTGTATAGGAATGTATAGTCGCAAGTGACGCGGTGAGGCGTAAACAGGGGAAATAAAAGGAAAGAGAAATGGAGTGATCGGTTGGTATCATTGCCGGTAGAGGGCAGTAGATGTCTAGCCGCTGTTGAACATGATGCATCGCAGTAGGGAAAAGCGCCATTCACAATTGTGCTGCCGTAGACGATGGGTGACTTTACGTATGCAGAAAAAGCAGACATGCATTACATGTACGGCCGTGCAAATGGTAACGGCAGAGCTGCGTTACGAATGTATCGCGCGGAGTATCCTGATCGACGAATGCCGGATCATAGAATTTTTCAACGGTTACATCGTCAACTTTGTGAAACTTTGTTCGACGTCAACAGACATGGCGCTGGTCGAGTAAGAGCTGTACGCACTCCAAGGCTGGAAGAAAGCATCTTGAACATTGTGGCTGATAGACCCGAGTCAAGCACAAGAACTGTTGCGCGTGACGTAGGTGTGAGTCATCAGACTGTATGCAGAGTGTTAAACGAAAATCGCTTACACCCCTTCCATTTTCAGAAAGTACAAGCATTGAATCCGGCAGATTATCCTCGCCGCGTGAACTTCTGCCTGTGGGTGATGCAGCAATGTGCGTTGCAGCCGGATTTCGTAGATTATGTGCTATTTACAGATGAAGCGACATTTTCACGCGAGGGTGTCTTTAATGCGCACAATTCCCATGTGTGGGCAACCGATAATCCACATGCAACGCGTCGACATGCGTTTCAACAACGTTTCAGTATTAATGTGTGGGCTGGTATTGTGAACGACTTTTTGATTGGCCCATACTTACTACCCACGCGGCTCACTGGCGGAAGCTATCTTATTTTTCTGAAAGAAGTGTTACCACAACTGCTGCATGATGTTCCGATCGCCATTCGTAACCGCATGTGGTTTCAGCACGATGGGGCGCCAGCACACTTCAGCATTGATGTACGGAATTACCTGAATGCCACGTTTGGTACTCGATGGATTGGGCGTGGTGGACCAGTCCCTTGGCCACCCCGATCTCCCGATTTATCGAGCCTCGATTACTTTTTATGGGGACATCTAAAGCATCTTGTTTATGAGACTCCAGTTGACTCAGATGAGGATCTCGTCGCTCGCTTATCTGTAGCTGCTGCAGGTGTGCGTGAAATACCAGGCATCTTTGAACGTGTACGCCAATCGCTCCACCGACGCTGTCAAGCATGTATCGATACTGGTGGACGCAATTTTGAACAATTACTGTAAACATGACACTTGTCAACAACGCTTTCAATAAAATCTTTGTTTTTCCTTTCGGCCGTTATTTCCCCTGTTTTCGCCTCACCGCGTCACTTGCGACTATACATTCCTATACAATAAATCATTGTTACAATGTCCTGTACCTACCATTAAAGTTTGTACCATGAATTCGGGACCACCCTGTATAATATCAGAGGTATCTGCTTTATTAAAATTTTGGAACGGGTTTTGAAATTCAAAATCATGATTAAACCAAGGAGAGAAATAGTACAGTTTTTTCTGGGTGACGTCAAGTGAAGAAACTTCGGATCCGTTCATCACATCCAGCATTCTTAAGTGGAATGTAGGGATGAAGGATGTTTTATCTTGATAGAGGCGTGTTTTAAATACGGACTGTGATGAATGGTATGCAATGGGTGATGAGGGATTGAGGAAATTCTAAAATAATATTCTAAGGACAACAACTGTCGCCTTAAGTCCAGAGAAGATTCAAAAGCGTCTACATACAAGCTGTTTACAGGTGATGTTCTAAAGGCACCAGAACATAAGCGTAAAGCTGAGTGGTGGATGGTGTTCAGAGTTTGAAGAGCAGATTTTCTTGCTGAGCCATACACCACGCAGCCGTAATCTAATTTAGATCGAATTAAAGCTCTATAAATCTTAAAAAGGCAAGTACGATCAGATCCCCATGATAATTGTGATAAAACTCGTAAAACGTTAAGAGCCTTTTCGCAGCGTTTACGTAGATTTAAAATATGCGGTTGAAAAGTCAACTTCTTGTCAAATATGAGACCTAAAAATTTAAATTTGTCCACAACATTAATTAAAATATCTTTGAAAAATATTTCAGGGTCAAGATGAAGATTTCGTTTTTTGCAGAAATGAACGCATGCAGTTTTCGACGGTGTTAAACTGTATCCATTTTCATTTGTCCAATTAGTTATTTTGTGAACGGCCTGTTGTAGTTGTCTCTCTATTAAACGAATGTCTTTAGCTGCGCATGAAATTTGCAGATCGTCAACGTAAATAAGACCTTTAACTGATGGCGGCAATTGAGAAACAATATCATTAATTTTTAAAATAAATAAAGTAACAATTAAAACACTGCCTTGTGGTACTCCCTCCTCTTGAATAAAAGCATCTGAGAAAATTGATCCAATCCGTACCTTAAAATATCGTTTCTCTAAAAAATTTTGAATAAAAATAGGCAGATTTCCCCTTATGTCGTTTTTAAAAATATTCTTTAAAATTCCATGTCTCGACGTTCGATCGTACGCTTTTTCTATATCAAAAAATATCGAGACGAGATGTTTGTTTTGAACAAAAGCGTTTCTTATTTCGGTCTCGAGAACGACTAGGTTGTCAATAGTGGATCGATGTTTTCTAAAACCACTTTGAAGTGGAGAGAGACATTTTTCTTTTTCTAAAACATAAATTAACCTCGCGTTGACCATTTTTTCTAAAATTTTGCATAGGCAGCTTGTCAGGGCTATTGGACGGTAGTTCGAAGGATTCTTGGGGTCTTTATTTGGTTTCAGTATGGGTATTACATTAGCATACCTCCATGACTGCGGAACAGTGTGTTCGGTCCAAATTCTATTGTAAAATCTGAGGAGATGATTTAGAGAACTATTTGAAAGATGTTTGAGCATGATGTAACTGATATTATCTGGGCCAGGAGTTGATTTGTGGACTAAGGATAAAGCTTTTATCAATTCCGGAAAAGTAAAGTCACATTTATATGATAATATACTGTTTGAAGTAAAATTAATTTTTTTTTTCTTTTCAGACGCAATTTTGATTTTTTTAAAACTTTCAGGGTAGTTAGTGGAGCTGGATATTTCAGAAAGACATGAAGCAATTGCGTTTGCTATATCTTTGGGTGCTGATAGTACTTGGTTATTGCATTCTAGAATCGGAATTTGTCTATTGGGGTAAACACCGGAAATTCTTTTAATTCGGTTCCATAATTGTTTACTAGTGACTTTACTATTGATACTATTGATATAATTCATCCAAGAATTCCTCTTACTACGTCGTTGTATTTTTCGAAAGGCTGCTTTTTTTTTTAATAATAAATATAGTTTTCCCTTGTTGGATATCTATTAAAAATATTCCAGGCTTTCCTCTGTTTCCGATAGGCATCGCTACATTCCTCATTCCACCAAGGTTTCTTTTGTTTTTTAGGCTTATTAATGACTTTTTTAATTGAGACATCCGCACTTGCTATAAATATGTCTGTAATCTTATTAGTAACTTCATTTATATCATCACTTTCTACCATATTAGTAAGGTCAGCGAGGCTACTAAAAAGTGGCCAGTTGGCAGTTTCAAATATATAGTTAGGGAGGTTATATAGGGAGGTTGGTATTGGCCTGCATATTTTAGTTTAATAGGATAATGGTCACTATTGTAAAGGTAAGGATCCACAAAAAAGGTCCAAAATGGTAAAATTGAAGGAGTGCAAATTGCCAGATCTATTGAATGGTAAGTAAGTGAAGGTGAATGAAAGTAGGTAGGTTGGCCGTTATTCATTATACATAAATCATTGTCCGTTGTTAGTTTTTCAATTTGTTTGCCTCTACTATTAATGTCTGAACTGCCCCAGAGAATATGATGGCCATTTAGGTCACCAAGTATAATGAATGGTTGCGGAAGTTGATGTACTAAATTATTTAATTCAGAAGTGGCGACATGGGTGTTAGGAGGTAAGTATAAATTGCATATTGTTATTAAAATATTGACATGAAGTCTTACCGCAACAGCTTGTAGATTTGTTTTAAGGTTAATTTAAGTGACTGGAAAGTCATGGGAGGCAAGCAAAGCAACACCTCCACATGCTCTTTGGCCATCATCGTAATCTTTTCGAAATATAGTGAAATGACGAATGTTGGTGGTATCATTCTTTCTTAAATAGGTCTCCTGGAGGGCGATTGCAGCTGGCTTGTGTTTATTTATGATATCTTTTACGTCATCAATTTTTTGACGAAAACCCCGGCAGTTCCAGGAAAGAAAGGAAGCCATAAAAAATAAAGGATAAAAGAAAAGAAAAACTACTTATGTTTTCTTGTCCTAGGACGAGATCTGTCTTGGCGAAGATCCTTTTTGGCCTTGGGTGGCGAAGTCTCCAAGCCATCACTCTCAACAGAGGAAATATCACTTTCGGTGTTGTAGAGATTTATAAGGTCGCTTGTAGAAGGATTAATTATCAAGTTTCTGGATGTAACATCAGGCTGAAGAGAGATTTGAGAAGTACTTTTAGCTATTTTGATATTACTTTGTTCAGATAATATGGCTCTTTTTAAAGAAGTATTGATAGATCGATTTGGTTGATTTATGTGTTTTGTATTTGTTGAGCTTGTAGCTGATGCTTTATAAAAAAGAGGCGTTATAGGTTGGTTCATTGAATTTTATGTTGGGCAGATGGCTTAAAAATAGTTACATCGGTTTGAGTTCCGTTAGTTTTGAAAGTCTTTTTTACTATTGAAGAGTACGATATTCCAGGTTTCGGGGTGCGATCATTTACAATTTTTCTGGCCTCAGGAAATGAAATATTTTGTTGAACTTTAATTGTTTGTATTTCTTTTTCGTTTTGAAATTTAGGGCAAGACCTGGCAAAACTGGATGGTCACCTTTGCAGTTTACACAGCAAAGGGACGATGATGTACAGATATCGGTCTTATGATCTGTACTAGAGCATTTTGCACAGGTCTCTTTGCCACGGCAAGCAAGGAAAGAGATCTTTGGCATTTGAAACAACGGACTAGATTTGGAATGAAAGGTCGTATTGGGCAATTCATATAGGCTATTTTAACATGTTTAGGTAGATTTGGTGTATTGAAAGTTAGTATTACGTGTTTGGTGGGTATTCTTTGGCCATTTCTTGATATTGTTATTCTTTTGACATTTGTTACATATTGTTGGGACAGGGATTCAAGGATGTCTTCTTCGGTGTCATGAACTAAGTCGGATTCCGAAATTACGCCTCGAGATGAATTTAAAGTTTTATGTGGTGTAACGGTAACTGCTATTGAACCGACGGAATTTATTTTTTGGATGTTTGATGCCTGTATTTTATTTGAAACTTCAATTAGTACATCTCCTGCTAGTGTTTTTTTTTATGTTTTTAGTTTCTCCTACCATTCCTATTATAGTTTTATGTAGTAAATTAGCCGATATATTTTTTAGGTTTCCCTCATTACTTTTCATAATAAAAAAAATTTGCACTGGTGTATTTTTGTTATTATTTGCATTAGATAGGTGCTCCACTGAAGGAGAAGTTTGTATTTGATTTTCCATGTTTAATGAAGAAGTGTTCAGTCCCCGGCGGCACCACCCACCATGGAGTCCAACGAGGGGATACAGGTTCCTGTAGCGGTGCTAGCCAGGGACTATACGGACCCAACTCACCCCTATGACTGCCCTAAGGAGCTAGTTGGTGAGCAGGTCCTTAGTCCTAGCAGGATATACCCACCAGCCGATCAATGTACTGGGACCAAAGTACACCTCCTGTTTATCCGAAGCAGGAGCCGAAGCAATGTATTGGGGCGTTATGTTGTCCCTCAATCACCAGGATCACCTGTTCCGAAGACACAGGTCTCCACGCACGGCAAACACGTGGGTGATATAATCCCCAAGAGGAGCTAAAAGCACAGACTGGCGAAAAGCTTCTCAAGGGGAGCCCTCACCTCCGAAGAGGCAACCACAACGAGGGAGGAAGAAAAAGCAAAATGCAAAGGGTAGAGGAGAAGAACGAAAGGGAGGGAAGATCACTCAGATACCCCGGGGTTGTGAAGCCCGTACAAACCTAAAGAAGGAATGCCCCTGGGGGCTTACTTTTAAGGAAAAAAATGTGACATCATATGGCAAAATACCGTTGTGAATACGGTTTTACTTAGTTACTTTTTACGGGGCAAACTTGATGTCATATGGGGAAAACCGTTGAGAATACGGTTTCACTTCGTAACTTTTACGGGGGAAACTTGGTCTCGTATGGGGAAAACCGTCGAGAATACGGTTTTACTTCGTAACTTTTACGGGAAAAACTGGATCTCATATGGGAAAAAACCGTTGTGAATACGGTTTTAATTCGTAACTTTTACGGGAAAAACGTGTTCTCGTATGGTAAAAAACCGTTGTTTCTACTGATTTACTTCGTAATTTTTACGGTTTTGCACAACCAACCCAGCTGCCAGTTTAAAACCGTAAATTTTACGGGATTTTTTTTACAGTGTGGCTGTTGGCAGGAAAACAATCATTGTGTGTTGATATAAGCAACTGAATATTGTGAATATTGAATAGAATATTTTTGAATTATTGCATTACGAAGTTGAAAATTGCCTGGTGAACGTAAATATTGAAGACCATTTTCTCTGACAGAATATAGAAACAATGCATTTGAAGAATGAATGTTCTATTTTTTGATTGGATATTAGAATGCACATTTGAAATGATAATTTGATTTGAAATTATATTTTGACTACATTTGATTGCCATTTTTGATAATATTTGATATTGAAAAAAAGAGTGAAATATTGAAATAATTGAACGTTTATGAAATATGAGTGTAATTTTGATGACAGTTGGTTAAGAATTTGGGTGAAAAATTAATATTATGTTCGTAGTAAATTAGTAGTGAGTGTGTTTGTTAAAAAAGTAATCACATTTTAAATGGCAACCCTTAACGATATCCCAAGTGTGGCAAAATCGTTAAAAACTGGTTCAGCGAGCCACATACGACTACTCCATAAGATAATATTTGGCAATAATGGGGATCGACAGAATCGCGTGAGTTTGAGAGGTTCAGTGCCAGTAATGTTAAGTCCAAGAGGGCATGTGTAAAGGAATTTTTATTGAGGGAATGGATAACTCTCTGTAATTTGCTATAACTCGAATTTGCCACAGAACGCGACCAGTGTTATGAAATAATTATCTATTCTTTGAGTGGGATTTCGCTCTATTACAAACAGAAATGACAGATTTAAGCGATAATGATGAATCGGTGACTACCAATTCAATTCCCATATCCTTAAACGAGACTGACCATCTTGTGCTTGGGAACCGACGTACCAAATGAAATTTTTTTTTCTGTTTTGAAAGCACGGACATCGATTCCTTTTAACCACAACCCTCACCTTTTCTCACACTTCTCCCTAAAGGATATTATTGAATTGATAAGACCATTTTCTTCAGGTGACAGTTACCTCGTTGACACTTTTATATCCGATGTAAATGATGTTTTTGAGTTATATTAAATGGAAAATTCCATCCGTCAAGTAATATTTGTTTGGAAATGTTTGACTGGCCTGGATTCAACATTAATTAGATCTATTCGTGGAATAAACACGTGGGATTAAATTAAACGCCATTTTAAGAAGTGAATCTTCCAATACTTTGAACGGTCTCCAGTTACATACGGCTCTGTAATCTAGACATTTAGAATGCAACGAAACTTTTCAGGAATATTTGCTAACAATGAGGGAAATAGCTCATACAGGTTCTCTAGATGACTCCTCTTTGATTGATTATGTAATAAATGGGATTCCAGATTCTCCCAGCAAAATAATTTCATATGGATTCAAAAATATACAAGAATTTAAAGTTTATAATTCCAAAGGGTTCGGTTTCTCAGCTTACCAGACCAAACGAAAACTTACGGCGCCAGACTCACAACCAATCTGTTATTCCTGTGGCTTAAAAAGACACAAAAGTAATCAGTGTAAGAATAAAAAACAAGGAAAACAGTGGCTATGGTTGCAAGAGGTTTGGGCACATACATGCTAACTGTCCCAAACGTCCCCGGCTTAAACAAGTTCACACCAATCTCAAATCAAGGGTGAGTATTGAAGCTACCGTAAATACCACATTAGCTAATCCTATGCACATTGACATAACTGTAAACGAACCCCTGTGACGGCCCTTTTTGACACTGGTGCAAGTGTAACCTTGCTAAAACAAAAGGTCTTTGACGATATAGGTCCTGTTCCTCTGTTGAACGGCATTAAGAAGACTCCATTAAGAAGCCCTCTCTGACCATCACATTTTCGGGAATCGGACAAACTCAAGTCCCTTCCATTGAGTGTTTCAAAGGAACTATTTGCATACAGGGAAAGTCAATCTGTACAAATATATCAGGTTGTTAAGGATAGTGAATTACCCCTTTATACAATATTAGGAATGGACTGCATCGGAGAGACGCAGTTCACTTTTGCCAACAACAACATTTCACTATGCACCAATGACGAACAGGGCGTTTTTTTTTTAATATCGTCAACATCATAGAGGATCACACGGATCTTGACCTATCCCACATTTCGGATAGAACGATTAAAAAGAAAGTACAAAATCTTATACACAATTATAGACCCCTAAAAACGAAAACAACAGAATTGCAAATGAAAATAATTTTAAATGATGTAACTCCCATGGCACAAAGTCCCCGTCGACTTGCATCTTCCGAGAAAAAGGAACTGGACCAGCAAATTTCTGTCTGGTTGGATGAAAAAATAATTTCACCAAGTTCCTCTGACTTTGCTGACCCAATTGTTTTATGAAAGAAGCCTGATAATACCACTCGCATTTGTATTGACTTTCGACAGTTAAACTCTAAAACCGAAAAGGATAGATTCCCTCTCCCTTTAATTGACGACGTTTTTAGACTACAAAATGCAAGCATTTTCACCAATCTGGATTTAAAGAATGTTTTCTTTCACATTAACATTCACCCAGACAGCATAAAATACACAAGTTTTGTAACACCCTCGGGGCAATATGAATTTTACACCGCCATAGAAGACAATATGATCAGTTGTCAGAGTTCGAGATTGGAAGAACAATCGGGATAATGGAAGCCGGGTGGTTATGCCCAGCAAGAAACCCGCCGCTAAGGCCGATCTGACTAGGTTGTGAAGAGTTTTGTGGACCAGGGGACACGAGAGGTGTAGTATAGAACGGTTGAGCCAGCAACACCAAAGCCTGCTGTCAAAAATTCTTTAAGAGAAACCCTGATGATGTTCAGGAAAAAAGCACACAAGTCAACAGCTCCATCCGCCGCCGCAAGAACTGCTGCCTGCATAGAAGAAGAGCATGTTCAGGCCATAAAATACATGCAGAAAGAGGAAGAGAGGAAGGATAAGCAGGCAGCAGCAAGCCGGCAAGAACAAGAGTTAAGAACGGAACTCTTGAGAGAGGAAATCAAACTAACAAAAACAAAGACTAATACAGTAAAAGATCTTGCATTTAATTACAAAAAATCCTGGCTTGAGTATTTTAAGCGTTTTAAGCAACGAATAAAAACATATGTCTAGATTATTGTTTGTGCTCATCTACTTGCCTGCATAGAAGAAGAGCATGTTCAGGCCATAAAATACATGCAGAAAGAGGAAGGATTGGATTGGATTGGATTGGATATGATTTTGTGGCATTGAGTCCTCTTGGGACATATTATGCCAAACTCAAGATAAAAAATCAAATATATAATATAATAAAAAAGTGAAATGAGTCAAAACATATAGAATGAATACTACATAAAATTATATGTGATGGATAAAACCAATGTCATGTAAAAAGCTAAAAATATTTGGATGAGGATTCTCCCCAACCATGTCTTCTAAAGTCAAGGTAAAAGAATTAAAATATTTAAGACGTTGATAATTAAAATGAGAACACTCTATTAAAATGTGTTTCACAGTAAGTGGACAAATGCAGTAGTTACAAATGGGATGATCTTCTCCGAGGAGGAGGTGTCTGTGTGTTATCCGCGTATGTCCAATACGGAGACGTGTTAGTACTACCTGCTGTCTTCTTAAAGGTGGAGACTGCCATTGAGTTATACTTGGTTTTAAAAGGTGGAGTTTGTTTTCGATTTGATCATTCCATTGGTTCTGCCATTTTTCCTCTAAAAATTTGTAAATTAATGATTTTAAGTCGCGATAAGGAATGGTATGGTCAATGTTATTTACGGCCGATTTGGCGGCTCTGTCGACAGTCTCGTTTCCCGCTATCCCAACATGAGATGGAATCCAACAAAATATTATATTAAAATTTTTGGATGAGAGATGATAAATTATTTTTAATGACTCTAAAACAATGGGATGACTGTCATGATCAGGATGTTTCAATGACTGTAAAACGCTTAATGAATCTGTGAAAATGATACATTTTTTATGACAATGATCAGATATATTTTCTAATGCTTTAAAAATGGCCATTATTTCAGCAGTAAAAACAGAACATGAAGAATGAAGTTTAAAACTGTGAATGGAATCATTAATAGTGAACGCAGCTCCAACGTAGTTTGCCCTTTTAGACCCGTCCGTATAAATATGTATAAAATTAGAGTATTTTTCCAAATGCTTTAGAAAGAGTTGTTGGTAAATCATATCAGAGGTATCTGCTTTATAAAAATCTTGGAAAGGGTTTTGAAATTCAAAATCATGATTAAACCAAGGAGAGAAATAATAAAGTTTTTTCTGGGTGACGTGAAGTGAAGAAATTTCGGATCCGTCCATTAAATCCAGCATTCTTAAATGAAATGTAGGGATGAAGGATGTTTTTGCTTGATAAAGGCGTTTTAAATATGGACTGTGATGAATGGTATGCAATGGGTGATGCGGTATTGAAGAAATTCTAAAATAATATTCCAAGGACAACGACTGTCGCCTTAGGTCCAGGGAAGGTTCATAAGAGTCTACATACAAGCTTCCTACAGGTGAAGTCCTAAAGGCCCCAGAACATAAACGTAAAGCTGTGTGGTGGATGGTGTTCAGAGTTTGAAGAGCAGATTTTCTTGCTGAACCATACACCACGCAGCCGTAGTCCAATTTAGATCGTATTAAAGCTCTATATATTTTCAAAAGACAAGTACGGTCAGAGCCCCATGATAATTTCGATAAAACTCTTAATATGTTGAGGGCCTTTTCGCAACGTTTGCGTAGATTTAAAATATGCGGTTGAAAAGTCAACTTCTTGTCAAATATGATACCTAAAAATTTAAAATTGTCCATAACATTAATTAAAATATCTTTGAAAAATATTTCAGGGTCAAGATGAAGATTACGCTTTTTGCAAAAATGAACACAAGCGGTTTTAGAAGGTGAAAAACTGAAACCATTTTCATTAGTCCAATGTGTGATTTTATTTACTGCCTGTTGAAGTTGTCTCTCTATTAAACGAATGTCTTTAGCTGCGCATGAAATTTGCAGATCGTCAACATAAATAAGACCTTTTACAGACGGAGGCAAATTAGAAACAATATCATTAATCTTTAAAATAAATAGAGTCACACTTAAAACACTGCCTTGTGGCACCCCCTCCTCTTGAATAAAAATATCGGATAAAATCGATCCAATCCTTACTTTAAAATACCTTTTCTCTAAGAAATTTTGGATAAAAATAGGCAGATTTCCTCTGATGTCATTTTTAAAAATGTCTTTTAAAATTCCATGTCTCCACGTTCGATCATAAGCTTTTTCGATGTCGAAGAAAATTGAGACGAGATGTTTATTTTCTACAAATGCATTTCTGATTTCAGATTCGAAAGCAACAAGATTGTCAATAGTGGATCTACTTTTTCTGAAACCACTTTGAAGTGGAGAGAGACATTTATCTATTTCTAAAACATACATTAGCCTTGCGTTGACCATCTTTTCAAGAACTTTGCATACGCAGCTTGTCAAGGCTATTGGACGGTAGTTCGAAGGATTCTTGGGGTCTTTGTTCGGTTTCAGTATGGGTATTATAGTAGCATATCGCCATGACTGCGGAAAAGTGTGCTCGGTCCAAATTCTGTTATAAAATTTCAGGAGATAATTTAAAGAACTATTGGATAAATGTTTGAGCATGATGTAACTTATATTATCTGGGCCAGGGGTTGATTTGTGAACTAAGGATAAAGCCTTTGTCAATTCGGGAAAAGTAAAATCATAATTATACGATAGTATACGGTTTGAGGTAAAATTAACTTTATTCTTTTCAGATGCGACTTTAATTTTCTTAAAACTTTCAGAGTAGTTGTTGGAGCTGGATATTTCGGAAAGACATGAAGCAATTGTGTTTGCTATGTCTTTGGGTGCCGATAGTATTACATTATTATTTTCAAGAATAGAAATCTGTCTATTTGGGTAAACACCAGAAATTCTTTTAATCCTGTTCCATAATTGTTTACTTGTGACTTTACTATTTATATTATTGATATAATTCATCCAAGAATCCCTCTTACTACGTCGTTGTATTTTTCGAAAGGCAGCTTTTGTGTTTTTATAAAAAATATAGTTTTCACTCGTCGGGTATCTATTGAAGATATTCCAGGCTTTCCTGTTTCCGATAGGCATCGCTACAATCCTCATTCCACCACGGTTTCTTTTGTTTTTTAGGCCTATTAATAACTTTTTTAATGGAAGCGTCAGCACTTGCTATAATTATATCTGTTACTTTTAAAGTTACTTCATCGATGTCACCATTTTCTACTGCGTTTGAAATATCTGCGAGGCTAGTAAAAAGTGGCCAGTTGGCAGTTTCAAAAATATAGTTGGATTGGCTGTCAGTGTGAGGTTGGTATTGGCCTGCATATTTTAGTTTAATTGGATAATGGTCGCTATTATAAAGGTAAGGATCCACAGAAAAAGTCCAAAATGGCAAAATTGAAGGAGTGCAAATTGCCAGATCTATTGAATGGTAAGTAAGTGACGGTGAGTGAAAGTAAGTAGGTTGGCCATCATTCATAATACATAAATCATTATCTGTTATTACTTTTTCAATTTGCTTGCCTCTAGAATTAATATCTGAACTGCCCCAGAGAATATGATGGCCATTTAGGTCACCAAGTATGATGAATGGTTGCGGAAGTTGATCTATTATATTATTTAAGTCAGAAGTGGCGATATGGGTATTAGGAGGTAGGTATAAGTTACATATTGTAATTAGAATATTGACATGAAGTCTTACAGCAACAGCTTGGAGATTTGTTTTGAGATTAATTTGAGTAACTGGTAAGTCATGGGAGGTAAGCAACGCAACACCTCCACATGCTCTTTGGCCTTCATCGTAATCTTTTCTGAATATAGTGAAATGACGGATGTTGGTGGTATCATTGTTTTTTAGATAGGTCTCCTGGAGGGCGATTGCAGCTGGTTTGTGTTTGTTTATGATGTCTTTGACATCATCAATTTTTTGTCGAAAACCCCGGCAGTTCCAGGAAAGAAAGGAAGCCATAAAAATAAAGGATAAAGGAAAAGAAAAACTACTTGTGCCTTTTCGTCCTAGGACGAGATTTGTCTTGCCGAAGATCTTTCTTGGACTTGGGTGGCGAAGTCTCCAAGTCATCACCTTCTACAGAGGAGATATCACTTTCGCTGTTGTATAAATTTATGAGGTCACTGGTAGAAGGATCAGTTGCTATGTTTCTGGATGAAACATGAGGTTGAAGAGATGTTTGAGAAGAATTTTTTGGTACTTTAATGTTACTTTGTTCAGATGATATGGCTCTTTTTAAAGAAGTATTTATAGATCGATTTGATTGGTTTATGATTTTTGTATTTGATGAGGTTGTAGCTGATGCTTTAGAAAAAAGAGGCGTTATGGGTTGTGTCGTTGAAGTTTTATGTTGGTCAGGTGGCTTAGACACAGTTACATCGGTTTGAGTACCGATAGTTTTGAAGGTTTTTTTAACTATTGAAGAGTATGATATTCCAGGTTTTGGGGTGCGATCATTAACAATTTTTCGTGCTTCCGGAAATGAAATGTTTTGTTGGACTTTAATTGTTTGGATTTCCTTTTCTATTTGAAATTTAGGGCAAGACCTGGCAAAAGCTGGATGGTCACCTTTGCAGTTCACACAGCAAAGGGACGATGACGTACAGACATCGGTCTTATGGTCTGTACCACAGCATTTTGCGCAGGTTTCTTTGCCACGGCAAGCTATGAAAGAGTGTCCGAATCTCTGGCATTTAAAGCAACGAACAGGATTAGGTATATAATGTCTAACTGGGCAATTCATATAAGCTATTTTGACGTGTTTTGGTATAGTTGGAGTGTTGAAAGTTAATATTAAGTGTTTGGTGGGTATTTTTTGACCGCTTTTTGTAATTATTATTCTTTTGACGTTAATAACATATTGTTCGGATAGGGATTCAAGGATATCTTTTTCGGTGTCATGAACTAGGTCCGATTCAGAGATAACACCTCTGGATGAATTCAAAGTTCTGTGAGGTGAAACAGTAACTTCTATTGGACCGACAGTTTTTATTTTTAGGATGTTTATTGCCTGGGTTCTATTGGATACTTCAACGAGTACATCACCTGCTAGTGTTTTTTTTATATTTTTGGTCTCTCCAACCATTCCTAATATTGTTTTGTGAAGCAGAATAGCGGATAAGTTTTTTAAATTTCCCTGGTTACTCTTCATTATAAAAAATTTTTGTTCTGGTATATTTTTGTTATTATGTTTATCAAATAAGTGCTCCACTGAAGGAGAAGTAGGTTTTGAGTTTTCCATGATTGAAAATTAAATATTCAGTCCCCGGCGGCACCACCCACCATGGAGTCCAACGAGGGGATACAGGTTCCTGCACCGGTGCTAGCCAGGGACTATACGGACCCAACTCACCTCTATGACTGCCTAAGGAGCTAGTTGGTGAGCAGGTCCTTAGTCCTAGCAGGATATACCCACCAGCCGATCAATGTACTGGGACCAAAGTACACCTCCTGTTTATTCGAAGCAGGAGCCGAAGCAATGTATTGGGGCGTTATGTTGTCCCTCAATCACCAGGATCACCCTTTCCGAAGACACAGGTCTCCACGCACGGCAAACACGTGGGTGATATAATCCCCAAGAGGAGCTAAAAGCACAGACTGGCGAAAAGCTTCACAAGGGGAGCCCTCACCTCCGAAGAGGCAACCACAACGAGGGAGGAAGAAAAAGCAAAATGCAAAGGGTAGAGGAGAAGAAAAAACGAAAGGGAGAAAAGATCACTCAGGTACCCCGGGGTTGTGAAGCCCGTACAAACCTAAAGAAGGAATGCCCCTGGGGGCCAGAAAGAGGAAGGGAGGAAGGATAAGCAGGCAGCAGCAAGCCGGCAAGAACAAGAGTTTAGAATGGAACTCTTGAGAGAGGAAATCAAACTAGCAAAAACAAAGACTCTAATACAGGAAAAGCTCTTGCATTTAATTGAAAAAAAATCCTGGCTTGAGTATTTTAAGCAACGAATAAAAACATATGTCTAGAATATTGTTTGTGCTCATCTACTTGCCTGCATAGAAGAAGAGATTGTTCAGGCCATAAAATGCATGCAGAAAGAGGAAGAGAGGAAGGATAAGGAGGCAGCAGCAAGCCGGCAAGAACAAGAGTTAAGAATGGAACTCTTGAGAGAGCAAATCAAACTAACAAAAACAAAGACTCTAATACAGGAAAAATTCTTGCATTTAATTGAAAAAAATCCTGGCTTGAGTATTTTAAGCGTTTTAAGCAACCATAAAAACATATTTCTAGAATATTGTTTGTGCTCATCTACTTGAACTATGTCATGATTTTTACCAGTTAATTATTTAAAACAGCAATATTTAATCTAGCCTGCAACTATGTCAATAGTTATTTTACTAATTTGTTTAGGTTTTACATTTCTGCACTAGTACTAGCCAAATTTGGTCCTTCGGCATCTCTTTTTCAGGGTCCAGTGATGGATATATTCCTTTAAATAACCATTTTTAGCAAACTTTAAAAATAACTTTGGTTTAACTTTAAAACTCAACTTTCCAAATATCTATGTGCTAAGTGTTTTAAAAACAAAAATTTAATTTTAGATTCATTATACTGTAGGGTACATTTAAATATACTGTACAGTTCATATTCTACTGCAATATAGTACAATTGCTCATGATGGTGTTAGATACATGAATAACTCTTAGGTAATAGAATAATTCTCGGAATAGTCTTATTCTACCGAGTACCCGCTCCCGAAGCAGTTCCCAAAACAGACGAGAGGTTTCAACCCCGGCAAAGATTCCCAATGCGGCCGAGATTTTGGATGCCTCCAGTGCACAGAGAACCCTTCAACTACCGTGACCAACGTTTACAGGACCGGAATCGAACTTTCCCCCAGCGAAGGCCTCCTCAACCAGCTACACAATACGGACAAACCCCAGATGTTGCATGACCATACCTTAAAGTGCCTTTGTTTTATGGTCAAAAAATATTTATTGGATTATTGGACACAGGCATAAGCGCAAATATAATTCCTGAATATTTACTGAAACATGTGAAATATGAGACTAATACAGTGAAACCCAAGATTTAAATTCAACAAGCCGTTGGTGCTATTCGGTTAAGTAAAATTGTTTTAATCAATACTAAAATTGATGTCATTACAAAACAACTTGAATTTTTAGCCATCATCACAACTTTAAATTATGCACTGCTGAATTTAGAAACTGTTTATATAATTAATTTGAATACAATTTCAAAAACGATTTCTTGTTTCCCATAGGGATCGGTGAGCAGGCTAGAGACATTAGTCTGTTCCTTCTTGTTCCAACTGGCACGTGGTTGCGTTATAATTTGATCGTAGAATTTAAATAAACCGTTAAGTTTACAATCTCGTTCCATCCTTGTCTGCCGTAGTTTCAATCACCCAATAATGGTGACCGCGTCTGAAGAACATTAACGGAAAACCTTCTGAACGCATATTAAAACGTTATTTTCCCAAATTTTGGATTTGAAAACAAACACGTGATTCATTCATGACGAAACTGAGATCTGTTAAAATCCCGGCATACAACCTCGCAGATCCAGCTTTATGGTTCGTTATGTGCGAATCTTATTTCGAGTTATATTCCAAAGTCGGTAACTGAAAGCCGCACGAAACTCAACTATATAATTTCCAATCTGCTGGCGGAAGCTGGATCTATCATTAGAGATGTCATCACCAATACCAACATCACTGATCCTTACACCCACGTGAAAACAGAATTATTAAAGAGGTGTGGAGATTCATCACACCAGGAAATAAGAAAACTACTCAGCGGCGATGAGTTGGTGGATTGGCGGCCAAGCGAACTCCTGCGAGTTATGCAGTGACACGCTGAGTCGCACAATGTGCCAGAAGAACTAATGTGGAACTGTTCATGACCCAATTACCAACATCAGAGCAAACGATCCTGACTGCAAATCAACCATTGCCTCTACAAAAGGCTGCTAAAGTTACTAACCACGTGATAGAAGTGGCACCACCTGTATCGGTAAATGCTTGTTCAGTTTTCTCTGTTGAAGATCGTTTACTGGCGGAACTAAAACAATTACATTTGCGAGTAGATCGTATTTCGCGAGGTAGGAACCGGATTCGATCTCGTGACCGCTCGTCTCCGGAGCGCAGTGCTTTGAAATCCCATGAAACGTGCTTTAAACTCGGTCAAAATTGCCAAAAGTGTGCAAGTGCTCAAAGAACATCGTCGGCGGATGGATTGGATACTTGATTTTATAGCGCAAGGTCCAAATGCGGACAAGCTGCGCCAAGCGCACGATAAAAGAATAAAAATTATGTAGATATAAGTTTTAAAAGGACAGTGGGATTGGATTGGATTTGGTTTTGTGGCATTGAGTCCTCTTGGGACATATTATGCCAAACTCAAGTTTAAAAAAAAATCATTTATATAATACAATAATAAAGTGAAATGAGTCAAAACATAATGAATGAATATTGTATAAAATTATATATGATGGATAAAACCAAAAATGTCATGTAAAAAGCTAAAAATATTTGGATGAGGATTCTCTCCAACCATGTCTTCTAAAGCCAATGTAAAAGAATTAAAATATTTAAGTCGTTGCCTATTAAAATGAGAACATTCTATTAAAATATGTTTAACGGTTAGCGGGCAAATGCAGTAATTGCAAATGGGATGATCTTCTCCGAGGAGGAGGTGTCTATGGGTGATCCTAGTATGTCCAATACGGAGTCGTGTTAGTATTACATCCTGTCTTCTAAAAGGTAGAGATTTCCATTGGATTATAATTGGTCTTAAAGCATGGAGTTTGTTCACCGTTTGATCATTCCATTCGTTCTGCCATTTGTTTTCTAAAAATTTGTAAATAAAATATTTCAAGTCATGATAAGGGATGGTATGTTTAATATAATTTACGGCCGATTTTGCGGCTTTGTCAACCACCTCATTTCCTGATATCCCAACATGAGATGGGATCCAACAAAATACCAAGCTAAAGTTTTTTGAAGAAAGATGATAAATTATTTTTAATGACTGTACAACAATGGGATGACTGTCATGATCGGGATGTTTCAATGATTGTAAAACGCTTAATGAATCAGTGAAAATGATACAGTTTTTATGACAATGATCAGATATATATTCCAATGCTTTATATATAGCCATGATTTCAGAAGTAAAAACAGAACATGAAGAATGAAGTTTAAAACTGTGAACAGAGTGATTAATAGTGAACGCAGCTCCAACATAGTTTGCCCTTTTCGATCCGTCCGTGAAAACTTGTATAAAATTTGTGTATTTTTCTATATGGTTTTGAAAAAGCTGTTTGTAAATAATATCAGAGGTATCTGCTTTATTAAAATTTTGGAACGGGTTTTGAAATTCAAAATAATGATTAAACCAAGGAGAGAAATCATACAGTTTTTTCTGGGTGACGTCAAGTGAAGAAAGTTCAGATACGTTCATAAAATCTAGCATTCTTAAGTGGAATGTAGGAATGAAGGATGTTTTTGCTTGATAAAGGCGTTTTAAATATGGGCTATGATGAATGGTATGCAATGGGTGATGAGTGATTGAGGAAATTCTAAAATAATATTCTAAGGACAACAACTGTCGCCTTAAGTCCAGAGAAGGTTCAAAAGCATCGACATACAAGCTGTTTACAGGTGATGTTCTAAAGGCACCAGAACATAAACGCAAAGCTGTGTGGTGGATGGTGTTCAGAGTTTGAAGAGCAGATTTTCTTGCTGAACCATACACCACGCAGCCGTAATCTAATTTTGATCGAATTAAAGCTCTATAAATTTTAAAAAGGCAAGTACGATCGGATCCCCATGATAAATTTGATAAAACTCGTAAAATGTTAAGAGCCTTTTCGCAACGTTTGCGTAAATTTAAAATATGCGGTTGAAAAGTCAACTTCTTGTCAAATGTAATACCTAAAAACTTTATATTGTCCACAACATTAATTAAAATATCTTTGAAGAATATTTCAGGGTCAAGATGAAGATTACGTTTTTTGTAGAAATGAACACATGCAGTTTTCGAAGGTGAAAAACTGAATCCATTTTCATTTGTCCAATTAGTGATTTTATTAACGGCCTGTTGTAGTTGTCTCTCTATTAAGCGAATGTCTTTAGCTGCGCATGAAATTTGCAGATCGTCAACGTAAATAAGGCCCTTAACTGATGGAGGCAATTGAGAAACAATATTGTTAATTTTTAAAATAAATAAAGTTACACTTAAAACACTGCCTTGTGGTACTCCTTCCTCTTGTATAAAAACATCCGAGAAAATAGATCCAATCTTTACCTTAAAATACCTTTTTTCTAAAAAATTTTGAATAAAAATTGGCAGATTTCCTCTTAAGTCATTGTTAAAAATATCCTTTAAAATTCCATGTCGCCATGTTCTATCGTAGGCCTTTTCTATATCGAAAAAAATAGATACGAGATGCTTATTTTGGACAAATGCGTTTCTTATATCCGTCTCGAGAACGACAAGATTGTCAATAGTGGATCTACTTTTTCTGAAACCACTTTGGAGTGGAGAGAGACATTTGTCTTTTTCTAAGATATACATTAGCCTTGCGTTGACCATTTTTTCCAAAATTTTGCATAAGCAGCTTGTCAGGGCTATTGGACGGTAGTTCGAGGGGTTCTTGGAATCTTTATTTGGTTTCAGGATGGGTATTATGGTAGCATATCTCCATGACTGCGGAAAAGTGTGCTCGTTCCAAATTCTGTTATAAAATTTCAGGAGATTATTTAGAGAATTATTTGAGAGATGTTTGAGCATAACGTAACTAATATTGTCTGGGCCAGGAGTTGATTTGTGAACTAAGGATAAAGCCTTTGTCAATTCATAAAAAGTAAAATCACAATTATAAGATAACGTACGGTTTGAAGTAAAATTAACTTTAGTCCTTTCAGATGCAACTTTAATTTTCTTAAAACTTTCAGTGTAGTTGTTGGAGCTGGATATTTCGGAAAGACATGAAGCAATTGTGTTTGCTATGTCTTTGGGTGCCGATAATATTTGATTGTTATGTTCTAGAATAGGAATTTGTCTATTGGGATAAACACCGGAAATTCTTTTAATCCTGTTCCATAGTTGCTTACTTGTGGTCTTACTATTGATACTGTTTACATAATTCATCCAAGAACCCCTCTTACTAAGTCGTTGAATTTTTCGAAATACCGCTTTTGTTTTTTTATAAATAATAAAATTTTCTTTTGTTGGATATCTATTAAAGATATTCCAGGCTCTCCTTTGCTTCCGATACGCATCGCTACATTCATCATTCCACCAAGGTTTTTTTTGTTTTTTAGGCTTATTGTTGACTTTTTTAATTGAGGCGTCAGCACTAGCTATAATTATGTCTGTTATTTTTTTAGTGACTTCATCGATGTTATCATTTTCTACCAGGTTAGAAATGTCTGCAAGGGTAGTAAAAAGTGGCCAGTTGGCAGTTTCAAAAATATAGTTAGTTTGGCTGACAGAGTGCGGTTGGTATTGGCCTTCATACTTAAGTTTAATTGGATAATGGTCGCTATTGTAAAGGTAAGAATCCACAGAAAAAGTCCAAAATGGTAAAATTGAAGGAGTGCAAATTGCCAGATCTATTGAATGGTAAGTAAGTGAAGGTGAGTGAAAGTAAGTAGGTTGGCCGTTATTTATGATGCATAAATCATTGTCTGTTATTAATTTTTCGATCTGCTTGCCTCTACGATTAATGTCTGAACTGCCCCAGAGGATATGATGGCCATTTAGGTCACCAAGTATGATGAATGGTTGCGGAAGTTGATCTATTAAATTATTTAAGTCAGAAGTGGCGATATGGGTGTTAGGAGGTAAGTATAAATTACATATTGTAATTAGAATATTGACATGAAGTCTTACCGCAACAGCTTGGAGATTTGTTGTAAGGTTAATTTGGGTGACTGGAAAGTCATGGGAGGTAAGCAATGCAACACCTCCACATGCTCTTTGGCCATCGTCGTAATCCTTCCTAAACAAAGTGAAATGACGAATGTTGGTGGTATCGGCGTTTTTTAGATACGTCTCCTGGAGGGCGATTGCAGCTGGCTTATGTTTGTTTATGATGTCTTTTACGTCATCAATTTTTTGACGAAAACCCCGGTAGTTCCAGGAAAGAAAGGAAGCCATAAAAAATAAAGGATAAAAGGAAAGAAAAACTACTTGTGTTTTCTCGTCCTAGGACGAGATTTGTCTTGCCGAAGATCCTTCTTGGACTTGGGTGGCGAAGTCTCCAAGTCCTCATCTTCTACAGATGAAATATCGCTTTCAGTGTTATAAAGATTTATGAGATCGCTGGTAGAAGGATTAGTTATGAAATTTCTGGATGTAACGTCAGGCTGAAGAGAGGTTTGAGAGGTACTTTTAGCTATTTTGATATTATTTTGTTCAGTTGATATGGCTCTTTTTAAAGAAGTATTTTTAGGTCGATTTGGTTGGTTTATGATTTTTGTATTTGTTGATGTTGTAGCTGATGCTTTAGAGAAAGAAGGCGTTAAAGGTTGGTTCAATGAAGTTTTATGTTGGTCAGATGGCTTAAATATAGTTACATCGGTTTGAGTAGAGTTAGATTTGAAGGTTTTTTTTACTATTGAAGAGTAAGATAATCCAGGTTTCGGGGTGCGATCATTAACAATTTTACGGGCCTCCGGAAATGAAATGTTTTGTTGAACTTTAATGGTTTGAATTTCTTTTTCTGTTTGGAATTTAGGACAAGACCTGGCAAAAGCTGGATGGTCACCTTTGCAGTTAACACAGCAAAGGGACGATGTAGTACAGACATCGGTCTTATGTTCTGTACTACAGCATTTTGCGCAGGTTTCTTTGCCGCGGCAAGCCATGAAAGAGTGGCCGAATCGCTGACATTTAAAACAACGTACTGGGTTTGGTATAAAAGGACGAACTGGACAATTAATATAGGCTATTTTAACATGCTTTAGTAAATTTGGTGAATTGAATGTTAGTATTATGTGTTTGGTGGGTATTTTTTGGCCATTTCTTTGAATAGTTATTCTTCGGACATTAGTTACATTTTGTTTTGACAGGGATTCCAAGATGTCTTCTTCAGTATCGTGGACTAAATCAGATTCCGAAATTACTCCTCGGGATGAATTTAGAGTTTTGTGGGGTGTAACTGTGACTTCTATTGAACCGACGGAATTTATTTTTTGTATATTTAAAGCCTGCGATTTATTAGAAACTTCTATGAGTACGTCTCCTGCAAGGTTTTTTTTATGTTTTTTGTCTCTCCGACCATTCTCTCTCCTAATATCGTTTTGTGGAGTAGTATAGCTGATATGTTTTTTAAATTTCCTTGCTTACTCTTCATTATAAAAAAATTTTGTATCGGTAAATTGTTATCATTTTTCTTAGATTGGTGCTCCACTAAAGGAGAAGTTGTAGTTTGGTTTTCCATGTTAGAAAAAAGAAGTTCAGTCCCCGGCGGCACCACCCACCATGGAGTCCAACGAGGGGATACAGGTTCCTGTACCGGTGCTAACCAGGGACTATACGAACCCCACTCACCTCTATGACTGCCCTAAGGAGCTAGTTGTAGAGCGGGTCCTTAGCCCAAGCAGGGTATACCCACCAGCCGATTAATGTACTGGGACCAAAGTACACTTCCTGTTTGTTCGAAGCAGGAGCCGAAGCAATGTATTGGGGCGTTATGTTGTCCCTCAATCACCAGGATCACCCTTTCCGAAGACACAGGTCTCCACGCACGGCAAACACGTGGGTGATATAATCCCCAAGAGGAGCTGAAAGCACAGACTGGCGAACAGCTTCTCAAGGGGAGCCCTCACCTCCGAAAAGGCAACCACAATGAGGGAGGAAGGAAAAGCAAAAAGCAGAAGGGTAGAGGAGAAGAACGAAAGGGAGAAAAGATCACTCAGGTACCCCGGGGTTGTGAAGCCCGTACAAACCTAAAGAAGGAATGCCCCTGGGGGCGAAAGGACAGTGGGAAAAATCAAGCGCAAGAATTTTTATTCATATGAAAATGGGTAAAAAATATGCTAATATTATTTAAAAAATTAATGATTGATGAAAGGAAGTGATGATTTAAACATGCTGAAATATAGCAACTTAAAATTAGATAAGATTTAAAAAGCCAATAGCACTTAAAAACGAAAAAAGATTTGCATGACGATGTTCCCCCAGCAAATCTTGTAAATTTGAAGTATTTTTAAAAAAACTCATTCGGGGATGGTTAAAAGCAGGACAATCTATCAAAATATGATGAACACTAAAATAAACTGAACATAAAAGACACAGGGGGACAGTTTCTTCCAACAAAAGATGACGATGTGTGAAGCGGGAATGCCCAATGCGGAGTCGAGTCAGTTTAACATAGGTCCTTCATATTGGAACAACCGGCCACATATGAATAACGACGTCGGCGGAGTGTAGAGGCGACAACTTCCTTGCCTGTAAATTATCATCGCCTGTTCGTACGCGACAGACTCTAATGTTTATGTTTTGATAGATACTTGCTCTGACGTTTCAGTTATCCTCGCTACTCCAATGCAAAAACGAAATTCTGTTCAAATGACTCTTTCGGCGGCTAATATTTATATTCAAGTATACAGGGTGTTTCAGTGAACCGTTTCAGAACTTCCAAGAGGGGTAGGGTACATCCTGACGAACCAAAATCATATACCAAAGGGCAGTCAGAAATGCTTTCCTGGCGCGGTAGATGGCGTTGTGCGAAAATCCCGGGCTTTCGTGTAGGGAATCTTCATTTCGCACAAGAACGCCAAGTTAGTAGGATGGATGATTACACGATCGCAGAGTTAGCCGATATGCATTTGGCGTACGGGGCTGCAAATTGTAGTGGGCCAGCCGCACAGCGTTTGTACGCGGAACGATATCCGACGGGGCGTATCCTCAGTCATAATTTCTTTGCAAGACTGCACCAGAGGTTAGCTGAGACAGGTTCATTAGAAAGAGCTGACAGGGACAGGGTAAGAACAGCACGGACTGCAGACGTCGAACAGAATGTGCTGCAGCATGTACAGGGGAATCCAAGAACGAGTACACGAAGTGTAGCAAACGCAGTCGGGGTTTCCCATTGCAGCGTCTGGAGGATTCTCCGAGAAGAAGACATGCATCCGTTTCACGTGCAGCGTGTCCAGACACAGCAACCGTAGGATTATGCACCTCGTATTGCTTTCGCACAGTGGTACCTTGGAAAATGTGCTACAAATCCCCTTTTTCCTGCTGAAGTGTTGTGTTCCGATGAGGCATCCTTCACAAGGGAAGGAATTTTCAACACACATAACGACCTTATCTGGGCGGTCGAGAACCCGCATGCAATACGACGTCGTGCATCACAGATTCGATTTTCGGTCAATGTATGGGCCGGTATTATGGGTGATCACCTCATCGGACCTTACATGTTACCGTCTCGTCTAACCGGACGTAACTACTTGCTCTTTCTGCAGCAAGTATTGCCACAACTTTTGAGAGATGAACAGATTTCTGCATCGACGCAACAGACAATGTGGTTCCAACACGATGGAGCCCCTGCCCATGATAGCGGAGATGTTCGTAACTACCTGGATGTCACATTTGGTCAGCAGTGGATCGGACGGCCTGCTCGGTCACCCGACCTATCATGTCTTGATTTTTATTTCTGGGGGTCATCTGAAATCGCTAGTTTATGACACCCCTGTTGACAATGTTGAGGAGCTGGTTGCAAGAATTGCAGTAGCTGCCGGAGAAATTCGAAATATGCCTGGAGTATTTCAGAATGTTCGGATGTCCATGCGTCGGAGATATGAGGCGTGCATTGTAGCCCGTGGAAGAAACTTCGAACACTTACTTTAATCCATGTACCTTTTGCTTCTTTTCATGTATTATTAAAACGATTTCTCACTTACGGTCTCTTTTTTTTACGGTGCTTCGGTGTACACCGCTTCAGGAAAGCATTTCCGACCCCACATTGCTATATGATTTCGAGTTGTCAGGATGTACCCTACCCCTCTTAGAAGTTCTGAAACGGTTCACTGAAACACCCTGTATACAACCCAAACTTTATCATTAGACTTAAGCTTCAGACGCAATTTTAAATGGACATTTTTAGTTGGAAACGTTTTTACCCTAGTTATAGGAGTTGATTTTTTATACAATTTTAATTTGATGCCAAATCTTTCTCGTCAAAAACTAGTTAACGCTATAAATATTGGTTCGCCTTGTAAATTAAAAGTAAGCGACATCCACTTTATTAAAATAATCTCAGGCCATCTGACAAGTGTTCTGAAATTCTACAGTGTCGCGACTTTACTTTTGTGCAACAATTAACTGACAAAACGAATAGTTTAAAACCATCATCTACATTTGCCCACGGTCATTCAAAAAATTTGTGCATCCTAAAACTGGAAGAATGCACTCATGTATTTATTCGTGTTGACAAAGCTATCCCAGCACTATCACAACCTTACACAGGTCCATATAAAGTTCTTTCAAGGACTGATAAGCACATTACCATTGATAAAAATGGAAAGAAAAATTGCTTCCCTCGTCCAACCGGTATTTGGTTTTTGTGATTTGCCCAATTTTGTTGATGAACCTGTCTTTAGAAAGGATTCTGTGTCAGATAATCATCCTGGTATGACAAATAACCTAATTACCAAAACAGGTAGACATGTACGATTTTCCAAGAGACATGTTTTCCGATCATCGAAATCGGATATACTCTACCAAGCCATGAATAACTATATTCTTTTCTTCATTTGACATGTCATTTATCCTCTTTTATATGTTAATGAGTATTTTTTAGATTCTTATATATTCGGATTTTTGTATGATGCAAATTATGTATACTTAGATAATCATTTATTCGTAATGTAATTATTATTTTTGTATTTTAATATCCATACAATCTTCATGTTCTTTTTCAGCGTGCCTTAACTAAAAATTTGAAGTTGTATTACATCATGAGTCTACCATATCTCGTTCTGTCGTTTCCCTTCATCACTGGTGGATACTGATGTGGCAGTATCAATCGTAGACTGCTCCAATAGATTACACCACGATCCAACATCCCATTTAATCAACTAGGGGGATCAGGATGTGGTGTACTCTTGCGAAGATCACTTCCTTCTTGTTCTGACTGGCACACGGTTATGTCATCATTTGATCGTAGTTATGTTTAAATGAACCGTTAAGGTTTACAAACTCGTTCAATCTTTGTCTGCAGTAGTTTCAATCATCCAATAGTTCTATAGGTCAAACCAGTAACACTTTGAACTTACGTATTGACCTTCACCGTTCTAATTCTGTCAGAGTTAGTTGCAGCTTTTGCGTACTCCTCTATCAGTTTACTATTTGAATAATAATATTATTCACATGAATAGTACAAATACTAATTTAGGGTCTGGCCAAAAGAACTTACATTCAAGTAGAAAGTCATGTGCTCGTTACTAAAGAGACTTATAATTCACGGATAAACTGGAAACAAGAGCAAAAACAATATACATGAGCTAAACCAATCCATTTTGAAGACATGGGGGGATATTTGATTGGTAGTATTCCGGAATTTTCAACAATTATTCTACTAAAAGTATCTATACCTCAAAACAGTGTTTAATGGACTTACAACAATTTAGCTTTAAACGGCTCATATATATACTGCAGTTTGTAAAAAATGCAACACCAAGAAGGAGTGATCAGAATTAAATGAAATTTAATACACAAACGGCTTGTATTAGTATAAATAAATCAATAAATTTTCAAAGCAAAAAAACAATATTAAGTGTCCGAAATCAGTATTTGCTGTAGCCACCACGCGCTGCAATAAGTGCTGCTATACGACGTGGCATGGAGTGAAACAGATGTTGAATGTCTGCTTGTGGAAGATAATTCCATTTTGTTTGTATGCGCACCCAAAGTTCGTCTTTTGAAGCTGCAGGACGCGGATCACGAGAGAGACGCCGACCAACCAAATCCCACACATGCTCAATAATCGACATATCCGATGAATAAGCAGTCCAAGGAAGAAGTTGCATGTGTTGGGTTGAAAAGAAGTCTCGAACATTCCTTGCAACATGTGGGCGTGCATTAGCCAGTTGAAGGATAGCTCCAGGGATGCCTTGAAGGAAGGGAACGACTTCGAGCTCTAGCACTTCACGGACGTACCTGTTGCAATTCAGATTACCCTCAATTCCTAGCAGCTGAGATCGTCCATGATACGAAATCGCACCCCAGACCATAAGTCCGGGTGTTCGGCCATTATGACATTTGATAACGCACTTTATAAGTCAGCGTTCACCGGCATAGCGTCTAACACAAACGCGACCATCATGGTTTCACAAATTAAAGTGGGATTCGTCAGAAAAGACAACTTGTTGCCAATCACCCTGCCAGGCTCTGTGCTCATGAGCCCATTGCAGACGCAGCCGTCGATGGTTTGGCGTGTATAAAGGAATCCTTGCACGCAGTCCACGGGACAGCAGACGTTGGCGAATTGACGAAGCCGACATTAGTACACCTGTAGCAGTAGACCAAAGTGCTACCAACTGCCTGGAGGAAGCTGTACGATCATTCACCGCCATGTGGACCAGGTGTCTATCATCGCGCGCTGACGTCACCTTCCGTCGGCCACTCCCAGTTTTTCGAGTTGTCCGGTGCTCGTTGGTCTACTGCTTCCAAACTCGCATCACTGTGGAACTGTTCAGCTGCACACGAGCTGATATTGCGCGATAGCAAAATCCTCCTTCACGAAGGCCGATGATTCTCCCCCGTTCAAATTCCGTAAGTTGTTGAAATTTTACCCTATTTCGTCGTGGAGGCATACTTAGGTCTCACTAAACGTTCGCCACTAAAAAATAACCATGCAATATTTTCAACGTCCCGCTACAGCCCTCTATACGCTTTTAGCATCAGTTCAGAGGGCGCTGCTCACACCACGCATGCGTGGTGGATCTGAAACTTTACATAACATCCTATAATTGACATTTGCTGCAAATTTCATTTCATTCGGATGATTCCTTCATGGTGTTGCATTTTTTACAAACAGCTGTGTACATGTGTGTATTTATTTTGGAATAAATAATTAAAAAAATGGAACTCAACACGAGCAGGTAGTTATTGTAGGCCTGGACTTTATTTTCAGTTACGACAGATTCATAGATTAAAAAAAAAACAACGCATTAATCGCTACCCGCTAAATATAATTCGTGACATAACAATGGGTGCCTAACCGAGATTTACTTAATACCTTTGAAAAACTGCTGTTTTGTGTGATCGGGGTTTCGATGATTCGAGTTCAAACTTGCTATTTGTTGAGTTCAATGATTTAATTCTTTCTTGAAACATACGTATATTTATCTTAATCTAGAATATTGATTTTCTATTTTTTATATGTTAACTGTAACCAAGGCTAATTTTGATTACCTCTTGCATCTGGCAATACTAACTTCAGATTGTTGATTTGCTCCTGTAGTGTGTATACGGTATAACCACTGCTCTGCTGAATAAAATCACCTAAATCTTTGTGTAAGAAAATGTGAGAATTTAATAGGTTATGGGCCCAGATTAACGCCTTTATCTAAAATTTGAAAACTAAATACTTTGGGAGCATTTGTTGCTATCGTGTGTATTGGAACACACGCTGATCGTTAAGCCTAATACGTCGCATCCTCAACCTGAACCGTAAGCAGAAATATCGTGAGATCATCATGGCTGGACTGGACATTTCATCTATGTACAAATTTGATGGGAAAATTATTCCCAATGGCGTTTCAGACAAACTGTGCTCTAAAAGCGAAAGGAGTTTACAGCGTGGCGAGTGGAGTAAAAGTTAAGCCTGATGTCACCTCGGAGATCGAAAAATGGGAAAAGGACGATGCTATCGCTATGTTTACTTTCACTGCAGCTATGGAAATGAAGCACATAACTTTGATTGAAAGCTGTAGTTCTTCTGCTCAGATGTTTAAGAAGTTGGATTCTGTATTTCAACAAAATTCGGACTACAAGATGCTGATGGATAAGTTTCACCAGGTCAAAATGGATCGAATGACACAATTGTGGAGTTTTAATCACCAACTTAGCTCATCAAGTCATCAATGACATCACTCTCATTACGAAAATTCTGGGAACTTTGCCAACGAAATACCGCAACTTCCGACAAGCATAGCAGTCGATTTTTAAGAGAAAAAAACATGTCGAATTTGACAGCCAGGCTAATTGACGAAGAAACTAATCTGGGACAGTGTGAAAAAGATGACGCAGCATTTTTCGCGAGTCACAGGATGCAAGGCCACCAGTGAATCATAACAATCCTAGAATGAATCATCCTGGAGCCAACAAATCAAAAATAATTTGCTGCTCCTGCCGCAAGAAAGGACATTATGCTAAAGAGTGTCGTTAACGACAACAGAGAAGAGGTAGGATTCTACACACAATTTCAGACCGAAATAAAAAAAAAGTTAATCAATTTTATTGGACTTTTTACCGATTTATAAGTGTTTGAAAATTAGATGGCCTGATGGAAAATTGGTGTTTCACTTTTTTTATTACTAATAACATTAGATTTTCTTGGGATTTTTTTCATGCTTTGCTTTCAAAAACCCAAACATAATCAATAAACATTTTAATTATCAAACTAATTTAAAATTTTTTATCAATTATGAAATTAATATTCATAAAAATTGTGAATCGAAACCTGGGCAAATTTTGATACCATGCGATTAAACTGTTACTGAAACATCGGAATTCCAAATTTCAGTTCACGACGAGCATAATTAGTAGTACAGTGAGACTGTTTGCAATTGCTGTTCAAAAGAAGTTAAAAATCTTGCAATGTGATATAAAAACGGCATTTCTACATGGTGATATTGATTAAGAAATATATATGCAATCCTCCAGGTCTGGCTGTTGAACCACTTACTATGCCAGCTAAGAAAATCCCTGTATGGTTTAAAGCAATCATCAAGGTGCTGGAACTGGAAGTTTAGTGATTTCTTGAAGAACTTCGGGTTTCAACAGGGTGTGGCTGACCATTGTTTATTCCATGGTGTTTTCCAGGGTAAGAAAGTGTTTCTAATTTTGTATGTTGACGATTTTCTCTTACTATGTGATGATGAAGGAATTTTGAATGACATAATGAAAAACTTAAATAAGAACTCTGAAGCCACTATTTGTAAATCAGGTTGCTTTGTTGGAATTGAGATTAATCAAAACAAAGATGGGTCAATTTTTATCCATTCTCAAGCCTATATTAAGAAAATTTTAAGGCAGTTCAATCTTAAAGACTGCAATCCAGTTAGTGTCCCTGCAGATCCCAATGTTATTTGGTCATCCGAACCCGAAACAATCTTAGTAGAAACAAGTGTACCATATCGTGAAGCCGTTACATCACTAATGTTTTTTTCAGTTACCACACGTCCTAACATTATGTATGCCCCCCATATAAATCTTGTTAGTAGATTTCAAAACAACTACAACCAAGTACACTGGAATGCTGTTAAAATAATCATAAAATACTAAAAATCATAAAAATGAATATTAGTTGAAGTGTTACAGATTATAATAGAAATAAAAGAAAACGGACAAGACGAGTCAGTGAAAGCTTAATTGAAAGTGATACAAGACGTAATGGCAGGACTGAAAGGAATCGTAGAAAACGTGCTTGCTTGAATAGAGGTGCTCTCATTTCGTTTGAGGAATATGAAGACAGTAGAAATACTGTAATTGATTTTAAAGAACACGATATTGGTTCGATGACGGAAGTTTGTACCTTTTGCGCGGCACACTTCTGGGAAAGAGAAAAAAAATACTTCCGGTAGATTTACAAAATGATGGCAAAATTCGATTGCCAAATTTTTCGAACATTCCAGATTTGTTGAAACGTTTATTGTGTGATGATTCTATTGAAGCAAAAAACTATCGGCAGCATATCAGGGAATATAATGCCGCCTTGGCTTTTGCATCAATGGGTGCAGAAGTAAAACCACATCCTTGCAATAGACCATATTGCTTTCGAAAGTATTTTTTTAATTTAAGTAATTTTCCATATTGTTTGTGAAAGATATAGTTCTAAAAACTAAAGAACCATTTGTATCCCATGAAATTATGTCTTTACGTTTTGAAAATGTTGGATGTGATATTTGTGAATACGGAAACAAAGATTATTTTGTTGTAGTGGACTATTTAACTAAATGGTTAGAAATTGTTCCTATTGCTGCAACTAACAAACTAGTGAAATAATGGACAAGTTAAAAGTTATTTTTAGTATCCATGGTATTCCCCGTTATTTGGTTGCAGATAACATGCCCTTTAGTTCCAACGAATTTAGAGAATTTGCTAAAGAGTGGGATTTTGAGATCATAAATAGTAGCCCTGGATATCCCAAGTCTAACGGACAAGCTGAGAGTGGTGTCAAAATTGCTAAAAGTATCATAAAAAAGTGTAATGACTTGAATAAGGATATTTATACTGCTCTTATGGAATATAGAAATATTCCTATAAAAGATGCTGAGTTTTCCCCTTCTCAAGCTTTAATGAGAAGGATTGGGATTGGATTTGGTTTTATGGCATTGAGTCCTCTTGGGACATATTATGCCAAACTCAAGATAAAAAGTCTAGTATATATAGTCTAATAATAAAATAGAATGAGTGATGTCATAATAAAATGAGAACTATATAAAATTATACGTGATATATAAACCCAATGTCATGTAAAAAGTTAAAAATATTTGGATGAGGATTCTCACCAATTATGTCTTCTAAAACCAAGGTATATGAATTAAAATGTTTAAGCCGTCGACTATTAAAATGAGAACATTCTGTTAAAATGTGTTTCACTGTTAGTGGGCATATGCAGTAATTGCAAATGGGATGATCTTCTCCGAGGAGGAGGTGTCTATGGGTGATCCTAGTATGTCCAACACGGAGGCGTGTCATTATTACCTGCTGCCTTCTTAAAGGTAGCGATTTCCAGTCGGATACACTTGGTTTGATGGCGTAAAGTTTATTCTCAGATTGTTCATGCCATTCGTTCTGCCATTTTCCCTCTAAAAACTTGTAAATAAAATATTTTAAGTCACGGAAAGGGATAGTATGGTTAAAACTATTTACGGCCGATTTGGCAGCTTTGTCGACAATCTCATTTCCCGATATCCCAATGTGAGATGGAATCCAACAAAATACCAGGTTAAAATTTTTGGATGAAAGATGATAAATTATTTTCAGTGACTCTAAAACAATGGGATGACTGTCATGATCAGGATGTTTCAATGATTGTAAAACGCTTAATGAATCAGTGAAAATGATACAGTTTTTATGACAATGATCAGATATATATTCCAATGCTTTATATATGGCCATGATTTCAGAAGTAAAAACAGAACATGAAGAATGAAGTTTAAAACTATGAACAGAGTGATTAATAGTGAACGCAGCTCCAACGAAGTTTGCCTTTTTTGATCCGTCCGTATAAATATGAATAAAATTAGAGTATTTTTCTATATGGTTTTGAAATAGCTGTTTGTAGATGATATCAGAGGTATCTGATTTGTTGAAATTTTGGAATGGGTTTTGAAATTCAAAATCATGATTAAACCAAGGAGAGAAATAATACAGTTTTTTCTGGGTGACGTCAAGTGAAGAAAGTTCGGATCCGTTCATCGCTTCCAGCATTCTTAAGTGGAATGTAGTTATGAAGGATGTTTTAGCTTGATATAGGCGTTTTAAATAAGGACTGTGATGAATGGTATGCAATGGGTGATGAGGGGTTGAGGTAATTCTAAAATAGTACTCCAATGATAACAACTGTCGTCGTAAGTCCAGGGAAGGTTCAGACGAGTCTACATATAAACTGCTTATGGGCGAAGTTCTGAAGGCACCAGAACATATACGCAAAGCTGTGTGGTGGACGGTGTTCAGAGTTTGAAGAACAGATTTTCTTGCTGACCCATACACCACGCAGCCGTAATCTAATTTTGATCGTATTAGGGCTCTATATATTTTTAAAAGACAATCTCGATCAGATCCCCATGATAATTTTGATAAAACTCGTAAGATGTTAAGAGCCTTTTCGCAACGTTTGCGTAGATTTAAAATATGCGGTTGAAAAGTCAACTTCTTGTCAAATATGATACCTAAAAATTTAAAATTGTCCACAACATTAATTAAAATATCCTTGAAAAATATTTCAGGGTCAAGATGAAGATTTCGCTTTTTGCAAAAATGAACACAAGCGGTTTTAGATGGTGAAAAACTGAAACCATTTTCATTAGTCCAATGTGTGATTTTATTGACTGCCTGTTGAAGTTGTCTCTCTATTAAACGAATGTCTTTAGCTGCGCATGAAATTTGCAGATCGTCAACGTAAATAAGACCCTTAACTGATGGAGGCAATTGAGAAACAATATCATTAATTTTTAAAATAAATAAAGTCACGCTTAAAACACTGCCCTGTGGTACTCCCTCCTCTTGAATAAAAACATCCGAGAATATTGGTCCAATTCTTACTTTAAAATATCTTTTCTCTAAAAATTTTTGAATAAAAATAGGCAAATTACCTCTTATATCGTTTTTAAAAATGTCCCTTAAAATTCCGTGTCTCCATGTTCTATCGTATGCTTTTTCGATATCGAAGAAAATCGAGACGAGATGTTTATTTTGCACAAAAGCGTTTCTGATATCAGTCTCGAGAGCGACAAGATTATCAATAGTGGAACGATTTTTCCTGAAACCACTTTGAAAAGGAGAGAGACACATTTATCCTTTTCTAAAATATATATCAACCTAGCGTTGACCATCTTTTCTAAAGTTTTGCATAGGCAGCTTGTCAGGGCTATTGGACGGTAGTTCGAAGGGTTCTTGGGATCTTTATTCGGTTTCAATATGGGTATTATGGTAGCATATCTCCATGACTGCGGAAAAGTGTGCTCGTTCCAAATTCTGTTCCAAATCTGTGAAATTTTATAATTTCAGGAGATTATTTAGAGAACTATTTGAAAGATGTTTGAGCATGATATAACTAATATTATCTGGGCCAGGAGTTGATTTGTGGACTAAGGATAAAGCTTTTGTCAATTCCGAAAAAGTAAAATCACAATTATACGATAATATACGGTTAGAAGTAAAATTAACTTTATTCTTTTCAGATGCAATTTTAATTTTTTTTAAACTTTCAGAGTAGTTACAGGAGCTGGATATTTCGGAAAGGCATGAAGCAATTGCGTTTGCTATATCTTTGGGTGCTGATAGTACTTGGTTATTGTAATCTAGAATTTGTATTTGTCTATTGGGGTAAACACCGGAAATTCTTTTAATTCTGTTCCATAATTGTTTGCTTGTTGCTTTACTATTAATACTATTGATATAATTCATCCAAGAATCCCTCTGACTACGTCGTTGTATATTTCGAAATGCAGCTTTTGTTTTTTTATAAATAATATAGTTTTCATTTGTTGGATATCTATTAAAGATATTCCAAGCTTTCCTCTGTTTCCGATAAGCAGAGCTACAATCCCCATTCCACCACGGTTTCTTTTGTTTTTTAGGCTTATTAGTAACTTTTTTAATGGAAGCGTGAGCACTTGCTATAATAATGTCTGTTATTTTTTCAGTGACTTCATCGATGTTATCATTTTCTACCATGTTAGAAATGTCTGCAAGGCTGGTAAAAAGTGGCCAGTTGGCAGTTTCAAAAATATAGTTGGACTGGCTGTCAATGTGAGGTTGGTATTGGCCTGCATATTTTAGTTTAATTGGATAATGGTCGCTATAGTAAAGATAAGAATCCACAGAAAAAGTCCAAAATGGTAAAATTGAAGGTGTGCAAATTGCCAGATCTATTGAATGGTAAGTAAGTGAAGGTGAGTGAAAGTAAGTAGGTTGGCCGTTATTCATAATACATAAATCATTGTCCGTTATTAGTTTCTCAATTTGTTTGCCTCTACGATTAATGTCTGAATTGCCCCAGAGGATATGATGGCCGTTTAGGTCACCAAGTAGAATGAATGGTTGAGGAAGCTGATCTATCAAATTATTTAAGTCAAAAGTGGCGATATTGGTATTAGGAGGAAGGTATAAATTGCATATTGTAATTAAAATATTGACATGAAGTCTTACCGCAACAGCTTGGAGATTTGTTGTAAGGTTAATTTGGGTTACTGGTAAGTCATGGGAGGTAAGCAATGCAACACCTCCACATGCTCTTTGGCCATCATCGTAATCTTTTCGGAATGTTGTGAAATAACGAATGTTAGTGTTGTCATTGTTTCTTAGATAGGTCTCCTGGAGGGCGATTGCAGCTGGCTTGTGTTTATTTATGATGTCTTTAACATCATCAAATCTGTTACGAAAACCCCGGCAGTTCCAGGAAAGAAAGGAAGCCATAAAAATAAAGTAGAAAAGAAAAGGAAAAACTACTTGTGATTTCTCGTCCTAGGACGATGTTTATCTTGCCGTGGATCTTTCTTGGGCTTCAGTGGCGAAGTCTCCAAGTCCTCATCTTCTACCGATGAGATCGCTTTCTGAGTTATAAAGATTAATGAGGTCACTGGTAGAAGGATTAGTTATCAAATGTTTGGATGAAACGACAGGTTGGAGAGATGTTTGAGCAGAGTTTTTTGCAATTTTAATATTATTTTGTTCTGATGAAATGGCTCTTTTTAAAGAAGTATTTGTAGGTCGATTTGGTTGGTTTATCATTTTTGTATTCGATGAGGTTGTAGCTAATGCTTTAGAGAAAGAAAGCGTTTTAGGTTGGTTCGATGAAGTTTTATGTTGTTCAGATGGCTTGAACACAGTTACATCGGTTTGAGTAGAGCTAGTTTTGAAGGTTTTTTTAACTATTGAAGAGTATGATATACCAGTTTTTGGGGTGCGATCATTAACAATTTTTCGTGCTTCCGGAAATGAAATGTTTTGTTGAACTTTAATAGTTTGGATTTCCTTTTCTGTTTGGAATTTAGGGCAAGACCTGGCAAAAGCTGGATGGTCACCTTTGCAGTTCACACAGCAAAGGGACGATGTAGTACAGACATCGGTCTTATGTTCTGTACTACAGCATTTTGCGCAGGTTTCTTTGCCGCGGCAAGCCATGAAAGAGTGGCCAAATCGTTGGCACTTAAAACAACGGACAGGGTTAGGTATGAATGGTCGTACAGGGCAGTTTATATAGGCAATTTTGACATGTTTGGGTATAGTCGGTGTATTAAAAGTTATTGTAATATGTTTGGTGGGTATTTTTTGGCCATTTCTTGATATAGTTATTCTTTTTACATTTATTACAAGTTGTTCGGATAGGGATTCTAATATGTCTTCTTCCGAATCATGGACTAGATCCGATTCGGAAATAACACCTCTGGATGAATTTAAAGTTCTGTGAGGTGTAACAGTGACCTCTATTGGACCGATGAGTTTAATTTTTGTGATGTTTATTGCCTGTGATCTCTATTTAATACTTCAACGAGTACATCTCCTGCAAGGTTTTTTTTTATGTTTTTCGTTTCTCCAACCATTCCTAGTATAGTTTTATGAAGTAAGATAGCAGATATATTTTTCAGATTTCCTTGGTTGCTTTTTATAATGAAAAATTTTTGTTCTGGTAAATTGTTATCATTTTTTTTATTAATTTGGTGCTCCACTGAAGGAGAAGTTGAGTTTTGATTTTCCATGTTTTAGAAAGAATTATTCAGTCCCCGGCGGCACCACCCACCATGGAGTCCAACAAGGGGATACAGGTTAATGCACCGGTGCTAACCAGGGACTATACGAACCCAACTCACCTCTATGACTGCCCTAAGGAGCTAGTTGGTGAGCGGGTCCTTAGCCCAAGCAGGATATACCCACCAGCCGATTAATGTACTGGGACCGAAGTACATTTCCTGTTTATCCGAAGCAGGAGCCGAAGCAATGTATTGGGGCGTTATGTTGTCCCTCAATCACCAGGATCACCTTTTCCGAAGACACAGGTCTCCACGCACGGCAAACACGTGGGTGATATAATCCCCAAGAGGAGCTGAAAGCGACAGAGCGGCGAAAAGCTTCTCAAGGGGAGCCCTCACCTCCGAAGAAGCAACCACAACGAGGGAGGAAGAAAAAGGAAAAAGCAGAAGGGTAGACGAGGAGAAGAACGAAAGGGAGAAAAGATCACTCAGGTACCCCGGGGTTGTGAAGCCCGTACAAACCTAAAGAAGGAATGCCCCTGGGGGCCGTAGTGAGTTCAGGAGTGGTTCTTAGATTATTTATGTAGCTTTAATGAGAAGAGTTCGAACTGAAATTCCAATTAACAGAGATTTGTTAAAACCAGCAGTTCAGTTAAATGTTAAAGATAAAATTGTAAACAAACAAAACCAGAGTAAACATTATTGTGATAAAAATGCTAAACCTTTAGGTGAGTTGCATAAAAATCAAAACGTATTAATTCGTAATGGTAAGAAATGGGAAAGAGGTGTAATAGTTATAAAAGATGGAAAATCTAGAAGTTATTGGGTTAAGTGTCAAAAGAATAGAATACCAAGAAGGAATAGTGTTCATCTAAAACCACCAAACAATAAACTGTCTATTGATTTTAATTTTGATGTTGATAATAGTGTATATGAAAAATCAAATGTAAAAAGGAATATAAGTACAAAGTCTGTGTCTGATACAGCTAATAACCTGTATGTAACAAGATCTGGAAGAAATGTGAAACCAACTCAAAGATATGGATATTGCAATTGAGTCATTGTAAATGTTTGTGTTTCGTGATCTTTAAAAGTTTAAAATATTAATATTGTTTAATTTGATTTGTTTTATGTTTAAGTAAGATCCCTTGTGATAAACATTCTTAAGAAGGGAGGTGTTGTGTAACTGTATCTATAACTGTGGTTGCATTACGTAATAGCCATGTGGAGCGCTGTATATATCTTGTTCGTTCCTGTTGCTCTGCCTTTTGTGTGTGCTTCTCGTCTTAATAAAGATCTTAAACATTGCCAACGTAAAAGCATCGAGAAAATCGACCCGATGTTGTTGTTCCGAGTCTTCAAAATGAAATTGTCTGAACTTCTGGATGATATTTTGAAGAAAAATATATTTAGAGTTGTGGTTGCGTATATTTATGTGATTGAATTTCAGAAATGTGCATTGCCTCATGCGCACATGTTATTGACTTTGGTTCGAATTTTGGAAGTCGAATGCAAAGATAATATTAATAAATTCGTTTCTACCAAATTGCCAGACCAAAACATCAATCCCAGACTGTTTGACATTGTTTCAAAATGTATGCTACATGGCCCCTGTGGAACATTGAATCAAAACTTGCCTTGCATGAAAGAGGGTTTATGCAGCAAAAACTTTCCAAAAGAGCTCAGAGACAGCACAGGAAAATGTTGATGGTTACTCTGTCTGTAGAAGGCGATCAATTGAATCTGTGAAAATTGGTAGAAATACCATTGATAATCGTTGGGTTGTGCCTTACAAACCTTGGTTATTAAAAAAATGTAATGCTCATATCAATGTTGAAATATATGCATATGTAAAAAGTATTAAGTACCTGTATAAATATGTATATAAAGGCCAAGCTGGCAGCTTCTATTTTGCTTCAGGTTTTGAATGGTGCTATAGATCATGATGAGAGGGACCGACTTTCTTAGATCATCGCTATGTCAGCGCTCCTGAAGCAATATGGCGATTGAACGAGTTTCAGATGTAAGAGAAGTCTCATTCAGTTTTGCGATTGGCTGTTCACTTGCCAAATCAGCAACAAATTGTTAATCACAGTGGCCAAGAAGCTGAAGCTGTTGCTCGTGCATCCCGACAGCTCACCACTTTAACTGCATGGTTTAAACTCAAAAAAACGGATGATGAAGCTCACGCCCACTATTATTCAGACATGCCCCAATGTTATGTTTAATACAAAAATGCTACAAAATGGAGAAGGCGACAACGAGGTCAACAAATATTAGGGCGTATGCCAGTCGTTAATATACAAGACAAAGATATTATTTACGAATGTTACTTTTACGTAAATCAGGAGCTGTCAGTTTTGACGACCTAAAAACTGTCAATGGAATTGTTTGTAGCAGTTTTCAGCAAACATGCAGAGAGCGTGGTTTTCTGGAAAGAGACAATCATTGGCACCAGACTTTAACTGAAGCAGCACATATACATATGCCATATCGTTTACGAATGCTTTTTGCTGTCATTTGTGGGTTTGGAGAAGTGGAAGGCATTCCAGCATTTTGGACATAGCATCGAGATATTCTTTGTGAAGATTTTGCATTACGGTATTCGGAAGAAGCTGCGGTGCAGTATGACCTTGCTGAAATCGGTGAATTGTTAAGAACTTACGGGTTACGTTTAACTAAACTAAAACTTCCTGAAGTTAATTTGCCGGATGTTAGACAGTTTTACCAGCCTGGGATATTGTACAAGAGCAAATCAAAGCCAAATTCAGTATTGAAAAGCTCAACAGAGCAGCGAACTGTAGTGGATAAAATTTTAACTGCAATTTATGAAAAAAAGACGCCAGAACTTTTCTTTTTGGATGGACCTGCAGGCACAGGTAAAACGTTTCTATACTCAACCTTATTGCACCTAATCCGGGCAAAAAGAGATGAAGCAACTCCTGTTGTCTCTACTGGGATCGCTGCTACACTTCTTAGTGGAGGTACGACTGCTCACTCTGTTTTCAAGATACTTCTGATGTTAAAGGCTACCTGAACATGTAATTTGAAACCGTATTCACCTGAATCAAAATTGTTGACGGATACAAAATGAATTCTGTGGGATGAAGCATCGATGACCGATAGACATTCAATCCGTATGGTCGTCACAACAACAAGGCACCTCATTGTTGTCCTACCACTGCTAAATCCACTGTACTGACTTTCGCAGGATTAGGGCCTCTGACATGATCAGAATACGGTGCTCCACTGCCTTGGACCCGTGCTGACATTAATGGCCGAATCCAATGCGACCGACCAATGCCAAATAAGCCTTGGTGCTTTGCCATTCTGTTGCGTGCATCTCGTTCCCACCCGTAGTGATTCGCCGACAGCCTTGTTTTCAGTGTCTAGCATCCTTCAGTCGATTGCGCTTCACTTGACACTCAGCAATACAAGAGATCTACTCCAAGATTTCAGTGTGATTTTCGTGCCATTGATGACTTGTCTCTGTATTCCAGCATCTTCTGAGCATGAACATCTAGTTAGAATGGTTAGGGGTGTGCATGGTCATTTGTTCGGAGAAACAAGGAAACTTCCTGATCCTGCCAAGGATAAACACTATGGTTCCAGACCTCTCCGAAACTGAGATGATTGTTCTGCCGGTTTTTGTGTTTATTGTGCGAGTGAAAGTTGGTTTTTAAAGGGATTGTGTTAGTATGTGCAATTTGTATGTGTGTTGTAAAAGAAAAAAATTATACTAATTGTTTTCCCCAAATCCGTTGAAGTGTTGTCCACAAATGTCTAGCAAGACTTAGCACTTCAATCTGAAACCATTTTATGATTGTCTTGAATCCAATCCCAAGTTCAAACCCGAATTATACCTACCAGGCCTTCGAATTGAATTCCTTCAAATAACAACTTTTTAACAGCTGATAACCGACGCCAATGGATCGACCAAACGGAGGCATTTATCAATTTGCATACTCTATTTGACGATTCCGAGGCAGGGTATAAATGCACAGTGAAATAGAAATTCGAGAGCGCTCTGATTTTCGTCTTGTCCTTTCCCCTTGCTGCAAAAAACTCGTGGTTTTGGGCTTTTATTTGCTGGCGCCATGATCTTTACTTTTAAATCAACTAAGTGAGATATCACGGTAATATCTTTCCATTTTTAGTCTTTCATTGGATTTTTCATTCAGTTGTATGTTCACGCAATGCCCTTTTCCATATATATATACACATATGTGTACTTATTTTGGAATAAAAAAAAATTATTTTTGTGAACTTTGAATTCTTTTATGGAACTCCGGAACACTCAACACTAGCAGGAAGTTAGTGTAGGCCTGGTCTTTATTTTCAATTACGATAGATTAATTAAAAACACAACGCATTAATCGCTACCCGCTAAGCCGTTTTAATTCTGTCAGAATTAGAGAAGTGCGCAAAAGCTACAACTATCAGTTTATTATAATATTTTTCACATGGATAGTACAAATACTAATTTAGCGCCTGGCAAAAAGGATTTGCATTCAAGTGGAAACTCCTGTGCTCTCTACATGGAGATTAGCTCTCAGTTGGACGACTCTACCATCACCGATAACTCTACTTCGCCCGCCTGTAAGGCCTCAAATGTAATTTACTATTTAAGATGCAGCCTATGGGGTATGGGTTATATAGGTCAAACCAGCTACTCTTTGAACTTACGTATTAACCTTCACCTGTACTAATATTAAAAATTATAAATCCAATGTCTCTTTAAACCTAGAATTCTCTAATTTCTTTTAACATGGTTGTAACATTGAAAAAATTACTATACTTGATATTATTAAAAACATAGTTAAGACTGGCTAAAAAAAAATATTTACATTTTAAAATATAAAGCACTTGCTCCTTTATGGTTTGAATGATTTACTTCAAAATACACAGGTTAATGTGGGTAACTGTAATACTTTTGCAATATTCCATACGCCGTGAGGGAAAACGAAGAGAGGATGTAGATGAAGCGGTAACAATAATAAACTAAAAACCTCTGATAGTACTGCAAATAGGTGAAATAATTGCAAGAATTGTACCATTTTTCAATGATAGAAGCATACAACTTGAGGTACAAACACACACGCAACATACACAAAGATTTAATTTTAGATATGAGGCCATCGCAGATTCCCCTATTACAGCAATGGCGGTCTGTGAATATATTTTATGTGCTCCTTTTTTATTGTTATTTGATGATGTTAATAGCGTATTATATGTGATTTTGGATGAATTTATGCTACAAATATGTGTGTCATGTCATTATATTTTCATATTACGTGACATGAAAAGACTTAAACATAATCACCTTGCCACCCATGAAGAATTCATGAAAGGAGAGTTTGTTAGCAAAAAAATCAAGTAGGGCATTATCTGCTGTTGCTATTGATCAGGCCCATGAACAAAATAACACACGAGTCAAAGGTGATGGAGGATCTATAGGCCTAACAGAAAACTCAAAAGCTGTGCATCGCTGTATGGTGTCTGGATTCGAGAGGGCCCGCTCAGTTGAAAAATTTAATTCTACCAAAACAAAGAGATGGGGAAAAGATAAGCGTCACCACGAAGCTAACAAACATTCATAGATGGCATTTGTAAAAGATGTCGTTTCTTACTCATGTAATGCAAGATATGGGAAACCCATTCAGTGAAAACAGCTCTGATCTTCTGGTACTTGACAACAGAAATATTGCACATACGGCAGTTGCAGACACTTTGTTAAATATTCAAAAAAATTAGACTTGAACAGTTTGAGTTATATGAAAGCGAAAGGCTTATTAATAAAACTAAACATATATCAGATCCTATTAAGCGGAATAACCTCCACCTCTTCAGCTGTCCACCAGTTCGTGAAAAGCCTAATAAACAGTTATAGTTGACATCAGATTTATTTACATGTCTTGAAGGACACCTACTAGTACTATCAAATCAACAGGAGAAATTACAATCATTGACGGTGCTACAATTGTCAACATGCTGCGATCAGGCTTGGCAAAAACTTAAAAGATTATGCCAATACTGTATTCATACCCTACATCAAATCTCAGCTTCAACATATAAGAAGAATATATATATTATATATCCTTCCGTCTTCATTCTGGGAGATGTAAATACATGACAGTTTGAAGGGTGACACACGCAGCAAAAGGGGAAAGGGTGTTCGAAAGCGTATTGAACCAAGTTCTTCCTAAAAGCTGGGAAAAGTTTATCCGGGTTGATGATAATAGGACTGAATTGTTCTCTTGGCTACAAACCTTAGCAGCTATTTAGACGGACAAGCAACTTCCAACAAAGTCAGTGTATTTCCCGGCAAGGACAACAGAGTTTGTTTTACTGAGACCGATCCAGACTCTATTCCCTAGAAATTCAAGACACAGAAACATACGTTCACTGATGTTTCTACGTCTTGAATATCTAGGGTATAGAGTCTATGGATCGGTCTCAGTTGGAAGCATCTAGAACATCCTGCAAAAGATGCATATAAGAATCCTAATGCTACAGATGCCAGTCCGAGGATTGAAGTCTAAAGTCCCTTGTCTGATCATCCTGATGGTGCCTCTACTGATGCCAGTCCAAGAGTTATAGTCAAACGCATCTAGCAACAAGCTCATGGTCAATTTGTAAAGGGAGTCAAGAGACTGATTGAACAGAACAAACATTTTCCAGCTGCTTTGCTATTGCAGTGTTTACTATTTAGTGTTGAATTAATGAAGAAAATTATTAAGTGTTAAATTAATGAAGAAAATTATTTAGTGTGAAATTTAAGTAGTGTTTAACTTCTCATGGAGAAAATTATTAATTTTCATTGAGAATTACATAAAATTAATATTAAGGTTTGTGAATGTATGTTTGAGATTAAGAAGAAGATATCAGCTATTAATTAAGGTAAAGATAAAAACCACTTATAGGCAGATGCCGTAATTCTTTTTTACACTCGCAAAAGATTTGCTTTTAGTGTGGTTGAAGCTAGGCGTTATGTCTCTTTTCCGCCGTTGCAGCAAGAGGTCAGTACGCAATGCGGATGCGTAAACCTCGGCAACACAATATGAAAGTTTCGTATATATTAATGCAACATAATTTGTATATTTAAGTTAATAAATTAGAATGTCTTTAAGAACCTTGTCACTTGGATGTCTTTCTACTCTGGTGTCAGGCCTGATCACAAAATTCTGTGGAGATATTTGAACACATTCAACGAAGCGGAAAATAACACGCATAATGGCAAAACAATTCTAACAAAATTAAAGAAATAGCGAAGTACCGTCAGAGCTTCTATTAAGAATAGTAAAAGTATAGAAACAGAATTTGTAATTTTAATGAAAATGCGAATGATTAAAAAAGCTATTGTTTCTGAATTCGAGCAAGTTATTGACGAAAACGATTTAGAACCGGAACTGAAAAGTACATCCGAATATCACGAAAAAATAATAACATGCAGATTAACGAATTTGGTTGGAGCTTTTAATGAGTTGAAAACAATCAAATGGGAGAAAATTTAATAATTTACCTCCTTAAAAGGAATCAAGTGGAAATTTAGTCCATCTGCTCCGTGGTGGGTAGCGTCTAATTGGTATAATGAAAAATATACTTCGAACAGTCCTTGGGAAAGCTTGCTTACAATACAGATAATTTTACATGACATCTCTTGTGTGGCATTAAAAGCATGATAAATGCAAGACATTTGACTTACCTTTTTGAGGACTGATGATCTCATAGCTTTAACACGCGCTATGTTTTTAAGAGAAATCAAAGAAAATGGGTTCCAGATCTGGATCAAATCGAATGATCCAGATCTGGAATAGATCGATTCAACTACACTGAACATGAGATTTTTCTACAACCAGAAATTACGTGACGACATTAGAAAAAGACTTCGAATAGAATATCTAGGTCAACTCCAAGAATTGTCAAAGGTTCAAAACGAATTAAAGAAGGAAATATTGTCTTGGTTGGAGACCAACCAAAAGATACTGAATTAGCCATTAGCCCAACTTTACCCTGGAAAGGACGGAACTGTGCGAGTGGTGCAAGTACAGACTGGAAAGTAAAGATGGGAACTTTTTTACCACCCATATAAAGACTTTACCTATTGGTAATCAGTGATAACAATCGAACGTATTATCAAACAAGCGAATCAAAAATATTCAAATAAAGATAAACTGTAAAAACAGTTGCCCATCCGAGACTATATGGCCACTTCCAGGAACTAAAGAACTAGACCACCGAATCTAAAACTCGCCATATCAGAAGTGGAAGAGTATCGAAACCAATACAGAGAATGAACTCTCTCTTCCTAGTAAACTTTGGTTTCAGTTGATACATTTATTTTACTCAAAGGTGGTTCAAATTTGCCGACGACAACATGATGTTCTCCTCAGATCTTTCCCTTAAGGGATTGATCTCAGACCGTCTTTAATAGCCCGTTGTGTTTCTCTAGTACGACGTAAATTTAAATTACCATTACCTTAGCTCAAAGGTGGGTAATGGTAATTTTAGTTAACGTCGTACTAGAGCAACACAACGGGCTATTAACAACGGTCCGGGATCAATCCCTAAAGGGAAAGATCCGAGGACAACACCTCGTAATTTTGAACCACGGTCAGATGACTAGGCAACACCTGAGCTGGCACCCCACTCTTCTAACATCCACACCAACACAACGTGAGTACTTTCGGCCACGACAGATTTAAGGGGCATCAGCCGCCTCTACACCATACGCTTAGAAACATCTATGCCCGCATCCGGATTGGAACCAGGAACCTTCCACTCTAGAGGCTAACACCTTAACAACTATTGTTGTTGGGTGTTGGCCGGCCACCAAGAGAACAGAATGATCGCGATTGATATCGTTTTGTTGCTTCGCTTTTATTTGTTTTATATGTGAGTAATAAAAACATATGAAAAACGCAAACTTAGCTGGTAGTGAATCAATTATTTACTAGTAGAAACAAGTGGAATACTTTTACAGGTATGCAAAGGCGAAATCGAAACTTATCGTCAAGACCCTCTTAACAGAGAGCCCGGATGAAGACAAAAGAAGAAAGAAAGTTTTTTTTAAAACTTAACCTTTGTTATTGTCCTCACGTTGCGTTAGCGTGGAGTGGGGTGCCAGCTCAGGTGTTGCTTCGTCATCTGACCGTGGTTCAAAATTACGAGGTGTTGTCCTCGGCTCTTTCCCCTAAGGAACTGATCTCGGACCGTCGTCAATAGCCCGTTGTGTTGTTCTAGTACGACGTTAACTAAAATTACAAATTACCAATTACTATCTACAAATAAGAGCAATTGCAGCCAAAGCAGATTTAACGTGCATACTACCGTAGCTTCAAATGCACTCGCCTTCTAGTGCACGAGTGTGCTGCCAATCGGGTGTTGACCTGTCATCTGACTTCGTTCAAAATGACGCACAAGGATCTTTTCGTCCGGGATTGATCCCGAACCGCCACCAATGGCACTTTGTTTAGCTCAGGCGCGAAGTCGTAGTGGAATAGCAGGTTATTGGGGAGTTTCCGGGATCCACATCACGAAAGGTAATTGGTAATTTTTAATTAACGTCGTACTAGAGAAACACAACGGGCTAATGACGCAGTCCAGGTAATGGTAATTTGAGTTAACGTTGTACTAGAGCAACACAACGGGTAATGACGACGGTCCGGGATCAGTCTCTTAAGGGAAAGGACCGAGGACAACACCTCGTAATTTTGAACCACGGTCAGATGACGAAGCAACACCTGAGCTGACGACAGTCCAGGATTCATCCCCTAAGAGAAAGATCCGAGAACAGCACATCACGTTGGGTTGGCGTGGAAGTTTGGAGAGTGGGTTGCCAGCTCAGGTGTTGCTTCGTCATCTGACCGTGGTTCAAAATTACGAGGTGTTGTCCTCGAATCTTTCACATAAGGGACTGATTCCGGACCGTCGTCAATAGCCCGTTGTGTAGCTCTAGTACGACATTAACTCAAATTACCATTACCGAGGACAGAACAACGAAATTTTGAACCACGGTCATAGTCACAAAATGAAAGATCTAATGAAAATCGTAATTTTGAGACATGGTCAGATGACGAGGTACTACTCTCCTATTGTTAGCTAGGTTCCAATTCTAGAGCCACCTACTTTCTAATGAATGAAGAATTGATCCCGAACCGTCGGCAATTGCCCATTACGTTGTTCTAGTGCAATATTATATAAAAATATCGTTACGGTTGCTGAGGGTGCAATACCATAGCCACCTACTTTGCTTTGGGGGATTGATCCCGAACCATCCTCAATAGCCCCACGAGCTCCTCCAGTACGACGTCAAATAAAATACCTACCAACCCAGATCCACCAAGGATATTTACCTTCAGCTTGATTCTGGAACGTCGACAATTGTGTTTTCCGGTGGAATGTCATTTTAACTATTTACTCAATCAACCCGGCAGGAATCCAACCTGAGCAGCCAACAATTTACTTCACGTTGGGTTGGCGTGGAAGTTTGGAGAGTGGGGTGCCAGCTCAGGTGTTGCTTCGTCATCTGACCGTGGTTCAAAATTACGAGGTGTTGTCCTCGAGTCTTTCCCTTAAGGGACTGATCCCGGACCGTCGTCAATAGCCCGTTGTGTTGCACTAGTACGACGTTAACTAAAAAATTACCAATTACCAACAATTTACTAGGTAGGTAGGTATTTTATTTAACGTCGTACTGGAGCAAGACAATAGGTTAATGGCGATTGTCAGAGATTAATCTCCCAAGGGACAGAACCGAGTACAACACCGCCGACCAACCGGTCTGGTGGTTAAGGTGTCAGCCTCTAGACCGGAAGGTTCCTGGTTCGAATACGGGTCAGGGCAAGCGGATGTTTGTAAGCGCATGGTGTAGAGGCAGCTGGTGCCCCTTAAATCTGTCGCGTCCGTAAGCCCTCACGTTAGGTTGGTGTGGAAGTTTGGAGAATGGGGAGCCAGCTCAGATGTTGACTCGTCGACAACACCTCATAATTTTGAACCACGGTCAGATAACGAGGCAACACCTGAGCACCCTACTCTTCAAACTTCCACAAACTAGCCACCGTGAGGGTATTTGAGGCAACGACAGATTTAACGTGACTTACGTATTCTTTGTACACGACGGAGTTTGGTTGGATTCGAACTAGCAACCATCTGTAGCTAATCATTTCGGTATCCCATTTCTCGTGCCGACCAACCGGTATATTGGTTAAGGTGTTAGCCTCTAGATCGGAAGGTTCCTGGTTCGAATCCGGGTGCGGGCATGGATGTTTGTAAGCGTATGGTGTAGAGGCGGCTGATGCACCTTAAATCGGTCGTGGCCGAAAGTCCTCACGTTGGGTTGGCGTGGAAGTTTGGAGAGTGGGGTGCCAGCTCAGGTGTTGCTTCGTCATCTGACCGTGGTTCAAAATTACGAGGTGTTGTCCTCGAATCTTTCCCTTAAGGGACTGATCCCGGACCGTCGTCAATAGCCCGTTGTGTTGCACTAGTACGACGTTAACTAAAAAATTACCAATTACCAACAATTTACTAGGTAGGTAGGTATTTTAATTAACGTCGTACTGGAGCAAGACAATAGGTTAATGGCGATTGTCAGAGATTAATCTCCCAAGGGACAGAACCGAGTACAACACCGCCGACCAACCGGTCTGGTGGTTAAGGTGTCAGCCTCTAGACCGGAAGGTTCCTGGTTCGAATACGGGTCAGGGCAAGCGGATGTTTGTAAGCGCATGGTGTAGAGGCAGCTGGTGCCCCTTAAATCTGTCGCGTCCGTAAGCCCTCACGTTAGGTTGGTGTGGAAGTTTGGAGAATGGGGAGCCAGCTCAGATGTTGACTCGTCGACAACACCTCATAATTTTGAACCACGGTCAGATAACGAGGCAACACCTGAGCACCCTACTCTTCAAACTTCCACAAACTAGCCACCGTGAGGGTATTTGAGGCAACGACAGATTTAACGTGACTTACGTATTCTTTGTACACGACGGAATTTGGTTGGATTCGAACTAGCAACCATCTGTAGCTAATCATTTCGGTATCCCATTTCTCGTGCCGACCAACCGGTATATTGGTTAAGGTGTTAGCCTCTAGATCGGAAGGTTCCTGGTTCGAATCCGGGTGCGGGCATGGATGTTTGTAAGCGTATGGTGTAGAGGCGGCTGATGCACCTTAAATCGGTCGTGGCCGAAAGTCCTCACGTTGGGTTGGCGTGGAAGTTTGGAGAGTGGGGTGCCAGCTCAGGTGTTGCTTCGTCATCTGACCGTGGTTCAAAATTACGAAGTGTTGTCCTCGAATCTTTCCCTCAAGGGACTGATCCCGGACCGTCGTCAATAGCCCGTTGTGTTGCTCTAGTACGACGTTAACTAAAATTACCATTACCATTTACCCATTTCTCGTCATCATTTCCTCTTTTAAAAATTACGAGATGTTATCCTCGGATCTTCCGCCTACCAACTGGTATGGTGGTTAAGGTGGTAGCCTCCAGATAGGAAGGGAGTGGGGTGCCAGCTCAGGTGTTGCTTCGTCATCTGACCGTGGTTCTAAATTACGAAGTGTTGTCCTCGGATCTTTCCCTTTAGGGACTGATCCCGGACCGTCGTCAATAGCCCGTTGTGTTGTCTAGTACGACGTTAACTAAAATTACCAATTACCAGATAGGAAGGTCGTGGTTCGAATCCGGGTTTGGATATTTGTAACTGTATGGTGTAGAGGCGGCTGGTGCACCTTAAATCTGTCGTGGCCGAAAGTCCTCAAGTTGGGTTTTTGTGGAAGTTTGGAGAATGAGGTGCCAGCTCAGGTGTAGCTTAGTCATATGACCGTGGTTAAAAATTACGAGGTGTTGTCCTTGGAAATTTCCCTTAAGGGACTGATCCCGGACCGTCGTCAATAGCCCGTTGTGTTGCTCTAGGATTTTAACTAAGAAATTACCATATTACCTCGGATCTTTCACTTCTAGTTGGGTCCAGGATCGTCACTGTGTTCTTCATTGCGATGTTAACAAACTATCTTCTTACCAGGATGCAAACCGAAGGGGAAGGAAGATTCGAAGGTATACCTCGTATTTTTCGATTTTTATTAGGAATTAGGATTTTTATGTCGCAAGGGGCATATTGGACCTTGTAAAAAGTAGACCTCACAGGTTGCTAGCGCAGTGAGCATACCCACAACGCCATCGCTGCTACATCTCGCCAACATTAATTTATGCACACTACTAAGGTGTTTCCTCTGCAACCATGACGGCACAACTGCAGCATAAATGGCAATCCCACCTGCTTTTCGTCGGGTTGCCAAACCCCGAAAACCTTCAAACTGAAGCTCTCATTGTAATATCCGTGTGGTTCTCTCCAGTGTTTACGACGGTGAAGCGGCTTACCAAATGCCTGCCTTTTTGAAGAACGAACTTTTCTTTGCTTCGTGAGCTTCTCGATGCAGAAACTTTACTCTCTTCTGATGTGTTCTGTGCGTGTTTCCTACCTACCTACCTACCTATAACAACACATCAATCCGCATTCGGGTCTTCTCGAATGAAAGCTCCTCGACCTGAGCGGAAAACTACGGAGCTTTTCGCAGCCTTTGTTTTCTTCCGACTGGATCTAGATGCATGGACTATACTGGCTGTTCACTTTTAAAATGTCGTGACGATGACACCGTCGCGGACTTGTTTTATTCCATTCTTCGAACCCCAAAGTGTGTCGCAGTGGCATCGACAGTGCTGATGCTTAGGTACGATATGTGCAGGGATTGAAATCTTATCGAGCGAATGTTTTACCCTGATTATTTATTTTTCTGTCCTGCGTGACTTTTTTAATGTGAACAATAAACATTTTGTCTCTAATTTTTTAAGGTTTTATTTGAATTTCTAGTGTTTCATCAAGTGAACTTAGTGACTGAACTACGTCAGCATAAATTTTTAGTAAATTTCATGGGATGTGACGGGTTTTGGAAAAATGTTTGCATTTTAACGACTTGCGCCGTAAGTCTATCCCCGCTTGCATTCTTGCTAAGGAGATTTAAACAATGTAAACCACAACCATAAGCAATAACACCTTATAAAGGAATTCTTTAAAATTGAGTGAAAAAGGATTTTACTAATAGGTTATACCATTGTAGTAATATTATTTCAAAATAATTAAAAACTAATAAAATTATACTTTTAATTTTGTATATGTTAAAGAAATTTATATATTGCATCCAAAACTCTTTTCTCTAATAATAAATTTTCCCGATCGTGGTTGTTGCTATATAGCCTCTTAAATGTGTTAATAAATCTGCATTTGTTTATGAAAATCTGCGACCATCTTGTACTACCATCCTCATTCTCGTATTTACCAGTTTTCCACCACTGGAATAGGACACATTAGGTTTGTAGAAGAAAAAGCAAACTCTGGTTGTTGAACACTGGATAGGAATGGTTGATCTAAATGTTTAATTGATGTAACCCATTTAAAAACATAGTTCATCCACAATTCGAGTATCTCGTTTATGCACTTTACTGATTAAAAACTGTTGATATAAAAATGGTTGGTTTCGTTTGTTAGATGAATGTCCAGGTACAGAAATATATTCAGTATTCTGTTACACTATTCCAAGCAATTGCAATTGTTCTACAGGCATTTTGTCCGAATGTTGAGAACTGCAGTAAAATCAAAAACGGATTAAACACAATCGGCTAAATGCGTATTAAATATTTATAACGAAACATTAAATTTTTTAAACATACTTTATATAAAACCAAGGCCTACTTCCAGAATTTTCAATTCTGTCGATAACTTTTGAAGTTAAATATTGTCATTGACATGGAAGATGCGTTTTTTATAAAGTGTTCGTGATAATTTGGGCGGTATAGGGAGGCTGTTCCGTAGCTAGAATGTTTTCTGCCATAGCTTTTCACTGCAGACTTGTGATTTAAAAAAAAAAAATCGGCTAAAATTTTGATAAAATTAAGGTAATTGGTAATTTTAGTTAACATTGTATTAGAGCAACACAACGGGCTATTGACGACGGTCCGGGATCAGTCCCTTCAGAATAAAATTAAGGAAAAAATTATCTGCACACACTTTGTTCTGCTATGTAAGTCGCAGTTTAAAAACATTCTCCTCCCGGGCCACAGGAAGTTTGGAGAGTGAGGTGCAAGCTCAGGTGTTGCTTCGTCATCTGACCGTGGTTCAAAATTACGAGGTGTTGTCCTCGAATCTTTCACTTGAGGGACTGATCCCGGACCGTCGTCAATAGACCGTTATGTTGCTCTAGTACGACGTTAACTAAAAATTACCATAACCTCCCGAGCCACAATTGTTCCGGGTTTATTCCCCTTTCCCAAAATTCCCGTGTATTTTGCATCACTACATACAGGTAGGTTAATTTTTATTACGTTGTACTAGAGCAACACAACGGGCTATTGACGACGGTCCGGATTCGATCCGTGAAGTGAAAGATCCAAGCACAACACGTAATTTTGAACCACGGGCAGATGACGAGGCAACACCTGAGCAGGCACCCTACTCTCCAAACCTCCAACCCAACGTGAGAACTTTCAGCCACGATAGATTTAAGGTGCACCAGCCGCCTCTACACCATACCCTTACAAATATCCATGCATTGACCCGTATATGAACCAGCAACCTTCCTATGTAGAGGCTAACACATTAACCACCAGACCGGTAGGTCGATCCCAATCTTAAAGGAATCAAACCCCAGCAGAGTATGTATAGCAGGTTGGTTGGTTGTTGAATTAGCATTGCACAGGAGTTGGACTAGTTATTGGTGAAGGTCTGGTATAAATCCCAAAGTGATTCGACGATAACACGTCGTAAGTTCGAGCCGCGGTCAGATGATGAGCCAAAATTACGTGGTGTCCTTGGATCTTTCCTTTAGGGGATTAATCCCGGATCGTCGTCAATACTAGTAGTGTTGATGTAGTACGACGTTAATTAAAAATTACCAATTACTCGGGCAGTCCCCAATAGCATGTTGGGATGCTCCAGTGTAACGCTAGTAAAAGACGATAGACTAACAGATTGTTGACGCAGTGTACAATCCCAGAGTCACATCGGATCTTTCTCTTCGGCATTGATGATACCGAAATGTTTCCAATAGTCCGTTATGTTGTTCCAGTTGGGATGTTATGGACTATCTACTGCTCAACCAATTAACATGACAGGAATAATACCTGAACAGCGAACAGCTCACATATTGGTTGTTAGATGAATGAAAAATTACCTTTCTTTATATTAACGTACTAGAGCAACACAACGGGTTATTGAAAACAGTTCAGGATCAAATAATGGGATTGATCCAGGACCGTCGTCAATAGCCCGTTGTGTTGCTCTAGTGTGACGTTAATTAAAAATTACCAATTACCCGGACCATCGTCAATATCCCGTCGTGGTCCACCAGTACGACTTTAATTAATTACCTACCTACCCACAAAAATCATTTAATAGCCCGTTGTGTTGTTCAGTGCGACCGTTAATCAGATACCTACCTTCCAAAATGTTTTTGTCTTTTGAACAACATTAACTAATTACCATCACACTCTTTCTTGCAATTTAACGGTAATGGTAATTTTAGTTAACGTCGTACTAGAGCAACACAACGCAATTTAACGGAACATTGGCGAAGGTTGGGATAGGTAGGTATTTATTAATGTGACACTGAAGCAACACAACGGGCTGTTGGCGACGGTCTGGAATCAACCCCAAGAACGGAAACTTGCCAGGGAACACGTAATTTTGAACCGTTGGATGACGAGGTCACACTCTCCAAACTTCCACACTACGCCATGATGAGGACATATCGAGGCCACGAAAAACGTAACGTGCCTCAGTCTAAGTACACGACGGGATTTGATTGGATTCGAACTAGCAATTTTAGTTGCTAATCACTTCGGGATCCATCCCTCGTCATATAACTGAGGTGTTATCCTCGGATCTTTCACTTGAAGATAGATCCAGGAAAGTCGCTGTGTTCTCAATTGCGATGTTAACAACCTATCTATCTACCAGGATCCAAACCGAAGGTGTAGATTCGAAGACTATACCTCGTATTTTTTTAATTGATGGTTGGTATTAGATAATGGTCATGGTAATTTTGTTAACGTCGTACTAGAGCTACACAACGTGCTATTGACGACGGTCCGGGATCAGTCCCTTAAGAGAAAATCCGAGGACAACACCTCGTAATTTTGAACCATGGTCAGATGAAGGTTGGTATAAGGAGTTTTATGGCGCAAGGGCATATTCAAACTTGCAAAACCTAGACCTCCCAGGTTGCTAGCGCAGTGAGCATACCCACAACGCCATCGCTGCTACATCTCGCCAGCATTAATTTATGCACACTACTAAGGTGTTTCCTCTGCAACCATGACGGCACAACTGCAGCATAAATGGTAATCCCACCTGCTTTTCGTCGGGTTGCCAAACCCCGAAAACCTTCAAACTGAAGCTCTCATTGTAATATCCGTGTGGTTCTCTCCAGTGTGTACGACGGTGAAGATGCGTAAAAAACGTCTGCCTTTCAAGAACGAACTTTGCTTCGTGAGCTTCTCTAAGAAACTTAACTCTTTTCCTATGTGTCCTTTGCGTGGTGTTTCCTACCTACCGCTATGAGCAACACATTCCGTAATTGGGTCTTCTCGAATGAAAGCTCCTCGACCTGAGCGGAAAACGACGGAGCTTTTCGCAGCCTTTGTTTTCATCCGACTGGATCCAGACAATGCATGGACTGTACTGGCTTATTTTTAAAATACCGTGACGGTAACACCTTAGCGGACTTGTTTTAATCCACTCTTTGATCTTAAACGTGTCTTGCTGTGGCGTCAACGGTGCTGGTACTTAAGAGATGATATGTGAACGGATTGAAATGCGATCGAGCAAATGTTTTACCTTATGTTTCTTTTTCTGTCCTGCGTGACTTTTTTAATGTGGGAATAATAAACATTTTGTCTCGAAATGTTTCAGTTTTATTTGAATTTCAGCCTTCCAGGAATTGCTGGTGTTCCTTCCACTTGAGGTTGTTTAATGTAAGTTTAGTTTGGCTCCAACAAGAAAACAATTGACCTTCTGGAAGGTAGTCGGCCCTACTGGTGATTGTCACGACTAGATTACTCATATTAAGTAAAACCATTGGCAGATAGAAGATACTTTCTCACTAAAAGAATGCTGACCAGACCTTGATCCAGCCATGATAAAGCCGACCAACCGGTATAGTCGTTCGAATCCGGGTCCGGGCATGGATATTTGTAAGCGTATGGTGTATAGGCGGCTGGTGCGCCTTAAATCTGTCGTGGCCGAAAGTCCTCACGTTGGGTTGGTATGGAATTTGGAGAGTGGGGTGCCAGCTCAGGTGTTGCTTCGTCATCTGACCGTAGTTCAAAATTACGAGTTGTTGTCCTCGATTCTTTCCCTTAAGGGATTGATCCCGGACCGTCGTCAATAGCCCGTCGTGTAGCTCTAGTACGACATTAACTAAAAATTAACATTACCAGCCATGATAAAAACAATGAATAATAATACAGGATTTCGAAGCGCAAGAGGAAAAAAACTAAGACTAATACAGCAAATAAAAATATTTGAAAGAATACAGAAACAAGTCGAGTTTTATTCCTTATTTACATAGTTTACAGGTGTTTCTATGTGTGTGTGCGCGATTGTCCAGTTCCTGCCACACTCTACTCAACATTGTACTATCAACGTTGTTGACAGCACGTGTAATCCTTTCACGCAGTTCAGTGGTAAAGGGGGTACGAAAACTGGTGACAATAAAACTTGAATTGTTTCAGTATTCTTACAAATGTTCTTGTTTTCTGTATTAGTCTTAGTTTTATTACTATAGCGCTTCGAAACCCGGGAGGGAATTCTGAATAACTCTGTACATTAGATGTCCAATCATTGGCAAAATTGGTCTGATCTGACGGATGAGATGGCAATTCAACAGTAAAATTGGCAAGGACTAGATATCGCGTTGAAACCACTTGGAGGTTAATGTTGGCAATCTGCTAATCCTGGTAATTTCCATCCACAAAGCAATCATGAATGGCGACCATTGTGGATTTTTTTTTTCCGTTAACTCGTCGCCAATATTATCTCTTATGGAACCAACCCAACGCTAAACTTGGCTATAAAACCCAAACATCCAATCCGGGAACCGTACAAAACCTTAAGATCCAACTTGCATTAAGATTTTGCCTAACTTTGAAAGTATAGTTTCTTAGCTTTCCAAATCGGTATAAATTTTGTTTCTATCTTACTTAGAACTCTAGTTTCAGAACTTATAATATTAGTATGTTGACAGATTTTCAAATCGTAAATAGTGTTCTGCTAACGGAAGTGGGGACGAAAAACCGGCATAGAATATTAAAATTTGTTCGTTCCCATTGAATATTTAAAAAAAAGGTTAAGTAATTGTTTAATTAAGTTTTTTTAGTAAGATTAGTTAGAGAAATGTCTCCACGGCAAAACTCAAAAACGTCAACGAGTGTTTCAAATGCGTAATTTGGCAACGAGTGCCAAAAGAGGTGTTTGACAGCCTCAAAACTGTCAAGTTAGGAGCCTATGGTGCCATAATTCAATTTAACGATGGTTTTAAAGGTTGCCTAAATGTTTTCAATAGGCTTAATTAGACAAATCCTGGGTGTTTTACAGTAGTAGACTATAGACACTTGGACGGCTTGCGGATTCGAAGAATCATTCCACCCTTGTTGCAAGGAAGCGCAGGAAACTTAAAACCCATTAGGAAGAAAAAAAACATCAGTTTTCAATGACCAAGAAAGGTGACCTTTACAAATCATGAGCTTTTTAATGTCAGGTTTTTCATCTAATGTGCAAGTGTAGAAGTTTATTTTTATTTTATGCTTTTTCTCAAAATCAGATTTTTTTACATTTTGCTCTTCCGCACAACATCAAAACTAATAACATTATGCTTCAAATAATTTTAAACTTAAGTAGAATATTGTAAAGGGTTCAATTCAGGTAACCTACATTTATTTTAATTGTTTATGCATTATTTTTTAGTTTTTTGATTACATAAATTTAGAGTTGTAATTATTTTTTAAGATTTTTTTCTGTGTCGAAAGGTTTAGTTGCATAAATATTTTTTAATGCAAAATTTCAGTTATAATATGGGTAGATATCCCAGAAGAGGGTTTTGATAGCACAATACAATTAACAAAAATAGAATATCTTAATTTGAATTTTGTTGTTTTGCTTAGTTGTTAATTTATTGAAATTTTTTTGTTTATTTTTAGCAAAAAATGAAAATTAAAAAAAAAAAAACATATACAGCTATATTATTCATAGTTTTTAGATGTATTTCATAGTATAATTATGTCACATAACAAGTCAATTTTTGAAATATTTAAAAAAAAGGTCTCCGAACATAGGCAGGCACCTTAAGTTATGTAAATACAATAGGGAAGTTGATAACTCAAGCTCCGATTAACAACCTGATTATCGAGCCGAATTGGATTGATTATTGTAACCCTCCAATTTCTTTCGAGAACATCTCCATTAAGATTAAGTCAATTTTGCTCAAGACTAGATATTTCGTCCGTCACGATATTGCCGAATTTTTAGCATGACTAGAGTAAGATCTGGCCAATTTATGCTGCTAACCAGATGCCTCTTCGAGACGATCACCACAAGGGCTAAAGCTTGGAGTTCGAGTGCCCAGTTTGTACAAAGTGCTGCGAAAAGGAAGATCTTAAGGACCTATTAAAGAGTTTCAAAGGTCAGTAAGTGTCCTCCCAATTTACTCTAAAATAACTTCAAAAAATACACACTCGATATACAAATGCGCGTTGATTTTACTATCAATATATGCTTCATATAAACCTTTCAGTAATAGTAACAAGCACAGTAATGTAATTTTGTGTTTTACGATAAACTTTTGTTATACTTCGTATTATCCATGATTCTAGTTACCTGAAGTGACCCAAAACTACGTTTTCTCGGATAATAAAGATTCTATTTGTGTCCTACAATTTTTGATATCCAGTTGGATTCCAAGTGGACTGGAGCCGCGGTAGTCCGGTTGGTAATGTAACGGATTAACAAGCGGAGGGTTACGAGTTCGATTCCAACCAAACACTGTCTTGTACAATTAGGCTGATGCATGTTAAATCTCATGAACTCACGTTGGCGTGTGCAGAATTTTGGAGTAGAGTGCCGGCTCAGGTGTGACTTCGTCATTTGAATGTGATTCAAAATTATATGGTGTTGTCCTCGGATTTGTTTCTGGAAAGTCGCCAATGCAGAGGCTGCTCGGACATATCATTCATTCAGACACAGAACACACAATCTTAAAACGCGCGCGGTTCAAAGAATAAAGAAAGTTTCTCCAATGGGTTTAACATTGTTGCCGGTTTTGCTTATAATGGAAAATTAAAAGTAGAGAGGGAAATGCAAAAAAATCAACCACATAACTATTCATATTTTATTCCCAGTATTCAACTAATTCCCAATTTCAATCCTTATCTTTACCCACAGGGCAAACAATCAGTAGAGTTGCATCCATATAAAGCAAGCAGCTACACACCTGAATCTTCTTTGAAATTCGTAGAAAAAAATTTGCCTCCAGTCCAATAAAATCATTCAAAAAAATGTCCGAACAGCCTCTGTAGCCGGTTGTTTTGCTCCAGTGTGACATTAATTTAAATGCCATGCTATTTGGGATTGCCGGGATAAATCCTCTGGACCGTACCCAATAGCCCGTGGTGTTGTAGGAATTTATCTTCCGTTCATTAAAATCGACCACAAAATGTCTGAACAGCTTTTACCCTTTGTGTTCCTCCATTGTGACGTTAATTTAAATGGCTAAAATGCCATGCCCTTCGGAATTGTTGAGACAAAACCTCTCGACCGTCGCCAATGCCATGTCCTTTGGTACTGTCGGGACTAATCCTCCGGACCGTCGCCAATATGCCGTGGTGGTGGCCTGTTATGTTCCTTATTCATTGGTCGACATCAGACATCATTGTCTCGGATCTTTCCCTTAAGGGACTGATCCCGGACCGTCGTCAATAGCCCGTTGTGTTGCTCTAGTACGACGTTAACTAAAATTACCATTACTAGACATCATTGCACGGGAACAATATAATTCGGCTAATTTGAAGTACATAGATGCTGATTGACAGCGCTATTAAAAATGAATACAAAATTCCATAGCGAAAACTTAAACTTACGACTTTTGAACCGTACTCATTTTCATAACTTACACATTTTGAACCCAACATTGCTAATCTTGTCCAGAATCGGGATCAGTCCCTTAAGGGAATGATCCGACGACAACACCTCGTAATTTTGAACCACGGTCAGATGACGAAGCAACACCTGAGCTGGCACCCCACTCTCCAAACTTCCACGCCAACCCAACGTGAGGACTTTCGACCACGACAGATTTAAGGTGCACCAGCCGCCTCTACACCATACGCTTACAAACATCCATGCCCGGACCCGGATTCGAACCAGGAACCTTCCGATCTAGAGGCTAACACTTTAACCACTATACCGGTTCCGAGGCGAAGGAACACCTCATAACAATGGATAAGATGATAATGGTAATTTTTAGTTAACGTCGTACTAGCGCAAAACACAACGGGCTATTGACGACGGTCCGGGATTAGTCCCTTAAGGAAAAGATCCGAGGACAACACCTCGTAATTTTGAACCACGGTCAGGTGACGAAGCAACACCTGAGCTCAATGGATAAGAAAAATCAAATATTAAAATCGTATTTCTTGATAATCTTTTCGTCCCTTTTGAGAAAAGTAACTAATTAACGACCTATTCGTGATAGATCCCAGACCGTCGTGATCGATAGGTTCCTGGTTCGAATCCGGGTCCGGATGTTTGTAAGCGTACGGTGGAGAGGCGGCTGGTGCACCTTAAATCTGTCGTGGCCGAAAGTCAACACGTTGGGTTGGTGTGGAAGTTTGGACAGTAGCGTGCCAGCTCAGGTGTTGCTTCGTCATCTGATAGTGGTTCAAAACTACGAGGTATTGTCCTCGGGACCTTCACTTAAGGGAATGATCCCGGACCGTCGTCAATAACCCGCTGTGTTGCTCTACTACGACCTTAATTACAATTTACCAATTACCTAGACCGTCGCCAATAGTGGATTGTGTTTACCACTGCGACGTTAAATAAACACCTACCTACCTGACAGTGTATCAAATTTTACGAGGTGTTGTCCTCGGATTTTTCTCTTCTGGATGTATCGTGGATGGTAGCGCTATCTTTCAGTGCGATGGTACTTAACTATCTACATTGTGGGTAAGTCTCACGTTGGGTTGGCGTGGAAGTTTGGAGAGTGGGGTGCCAGCTCAGGTGTTGCTTCGTCACCTGACCGTGGTTCAAAATTACGAGGTGTCGTCCTCGGATCTTTCCCTTGAGGGACTGATCCCGGACCGTCGTCAATAGCCCGTTGTGTTGCTCTAGTACGACGTTAACTAAAATTACCAATTGTGGGTAAGTAACTTAATAAACGTCAATCTGGAGAAATATGCTATTGGCGACGGTCAGATCAAAACCGAAGGGAAAAGTGTTGTCCTCGGTTCTTTTCCTTCGGGGTTGATCCCGAACCGTCGACAATAGCCGTTGTGTTGCTCCCAGTGTAACCGTCAATTAAAAAAATACAACAAACCGAGGTAATTTGGTAATTTAAGTTAACGTCGTACTAGAGCAACACAACGGGCTATTGACGACTGTCTGGGATCAGGCCCTTAAGGGAAAGATCCGAGGACAACACTTCGTAATTTTGAACCACGGTCAGATGACGAAGCAACACCTGAGCTGGCACCCCACTCTCCAAACTTCCACGCCAACCCAACGTGAGGACTTTCGGCCACGACAGATTTAAGGTGCACCACCCGCCTCTACACCATACGTTTACTAACATCTATGCCCGGACCCGGATTCGAACCAGGAACCTTCCGATCCAGAGGCTAACACCTTAACCACTATACCGGTTGGTCGGCACAACAACAAACCGAGGACAACGCAACGTAATTTTGAACTAAGGACAGATGACGAAAGAACTCCCAATTTACCTTACGGAATCAATCTCGAAGTGAAAGACACGATAACAATACAAGGTGTTTTTGAACCATGGTGAGATAAGAAAGAACTGGCAGTAATTTTTTTTTAGTTAACGTCGTAATAGAGCAACACAACGGGCTAAAAGAACTGGCAGATTGTTGGTTTTGGAATTTCATGGCGCAAAAGCATATTTGGCCAAAATTCGTTAGACAATATCAAGTAATGGACATACACAACACAACTATCCAATGAAAATTTTATCGACATATAAGAAAATCAGTCAGGAAGGAATCGAACCTACACCGCCTAGAAATTGCAGCCCACAAAGCCATAATGAAAGCATGGGCGCCAGCACTAATTTATGCACAATACTCGGATTGTTTCCACTGCAACCGTGACAGCACGACAGCAGCATAAATGACCATCACACCTGCTTCTCGTCGGGTTGTCAAACCCCAAAAGCCTTGAATCTGAAGCTGTTTTACAATATCCGCGTGGTTCTCTCCAGTGTGTACGATGGTGTAGCGGCTTACGAAATGTGCCCTGCCCTTCAAACAACGAACTTGTATTCTTTGTTTTGTGAGCTTTTCGATGCACAAACTTTACTCTCTTCAGATGTGTCCTGTGTGTGTTTCCCACCGTCAACAACACATCAATCCGCAATTGGGTCTTCTCGAATTAAAGCTCCTTGCCCTGAGCGGAAAACGATGGAGCTTTTCGCAGTCGTTGTCTTTCAACTGGATCTAGACAATGCATGGACTATACTTACTGTTCATTACTTTTAAAATTCCGTGACTGTGACCCCGTCGCCGACTAGTTTTAATCCACTCTTCCATGTTAATATTGTGCCTGCAGCTGAGTCAACGATGCTTAGGGATATGTGCACGGATTGAAACGTGGTCGAGAGAATGTTTAACTTATGTTTTGTTTTCTGTCCTGCGGTACTCTTTTTAATATGTGAAAATAAACATTTTGTCTCGAAAAATTTGAGTTTCAATTTTATTTCAATGACTTGGATCTTCTGTTATGACAGTCTTAACTGATGAGTTTCAGCCTTCCATGAATTTCCAGCGTACCATTGTCATGTAGTGTAGGTATAGTTCGGCTCCAATGAGAAGGCTGTTGGCCTTCCTAAAGGTTGACAGGCCTACTGGGAATTGTCGGGACGAGATATAACGTCATTAGAGTAAAACCATAGGCAGATATTGGTGGACAAGATACCTTGCCATTACAATAATGCTGACAATATTTTGAAATCTCGCGATGATAAAAAAAAGAACAATATTTTGCTATACAAGATGATTAGTCATTGGCAAAATTGGTCAGATCTGACGGACGAGATGTCTACTCACTAGCAAAATTGACAAGGTGTTGAATTACGAGATACCGCGTTGAAATCACTTTTAGGGTTAGTGTTAGGAGTCTGCTATTGTGTTAAAAGCCATCCTCGAAAAAATCATGAATGACGACCGCTGTAGTTTTTCTCTTCGTCAATGCTTTAATCGCTTTTGGCATCCAAGGATGAACTTCGAACATTAAAAAAAAAGCACTAAAGTCGCCAGTTGTGAAAGCTGTGTTTGTTTCCCCCGAATACCCTAAATTAACTCGTTCAACTGCCAAGTCATTCAGCCGTACAGTCTTGCGCCATAATACACAAACATCAAAGCCGGGAACCGTATAAAACGTTAAGATCCTACTCGTATTAATTTATTTGACTTGATATATTAAATATTTTATTAATTTTACTGGGTCAAATTTCGTCTTGTGTCTGGCGCAGCTTGTCCACTATTGGACCTTGCGCCATTAAACCCAAATCAACCAACGTACTCGTATTATAATTAAGTTATGTAAATACAATAGGAAGTTGATTACTCAAGCTCCAATTAAGTCTTATTTTCGAGCCAAATTTGAGATTTAACCCTCCAAGTGGTTTTAATGATATCTCGTCAAGATCGGATTAATTTTGTTGAAGACTAGATATTTCGTCCATCACGATAATGCCGAATTTTTTCTTATTTTTCTAAATCTATGGTTTTAAGTGTTATGAAACAGAAAACCTCAAGGATCTGTTCAAGATGTTGAAAGGTACGTAACTTCCCAATTTACCGTAAATTTACTGCAACAAACTGACAAATCCGCGTAGATTATTATCAATGCTTGTTTCACATAAATCTTTCAGTAGGCTCAGGTGTGACCTCGTCATTTGACCGTTATTTAAAATCACGTGGTGTCTTCAGAAAACGTCAGGTTTATAGTAGACTGTTGCAATAGACCGTTATGATGTAACTGATGATAAGACTAGTGTGACGTTAAATAAATACCTACCTACCTACCTACCAAGTGGACGGTGACATTTTTTTAATTACTAAATTAGTATTTTGAATAAAATATTTTCCTCTAAGGTTTTTGTTTAAGAAAACTATTTATCCTGCATTGTGACTTATATAAAGGTTTTGAAACTAGCAGTTTTAAGGGAGTAATTTCAATTTAATTGTTAAGGAAGAAATTAAGTGAACATACAGTGCTAATTTATGTAATCTCTAAACTTCTTTCCTCGGAATGTTCTTAAGATGGACCGAAATTTTGTGGTAGATCAATGTGGTAAGCATTGAATTGTAATTGTTGAATCGTATTGCATCTCCTGCGTAATTTGGCGGTACGGCATTGCGTTTATTTTAAGACTTTTACAACGCTTGCGCAGTTGATCAGGTGATGATCTTACTTTGGCGTGATATCTTACTTTTAGGCGCCAACTATGTTTGTATTCGTGGTCACTTCTGAGTGTAAGCAGAGAGCAGCCTTATCTCTGTTGAGGAATTTTTCTTTGGGTTTCAATACCCTTTTATATTATTTCTTTACAGGGAAGGATTGTCCAAGTGGTGATTGAGTTCCTGAATCACCAATAAAATTCATACAATCCACTATTACTGGTGAATTTCTATTGCCAAACGATCTTCGACGGGACTCCTACGTTTTCTTAGTCGAGCGACCAGAAGTTTGGAATCTACCATCTACATACTCCCCATTTTGAAATGCAATTCCACGAAATCGTGCGTGTTGGTTGGTGTTTTATGGCACAAGGACCATATCTGGCCAAGCTGCAACAGACAATACGCGTTATTTTCAAGAGTTTTTTTTTTTACAAGGGTCGAAATCCAAATAGTGGTATGAATATAAGTGTTTAACCCTTTGACTACGGCTATAGATATAACAAGCGCAATTCTTTCTTGGCGCGATTCTTATAACTTAAAATGTAACTGTCGTAGTCTAAATTCTTTCTTGGCGCAATTCTTATAACTATTTCTTGGCGTGATCATGGTACAACTGCTGTACCGGCCGTTGTCTAGAAGGTTAATAGTGTAGTGTACTAGTGCTCAGAAGATAAGTGTTGCGTACACACAGTAGGCGCTCGTAAACGTGATTGAATCGAGATTGTTTTGTTTTTTCCAGTTCATAACATGGCATCCAAGATGAATGAGATGTATGTGTGCTCAATGCAAGTTGTCGGGATCACTCGATGAAATAACTTCACACGAATGCCTTACCAAGTAAGTGCTTATATTTTTTAAAATTTAAATAATTGTTGTATTTAATGTATATTTACGAAAGATGTAGTTTAAACCGAGTAGAATACGAATGACAAGTAATTGTTGTTTTAGTCATGTAATTTGTAAATAACTTTTAATAGTACTTATATTTATATTGGTAGAAGTAGTTTTTTTTGTCTTTAATATCAAACTGCAAATTTAAAATCACCCAAACAACTGGTTTATTACTGAAACTCGTGCAGTTTACACCAGTGATATGATCACAATGACGGAAGTTAATTTAGATATGAAAATTATTTTACTTTAGTTTGTATATCAAATGAAGAGATTTACTTACCTCAAGAGATTTACACTTACCTCCTTATGCTAACCTGTACTTAAGCAACTTAACTACTATTCTGTATTCGAGATTAATTAACATTGAAAAATCAATCCCCAGAACGTCCACTTACTGCATTTTTATACCATTAACAAGATACTCGACTTGTTTTTATTTTTATTATAAACGGACATATTAGTGAACTTCAGATTTGTTACCTTTTATAGCTGTCTGCATTGGCTTTAATAATATTAATTTGATAGATTGTTGGATGGTATTAGAAAGGAGAATTTTTATCAGTTTAAAAATCATAAAATTGGGTGATTACTTATTTCAATTTGATCTAGTTTTATTTGTACAAAAAAAATGAAAAATATTATACTTTATGTTGATAGAAAAGGGGTGTAACGTAGCAGGCCTCCACGCGGTGCACCCTGGATAACGCTAAATCTGCTACAGCGACTCCCGCTCTTCCACATGTGTTTTTTTGGTGGTATGTAGTATCCGATACGTTACAACTTTCGGGCAATGCATTGCCAAATGTGGTAACCTTCCCGTTTTCGCGCTTTTTTAGAGTTAAGGCAACCCTAGAGATTTTAACCTGACGATAAGAAACGCGTCTCATGATTGGTTAAGGAAGAAAATACCGTTTCCACTTTTATTTAAAATGCAGAACGCAATTAAAAATTTAGACAGTCTTAGAAATTGTTGAATGCCTATGCTCTCGATTTCTAAAATTTTATTTCGTTATTTAATTTAAATTTAAATTGAAATTTAAATTTTTTTTTGATCAAATTTGATTTTTGAAATTGCAGATTGGAATTTAGAATTTTTTCCCTATTTTTCACTTTGGGAATTGTAGATTGTAAGTTACAATTTTTTTATTTCGTTCCTTGATGTAAATTTCGCTATCTTTTTTTTTTTGGATTAAATTTGATTTTTGAAACTGCAGATTGGAATTTAGAATTTGTTTTCCCTTTTTGTTGCTCACTTCCCCTTAATTGATTTGATATGGCAGAGGATGGTGTTACCGAACGTTTGAATGGTTTTTTGTTTTTTTTTGCAAACATGTATCGGGATTCATTAGCGAATCCCGAGGATATGAAAGTGATTGAATGGTGCCAGAAAGTTGGCTTGATTGGGAAGAGAGTGAAATGTCCGTCATGTGAGAATATGATTTTAACATTAAGAAAGGATGCAGAATTGTGTTATGAATTAAATGGATGGGGCGTCCCATACTATGACTGATTGGTATAATTTTTTTTAGAGAAGTTTGTTTGCATGCTTGTTTGGAATTGAATTTAACGATTGGCGGACCAGGAAATACTGTTGAAATTGATGATAGCAAGTTTGGCAAAAGAAAGTATGGATGGTATGTAGCATCCGATACGTTACAACTTTCGAGCGATGTATTGCCAATTGTGGTAACCTTCCCGTTTTCGTGTTTTTCTTAGTTTTAAGGCAACCCTAGATATTTTCTCCTGACGATAATAAACGGGTCTCATGATTGGTTAAGGAAGAAAATACGCTTTTCCACTTTTATTTTTAATGTAGAACGGAATTAAAATTTAGACAGTCTTTGAAATTGTTGGGTGCATATGAATTTTGCTCTTGATTTATAAAATCGACTTGTTTTATTAATTTTCAAAATTTTTAGGATACGTTTGGAAAGCAGATTGTAAGTTACAATTTTTTAAATTTGTCACTTTATTTAAATTTCAATTAAAATTTCGAAAGAAAATTTGGATTAAATTTGATTTTTGAAATTGCAGATTGGAATTTAGAATTTTTTTCCCCTTTTGGTTGCTCATTTCCCCTTAGTTGATTTGATATAGCAGTGGATAGTGTTATTGAACGTTAGAAAATGTTTTTTTTTTTTTTGCAAACATGTAGTAGCTTGATTGGGAAGAAGGTGAAATGTCTTTCATGTGAGAATGATATGATTTTAACATTGAGAAAGGATGCTGGTGATAGGTAGGAGTGGAAATGTAGAAAGATAGGACAAAAATTTGGCAAAAGAAAGTATAACAGGAGTAAGAAATTGGAGGGTAAATGGGTGTTTTGAGGACTTGAACGAGGGACGGATAAATGTTTTATGGTTGAGGTGAAAAATAGGAACCAGAAAGTTTTGGCTGAGGTAATTCAGAGCTAAATTTTGCAAGGAACTACAAAAATTTCTGACTATTGGAAGTCATATGCTGGTATCAATACCCGAAGGACAAAGAGTTCAAGGGTTATCGATTCGAGCATATGACTGTTAACCATTGTCAGAATTTCAAGGACCCGGCTATGAGGGTAAGTTTGATTTTTGTTTAGCTTTTGGTTATATTACAAACACTGGACTATGCTTGGGTGGGCACCCAATACGGTGACTTATACGCATGGAAGCCAACGGTAAAAGGTCCTCGCCGGCCCCGGAGGGGCGGCGAGGTAGCCGGCAGGCGGGGATCGCGCGTTATACGCTGTGACTTATCTACAAACAAATTTCTCCCGGTATACTGGTTTAAACGCATTGAAACCTTAAGCGCAATACGCTTTGACTTCTCTAAAAAACAATTTGCTCTTGTAAAGTCGTTACAATAAAAATATTTGTCTTGCTTTTCCATATATGGCTCTATAACCTGGAATATCCCCATTGAGTTGCTCACATAATGCTAATTGCTAGAAAAATTGTGAAAAAATATTTTTTCACACTTTAGGATAGCAGAAGAATTTTTAGATTTTTGGTTTCTCATCAAAAACCTTTGTATGGATTATGATCACAGAAAAAAACTACCTTATTAAAAAAAGATTTCTTGTTTTGAATTTTCTATGCATTGCAAAGTTTCTAATTCAAAATTGATGAAAATCCGGACGTTTAAAAAAATCACGTTTTTTTTTATTATTATTTTTTTTTTAATTATAATTTTTTTATTTTTTTTTATTTAATAATATTTTTTTTAAGTGACAAAACTAGGATGAAATTGACGCAAAATTGCGTACATGTTCGGAGAAAACCAGACTGAAATATTAGAAAATTTTCAAGTGAAATTTATATTGCTTTTTTCTTAATTTTTAAACAAATTATTATTATTTATGCACTGTATGCAAAGGTTCACGTTGTATATGGCGGCCATCTTGGAATTGCTTACATCGGCCGCCATCTTGATTTGGCGTAAACAATCGCTTTGGCGGCCTAACGTTGCGGATGCTACCACTCCACCGAAAGTATAACAGGGGTAAGAAAGTGGAGGGTAAATGGGTGTTTTGGAGGACTTAAACGAGGGACGGATAAATGTTTTATGGTTGTGGTGAAAAATAGGAGCAAGAAAGTTTTGGCTGAAGTAATTCGGACCAGGAACTACAATAATTTGGCTGTTGGGAGTCATATGCTGGTATCAATAACCCGAAGGACAAAGAGTTCAAGGGTTATCGATTCGAGCATATGACTGTCAACCATAGTCTGAATTTCAAGGCTCTGGCTACAGGAGCCCATAGCAGCTCCATTGAGGGGACGTGGGATGCCGTTAAGCGGTCCCTTACAGGAACAAATGCCGTTAAGGGACAGTTTGACGGTTACCTTGCTGAGTACATCTGGCGGCGGCAACATTTAGGGACGGAGATCCAAAGAAAATTTTTAGCATACATTGAGAGCATGTCGTTAAGATGTATCATGAAGAATGAGGGTTAAGTTTTTTTTTATTTTTGTTTAGCTTTTTTGGTTATATTACAAACACTGGACTGCTTGGTTGGGCACCCAATATACGCTTATACGCATGGAAGCCAACGGTGAAAGGTTCTCGGGGGTAGCCGGCAGGCGGGGATCGCGTGTTATACGCTGTGACTTATCAACAAACAAATTTCTCCCGGTATACTGGTTTAAACGCATTCAAACCTTGTGCGCAACACGCTTTGACTTCGCTAAAGTCGTTACAACAAAAAATTTGTTTTGCTTTCCATATCTGGCTCTATAACCAGGAATATGCCCATTGATGAATTGACGTCTAATGAGTTGCTCACATAATGCTAATTGCTAGAAGAATTGTGAAAAATATTTTTTCACACTTATGGGTAGAAGAATTTTTTGTTTTTTCAACTCATCAAAAACCTTTTTGTGGACTATTATGATCACAGAAAAGAACTACCTTATTAAAAAAAGATTTATTTTTAATTTTCTATACACTACAAAGTCTCTAATTCGGAATTGATAAAAATCCGGACGATTTGTAAAACAGCGTTTTTTTTTAAATAAAAGTGTTTTTAGTTATTTTTTTTTTTTAAGTTTTATCATAAATTTTTTTTAAAAGGGACAAAACTAGGACGAAATTGATGCGTAACGCAAAATTGCGTACATGTTCAGAGTAAATACCAGACTGAAAAATTAGAAAGTTTTCAACTGAAATGTATTGCATTTTATTCAAAAGTTTTCGTAAAATTATTATTATTTATGCACTGTATGCAAAGGTTCACAGTGTGAATTTTGCTGTATGGCGGCGATCTTGGAATTGCTTATATCGGCCGCCATTTTGATTTGGCGAAAAGAATTGCTTTGGCGGCTAACGTATCGGATGCTACCTTACCACCATGGAATTAAAAATAATTTTTTTTTGTCGATAAGTCAGTTCTTTTCTGGAATCCTGCTGATTTTTCGAGATCGAAACGGAATAATGTTATATCACACACAACATTTTAATCATGCATCTGGTTAATATAACACCTTCCCATCTGTTTGACTATTTGAAAAATTCGGAATATTTCAATGCATTCTTCAGAAATTTTTTCTTTGTCGATTTAATTATTTGTCTTGTGTGTGAATTATTTGTGTTATGTCTTCTAGAGATTTTTATCCCGTCTAAAAAGATGTCTCGGTGATTTACATCTTTTGCAAGCTTACCTGCTTTTTCATTGATTTTTATGTTCCGGTGACCTATCCAAATTAAAGTAATGTTAGAATTGATATTGATTGAGATTTGACTAATTTGTTTCCGGAAAAAAAGCGGAGAATTACTTTGGGATATTGATTAGAGCTGTTAGTACTGATTAACTATCAGAGAAAATAACGTGAATTCTATTAGGAGTTATTAGGGCGTCTATTGCTTGACAAATAGCTATGCTTCTGCTGTGAAAATGTATTGATGTTGGTTAAGAAGCTAAAATAACTTTCTTCTGACCAGTCAGCAATTGAAGTGAAAGTTTCTGATTTTGTGTGTGTCGCATCAGTGGCTATTATAGTAATCTTTAAGTGATTTGCCTTTGAGTTTTATTGGATTGGATATGATTTTGTGGCATTGAGTTCTCTTGGGACATATTATGCCAAACTCAAGATAAAAAAAATCAAATATATAGTATAACAAGAAAGTGAGGCGAGTCAAAACATAATGAATGAATACTACATAAAATTATATGTGATGGATAAAACCAATGTCATGTAAAAAGTTAAAATTATTTGGGTGAGGATTCTCTCCTATCATGTCTTCTAAAGTCAAGTTATAAGAATTAAAATGTATCAGTTGTTGCCTATTAAAATGAGAACATTCAATTAAAATGTGTTTTACTGTTAGTAGGCAAATGCAGTAATTACAAATGGGATGATCTTCTCCGAGGAGGAGGTGTCTATGGGTGATCCTAGTGTGTCCAATACGGAGACGTGTTAGTAGAGTTTTATTGGAAGAGTGGATTGATTATTTCCGGAAGAAGATTTTTATTTTGAAAGTATCGTAAACTGAGATTTTAATCTGGATATTGGGATTTTCGAGATTAGAGTCAGGCGGGGTAATTGTAAACAAGCGCACAGAAGGGATTCGAGAAACTTAAAAGTAGGGAAATCTGAAAAGTGGCAACCCTAAAGTTGCAAAGTAGCAATCTCGCGTTTTTTTGAACCAGATCTAATAAGAACTTTTTAGTTGAAAAAATTGTGGTTTAAACGTTTGGGTTTCAAAGTTTTTGTGTGCGTCATTTTCTGCTGCCCTCCATAATTTATCGAAAGGTATGTTTTAATTCTTTAATTTTTTTATATTTCTAGCAGCAGCACTTGATACATATTATTTACTGGTGTACAAGTGGTTCACAACGCTATTAATACAGGAGAAAAACTGTTGCAAGGAACATAACAAAGCAAACATAGGAAAGACAAAGGCAGCAGACAAAAATACAGATCAAGAACCACCAGACAGCTTGAAGGTCCTGTATCTTCCACCTAGTGTGCCAATACCTCTTGTAAACGTTAAAACCAGAGAGTACAGGGCAGTTCATTAGATCAGTGGTCCGCGGACCGGTACCGATCTGTGGATCAAATGGTACCGGGTCGTCCTAGAAATATTAAAATTATTTCCATTTTATTTACTTTGGTGTATTTATCTCGGGTTTGTGCGGTTCTTAACTATGAAATGTCCACTTAAATTAGGAGGCGGTAAATCATAACTTGAAATTTGTTCTGTTACTAGAGCTTCAATTATGATTTCTGAATTCTGTATGTCTCTATTTTCTAATTTTGACAAATGTGACAACTGTTTTCAAGTTGCCAGACAAAGTAGCTGCATTTAAATCCAAACTGAAGTTGTGGGGACGGCGCGTGAACAGAGTCATTTTGGACATATTTCAGACATTAGCGGGGATTTTAGGCGAGACTGAGCCTAAACATTCATTCTCCCTTCTTTGCTTTTAAAAGAGTTCGAGCGCTTCGTGGGTTTTTTGTGGTTGGGAAACTATTTTATTGATTTAGCGTTCTAGTGAGTTAAAATCTTGAATCACATTATATTCATTTTTTGGTGTAACTGTATTTTATTTTGAAGACATGTGTAAATATAATTAAATTAAAATTATTAAATCAAAACAATCAAAAATATAAACAATCAACGTATATCCCCCCCCCTTCCCCAGCGGGCCGCGTTAAAATTATCAAACGTTGATCCGGTCCGCGGCAATAAAAAGGTTGGGGAGCACTGCATTAGATGATCAACGTCCATAGCCGCGCTAGCACCACACACTAAACAGTTTGGGCTTGGTAGTAGGGATGTCAATAACCGTCCGGTTAAACCGATTAGTCGTTTTTTTTTCTTTCGGTTAACCGGTGTTTTCTTGGCACGGTTATAACCGCGGTTGTTATTTTAAAAAGCAATATTCAAAAAAAAAAACCGGCCCCGAAAGTTCAAGAAAATTATATTCGTGGCTAGTGTTGTGAGATCACAAACACCCCCACGGACTTTTGAACGAGGATTTCCTAAATATATGCCCGAGCCCAGCTGATGAATGTCGCAACAGCTGTCCCGTTTGTATTGTGGCTGGCTGAATGGGCGTGGGCTGGGGTCTGTCGACACAGGGAGATCGGTTGCAGATCTCGAAGAGACCAGAGTGTTTTTGTTTTTCGGTGCTCGAAAGTTCCTGAGGCCGCGGCTGTTGAATTTTTGCCTGTTTCGCACCACCCATGACATAGGGATGCAAATCTCAAGTGTAATTAGAGTAAATATAATTCTTAGCAAAATAAATGCAACTTTGTAAACTAGGATGTTTTATTTTGTTGAAAGGCACACCACGCGGCCTAGTTAAATTGGAGCAAGCGGTGAGATACACTGGTGTGATTTTTTTGGTGTAAGATATTTAGGGGTTTATTAAATTGTGCCAGCGATAGGCCATTGAAACTGCAATCGGGATAACTCACGGTAGATTTGTGCTTCGCAATCATTAAGTATTTGTGAAGAGGGAAATTGTGGTCAACCTAGATCGTTTCCCTAATAACAGGAGGTTATTACCTGTGTGCACTTTCGGGTGGAGTTGTGTTAGTGTTTTATCGAACACGGGTTCACTGGGTTTTCAACGAGTGACAACGTATGGTCGTGTGCAAATTTATTTGTACAAGTCGACTACAAGACTGAGAGTTGCGATTCCTGTGGAAGAGTAGAGCTGAGATTGCGGAGATCTGAAAATAGCATTCCTGGAGATTTCTACGTCACCAAAAGGGGTGAGTACCTTTTCTATAACCTTGAGTTGTGACTATGCTTTGGTTTTTAGCATAGTGCATTTGCTTGTGAAGGGATTTAAATGTTTTCTTCTCTTGAATTGCATTAGCTATTAAGAATATAGAATAAGGACTATTCTGTTTAAAAAAAAGGGCATTTTTGTTAAAGGTAAAAAAAAAAAAAAGTTGATTTATATATGCTTGCTTCTGAATTGGGAGAACAAATTAAGGGGGACATGACGATAGTGACACTAAGAGCTATTATTTTGAAAAGCCCCGAATATGACGAAGAATTAGTCAGGAGTTTGCTTGAAATAATTACTTTGTGGAGTGTTGGAAGAGAAAGAAAGGATAAGGGAAGATAAAGATAAAGAATATAATTTGAAAAAATAAGGATCGAGGCCAGTGGTAGAAATAATAATGGAGAAGTGTCAGGCTCTCGAAATGAAACCACGCGTTTTAATTTTAGGATTCAAAAATTGATGCAAAATTTTGATCAAAATCTCGGAGATATAAGATTATACTAAGTGATGTTTGAACAACTAGCTCAGGCCTCCCAGTGGTTCTTACCTTTGAAAATAGTCGCTTTAGTTGCCTCATGTGAAAAATAGTAGCCAAAATAGTCTCCTCAATTTTGTAAAATTTAGCACTATACTAGACACAGAGAGCTGCTGTAGGGCAACAACAAATGGAACCTTTACAAACAATTAAAATAAAAGGGTAATGTTTCATAAAAAAAAATTCGAAAATTACGACTCAAGTGTTCTTTTAGGCGCGTTCTCACGAATCAAGTGCAATTGACCGATTATAGTTGATAAAAAATGTTGAATCCGTTTTTGTTCACACATTTCAATAGAAACTGATGAACAGTTTAATAAGCGAAAATATAAAATTTACAATTGATAAATTATTTATTTATAGAAAATCACATTTAAGGTATCGAACTGGTGTACAATTTTCCGCAGATATCAAATCCGTTGTAATTTTCACATCTTTAACGATCGCGAACATACAAACTTGGCCTGGAGAGTAGAAAAGCACTTTTGGCGGATGACTCATCACTTGATCTCAATGGAAATTTAATTATTATTGGGTTTTTTTTGGAATGACAACAGCATGAAAGATTACATATTCTAAATTTATTTTTTCCACTTCCGTTTGGTTTTGCCGAGGTACGATTTTAGCAGGCGGACAAAAATAAGTTTTAACTTTAGTTATGTAGTTCTTTTTTCTATCCCCTAGACCGTTAAAGATATAGTAAAAATTTCAACGTATTTCAAATCTGCGGAAAATTTCACATTGCATTGCATCGATATCTAAAAATATGATTTTCTCTTTATAAATAACTTTTAAATTGAAATTTTATACTTTTTCCAATACGAACGCCGCTGCGCAGAATCACCTTCATTTAATTCGAGATTACATGAATAAGATTTCATTTCTGTGCTCAGCAAAACAAATAAAAAACATTTTGACTGGCATTGCTTTGTTCTTTTTTGTAAAATCAGTATCGTTAAAGATAGGTTGAAAATTTCAACTGATTTGAAATCCACGGAAAATTTTACAACAGATTGATACCTTGCATTTGATTTTCTTTTTATTAATAATTTTTTCAATCAAATATTTATATTTTTGCAAGAGATTGTGACGTCACGCCGATTGGATATCTTCGCAATTGGAATTTGGTTTGCGAAGCAAACCAACACCACGTGCAACGCCATGATGGCTGTTATCCAATAGGCTCGAATTCCCATTTGGTTTGGGAAGAAATTCGTAGCAATTACCGGGGGTTAGCGAGCAGTGGTCACACCTGACTCCACAAAAAGAACTCACAAAATACAGCAGAAAATAATAGTAAAAATCAATTGTCCGTATTATATCGATTTGCTCTAATATTCATGTACGGCTATAATCGATTATTATGCCTCAATGATACTGAACGATCATAAATTGATAAATCGATAAATGTATCGCAAATATCGAGTTTCTAAGAAAAAGTCGCCTTGCGATGAAAATAGTTGCCTTTTTCCCCCCAAAATAGTTGCTTTTGACGTTTTTCAATGTTAATTGAAATTAATTTGAGGAATGCGTATCGGGGTTAGACGTAAAGGGTTTTGAACAACTGAAGGATCTTATGATCACGGATCAATTGAAAAAGATAGGTAGCTGCGATGCAAAGAATCATTTGTTAGACCATTGGGGGAAAATTACTTCGGCTTCTAAACTAGCTGAGATGTTAGACGACTATGAAAATGTGAGAGGGGAAACCAAAAAGAACCTTGTTCATGCTCCTCAAAGTCAGAAAGTTTGATCCGGATATGGGGTATCGCAATACACCGAGGAATAAAGAATATAATAGAAATAAATATCTAGGAAATCTGAAGTTTCCAAAAACAAATATGAACGATATGAAGAACGGAAAGATCCCCGATGGTTTGAATGTGGGTCAGCTAATGATTTTAGACCCCATTGCCCAACAATAAAAGAAAAATTCCCAGCATCAGTAAACAATGTACAGGTATGTACCGAAGAAATTCTGGCCTCTATTATGTTCGATGCGGTTATTAACAATCACCACATAAAATTACTAAGAGATACTGGGGCATCAATAGACATTATCAGCAATTATTACATTCGAGTAGTAGGAAAGTGAGGGTTCAGAAACAAAGGAGCGAGGATTGTGAGAGATCTGAGGATCACTGATAAGAGCGGTGAGAGTTCTGAAACACGAAATCAGAGGATCGGAGGAGCACAAGTAGTAAGACGATTACTACGGGACAGGAACAAAGTGATGTCACGAGTGACGTATATCATAAGGATTCGGGAGGATGAATGCTGGTAATAGCGCAGTTTACATGACCAAACAAATCGACCCGGGTAATTCGAGGGTGAAAGGGATTTTCGAAGATAACCCGTGTCGCCAAACAAGAACCCGCTTATATGCAAGCTGACATTTACGCGGGATTTTACATCACTTCCTTTAATGTCTGCGTCACGTGTGTGTGACAAGCGGAAGTAGTCTTCAACTTCATGTTTTGTTGTTTTCATTCCTACGCTATTTTGATAGAAGCGGCTCAATCCCATGATAGTACTTTACGCAAGTCCAATTTGATTGGCTAGTTTCACGGGCTTGGCTTCACTTGGATATCTCGCCAATCTGATTGTTGCAGTAACCATTTGATTTTGAATATGCGCGTTGTTTCGTAGAAATACAATACATACACTAGCGCCTCAGCGTACAGCGTAAGTGTCCGACAAGTTGACTTTGATTTGCTCCTCATTTTCATATATATGTTGTATGGTTGTTAGTAGTATTTCTTGCAAACTTATATTAAAGGGTACTTATACTTTAAAGAGCTTCTTTTCGTGAAGCAACGATGGCCTAACGGCTAAAGTCACCCACATTCAGACTAGCGTCGGCAGCGGAGGATTACTACCCCAGTTCGAACCCAGCTGGCGGAAAACTTTTTAGATCCTCCAAATTATTTAAAAAAAATTCCATTTTAATTCCTTTTCATTCTAATTTACTTTTCCCAATTTTTAATACCCTTTTTATATTTTTCCAAGCTTCCGTTGATTTTACATAAATAATCTAAGAACCACTCCTGAACTCACTACCAACTGATATTTTTCCGCCCCTCTGTACTTGGCTTCTATAACAAGTCGCTGCAAGAAAGATTACTTAGGGAATCTCAAACTTCTCTTCAAAAATCTGCAGAATTTGTTCGAGCATTAGAGGCTAGCAAAGTACAGATTAAAACCATTACAAATCCTCAAATCAATTCTGGATTGGATCGGATTTGGTTTTGTGGCATTGAGTCCTCTTGGGACATATTATGCCAACCTCGAGATAAAATATCAGATATATAATATAATAAAATTAAATGAGTCACGTCATAATAAAATGAATACTACATAAAATTATATATGATGGATAAAACCAATGTCATGTATAAAGCTAAAAATATTTGGATGAGGATTCTCTCCAACCATGTCTTTTAAAGTCAAGGTAAATGAATTAAAATGTATAAGTCGTTGCCTATTAAAATGAGAACATTCAACTAAAATGTGTTTAACTGTTAGTGGGCAAATCACAAATAGGATGATCTTCTCCGAGGAGTAGGTGTCTGAGTTATCCGCGTATGTCCAGTACGGAGGCGTGTTATTATTACCTGCTGCTCAAATCAATTCTGATGTGGTGAGACTAAGGCGAAACAGTGCTCAAGTTTCTAAAAGTAGTGTGTATAATTGTGCTAAATGTGGAAGATCTCATAAAATAAGAGAATCTCCTGCTTTTAATAAGCTGTGCAGTTTATGCAAGGGCAAAAATCATTTTGCTGCAATGTGCAATAGTGCAAAGAAATATACAAAATATGGTAAAGCCTGCCAAGTGTATGAGATTCATGCTTTAGAGTGTTCAGAAGAATTGTCGAATTTATTTATAGATTCTGTGACAACAGGTAATAAGACTACGTGGTGTAAAAATATTTATGTTCACAACAAATTGATTAACTTTAAATAAGATACAGGTGTAGAAGCAAACATCTTACTTCTTAGTGTATTTAATAATTTAAAGTTATATGAAAATTCTCAATTAAGTAATACTAAAAGTGTATTGGTATCTTATGGCAATTACAAGTTAAAGCCGGAAGGCGAGATAACTTGGTTCAACAGATAAGTGTAAAAATGTTAAATTGAAATGTATTATTGTTGATGTTGAATCAAAACCTATTTAGGTTTAAATGGCTGTAAAATGTTAAATTTAATTCAGAGAATTGATAGTATTGAAATATCTTGCAAAGATGATATTCTGACCAAGTATAATGAGATATTTCAAGGTCTTGGCAAGTTCCCAGGTGACCCATATCATATTGAATTAAAGGAACATGTAACATCTGTTATTGACCCCCTAGAAGAGTTCCCCAGGCCATAGTTGATGAGTTAAAAGATACCTTGGCTGACTTAGAATCAAGAGGCATATCACAGGTAAACAAACCTACTGACTGGGTTAATAGTTTAATTGTGGTAGAAAAACCAATGGGAAATTACGTATTTGTTTAGATCCTCGAAATTTAAACAAGGCTATTAAAAAGGAGCACCATATAATTCCATCTAGTGAGGAAATCATCACTCGGTTGAAAGGAAATGAATTTTACACAGTTCTTGATTTAAAAGAAAGTTTTTGGCAGATTTAAATTCTATGTTATGCCTTTTGGAGTTTCATCTGCTTCTGAGGTATTTCAAAAACGAAGTCACAAGTTATTTAGTGACATTCAGGGAGTGGAAATTTATTTTGATGACTTCATAGTTTCAGGAAAAACTAAAGCAAAACATGATAAAAGATTAATTGAAGTTCTAGAAAGAGCAAAAATTAATAATGTTAAGTTTAATCCTGATAAACTCCAATTTCGAGTGCGAGAAGTAAAATACATGGGTTTAATATAATTTCTAAAGAAGGTGTTAAAGCAGACAAATCCCACGTTAGGGCAATCATAGAACTTGATGAACATAAAAATAAGAAAGATATTAGGAGTTTTTTAGGCATGATTAATTTCTTGTCAAAATTTATTCCCAATATTTCTAAAATCACAGCTCCTTTGAGAGAATTGCTTTAAAAAAATGCGGATTTTCATTCGTCATTTGAACAGAAACAGGCATTTGATGATATCAAACAGTTGATTAGTTCAGCTTCTGTTCTGAAAGTATTTGATAGCTCGAAAGAAATTACCATACAGTGTGACAGTTCTAAAGATAGGATAGGTGTATGTTTGTTACAGGAAGGTCAGCCTGTAACTTTTGCTTCGAGAAGCCTTACAGAAACTGTAAAGAACTATGCACAGATCGAGAAAGAGCTGCTAGCTATAGTTTTTGCTTTTCAAAAGTACAGCAATTTTTTGTATGGTCATAAAGTGATAGTGCAAAGTGATCACAAACCGTTGACTGTAATTGTTGAAAAGCCAATCAGTAAAATTTCTAATCGGTAACAGAAGATGCTTCTCAAATTATTGAAGTATAATTCTAAGGTTAGTTATCTACCAGGTAAAGATATGTATCTTGCAGACACATTATCGAGGGCTTTTCTTAAAGATGCAGTGCAAGATGACCCAGCGATGTTACAAACAGAACATTCAATAGAAAAGAATCTTCCAATGAGTATTCGCAGAGTAGAGCAATGTAGAAAAGCTCTTGGAGAGAATGAGGAGCTTAAGGAAATTATGAGTTATTGTAAAGAGGGATGGCCTGATAAAAAGAAAGTTTCAGGTAATTTAAGAAAATAAACTGCTGGCAACCCAAATTGCAACACCAAGAAAGACAAGAGATATCACAACAAAATATATTTCGTAGATAACATGTTGACCAAGTATCAAATGATTAAATTTATAGACTTCTGTGAAGTGTGGTTCCTGCCAAAATCAGTAGCCATAGTAGCCGCCATTGTTGGAGAAAACCGCTGCAACACGCCTCGGCATTGATTCAGACACTTTGGATGTGTTCTTGGGGTACAGCAGACCAAGCAGTTTCCACACGTTGCAAAAGTTGATCTGGTGTGGCAGCTGGGGATGTAATCTGGGTCAATAATTGAGCAACCATGGACCACATGTTTTCTATCGGCGAAAGATCCGGAGAGCGAGCTGGCCAGGCAAGCAATTCAATCTGGCGATTGACAAAGAACCCTTGGACAATGCGTGCCACGTGTGGTCGCGCATTATCCTGTTGAAATATGGCTGTGGGCAAGCCCTGAAGGTAACGAAGGACAACTGGCTCCAACACCTCGGAGATGTAGCGCTGGATGTTTAAAGTACCGGCAATGCGTACTAGAGGAGTGCGAGAGTGATATCCAATACCGCCCCATACCATAATACTCGGTGCAGGACCAGTGTGGCGGTGTATAACGCAGCTGTTCAGCATCCTCTCTCCACGGTGTCTCCAGACTCGAATCCGACCATCGTAGTGTTGCAGACAGAAGCGTGACTCGTCAGTAAAGACAATTTCATTCCATTCTGCCGTCCACTTCCTTTTTTCATCGCACCATTGGCGGTGGAGACCTCTGTGCGTCTGCGTCAATGGTAGACGAAGCAATGGACGTCTCTGACCACTCTGCTGTAAACGGCGTCGAATGGTACGCGCAGACACTGGATGATGCGTTACAGACTGAATGTGCTGTGCTATGGTTCGTGATGCGGCTGAGCGATCCGTCACTGCCATACGCACAATATGCCTGTCATCACGTGAAGTTTTGCACTGAGGTGGATGCAATCGAACACGTCGTACCCTCCTGCATCCAACGATCACATATCCGCATTACAGTTGTTTGATTTCGTCCAACACGACTACCAATTTCCCTGAAAGATAATCCGCAATCTCGGTAGGCCACTATCCTTCCTCTATCGAACTCGGATACTTGATCAAAAGATGATCGCTGTTTTCTACGAGGCATAGTTGATCGTTTTTTTGAAAAAACCACAAGAAAAATACAATTGCCGTACTTGAAAACGTCGAAATCTCCAAGCCTTAAATAGCGCTTTGAAGTGGCGCCACAGCCGCGCGTGATGTGCGTCTGCGCTGAAATTCTAATCATTTGCATATATCACCTCCGCTAATGCACAGAATTGAAGGTCTTACTTCTAAATACTTCTCAGAATAAACTTCAACTATATTCTTGATTTCTAATAGTGTAGGAGTCCAAATCTTTACATTTAAAGTTAATCTTGAAAACGTGCAACTGATGTTTTCATCTCCATAAGCTGCTAATTTCCGAGGAATCTGGTATGATTTGCCATAAGCTGTTACTTGGGGGTATCAACACTATTTAAATATACGACTTCTTCTAACTTTTGAAAATACTTGTTAGATTTGGACGAAGAAAAAATATTTCGATAAGAAATATTAAGATCATTCTTGCAAATTGTACCATGGAATTCCCTTTTTTAGTGGAATCGCGTTCTCGTTTCATTTTTAATGAATTGATTTAAAAAAATAAAAATGTATTAAATCAAGGTAATGACAGGCTGTCAATGGGACTTGAACCTTCAGCGTTGACAAGATATACGTGGATCGGAATGTTGACGCTTTAGCAACCACCGCATCTCTATGAGTATCCGTTCTTGTTGTGGTATTATTCACATTGAAACCACTACATAAACCTTTATCAAAACCTAAGACAAACATAATCTACAAGTGATGAGTAATACACAATAGTAACTATCACTCGATATGTTATCGTAAATTAGTCATAGTGAAATAGGGTGGTCACTGATGAGATTACCCTCTCAAACTTGATATATAAAGAGGGCCTCTACTCTTTGGTGATTACGTGCATATATCTTCTTAGCACTCTCGGCGCTGAACGTTACTAGAAGCTGTGCTCTGTTCTTCAAGATGAATATCGTGACTCAATGAGTGAGGTAAGAAGTAAATAATTGTGCTTTAATTAAATTTTTACTTGTAATTTTATTACATCAGTCTTACTTATATTTTAAGGATTTTGATGCCCCATGGCCGTTAAGCTCTGAGGAAACAGATGCAATTTTGTAATTTTCAACCGCTGCAAGTCAGTTTTTTACTGAAAATGTGGACTTCGACTCAACGCAAACAGAGATTCAACCGGTACATTCAGCTAAGGTTTGATTGATTGATAGTTGGGTTTTATGGCGCAAGGTCCAGAAAAGGACAAGCTGCGCCAAACGCAAGGTAAAATCATAAAATAAGATGTATAGAAACATTAAAAAGGTAATATGTTTAAGAGAATCAAGAGAGCAAGAAGTTTATCACATGAATAAAATATCAAATTCATGATGCATAAAATATGTATAGATTTAATTAAATAGTATTTAAAAAACCAATTGTATATAAAAAAGGAAAAAGATTCGGGTGTGGGTTTTCCCCTATCAAATCCTGCATAATTAAAATAGAGCTGTTAAAATATCTGCGACGATGATGATTAAATTCAGGGCAAACTATTAAAATGTGATGAACGGTAAAAGGTGTAAAGCAAGTATGGCACGAAGGAGCATTTTCTCCAAGTAATAAATGACGATGAGTAAATCTTGTATGTCCAATGCGGAGGCGAGTCAGTTTGACATCAATTCTCCGCACTGGAACAATCGGCCAATGGTTAATGAGAGGTTTAATGAGATGAAGTTTGTTCTCTACCTGCAGGTTCCAAGACTCTTGCCATAAACTATGAAAAAAATCCTTCATGGAGCTCTTCGCGTCTGAAATGGGTACAGCCAAGGACAATGGGGAAGAAGCGGTTTTTGCAGCATTGTCAGCTGATTCATTGCCAGCGATACCCACATGACTGGGGACCCAACAAAAAAGAATATCAAATCCCTTGTTTTTTAATGCTTGATGAATGCTAAATATGTATGACACAAAGGGATGACAATTATGTTTATAAAGTTCCAGCTGTTGCAGTATACTCATACTATCAGTATATATACAGTAATTACGATGAGAGCCAAGTGAAATTTGCTGGAGCGCGCGATAAATAGCGACTGCTTCAGCAGTGTAAACAGAAGTGGAAGGATGTAAGCTGAAACTGGATGCAATATTGTTTAAAATTACACCACATCCCACGCGTCTTACTGTTTTGGATCCATCCGTAAAAACTGGTATATGAGAGGCAAGTTGACTGCGATGGTAAGAAAAAAGTTGTTGGAAAACAGCTGGGGGTGTGTCATATTTTGAGTATGCTACAAACGGATTGATGAATCTAATGGAAGGGGTGTTCCAAGGTGAGAACTTTAACACATCATTAGATTCAGTCAAGATGCCGCATAAAGGTGAATCGTTGATGATGCGTTTTCCTCTTTCTATAAATGGTCTAATATTAGATGGTCTAGCATCATACAAACGATTGAGACTTGGACTAAGAGTTATGTACTTTAAAGGGTGAGATGTTAAAGAAAGGATCTTTAAGTAATAATTGGCTGACAACTTCTTTCGCCTTAGGTCAAGTGGGAGCTGGTTACATTCCACGTAGAGGCTGGTAACAGGTGATGTGCGGAATGTACCAGTACATATCCGTAAAGCAGAATGGTGAATAGTGTCCAATCTGCGTAAATTAGAGGAATTTGCGGTACCATATACAACACACCCGTAGTCAATGCGAGATAGGATGATGGCATGATACACTCGGAGTAAGGATATTCGATCCGCCCCCCAACAGGTGTTTGAGAGCACTTTCAAGATGTTTAAAGATTTTTCACATTTCCTGCGTAAATGTAAAATATGGGGTAGGAAGGTGAGTTTGCGGTCGAATATCACTCCAAGGAACCTCATCTCATTGACTACAGGAATCTGTAAATTCTGTATGTAAATTACAGGGTCTGGGTGGAGATTCCGCTTCCTGCAGAAGTGGACACATGCACTTTTGCTGGAGGATAGCGTGTGACCATTACGGTCGCACCACTTGACCAAGTTGTTAATAGCTGTCTGAAGTTGCCGCTCTATCAAGCGCATATCTGAACCCTGACATGATATCTGTAAGTCGTCAACAAATAGAGAACTCTGAATAGATGGTTGAATTGAATTGGTGATATGACTAAAATGGAGGCTAAAAAGGGTGACACTTAAAACGCTACCTTGAGGGACTCCTTCGTCCTGTTTAAATAAGTTCGATAAACATGATCCAACACGAACTCTAAAAACACGTGATGATAAAAAATTTTGAATAAAAATGGGCAAATTTCCTTTAAAACCATAATTAAACATATCTTGGAGAATACCGTAACGCCACGTACGATCATATGCTTTTTCTATGTCAAAAAAAACTGATACTAAATGGTTTCTCCGCACAAAAGCATTGCGAATTTGCGCTTCAAGATAGATTAAGTTATCCAGAGTGGATCTTCCTTTGCGGAAGCCACTCTGGAGTGGAGAAATGCATTTGTTTTTTTCTAATACATAGGTGAGACGGGCATTGACCATGCGTTCCAAGGTCTTACAGAGGCAGCTGGTTAATGCAATAGGGCGATAGCTCAGAGGGTCTTTGGAGTCCTTCCCCGGCTTTAGGATCGGAATCACTATGCTTTCTCGCCATGATGTTGGATATTTATGCTCCATCCAGATTCTATTAAATAGATAAAGTATATTTTTTAAAGAATCTGGGGGCAGGTGGCGGAGCATCTTATAAGTAATTGCGTCTGGTCCAGGACAGGTATTTTGGGGATGAGAAAGCGCCATCTTCAGTTCAAGCATCGTAAGTTCACAGTTGTACGAGAGGTTATCCTTGCTGTTAAAGTTCAAAGGTGTTTTTTCAGCTCGACTCTTAGTCGCTTGAAAAGCTGGACTATAAGAGTCAGAGCTGGACACTCTTGAAAAGGTCTCTCCGATGACGTTTGCGATGTCATTTGGGGAAGAATGTATAGCAGACATGGTCTTTAAGATCGGAATAAAGGAATCACGATAAAGACCATTTGCTGCCTTAACTTTCTTCCACAACTGTTGGCTTGATGTTGATGATGTAATGGAAGTGACGTATCTGATCCAAGAATTTCTCTGGCTTTGTCGCCTTACCTTGCGAGCTAATGCCTTAGCCTGTTTAAAAGCGATAAAGTTGTTGGTTGTCGGGTATCTCCGAAATATGCCCCATAACTTCCTTTGTTTCTTGTAAGCGAACTGGCATTCAGTGTTCCACCAGGGTTTACAAATGCTACGTGGTTTTGAAGAACTTCTGGGTATGGCTGTGTTAGCAGCTTTTATAATTGCATCGGTGACATTGTCGACTGTGATGTTTATATCTTCACTCTGTACCATTGTTTCTGTAACCACTGCCAAAAGTGAAAATGCAACCCAATTCGCTCGATGATATGAGTAGGTATGTGGTGGATTACACACTCTAACGCTACTATCATACGAGACGAAGAGAGGGAAGTGATCACTATTGTGCAAGTCACTTCCTACTGCGAAAGTCAAAAAAGGTAGTAGTGCAGGAGAACAAATAGCCAAATCTAGAGAATGGAAAGTCCTCGTGGGTTCATGAAAGTACGTTTTTTCGTCGTTATTGAGCAGACAGAGAGAGTGATCCGAGATCAACTGCTCAATCTGTTGCCCTCGACGGTTCGCACTTTCACTACCCCAGAGGGTGCTGTGGCCATTAAAGTCACCGAGAAGAATAAAGGGAATAGGAAGTTGGTCTACCAGTCGATTGAGTTCTTCTTGATTGATGACGTCATGCGGTGGCAGGTATAAGCAGCAGACTGTAGTTAGCGAATTGGTGTGGATTTGCACTGCCACAGCCTGCAAAGATGTGTGCAGTGAAACTACAGTGCTGGGATAATCATGTGAAATGAAAATACACACACCTCCAGACACTGTAGTACTAGAATCAACATCTTTACGAATACAACTATACCTTCTGAGTTTTGAAAGGTAATGAGGTTTCAAGAATGTTTCTTGAAGAGCCACGCATGCTGGATGGTATGAGGAAATAAGGTCTTTCGCGTCATCTTTCTTAGAACGGAAACCTCGACAGTTCCAGGATACAAAGGAAGTTATTGTTGTTTAGGTGGTTTGTTAGATTTACCCTGACCTGGAGGTTCCGCTTGGGTGGGTATTTCCATATCTGTGTCGGAGTCAGAGATATCCGACGCATGGAGACTTAACTCTACTTCTTCAGCTGCATGTCGAAGTAGATGTTTGGGGGTTTTAGTTAAATTTTCTAAATATTTTGAATTTTTATATTTGGTGGAACGGTTAGTCTTTGGTCGTTTAAGTGTTTTATATGTTGGTAAATGCATGGTTGGTTTTTTAATAGATGAATTGGAAATGGTTTTTACTGAGGACGTGCTTGATTTTGAATTGGAAGTTGAAGAATGTTTTACATTTTTTGGTACATTAGGCTCTATTGTCCGAGTTGGTGCCAAAATTTTAGGTGGTTGAATATTTTGGTTGCACAAAGGATCAGTCATTGTGGCTACAGACTTGACAGATTTTGTGGAAGTTGCCGCAGCATATGAAACTCCAACTTTAGGAGTTCGAGATTCTATTATCCTACGGGCTTCCTGAAAAGAGATATTCTGAGTCACCCTAACTGTTTGCACTTCTTTTTCTAAGGTCCACTTTGAACATGATCTTGAGAATGCCGGATGATCCCCACTGCAGTTTACGCAATGAGGCGGCAATGTGCAGGTGTTACTGTCGTGAGCGATTCCACCACATCGAGAGCAGGTTTCGGCACCACGACAGGCAGTTTGGGAGTGTCCGAATCTCTGGCACTTGAAGCACCGTAGAGGATTTGGCACAAATACTCGAACAGGGCAACTCAGATAGGCAGCTTTTACTCGTGACGGCAAGGTAGGGGAATCGAAAGTTAAAATTAGGTGTTTAGTGGGGAAGATTGCCCCATCTCGACGTACAGTTATACGTCGAACACCGCAAACCTGCTCGTCACGAAGGTTTTCTAATATTTCTTCTTCAGATACAAACAAAAGATCAGCTTCGGATATGACACCTCGTGAAAAATTTAAAGAATTATGAGTGCTAACAGAAACAGAAAATGGGCCTATTGTATTAGTATTTGATAGAAGTTCTGCTTGTTTCTGTGTTGACACTTCAATTTGAAGGTCTCCTGAGCGAAGTTTTTTTATAGTTTTAACGGTTCCCAGAAAAGATTCTATTGCTTTATTAATAAGAAAAGGCGAAACTGTTGTAAAGGATGGTTGTGGAAGGTTTTGATTTGAAATTGAACTACTTAATAATTTAATAATAAAAAATCGTGCATGTTTTAACGATGGTTTGACAAATTGTTGCTCCCTATTAAAGGGAGAAGATTTGGAGATATCATTATTCATGATTAAAAGGTTAAAGGGGTTCAGGCCGAGCAGCACCACCCACCACCGAGTCCAACGAGGGGATGCAAAACTGCACCGGTGTTAACACGACCCATACGGTCACGCATCATCTCTAGCAGACACCACCTTTAACGTGCAGCCCAGTAGATGATCGATCGCTTGATCCCAAGCCGACGACGAAGTCCAATCGACCAGCCGATTGATGTACACGGGACCAATGCACACCTCCCGTTTACCTGAAGCGAGGGCCGAAGCAGTGTGTTGGGTCAGTATATCGTCCCTCAACTGCCAGGATCCCTTTTTCCAGGAACACGGGTCTCCACGCACGGCAAACACGTGGGTGATATAATCCCCAAGAGGAGCTAAAAGCACACACTGGCGAAAAGCTTCTCAAGGGGAGCCCTCACCTCCGAAAAGGCAACCACAACGAGGGAGGAAGAAAAAGGAAAAAGCAGAAGGGTAGAGGAGGAGAAGAACGAAAGGGAGGGAAGATCACTCAGGTACCCCGGGGTTGTGAAGCCCGTACAAACCTAAAGAAGGAATGCCCCTGGGGGCTTCAAGGGATGGGATGACAATGATTTGATTTTGTAATTATAGTTGATTGACAACTTCTTCCGTCGCAGGTCAAGTGGTAACTGGTGACATTTCACGTAGAGGCTGTTAACTGGAGACGTGCGGAATGCACCAGAGCATATCCTCAAAGCTGAGTGATGGACAGTGTCCAATTTGCGCAAATTGGTTGCATTTGCTGTGTCATATGCAATACATCCGTAGTCAATCCGAGACAAGATGACAGATTGATACACTCGGAGTAATGCTTTGCGATCTGCTCCCCAGGATGTGTTTGAGAGTACTTTTAATATATTGAGTGTTTTCTCACATTTCTTTCTCAGATGCAAAATGTGAGGCAAGAAGGTGAGTTTTTTGTCAAAGATTACTCCGAGGAATTTCATCTCGTTGACTACAGGAATTTGTGTGCTATTGATTATAATTACAGGGTCTGGATGGAGGCCTCGTTTCCTACAAAAATGAACACAGTAGCTTTTGCTTGAGGACAGCGTGTGACCGTTCTGGTCGGACCACTTGACCAAGTTGTTAACGGCGGTCTGAAGTTGGCGTTCAATCAAGCGTATATCCGATCCCTGGCAGGATATTTGCAAGTCATCAACGTATAATGATCCATGAACAGATGGTTGAAGAGTATGAATGATGTCACTAAAATGCAGTATAAAAAGGGTAACACTTAAAATACTTCCCTGAGGGACACCCTCAGCTTGGATAAAAATATTTGAAAAGGTATGTCCAATGCGAACTCTAAAATTCCGCGTTCTTAAAAAATTTTGAATAAAAATGGGAAGATTCCCCCTTAAACCAAAATCGAACATACGTCGGAGAATACCGTGTCGCCACGTACGGTCATATGCCTTCTCTACGTCGAAAAAAATTGAAACTAAATGATTCCTCCGCACGAAAGCATTCCGAATTTGGGATTCCAAGTATATGATGTTATCTTGAGTAGACCGTCCTTTGCGGAAGCCACTCTGATGTGGAGGGATACAGCTGTTCTTCTCAAGAACGTATACGAGTCGGGCATTGACCATACGTTCTAAGGTTTTGCACAGGCAGCTCGTCAAGGCTATTGGACGGTAGCTCAGAGGGTCTTTGGGGTCCTTTCCAGGCTTCAGGATGGGTATCACTATGCTTTCATTCCATAGGGTTGGGAATTCCTGCTCTCTCCAGATTCGATTAAACAGAACAAGGATGTTCTGTAAGGAATCTGGGGGCAGGTGGCGAAGCATCTGGTATGATATTGCATCCTGTCCAGGACTGGTGTTATGCGCTCTGGATAGTGCCGTCTTTAACTCCAACATCGTGAGTTCGCAGTTATAAGCGAGGGCACGTGTGCTTCTGAAATTAATAGATATTTTTTCAGCTCGACTCTTTGTCACTTGAAAATCTGAACTGTAAGAGTCGGAGCTGGACACACTAGCAAAAGCCTCTCCGATGACGTTGGTAATGTCAAGTGGATTCGAATGAATACCAGCACTGGTTTTTAGTATAGGGATTGAAAAGTCCCTATACAGACCGTTGGCTGCTTTCACTCTCCTCCACAACTGCTTGCTTGATGTTGACGATGTGATGGAAGAGACGTATTTAGTCCAAGAATCCCTCTGGCTTTGACGTCTGACCTTACGAGCAAATGCCTTTGCCTGTTTAAATGGGTATCTCCGAAATATGTTCCATAATCTCCTTTGTTTTTTGTAAGCAGATTGACAGGCCTGGTTCCACCATGGCTTACACAGTCTGTGTGGCCTAGAAGAACTCTGAGGAATGGTCACGTTGGCAGTTTCAATAATAAAATCGGTGACATTTTTTATTGCTTCGTTTATATCATCACACTTGACCATTGCTTCCGAAATTATTGCAAGTTGCGAGAATGCATCCCAATTCGCTCGATGGTACAAGTAGGTAGGTGGACGTTGTCTCACTCTACTGCTACTGACATGCGAGACGAACAGGGGGAAGTGATCACTGTTATGTAAATCACTCCCAATTGCAAAACTCAACAACGGCATAAGAGAAGGAGAACAAATGGCCAAGTCTAATGAATGGAATGTCCTAGTGGGCTCATGAAAATATGTCTTCTCGTCGGAATTTAGTAAACAGAGACTGTGATCAGAGATAAGCAGTTCTATCTGTTGACCTCGGCGGTTCGTATTTTCATTTCCCCATAAGGTACTGTGACCATTGAAGTCACCGAGTAGTAAGAAAGGCACTGGAAGTTGGTTTATCAGCCTGTTAAGTTCTTCTTGTTGGATGACGTCATGCGGTGGCAGGTATAGGCAGCAGATTGTAATTAGCGAGTGCAGATGGATTTGCACAGCCACAGCCTGCAAAGATGTGGTTAGTGAAATTACAGTGCTGGGGTAATTATGTGATATGAAAATACACACACCTCCAGACACTGTAGTGTTAGTATCGACATCTTTACGAGCACAACTATACCTTCTTATCTTTGATGGTTGGTTTGGCTTCAAGAATGTCTCTTGAAGGGCCACGCATGCTGGGTTGTAGGAGGATATAAGTTCCTTCACGTCATCTTTCTTGGACCGGAATCCACGACAGTTCCAAGAAATAATGGAAGTTATTGTTTACTATAAGGTTTTGTTGTGGTCAAATGGTGTCTCTATATCTGTGTCGTCGTCTGAAATATCCGAAGCATGGAGTTTCAATTCAGTATCATCAGCTGCATGCCGAAGGAGATGTTTATGTGTTGTTTGTTGGTCTACGTATTTTAAGCTTTTATATTTTGAATGTTTGTCAGCTTTAGGTCGTTTAGGTGCCTTCTTTCTTTGTTCCTTTGCTGTTGGTATTTGAGATGTGGATTCGGTTTTTCCAGAGGACAAGGGAGATGGTTCGTTGCTGGCTTTATTGTTAGAGCTAGATTTGGGTGTTGGACTTTTTCCGAGGAAGCGATTATTTATTTTGGAAGGTGAAACACTTTTGTGAGTTGTTGTTTGTTTTGGTACTTGAGTTAAAAGATTTTGGTTTGTTGAGGGAGATTCTGTTTGAGTGGCTATAGTTTGGTAAGTTTTTTTAACTATTGTAGCATACGAGATTCCTGTTTTCGGGGTTCTAGAGTCAACAATTTTTTGGGCCTCGGGATAAGAAATTCTATCTGTAACCTTCACAGACTGAACCTCTTTCTCGGTGACCCATTTTGGACATGTCCTGGAAAATGAGGGATGGTCTCCTCCACAGTTAACGCAGTGAGCCGGAGCGGTGCAGCCGTCACACTCGTGATCGACCTCACCGCAACGGGCACATCTAATCTGGCTACGACAGGATATCTTGGAATGCCCGAAACTCTGGCAGCCGAAGCAGCGCTGAGGATTCGGGACATACACTCGTACTGGGCAGCTCAGATAGGCGGCTGTGATTCGTGTCGGCAGTGTTGGGGTGTCGAATGTCAAGATCAAATGTTTCGTGGGAAGAGTTTTCCCATCTCGACGTATGGTGATGCGACGAACACCAACCACATGTTGATCACGAATATTCTCCAGGATTTCTTCTTCTGGGGAGAAAAGAAGGTCCGGTTCGGATATGACGCCACGAGAAGTGTTAAGTGAGAAGTGAGGAGAAACAGAAACGTTGAATGAGCCAAGAGTTTTAGAGTTACGAAGTAATTTTGCTTGAGTTTCTGTTGAGACTTCGATCAGGAGATCTCCGGAACGAAGTTTTTTAAGAGATTTCATGGTGCCAATATATATGATTGAAATGTTTTATGGATTAAAAATGGTGAGACAGAAGTAAATGAATTTGATGTTGGGTTTGTATCAAGAGAGGTGTTTAGAAGTTTTACTAAAAAGAAGCGAGCGTTTGTAAGGTTTATGTTCATTTGTTGCTCCCCATGAGGGGGAGAAGATAAAGAATTGGTTTCCATCATGAAAAGGAAAAATGAGAATTCGGCCACCGACAGCGTCACCCACCACGGAGTCCTACTAAGGGGATGCAGACAACTGTACCGGCGCTAATCGGCGACTATACGCGCATGGCGCACCCCTGAGACAGCCTCCACCCTTAGCGAGGTGCCCAGTAAGTGGCCGATTGCTTAGCCCTAGCCAAAAATCGACCAGCCGATTGATGTGCACGGGACCAATGCACACCTCCCGTTTACCTGAAGCGAAGGCCGAAGCAGTGTATTGGGTCAATATATCGTCCCTCAACTGCCAGGATCCCCTTTTCCAGGGACACGGGTCTCCACGCACGGCAAACACGTGGGTGATATAATCCCCAAGAGGAGCTGAAAGCACAGACTGGCGAAAAGCTTCTCAAGGGGAGCCCTCACCATATGGTACTTGCCGACCCTTTTCCCTAACACGTGGACGCTGGAATGTTTCGGAATGCGAAAACAATTTTAGTCTTTGCACGTGCGGCTCCTCCAAGTTTTTGCGGTGGGGGACTCAAGTCGGCATGACAGACGGTTTCGCAGCTGTGTGGGGGTGTTTCTCTTCGGCAGAGAACATAAACATCTCTAGAGGGCTCGGAATTCACCACCCCCCCTCTCGTTGTCAGCGGCGGTTCTGCGAAGCGAACGTGGTTTTTGAGGGGATTCGGACTCGAGATTCAACGAGAGACAGACGTCTCTGTTTTGCCAATTGTGTTACTTTGGCTTCAGGCAGGTTTCGGTTGTCGATGGCTGTGCCCATAATTATCTTGTAAATATTTATGTAAATAAATAGTTTAATTTTAAATCAGCTGTCCGTCAAATTCTTACATGACGGTACAAAAGATTGGGTTTTATTCGAAACCTCAACAAGTACATCTCCTGCCAGTGTTTTTTTTATGGTTTTTGTCTCGCCAACCATTCCTAAAATAGTTTTATGAATTAAAATTGCAGATATATTTTTTAAGATTTCCCTCTTTACTTTTTATTATAAAAAATTTGTGTTCTGTTAAATTATTTTCAATATTTTTACTAGATAAGTGCTCCACTGAAGGAGAAGTGGGTTTTTGATTTTCCATGATTAAATAATAAATTTTCGGTCCCTAACGGAACCACCCACCATGGAGTCCAACGAGGGGATACAGGTTCCTGTACCGGTGCTAGCCAGGGACTATACGGACCCAACTCACCCCTATGACTGCCCTAAGGACAGTCATAGGGGTGAGTTGGGTGATGAGGGGTTGAGGTAATTCTAAAATAGTATTCCAGTGATAACAACTGTCGTCTTAAGTCCAGGGGAGGTTCAAAAGATTCTACATACAAGCTGTTAACGGGTGAGGTTCTAAAGGCACCAGAACATAAACGTAAAGCTGTGTGGTGGATAGTGTTCAGGGTTTGAAGAGCAGATTTTCTGGCTGAGCCACATACACCTCGCAGCCGTAATCCAATTTCGATCGTATTAGGGCTCTATATATTTTTAAAAGACAAACTCGATCGGATACCCATGATAATTTTGATAAAACTCGTAAAATGTTAAGTGCCTTTTCGCAACGTTTGCGTAGATTTAAAATATGCGGTTGAAAAGTCAACTTGTCAAATATGATGCCTAAAAATTTTAAATTGTCCACAACATTAATTAAAATATCTTTGAAATATATTTCAGGGTCAAGGTGAAGATTTCGTTTTCTGCAAAAATGAACGCATGCAGTTTTCAATGGTGAAAAACTGAAACCATTTTCATTTGTCCAATGTGTGATTTTATTGACTGCCTGTTGTAGTTGTCTCTATCAAACGAATGTCTTTAGCTGCGCATGAAATTTGCGGATCGTCAACTTAAATAAGACATTTTACTGATGGAGGCAATTGAGAAACAATATTGTTAATTTTTAAAATAAATAAAGTAACACTTAAAACACTGCCCTGTGGCACTCCCTCCTCTTGAATAAAAATATCCGAGAAAATAGATCCAATTCTAACCTTAAAATATCTTTTCTCTAAAAATTTTTGTATCAAAATAGGCAGATTTCTTATGTCATTATTAAAAATATCCCTTAAAATCCCATGTCTCCATGTTCGGTCATAGGCCTTTTCAATATCGAAAAAAATCGAGACGAGATGTTTACTTTGAACAAAAGCATTTCTAATTTCTGTCTCGAGAGCGACTAAGTTGTCAATAGTGGATGTATTTTTTCTGAAACCACTTTGGAGTGGAGAGAGGCATTTATCTTTTTCTAAAACATAAACCAACCTAGCGTTGACCATCTTTTCTAGAACTTTGCATAAGCAACTCGTCAGGGCTATTGGACGGTAGTTTGAAGGATTATTGGGGTCTTTGTTCGGTTTCAGTATGGGTATTATGGTAGCGTATCTCCATGACTGTGGAAAAGTGTACTCGTTCCAAATTCTGTTATAAAATTTCAGGAGATGATTTAAAGAACTATTTGAAAGATATTAGAGCATGATGTAACTGATATTATCTGGGCCAGGAGTTGATTTGTGGACTAAGGATAAAGCTTTTATCAATTCTGGAAAAGTAAAGTCACAATTATATGATAATATACTGTTTGAAGTAAAATTAATTTTATTCTTTTCAGATGCAATTTTGATTTTTTTTAAACTGTCAGGGTAGTTAGTGGAGCTGGATATTTCGGAAACGCATGAACCAATTGTGTTTGCTATGTCTTTGGGTGCCGATAGTATTTGGTTATTGTATTCTAGAATCGGAATTTATCTGTTGGGTGTAAACACCGGAAATTCTTTTAATTCTGTTCCATAATTGTTTACTAGTGACTTTACTATTTATACTATTGATATAATTCATCCAAGAATCCCTCTTACTACGTCGTTGGATTTTTCGAAAGACCGCTTTTGTTTTTTTATAAAAAATATAGTTTTCACTTGTTATATATCTGTTAAAAATATTCCAGGCTTTCCTCTGTTTCCGATAGGCATCGCTACATTCCTCATTCTACCAAGGTTTCTTCTGTTTTTTAGACTTATTATTGACTTTTTTAATTGAGGCGTCAGCACTTGCTATAATGATGTCTGTAATTGTATTAGTAACTTCATTTATATCACCATTTTCTACCATATTAGTAAGGTCAGCAAGGATAGTAAAAAGTGGCCAGTTGGCAGTTTCAAATATATAGTTAGGTTGGCTGACAGAGGGAGGTTGGTATTGGCCTGCATATTTTAGTTTTATATGATAATGGTCACTATTATAAAGGTAAGGATCCACAGAAAAGGTCCAAAATGGTAAAATTGAAGGAATGCAAATTGCCAGATCTATTGAATGATAAGTAAGTGAAGGTGAATGAAAGTAGGTAGGTTGACCGTTATTCATGACGCATAAATCATTGTGTGTTATTATTTTTTCAATTTGTTTTCCTCTATTATTAATGTCTGAACTGCCCCAGAGAATATGATGGCCATTTAGGTCACCAAGTATGATGAATGGTTGCGGAAGTTGATCTATTAAATTATTTAAGTCAGAAGTAGCTATATGGGTGTTAGGAGGTAAGTATAAATTGCATATTGTTATCCAAATATCGACATGAAGTCTAACAGCAATAACTTGCAGATTTGTTTTTAGGTTAATTTGAGTAACTGGAAAGTCATGGGAGGATCTTCCTTTGCGGAAGCCACTCTGGAGTGGAGAAATGCATTTGTTTTTTTCTAGTACATAGGTGAGACGGGCATTGACCATGCGTTCCAAGGTCTTACAGAGGCAGCTGGTTAATGCAATAGGGCGATAGCTCAGAGGGTTTTCGGAGTCTTTCCCAGGTTTTAGTATTGGAATAACTATGCTTTCTCGCCATGATGTTGGATATTTATGCTCAATCCAGATTCTATTAAATAGATGAAGTATATTTTTTTGAGAATCTGGGGGCAGGTGGCGAAGCATCTTATAAGTTATTGAGTCTGGTCCAGGACAGGTGTTTTTGGGATGAGAAAGCGCCATCTTCAGTTCAAGCATCGTAAGTTCAGTTGTATGAGAGGTTATCCTTGCTGTTAAAGTTCAAAGGTGTTTTTTCAGCTCGACTCTTAGTCGCTTGAAAAGCCGGACTACAAGAGTCAGAGCTGGACACTCTTGAAAAAGTCTCTCCGATGACGTTTGCGAACATTCAGCTAAGGAACTCCCAGATGCGATACTGGTTATTCCAGGACCCTCTGGACAAAGTGGTTCAGGTCGGGGCTCAAGTAAGGTATGAATTCCAATCTTATTGTTATAATGAACTGAATTTTCACCCTTATAAAATGTGCGTGGTTCAGCAATTGTCAGTACGGGATTATGTAACACGAAGAACATCTTATGAAGACATGCTATTGAGGCTGAAATTGCAAGAATACCAGAAGACTTGCTTGAAAGAGTGCATGAGAATTTCAGAAAATGACAGCAGCAGTAGTAGTGTGTGGATTGTGAAGATAGACATTTACCAGATACACTGTTTAAAACCATGTAATTAGAAACTTCCATTATTGTCTAATATGAGAAAAATAAAAATGTAAGTTCCTAAGTGTTCATTATTTTTCTATTTCATTCCCAAATCAGCAAATTACAGTGCTCCACCCTGTATATTTTTAACCCGGGAGCGGGCGCGCAGGGTGTGACATACCCGCGCCCATCTTTTGTGCTCTATATTTCCTGACCCCTCATTTTAAAGTGGACGAATCTCGGTATAACTGAATGTAGGGTCGTGACCTTGAACGTGCTAGGTCGGCAGGCGAATTCTAAAAATAGAAATTCCAGTATTTTGTGTTTCGGGTATATTATACCCAGCGCGCCCATCCTTGACACTCAGATTTTTTTCCTTCGCGGCAGTCAGACGTCTTTCAAATATGGCTCGTTATCTCACGTACGACGAAGAAATTAAGCGTTTGAGAACTTTGATTGATACAGTTTCAACGGATGAAGAAAGTTTATTTGATGACGAAGAAGAATTTGATGTGTGTGATGAAGAATATAATAGTAATCATGATTCATCAACAGACAGTGATGCAGACTTTGAAGTTCATACAGATTCGTCAAATGAAAATGATTTCTACGTTGGATGAGATAAAATAACAATATGGAAAAAAGAGAAATTTCGAACAAATTTACGAATTTCTGCAAAAAATATTGTAATGAAACTTCTTGGAAATACAGCTATTTCAAGAGATGTTAGTACACAGCTAAAATCTTGGAAACTTCTTATGTCTGATGAAATATTTAGTGAACTGCACTAATATTTACATTGCATGGATCTCAGACCGATTTTTCACGAGAACGAGATGCGAAATCTACAACTGAAGCTGAAATAAAAGCGTTTTTAGGACGTTTATATATTTGTGGTGTTCATAAATCGTCTCATGTGAACATTACTGATCTTTCGGCAACAGACGGTACAGTGTGACGTACTCGCCTAACCCTGGGTAGCGGTCATATAACAAAATATGCAGGGAACATCACTATTGATTCTGCCCGGAATAAGGTGAGATTTATTCAGGGTTTCTGGATTAATATAGAAAACTATTTACATCTTTTCACAGGAGATGGCCTCCTAGACAAATCAAACAAGAGTCCACAGTGAACATAAACATACAGGAGAAGAACTCTCGTGATTCCACTGCAGGAGGCCAAGTTGAATGGAACGGAGATCTTTGAATTCTCGCAGCAGTCAAGAATGAACGAGCTCCAGACCGCGGGGTCTTTTAGGAACGATTTCCTAGAGGTGAGTTTCCACAATTCGATTCGATCCAAAGATCTAGCAGGCACTTGCGTCCTGGGAATCCGTTTTAGGACTCTAGGTCCGAGGCGACTCTTTATGTTCCACAAATGAAAGCGTCGTCTAATTCCAAGCGTGAACGTCGTCTGCTGAAAAACTCTTCTCGTTCTCGGCACGAAATTTTGGGGGTCTTGACGTCATGTCGAGTTAGTACTCCCTGATTGGCTGTGACGGCAGGCGAGCGCTAATTCCGGATTGGATTGGATTTTGGGGTTTTATGGCGCAAGGTCCAAAAGCGGACAAACTGCGCCAAACGCAAGATAAAAATAAATAAGAATCAATGTAAATATAAAATTATTTAATAAAAAAAGGTAGATTTATGTCTTGCGCAATATGATAAATGATTTATTTCATCATAAAATGAATATAAAAAGAGTATTCGTGAAGGAAAATAATACGTCATGATCTTAAACAGTCTGATGAACAATATAGTAAAAATTTAAATAGCATATAAATAATAGATTATATAAGTATTGTGATTGATAAAAGCGCTATATGAGATTTAAAAAACCAACTGAATGTAAAAACGCAAAAAGGTTTTAATGGGGATTTTCTCCAATCAAATCTCGCAGATTGAAAAAAGTACTTTTGAAAATTTTAAGACGTTGATAATTAAAAACAGGACATACAATTAAAATATGATCTACAGTAAAAAGAGTGGAGCACGAATTACAATTTGGGACGTTCTCTCCCAGAAACAGATGACGATGAGTGAAACGAGTATGTCCAATACGAAGGCGAGTCAATTTGACGTCACTCCTTCGCATGGGTGCTGATGGCCATGGATGAATAAATGGTTTGATGGAATGTAGCTTGTTGTGGATTTGCAGATCCCAAGATTCTTGCCATAATGAATTAAAAGTATCTTTTGTGGACATCTTGATGTCAGTAAAAGGAACGGCCTGCTGCAGTGGAACGTTGGCTGCTTTCGCAGCACTGTCAGCAAGCTCATTACCTTTGATGTCCACGTGACTCGGGACCCAACAGAAAAGAATATCGAAACCCCTGCTCTTCAACGTGCGTAAGATGGTAAATATATCCGACACGACAGGATGGCAAGTGATGGTATATTGCTCCAGTTGTTGTAAGACACTCATGCTGTCAGTGTATACACAGAATGAATGGTAGGTGGAAGAGTTAATTTGTTGAAGCGCGTAATAAATTGCTACGGCCTCAGCAGTGTATACAGAGCAGGATGGATGTAGACTATAACTGTATGTGCAGTCTTGAAAGACAATTCCACAGCCCACATATCCTATTCCTTTGGACCCATCAGTAAAAACTGGTTTGTAAGTGTTGTATTGACAGCGGTGTAAAGAATATAATTGTTGAAAAACAACTGGAGCTGTGTCAGATTTATTATATTTAGCGAAAGGGTTAAGAAATGTTATGTACGGTAGATCCCAAGGTGGAAAAAGAAATGTATCGTTTATGTGGGTGACAACGTTACTTAGGTTTAAATCATTGACAATAGCTTTTGTCCGTTCATAAAAAGGACGTATATGAGTAGAACGGGCAAGATAAAGTCGATTTAAACCAGGGTCGAGAGTCATGTGCTTGAAAGGATGAGATTGTGTTGATAAGACCTTGAAATAATAATTAGCAGACAACTTCTAGCGCCGTAAGTCAAGAGGGATTTCATTACATACCACATAGAGACTCTGGACTGGTGATGTGCGAAATGCACCAGAACAAATTCTCAGAGCAGAATGGTGAACTGTGTCCAATTTCCGTAGAGCAGAGATATTCGCAGTCCCATACACAATGCTGCCGTAGTCAATTCTAGACAAGATGAGAGACTGATACACTCGAAGCAGTGAGACACGATTCGCTCCCCAAGAAGTATTTGATAACACTCTGAGGATGTTTAATATTTTCTCACACTTCCTTCGCAAATATAATATATGTGGAAGAAAGGTGAGTCTACGGTCAAATAAATCTCCGAGGAATTTTATGTCATTGACTACGGGTATTATAATATTGCGAATGTGTATTTGTGGATCTGGATGTAGACCTCGTTTCCGACAGAAATGGACACAGCTACTCTTACTTGTGGATAATGTATGGCCGTTCTGGTCACACCACTTGACAAGATTGTTGACAGCTGTCTGAAGTTGTCGCTCGATCAATCGCATATCTGATCCCTGGCACGATATCTGCAAATCATCGACATATAATGAAGCATGAACTGATGGAGGAAGTGCATGAAGTATGTTGCTGATATGAATAATGAAAAGGGTGACACTTAAAACAGATCCCTGAGCAACTCCCTCAGCCTGAATAAAATGATCCGATAAAATATTTCCAACACGTACCCTAAAGAGTCGCGAGGATAAAAAATTCTCAATAAAAAGAGGTAAGTTACCCTTGAAACCAAAATTAAACATATTTCGAAGGATACCGTATCGCCATGTACGGTCATATGCCTTCTCAATGTCGAAGAAGATAGAAACTAAGTGATTCCTTCGCACAAAGGCATTACGAATTTGCCGTTCGAGATAGATGGTATTGTCAAGAGTGGATCTACCTTTACGGAAGCCACTCTGGTGCGGAGGGATGCACTTGTTTTTCTCCAATACATAAACGAGACGGGCATTGACCATACGTTCCAGGGTTTTACATAGGCAGCTCGTTAAGGCAATTGGACGGTAACTCAGAGGGTCTTTTGGGTCCTTTCCGGGCTTCAGAATTGGAATCACAATACTCTCTTGCCATAAAGTGGGATACTTGTGCTCCATCCAAATTCTGTTAAATAACAAAAGAATGTGTTTTAAAGAATCCAACGACAGGTGGTTAAGCATCTGGTAGGTGATTCCATCCGGTCCAGGACTGGTGTTGTGTGTTTGTGATAAAGCCTTCTTCAACTCGAACATCGTGAGCTCACAATTATAAGAAAGATTGCATTTGCTTTCGAAATTAATATGTGTTCGTTCAGCTCGACTCTTAGTCATTAAAAAAGAACGACTATAAGAGTCAGAGCTCGATACACATGCAAATGCCTCTCCCATGACGTTAGCGATGTCTTGTGGAGAAGAGAACATAGCAGCGGTGGTTTCTAAAATGGGAATGGAAAATTCACGATATAGACCATTCGCTGCCTTAACTCTTCTCCATAGTTGTTTGCTTGATGTCGATGAATTGATTGAAGAGACGTATCTAGTCCAAGATTCCCTCTGGCTTTGACGCCTTATTTTACGAGCAAATGCCTTAGCCTGCTTAAAAGCAATCAAGTTGTTAGTTGTTGGGTACCTTCGAAATATGTTCCAGAGTTTTCTTTGTCTTTTATAAGCTCCCTGGCATTCAATGTTCCACCAGGGTTTGGGAATTCTGCGTGGTTTTGAGGAACTTTTAGGAATAGTTGTGTCTGCAGCTTTTATAATGGCTTCGGTGACATTATTCACTGCGATGTTAATATCCCCACTGGAGACCATTGTCTCTACAATAACTGCTAGCTGCGAAAATGCAACCCAATCCGCTCGATGATATAAGTAGGCAGGTGGTCGATGGTTCACTTTAACATTACTATCATGCGAGACGAAAAGGGGGAAGTGATCGCTGTTATGCAAGTCACTTCCTATTGTTAGATTTAACAATGGCAGAAGTGCAGGAGAACATATGGCCAAGTCCAGTGAGTGAAATGTCCTCGTGGGTTCGTGAAAGTACGTTTTCTCGTCAGTATTAAGCAGACAGAGAACGTGATCTGAGATGAACTGCTCAATTTGATGACCACGATGATTTGTACTATCACTTCCCCAGAGGGTACTGTGACCATTTAGGTCACCGAGCAAAATAAAAGGGACTGGGAGTTGGTTGACCAGTCTGTTGAGTTCCTCTTGATTTACGACATCGTGTGGTGGCAGGTATAGGCAGCAGACTGTAACTAGAGAATGAATATGAATTCTTACGGCTACAGCCTGTAAAGATGTGCGAAGTGTAACTACAGTGCTGGGAAAATTGTGTGAAGTTAAGATGCACACACCTCCAGACACTGTAGTACCAGCATCATGATCTTTTCTAATGCAGCTATACCTGCGTACCTTGCATGTGTGTGATGGTTTCAAGAATGTTTCTTGAAGCGCCACACATGCGGGATAGTTCGAAGATATAATCGTTTTGATGTCCTCTAGTTTGGATCGAAAACCACGACAGTTCCATGAGACAAAGGAACTCATTAAGGGCTGGAAGGTTCTTGTAAATGAATATCTGGCGGATCGTCCTTTAACAAGATATCTAAAATATCTTCGTCAGAAAGATCCAGTTGCATGGCATCCATGTTTCTTATCTGTTGAAGAACCGAATTTTGATTGGATAATCTGGAATGAGACAGAATACCCTTTGAAGTTCTTAGCTTTTGGGTTTGCAAGGCCTTAGATTTCGCAAGAGTCTTCTTCGGTGATGAATTGCCTTGTGGAGGTGATGCGGTTCTTTTGACCGGAGATTTATTTGTTTTGGTGACTGATGGAGAATTTTTGTTTCCTTGTGTCTGTGTGCTTTTGGGTGGCATACTAGATGAGGAAGGGGGTTTAGGTAGAAGGTAATTTTCAGTTTGAGTTGCAATAGATGTAAAAGATTTTTTTAATGTAGCCGAATAGGAAATCCCAGCTTTTGGTGTACGGGATTCAACTATTTTTCTGGCTTCAGGGTATGTCAATTTTTGAGAAATTTTCAAGGATTGAATTTCTTTTTCGATTATCCATTTGCTGCAAGTTCTTGAGTAAGATGGATGGTCTCCTTTGCAATTGAAGCAAAGAGGTGGAGCAGTGCAGTTATCACAGTCATGACCATTTTTTCCACATCGCGCACAGATGATGCTTCCACGACAGGAAGCTTTCGAGTGTCCGAATAGTTGGCAACCGAAGCAGCGCACAGGATTAGGAATAAAAGGACGTACTGGGCAGCTCAGATAACCTGCTTTGATTCGTTCGGGTAGAGTAGGGGTGTCGAAAGTCAAGATTATGTGTTTTGTTGGAAATCTTTTCCCATCTCGACTGATGGTGATTCTACGGACACCGCAAATACGTTCCCCTTTCAGATTTTCTAGTATTTCCTCTTCGGTAGTGTAAAGTAAATCTGGCTCAGAGATCACTCCACGGCTTGTGTTCAGTGATCGATGAGGAGTTACTGAGACGGTGAAAGGTCCTAGAGTATTTGTATTTCTTATGAGTTTAGCTTGCGCATCAGAAGCAACCTAGATGAGGAGGTCTCCCGAGCGAAGTTTTTTAATGACATTTACCGTACCTATGAATGATTGAATGCTTTTATTGATAAGAAACGGAGAAACAGAGGTGAATGAAAGTTGATCAGAAATTTCTAGTGAACTGTTTAGTAGTTTAACAATAAAAAATCTGGCGTTAGAAAATTGCATTGTCAATGGTTGCTCCCCACCAGGGGGAGAAGACGTAGAAGAAGATTCATAATTCATAATAATGAAAGTAAAAATTCGGACAGCGACGGCACCACCCACCACGGAGTCCAATGAAGGGATGCAGAAAGTTCCTGCGTCAGTGCTAACCGATGTCCATACGTGCTCAGCGCACCCCTGAGGCAGACTCCACCCTTAACGAGTTGCCCAGTAGGTGGCCGATCACTTAGCCCTAGCCGACGACAGAGTCTAATCGACCAGCCGATTGATGCACACGGGACCAATGCACACCTCCCGTTTACCTGAAGCTGAGGCCGAAGCAGTGTATTGGGTCAGTATATCGCCCCTCAACTGCCAGGATCCCCTTTTCCAGGGACACGGGTCTCCACGCACGGCAAACACGTGGGTGATATAATCCCCAAGAGGAGCTAAATGCACAGACCGGCGAAAAGCTTCTCAAGGGGAGCCCTCACCTCCGAAGAGGCAACCACAACGAGGGAGGAAGAAAAAGGGAAAAGCAGAAGGGTAGACGAGGAGAAGAACGAAAGGGAGAAAAGATCACTCAGGTACCCCGGGGTTGTGAAGCCCGTACAAACCTAAAGAAGGAATGCCCCTGGGGGCGCGCTAATTCCGGAGAACCCTACTTGCCAGCTCGCTCCCGACAACAAGTCTATATAACGCCCTTTTCAGTCTGAAGTCGTTCTCAGGCCTCGCGACACCTGTTTCGTCAAAGGCGTGCCGAAATGAATAGTCTATTGAAATATAGTGTCAAAAGTCCAGACATCTTGTCTGGATTGGATTGGATATAATTTTGTGGCATTGAGTCCTCTTGGGACATATTATGCCAAACTCAAGATAAAAAGTCTAGTATATATAGTCTAATAATAAAATGGAATGAGTGATGTCGTAATAAAATGAATACTATATACAATTATATATGATAAATAAAACCAAAAATGTCATGTAAAAAGCTAAAAATATTTGGATGAGGATTCTCTCCAACCATGTCTTCTAGAGTCAAGGTAAATGAATTAAAATGTATAAGTCGTTGCATATTAAAATGAGAACATTCAATTAAAATGTGTTTTACTGTTAGTGGGCAAATGCAGTAATTACATATAGGATGATCTTCTCCGAGGAGGAGGTGTCTATGGGTGAATCTAGTGTGTGCAATACGGAGACGTGTTAATATTACCTGCTGCCGTCTTTGATCAGGTGACTGCCATTGCGTTATATTTGGTTTAATAAAGCGAAGTTTGTTCTCGGTTTGCTCATTCCATTCCTTTTGCCATTTTGTTTCTAAAAATTTGTAAATGCAAGATTTTATGTCACGATAAGGGATAGTATGGTTAATATTATTTATAGCCGATTTCGCGGCTTTGTCCACAATTTCATTTCCAGATATCCCAACATGCGATGGGATCCAAGAAAATACCAGGTTAAAATCTTTGGATGAAAGATGATAAATTATTTTTAATGACTCTAAAACAAGGGGATGACTGTCATGATCGGGATGTCTCAATGATTGTAAAACGCTTAATGAATCAGTGAAAATGATACATTTTTTATGAGAATGATCTGATATATATTCTAATACTTTATATATGGCCATGATTTCAGAGGTAAAAACAGAACACGAAGAATGAAGTTTAAAACTGTGAACAGAGTGATTAATAGTGAACGCAGCTCCAACATAGTTTGCCCTTTTAGATCCGTCCGTATAAATATGAATGAAATTAGAATAATTTTCTAAATGCTTTAGAAAGAGTTGTTTGTAAATAATATCTGAGGTATCTGCTTTATAAAAATCTTGGAAAGGGTTTTGAAATTCAAAATCATGATTAAACCAAGGAGAGAAATAATAAAGTTTTTTCTGGGTGACGTCAAGTGAAGAAATTTCGGATCCGTCCATTAAATCCAGCATTCTTAAATGGAATGTAAGGATAAAGGATGTTTTTGCTTGATAAAGGAGTTTTAAATATGGACTGTGATGAATGGTATGCAATGGGTGATGAGGTATTGAGGAAATTCTAAAATAATATTCTAAGGACAACAACTGTCGCCTTAAGTCCAGAGAAGGTTCAAAGGTGTCCACATATAAGCTGCTTACTGGTGATGTTCGAAATGCGCCAGTACATAAACGTAAGGCTGTGTGGTGGATAGTATTCAGAGTTTGAAGAGCAGATTTTCTAGCTGAACCATACACCACGCAGCCGTAATCTAATTTAGATCGTATTAAAGCTCTGTATATTTTTAAAAGACATGCTCGATCAGATCCCCATGATAATTTCGATAAAACTCTTAGTATGTTGAGGGTCTTTTCGCAACGTTTGCGTAAATTTAAAATATGCGGTTGAAAATTCAGCTTTTTGTCAAATATGATACCTAAAAATTTAAAATTGTCCACAACATTAATTAAAATATCTTTGAAGAATATTTCAGGGTCAAGATGAAGATTACGTTTTCTGCAGAAATGAACACATGCAGTTTTTGAAGGTGAAAAGCTGAAACCATTTTCATTTGTCCAATTAGTGATTTTGTTAACGGCCTGTTGAAGTTGTCTCTCTATTAAACGAATGTCTTTAGCTGCGCAAGAAATTTGCAGATCGTCAACGTAAATAAGACCCTTAACTGATGGCTGCAATTGAGAAACAATATTGTTGATTTTTAAAATAAATAGAGTCACACTTAAAACACTGCCTTGTGGCACTCCCTCTTCTTGAATAAAAACATCGGATAAAATCGATCCAATCCTAACTTTAAAATATCTTTTTTCTAAAAATTTTTGTATAAAAATAGGCAGGTTTCCTCTTATGTCATAGTTAAAAATGTCTTTTAAAATTCCATGTCTCCACGTTCGATCATACGCTTTTTCGATGTCGAAGAAAATTGAGACGAGATGTTTATTCTGTACAAATGCATTTCTGATTTCAGACTCGAAAGCTACTAGATTGTCAACAGTGGATCGACCCTTTCGGAAGCCACTTTGAAGTGGAGAGAGACATTTATCTTTTTCTAATATATATACGAACCTCGCGTTGACCATCTTTTCTAAAATCTTGCACAAGCAGCTTGTCAGGGCTATTGGACGGTAGTTTGAAGGGTTCTTGGGGTCTTTATTCGGTTTCAGTATGGGTATTATGGTAGCATATCTCCATGACTGCGGAAAAGTGTGCTCGTTCCAAATTCTGTTGTAAAATTTCAAGAGGTTATTTAGAGAACTATTTGATAAATGTTTCAGCATGATATAACTAATATTATCTGGCCCAGGAGTTGATTTGTGAACTAAGTATAAAGCCTTTGTCAATTCGGAAAAAGTAAAATCACAATTATATGATAATATACGGTTTGAACTGAAATTAACTTTATTCTTTTCAGATGCAATTTTAATCTTTTTAAAACTTTCAGAGTAGTTATTGGAGCTGGATATTTCGGAAAGGCATGAACCTATAGTGTTTGCTATGTCTTTGGGTGCCGATAGTATTTGGTTATTATGTTCTAGAATACGAATTTGTCTATTGGGGTAAACACCGGAAATTCTTTTGATCCTGTTCCATAGTTGTTTGCTTGTGGTCTTACTATTTATACTATTGACATAATTAATCCAAGAATCCCTTTTACTAAGTCGTTGAATTTTTCGAAAGGCCGCTTTTGTTTTTTTATAATTAATATAGTTTTCTCTTGTTGGATATCTATTGAAGATATTCCAGGACTTCCTTTGTTTACGGTAAGCATCGGTACAATCGTCATTCCACCAAGGCTTCTTCTGTTTTTTACGGGGATTAATAACTTTTTTTATGGAAGCGTCAGCACTTGCTATAATTATATCTGTTATTTTATTAGTTATTTCATCAATATCATCATTATCTACCGTGTGAGAAATATCTGCGAGGCTAGTAAAGAGTGGCCAGTTGGCAGTTTCAAAGATGTAGTTAGTTTGGCTGACAGAGTGAGGTTGGTATTGTGGCCTTCATATTTAAGTTTAATTGGATAATGGTCGCTATTGTAAAGGTAAGGATCCACAGAAAAAGTCCAAAATGGTAAAATTGAAGGAGTGCAAATCGCCAGATCTATTGAATGGTAAGTAAGTGAAGGTGAGTGAAAGTAAGTAGGTTGGCCGTCATTCATAATGCATAAATCATTATCTGTTATTATTTTTTCAATTTGTTTGCCTCTATTATTAATGTCTGTACTGCCCCAGAGAATATGATGGCCATTTAGGTCACCAAGTATGATGAATGGTTGCGGAAGTTGATCTATTAAATTATTTAAGTCAGAAGTGGCTATATGGGTGTTAGGAGGTAAGTATAAATTGCATATTGTTATCAAAATATTGACATGAAGTCTAACAGCAATAGCTTGCAGATTTGTGTTTAGGTTAATTTGAGTAACTGGAAAGTCATGGGAGGTAAGCAGTCCAACACCTCCACATGCTCTTTGGCCTTCATCGTAATCTTTTCTAAATATACTGAAATAACGGATGTTGGTGGTATCATTGTTTTTCAGATAGGTCTCCTGGAGGGCGATTGCAGCTGGCTTGTGTTTATTTAAGATATCTTTTAAATCGTCAATTTTTTGTCGAAAACCCCGGCAGTTCCAGGAAAGAAAGGAAGCCATAAAAATAACGGATAAAAGAAAAGAGAAAACTACTTGTGTTTTCTCGTCCTAGGACGAGACCTGTCTTGCCGAAGATCCTTCTTGGACTTGGGTGGCGAAGTCTCCAAGCCATCACTCTCTACAGAGGAAATATCACTTTCTGTGTTGTATAAATTTATAAGGTCACTGGTAGAAGGGTTAGCTATCAAGTTTCTGGATGCAACATCAGGCTGAAGTGAGGTTTGAGAAGTACTTTTAGCTATTTTAATATTATTTTGTTCAGATGATATGGCTCTTTTTAAAGAATTATTTATAGATCGATTTGGTTGATTTATCTGTTTTATATTTGACGAGGTTGTAGCTGATGCTTTAGAAAAAAGAGGCGTTATAGGTTGGTTCATTGAAGTTTTATGTTGGGCAGATGGCTTAAAAATAGTTACATCGGTTTGAGTTCCGTTAGTTTTGAAAGTTTTTTTTACTATTGTGGAGTAAGATATTCCAGGTTTCGGGGTGCGATCATTTACAATTTTTCGGGCCTCCGGAAATGAAATGTTTTGTTGAACTTTAATGGTCTGAATTTCTTTTTCTGTATGTAATTTAGGGCAAGACTTGGCAAAAGCTGGATGTTCACCTTTACAGTTTACACAGCAAAGAGATGACGATGTACATATATCTGTCTTATGTTCTGTACTAGAACATTTCGCACAGGTCTCTTTGCCGCGGCAAGCAAGAAAAGAGTGGCCAAATCTTTGACATTTGAAACAACGGACAGGATTTGGAATGAAAGGTCTCACTGGGCAATTAATGTAAGCTATTTTAACGTGTTTTGGTATGGTTGGTGTATTGAAAGTTAATATTAAGTGTTTTGTGGGTATTTTCTGATTATTTCTTGAAATTGTGATTCTTTTGACGTTAATTACATATTGTTCGGATAGGGATTCCAAGATGTCTTCTTCCGAATCATGGACAAGATCCGATTCGGAGATTACACCTCTTGATGAATTTAAAGTTCTGTGGGGTGTGACTGTTACTCCTATTGGACCAACGGATTTAATTTTAATTATATTTAAAGCTTGTGTTCTATTTAAAACTTCAACGAGTACATCTCCTGCTAGGTTTTTTTTTATGTTTTTAGTCTCTCCAACCATACCTAATATTGTTTTATGAAGTAAACTCGCAGATATATTTTTAAGATTTCCCTCGTTACTTTTTATTGTAAAAAATTTTTGTTCTGTTATATTTTTTCATTATTATTATTATTACATATTTGCTCCACTGAAGGAGAAGTTGATTTTTGGTTTTCCATGATTGAAAATTAAATATTCAGTCCCCGGCGGCACCACCCACCATGGAGTCCAACGAGGGGATACAGGTTCCTGTACCGGTGCTAGCCAGGGACTATACGAACCCAACTCACCTCTATGACTGCCCTAAGGAGCTAGTTGGTGAGCAGGTCCTTAGTCCTAGCAGGATATACCCACCAGCCGATCAATGTACTGGGACCAAAGTACACCTCCTGTTTATTCGAAGCAGGAGCCGAAGCAATGTATTGGGGCGTTATGTTGTCCCTCAATCACCAGGATCACCTTTTCCGAAGACACAGGTTTCCACGCACGGCAAACACGTGGGTGATATAATCCCCAAGAGGAGCTAAATGCACAGACTGGCGAAAAGCTTCTCAAGGGGAGCCCTCACCTCCGAAGAGGCAACCACAATGAGGGAGGAAGAAAAAGCAAAAGCAGAAGGGTAGAGGAGGAGAAGAACGAAAGGGAGAAAAGATCACTCAGGTACCCCGGGGTTGTGAAGCCCGTACAAACCTAAAGAAGGAATGCCCCTGGGGGCGACATCTTGTCTGGACCCGGGTGCCTTGTCGCAAGGAATTTGCGGCGGTACTTGAGGGTTTTTTTCGAGGAGTGTTAGAAACGGGGGAATCATTATTTGATTTCTCACAACAGGAATCGAACTATTCCGCACTACTATGTCATCCAAACGTTTTCTTTTTCTATTAGATGCACCCTTTTTGATGACATTCATGATCGCCAGAGCAAAAAAGATATTGACAAATTAGCTCCAATAAGAGAATTTTTTTTTAATTTGTTGATAATTGCCAGAAATGCTATAACGTTGGAGAGTACGTGACAATAGATGAGCAACTGCAGCCGTTTAGAGGCCGGTGCCCATTTAGGCAGTATATGCCTAAAAAGCCAGCAAGATATGGAGTGAAAATCTTTGCATTGGTTGATTCGAGAGTGTTTTATACTTGGAAAATGGAAGTATACACTGGACAGTAACCAAAAGGGCCATTCCAGTTAGATAAGTCCTGGTAGCGTTGTAAGACTTTTGATATCACCCCTGTATAATTCTGGGAGAAATTTGAGAGTGGACAATTGGTACACGTCGTATCCACTTTCCCAAGAACTTTTGAAGAAAACAATTACTGTTGTTGGAACTCTAAGAAAGAATAAGAAGGAAATTCCTCCAATACTTTTGGATTCAAAAAAGAGAGAAGTCTGATCTTCTTTGTTTGCATTTCAAAAGGATACAACACTTGTGTCATACGTGCCAAAGAAAAACAAGAACGTTCTTTTACTCTCTACAATGCACAATGACGATACAATTGATTCATCAACAGGATAATCTAAAAAGCCCGAAATAATAACATTTTACAACATGGCAAAAGGTGGAGAAGATGTTGTCGATGAAATGGCTGCCTCATATTCAACTTCTCGAAAAACAAAACGTTGGCCAGGTGGTTATATTTATTTTTTTCTCTACTGAAGGTTGCTGCAATAAATGCGAGAATAATTTTGCCATCCAAGAAAGAAAACTGCACTATCTCAATATCAAAGAAGACGTGCTTTCCTGAAGCATTTGGGATTGCAGTTTATCGAAGATTACAGAGAGAATAGGAGCCACCAAGCCATGCTTCCAAAATGTATAAAAGAAAAATTGAACCGAGAAAAAGAAATGGAACCCCCTAATAAGAAGACAAAAACAGTTTACAAAAGGTGTGCTGAGTGCCCAAATAAGAAGGACCACAAAATGCGATATACTTGTGAAAAATGTCAAAAAAATATATGCATGGAGCATATGGCTTCGGTCTGTAGAAAATGCACGAGTTAATTGTAAGTAGCCTTTCTTTGCTTTAAAAATGTTATTGGAGGTATTTTCTACTTTAATTTAGTCATAAAAATTATTTTGCACACCACTTATGATTGTAAGGAGCGATGAAAAACGTTCGGGTATGATATACCCCGAGCGCCTACTCCCGTTGGTTCTTTTCGCGCGACTGCTCCCGGGTTAAAATGAAATAACGGTGTGAATAAGTAACATCGTTTTTTGATTTACAAAGATTATCGTGTGCATTTTTCAATTTAATGCTTTGAACAAAATTATTCTGTTTTAACAGTAGTTTATCCATATTCTCTACTTTAAATATTTTAATGAAATGAATCCGTATGAATGTTTCTTATATAAATAAGACAAATAAAATTTAAAATATCACAAAATTATTACTTTTTTAATTTTTAAAGCAAATTTAAAAATTATTATTTCGAATAATTTTAAAGAGAAATTAAAAAATAATTTTAAAATTAATTTTTTTTTAAACATCAATTTGTATTATTAAACAAAAAAAATTCTAACACAAGTTTAAGTATAGCAAGTGTACATGCTTGTAGAGTAATTAAAATTTGGAATTTTGTCCTTAGTGTGAAGTGGTGAATATCAATTGCTTATCATACTTGTGAAGTGTAAGGAAAAGGATTTGCAAGTAGTAACAATAAGAATCGTCACAAACATTTTGAACATAGTTCAGTGAATACTAATGACTTACACCGCTGTGATACATGTGATAAGAACTTTTAAAGAGAATGAAATAAAAAAACGGCACCAGAAATCCTGTAAAAATTGTTTCATCTGAAAAGATTAAACTTTAGCAAAAGACCTGTTCTTCAAAAAAACAACCCTCTCAAATTGTAAATAATATTAATAAAAGGAGACTAGTTTCGTATGACAATTCCAGTAGTGATAAAAATGAATGTTTAAAGTAAGTGAAGCAATGCCAAATCCAAAATGAGAATAAAACATTGGATATTTGTAATGAAAAGTTCGGGAGAGTTTTGGCAACTCATTCAATATTGCCAAATTCAGAAAATGAGTGAGACCTTAAATTTTTAGAAGCTAGTAAAGAAAAAATAAAAAGTTTATTAAAATCTGAGATCTATTTTTAAAAAAGGCATAAAATGGTATACCATAGTAGAGGTTCAATTTTCCCGTGGAATTTTTGCTACAGAGCATGAAACTTGTACAGCTTTTTTTAGAAGCAATTGTATGGTAACATTGACAAACAGTGAACCTGAAATTGAAACCGATGTAACTAATTCATTCTAACCGCTAATTCATTAACCAAAATGCTTAATTCCATTGATACATTTGAAGGATTAAAAAGTGGATGGGTTATAGACAGTGTAATACAATTACAATCAAAAATAGTTCAGTTTGAACCTTTGGCTGAATCTAGTTACATCACACTACCCAATGAGTTACAAATAAAACATACTATTGTAAATATTCAAAATCTGAATGACCACAAATGTTTCCTATGGAGTGTTTAAGCTTCTCTATATCCGACAGATAGAAACCCAAGTAGGATGCAACAGTATGTGCAATATGAAAATACACTATCAACAAATGGTATAACATTTCCAATGTCTCTTACCCAAATTCAAAGTTTGAATCCATGAACAATTTAACAATTAATGTTTTTGGTATAATGATAAACAAGTGTTTCCTCTTCGAATAACTAAAGACAAAAAACCAGTCCACATAAAGTTATTAATGTTAAAAAATAATAGGGGACTATATTTTTGTTTAGTTAAAAATATGAGTAGACTTCTTGTGACATTGCACATTTTATTTTTATATATAACTGACCTATGTCAGTGTACGTCTACCTCGTGGACACAACCCCTGCAATCTCGGTCTGCAATGGACGCATAACCCCCACAAAAAGCCGTTAACAAGTCGCTGAACCCAGGGTACGGGTGCGAGAGGAAGCTCCCTGGCCGAAGAACTGTGAAAAACAAACACATTAAAATGCCAAGGTGGTCATCTTGAGAAGAAGAGGAAAAGACTACAACTCAACATGACAGAGTGAAACAACAAACGTTTCTAAGCACATTAAGAAGGCAGGCTTTCTCTCAACTCATCTCTACAAAACATAACCTATAAAGAGATGGAACGTAAATTTTGGACACACTTACGCACCTTCCTGATTCACCCACGCACCAAAACAGACTCCCGCTTGAGAACGACTATCGATTCGCCGTTAAAGGGCGATAAACTATTGCGCGTGAATACCGCGCCTGATTCGGGAACCATCGTGTTTTCTACGTAATTCTCTCCCTCAGTTTCCCCCTTTTTTTTTTTGTTTCGTTTTTTTTAATGTTCTAATACCTTCCGCCCTTTATCCAACGCGCTAGATGGGCTTGGAGACCAAATATAATTCAAATAAAAATAGGATTTAATATAAAATGGTGTTTCTGTCGTCTTTCCAGGTATGTTGATTTTCTTTCATTCCTAGGTGATTCTCTTTTTGCTAAAACTATCTACACAAAAATGACTCCTGGTTATTGTCAACTCTTTGTATACCTATCGATCATTCCTTTTAGGCCAAACGCGATTAACGCAAAGGTTCTTTCCAAATTAATCTCTGACAGTACCTTAATGTAACTCCACGTCAATACCAAGTCATACGACAAATATGGCGCCGTTGACCAGTCCTTGTAGTTTTTTTTTGCGATTGATTATCAAAGTACCTCAATGTGACATTTCAATTTTGTTTATTTATGATGTTAGAATAAGTTCTGAATTTTGAAATGTGTGAAATTGTGATCAAAGATATGAGTAATAATTTCTTATGTTTTGTTGGTAACATTTCTTGATTAGTGAAACTATTTTCACACATCATAATATTAAGTTGATTTTTAATTATAACTTAACAAATGTCACACTGAGTGCTTGTATTGAATATCTGAGAGCCTCATTCACCTATTTTTTTTTCTTCGATCGGTAAAGGTGTAATTGTGATTTTTTTCAAGATGATTTGAATTTGCTGTGTGCTAATCTAATGTGCTAATGGGTCTCTGATGAAAACTTTAAGATCAGGAGTAACATATTTTTATACTATGCCAAATAACGTAACTATGGAGAAACAATTTAACTTCAACATCGAAACCTTTAGCGGTGATCCCTCAAAAACCCAATGGATCTTAAAACAGGTGTCAGACCGTAAAGATCTCAACAATTGGTCGGAGAAAACGACCATGTATTTCTTGCAATCCAAACTTACTGGTGCTGCACAAGAATGGTTTTCAAATAATCCATCATGTGCTACAATAGACACATTCGACCAGGCCCGTAGCAAAATTCAGGCATTTTTTATGGAAAAACAAATTCCAACAGTGCACTTCAAAAATTTTCAAACGGTGCAAATGTTTCAGAATGAAACAATGAAGTCATTAGGCTACCGAATAGAAGTATTAGCTGCAAAAGCATACTCATTCGTTTCACACTCCAAGGAGTCGAATCAAATTAAGTCCTTACAGTTTTTGAATGCCATCCCATCTGTAATCAGAGAGAAAGTGGCTCATTTAGACACTACCAAATTCGACGAATTGGTCAGTGCAGCACAGGCGATTTTTTCAATGTATGACAATGTAGCACCAGTTCATGCATTTCAGCATACCGCACAAGCGGAAAGTGAGGAAATAAGCAAATTAAAAGGTCAAATTGACAGGTTAACGATTAAATTAAGAAAGGCGATTCAGAACTGTAGCCTGTGTAAGAAGGGAAATCATGCTCTGTCAGATTGTGAATTATTCACAAAAATCACTTCCAGTCGCACAGGTGACAATCCAAGGGCAGCAACTCCTCAGCTGTTTATGAAAACAGGAGAGCTGTCATGTGTCATTTTTGTGGGAAAACTGGACACTACGAGTGTATGCAGGAATTACCTAGCAACAAACAACACTCAAGCAACGAGATTTCTCATCGCACATGGAAATACCCAGGTCAAAGTAGAGTTCCAAGAACTCCAAATTTTCCACGTCCCAGATTTAATGGTCCCTATGTAAACAATGTTCGGTTTTTAAACGGGAACAGAGGACAATAGGTTGGTTGGTTTTTTATGGCACAAGGGCCACACTTGGCCATGCTGCGCCAGACAATACATATTAATCGGGTTTTATTAAAATACTTAAAAAGATCTAAAACTAAAGACGTAATATAGTTCGAATAAGGTCAAAATTTAAAATCTAAATACAGTTTATAAAACCATTGTCAGAGGAATATGAATAAATTTTTATGAGGTGTATCCATCAGCAGGTCGTTCAGGGTTGAGGACAATAGGAGGTGATGCTTTGCCCTCTGATAGAACATTTAAACAATCACCAAATATCAGGAATTTCGACTAGCAACAAATACAAATAAACAAAATACTTATCGAGAAAATGAAAATGTCTAACAAAACTGTAAAAGAATTTTTGTGTGAACCATATGAACTTTCTGTGCAAAATAATGTATCCAGTCAAGAGGATAACATGCTAAATGAAACTGTATTTATCAATAATGTATTTGACAAGGGGCAGTTACCTTTCATTAACATTGTTGCTTGATTCTGGCAGTTCAATCAGTCTTTTACCGAGTACCATTTTTCAAGAAATCAAAACAATTGCCAAAGTTAAATTTCTTTCTAGAGCTGTTAAAATTAAAACCGTGAACTCTGAATTAAATTTTTCCCCGTGTACTGAAATTTCCTTCAAAATTGAAAAACAAAATTTTAAAAACATTTTTTATGTTGCTAACTTCCAGCAGGAAGGTTTGACGGAATTCTTGGCTATGATTTTATTTCTAAGACCAACTTAATAATTGATTCCAAACATGCAAAAGCAAAATTTGACAATTTTGAAGTTCCTTTAATAAACCAAAACAAGGACGAGATGGTTGAACAGTCTGAATCAAATAATGATGTATATCCTGTTTATCTCTCTAAGAAAGTTGTTATACCTCCCAAAGAATCTATGCAAATTGAGGTTTACGTTTCTAACAAAGTGAAACATGTTTTGTTTACACCCACTTTTCAAAACAAAAAACATTCAACTATTTCTTTCAATTAATGAAGTAAATAAACAGGGCAATTTCATAACCATAATGTCAAATATCAGTGAAGCACCGATGCACTTAAAAAAAACACTTGGATAGGGAATATTTCAAAACAAATCCAAATTTGTGAAAAGGGTAAGATAGAAAATGACAATGCGATTGAAAGCAATGAAACATGCCATCAAATCTCTGCTTCAACAGAAGTTGTTGCACAAAGAAAAACTGATCTTCAACAATCCGATTTTAAGTTGGAACATTTAGATGAGTCTCAGAAACAAAAATTTCTTAAACTACTGATGAATAGTTCCTCTGCCTTTTCCAAGTCACTACAGACTTTAGGTTGTACAGATCTTGTTGTTTTCTCATTATCCCTCAGGAGCGACAATTCAATCAAAACTTTACCTTTTGAAATCCCTCAGGCACAACATGATGAAGTTAAAAGTCAATTAAATGACCTAATCGAAGCTGGAATAGTTCAGCGTAACATTTCTCATTGGGGTTGTCCCATGTTACTTGTTAAAAAGAAACAAAATCCGGCTAACAAAAATGACAAAATTTCATATCGCATGGCACTTGACCTACGTCTTTTAAACACAGTTGTGGGGAGCTCAAGTTATCCGCTACCAAGAATTCAATATCATAAACGACATATCTGAATTCAAGTATTTTTCCATGTACGATCTGCATTCAGCCTATTGGCAAATTAACTTACCTGAAAATTTACAAGATGTTCTCACTTTTATAACTCAGTTTGGATCTTTCTGTAATAGACGTCTTCCTTTAGGTTTAAAATGCATCCTCCATTTTTCAAAATTGTTTTGATAAGGTAATTGATGAACTTCATCAACAAAGCATAACTGGTATATTTGCATACCAAGATGATTTTCTAATTGGTGCAAATGATTTTGATACAATGCTACTCAAAACACAAGCATTATTACAAGTTTTGATTGAACACAATATAACTCTGTCTCCACAAAAATGTGCTTTCTTTCAAAACAATATCGACTATCTTGGCTTCCATATTGAACAAAATATGATTTATCCCGTACAATCCAATATTGCCAAAATTACACAGTTTGCCCTACCTAAAACTGTACGTCAAGTTAAAAAGTTTCTAGGTCTATGTGGATATTATAGACATATCATTGAAAATTATGGTAAATTAACCAGCACTTTAAATCAACTAACGACAAAATCCAACAATTTTCTATGGAAATTTGAGCATCAACAAGCATTTGATGAACTTCAGAAAATCTTCTTTTCAAAACCTTTTGTCAAATTGCCCGATTGGGGGAAAGAATTTCTTCTGAATACCGATGCGAGCAAACATGACATTTCTGCAGTTCTTTTACAAAAACATGATGGAGTATTACATCCTGTTTCATATTTTAGCAAATCGGAGCAAAATTATCCTGCAATTAAAAACTTTTGCATTATCGCAAGTTTACGTCTCCAGCTGACATTATCACTAGATGGCTGCTTGAAATAAGCGAATATTCCTTCAAATGCCAGCACATACCTGGAAAGTTAAATATTTTGGCTGACTTTTTGTCGCGTTCACCTGATCCAAATTGCCATGAAAATGCCATTCTTGATCAAGATTCTAGCGAATTAGTCCTTCCTTTTACAGAAATAAATAATTTCTTACAAAATACCAATGTGTTAGTTACTGATGATACTGAAATGGAAATTTATACCCAAACTATGAGACAGGAACAACTCCAAGATGAAGCAATTCTAGATCAAATAAATAAACTAGCACACACCTCGTTTATATCCGACAAGAATCATCATTTTTTTATTTCTGAGCAGAGCGGTTCACTTATGCATAGAGACAAAAATTTACCGAAAAAGTGCACGATTGTGGTTCCCAAGTCACTAACATCTAAAGTACTGAAGATTTGTCACACACGGGGATTGCCAAAACTTACGAATTAGTATGTAGGAAATATTTTAGGAGAGGAATGTATGTTGCTTCAGCTGGTACACTATTGTTATGCCCAAATAACACGGTGCTTTTTCCAAGCCCCAATTCAATTACATTGTTTTTCATCGCCGGACGCCCAAGTGGCAAAGTTAAAAAAATCCCGCCTTTCCAACCTTCTGGAATATTCGCGTAGATTCTGATATCGCAATTTCCGCTACGTTCGGTGACCAATGAGAGCGCAGAGAAATCGCGCAAATACTAAACTAGAACTGGAAGCTTCTTTCTTGATCCTGTCTCCAGCACGTTCGGTGGTCTTTTTTTTAGCGTCGTTTTTCGGCGTGGGGAATGTCAAAATGATTCCTCGTTCCTCAACAGTGCTCGATGAAGTATAAGTAAATTTACCCTTTTTTTTTTTTTTTTTTTTTTTTTTTGTATTTAAAATATAGTTCTATATCTCTGGATATATGAACTAATCGTGATTAAGGATTTTTCGTTGGCCATCCGTCTTCATGGCTTTTTTCTTTCCGTCCAGAAGGCTAGCCTAAATAAAGGTTTCGATACCCAAAAATTCGAGTCTCAAATTGAGATTAAATCAACGTATTGATACTTACCAAATTGAGTCTCCAATTGGAACTAAATCCATCATTTGAAAATTAATATTGGTTATAATTAATTATGGCTTGCTAATTCTATACGAGCTCGTTTTTTTTTGTAAGATTATTCTATTGTCTTTAAAGTTACGTTTAGAAGTGTTGTGTCGTACTAATAATGTTCTTTACGAAATGCTCTAGTGTATGTGAACATGAAATAATTTATAAAATGTTTTCTATTTAATAAATAATCGGGTAAATTTTAGTCAACCTTTAACATTTGAATTCTCTTATTTATCTGGATGTCAGAGTACGAAAACAGCTTGTGCTCCTCCAAATGCTTACATGAGTAACCAAATAATAATGTGTAATGATATCGATGTTTCTGACTTTCCTGATGTGATCAGGGTTAAGTGACTTTTCAACAAAAAAAACGCAATTTCTACACGATACTGCCACTAATATGATCTTTAAGGCCTAGTTGTATTCCCTTCATCGAACCCTTTTCTTATCTAATTAAATTGTTTAAAAAGGGACACAACACTATACCATATATCTATTAGGTAGATGTTTGAAGTGGAAAGCAAGATACGTGCTTCACCTGTATTAAAAGTTTCATTGCATTCTACTTCTAGCGTAACAATTAGCATTGATAGTTTTGTTAATGATCTAGACAATTCAGATAATTTCATCAATCATATTCAATATTATCCTGAAGTATCTGTAACAAATGTAGATATTTTAAATATCAAAGATTTGTTACCTGTTTTAGCATATTTAGCTGAGTACTGTTCACATTCAGTCTTAAAAAGATTGAAATGTGAGAGTTGTAAAGAAAATATAGTTGTAAATAAACCATTAGACAAAAATGACTCTTAGAAATTGATAAGTATTAGTGACAGAAGAGGATTATTGTACCCTTCAAATTCTGTTGTTAAGGGAACTGGGACGTTCTGTACTTTCAAAAAATCGATTTTTCAATTTTTATATTAAAAAATAGAAGGCGTTTTGCTGAATCCAAAAATGTATAACATGTATAGGTTTGAATATTTAAACGCTGCTAAATTAAGGAAATAGTATGTAAACATAGATAGCCACGCCCCCTTTGACAGGGTGCATGTTTGAAGACGCGACACAAACAACTTTCAAAATACATTTTAACGTTTGTATTTTATAATATATTTTGCATTTTTTATTATTCTTAAGCTTGATGTAGGTGGGAGACTACTCAACTCTATTTTATTTAGATTACAAGCTGTGCAAACTTCAATTTATATCTCTGATGCTTTGTGTTTACTTTTGAAATCAAGGTGCTTTTCGTTTGAATTTGCTATCAGATTTCAAGTTATTTTATAAAATGATCTCGGTTCAACTTATTTAAATACATCTAGAATGCCACGACGCAAGAACTTTGGTCGGAGAAAGTGCTATTCCAATCAATTTTCCCAAACAAAGTACGTGGAGAGTGTTGACAATAAACAGCTCGATGTCAGTGCTTCAAAACAGAAAATGGATCTCAATGACAGAGTTTCTGCTGATGAAGAACATTTTGATGATGACGAATTTGGCGGATGTAAAAGTACGAATGTCATACTAGATATTAATATTCTTAATGTACTTTTTAACACAGTTGCAAAATGCAAATATTGCAACAGTTCCGACTGTTTTGATGTTTCCGAAAACAAAAGTAGTCGGAAAGGATTGGATTGGATGTGGTTTTGTGGCATTGAGTCCTCTTGGGACATATTATGCCAAACTCAAGATAAAAAGTCTAGTATATGTAGTCTAATAATAAAATGGAATGAGTGATGTCGTAATAAAATTAATACTATATACAATTATATATGATAAATAAACCCAATGTCATGTAAAAAGCTAAAAATATTTGGATGAGGATTCTCCCCAATCATGTCTTCTAAAGTCAAGGTATAAGAATTAAAATATTTAAGACGTTGATAATTAAAATGAGAACATTCTATTAAAATATGTTTTACCGTTAGTGGACAAATACAATGATTACAAATAGGATGATCTTCTCCAAGGAGGAGGTGTCTGTGGGTTATACGAGTATGTCCAATACAGAGGCGTGTCAATATAACATTTTGTCTTCTTATAGGTAGCGATTTCCATTCAGATATAATTGGTTTTATAGCATGGAGTTTGTTTTCAGTTTCTTCATTCCATTCGTTTTGCCATGTCTTGTAAAAATGTGTAAATGATAGATTTTAGGTCACGATAAGGAATGGTATGATTAAAATTATTTACGGCCGATTTGGCGGCTTTGTCAACTAACTCATTTCCAGATATCCCAACATGAGATGGGATCCAACAAAATAACAAGTTAAAATTTTTGGATGAGAGATGATAAATTCTTTTTAATGACTCTAAAACAACAGGATGACTGGAATGATCAGGATGTTTCAATGACTGTAAAACACTTAATGAATCTGTAAAAATAATACATTTTTTATGAGATGGATGGATGGATTTTGGGGTTTTATGGCGCAAGGTCCAAAAACGGACAAGCTGCGCCAAACGCAAGGTAAAAGAAATAAAATCAATAGGAATAAAAAAACATTTTAGTAAAATGGGTAATTAAGTCTTGCGTAAGAAATTTTGTATACTTGATGAACGTCATGATAAAAATATGCTGATCAACATGGTAAAACGTATAAAAAATACGAAGATAATGTGGATGATATAAATATTGTGATGGAAAAAAGAAGGCTCTATATGAGTTTTAAAAAACCAACTGAACGTAAAAACGCAAAAAGATTTGAATGGGGGTTTTCCCCAATCAAATCTTGTAGATTTAAAATAATATTTTTAAAAAACTTGAACCGTTGACGATTAAAAACAGGACAGATAATTAAAATGTGATAAACAGAAAATGGAGTAGAGCACGAATTACAAATAGGAACACTCTCTCCAAGTAAAAGATGACGATGGGTGAATCGTGTATGTCCAATGCGAAGGCGGGTCAGTTTGACATCCGTCCTCCGCGTTGGAGACACTGGCCACTGATGAATGATGGGCTTGATGGAGTGTAATTTGTTGTTGATTTGCATGTTCCACGACTCTTGCCACAAGGAGGCGACGAAGTCCTTTGTAGTCATTTTGATGTCACTAAAAGGAACGGCTTGCTGCAATGGAACGGAAGCTGCCTTTGCAGCACTATCAGCAAGCTCGTTACCCTTTATCCCAACGTGACTCGGGATCCAACAAAACAGAATATCGAAACCCTTGCTCTGTAAGGTACGCAGGATGGTAAAAATATTCGACACGACAGGATGACAAGTGGCGGTATATTGTTCCAGCTGTTGTAAAACACTCATGCTGTCAGTGTAAATGCAGAACTTACGATGGGTACTGGAGGATATCTGCTGAAGGGCGCAATAGATTGCCACCGCTTCAGCAGTGTAGACGGAGCAAGAAACATGAATTCCGTAACTATAAATAGCGTTAGGAAATGCGATTCCGCAACCCACATGATCTCTTCCTTTAGACCCATCTGTGAATACTGGAAAATAGGTTTCAAACTGACAGCGGTGTAAGTGATATATTTGTTGGAATACAGCTGGATCAGTGTCAGACTTTGCGTACTGAGTGAAGGGATTGATATAATTTAAGGATGGAAAGTCCCATGGTGGGAAACGAAAATTTTCAGTTTGTTGGGGCATAATATTTAGGTTAGAATCGCTTATGATGGAATTGGTCCTCTGCAAAAAAGGTTTAATGCAAGAGGAACGAGTGTCGTAAAGTCGATTCAAACCTGGGGCAAGAGTCATATGCTTCAAGGGATGGGATTGATTGATTGATAGTTGGGTTTTATGGCGCAAGGTCCAAAAAAGGACAAGCTGCGCCAAACGCAAGGTAAAATAATAAGATCAGTATATACAAACTTTATATGTTTAGAAATATTAAAAAGTAGTGTTTAAGAGAATCAAATGCAAGGAGTTTATCGCAATAAAGTGTAAAATTCATGATGTGTAAAATATATATACATTTAAAAAGCATTTAAAAAACCAATTGTATTTAAAAAAGGGAAAAGATTCGGGTGTGGGTTTTCACCTATCAAATCCTGCATAGTTAAAATAGAGCTGTTAAAATATCTGCGACGATGATGATTAAATTCAGGGCAAACTATTAAAATGTGATGAACGGTAAAAGGTGTAAAGCAAGTATGGCACGAAGGAGCATTTTCTCCAAGTAATAAATGACGATGAGTAAATCTTGTATGTCCAATGCGGAGGCGAGTCAGTTTGACATCAATTCTCCGCACTGGAACAATCGGCCAATGGTTAATGAGAGGTTTAATGAGATGAAGTTTGTTCTCTACCTGCAGGTTCCAAGACTCTTGCCATAAACTATGAAAAAAATCCTTCATGGAGCTCTTCGCGTCTGAAATGGGTACAGCCAAGGACAATGGGGAAGAAGCGGTTTTTGCAGCATTGTCAGCTGATTCATTGCCAGCGATACCCACATGACTGGGGACCCAACAAAAAAGAATATCAAATCCCTTGTTTTTTAATGCTTGATGAATGCTAAATATGTATGACACAAAGGGATGACAATTATGTTTATAAAGTTCCAGCTGTTGCAGTATACTCATACTATCAGTATATATACAGTAATTACGATGAGAGCCAAGTGAAATTTGCTGGAGCGCGCGATAAATAGCGACTGCTTCAGCAGTGTAAACAGAAGTGGAAGGATGTAAGCTGAAACTGGATGCAATATTGTTTAAAATTACACCACATCCCACGCGTCTTACTGTTTTGGATCCATCCGTAAAAACTGGTATATGAGAGGCAAGTTGACTGCGATGGTAAGAAAAAAGTTGTTGGAAAACAGCTGGGGGTGTGTCATATTTTGAGTATGCTACAAACGGATTGATGAATCTAATGGAAGGGGTGTTCCAAGGTGAGAACTTTAACACATCATTAGATTCAGTCAAGATGCCGCATAAAGGTGAATCGTTGATGATGCGTTTTCCTCTTTCTATAAATGGTCTAATATTAGATGGTCTAGCATCATACAAACGATTGAGACTTGGACTAAGAGTTATGTACTTTAAAGGGTGAGATGTTAAAGAAAGGATCTTTAAGTAATAATTGGCTGACAACTTCTTTCGCCTTAGGTCAAGTGGGAGCTGGTTACATTCCACGTAGAGGCTGGTAACAGGTGATGTGCGGAATGTACCAGTACATATCCGTAAAGCAGAATGGTGAATAGTGTCCAATCTGCGTAAATTAGAGGAATTTGCGGTACCATATACAACACACCCGTAGTCAATGCGAGATAGGATGATGGCATGATACACTCGGAGTAAGGATATTCGATCCGCCCCCCAACAGGTGTTTGAGAGCACTTTCAAGATGTTTAAAGATTTTTCACATTTCCTGCGTAAATGTAAAATATGGGGTAGGAAGGTGAGTTTGCGGTCGAATATCACTCCAAGGAACCTCATCTCATTGACTACAGGAATCTGTAAATTCTGTATGTAAATTACAGGGTCTGGGTGGAGATTCCGCTTCCTGCAGAAGTGGACACATGCACTTTTGCTGGAGGATAGCGTGTGACCATTACGGTCGCACCACTTGACCAAGTTGTTAATAGCTGTCTGAAGTTGCCGCTCTATCAAGCGCATATCTGAACCCTGACATGATATCTGTAAGTCGTCAACAAATAGAGAACTCTGAATAGATGGTTGAATTGAATTGGTGATATGACTAAAATGGAGGCTAAAAAGGGTGACACTTAAAACGCTACCTTGAGGGACTCCTTCGTCCTGTTTAAATAAGTTCGATAAACATGATCCAACACGAACTCTAAAAACACGTGATGATAAAAAATTTTGAATAAAAATGGGCAAATTTCCTTTAAAACCATAATTAAACATATCTTGGAGAATACCGTAACGCCACGTACGATCATATGCTTTTTCTATGTCAAAAAAAACTGATACTAAATGGTTTCTCCGCACAAAAGCATTGCGAATTTGCGCTTCAAGATAGATTAAGTTATCCAGAGTGGATCTTCCTTTGCGGAAGCCACTCTGGAGTGGAGAAATGCATTTGTTTTTTTCTAATACATAGGTGAGACGGGCATTGACCATGCGTTCCAAGGTCTTACAGAGGCAGCTGGTTAATGCAATAGGGCGATAGCTCAGAGGGTCTTTGGAGTCCTTCCCCGGCTTTAGGATCGGAATCACTATGCTTTCTCGCCATGATGTTGGATATTTATGCTCCATCCAGATTCTATTAAATAGATAAAGTATATTTTTTAAAGAATCTGGGGGCAGGTGGCGGAGCATCTTATAAGTAATTGCGTCTGGTCCAGGACAGGTATTTTGGGGATGAGAAAGCGCCATCTTCAGTTCAAGCATCGTAAGTTCACAGTTGTACGAGAGGTTATCCTTGCTGTTAAAGTTCAAAGGTGTTTTTTCAGCTCGACTCTTAGTCGCTTGAAAAGCTGGACTATAAGAGTCAGAGCTGGACACTCTTGAAAAGGTCTCTCCGATGACGTTTGCGATGTCATTTGGGGAAGAATGTATAGCAGACATGGTCTTTAAGATCGGAATAAAGGAATCACGATAAAGACCATTTGCTGCCTTAACTTTCTTCCACAACTGTTGGCTTGATGTTGATGATGTAATGGAAGTGACGTATCTGATCCAAGAATTTCTCTGGCTTTGTCGCCTTACCTTGCGAGCTAATGCCTTAGCCTGTTTAAAAGCGATAAAGTTGTTGGTTGTCGGGTATCTCCGAAATATGCCCCATAACTTCCTTTGTTTCTTGTAAGCGAACTGGCATTCAGTGTTCCACCAGGGTTTACAAATGCTACGTGGTTTTGAAGAACTTCTGGGTATGGCTGTGTTAGCAGCTTTTATAATTGCATCGGTGACATTGTCGACTGTGATGTTTATATCTTCACTCTGTACCATTGTTTCTGTAACCACTGCCAAAAGTGAAAATGCAACCCAATTCGCTCGATGATATGAGTAGGTATGTGGTGGATTACACACTCTAACGCTACTATCATACGAGACGAAGAGAGGGAAGTGATCACTATTGTGCAAGTCACTTCCTACTGCGAAAGTCAAAAAAGGTAGTAGTGCAGGAGAACAAATAGCCAAATCTAGAGAATGGAAAGTCCTCGTGGGTTCATGAAAGTACGTTTTTTCGTCGTTATTGAGCAGACAGAGAGAGTGATCCGAGATCAACTGCTCAATCTGTTGCCCTCGACGGTTCGCACTTTCACTACCCCAGAGGGTGCTGTGGCCATTAAAGTCACCGAGAAGAATAAAGGGAATAGGAAGTTGGTCTACCAGTCGATTGAGTTCTTCTTGATTGATGACGTCATGCGGTGGCAGGTATAAGCAGCAGACTGTAGTTAGCGAATTGGTGTGGATTTGCACTGCCACAGCCTGCAAAGATGTGTGCAGTGAAACTACAGTGCTGGGATAATCATGTGAAATGAAAATACACACACCTCCAGACACTGTAGTACTAGAATCAACATCTTTACGAATACAACTATACCTTCTGAGTTTTGAAAGGTAATGAGGTTTCAAGAATGTTTCTTGAAGAGCCACGCATGCTGGATGGTATGAGGAAATAAGGTCTTTCACGTCATCTTTCTTAGAACGGAAACCTCGACAGTTCCAGGATACAAAGGAAGTTATTGTTGTTTAGGTGGTTTGTTAGATTTACCCTGACCTGGAGGTTCCGCTTGGGTGGGTATTTCCATATCTGTGTCGGAGTCAGAGATATCCGACGCATGGAGACTTAACTCTACTTCTTCAGCTGCATGTCGAAGTAGATGTTTGGGGGTTTTAGTTAAATTTTCTAAATATTTTGAATTTTTATATTTGGTGGAACGGTTAGTCTTTGGTCGTTTAAGTGTTTTATATGTTGGTAAATGCATGGTTGGTTTTTTAATAGATGAATTGGAAATGGTTTTTACTGAGGACGTGCTTGATTTTGAATTGGAAGTTGAAGAATGTTTTACATTTTTTGGTACATTAGGCTCTATTGTCCGAGTTGGTGCCAAAATTTTAGGTGGTTGAATATTTTGGTTGCACAAAGGATCAGTCATTGTGGCTACAGACTTGACAGATTTTGTGGAAGTTGCCGCAGCATATGAAACTCCAACTTTAGGAGTTCGAGATTCTATTATCCTACGGGCTTCCTGAAAAGAGATATTCTGAGTCACCCTAACTGTTTGCACTTCTTTTTCTAAGGTCCACTTTGAACATGATCTTGAGAATGCCGGATGATCCCCACTGCAGTTTACGCAATGAGGCGGCAATGTGCAGGTGTTACTGTCGTGAGCGATTCCACCACATCGAGAGCAGGTTTCGGCACCACGACAGGCAGTTTGGGAGTGTCCGAATCTCTGGCACTTGAAGCACCGTAGAGGATTTGGCACAAATACTCGAACAGGGCAACTCAGATAGGCAGCTTTTACTCGTGACGGCAAGGTAGGGGAATCGAAAGTTAAAATTAGGTGTTTAGTGGGGAAGATTGCCCCATCTCGACGTACAGTTATACGTCGAACACCGCAAACCTGCTCGTCACGAAGGTTTTCTAATATTTCTTCTTCAGATACAAACAAAAGATCAGCTTCGGATATGACACCTCGTGAAAAATTTAAAGAATTATGAGTGCTAACAGAAACAGAAAATGGGCCTATTGTATTAGTATTTGATAGAAGTTCTGCTTGTTTCTGTGTTGACACTTCAATTTGAAGGTCTCCTGAGCGAAGTTTTTTTATAGTTTTAACGGTTCCCAGAAAAGATTCTATTGCTTTATTAATAAGAAAAGGCGAAACTGTTGTAAAGGATGGTTGTGGAAGGTTTTGATTTGAAATTGAACTACTTAATAATTTAATAATAAAAAATCGTGCATGTTTTAACGATGGTTTGACAAATTGTTGCTCCCTATTAAAGGGAGAAGATTTGGAGATATCATTATTCATGATTAAAAGGTTAAAGGGGTTCAGGCCGAGCAGCACCACCCACCACCGAGTCCAACGAGGGGATGCAAAACTGCACCGGTGTTAACACGACCCATACGGTCACGCATCATCTCTAGCAGACACCACCTTTAACGTGCAGCCCAGTAGATGATCGATCGCTTGATCCCAAGCCGACGACGAAGTCCAATCGACCAGCCGATTGATGTACACGGGACCAATGCACACCTCCCGTTTACCTGAAGCGAGGGCCGAAGCAGTGTGTTGGGTCAGTATATCGTCCCTCAACTGCCAGGATCCCTTTTTCCAGGAACACGGGTCTCCACGCACGGCAAACACGTGGGTGATATAATCCCCAAGAGGAGCTAAAAGCACACACTGGCGAAAAGCTTCTCAAGGGGAGCCCTCACCTCCGAAAAGGCAACCACAACGAGGGAGGAAGAAAAAGGAAAAAGCAGAAGGGTAGAGGAGGAGAAGAACGAAAGGGAGGGAAGATCACTCAGGTACCCCGGGGTTGTGAAGCCCGTACAAACCTAAAGAAGGAATGCCCCTGGGGGCTTCAAGGGATGGGATGACAATGATTTGATTTTGTAATTATAGTTGATTGACAACTTCTTCCGTCGCAGGTCAAGTGGTAACTGGTGACATTTCACGTAGAGGCTGTTAACTGGAGACGTGCGGAATGCACCAGAGCATATCCTCAAAGCTGAGTGATGGACAGTGTCCAATTTGCGCAAATTGGTTGCATTTGCTGTGTCATATGCAATACATCCGTAGTCAATCCGAGACAAGATGACAGATTGATACACTCGGAGTAATGCTTTGCGATCTGCTCCCCAGGATGTGTTTGAGAGTACTTTTAATATATTGAGTGTTTTCTCACATTTCTTTCTCAGATGCAAAATGTGAGGCAAGAAGGTGAGTTTTTTGTCAAAGATTACTCCGAGGAATTTCATCTCGTTGACTACAGGAATTTGTGTGCTATTGATTATAATTACAGGGTCTGGATGGAGGCCTCGTTTCCTACAAAAATGAACACAGTAGCTTTTGCTTGAGGACAGCGTGTGACCGTTCTGGTCGGACCACTTGACCAAGTTGTTAACGGCGGTCTGAAGTTGGCGTTCAATCAAGCGTATATCCGATCCCTGGCAGGATATTTGCAAGTCATCAACGTATAATGATCCATGAACAGATGGTTGAAGAGTATGAATGATGTCACTAAAATGCAGTATAAAAAGGGTAACACTTAAAATACTTCCCTGAGGGACACCCTCAGCTTGGATAAAAATATTTGAAAAGGTATGTCCAATGCGAACTCTAAAATTCCGCGTTCTTAAAAAATTTTGAATAAAAATGGGAAGATTCCCCCTTAAACCAAAATCGAACATACGTCGGAGAATACCGTGTCGCCACGTACGGTCATATGCCTTCTCTACGTCGAAAAAAATTGAAACTAAATGATTCCTCCGCACGAAAGCATTCCGAATTTGGGATTCCAAGTATATGATGTTATCTTGAGTAGACCGTCCTTTGCGGAAGCCACTCTGATGTGGAGGGATACAGTTGTTCTTCTCAAGAACGTATACGAGTCGGGCATTGACCATACGTTCTAAGGTTTTGCACAGGCAGCTCGTCAAGGCTATTGGACGGTAGCTCAGAGGGTCTTTGGGGTCCTTTCCAGGCTTCAGGATGGGTATCACTATGCTTTCATTCCATAGGGTTGGGAATTCCTGCTCTCTCCAGATTCGATTAAACAGAACAAGGATGTTCTGTAAGGAATCTGGGGGCAGGTGGCGAAGCATCTGGTATGATATTGCATCCTGTCCAGGACTGGTGTTATGCGCTCTGGATAGTGCCGTCTTTAACTCCAACATCGTGAGTTCGCAGTTATAAGCGAGGGCACGTGTGCTTCTGAAATTAATAGATATTTTTTCAGCTCGACTCTTTGTCACTTGAAAATCTGAACTGTAAGAGTCGGAGCTGGACACACTAGCAAAAGCCTCTCCGATGACGTTGGTAATGTCAAGTGGATTCGAATGAATACCAGCACTGGTTTTTAGTATAGGGATTGAAAAGTCCCTATACAGACCGTTGGCTGCTTTCACTCTCCTCCACAACTGCTTGCTTGATGTTGACGATGTGATGGAAGAGACGTATTTAGTCCAAGAATCCCTCTGGCTTTGACGTCTGACCTTACGAGCAAATGCCTTTGCCTGTTTAAATGCTACCAAGTTGGTGGTGGTTGGGTATCTCCGAAATATGTTCCATAATCTCCTTTGTTTTTTGTAAGCAGATTGACAGGCCTGGTTCCACCATGGCTTACACAGTCTGTGTGGCCTAGAAGAACTCTGAGGAATGGTCACGTTGGCAGTTTCAATAATAAAATCGGTGACATTTTTTATTGCTTCGTTTATATCATCACACTTGACCATTGCTTCCGAAATTATTGCAAGTTGCGAGAATGCATCCCAATTCGCTCGATGGTACAAGTAGGTAGGTGGACGTTGTCTCACTCTACTGCTACTGACATGCGAGACGAACAGGGGGAAGTGATCACTGTTATGTAAATCACTCCCAATTGCAAAACTCAACAACGGCATAAGAGAAGGAGAACAAATGGCCAAGTCTAATGAATGGAATGTCCTAGTGGGCTCATGAAAATATGTCTTCTCGTCGGAATTTAGTAAACAGAGACTGTGATCAGAGATAAGCAGTTCTATCTGTTGACCTCGGCGGTTCGTATTTTCATTTCCCCATAAGGTACTGTGACCATTGAAGTCACCGAGTAGTAAGAAAGGCACTGGAAGTTGGTTTATCAGCCTGTTAAGTTCTTCTTGTTGGATGACGTCATGCGGTGGCAGGTATAGGCAGCAGATTGTAATTAGCGAGTGCAGATGGATTTGCACAGCCACAGCCTGCAAAGATGTGGTTAGTGAAATTACAGTGCTGGGGTAATTATGTGATATGAAAATACACACACCTCCAGACACTGTAGTGTTAGTATCGACATCTTTACGAGCACAACTATACCTTCTTATCTTTGATGGTTGGTTTGGCTTCAAGAATGTCTCTTGAAGGGCCACGCATGCTGGGTTGTAGGAGGATATAAGTTCCTTCACGTCATCTTTCTTGGACCGGAATCCACGACAGTTCCAAGAAATAATGGAAGTTATTGTTTACTATAAGGTTTTGTTGTGGTCAAATGGTGTCTCTATATCTGTGTCGTCGTCTGAAATATCCGAAGCATGGAGTTTCAATTCAGTATCATCAGCTGCATGCCGAAGGAGATGTTTATGTGTTGTTTGTTGGTCTACGTATTTTAAGCTTTTATATTTTGAATGTTTGTCAGCTTTAGGTCGTTTAGGTGCCTTCTTTCTTTGTTCCTTTGCTGTTGGTATTTGAGATGTGGATTCGGTTTTTCCAGAGGACAAGGGAGATGGTTCGTTGCTGGCTTTATTGTTAGAGCTAGATTTGGGTGTTGGACTTTTTCCGAGGAAGCGATTATTTATTTTGGAAGGTGAAACACTTTTGTGAGTTGTTGTTTGTTTTGGTACTTGAGTTAAAAGATTTTGGTTTGTTGAGGGAGATTCTGTTTGAGTGGCTATAGTTTGGTAAGTTTTTTTAACTATTGTAGCATACGAGATTCCTGTTTTCGGGGTTCTAGAGTCAACAATTTTTTGGGCCTCGGGATAAGAAATTCTATCTGTAACCTTCACAGACTGAACCTCTTTCTCGGTGACCCATTTTGGACATGTCCTGGAAAATGAGGGATGGTCTCCTCCACAGTTAACGCAGTGAGCCGGAGCGGTGCAGCCGTCACACTCGTGATCGACCTCACCGCAACGGGCACATCTAATCTGGCTACGACAGGATATCTTGGAATGCCCGAAACTCTGGCAGCCGAAGCAGCGCTGAGGATTCGGGACATACACTCGTACTGGGCAGCTCAGATAGGCGGCTGTGATTCGTGTCGGCAGTGTTGGGGTGTCGAATGTCAAGATCAAATGTTTCGTGGGAAGAGTTTTCCCATCTCGACGTATGGTGATGCGACGAACACCAACCACATGTTGATCACGAATATTCTCCAGGATTTCTTCTTCTGGGGAGAAAAGAAGGTCCGGTTCGGATATGACGCCACGAGAAGTGTTAAGTGAGAAGTGAGGAGAAACAGAAACGTTGAATGAGCCAAGAGTTTTAGAGTTACGAAGTAATTTTGCTTGAGTTTCTGTTGAGACTTCGATCAGGAGATCTCCGGAACGAAGTTTTTTAAGAGATTTCATGGTGCCAATATATGATTGAAATGTTTTATGGATTAAAAATGGTGAGACAGAAGTAAATGAATTTGATGTTGGGTTTGTATCAAGAGAGGTGTTTAGAAGTTTTACTAAAAAGAAGCGAGCGTTTGTAAGGTTTATGTTCATTTGTTGCTCCCCATGAGGGGGAGAAGATAAAGAATTGGTTTCCATCATGAAAAGGAAAAATGAGAATTCGGCCACCGACAGCGTCACCCACCACGGAGTCCTACTAAGGGGATGCAGACAACTGTACCGGCGCTAATCGGCGACTATACGCGCATGGCGCACCCCTGAGACAGCCTCCACCCTTAGCGAGGTGCCCAGTAAGTGGCCGATTGCTTAGCCCTAGCCAAAAATCGACCAGCCGATTGATGTGCACGGGACCAATGCACACCTCCCGTTTACCTGAAGCGAAGGCCGAAGCAGTGTATTGGGTCAATATATCGTCCCTCAACTGCCAGGATCCCCTTTTCCAGGGACACGGGTCTCCACGCACGGCAAACACGTGGGTGATATAATCCCCAAGAGGAGCTGAAAGCACAGACTGGCGAAAAGCTTCTCAAGGGGAGCCCTCACCTCCGAAGAGGCAACCACAATGAGGGAGGAAGGAAAAGCAAAAAGCTAAGGGTATAGGAGAAGAACGAAAGGGAGGGAAGATCACTCGGGTACCCCGGGGTTGTGAAGCCCGTACAAACCTAAAGAAGGAATGCCCCTGGGGGCCATTTTTTATGAGAATGATCCGATATATATTCTAATGCTTTAAATATGGCCATGATTTCAGATGTAAAAACAGAACATGAAGAATGGAGTTTAAAACTGTGAACAGAGTGATTAATAGTGAACGCAGCTCCAACATAGTTAGCCCTTTTAGATCCGTCGGTATAAATATGAATGAAATTAGAGTATTTTCCTGTATGGTTTTGAAAGAGTTGTTTGTAAATAATATCAGATGTATCTCTGCCTTATAAAAATCTTTGAAGGGGTTTTGAAATACAAAATTATGATTAAACCAAGGAGAGAAATAATAAAGTTTTTTCTGGGTGACGACAAGTGAAGATATTTCGGATCCGTCCATTAAATCCAGCATTCTTAAATGAAATGTAGGGATGAAGGATGTTTTTGCTTGATAAAGGCGTTTTTTAAATATGGACTGTGATGAATGGTATGCAATGGGTGATGAGGTATTGAGGAAATTCTAAAATAATATTCTAAGGACAACAACTGTCGCCTTAAGTCCAGAGAAGGTTCAAAGGTGTCCACATACAAGCTTCTTACAGGTGAAGTCCTAAAGGCCGCAGAACATAAACGTAAAGCTGCGTGGTGGATAGTGTTCAGAGTTTGAAGAGCAGATTTTCTTGCTGAACCATACACCACGCAGCCGTAGTCCAATTTAGATCGAATTAAAGCTCTATAAATTTTAAAAAGGCAAGTTCGATCAGATCCCCATGATAATTTTGATAAAACCCGTAAAATGTTAAGAGCTTTTTCGCAACGTTTGCGTAAATTTAAAATATGCGGTTGAAAAGTCAACTTCTTGTCAAATATGATACCTAAAAATTTAAAATTGTCCACAACATTAATTAAAATATCTTTGAAAAATATTTCAGGGTCAAGATGAAGATTTCGCTTTCTACAAAAATGAACGCAAGCGGTTTTAGAAGGTGAAAAACTGAAACCATTTTCGTTAGTCCAATGAGTGATTTTGTTAACTGCCTGTTGAAGTTGTCTCTCTATTAAACGAATGTCTTTAGCTGCGCATGAAATTTGCAGATCGTCAACGTAAATAAGACCTTTCACCGATGGAGGCAATTGAGAAACGATATTGTTAATTTTTAAAATAAATAAAGTTACACTTAAAACACTGCCTTGTGGTACTCCCTCCTCTTGTATAAAAACATCCGAAAAAATAGATCCAATCCTTACCTTAAAATATCTTTTTTGTAAAAAGTTTTGAATAAAAATAGGCAGATTTCCTCTTATGTCATAGTTAAAAATATCCTTTAAAATTCCATGTCGAGATGTTCGATCAGAGGCCTTTTCTATATCGAAAAAAATTGAGACAAGATGTTTATTTTGAACGAACGCATTTCTAATTTCAGTCTCCAGAGCAACCAAATTGTCAACAGTGGATCGACCCTTTCGGAAACCACTTTAAAGTGGAGAGAGACATTTATCTGTTTCTAAAATAAAAACTTATCTCGCGTTGATCATCTTCTCTAAAATTTTGCATAGGCAGCTTGTCAGGGCTATTGGACGGTAGTTTGAGGGGTTCTTGGGGTCTTTATGCGGTTTCAGGATGGGTATTATGGTAGCATATCTCCATGAATGCGGAAAAGTGTGCTCGTTCCAAATTCTGTTATAAAATTTCAGGAGATTATTTAGAGAACTATTTGAGAGATGTTTGAGCATAACGTAACTAATATTATCTGGGCCAGGAGTTGATTTGTGAACTAAGGATAAAGCCTTTGTCAATTCGGAAAAAGTAAAATCACAATTATATGATAATATACGGTTTGAACTGAAATTAACTTTATTCTTTTCAGATGCAATTTTAATCTTTTTAAAACTTTCAGAGTAGTTATTGGAGCTGGATATTTCGGAAAGGCATGAACCTATAGTGTTTGCTATGTCTTTGGGTGCCGATAGTATTTGGTTATTATGTTCTAGAATAGTAATTTGTCTATTGGGGTTAACACCGGAAATCCTTTTAATCCTGTTCCATAGTTGCTTACTTGTGGTCTTACTATTGATACTATTAACATAATTTATCCAAGAATCCCTCTTACTAAGTCGTTGAATTTTTCGAAAGGCCGCTTTTGTTTTTTTATAATTGATATAGTTTTCTCTTGTTGGATATATATTGAAGGTATTCCAGGCTTTCCTTTGCTTCCGATACGCATCGCTACATTCCTCATTCCACCAATGTTTCTTTTGTTTTTTAGGCGCATTTCTGACTTTTTTAATTGAGGCGTCAGCACTAGCTATAATTATGTCTGTTATCTTTGAATTGACTTCATCGATGTCACCAGTTTCTACTGTGTTAGAAATATCTGCCAGGCTAGTAAAGAGTGGCCAGTTGGCAGTTTGAAAGATGTAGTTAGTTTGGTTGACAGAGTGAGGTTGGTATTGTGTGGCCTTCATATTTTAGTTTAATAGGATAATGGTCACTATTGTAGAGGTAAGGATCGACGGAAAAGGTCCAAAATGGTAAAATTGAAGGAGTGCAAATTGCTATATCTATTGAATGGTAAGTAAGTGAAGGTGAGTGAAAGTAAGTAGCTTGGCCGTCATTCATAATACATAAATCATTGTCTGTTATTAATTTTTCAATTTGCTTGCCTCTACGATTAATGTCTGAACTGCCCCAGAGAATATGATGGCCATTTAGGTCACCAAGTATGATGAATGGTTGCGGAAGTTGATCTATTAAATTATTGAAGTCAGAAGTGGCGATACGGGTGTTAGGAGGTAGGTATAAATTGCATATTGTAATTAAGATATTGACATGAAGTCTTACAGCAACACCTTGTAAGTTTGTTTGAAGGTTAATTTGAGTGGCTGGAAAGTCATGGGATGTAAGTAGTGCGACACCTCCACATGCTCTTTGTCCTTCATCGTGATCTTTTCTAAATATACTGAAATGACGAATGTTGGTGGAATCATTGTTTCTTAAATACGTCTCCTGGAGGGCGATTGCAGCTGGATTGTGTATATTTATGATGTTTTTTACATCATCAATTTTTTGACGAAAACCCCGGCAGTTCCAGGAAAGAAAGGAAGCCATAAAAATAAAATTTAAAAGAAAAAAAAACTATTTGTGTTTTCTCGTCCTAGGACGAGATCTGTCTTGTCGAAGATCCTTCTTGGACTTGGGTGGCGAAGTCTCCAAGCCGTCACTCTCTACAGAGGAAATATCACTTTCGGTGTTGTATAGATTTATGAGGTCACTGGTATTAGGATTAGCTATCAAGTTTCTGGATGTAACATCAGGCTGAAGAGAGGTTTGAGAAGTACTTTTAGCTATTTTAATATTACTTTGTTCAGATGATATGGCTCTTTTTAAAGAAGTATTTATAGATCGGTTTGGTTGATTTATCTGTTTGGTATTTAATGAGGTTGTAGCTGATGCTTTAGAAAAAAGAGGCGTTATAGGTAGGTTCATTGAAGTTTTATGTTGTGCAGATGGCTTAAAAATAGTTACATCGGTTTGAGTTCCGTTAGTTTTGAAAGTTTTTTTTACTATTGAAGAGTAAGAAATTCCAGGTTTTGGGGTGCGATCATTAACAATTTTTCGTGCCTCCGGAAATGAAATGTTTTGCTGAACTTTTACTGTCTGAATTTCTTTCTCGGTTTGAAATTTAGGGCAAGACCTGGCAAAAGCTGGATGTTCACCTTTGCAGTTTACACAGCAAAGGGATGATGTAGTACAGACATCGGTCTTATGTTCTGTACTACAGCATTTCGCACAGGTTTCTTTGCCACGGCAAGCAAGGAAAGAGTGGCCGAATCTCTGACATTTGAAACAGCGAACTGGGTTAGGAATGAAAGGTCGTACTGGGCAGTTAATATAGGCTATTTTTACGTGTTTTGGTATGCTTGGTGTATTAAAAGTTAATATTAAATGTTTTGTGGGTATTCTTTGACCATTTCTTGAAATAAGGATTCTTTTTACAGTAATTACAGATTGGTTGGACAGGGTTTCTAAGATGTCTTGTTCGGTGTCATGTACTAAATCGGATTCTGAAATTACGCCTCTTGATGAATTTAAGGTTTTGTGGGGTGTAACAGTCACCTCTATTGAACCGACAGATTTAATTTTTTGGATGTTTAATGCCTGTGATCTATTTAAAACTTCAACAAGTATATCTCCTGCTAGGGTTTTTTTTATGTTTTTAGTTTCTCCTACCATTCCCAGTATAGTTTTATGGAGTAAGATTGCAGATATATTTTTTAGATTTCCGTGTTACTTTTGATAATAAAAAATTTTCTTGACATATATTGTTTTCATTTGATTTTATACAAAGTTGCTCCACTGAAGGAGAAGTTGAATTTGGGTTTTCCATGTTTGAAAAAGATATATTCAGTCCCCAGCGGCACCACCCACCATGGAGTCCAACGAGGGGATACAGGTTCCTGTACCGGTGCTAGCCAGGGACTATACGGACCCAACTCACCCCTATGACTGCCCTAAGGAGCTAGTTGGTGAGCAGGTCCTTAGTCCTAGCAGGATATACCCACCAGCCGATCAATGTACTGGGACCAAAGTACACCGCCTGTTTATTCGAAGCAGGAGCCGAAGCAATGTATTGGGGCGTTATGTTGTCCCTCAATCACCAGGATCACCTTTTCCGAAGACACAGGTCTCCACGCACGGCAAACACGTGGGTGATATAATCCCCAAGAGGAGCTGAAAGCACAGACTGGCGAAAAGCTTCTCAAAGGGAGCCCTCACCTCCGAAAAGGCAACCACAATGAGGGAGGAAGAAAAAGCAAAAAGCAGAAGCGTAGAGAAGGAGAAAAACGACAGGGAGAACAGATCACTCAGGTACCCCGGGGTTGTGAAGCCCGTACAAACCTAAAGAAGGAATGCCCCTGGGGGCAGTAGTCGGAAAGGACTTGCAGTGAACATTTCTGCAATGTGTAAGGTTTGCGGTTGTGGTAGCAGTGCCAGGACATCAAATATTTCTGATGCTGGGTATGATATAAATGTGAGGTTGGCATATAGTATGAGGTGTATTGGGAAAGACCAATGTGCAGCTCGTACATTTTGTGCATTGATGAACTTGCCCCCTCCACCTGCTAAATTTGAAAGGAACAACACTAGCATTTCTAATGCCTTAGATACTGTATCCTCACGATCGATGCAGAAAGGCATTCAGGATGCTGTGCTGGCTAATAGCAACAGGGATATACCAGCGGCTTTAGATGGGTCGTGGCAGAAAAGGGGTCACACATCAATGAATGGTGTTGTTACAGCTACTTCACCTGACAACGGGCAAAGTTATTGACTTCGAGTGCCTTTCAAAATACTGCTTCAAATGCAGAAATAAAGATGTGAAATGCGACAGTTGTCAAACAAACTATTCTGGTTTCAGCGAAGGCACGGAGAGTGAAGGAGCACTCAGAATTTTTCAGCGTTCCCTTGCAACTCGAGATGTAAGATATGTGAAATATCTCGGTGATGGAGATTCAAAAGGGTTTTTACGAATTAAGGAGTCAAAGGTATATGGTGAAGACATTGCTGTGGAGAAATTAGAATGTATCGGCCATGTACAAAAAAGAATGGGAGCAAGATTGAGAGCCCTCAAGAACAATATGAAGATTACCAAACTTTCTGATGGGAAAAAGATTTCTGGACGCGGCAGACTAACAGATGCAGAAATTCTTTTAGTCCAAAAATATTATGGCTTGGCCATTAGAAGAAATGTGAAAACATCTGTTGAAGGTATGTCCAAATCCATTTGGGCTATCTATTTTCATAAACTGTCCACCAATGAAAATTCTCAACATGGTTTGTGTCCTATGGGAGCCGATAGTTGGCGCGGTTATAACCGAAGTCTCTCAACGGGTGAAAAATATCTTCACAAGCATTCTCTTCCTGAACCAATTCTCTTGGCTATAAAGAAAGTATTTAGAGATCTGAGTTCGAAGGAACTGTTACTAAAGTGCATGCATGGGCGTACTAAAAACCCAAACGAGAGCTTCAATAACTGTGTGTCGGAGCGAATACATAAAAACACGTTTGCAAGAAAAACCCTTTACAGATCGGTGTTATGGATGCTGTTATCTGCTTTAATGATGGTGTGTTCACTAGAACAGAGAAGTTTTAAAATAACTAAAAATAAATCCAGGCAGTAACACTTGTGATGCTCTTAGGAAAATCGACAGAATTCGGATTTGTAAAGCTGAAATCATGATTCAAAAGGCCAGTAAAGAAGCTAGAACTATTAAAAGGCAAAATAAAAGGAAACAAGATACTTTAGAAGAGTCATTGCAAGAGGAATACAGTGCAGGAATGTTTTAAACTTTAAAATTAGAGTCTGTGCAAGATATTGTATAGTTTGAGTTTTACTCAAAATGTGTTTTTTTTTCAGCAATTAGGTACGCTCGTAAGAAATTCTATTCATATTAAAGAGGTGTAATTTTTTATGAACCTTTCTATGGTAATAACTCATCCAATGAACATAATTTATTTAATTTCTTATTGATAGTATTTTTTTATTCACCAATTTTATGAGAAAAATCAGCTTTTTTTTTTTCAGAATTTCAAACTTTTTTGATTCAACTTTTTTTTATAATTTTTACATTTAATATACTGCAATAAAAATTAGTTTACTTCAATCCATATACATTTGTGTCAATATTAAAACATGCGTTAGGATTTTAGAAGCGGTAGAAAAAATTTTAAGCGTACCTATTCATCAGCATGTATTAGAAGGCTGTTTATGGTAAGTACTTATTCGATTCCTCATATTTAAAAAAATAATGCAAAGAATGAATATACTTTTACTGTAATATAATGAATGAAGCATGTAGTTTTTATATATATAGTCTTTTAGTTGAGGGATTTCTTTTTTATTGAAATATAAGGAGATCATTTTTATTAACACCACAAATTTTCGTGTTTTGCGTTGTCGAGAACGTCTCAGTTCCCTTAACATTGTTTTACATAGTTACATTGTTCAAAAACTTTTTAATAAGTATGGAAGAGATTTTTTTTAAAGTGTCAAATCAAAGAGACATTTGGCAGCTACATTAACTCAAGATATACTGCAAGAAAAAGAAATGCATATTAAATTGTGTTTCAATGGACAATTCTTATTCCAAATCTAAAAATGACAGTATAAAAAAGCGGCAAACAAAAGAAAATTGAAGACTTTATCGAAATAATTATTTGTAATTTTTATACTTATATTGCTGTAATTTAGATGCATTGTTTTGTGAATAAATATCTTTGGAAATTAATGGTTGTTTTAATTTAACATACAAGTATATAATACTATTTCAGGATGAAATTGTGCATTATGAATAAGTATTTTTGTTAAATATTATTTATATGAATGCTGTTGAATGATTATTATATTCATATCATATAAATTTATATGTAGAGACATAAATATCACTCTGATTTCACTAATTTTTAATTATTGAACTTCATAGCTTATTTCCAGGTATATTTTTTTCAATAAATACTAAGTTTTATATTTTTGGAATTGCTGAGACCTCAAATTTAATAATTTGTCTTACTTTAAAGAAATTCTATTTTTGGGTATGTTGGGGCTTTTTGTTGTGTTTAAGTATTTTTGTTAAATTGTACTGAAGGATCAATTTAGCTCCTAATGATCACACTTTTAATTACTCTGATGGTTTTATGATGGATGCGATTTAATGACAACTTAAAAAATACTTAGCACAATATCTTTTAAAATTTTGAAACGTTTGCGAAATAAAAAAAAAATCTTTATAATGCTCCCATTTTAATTGTAAGTACTTTTTTCGCAAAATATCGTGAATAAACAAATTTTGTGCTTGCTCATGTTTTTATTCAATATAGGATTGGATATGGTTTTGTGGCATTGAGTCCTCTTGGAACATATTATGCCAAACTCAAGATAAAAAGTCTAGTATATATAGTCTAGTAATAAAATGGAATGCGAGTCATGTCATAATAAAATGAATACTATATACAATTATATATGATAAATAAACCAAAAAAATGTCATGTAAAAAGCTAAAAATATTTGGATGAGGATTCTCTCCAACCATGTCTTCTAGAGTCAAGGTAAATGAATTAAAATGTTTAAGTCGTTGCCTATTAAAATGAGAAAATGATTGAGGAAAATTAAATTTTTTAAAAAGTGGTTGGATGACGAGGATTCTCCAGGTTTCAAAGTGAATGATTGAGGAAAAGAGTACAGTGATGAAAATGGTTACTGTTTTACATGCAATCAATCTATAAAAATAACAAGTAAAGGATTTCAAGGTTTGAAGCAGCAGGTTTGTCATTGAGACACAAGCAATAAGTTCACCTCAAGTTGGCCCCAAATCAACTTCACCTGAAAGTTTTTGATCGTATAAATAATTCAACCATAGTTTCCCAATTACTTGCAACATCTACAAGTAAATGTGAACATCCTAGAAGTGTTCAAATTTGAAGTTTAAGAGTTAGAAAATGCTGCAGATTTAATATGGTCATTGAAATGTGTGGCATCAAACTATTATTTTGCATCATGCACTGGATTGTCAGAAATCTATAAGGTATGTCTGAATTTTTAATTTACGGATGTAAATAAAAATGATATTTTTTTACTATTATACTATATAAAACTACTATAGTACAGCGTAATACTATACTTTATAAAAAAATAAATCTTATTCAGAGTTTGAAGTGCAGATTTTCTCTCTCAGTCAAACACCACGCAGCCATAATCTAATTTTGACCTCAGGGCTCCATAAATTTTTAAAAGGCAATTACAATCAGATCCCCATGATAATTTCGATAAAACTCGTAATATATTAAGAGACTTTTCGCAATTTTTGCGTAGATTTAATATATGCGGTTGAAAAATCAACTTCTTGTAAAATATTACACCTAAAAATTTAATACTCTCCACAACATTAATTAAAATTTCCCTGCAGAATATATCCGGCTCTAGTTAAAGACCTCGTTTTCTACAAAAATGAACACATGCGGTTTTAGAGGGTGAAAAACTGAAACCATCTTCGTTTGAGAGTTTGTTAACGGCCTGTTGAAGTTGTCTCTGTATTAAATGAATGTCTTTTGCTGCGCATGAAATTTGCAGATCGTCAACGTAATTAAGACCTTTAACTGATGGAAACAATATCATTAATTCTTAAAATAAATAAAGTTACGCTTAAAACCACTTCCTTGTGGTACACCCTCTTTTCTGGAGCAACTAAGTTATGCGAACTTTGAATTTGCCGAACATTTCCAAAGGCTCCTATGCTGATCACGAAGACAAAATTTTGAATGCAGTTAAAGAAATGGCCGAGAACTCAATGCGAAATACAGCGAATGAAGTTCAACAACATACGAAGATCAATGAGTGTGGAGTCCCTGTGCATGGGAAGTGGCAACGCAGATGTCACACATCTCTGAATGGCTTCGTTGCTGCAATATCTGTCGACACAGAATAGGTGATGGATTTAGAAGTTTTTTCATAAACCATACATGATTCTTAAAGCAGATCATGTAAGCCAATGTAACTTCAAAGGATCCTCGGTAAAGATGGAAGCTGTCGGCGTGAGTAGAATTTTCAAAAGATTAGTAAATAGCAGGAGTTTGAAGTACACCAAATATTATGGAGATGGTTTCTCCAAAGGAGTTTTGAGTGTGAAAAATGTTTACGGGTGTGATAGTGTGTCAAAACTGGAGTGTATTGGACACATCCAAAAAAGAGTGGCCACTCGTCTTCAGAAACTGAATGCAAAAACGAAGGACGGAAAAGGGAAGTTTACGGATGTGTTAATCGACAGTCTCCAAAATTATTATGGTATTGCAGTTCGTGCAAATGTGGGGAATTTTAAGAGCATGCAGCAGAATACAATAGCTGCATTGTTCCATTGCGCATCAAATGCAAAAAGGCCAATGCACGGACAGTGCCCAGATGGAAAAGACAGTTGGTGTTTCTATCAAAGTCTAACGATGTCTTAAACATGATAAAGCCGTTTTACATAGAACTTCGTTCTAAAGACTTAGTAATGGAAGTGAAGGCCCATTGGAAGACCCAGAATGCCAACGAATGTTTCAATGGTACCATATGGCAGAGAGTCCCTAAAGAGGTTTTCGTTAGCCTGATAACTGTTAAATTAGGGGCATATGATACAGTTATTCAGTTCAACGACGGCTACAAATGGTGTTTAAATGTTTTAAAAAGGCTCAACATCCTAAGTCCTGGTTACTTCACCGAGAAAGGATATGTGAAGTATTAGATCAGAGTTGGATTCGAGATTCTAAAAATCAGGTACATCTACAGCTCAGAAATTTTTTAAAAGCCTTAAGAAAGAAAAAATAACTGTTTTGAGTGAAAAAGAAGGTGAACATTAGCAGAAAGGAGGATTTTGAGGCTAAATATAGTTATAAATGGTATGTTCATATGTTTTAATTATTTTGCGTTTTTCTTGGAATCAGATTTTTTATATTTTCCTTCTCAAAATATCATAACTCCAAATATTATAAGTGTAATTATATGAAACTTTGATAGAATACTTAAAAGGATATAATTAAGGAGTTGCGCTTTTTTTTTTTTGGCTCTAGGTGTAATATTTTTTTATTTTATGAATATTAAAGTTTGAAACTTCGGTGAGTTTTAAATTCTTTTCCCGTTTAGTGCTGTAACTTTTTTTAATAAATAGATTTAGACATATATATATAGTGAATGTCCTAAAACATGTTTTTAAAAGGATGATAAAGTTTACAAAAAAAATTCCCTTCAAACAAATTTGAGTTATGATATTTTTCGTAAAAGCTAATATTTTGTAATTATTATACATAATTTATGCCAAAATATGAAAACTAAAATTAATATTTAGCTATTTTATATATTATTCATAGTTTTCAGATGTATTTGATGGTATAAAGTGCAAATCGAGTGAAAATTTAAACAATTAAAAAAACACTCCAAATCAAGTAAGTCTGCGATTTGCTAATTTATAGAGATACAGTGGTACCTCCGAAAAGATGACTGAAAAAGGTTTCTGAACAATGGAGATTCCGAGGGATTAGTAAAGCTGAATCCTCTCTCTATGAAGATTCACCTTGAAAAACAGGTTTCCTGTGTAAAAAAGAGAAATCAAACTTTCCTAACAGATTTTTTTCAAGTAGTATAGTAATTAAAATAATTTATCTCCTATGCATCGTATTATGTTATTATTTATATATAATGTAAGAAAAAAAGTATTAGCACACAATTAAAAGGTAAAGTAGTAAATAGTTATTATTTTTTACTTAATTAATTTTTCCTTTATAATTAAAATTGCAGCTGCACTTTTCAATCAAATGTCAAACAGAAGTACAAAAACTTTTTTTTATAAAAACGTTGTCCTCCCCAATAGCGGACACCTCCTAATAACGGACAAAACTTTTGGTTCCATGACTCAGCTTTTCGGAGGTACCACTGTATCTCAATAAAGAAGCAAATCGCAGACTTACTTGATTTGGAATTGGTGCGGAATCCTCAACCACAACCTTAAAGTTAAACAAATGAAAACCTGTGTGATATCTCGGAGTGTTTCAGACCTCACTGATGGTGATCTGTATAAGCAGATACGGAGAGAGCTGTTTAAAGATCGTGACATCAGTATGATTATGAACACAGATGGAAGTCCTGTGTTCAAATCATTGCAGGCAAGCATGTGGCTCATTCAGGCGCTCATCAATGAACTCCCTCCTCGATTAAGATGAACCCATGGAATTATTGGAGGACTCAGGTTTGGAAAAGGTCACCCTAATATGAAACTATTTAAGGAAGCTTATGTGAATAAACTTTCAGAACTTTCCACAAAAGGCATTGTCACGTGGGACAAACCAATTTCTCACGACGCCAGCAGCTATGTTACAGTTAAACTTGTTCCTTCCTCAACAGAAGAGATTAAGCACGCAAAGAATTGACATTCCGCCTTTTTTCCCCACGCGTGCAGGTCGGTGCGTTTTCTCCAGCACCACTGTTGGTTCTATGGCTGTTTCCGGTGAGTGTCTTCAGTAAACCGATATCTATTCTTCCCTAAATGTCTCTCATATCCTAACCTAAATTTTAAGATAGTTAACATGAAATCCCACCAGGTCAAATATAACTCGGCACTTGGTATATCCGTGCAGTCCATCTTTGCTTTGATACTTGTTAAATGATTGTAAGTGTATTTGTATTATATCTATCTATTTATCTATCCAAGATCTATCTCCAAGAGATGAATAAATAAATAAATTGATGAATAAAATCTGCCACAAAACGATCTCTTCTAATTTAATCTTTTCCTTTCAGCCTAAACTTTAATTTGCGTGACGTGAGAGTAGATATTAGGCCCAGTGTTAACCTGGCAAAACTTAGCACTCTATATATAACAGGCAAAAAAATGGAAAGAAAGTAAAGGAAATGTAGAATCACGTATCTATACATTGTGTGGATGTTTTGACTCTTCAGCCAGATGCGCAGTTCAGATCATGAGCCAGTTCAATGGTTATTTTGTCAGTCCTTGGTGCTTACAACCTGGAGTGTTAGTAAAAAGTGTTGTGAAGTATGTTACTCTAGAGGAAGACCCAGAATTGAGAACCGAGAGGAAAACTGAAGCTCGTGGGAAAAGTTCAAAACAGGGGGAAATGTTACATAAAAGGCATTAAAGGGTCACCACCCCATTTATCTCGCCAAGGGTCTGGATTTTATTCTCGGAATTTGTCCAGAGTACATGCCTACAGTTTTGCTTGGCGCGACACGTCAAATTACCGAAATACATTTAACAAGTGTAGGAGAGCAGTATTATATTGGGTAACCCACTGATTTGAGCCGTATCGACAGATTATTAAAAATTAAACTGCCACATTCATTCGTCTGCCAAGATTCATTACGGATGGAAAATTTTGGATTGGATTGGATATGATTTTGTGGCATTGAGTCTTCTAGGGACATATTATGCCAAACTCAGAAATTTTTTGGAAAGCCATGAATGGAAGATGTGGCTTTTATACTATGCGGTACCATGCCTCCGTGGTATCACTCCTGACAAAATTATTCAATATTTATCTTTGTTCTCAAATTCAGTATTCATGTTCCTTCAGGATACAATATTTCCAAAGGATATCAACAGCGCTGAGAGAATGTTTACAGAATTTGTCATCAAGACATAAATACTCGTTGGACCTGCGGCCATGAATTTTAATATGCACCAGATGCTGCACATGACTTCAAGTGTGCAAGACCTTGGTCCTATTTGGGCTCATTCAGCTTTTATATTCGAAGGCGGTAATGGAAAAATGTTAAAACTCGCAACTGCAGCAAAAGGCGTTCCACAGCAAATTTTGAACAGATTTTCTACAGAAAAGAAGTTGGAACACTTATTCAGTCAAGGACATAACTCTGAAAAGGTTACTAAAGTTTACGAGTGCCTGCATTTGAATAATCCATACAAAAATTGCATGACTATTGGCTCTGGTATAATTATGCTCGCAAAGAAAAAGTGTGAAGGACCTTCAATAAAACTAAAGTGAAGGCACATGTTGCTGCAATTGGAGCTATTCCACAAGTGGTCTTAGAATACAGCCGAATGATCATAAACTCTGTCTAAATGTATTAAAGCGAAACCTGCAAACGTACTGGAAATACAGATAATACAGTACTGTAGTCTAAATTAGCGCTAATGATAACATTAGTGAATTTGTTAAAATTCAAAAATTTGTAGTATTCACTGTCAACAATTATCTTCATTGCTACATCTTATACCAGGAACTGTAGGTTCCAGTGCAAACCGAACCAGCAAATTGCATGCCAAAACATATAAAAGAACGGTTTTCAGTTCCAATAGAACATTCCATTCTTATTCCAATTGAGAAAATTAAGTGTTTATGTGCATTTTTTGAGATTGGCACCATTCAGTATTTATGTGAAATTCCTAACTTTTATGAAAAGGATTAAGTATATTCAAAAAAATATTTACTAAGAATCGAAGAATTCAAAGATGTCTTCACTGGAACTGGCAAGCTTTACGCAGTCTTAGACTACAAGGCGACAAGACGAACCAAAATTGGGGCATTTTTGTACATAACCGCGTGAAGAAAATACGATCCGTGACTTCTCCCACGCAGTGGCAATTCTAAAAAAATTAGTATCGTTAAAACGTGTGGTTGGTTGGTTTGGGTTTTATGGCGCAAGGTCCAATAGTGGACAAGCTGCGCCAAGCACAAGACCAAGTAGTACCATATAAAATATGTTAAAAATAGACGTATTCACATATAAAATAGAAAAAAAGTTTAATGATCACACGTTAAAACGTGTGATCTTTCATATTCGGAAATTGAAAAGACTGAACGAACTGTAATGGTTTTAATTCAGAAGGAAGTTTTCCATGGGCACTCTGATCATAGAAAAAGTGGGTTTAGACCAGTTATCGACGAATATGGTATTTTAAGAATAAAATCTATGGTCATTTATCAACAAGAGGTGAAGATAACTTTAGGTACCCAATTATTTTGCCTTCAGGTCACCCAATTGTTAATTTCTTGGAAGCACAGGGAATTTGTACACGCAGGTGCATTTTTATTAATGACAAAATTGAGAGAGGATTATTGAATTTTAAAGGCTAGAAAAACCATACGTTCTGTAATTCTTCGTTGCGTTCAATGTAAACAATTCATAGCACAGAAGGCAGAATCGATTCATGTATCATTACCCGAGAATCGAGTGAAAGCTGCAATTATATTTCAAATAATAAGGATTGATCTAGCCGGCCTTCTTTATCTTAAGGGAGATCAAAAATCGTGGATTGTACTTTACACATGTCGCACCCCGGCAAAAAAAGTGACACAAGTCAAAAAAAAAAAAAAATTTGATGTTATGTCTTTGTTCACTCAAAATTGACACTTCCCTTTTTATGACAAACAACCTCTAAATCTAACAACCACTGTACACATGCAATACTGTGCCGCGTGCAATTTATATACGCATACTTCTTGGAATATAACCAACTGTCTTCTCATCTATAAATTGCGATCTGTACGTGGCCCACTCAAGCACTGGAAATGGTGACGTACTGAAATGGGTCAACACTGCCTACAAGGCATACATAGATACATTATTTTAAAAAGCTTTTTTTTTACAATAGATACAAGTATAGCGTTACATATTTCTACACTAAACCTTCAAAAATTATTTATTCAGAGAATTATAGATGAACCAAATTTCTCTAAAGGATGTAGCTTTACTACCAAATATTTCTCTTACATTTTCAACGAGTTTACAATTTCTTCGTTGGTTAAAGTTTGAATATATTCATGCTCGAAGGAAGTACATAGTTTGAAGGTTTTCTATCAACCAAAGAGCATCGCTTGTAGATTGAATACAAAGTAATATATTTGAATGTAATATTCCTACACTACTGAGAAGAGAAACTTTTTTTTATTCAGTCATCTGATGTAAGAAACTCCAAATCTGTATTCCTGATCATCCATGAATGAATTGAACAATTTCCTCGTTATTCAAAACTTTAAAGTAATATACTTTTTTTTTATTCGCTTGATCTAATCACAAGCTTGACAACACGTCTTGCACAGTCAAGGATACTATTAAATAATTTATAATAAATACAATATGTCGTAGCCGAGTCTAGAATGAGATATCCATATCATTCCAAGAGACTGAAAAGAAGAAAACAATATATGTCAGCAAATAGTGTATATGATCTATACAAGCTACATATGAGACATTGAGTTGCCGAGGTCAATATTAAAACCATATTTTAGAGGGTGTATCTCCTGGAGAAAAACAGTTGTGTTGCAGAGCAGAATCATACAACTGCCATTGGACCGGTGGCGCCGCGCAGAATCATACATATCTCACAAACAAATCTGTCTTCGGTTTATTACGTCTTCTGCGGTCTTCGGTTAATTTTCTTAAACAAATGTTAAATAAATCTCATCTTTAAAGGAACTAAAAATCCCTTAAAAAATTTCCTGTGTTACCACAACAATCACTGACCTCATAAAGAATATAAGTGGATTTTTAGGCACAAAAGTTTATAGTGACAAAAAATTGTTGAAATTGCTTCCGTACATATAAGTCAGAAGATTACTTTGAGAGGCATTTATCTGTGACAGGAAGGAAGAAACAATCGATTTGTCAACAAATGTTTCAATGCTATTCTCTATTTCTAAGAAAGGCTCGGACTCCAGAGTAACATGTGTGGAGAATCGAAGTGTATATTAGGGTGGAGCGAAAAACACGAATTTCGGAAATTGAAAACGCCTATGGTGGGAATAGTTGGGGGCTACCATGCTTATTAATAATACAAAATAGGAGCTAAATCAATTAATATCTTCAGGTGCCAAAATCGCTTTGAAATTACGAGAGAGAAATGTTGCCAAATTTTTCACAAAAATAATAATAACGCATTTAAAAAACTTAATACATCCTATTTAAAGCCATGGGTGATTGAAATGAATTTCCCTGCGTGTAAAAAAAAAGTTTTACACCTAACATTATCTCGAAAAAAAATATTTTTTCTTTTTTTAGAGCGCTATCACGCGCGTTTCAACTCCTCTCAATAGACTCATCATTGCGACCACGCGTTTACACGGGCGCTTCCCCATGCAGATCTTCGCTGTTTTTGCATTATGAAAACAACCCAGAACTCAGTACGAGGAGGTGGCTGCATAACGAGTTCCACCCACCCCCCTAAAAATTTCAAATTAAGTTGTTAGCTAACCCTAAAAAAATAAACTGAAGTTACTGGCAAGTGGTTTAACTTAAAAGTGGTTGATATTGGCTTTTGGTTTCAAATCTGGGTAAAGCAAGTCTAGAAGCAATTCTTGACCGAATAAATCCATCTCATGCCTCTGTACCACATACTGTACTATATGCTTCAGTTACTAATTTAACGCAACGTTCTACTGTTTGTGAATGGCATGGAAAGTTAAACATGTTACTATTGGTTGGAACGTCTAAAATCATAGACTTGAGTTGATCATCAGAAAGAGATACTGTAAGTGGTGGATCTGTAATGAAATCCGATTGCCATTCAATTCGATTTATGTAATCGTCTGCTTCGAAGTTTAATTTGGGAATTTTGAACTCTCGACTGTTCTTTTATACATTATTTTTTGTGTCTTTATTTTAAATTCTTCTAAGGCTCAATTCTCTGACGTGTTTTCGATCATCAGCTAACATCACCAAAATAATATTTTCTGGATGGGCATAATAATCATTTCTTTGCAAAGTTATATCTACTACAATTTTTAAATCCTCAGGCAAAAATCTCGATTTATTTAAAATATTTGAAAAATGAAGACTCCCCTACCGACATGATGACTGACTTTTAATTTTAAACCAAACATATGAGTGTACCTTCACAACATACTCTGTTAATATTTTCGCGTTATGTGTTGGATCTTCTGTTGAAACATATAACCTTAACCTGTCGTCGTAAACCATTTTTCACAAGATTCTAACATTTTTCCAATTTCTCCGCCGTATTCTTTTGGTCAAGTGGTTTTCCCTTCTAAATGTTGCAACAAATGACGTAAAGGTAGCTGGGTAGCTCATTTGTTTGTAATAAACAAATAAATGAATGCACAGGACGTCCTAAAAAGAGCTCGATATGTCGAATGACTCCATTTTTCAAACCTGTATTTACCACTGTACCATCACAACCAATCACTTGCATCTTAGAAAGATCGATATTTTCTCCAAAAAAGTTGAAATACTTGTTTTAATATTTTGAGAAGAGCCAGTTGGGTAGGAGTGACATATCCCGTGTATTTTGATCCTGGTTCTAGTATTAGCACGATATGTTCATCTGCTACCGTCTTTCTAGCAATCCTTTCTCTTTCTTTAATCATTACTAAAGTTTAATCCTTTCGCTGATCAAAGTATATTCCATATTCTGATAAAGAGGTAGTTTCCTCATTTTTCCTTTTCAGGTAGCTGCGGGTCTTTGTCCTTTCTCTTCTAATTTTACTACGATCAACTATGTTTGAAGAATCATCCTTGTAAATTTTTCCCATACCCTTCAAAGCAGCATTTATTAGAATTGCTACCAAACTATCGGAAACAACAGTTCTGTCACAAGCCTGAGCTGCATTTGGAAGTTGAGTTCTGGTTTGTGATGTAGTCGGATAATTATTATCAATGATTGTGTTTATAGTGTCATTGGAATTCTTAGGCAAATTAAAACTCAAAGTAGCTCCCGTAATAAAGGGCGAGAGAATTTTGGATTGTTTTCCTTTACAATCTTTGAGCTGAACGTTTTGGCTCTCTGCTTCTCTTTCTTTGCACTGCAATCTTTTCTTCAAGCATTCTACTGGCTTTAATGTCAACATTTCCAATAACCATTTTTCAAAATGTCCTTTGATCTGTTAAAAAAGCTCTTTTAGCTATAGGTACTTTCATTTTGAAAGTACAACTGAAAAAGTTCCGACATTTACATATGGTAATATCAAATAGATAATTTTCTGCTGATTCCCAGAAGGATACAATCTTTTCCGAGAAATATAGTTTGCAAGTATGTTTTAATAGTTTCTTAATATTTCTATATGCTTTATGGTATTTTTTCAGCATATATATTATTTGTTTGTTTGTTTTCTACAGTTGGAATCGAACTTTCCCCCCACAATCCTTTAATCTCTTTAATTAAAATTGAACATACATCAGCCACATTCTAGCATCTCTTTTATAATCTTTCTGTATGCAAATATAATGCTTCATAACATCTGCATATGTTGGAGGCATGTTAGGCTTCATTATTTCAGCCATTCCAAACACGGGACATGCATCTACTGATCGTGTCCTAGGCATTCCGACTTATTCACAGAAGCGTGTATCCTTAACAAACAAAACTGAACTTAAAGATTAAAATTCGATATAAAAAATATCTAAAATAAGTAAAAATACACAGTAAAATACGCACCAACAAACGAAAGCGCATCAATTTGAGCAAAGGACTTAGTTTTCTTAGATAGACTAGATCGGTAGGGCATTTCCAGGAGCATACTCCTACTAGATATTTAAAAAAGAAGTGGGCTGGTTTTTAAAAAAAACCAGATACGTCCACTCCATATGGTGAAATAAAAGTGATTTACCCCTTATAAACAAGCGAAGGATTGGATTGGATTGGATATGATTTTGTGGCATTGGGTCCTCTTGGGACATATTATGCCAAACTCAAGATAAAAAACAAATATATAATATAATAAAAAAGTGAAATGAGTCAAAACATAATGAATGAATACTACATAAAATTATATGTGATAGATAAAACCAATGTCATGTAAAAAGCTAAAAATATTTGGATGAGGATTCTCACCAATTATCTCTTCTAAAACAAAGGTATAAGAATTAAAATGTATAAGTCGTTGCCTATTAAAATGAGAACATTCAATTAAAACGTGTTTTACTGTTAGTGGGCAAATGCAGTAATTACATATAGGATGATCTTCTCCGAGGAGGAGGTGTCTATGGGTGATCCTAGTGTGTCCAATACGGAGACGTGTTAGTATTACTTGCTGTCGTCTTTGAGCTGGTGACTGCCATTGCGTTATATTTGGTTTTAAGGCGTGGAGCTTGTTTTCAGTTTGTTCAGACCATCCGTTCTGCCATTTTTCCTCTAAAAACTTGTAAATAAAAGATTTTAAGTCACGGAAAGGGATAGTATGGTTAAAATTATTTACTGCCGATTTGGCGGCTTGGTCAACAATCTCATTTCCCGCAATCCCAACATGGGATGGGATCCAGCAAAATAGTAAGTTAAAATTTTTGGATAAAAGATGATAAATTATTTTCAGTGATTCTAAAACAATGGGATGACTGTCATGATCAGGATATTTCAATGACTGTAAAACGCTTAACGAATCTGTAAAAATGATACATTTTTTATGACAATGATCGGATATATGTTCTAGTGCTTTAAAAATGGCCATTATTTCAGCGGTAAAAACAGAACATGAAGAATGAAGTTTAAAACTATGACGGGAATCATTAATAGTGAACGCAGCTCCAACATAGTTTTCCCTTTTAGACCCATCAGTAAAAATATGTATAAAATGTGAGTAATTTTCTATATGGTTTTGAAAGAGTTGTTTATATATAAAATCAGAGGTATCTGCTTTATTAAAATTTTGGAACGGGTTTTGAAATTCAAAATAATGATTAAACCAAGGAGAGAAATAATACAGTTTTTTCTGGGTGACGTCAAGTGAAGAAAGTTCGGATCCGTTTATTAAGTCCAGCATTCTTAAATGGAATGTAGGGATGAAGGATGTTTTGGCTTGATAAAGGCGTTTTAAATATGGGCTGTGATCAGTGGTATGCAATGGGTGATGAGGGATTGAGGAAATTCTAAAATAGTATTCCAGTGATAACAACTGTCGTCTGAAGTCCAGGGAAGGCTCAAAAGATTCTACGTACAATCTGATTACGGGAGAAGTCCTAAAGGCACCAGAACATAAACGTAAAGCGGTGTGGTGTATAGTGTTCAGAGTTTGAAGAGCAGATTTTCTTGCTGAACCATACACCACGCAGCCGTAATCTAATTTTGATCGTATTAAAGCTCTATAAATCTTTAAAAGGCATGTACGATCAGATCCCCATGATAATTTTGATAAAACTCGTAAAATGTTAAGAGCCTTTTCGCAGCGTTTGCGTAAATTTAAAATATGCGGTTGAAAAGTCAACTTCTTGTCAAATATGATACCTAAAAATTTAAAATTGTCCACAACATTAATTAAAATATCTTTGAAAAATATTTCAGGGTCAAGATGAAGATTTCGCTTTCTGCAAAAATGAACACAAGCGGTTTTAGAAGATGAAAAACTGAAACCATTTTCATTAGTCCAATGTGTGATTTTATTTACTGCCTGTTGAAGTTGTCTCTCTACTAAACGAATGTCTTTAGCTGCGCATGAAATTTGCAGATCGTCAACGTAAATAAGACCTTTAACTGATGGCGGCAATTGAGAAACAATATCATTAATTTTTAAAATAAATAAAGTAACACTTAAAACACTGCCTTGTGGTACTCCCTCCTCTTGAGTAAAAACATCTGAAAAAATTGATCCAATCCGTACTTTAAAATATCTTTTTTCTAAAAAATTTTGGATAAAAATAGGCAGATTTCCTCTTACGTCATTTTTAAAAATGTCTTTTAAAATTCCATGTCTCCACGTTCGATCATAAGCTTTTTCGATGTCGAAGAAAATTGAGACGAGATGTTTATTTTCTACGAATGCATTTCTGATTACAGATTCGAAAGCAACAAGATTGTCAATAGTAGAACGGTTTTTTCTGAAGCCACTTTGAAGAGGGGAGAGACATTTATCTTTTCCTTAAATATACATTAGCCTTGCGTTGACCATCTTTTGGAGAACTTTGCATACGCAGCTTGTCAAGGCTATTGGACGGTAGTTCGAAGGATTCTTGGGGTCTTTGTTCGGTTTCAGTATGGGTATTATAGTAGCATATCGCCATGACTGCGGAAAAGTGTGCTCGGTCCAAATTCTGTTATAAAATTTCAGGAGATAATTTAAAGAACTATTGGATAGATGTTTGAGCATGATGTAACTAATATTATCTGGGCCAGGGGTTGATTTGGGAACTAAGGATAAAGCCTTTGTCAATTCGGGAAAAGTAAAATCACAATTATAAGATAGTATATAGTATATAGTTTGAGGTAAAATTAACTTTATTCTTTTCAGATGCGACTTTAATTTTCTTAAAACTTTCAGTGTAGTTGTTGGAGCTGGATATTTCGGAAAGACATGAAGCAATTGTGTTTGCTATGTCTTTGGGTGCCGATAGTATTACATTATTATTTTCAAGAATAGGAATTTGTCTATTGGGGTAAACACCGGTTGGTTGGTTGGTTGGTTTGGGTTTTATGGCGCAAGGTCCAAAATTGGACAAGCTGCGCCAAACGCAAGATAAAATAAATAAAATCAATGTAAATATAAAGACATTGTAAAAAGATAGTGTATTTCTTGCGCAAGTAATTTAAAGAGATAGGTGTGATGTAATGATTAAAACATACTTATCAACATGGTAAAAATATAAAATGTTTGGATGTAGTGAATGACTAAATAAAGTGAGAAAATTTTATAGCGTTTAAAAATTTAAAAAGATTTGGATGGTGATTTTCTCCAATCAAGTCTTGTAAGTTTAAAATAGTTCTATTAAAAAAGTATTGACGATGATAATTAAAACCAGGACAATCAATTAAAATGTGATGAATTGTAAAAGGAACTTCACACGCGCTACACACAGGCGGACTCTCTCCTAATAAAAGATGCCTGTGGGTAAAACGCGTGTGTCCGATACGTAATCGTGTAAGAATAACATCGGAACGTCGAATGGATAGTGATGGCCATAATGAGAGTGATGAGTGGATGCCATGGAGCTTGTTAAGATGTTGTGTACTCCAATCATTGCGCCATTCGGTCCACACAATGTCTCTGACAGCTTGTCGGAGGTCACTGTATGGAGCGCGAAGACTCAAAGGTGTAGCAGCATTCTTTGCTGCGTCATCAGCCCGCTCGTTGCCTGGAATTCCGACGTGGCCAGGAACCCAACAAAAACAAACATCGAAACCACGTCGAGCGAGTTGTCGATTGAAGTTAAAAACGGCAAGAGCTAAAGGGTGTTCTGGGGAGTCTGATGATAGGCATTCAAGGACACTTTTGGAGTCTGTATAGATGATGAATTTGCCGCTCCCGAGTTGAGAAATGTGTTGCAGTGCTTCATATATCGCATGAAATTCGGCTGTAAATACAGAAAATACATGGGGTAGTGAAAAACTCACAGTGGTCGAACCACACACAAAGGCTGAGCCAACATGCTGTGTGGTTTTCGAGCCATCTGTGTAGACCTCTGTGTATTCCCTGTAGTTAAAGCGATGCGCAGCAAAAAGTTGACAGAAAATGATAGCACTGGTGTTTAATTTTTCATAACCTTGGAACGGGCGCAATTGTGAAAAATTTGGGTGGTTCCAAGGTGAATATGGGTAAAACACACGCTCAGAAACGGTTGTGGCATTCAAAGATGTATGAACGAGGGCATTCCGAATGCGTAAACTAAAGTGTGGGATGACTGATGGGCGATTGATAAAAAGACGATCAGAAGAGGTATTTAAAAGTAAGTCATTCAGTGGATGACTGGTGTGAGATAAAATGCGGTAGTAAAGTCTGAGAGACAACAACAGACGAGTGTAAGCCAAAGGAGGCTCGTGGCATACCACGTAAAGGCTTTTGACCGGTGAAGTGCGAAAAGCACCGGAACAGATTCTCAGTGCGGTGTGATGAATCGTATCGAGTCTTTTCAAAACAGATGAACGCGCAGAGTTGTATGCTGCACAGCCATAGTCCAATTTGGATCGAATAGTAGCTCGATATATGTTCAACATTGAGGATCGTTCCGCTCCCCAAGATGTATTCGATAGAACTTTTAAAAGGTTCAGTTTTTTCATACACGATAGTCGCAAATGCTCGACGTGGGGTAGAAAGGTAAGTTTATGGTCAAAAATTATGCCCAGAAACCTTACTCTTTCCACCACTGCGATCCTTGTACCACCCAGGGTGATTTCTGGATCAGGATGCAGATTCCGACGTCGGCAGAAATGGACGCAAGATGTTTTCTGTGCGGAAAAACTGAAACCATTTTCATCACTCCACCTGGTCAATCGAGAAACAGCAGTCTGTAGCTGTCTCTCGACAAACCGCATGTCTCTGCCTTGGCAGAAGATGTTGAGGTCGTCAACGTACAAATTTCCATGAACAGAAGGAGGTAACTGAGTGAGGATGTTATTAATTTTAATAGAGAATAGAGTTACACTCAGTACGCTTCCTTGAGGCACGCCCTCTTCTTGAATAAAAATATCTGAAAAAGTGGAACCAATACGGACCTGAAACTGTCGTACGGCGAGAAAGTTTTTAATAAAAATAGGCAAATGTCCTCGAAACCCAAGAGTATGAAGGTCTTGTAGTATACCGTGACGCCAAGTGCGATCATACGCCTTCTCCATATCAAAGAAAATTGATACTAAATGGTTCCGGCGCAGAAACGCACGGCGAACGTGGGTTTCGAGCATCAAGACATTGTCAATTGTTGAGCGGCCAGCCCTGAAACCACTCTGAAAAGGCGACAGAGCCTGAGTCGTCTCCAAGGTATAAACAAGACGCGAGTTTATCATCCTTTCAAACAGTTTGCAAATGCAGCTCGTAAGTGCTATAGGCCGATAGTTTGATGGGTTTTTAGGGTCCTTTCCTGGTTTGGGGAAAGGTATTACAATAGCACGCCTCCAGGTCGATGGGAAAGTGTGTTCCTCCCATATGCGGTTATATATTCGCAAGAGGTTTCGAAGGGAGTAATGAGACAGATGCTGAATCATGATATAACTGATTCCATCAGGACCCGGTGCTGACATCCTGGTTCTTTGAAGGCATCTTGTCAATTCCCTATCCGTAAAAACACAATTATAGCCGAGTTCGGAACGGGTGTTGTAATTTAGGCGACGGGACTCCGCGCGGTATTTTGCGCGTGTAAAGGTGTTGGAATAACTATTCGCTGCGGAAGCTGAAGAGAAAGCGCGTGCGATAGCATTTGCTATCTCAACCGCCTCCGAGACAAGTTGACCATTTTCTTCGACAAATGATATTTGATGGTCGGAATATAGTCCCATTGCCTTTTGTACTCGGCTCCACAGTTGTTTAGAAGGAGTGGCGGATGTTATGCTGGAAACATACTGTTTCCACGATTCCCGTTGGGTTTGACGGCGTATACGGCGTGCATTCGCTTTTGCCTTTTTAAAAGCGATGAGGTTTACAGTTGTGGGGTATCGACGGAAGACACCCCATGCCTTACGTTGTGTTTTAATAGCTGCAGTGCAATCTGTGTTCCACCAAGATTTGCAGTGTTTGTGAAAGGATGGAGATGTTTTTGGGATTGCTATATTCGCCGCTTTTATGATTACTTGGGTGATTTTTTGGACAGCTTCATCAATATTTCCCTCCACCATCTGTTCAGTAATAATGGCCAGAGATGTAAAATTTGGCCAGTCGGCTGCGTCATAAATGTAACGTGATGGACGGCTAACAGAATCATTATCACCGACATGAGTGACGAATATCGGGAAATGATCGCTGTTGCGCAAGTCACTTCCGACAAAAAAGGAAAAAAAGGGAAAAACAGAAGAAGAGCAGATGGCAAGGTCGATAGCATGAAACGTTCGAGATGGTTCGTGGAAGTAGGTCATTTCACCGTTGTTGAGCAGACAGAGACAGTGATCAGATATCAACTGTTCGATCTGTCGCCCACGGGAATTAGTATCCCTACTTCCCCATATCTCACTGTGAGCATTAAAATCACCAAGTATAATAAAAGGTACGGGTAGCTGATCCATTAAATCCTCAAGGCTCTGTTGTTGGATGGTCTGATTAGGTGGTAAATAGAGAGAGCATACGGTGATCATACGTCGTACTTGCACTCTGACAGCGACTGCTTGTAATGTCGTGTTTAGTGATAGTGTAAGATATGGGTATGCATGGGAGGTGAAAAGTGCAACACCTCCTGAAGCAGTTCCATCATTGCGATCACTTCGAATGCAAGTATAATGACGGATCCTTGCTCTGTCAGTCGACTTCAAGTGTGTCTCTTGAAGTGCGACGCATGCGGGATTGTATTCTCTAATTAGGGCTTTGACATCATCCAACTTATTGCGTAGGCCGCGACAGTTCCAGGATATGAAGGGGTTTATGGTTGAGTTTTAGGAAGAGGGGCAAATCGGTGTTGCCCAGGAGGTTCAACATGTGCAGACATATCAACATCGTCGTCCTCTGAAAGCTCCGACGCATGAATGTTGATTTCTATGTCTTCTGCAGCGCGTCGAAGAAAATCTTTGGACAATTTTTTAAATGATAGATTTTTTGTATTTTTGTTTTTTGTGGGAATTCCAACTTTTGAACGGCGTTTGGAAATTCTAGTAATCTTGGATTCTACGGTTGGGATTCGTGATGAGGCGTCTGAAGATTTAGAGGATGTATTAGATGTAGAAGGATTATTGTCTTTATTAGTTTTGGGTCGTTTGGGGTTAGGTCTTGAAGTTGGTCCTGAAGTTTGGCTGCATAATGATATTGGTGAGGGTATATTATCTAAAAGAGGATCTGTTTGTATGGATATTGATTGAAATGTTTTAGCTGCTTTTGATGCATATGAAGCCCCGACCTTAGGGGTTCGAGACTCTACAAGTTTACGTGCTTCGGGAAAAGAAATGTTTTGAAGTGTTTTCACAGATTGCACTTCTTTTTCAAAGGCCCATCTGGTACATGATCTTGAATACGCCGGGTGGTCCCCGTTGCAGTTTATACAATGGGGTGGCGCAGTGCACGAATCACTGTCGTGGCCAGGTTCAGCGCAGCGAGCGCAGGTTTCAGTGCCACGGCAGGAAGTTTTGCCATGCCCGAATCTCTGGCATTTGAAGCAGCGTAGAGGAGCCGGAACATATGGACGAACTGTGCAGCTTAAATAGGCGGCCTTGATCTTGGGTGGCAGAGAGGGTACATCGAAGGTTAGAATGAGATGTTTTGTGGGAAGAATATTTTCGTTTGGACGACGAAGAGTGATTCTTCGAACACCACATACATTCTCATGTCTTAAATTTTCGAGAATCTCCTCCTCAGACACATATAAGAGATCAGGCTCAGATATTACGCCTTTACATGTGTTTAAAGATCTGTGGGGTGAAACTGAAACTGTAAATGAACCTAAAGTAGAACTAGAACGTAAAACTTTTGCTTGTTGGTCTGAAGAAACCTCGACAAGTAGGTCTCCAGAACGAAGTTTTTTAATAGATTTCATGGTACCTATGAATGATTCGAAAGTCTTCTGTATTAGAAAAGGTGAAACGGAATTGAATGACTGTTGATTAGAATTTTGAGGATTAGTGCTGAGTAATTTTACAAAGAAAAATCTAGCATTTGGTAAAAAAGTATCGTCTATTTGTTGCTCCCTCTGAGAGGAAGAATTTGAAATATCACTCATAATAATTTTTTTAAAGTTTTCGGACACCGACAGCACCACCCACCACGGAGTCCAACAGGGGGATACAGACACCTGCACCGGCGCTTGTCGGCGACTATACGCGCACGGCGCACCCCTGAGACAGCCTCCACCCTTAGCGAGGTGTCCAGTAAGTGGCCGATTGCTTAGCCCTAGCCAAAAAACGACCAGCCGATTGATGAGCACGGGACCAATGCACACCACCCGTTTACCTGAAGCCGGGGCCGAAGCAGTGTATTGGGTCAGTATATCGTCCCTCAACTGCCAGGATCCTCTTTTCCAGGGACACGGGTCTCCACGCACGGCAAACACGTGGGTGATATAATCCCCAAGAGGAGCTGAAAGCACAGACTGGCGAAAAGCTTCTCAAGGGGAGCCCTCACCTCCGGAGAGGCAACCACAACGAGGGAGGAAGAAAAAGCAAAAAGCAGAAGGGTAGAGGAGGAGAAGAACGAAAGGGAGAAAAGATCACTCAGGTACCCCGGGGTTGTGAAGCCCGTACAAACCTAAAGAAGGAATGCCCCTGGGGGCGGGGTAAACACCGGAAATTCTTTTAATTCTGCTCCATAATTGTTTACTGGTGGTCTTATTATTTATACTATTGACATAATTTATCCAAGAATCCCTCTTACTACGTCGTTGTATTTTTCGAAATGCCGCTTTTGTTTTTTTGTAAATAATAAAGTTTTCTCTGTGGTTGGATATCTATTGAAGATATTCCAGGACTTCCTTTGTTTACGGTAAGCATCGCTACAATCGTCATTCCACCAAGGCTTCTTCTGTTTTTTAGGGGCATTAATAACTTTTTTAATGGAAGCGTCAGCACTAGCTATAATTATATTTGTTATTTTATTAGTAACTGCATCGATGTCATCAGTTTCTCCCGTGTTAGTAATATCTGCGAGGCTAGTAAAGAGTGGCCAGTTGGCGGTTTCAAAAATATATTTGGATTGGCTGTCAGTGTGAGGTTGGTATTGGCCTTCATATTTAAGTTTAATTGGATAATGGTCGCTATTGTAAAGGTAAGGATCCACAGAAAAGGTCCAAAATGGTAAAATTGAAGAAGTGCAAATTGCCAGATCTATTGAATGGTAAGTAAGTGAAGGTGAGTGAAAATAAGTAGGTTGGCCGTTATTCATAATATATAAATCATTGTCTGTAATTATTTTATCAATTTGCTTGCCTCTAGAATTAATATCTGAACTGCCCCAGAGAATATGATGGCCATTTAGGTCACCAAGTATGATGAATGGTTGCGGAAGTTGATCTATTATATTATTTAAGTCAGAAGTGGTGATACGGGTATTAGGAGGTAGGTATAAGTTGCATATTGTTATTAAAGTATTGACATGAAGTCTGACAGCAACAGCTTGGAGATTTGTTTTGAGATTAATTTGAGTAACTGGCAAGTCATGGGAGGTAAGCAAAGCAACATCTCCACATGCTCTTTGGCCATCATCGTAATCTTTTCTGAATATAGTGAAATGACGAATGTTAGTGGTATCATTGTTTCTTAAATAGGTCTCCTGGAGGGCGATTGCAGCTGGCTTGTGTTTATTTATGATGTCTTTTACATCATCAATCTTTTGACGAAAACCCCGGCAATTCCAGGAAAGAAAGGAAGCCATAAAAATAAAGTATAAAAGAAATGGAAAAACTACTTGTGCTTTCTCGTCCTAGGACGATGTTTGTCTTGCCTAGGATCCTTCTTGAACTGGTGCGGCAAAGTCTCCAATTCCTCATCTTCTATAGAGGAAATATCGCTTTCACTGTTATAGAGATTAATGAGGTCACTAGTGGAAGGATTAGTTATCACGTTTTTGGATGAAACGACGGGCTGAAGAGATGTTTGAGATGAACTTTTTGGAATTTTAATGTTATTTTGTTCTGATGATATGGCTCTTTTTAAAGAAGTATTTGTATGTCGATTTGGTTGGTTTATGATTTTTGTATTCGATGAGGTTGTAGCTGTTGCTTTAGAGAAAGAAGGCGTTTTAGGTTGGTTTGTTGAAATTTTATGTTGGTCAGATGGTTTAAACATAGTTTCATCGGTTTGAGTTCCGTTGGTTTTGAAGGTCTTTTTAACTATTGAAGAGTATGATATTCCAGGTTTAGGGGTGCGATCATTTACAATTTTTCGTGCTTCGGGAAATGAAATGTTTTGTTGGACTTTTATTGTTTGAATTTCCTTTTCTGTTTGAAATTTAGGGCAAGACCTGGCAAAAGCTGGATGTTCACCTTTGCAGTTGACACAGCAAAGGGATGATGTAGTACAGACATCGGTCTTATGTTCTGTACTACAGCATTTCGCACAGGTTTCTTTGCCACGGCAAGCAAGGAAAGAGTGGCCGAATCTTTGGCATTTGAAACAACGGACTGGATTTGGTATGAAAGGTCTAACTGGGCAATTCATATATGCTATTTTTACGTGTTTTGGAATGCTTGGTGTATTGAAAGTTATTATTACGTGTTTGGTGGGTATTCTTTGGCCATTTCTTGATATAGTTATTCTTTTTACATTAATTGCAGATTGATTGGATAGGGATTCTAAGATATCCTGCTCAGTATCATGGACTAAATCAGGTTCAGATATTACTCCTCTAGATGAATTTAAAGTTTTGTGGGGTGTAACATTGACTTCTATTGGACCGATGAGTTTAATTTTTGTGATGTTTAATGCCTGTGTTCTATTTGAAACCTCTACGAGTACATCTCCTGCAAGGGTTTTTTTATGGTTTTAGTTTCTCCTACCATTCCTAATATTGTTTTATGAATTAAAATTGCAGATATATTTTTAAGATTTCCCTCATTACTTTTTATTATAAAAAATTTGTGTTCTGTTAAATTATTTTCAATATTTTTACTAGATATGTGCTCCACTGAAGGAGAAGTTGTTTTTTGGTTATCCATGTTAGAAAAAGAGGTGTTCAGTCCCCGGCGGCACCACCCACCATGGAGTCCAACGAGGGGATACAGGTTCCTGCACCGGTGCTAGCCAGGGACTATACGGACCCAACTCACCTCTATGACTGCCCTAAGGAGCTAGTTGGTGAGCAGGTCCTTAGTCCTAGCAGGATATACCCACCAGCCGATCAATGTACTGGGACCAAAGCACACTTCCTGTTTATCCGAAGCAGGAGCCGAAGCAATGTATTGGGGCGTTATGTTGTCCCTCAATCACCAGGATCACCCTTTCCGAAGACACAGGTCTCCACGCACGGCAAACACGTGGGTGATATAATCCCCAAGAGGAGCTGAAAGCACAGACTGGCGAAAAGCTTCTCAAGGGGAGCCCTCACCTCCGAAGAGGCAACCACAACGAGGGAGGAAGAAAAAGAAAAAAGCAGAAGGGTAAAAGAGACGAAAAGGAAAGGGAGAAAAGATCACTCAGGTACCCCGGGGTTGTGAAGCCCGTACAAACCTAAAGAAGGAATGCCCCTGGGGGCATAAACAAGCGAAGAAAGGGAGCGCCCGTGCACCCTAGTAGCGAGGAATGCAACTATGAGTCTATTGAGAGGAGTGGAGACGTGTGTGATATAGCGCTCTAAAAAAAGTGGAAAATTTCTAATTTCCAGGATAATGTTAGGTGTAACACTTTTTTTTACAAGCAGAGAAGTTCATTTCACCCACCCATGGCTTTAAATAAGGTGTATTAAATTTTTTAAATGCGTTATTATTATTTTTGAGAAGAAATTGGCAAAATTTTGAAATTTCAAAGTGATTTTGGCACCTGAAGATATTAATTGATTTAGCTCATATTTTGCATTATTAATAAGCATGGTAGTCCCCAACTATTCTCACCATATGCGTTTTCAATTTCCGAAATTCGTGTTTTTCGCTCCACCCTAGTGTATATCATGCAAACATTACGTGGTCATGAAGTATCACCGTTGTTTTTTGGCCCTTAAACCTTCTACAACCTTCCCTGATAAATTATTATTTTTTGACTTTGATTGGATTGGATTTGGTTTTATGGCATTGAGTCCTCTTGGGACATATTATGCCAAACTCAAGATAAAAAGTCTAGTATATATAGTCTAATAATAAAATAGAATGAGTGATGTCACAGTAAAAATGAGAACTATATAAAATTTTATACGTGATATATAAACCCAATGTCTTGTAAAAAGTTAAAAATATTTGGATGAGGATTCTCACCAATTATCTCTTCTAAAACCAAGGAATAAGAATTAAAATGTATAAGTCGTTGCCTATTAAAAGGAGAACATTCAATTAAAACGTGTTTTACTGTTAGTGGGCAAATGCAGTAATTACAAAGAGGATGATCTTCTCCGAGTAATTTTTTGACTTTGAAGCGATGCAGAAAACAGGATCCCACGTTGTAAATTTTGCTGCAGAGCAGTACAACGACAGACCCGAACACGTATTTCATGAGGAAAAAACACTGTCAAGATTTTTATGACTTCCTTTTCTTTGAAAAACGTGAAGGGTTCACGGCTATTGCCCATAACTTAATTAGTTACGATGAACAGTTTACACTTTCGCACCTCTTGAACACAGGGGGGAAATCCTACTGTTATTTTAAGTGGTTCCTTTATTATGATCATTACAAATTTCACCATTTAAAATTCGTCTTATTGATTCATTAAAATTTTTACCCATTTCTTAATCTAAGTTCCCAAAAACGTTCGGCCAAACAGAATTAACTAGATTATTTTCCCACCTCTTCAATCCTGAAAATAATCAAAATTATGTGGGTGAATTACCTGATAGCAAAGCTTACACGCATGATTTCGGGACTTACAGAAATCAGGAACTCCCAGCTGATGTGTAGAAACACATTTCCTTTTTAGTCCGCGCGCTGATTGGTCCTTCGTCTCCATGACTCACCATTTGGAATCTTCTTAGAAAATTTGGCACGAATTCTTCTACCAAAAATTTCGCGTGATTTTCGAAGAGAATTGCCATTTCGTTTCGCGACTTCAACCGCATTAGTGCTGCTTGTTTGTCGCCGCCATATTGTTGAACAAAAATCAACAATTTACGTTTTTCATTTCTCATTAATTTCTTGGATTTTGTTATTTGTGCTTTAATATTTTTTTTTCAAAAGCGTATAAAATTCAGTGTTTTATTTTAAGCTCTCATACGTTATATATATATTTGTTAATAATGAGGCTACTCATCGTTGGCGATTCTATGGTCAAGTATTTGAACGAATACTTGACCGATGAATTGTCTGATCATGAAGTTGATCTCATTTCATTTCCAGGTGCTACCATAGAAAGGTTATCAGATAAACTTGCAGGATTAGATCATTATGATTGGATGATGTTTCATGTTAGAACTAATAATCTTTATTGTAATGTTTCTGTAATTCTTCAGAAATACACCATACTTTTTCAGGAAACCTCACGTCTACATGCTGGAGTCAAGGTGATTTTTTTCCGAAAATCATACCTCGTGGCCCAAATTTTTTTTTTTTTTAGACTATCAAACCCGTTGTGCACTGTCTTTTCATATGATGTCCGTGAACGCAAAGACAAAAGTTGTCAATGCGGAAGTTGAAAAGGCTTCCCTAAGCCGAATTGCGTTTTATTTTTGTCAGTCTCTCGGTTCATGGGAAGGTCTTTGGGGCAGAGATGGATTGCATCTCAACAGAAAAGGCAACAACTACCTGGCGAGAATGTTTGTTAAAATATTAAAAGGACTGATTGCAATGGCCGCTGCAATCTCTAAGATGGTCAGTTCTTTGTCAGTTGCTAACTTGTCTGTTCAGTGTAACACTACACTTACTTTCTATCTTAAACCTCCTGTGCTTTCTGCTGCTTTTAATAACCTTTCTGTAACCATGTATTTTCTTCTCATATATTTAATGTCCCGGATGGGTACAGTCCTGGCATGGCATTTCCCCCTGAGGGTGCACTACACTGGACAGGACATACAGGAGGGTTCGAAGGATTACGTCAAAAATTGTGGACTCTAATAACACTGACTCTCCTTCTTGTCATCAGCTCCATATGCAGAGTAAGATTTCTAGTGACTGGGCAAGGGGACAACCAAATTATTAAAGTCTTGCTGACTAAGCTTGATGCATCCCTGGGGGATAAGGAGTATTTAATAAGATATGAGCTTGACATCATGGAGCAGGTGGATCACATCATGAATACCATTGATACTGTATCTAAGAGAATGGGGCTTCCTATAAAAAAAGAAGAGACATGGATCAGTCATCGGGTGTTTGCTTATGGCAAAGAGCTTCTAGTGGATGGAGTTACCGTGCCTCAACCATTAGAACAATTCGAATACATTATACATGAGGACTTCTGCAATAAAACTACACCATATTCAGTCATGCTCTATGATCCAGCCAGGAGCTCCAAAAGATACACACATCCGGACCGACCCTGGTATTGCAGAGGGAAATTCAATCCCTACCTGGGATCCCAGACATCAGAAAAAAAGACAGGAGTTTTAATCCCACTCCCACGATCTACACCCAGCATCCGAGTCGCACAACGGATTTGCCAGATCTCTACATGGGCCTTCTCAGACGATAAAGTCACCACCCAAGAGATCCTCAATCAAGTCATCACATGTCGGACCAATCTCAGCCGTGAGGTGTTACTCTTTAGTGCAGGGTATGTGTATGGAGGCTCTTTGACTCACCGATTCAACGACACCATGACCAGCCATGAAGTTTTGACAAATATTCGACCAAACTTTCTCTCTCATGTTGCTATCTCTTCTGATACTCTGGAGGAGTATGCCAGGGGCGCAATAGATGTAACACTCCACTTCCAGGGTATGTTCTTAACAGGAGGACTCGTCCTTCATTTCCACTGTCTGAATGGAGACAATTGGAAACATAGACAATTAGTCCATGCTCATGTAAGATGTAAATCTTGTACAAGAGAGATCACTGATGTACCTGTGGTACTTCCACCTACCACCCTCTCCTATCGAGCCTACGATCAATGTCCCCTGATGTTCAACTCCCATCGTACATATCACTAACCCCAATTAATACCATCTTATTGTGTGCTAAATTATCAACCAAAGATCCCCAACTAGTAGCAGGTCAAGCAGGAGCTTGCACGATGGAGAGTAATCATAGGGTCATCATTTCCTCATCTTATAGGGGTAGAAGTGAGCTTATATCATGTCCTGGGACCAGAGGTTTAGATATAAGGGAGTTCATGGGAATTACTTTTGATGTTCTCTTAACCGCTCTTGCATGGTGCTGTATAATAGATAGAGCTGATGCGGCCCTAGATCTACTCTCCGAGAGACCACACTCTCCCCAGGAGGCATTTTCAATGATAGTACAGAGGAACTCCCACTCTCTCTGGGGTCACGTAAGAAGTCACATTGTGTTACCAGAAGCCAGGTCATGGTTAATCAAATCCGCAAAAATATATCTCCCCTCCTCTGAATCATGGAAAGGAGGCCCGGGGCTAGATCTTGCTCTCTCTAGAATATTAGCAAAGAAGATCGCAGTATTAATACCCCTTCTTCAAGAGGACACAATGATCCCTTTTACCTGGTTCTTTGTAGGCACTCTAACACAAAAACGATTATTGGTCTGTTGGAGCAATATAGTTGTGCTCAGAAGTGTACTGAAGGGATTTATGACAAGATATGAGATCAAAGGGGTGCTGATTAAAAGACCTCTCTTAGATCCTACAGATCCAGGCATATCAACGAAGTTGGTCAGTTGGTTTAGCAATTTCCCTTGTCGCACAGTGGATGCGTGCAGATGTGCACCCTTTTTAAAAACATGTAGACTAATGTTTACCACTTCTCATGCTGAGATAGCTGTTAGGAAAGCGAGAGACATATCTGTATTTGTTGCAGACAACCCTCCAACTCGACCCCTGACAGGCTTACCTCCTACTACACCGTATAGCCCTATGGATGATCCGCATAGTGTCCCCCTTGTACATTATTTTTTATATAGCCACTCTATTAACATGACATTGTCGGTTCCTACGACGGACCACATCAGACTACAGGTGCCACCCAGAGTTCACCCCACCAGGAAAGACCATCTCTATAGACTTCACGGGTTGTATTCTACAGCAGAGCCTATAAGTACTTTGACCTTATAAAAGAAAACTTACAAGAAGTGCCCACAAATGCAATATGTCTTGCAGAGGGATCAGGGGGGGTTTGTAGATTATACTAGACAAATTCGGATGTAAAAGTGTTTTTTACGATTCACTAATCGATGCATCAGCTTTTGCCGCACATAGGTTTCCAGGTTATGTGCCTCCTGAAGTGATTTTGTCTCCAAACGCTCACAATCTCTTGGGTGCTGGCGAGAGTGCTCAATTTGGAGGAGATCTACTCTCTTTGAGGACAATCAGAAGAATACGTGACGCCCAGTTGGGGAAAGTATCACTCATCACCTGTGATGCCGAAATAGCTGGTGACCCCAGTCCCATTATATATAGTAGGTTACTAGCGAATGTACTTTCCATAGCTGGAACCCACCTGTCGGATCAAGGAATCATAATATTCAAGACTTTCTGTAAATTCTCTGACTGACTCGAGAAGAGTTTGGTCTCCAGGAAAACACCGCAGAAATTTAAAAGGTACATTACCTCAATTAAACTGTCCAGTTCGGATTTGTGCCTTTGAGCAAAAAGACTTAGCTTATGTTTCTTATAGGCCTAATCACAATCATTCTCTTTTAAATTTGAAAATTGTAAGTATCAACCTTTGAAACAAAGTGTAAGAGATCTAATTAAATCCAATTTTTTGCTTTTTATTCCAATTCGTAAAATTTAATTACTTTTAAGGGATGACTTGGGAAATAGTGATTGCAGATAATTTTTTCCTGTGAAATAAGTGTTCCTTTCACGTAATTCAGTACAGGCCTATTCTCGATACATGCGCTGTGCTTGCAGCCTAAAAATGATGCAATATTGGTCGCTGCTCTTGTTGCGGAGCTTAGGATTGAGGATTATGACCCAGTATTAATTTTTAAAGCCCAAGGTTCCAATACCCTGTATGGTCCTCCTGTTTTAGATTTTTTTTTACACACTAGTGATTCTTCTTTTGCTTTGAGTTTTCAAACAAAAGAACAAAGAGACATGATGGCTAAGCCTAGCTCTTGGGCATTATGAATTGATTCAACACATAAAACGAATCAATACAATGTTTTCTTGCTTAATTTGATAGTCTCTGATGAATTTGGCCATGGTTATAAAGTTACCCATTTTATCAACAATTCCTTAAACTCTGATACAATGATTTACCTCTTCAAGAGTCTCCAGTGTCGCGTTCCAAATTTAAAGGTAAATTGTGTTATGACCGGACCACATTTAGTGCATTTGAAAGAGTGTTTGGGCAAGGTGTTAAGCATTTACCATGTAAGTGGCACATACTACGACCGTGGAATAGGCAACTGAATGCTTTAAAAATAAAATTGCGATGTTTGTTAAATGAAAAATACCTTACTCAGTTTCATTATCTTCGTAACGAGTTTCTTACATGTTCTGAAAATTGTTTGGAGGTAGTAAAATATTTTAAAGAAAATTATTATAATCGATGTGAATTATGGGCCACTCTTGCAAAAAGTATATTTTCATGCTTCAATAGAAACGAATAATCACTGTAAATCTTTCCATAACCAATTAAAAACTTTATTTCGGTCGTAAATTCAATAGAAGATTTGACACATTGAGAAAGGTAATCTTTGATATTGAGAAAAATCACTTTTTAAATTACAAATGCAGAATTTTAAATAGTGTTCCACCCAAGGAAAATGTCCAAGACATTGAAGTTAGGCATAAGAAAGGTTTAAAAATCCCAATAATATTTCTAACAACACTTTGGTCTGTGAAATCACAATCGATAAAGCAGAAAGCCTATTTTGTAAATCTAGTTAACAGTAATTGTCCGATCATTGCTATCTCAAATGTGTAGAAAGAAGCTGTTCATTTTTGTGCAGTCATATGTACAGTTGTAATTGCTCCGATTAATTTGTGCAAACATTTACATAAAGTTAACTTGCTTTTGAAACCCAAGTCTAATCCTAATATTGATGAATATTCAAGTGACTCTTCAGAAATAGAAACAAATTCAATTGAATCATTTGAGTCAAAATTAATTCCAATAGAATTCCATACTCCACGATCCAGAGTTAACTAAGTAGAAGCTTGTAAAAGGTTGAGGGATACATTATCACAGAGCTTGAATGATCCACAAATTCAAGAGTTTATGCTTATAATGTTTACGCAACTCTGCAGTCACTTGTTGCTGGATGCCGTGTTGTTTTAAACTCCAAGACTCAGGCAAATGATATTCATCATTCCAAGGTGGCTCCTAATCAAAATTTTGAGAGTAAAAATTTCTACAAACTGGTAAAAAAAACACAAAAGTACGATATTTCCTAGAAAAAGTTCTAAAAGGTCCCTGTTCTCTGAAGATATTGATGATCCTTGTAAACAAGAAAATATATCTAATAACAAGCCGTTTACTAATTTAGACTATGAAACTAAAACATTTATTAAAAATGTTGGGATATATAAATTAAATCAACCTGCTTTAAAATCACTTGATCCGTTTCTTAGTGATGAAGTAAGGACTATAAAATTAAAATGTAAATATTTTGTCAAGGGATGGGTGTATGATGTAATTATTGATGCTTTCATTTATTTATCATGAGAACAGTCAACAATAGTTTCATCTAAATCGTTTCTGGTTTATCAAGTTTAATTATCAATGGCCTTGCAGTAGGTGATGTATTACAAATAGAATATACATTGAGCAGTTCTTACAAATTCTTATTTTTACCAGTTTGTATAAATGATCATTGGAGTTTAGTATTCCTAAATAAAGAGAGCAAAATTGTAGATTTTTATGATCCATTGTTTAACAATAATATTTCCCACTATACTCAAATTTTGAACAGTGTGAAATGTCATTTGTGTAAGCTATATTTAAGTAATGATTGGACTATTAACTCCCCTTTGCATGTATTACAGGAAGATTCAATTAATTGTGGTGTGTTTCTTTGTTCACCAATTAATTCATGGATCTAGTGTTAAAAAGTAATTTGATTCTAGCAAATTTAGAAAATACATTCATGCTGTTTTGTTAGGTACAGTGACCCCTCAGACTTTAAGTAATTAACTGCAAGTAATTTACCAGCTGAAAATGTGTGCAATTTTTCTAAATTTAAAACACAGGATAAAAATAATGTTACAGCTTGCTAGTTAAAATTTAATAAGTTAGAGCTTAAAACATAGATGCTAAAGTCGTTGGATCTTTTCATAACTACAGATTAAGAAACTCTTTTAAAATCAGCTTCTGTACATTTTCGTAAAGGTTGATTATATGATACTTAATTGATGCATTTGTGTACAATTTAGTAAGATCCTCAAACATTTTTGGATCAGTTGATGCAATTTATTCCTCTTTGATCATGAGCGGGGTCACATTACCAGTTCTTTGTACTAGTGAAATTGTCAAACATGAAATTATATTTTCGCCTGCTAATGTTAATGAGCATTGGCTTTTAATTATTTTAGACATTCAGAAATATACATTAGAATTTTATGATCCTTTAAACAACTCTGCAAGTAAACCTTTAACTCAATTAATAATGAATTGGTGTTTGGCAATAGTAATTTATTTTGCAACTCGATTAAATGGACGCTTAAATTTCCTCCTTGAGTAAGACACAGACACAATATGAATTGTGGTGCCATTATTTGTTACTATGTGAATCAAAGAATCAAAAATGTATCTTTAGAAACTGAATTTGACATACTTGAGTTGAGAAAATTTATTTATGATACCATAACAAATATTTAAAAATGTTTTTAATTTTCTGTCAACAGATTTATATTTGTAGGATTAACATCATTACTAAAAATCTAAACTTCGTCACGTTTGTATGCAAGAAAGAACATAGTTAATGCGTGTTGCATCTTTTGCATTAAATTGTAATTTTACAGGAAGGATTTTTGCTCTGAAGGATTTTTCAATGATAAATTTCGGAAACCAATGTCTTTGTGGAAGCTAGATTTGGAGCATATTGGCAAATGTCAGGAGCGAATTACTTCATAAGTAACATTCAGCTTTTAGAAAGTGAGCGTAAGTTACGTTTTAAAAGTGATATATTCTTTCAGCCGAGAATATGGTTATACCATTAAAAACTTTAATTCCTATTGAAGAACCAACAATCGTAGAACTCATCAGCATAGATTCTTATTTAAATGTGTAAAGCAACAAATTTAGGTTTAGGACAAGAGGCTTTTTATTTTTGTCAGTCTCTCGGTTCATGGGAAGGTCTTTGGGGCAGAGATGGATTGCATCTCAACAGAAAAGGCAACAACTACCTGGCGAGAATAATTGTGAAAACATTAAAAGGACTGATTGCTATGACCGCTGCAATCTGTAAGAAGGTTAGTTCTTTGTCATTTGCTAACTTGCCTGTTCAGTGTTACTCTACACCTACACTCTCTCTTAAACATCCTGTGCTTTCTGCTGTTTCTGATAACCTATCTGTAAAACCTGTACATTCTATCAATTCTCCTTGTTACTCTCCATCTGCTGTTTCTAAACCCTTGTATTCTGCTGTTGTTCCCCATAAAATATCTAGGAAACCTGCTCATTCTATCAATTCCTGTTATTATTCATCTGCTCTTTCTGATTAACTTTATTTGACTCATGCTGATTCTAATAAAACCTCTGTTAAACCTCCCTTGTCTTCTCTGCTGTTTCTAATAAAAATTCCGTCAAATCCATCCTTTAAAACTCTTAATCTGCCTTTTCTGTTAAAACTTCTTTGTCTTCCGCTGTTGCTAGTAAAACCCCTGTGAAACCTATCCTTTCTAACAATTCTTGTAACGCTTCTTCAAAAGGTTCGCTTTCTCTTAAACCTCTTTCTGTGCCTCCTGTTTCCAATAAAACCTTTTTGAAACCTGTCCTTTCTGATGCTTCTCACCTTTCATCCATTCTTTCTTAAACCTTAGTATTCTGAAGTTGTTGCTGGTAGAATCACTATAAGGCATGTCCTTTCTAACAATTATTGTGAACTGTGGTAAATTTTTCAAGAATATGCAGGACTTAAATTACAAGACTGTTTACGAATATTTAAGTAATGAGCGAGATGTACATCATTGTTTTTCAAGAATGTGGTAGGTCATTTTGTCATATCGGACGTTGAAATAGACATTTAAATGAAGTACACAGTTCAAGTCATCTCAAACTTTTATCCTTTGATTCTATGAACAGCTTTCAAAACTGGTTAGAGTTTGAAGGCACTTCCACTTTTACCAATGCTGGTAAAATTAGCCTGGCGTGCCCAATTTGCAGTCTATCACAAACTTTAAAAAAGCAACTGGAAAGTCATTTGTTAGATGTACATGAAATAAAATTGAACAAGTTAATCAAGCAATTGAATTCTGAGGCTCAATTTCTTGCTATCAAAAATGAAACTTAACAAGCCACAAATTATGTCCATGTGAAGAAATGTGATTGGAAGAAAAACGACGGTGCTTTCATTTGCTATTTTTATTGCCATCGCAGTGGCCATTTCAATGATACGAATGAGCGAAAACGACATTTGAAATTCATGTTCACCAATAAAATAAATGCTGTTTATCCATCTATGGTAAAAGTTACTCGCACTGATAGTGGTATTTTTGTTGATTATGTAAAGACTCGATTAGGTCATCAGAATGATGTAGGCGGGATAATTCTCTCTGTTGAAGAAAGAAAAAACATAGCAATGAAACTAGCAAGTAAGATTCCAATTTCAACAATTGAGGATGATGCGAAACATTCTTTTCCCGATACACCGACACGGCATGATCTATTGAACAGAAGAGATGTCCTAAATATAAAGACACAGTTCAACATCAACAATGAGTGAGTAAATGATGCAGACAGTGTTCACAAATGGGTTCTTTCCATGTCTGCTACTGAAAATTCACCGGTTCGTTATTATAAGCCCCAAGGTGAATTGATGAGGCTAATATATGTATGAAAAGGAGGATTTCCTTTCAGTTATTATGAATAGCTTTCAGGGGGAGATACCTGAACTATATGGTGATGATATCATTACCTGTGATTAATGTTTACAACTTTGATTTAGTTAAAGTAGTAGTTTTGGACCACAAAAGAGAGGGTTTTCCAGCTGTTATTATTCTCAGCAATAGGCCAGATGCTGAGGCTCTCTATGTAGCATTTAAAAATATCAAAGATGTTATAAGCGAAATTTATCTGAAGACATTCATGTCAGATGATGCAGAAGCATTATACAATGCATGAATAAATGTATTTAGAACTACAGAGAAGAGTTTACTGTGCAATTGGCATGTTGACAGCAAGTGGAGGATTAAAATCCAATCGCCAATAAATGATATGTTGGAACAGATCAATGTGTATAAAATGCTGCAATGCTTACTGAAATAAACTGATGAAAATGCTTCTCCTTTGATGTTTACAGAATTTACAAAACTGTTAAATAAAAACGAAATTATAACATAATTTTTGCTCAGTATTATTGAAACGTACTATGTAAAATATTTACATATGTGGGCATATTTCCACCGTAAATTGGCCGGTATAAATACCAACATGCATACAGCACGCTTGCCATCGCACAATTAAATAGATATACTTCTAAGAAAAAAGTCAGATCTTAATATGTGGCCATAAATGCACTGATGAAGTTTAAAAAAACAAAATATGCGATCAATTGATATGTCTTAAAAGGGGTAAAATTACCTTCAAAGGTTCTGAAATTACCTTCTGATGCTGTTTATTGCCAACCATAATGATGAATGGATTGTTCCTTCATTTACCTCAAATAAGACATACAGTGTCCACAAAGTGCTTGAGTGTGACAAACAAAGAAACCTTTTGTATGTACACTGCAAATATTGTTTAAACAACTGTATTTGTACAGTAGACAATAGTAGTGGATGGAACATGTGCAAGCACATACATCTTGTTTGCCTCATGCTCAATGGAAATTAGGCTGATGTAGATAGAAAAAGGGCGAAATTTAGATGCTCAAATAATTTGACTGTTATGTTTGTGATTACACAATATCAAAAATATCCATTAAGGAAACATTTCTTCTTTAAAAATTTTTTTTATGCAAAGAGGCACACAAATTGAAAGAGAGCTTACAAAGCATGTGCAATACAGTCGTATCCAGATGCACAAAGTGTTGAAGATTTTCAAGATCTTCAAAACTTAATGAGAACTGCAATTATTAAATTTCAGGCAAACAAACAGATTATGAATCATCCAGTGTTTCCATAAAAAAGAAATTGACGAAGAAGAAAATTGGACTAGTCAAACCAAGATAAGAAATTCAAGAAATAGCATGATCCCTCGTATTAAAAAATAAAAAGGGAAATAAGCACAGATGGTGCATTTGAATGAAAAAGGTTCAATGTTAATTTCGGGAACCAATTAGACAAGATAGTTTCAAGGAAAGATATTTGAAGTGAACAATGTCTCTGTGGTTGAAGGTTTGGCGACAATCAGTACCGATTACGGATGGCTTAACACCTCAAACTTTTCAGTATTTAATAACTACAAATGATGCATTTAAAATATTAATTCCATATTTGTTCAAAAACTATGCAATTGATTATTTGTTATCGGGTAAGTGTTAAAATGACGATTTTTGGAAGCTAGGTTAGGAGCATATCGGCAAATGTCAGGAGCGAATTACTTCATAAGTAACATTCAGCTTTCAGAAAGTGAACGTAAGTTACGTTTTAAAAGTGATACATTCTTTCATCCAAGAATATGGTTAGACCATTAAAAACTTTAATTCCTCTTGAAGAATCAACAATCGTAGAACTCATCAGCATAGATTCTCATTTTAATGTGTAAAGCGACTAATTTAGGTCAAGAATGAGAGGCGTTTTTTTTTGTCAGTCTCTCGGTTCATGGGAAGGTCATTGGGGCAGAGATGAATTGCATCTCAACAGAAAAGGCAACAACTACCTGGCGAGAATAATTGTGAAAACATTAAAAGGACTGATTGCTATGGCCGCTGCAATCTGTAAGAAGGTTAGTTCTTTGTCATTTGCTAACTTGCCTGTTCAGTGTAACACTACACTTACTTTCTATCTTAAACCTCCTGTGCTTTCTGCTGTTTTTAATAACCTTTCTGTAACCATGTATTTTCTTCTCATAGATTTAATGTCCCGGATGGGTACAGTCCTGACATGGCATTTCCCCTTGAGGGTGCACTACACTGGACAGGACATACAGGAGGGTTCGAAGGATTACGTCAAAAATTGTGGACTCTAATAACACTGACTCTCCTTCTTGTCATCAGCTCCATATGCAGAGTAAGATTTCTAGTGACTGGGCAAGGGGACAACCAAATTATTAAAGTCTTGCTGACTAAGCTTGATGCATCCCTGGGGGATGAGGAGTATTTAATAAGATATGAGCTTGACATCATGGAGCAGGTGGATCACATCATGAATACCATTGATACTGTATCTAAGAGAATGGGGCTTCCTATAAAAAAAGAAGAGACATGGATCAGTCATCGGGTGTTTGCTTATGGCAAAGAGCTTCTAGTGGATGGAGTTACCGTGCCTCACCCATTAGAACAATTCGAATACATTATACATGAGGACTTCTGCAAGAAAACTACACCATATTCAGTCATGCTCTATGATCCAGCCAGGAGCTCCAAAAGGTACACACATCAGGACCGACCCTGGTATTGCAGAGGGAAATTCAATCCCTACCTGGGATCCCAGACATCAGGAAAAAAGACAGGAGTTTTAATCCCACTCCCACGATCTACACCCAGCATCCGAGCCGCACAACGGATTTGCCAGATCTCTACATGGGCCTTCTCTGACGATAAAGTCACCCAAGAGATCCTCAATCAAGTCATCACATGTCGGACCAATCTCAGCCGTGAGGTGTTACTCCTTAGTGCAGGGTATGTGTATGGAGGCTCTTTGACTCACCGATTCAACGACACCATGACCAGCCATGAAGTTTTGACAAATATTCGACCAAACTTTCTCTCTCATGTTGCTATCTCTTCTGATACTCTGGAGGAGTATGCCAGGGGCGCAATAGATGTAACACTCCACTTCCAGGGTATGTTCTTAACAGGAGGACTCATCCTTCATTTCCACTGTCTGAATGGAGACAATTGGAAACATAGACAATTAGTCCATGCTCATGTAAGATGCAAATCTTGTACAAGAGAGATCACTGATGTACCTGTGGTACTTCCACCTACCACTCTCTCCTATCCAGCCTACGATCAATGTCCCCTGTTGTACACTGATGTTCAACTCCCATCGTACATATCACTAACCCCAATTAATACCATCTTATTGTGTGCTAAATTATCAACCAAAGATCCCCAACTAGTAGCAGGTCAAGCAGCAGCTTGCACGATGGAGAGTAATCATAGGGTCATCATTTCCTCATCTTATAGGGGTAGAAGTGAGCTTATATCATGTCCTGGGACCAGAGGTTTAGATATAAGGGAGTTCATGGGAATTACTTTTGATGTTCTCTTAACCGCTCTTGCATGGTGCTGTATAATAGATAGAGCTGATGCGGCCCTAGATCTACTCTCCGAGAGACCACACTCTCCCCAGGAGGCATTTTCAATGATAGTACAGAGGAACTCCCACTCTCTCTGGGGTCACGTAAGAAGTCACATTGTGTTACCAGAAGCCAGGTCATGGTTAATCAAATCCGCAAAAATATATCTCCCCTCCTCTGAATCATGGAAAGGAGGCCCGGGGCTAGATCTTGCTCTCTCTAGAATATTAGCAAAGAAGATCGCAGTATTAATACCCCTTCTTCAAGAGGACACAATGATCCCTTTTACCTGGTTCTTTGTAGGCACTCTAACACAAAAACGATTATTGGTCTGTTGGAGCAATATAGTTGTGCTCAGAAGTGTACTGAAGGGATTTATGACAAGATATGAGATCAAAGGGGTGCTGATTAAAAGACCTCTCTTAGATCCTACAGATCCAGGCATATCAACGAAGTTGGTCAGTTGGTTTAGCAATTTCCCTTGTCGCACAGTGGATGCGTGCAGATGTGCACCCTTTTTAAAAACATGTAGACTAATGTTTACCACTTCTCATGCTGAGATAGCTGTTAGGAAAGCGAGAGACATATCTGTATTTGTTGCAGACAACCCTCCAACTCGACCCCTGACAGGCTTACCTCCTACTACACCGTATAGCCCTATGGATGATCCGCATAGTGTCCCCCTTGTACATTATTTTTTATATAGCCACTCTATTAACATGACATTGTCGGTTCCTACGACGGACCACATCAGACTACAGGTGCCACCCAGAGTTCACCCCACCAGGAAAGACCATCTCTATAGACTTCACGGGTTGTATTCTACAGCAGAGCCTATAAGTACTTTGACCTTATAAAAGAAAACTTACAAGAAGTGCCCACAAATGCAATATGTCTTGCAGAGGGATCAGGGGGGGTTTGTAGATTATACTAGACAAATTCGGATGTAAAAGTGTTTTTTACGATTCACTAATCGATGCATCAGCTTTTGCCGCACATAGGTTTCCAGGTTATGTGCCTCCTGAAGTGATTTTGTCTCCAAACGCTCACAATCTCTTGGGTGCTGGCGAGAGTGCTCAATTTGGAGGAGATCTACTCTCTTTGAGGACAATCAGAAGAATACGTGACGCCCAGTTGGGGAAAGTATCACTCATCACCTGTGATGCCGAAATAGCTGGTGACCCCAGTCCCATTATATATAGTAGGTTACTAGCGAATGTACTTTCCATAGCTGGAACCCACCTGTCGGATCAAGGAATCATAATATTCAAGACTTTCTGTAAATTCTCTGACTGACTCGAGAAGAGTTTGGTCTCCAGGAAAACACCGCAGAAATTTAAAAGGTACATTACCTCAATTAAACTGTCCAGTTCGGATTTGTGCCTTTGAGCAAAAAGACTTAGCTTATGTTTCTTATAGGCCTAATCACAATCATTCTCTTTTAAATTTGAAAATTGTAAGTATCAACCTTTGAAACAAAGTGTAAGAGATCTAATTAAATCCAATTTTTTGCTTTTTATTCCAATTCGTAAAATTTAATTACTTTTAAGGGATGACTTGGGAAATAGTGATTGCAGATAATTTTTTCCTGTGAAATAAGTGTTCCTTTCACGTAATTCAGTACAGGCCTATTCTCGATACATGCGCTGTGCTTGCAGCCTAAAAATGATGCAATATTGGTCGCTGCTCTTGTTGCGGAGCTTAGGATTGAGGATTATGACCCAGTATTAATTTTTAAAGCCCAAGGTTCCAATACCCTGTATGGTCCTCCTGTTTTAGATTTTTTTTTTACACACTAGTGATTCTTCTTTTGCTTTGAGTTTTCAAACAAAAGAACAAAGAGACATGATGGCTAAGCCTAGCTCTTGGGCATTATGAATTGATTCAACACATAAAACGAATCAATACAATGTTTTCTTGCTTAATTTGATAGTCTCTGATGAATTTGGCCATGGTTATAAAGTTACCCATTTTATCAACAATTCCTTAAACTCTGATACAATGATTTACCTCTTCAAGAGTCTCCAGTGTCGCGTTCCAAATTTAAAGGTAAATTGTGTTATGACCGGACCACATTTAGTGCATTTGAAAGAGTGTTTGGGCAAGGTGTTAAGCATTTACCATGTAAGTGGCACATACTACGACCGTGGAATAGGCAACTGAATGCTTTAAAAATAAAATTGCGATGTTTGTTAAATGAAAAATACCTTACTCAGTTTCATTATCTTCGTAACGAGTTTCTTACATGTTCTGAAAATTGTTTGGAGGTAGTAAAATATTTTAAAGAAAATTATTATAATCGATGTGAATTATGGGCCACTCTTGCAAAAAGTATATTTTCATGCTTCAATAGAAACGAATAATCACTGTAAATCTTTCCATAACCAATTAAAAACTTTATTTCGGTCGTAAATTCAATAGAAGATTTGACACATTGAGAAAGGTAATCTTTGATATTGAGAAAAATCACTTTTTAAATTACAAATGCAGAATTTTAAATAGTGTTCCACCCAAGGAAAATGTCCAAGACATTGAAGTTAGGCATAAGAAAGGTTTAAAAATCCCAATAATATTTCTAACAACACTTTGGTCTGTGAAATCACAATCGATAAAGCAGAAAGCCTATTTTGTAAATCTAGTTAACAGTAATTGTCCGATCATTGCTATCTCAAATGTGTAGAAAGAAGCTGTTCATTTTTGTGCAGTCATATGTACAGTTGTAATTGCTCCGATTAATTTGTGCAAACATTTACATAAAGTTAACTTGCTTTTGAAACCCAAGTCTAATCCTAATATTGATGAATATTCAAGTGACTCTTCAGAAATAGAAACAAATTCAATTGAATCATTTGAGTCAAAATTAATTCCAATAGAATTCCATACTCCACGATCCAGAGTTAACTAAGTAGAAGCTTGTAAAAGGTTGAGGGATACATTATCACAGAGCTTGAATGATCCACAAATTCAAGAGTTTATGCTTATAATGTTTACGCAACTCTGCAGTCACTTGTTGCTGGATGCCGTGTTGTTTTAAACTCCAAGACTCAGGCAAATGATATTCATCATTCCAAGGTGGCTCCTAATCAAAATTTTGAGAGTAAAAATTTCTACAAACTGGTAAAAAAAACACAAAAGTACGATATTTCCTAGAAAAAGTTCTAAAAGGTCCCTGTTCTCTGAAGATATTGATGATCCTTGTAAACAAGAAAATATATCTAATAACAAGCCGTTTACTAATTTAGACTATGAAACTAAAACATTTATTAAAAATGTTGGGATATATAAATTAAATCAACCTGCTTTAAAATCACTTGATCCGTTTCTTAGTGATGAAGTAAGGACTATAAAATTAAAATGTAAATATTTTGTCAAGGGATGGGTGTATGATGTAATTATTGATGCTTTCATTTATTTATCATGAACAGTCAACAATAGTTTCATCTAAATCGTTTCTGGTTTATCAAGTTTAATTATCAATGGCCTTGCAGTAGGTGATGTATTACAAATAGAATATACATTGAGCAGTTCTTACAAATTCTTATTTTTACCAGTTTGTATAAATGATCATTGGAGTTTAGTATTCCTAAATAAAGAGAGCAAAATTGTAGATTTTTATGATCCATTGTTTAACAATAATATTTCCCACTATACTCAAATTTTGAACAGTGTGAAATGTCATTTGTGTAAGCTATATTTAAGTAATGATTGGACTATTAACTCCCCTTTGCATGTATTACAGGAAGATTCAATTAATTGTGGTGTGTTTCTTTGTTCACCAATTAATTCATGGATCTAGTGTTAAAAAGTAATTTGATTCTAGCAAATTTAGAAAATACATTCATGCTGTTTTGTTAGGTACAGTGACCCCTCAGACTTTAAGTAATTAACTGCAAGTAATTTACCAGCTGAAAATGTGTGCAATTTTTCTAAATTTAAAACACAGGATAAAAATAATGTTACAGCTTGCTAGTTAAAATTTAATAAGTTAGAGCTTAAAACATAGATGCTAAAGTCGTTGGATCTTTTCATAACTACAGATTAAGAAACTCTTTTAAAATCAGCTTCTGTACATTTTCGTAAAGGTTGATTATATGATACTTAATTGATGCATTTGTGTACAATTTAGTAAGATCCTCAAACATTTTTGGATCAGTTGATGCAATTTATTCCTCTTTGATCATGAGCGGGGTCACATTACCAGTTCTTTGTACTAGTGAAATTGTCAAACATGAAATTATATTTTCGCCTGCTAATGTTAATGAGCATTGGCTTTTAATTATTTTAGACATTCAGAAATATACATTAGAATTTTATGATCCTTTAAACAACTCTGCAAGTAAACCTTTAACTCAATTAATAATGAATTGGTGTTTGGCAATAGTAATTTATTTTGCAACTCGATTAAATGGACGCTTAAATTTCCTCCTTGAGTAAGACACAGACACAATATGAATTGTGGTGCCATTATTTGTTACTATGTGAATCAAAAATGTATCTTTAGAAACTGAATTTGACATACTTGAGTTGAGAAAATTTATTTATGATACCATAACAAATATTTAAAAATGTTTTTAATTTTCTGTCAACAGATTTATATTTGTAGGATTAACATCATTACTAAAAATCTAAACTTCGTCACGTTTGTATGCAAGAAAGAACATAGTTAATGCGTGTTGCATCTTTTGCATTAAATTGTAATTTTACAGGAAGGATTTTTGCTCTGAAGGATTTTTCAATGATAAATTTCGGAAACCAATGTCTTTGTGGAAGCTAGATTTGGAGCATATTGGCAAATGTCAGGAGCGAATTACTTCATAAGTAACATTCAGCTTTTAGAAAGTGAGCGTAAGTTACGTTTTAAAAGTGATATATTCTTTCAGCCGAGAATATGGTTATACCATTAAAAACTTTAATTCCTATTGAAGAACCAACAATCGTAGAACTCATCAGCATAGATTCTTATTTAAATGTGTAAAGCAACAAATTTAGGTTTAGGACAAGAGGCTTTTTATTTTTGTCAGTCTCTCGGTTCATGGGAAGGTCTTTGGGGCAGAGATGGATTGCATCTCAACAGAAAAGGCAACAACTACCTGGCGAGAATAATTGTGAAAACATTAAAAGGACTGATTGCTATGACCGCTGCAATCTGTAAGAAGGTTAGTTCTTTGTCATTTGCTAACTTGCCTGTTCAGTGTTACTCTACACCTACACTCTCTCTTAAACATCCTGTGCTTTCTGCTGTTTCTGATAACCTATCTGTAAAACCTGTACATTCTATCAATTCTCCTTGTTACTCTCCATCTGCTGTTTCTAAACCCTTGTATTCTGCTGTTGTTCCCCATAAAATATCTAGGAAACCTGCTCATTCTATCAATTCCTGTTATTATTCATCTGCTCTTTCTGATTAACTTTATTTGACTCATGCTGATTCTAATAAAACCTCTGTTAAACCTCCCTTGTCTTCTGCTGTTTCTAATAAAAATTCCGTCAAATCCATCCTTTAAAACTCTTAATCTGCCTTTTCTGTTAAAACTTCTTTGTCTTCCGCTGTTGCTAGTAAAACCCCTGTGAAACCTATCCTTTCTAACAATTCTTGTAACGCTTCTTCAAAAGGTTCGCTTTCTCTTAAACCTCTTTCTGTGCCTCCTGTTTCCAATAAAACCTTTTTGAAACCTGTCCTTTCTGATGCTTCTCACCTTTCATCCATTCTTTCTTAAACCTTAGTATTCTGAAGTTGTTGCTGGTAGAATCACTATAAGGCATGTCCTTTCTAACAATTATTGTGAACTGTGGTAAATTTTTCAAGAATATGCAGGACTTAAATTACAAGACTGTTTACGAATATTTAAGTAATGAGCGAGATGTACATCATTGTTTTTCAAGAATGTGGTAGGTCATTTTGTCATATCGGACGTTGAAATAGACATTTAAATGAAGTACACAGTTCAAGTCATCTCAAACTTTTATCCTTTGATTCTATGAACAGCTTTCAAAACTGGTTAGAGTTTGAAGGCACTTCCACTTTTACCAATGCTGGTAAAATTAGCCTGGCGTGCCCAATTTGCAGTCTATCACAAACTTTAAAAAAGCAACTGGAAAGTCATTTGTTAGATGTACATGAAATAAAATTGAACAAGTTAATCAAGCAATTGAATTCTGAGGCTCAATTTCTTGCTATCAAAAATGAAACTTAACAAGCCACAAATTATGTCCATGTGAAGAAATGTGATTGGAAGAAAAACGACGGTGCTTTCATTTGCTATTTTTATTGCCATCGCAGTGGCCATTTCAATGATACGAATGAGCGAAAACGACATTTGAAATTCATGTTCACCAATAAAATAAATGCTGTTTATCCATCTATGGTAAAAGTTACTCGCACTGATAGTGGTATTTTTGTTGATTATGTAAAGACTCGATTAGGTCATCAGAATGATGTAGGCGGGATAATTCTCTCTGTTGAAGAAAGAAAAAACATAGCAATGAAACTAGCAAGTAAGATTCCAATTTCAACAATTGAGGATGATGCGAAACATTCTTTTCCCGATACACCGACACGGCATGATCTATTGAACAGAAGAGATGTCCTAAATATAAAGACACAGTTCAACATCAACAATGAGTGAGTAAATGATGCAGACAGTGTTCACAAATGGGTTCTTTCCATGTCTGCTACTGAAAATTCACCGGTTCGTTATTATAAGCCCCAAGGTGAATTGATGAGGCTAATATATGTATGAAAAGGAGGATTTCCTTTCAGTTATTATGAATAGCTTTCAGGGGGAGATACCTGAACTATATGGTGATGATATCATTACCTGTGATTAATGTTTACAACTTTGATTTAGTTAAAGTATTAGTTTTGGACCACAAAAGAGAGGGTTTTCCAGCTGTTATTATTCTCAGCAATAGGCCAGATGCTGAGGCTCTCTATGTAGCATTTAAAAATATCAAAGATGTTATAAGCGAAATTTATCTGAAGACATTCATGTCAGATGATGCAGAAGCATTATACAATGCATGAATAAATGTATTTAGAACTACAGAGAAGAGTTTACTGTGCAATTGGCATGTTGACAGCAAGTGGAGGATTAAAATCCAATCGCCAATAAATGATATGTTGGAACAGATCAATGTGTATAAAATGCTGCAATGCTTACTGAAATAAACTGATGAAAATGCTTCTCCTTTGATGTTTACAGAATTTACAAAACTGTTAAATAAAAACGAAATTATAACATAATTTTTGCTCAGTATTATTGAAACGTACTATGTAAAATATTTACATATGTGGGCATATTTCCACCGTAAATTGGCCGGTATAAATACCAACATGCATACAGCACGCTTGCCATCGCACAATTAAATAGATATACTTCTAAGAAAAAAGTCAGATCTTAATATGTGGCCATAAATGCACTGATGAAGTTTAAAAAAACAAAATATGCGATCAATTGATATGTCTTAAAAGGGGTAAAATTACCTTCAAAGGTTCTGAAATTACCTTCTGATGCTGTTTATTGCCAACCATAATGATGAATGGATTGTTCCTTCATTTACCTCAAATAAGACATACAGTGTCCACAAAGTGCTTGAGTGTGACAAACAAAGAAACCTTTTGTATGTACACTGCAAATATTGTTTAAACAACTGTATTTGTACAGTAGACAATAGTAGTGGATGGAACATGTGCAAGCACATACATCTTGTTTGCCTCATGCTCAATGGAAATTAGGCTGATGTAGATAGAAAAAGGGCGAAATTTAGATGCTCAAATAATTTGACTGTTATGTTTGTGATTACACAATATCAAAAATATCCATTAAGGAAACATTTCTTCTTTAAAAAATTTTTTTATGCAAAGAGGCACACAAATTGAAAGAGAGCTTACAAAGCATGTGCAATACAGTCGTATCCAGATGCACAAAGTGTTGAAGATTTTCAAGATCTTCAAAACTTAATGAGAACTGCAATTATTAAATTTCAGGCAAACAAACAGATTATGAATCATCCAGTGTTTCCATAAAAAAGAAATTGACGAAGAAGAAAATTGGACTAGTCAAACCAAGATAAGAAATTCAAGAAATAGCATGATCCCTCGTATTAAAAAATAAAAAGGGAAATAAGCACAGATGGTGCATTTGAATGAAAAAGGTTCAATGTTAATTTCGGGAACCAATTAGACAAGATAGTTTCAAGGAAAGATATTTGAAGTGAACAATGTCTCTGTGGTTGAAGGTTTGGCGACAATCAGTACCGATTACGGATGGCTTAACACCTCAAACTTTTCAGTATTTAATAACTACAAATGATGCATTTAAAATATTAATTCCATATTTGTTCAAAAACTATGCAATTGATTATTTGTTATCGGGTAAGTGTTAAAATGACGATTTTTGGAAGCTAGGTTAGGAGCATATCGGCAAATGTCAGGAGCGAATTACTTCATAAGTAACATTCAGCTTTCAGAAAGTGAACGTAAGTTACGTTTTAAAAGTGATACATTCTTTCATCCAAGAATATGGTTAGACCATTAAAAACTTTAATTCCTCTTGAAGAATCAACAATCGTAGAACTCATCAGCATAGATTCTCATTTTAATGTGTAAAGCGACTAATTTAGGTCAAGAATGAGAGGCGTTTTTTTTTGTCAGTCTCTCGGTTCATGGGAAGGTCATTGGGGCAGAGATGAATTGCATCTCAACAGAAAAGGCAACAACTACCTGGCGAGAATAATTGTGAAAACATTAAAAGGACTGATTGCTATGGCCGCTGCAATCTGTAAGAAGGTTAGTTCTTTGTCATTTGCTAACTTGCCTGTTCAGTGTAACACTACACTTACTTTCTATCTTAAACCTCCTGTGCTTTCTGCTGTTTTTAATAACCTTTCTGTAACCATGTATTTTCTTCTCATAGATTTAATGTCCCGGATGGGTACAGTCCTGACATGGCATTTCCCCTTGAGGGTGCACTACACTGGACAGGACATACAGGAGGGTTCGAAGGATTACGTCAAAAATTGTGGACTCTAATAACACTGACTCTCCTTCTTGTCATCAGCTCCATATGCAGAGTAAGATTTCTAGTGACTGGGCAAGGGGACAACCAAATTATTAAAGTCTTGCTGACTAAGCTTGATGCATCCCTGGGGGATGAGGAGTATTTAATAAGATATGAGCTTGACATCATGGAGCAGGTGGATCACATCATGAATACCATTGATACTGTATCTAAGAGAATGGGGCTTCCTATAAAAAAAGAAGAGACATGGATCAGTCATCGGGTGTTTGCTTATGGCAAAGAGCTTCTAGTGGATGGAGTTACCGTGCCTCACCCATTAGAACAATTCGAATACATTATACATGAGGACTTCTGCAAGAAAACTACACCATATTCAGTCATGCTCTATGATCCAGCCAGGAGCTCCAAAAGGTACACACATCAGGACCGACCCTGGTATTGCAGAGGGAAATTCAATCCCTACCTGGGATCCCAGACATCAGGAAAAAAGACAGGAGTTTTAATCCCACTCCCACGATCTACACCCAGCATCCGAGCCGCACAACGGATTTGCCAGATCTCTACATGGGCCTTCTCTGACGATAAAGTCACCCAAGAGATCCTCAATCAAGTCATCACATGTCGGACCAATCTCAGCCGTGAGGTGTTACTCCTTAGTGCAGGGTATGTGTATGGAGGCTCTTTGACTCACCGATTCAACGACACCATGACCAGCCATGAAGTTTTGACAAATATTCGACCAAACTTTCTCTCTCATGTTGCTATCTCTTCTGATACTCTGGAGGAGTATGCCAGGGGCGCAATAGATGTAACACTCCACTTCCAGGGTATGTTCTTAACAGGAGGACTCATCCTTCATTTCCACTGTCTGAATGGAGACAATTGGAAACATAGACAATTAGTCCATGCTCATGTAAGATGCAAATCTTGTACAAGAGAGATCACTGATGTACCTGTGGTACTTCCACCTACCACTCTCTCCTATCCAGCCTACGATCAATGTCCCCTGTTGTACACTGATGTTCAACTCCCATCGTACATATCACTAACCCCAATTAATACCATCTTATTGTGTGCTAAATTATCAACCAAAGATCCCCAACTAGTAGCAGGTCAAGCAGCAGCTTGCACGATGGAGAGTAATCATAGGGTCATCATTTCCTCATCTTATAGGGGTAGAAGTGAGCTTATATCATGTCCTGGGACCAGAGGTTTAGATATAAGGGAGTTCATGGGAATTACTTTTGATGTTCTCTTAACCGCTCTTGCATGGTGCTGTATAATAGATAGAGCTGATGCGGCCCTAGATCTACTCTCCGAGAGACCACACTCTCCCCAGGAGGCATTTTCAATGATAGTACAGAGGAACTCCCACTCTCTCTGGGGTCACGTAAGAAGTCACATTGTGTTACCAGAAGCCAGGTCATGGTTAATCAAATCCGCAAAAATATATCTCCCCTCCTCTGAATCATGGAAAGGAGGCCCGGGGCTAGATCTTGCTCTCTCTAGAATATTAGCAAAGAAGATCGCAGTATTAATACCCCTTCTTCAAGAGGACACAATGATCCCTTTTACCTGGTTCTTTGTAGGCACTCTAACACAAAAACGATTATTGGTCTGTTGGAGCAATATAGTTGTGCTCAGAAGTGTACTGAAGGGATTTATGACAAGATATGAGATCAAAGGGGTGCTGATTAAAAGACCTCTCTTAGATCCTACAGATCCAGGCATATCAACGAAGTTGGTCAGTTGGTTTAGCAATTTCCCTTGTCGCACAGTGGATGCGTGCAGATGTGCACCCTTTTTAAAAACATGTAGACTAATGTTTACCACTTCTCATGCTGAGATAGCTGTTAGGAAAGCGAGAGACATATCTGTATTTGTTGCAGACAACCCTCCAACTCGACCCCTGACAGGCTTACCTCCTACTACACCGTATAGCCCTATGGATGATCCGCATAGTGTCCCCCTTGTACATTATTTTTTATATAGCCACTCTATTAACATGACATTGTCGGTTCCTACGACGGACCACATCAGACTACAGGTGCCACCCAGAGTTCACCCCACCAGGAAAGACCATCTCTATAGACTTCACGGGTTGTATTCTACAGCAGAGCCTATAAGTACTTTGACCTTATAAAAGAAAACTTACAAGAAGTGCCCACAAATGCAATATGTCTTGCAGAGGGATCAGGGGGGGTTTGTAGATTATACTAGACAAATTCGGATGTAAAAGTGTTTTTTACGATTCACTAATCGATGCATCAGCTTTTGCCGCACATAGGTTTCCAGGTTATGTGCCTCCTGAAGTGATTTTGTCTCCAAACGCTCACAATCTCTTGGGTGCTGGCGAGAGTGCTCAATTTGGAGGAGATCTACTCTCTTTGAGGACAATCAGAAGAATACGTGACGCCCAGTTGGGGAAAGTATCACTCATCACCTGTGATGCCGAAATAGCTGGTGACCCCAGTCCCATTATATATAGTAGGTTACTAGCGAATGTACTTTCCATAGCTGGAACCCACCTGTCGGATCAAGGAATCATAATATTCAAGACTTTCTGTAAATTCTCTGACTGACTCGAGAAGAGTTTGGTCTCCAGGAAAACACCGCAGAAATTTAAAAGGTACATTACCTCAATTAAACTGTCCAGTTCGGATTTGTGCCTTTGAGCAAAAAGACTTAGCTTATGTTTCTTATAGGCCTAATCACAATCATTCTCTTTTAAATTTGAAAATTGTAAGTATCAACCTTTGAAACAAAGTGTAAGAGATCTAATTAAATCCAATTTTTTGCTTTTTATTCCAATTCGTAAAATTTAATTACTTTTAAGGGATGACTTGGGAAATAGTGATTGCAGATAATTTTTTCCTGTGAAATAAGTGTTCCTTTCACGTAATTCAGTACAGGCCTATTCTCGATACATGCGCTGTGCTTGCAGCCTAAAAATGATGCAATATTGGTCGCTGCTCTTGTTGCGGAGCTTAGGATTGAGGATTATGACCCAGTATTAATTTTTAAAGCCCAAGGTTCCAATACCCTGTATGGTCCTCCTGTTTTAGATTTTTTTTTTACACACTAGTGATTCTTCTTTTGCTTTGAGTTTTCAAACAAAAGAACAAAGAGACATGATGGCTAAGCCTTGCTCTTGGGCATTATGAATTGATTCAACACATAAAACGAATCAATACAATGTTTTCTTGCTTAATTTGATAGTCTCTGATGAATTTGGCCATGGTTATAAAGTTACCCATTTTATCAACAATTCCTTAAACTCTGATACAATGATTTACCTCTTCAAGAGTCTCCAGTGTCGCGTTCCAAATTTAAAGGTAAATTGTGTTATGACCGGACCACATTTAGTGCATTTGAAAGAGTGTTTGGGCAAGGTGTTAAGCATTTACCATGTAAGTGGCACATACTACGACCGTGGAATAGGCAACTGAATGCTTTAAAAATAAAATTGCGATGTTTGTTAAATGAAAAATACCTTACTCAGTTTCATTATCTTCGTAACGAGTTTCTTACATGTTCTGAAAATTGTTTGGAGGTAGTAAAATATTTTAAAGAAAATTATTATAATCGATGTGAATTATGGGCCACTCTTGCAAAAAGTATATTTTCATGCTTCAATAGAAACGAATAATCACTGTAAATCTTTCCATAACCAATTAAAAACTTTATTTCGGTCGTAAATTCAATAGAAGATTTGACACATTGAGAAAGGTAATCTTTGATATTGAGAAAAATCACTTTTTAAATTACAAATGCAGAATTTTAAATAGTGTTCCACCCAAGGAAAATGTCCAAGACATTGAAGTTAGGCATAAGAAAGGTTTAAAAATCCCAATAATATTTCTAACAACACTTTGGTCTGTGAAATCACAATCGATAAAGCAGAAAGCCTATTTTGTAAATCTAGTTAACAGTAATTGTCCGATCATTGCTATCTCAAATGTGTAGAAAGAAGCTGTTCATTTTTGTGCAGTCATATGTACAGTTGTAATTGCTCCGATTAATTTGTGCAAACATTTACATAAAGTTAACTTGCTTTTGAAACCCAAGTCTAATCCTAATATTGATGAATATTCAAGTGACTCTTCAGAAATAGAAACAAATTCAATTGAATCATTTGAGTCAAAATTAATTCCAATAGAATTCCATACTCCACGATCCAGAGTTAACTAAGTAGAAGCTTGTAAAAGGTTGAGGGATACATTATCACAGAGCTTGAATGATCCACAAATTCAAGAGTTTATGCTTATAATGTTTACGCAACTCTGCAGTCACTTGTTGCTGGATGCCGTGTTGTTTTAAACTCCAAGACTCAGGCAAATGATATTCATCATTCCAAGGTGGCTCCTAATCAAAATTTTGAGAGTAAAAATTTCTACAAACTGGTAAAAAAAACACAAAAGTACGATATTTCCTAGAAAAAGTTCTAAAAGGTCCCTGTTCTCTGAAGATATTGATGATCCTTGTAAACAAGAAAATATATCTAATAACAAGCCGTTTACTAATTTAGACTATGAAACTAAAACATTTATTAAAAATGTTGGGATATATAAATTAAATCAACCTGCTTTAAAATCACTTGATCCGTTTCTTAGTGATGAAGTAAGGACTATAAAATTAAAATGTAAATATTTTGTCAAGGGATGGGTGTATGATGTAATTATTGATGCTTTCATTTATTTATCATGAACAGTCAACAATAGTTTCATCTAAATCGTTTCTGGTTTATCAAGTTTAATTATCAATGGCCTTGCAGTAGGTGATGTATTACAAATAGAATATACATTGAGCAGTTCTTACAAATTCTTATTTTTACCAGTTTGTATAAATGATCATTGGAGTTTAGTATTCCTAAATAAAGAGAGCAAAATTGTAGATTTTTATGATCCATTGTTTAACAATAATATTTCCCACTATACTCAAATTTTGAACAGTGTGAAATGTCATTTGTGTAAGCTATATTTAAGTAATGATTGGACTATTAACTCCCCTTTGCATGTATTACAGGAAGATTCAATTAATTGTGGTGTGTTTCTTTGTTCACCAATTAATTCATGGATCTAGTGTTAAAAAGTAATTTGATTCTAGCAAATTTAGAAAATACATTCATGCTGTTTTGTTAGGTACAGTGACCCCTCAGACTTTAAGTAATTAACTGCAAGTAATTTACCAGCTGAAAATGTGTGCAATTTTTCTAAATTTAAAACACAGGATAAAAATAATGTTACAGCTTGCTAGTTAAAATGTAATAAGTTAGAGCTTAAAACATAGATGCTAAAGTCGTTGGATCTTTTCATAACTACAGATTAAGAAACTCTTTTAAAATCAGCTTCTGTACATTTTCGTAAAGGTTGATTATATGATACTTAATTGATGCATTTGTGTACAATTTAGTAAGATCCTCTCAAACATTTTTGGATCAGTTGATGCAATTTATTCCTCTTTGATCATGAGCGGGGTCACATTACCAGTTCTTTGTACTAGTGAAATTGTCAAACATGAAATTATATTTTCGCCTGCTAATGTTAATGAGCATTGGCTTTTAATTATTTTAGATATTCAGAAATATACATTAGAATTTTATGATCCTTTAAACAACTCTGCAAGTAAACCTTTAACTCAATTAATAATGAATTGGTGTTTGGCAATAGTAATTTATTTTGCAACTCGATTAAATGGACGCTTAAATTTCCTCCTTGAGTAAGACACAGACACAATATGAATTGTGGTGCCATTATTTGTTACTATGTGAATCAAAGAATCAAAAATGTATCTTTAGAAACTGAATTTGACATACTTGAGTTGAGAAAATTTATTTATGATACCATAACAAATATTTAAAAATGTTTTTAATTTTCTGTCAACAGATTTATATTTGTAGGATTAACATCATTACTAAAAATCTAAACTTCGTCACGTTTGTATGCAAGAAAGAACATAGTTAATGCGTGTTGCATCTTTTGCATTAAATTGTAATTTTACAGGAAGGATTTTTGCTCTGAAGGATTTTTCAATGATAAATTTCGGAAACCAATGTCTTTGTGGAAGCTAGATTTGGAGCATATTGGCAAATGTCAGGAGCGAATTACTTCATAAGTAACATTCAGCTTTTAGAAAGTGAGCGTAAGTTACGTTTTAAAAGTGATATATTCTTTCAGCCGAGAATATGGTTATACCATTAAAAACTTTAATTCCTATTGAAGAACCAACAATCGTAGAACTCATCAGCATAGATTCTTATTTAAATGTGTAAAGCAACAAATTTAGGTTTAGGACAAGAGGCTTTTTATTTTTGTCAGTCTCTCGGTTCATGGGAAGGTCTTTGGGGCAGAGATGGATTGCATCTCAACAGAAAAGGCAACAACTACCTGGCGAGAATAATTGTGAAAACATTAAAAGGACTGATTGCTATGACCGCTGCAATCTGTAAGAAGGTTAGTTCTTTGTCATTTGCTAACTTGCCTGTTCAGTGTTACTCTACACCTACACTCTCTCTTAAACATCCTGTGCTTTCTGCTGTTTCTGATAACCTATCTGTAAAACCTGTACATTCTATCAATTCTCCTTGTTACTCTCCATCTGCTGTTTCTAAACCCTTGTATTCTGCTGTTGTTCCCCATAAAATATCTAGGAAACCTGCTCATTCTATCAATTCCTGTTATTATTCATCTGCTCTTTCTGATTAACTTTATTTGACTCATGCTGATTCTAATAAAACCTCTGTTAAACCTCCCTTGTCTTCTGCTGTTTCTAATAAAAATTCCGTCAAATCCATCCTTTAAAACTCTTAATCTGCCTTTTCTGTTAAAACTTCTTTGTCTTCCGCTGTTGCTAGTAAAACCCCTGTGAAACCTATCCTTTCTAACAATTCTTGTAACGCTTCTTCAAAAGGTTCGCTTTCTCTTAAACCTCTTTCTGTGCCTCCTGTTTCCAATAAAACCTTTTTGAAACCTGTCCTTTCTGATGCTTCTCACCTTTCATCCATTCTTTCTTAAACCTTAGTATTCTGAAGTTGTTGCTGGTAGAATCACTATAAGGCATGTCCTTTCTAACAATTATTGTGAACTGTGGTAAATTTTTCAAGAATATGCAGGACTTAAATTACAAGACTGTTTACGAATATTTAAGTAATGAGCGAGATGTACATCATTGTTTTTCAAGAATGTGGTAGGTCATTTTGTCATATCGGACGTTGAAATAGACATTTAAATGAAGTACACAGTTCAAGTCATCTCAAACTTTTATCCTTTGATTCTATGAACAGCTTTCAAAACTGGTTAGAGTTTGAAGGCACTTCCACTTTTACCAATGCTGGTAAAATTAGCCTGGCGTGCCCAATTTGCAGTCTATCACAAACTTTAAAAAAGCAACTGGAAAGTCATTTGTTAGATGTACATGAAATAAAATTGAACAAGTTAATCAAGCAATTGAATTCTGAGGCTCAATTTCTTGCTATCAAAAATGAAACTTAACAAGCCACAAATTATGTCCATGTGAAGAAATGTGATTGGAAGAAAAACGACGGTGCTTTCATTTGCTATTTTTATTGCCATCGCAGTGGCCATTTCAATGATACGAATGAGCGAAAACGACATTTGAAATTCATGTTCACCAATAAAATAAATGCTGTTTATCCATCTATGGTAAAAGTTACTCGCACTGATAGTGGTATTTTTGTTGATTATGTAAAGACTCGATTAGGTCATCAGAATGATGTAGGCGGGATAATTCTCTCTGTTGAAGAAAGAAAAAACATAGCAATGAAACTAGCAAGTAAGATTCCAATTTCAACAATTGAGGATGATGCGAAACATTCTTTTCCCGATACACCGACACGGCATGATCTATTGAACAGAAGAGATGTCCTAAATATAAAGACACAGTTCAACATCAACAATGAGTGAGTAAATGATGCAGACAGTGTTCACAAATGGGTTCTTTCCATGTCTGCTACTGAAAATTCACCGGTTCGTTATTATAAGCCCCAAGGTGAATTGATGAGGCTAATATATGTATGAAAAGGAGGATTTCCTTTCAGTTATTATGAATAGCTTTCAGGGGGAGATACCTGAACTATATGGTGATGATATCATTACCTGTGATTAATGTTTACAACTTTGATTTAGTTAAAGTATTAGTTTTGGACCACAAAAGAGAGGGTTTTCCAGCTGTTATTATTCTCAGCAATAGGCCAGATGCTGAGGCTCTCTATGTAGCATTTAAAAATATCAAAGATGTTATAAGCGAAATTTATCTGAAGACATTCATGTCAGATGATGCAGAAGCATTATACAATGCATGAATAAATGTATTTAGAACTACAGAGAAGAGTTTACTGTGCAATTGGCATGTTGACAGCAAGTGGAGGATTAAAATCCAATCGCCAATAAATGATATGTTGGAACAGATCAATGTGTATAAAATGCTGCAATGCTTACTGAAATAAACTGATGAAAATGCTTCTCCTTTGATGTTTACAGAATTTACAAAACTGTTAAATAAAAACGAAATTATAACATAATTTTTGCTCAGTATTATTGAAACGTACTATGTAAAATATTTACATATGTGGGCATATTTCCACCGTAAATTGGCCGGTATAAATACCAACATGCATACAGCACGCTTGCCATCGCACAATTAAATAGATATACTTCTAAGAAAAAAGTCAGATCTTAATATGTGGCCATAAATGCACTGATGAAGTTTAAAAAAACAAAATATGCGATCAATTGATATGTCTTAAAAGGGGTAAAATTACCTTCAAAGGTTCTGAAATTACCTTCTGATGCTGTTTATTGCCAACCATAATGATGAATGGATTGTTCCTTCATTTACCTCAAATAAGACATACAGTGTCCACAAAGTGCTTGAGTGTGACAAACAAAGAAACCTTTTGTATGTACACTGCAAATATTGTTTAAACAACTGTATTTGTACAGTAGACAATAGTAGTGGATGGAACATGTGCAAGCACATACATCTTGTTTGCCTCATGCTCAATGGAAATTAGGCTGATGTAGATAGAAAAAGGGCGAAATTTAGATGCTCAAATAATTTGACTGTTATGTTTGTGATTACACAATATCAAAAATATCCATTAAGGAAACATTTCTTCTTTAAAAAAAATTTTTATGCAAAGAGGCACACAAATTGAAAGAGAGCTTACAAAGCATGTGCAATACAGTCGTATCCAGATGCACAAAGTGTTGAAGATTTTCAAGATCTTCAAAACTTAATGAGAACTGCAATTATTAAATTTCAGGCAAACAAACAGATTATGAATCATCCAGTGTTTCCATAAAAAAGAAATTGACGAAGAAGAAAATTGGACTAGTCAAACCAAGATAAGAAATTCAAGAAATAGCATGATCCCTCGTATTAAAAAATAAAAAGGGAAATAAGCACAGATGGTGCATTTGAATGAAAAAGGTTCAATGTTAATTTCGGGAACCAATTAGACAAGATAGTTTCAAGGAAAGATATTTGAAGTGAACAATGTCTCTGTGGTTGAAGGTTTGGCGACAATCAGTACCGATTACGGATGGCTTAACACCTCAAACTTTTCAGTATTTAATAACTACAAATGATGCATTTAAAATATTAATTCCATATTTGTTCAAAAACTATGCAATTGATTATTTGTTATCGGGTAAGTGTTAAAATGACGATTTTTGGAAGCTAGGTTAGGAGCATATCGGCAAATGTCAGGAGCGAATTACTTCATAAGTAACATTCAGCTTTCAGAAAGTGAACGTAAGTTACGTTTTAAAAGTGATATATCCTTTCATACAAGAATATGGTTATACCATTAGAAACTTTAATTCCTCTTGAAGAACCAACAATCGTAGAACTCATCAGCATAGATTCTTATTTTAATGTGTTAAATGACGAATTTAGGTTGGAAAATGTTCCTAGTGATTCATTACCTATAATCACATATATTGCCGGTAATGCTGTAAAAAAAAGAACTAAGAAAATGAAATTGTGACATATGCTGCATTTGGTTACAAGTGAGTGAAATAATTGATATTGCAGAAGGGCCATATGATTTCATGATGATCATGGAGGTTTGATTATACCATCAGAAATTGCAATTTTATTTAAGTCCATTACTTGGCATCTACTGCAAAAAATACTGTCTCATCATGTTGTACATTTTTCAATTCAGAGAAACAACTTTCATTTCTTTTTAACTTGTTTTGTGCCCAAATACATCGTCAGTTGTTAAAAGTTGCAGTTGTAAAAAAGTTTACATTTTATAAAACAAATGTTCCAAGAATATAAAGTTTTGTTAAACAACTTCACGAAGTTTAAAAATGATCAAGTATTCAATAGAAAGCGTAATGAAATTTTTTTTTTAAATGTGTGTTTGAAAAACTGATTGAACAGTTTTTTGTAAGACCATGTGAGAGATAAATATTGTTTTTTGTAGTATAAATTATATATTTTGTTATGTTATCATTGTGATATCTCTTTAAATACATCAATTTTCACTGCCTGTGTTACATAATTTTAATAAAATTTTATTCATACAGAGAAAAATCTGAACACTATTTGAATATCTAGTTGTAATTTTCTTTCATATACTTTAGAGTAAATTGTATTTAAAAATAGCAGTTCTCCTTCCCTGCTGTCTAAATGTACTTAAAACAATATATTTCAGTGGAGTGTTTGTTAAATTGGGTCGGTGCCTGGTACCCGGTCGTATATTGGCATTACTTACATATCCAGGAGACCATTGACATATTAGCGGTCTGCGATTGGATTACCATCGCGGGAGAAGATGCGCAACTGCGCATGCGTGCATAATCGAATAAAACATGAGGGTCTGTTGTTCTTATGAAAACATCATCTGATAACCTACCCAAGAGTTTAGAAATAAAACTGTCGATGAATTCAAAAACGTGTTGATTCGTAGTAACGTCAAGTGCTTGAATGATATTAATTTGAGGGTACAAGAGTTCGGAGAAGTTACAAGCATGAAATGGAACTACAGATCTTCACATTCCATCTGCAAAAAAAATTGCATGCTCGTAAGTACTTTTATGCATTCTCTCTGGCTTTTATCTTTAAACTGCCATTTTTATAAAAGTAAATGTTTGTTTTATATTTTCTACTGAACGGATGACTTTAAGATCCCTAGATCGCCAAATATAAACAATTAGTATTAAATTAAGCTTTTTAAATTGTTATGCAGCCTATCTATATAAAATCTATGAGGAAACAAACAAAGATTTATAATGTTTAATTTCCCGCTTTACAATTTTCTCTCGCGTAATTTGTTGTATAAAAACTATTTATTTTAGACCGTTTTGTATCATAATTATATAATAAACATTATTTTATTTCAGAAAGAAATTTGTTTGTCATCATAGTGCATTCATGAAAGTATCAAAAGAGTTGAATAAATGAGGAATTTCTACTGTAAAACTTGAAACAGTAGCAACAAATAAAACTAGAGAAGTTTGTTAAGGTTAGTATAGTTTAGTTATTGCATCTACTTTTAACTAGGACTATTTGCATAACAAGACCAATAATGATACCGTTTACATGAGCCAAATACCCGGGTAAAAGGAGAGTTACTCTACGGCCACACGAGCATTTTTTCATACTATTTAAACGCAGCTTGAAAATCTACACAAGCCGGCCACAAGTGCGTGTTCTTTAACGCGAGATCAGTCGTTTGTTTGTGCTCTTCAGTGCTGTGATATTGTAATCGGAATCTTTATATGTTTTTATGCGTGTGTAAGGGGCAACAGTAGTTGTTGTTGTCATGAAAAGCAGAAACGATCCCGTGCATTATTGAAAGTCTTGTTGACTATGTAATCGTATACTTCTGTAATCCAGAAAATAATAAATTAATCAAGTCATAATGAACTACTTGTGTTCTAATAATGAATAACTTGCAACAAGTGCAACATGAATCCATTTTCAATAAATAAAAATGCTGTTAACACGTTATAGGCTTTATTAATTGTTCGCCGACGACGTTAAAGAAAGTACTGGATAACATCCTCTTGCAAATGACAGATCAGTAAAGGGAAAAGATGCAAGATTGAAGATGCAATTAGAAAAAGTTATACGGTCTCTTTCCAAGTAGTATTCCATGATATAGTTGTTTTGAATATTAAAAATTTAAGTCGAGAACACACGAATATAACTACAGAAACAGTTATCTGCCGCGAACGCGTCAAAGCTTGAAAAAATAGGTCTGGTTCCATCCTCCAGAGGCCGACCTTGAGAAGGCGACAGACGAGCCCCCCGCCAGAGTTAAACAAGCTGCGTCTGACCACGCGTATGTTACAGCAGTTTGTCTATATTTTGTTGCTTCACGTTTCTACGTGAAAAAACGCTCGCGTGGCCGGTAGCCTTAAACAAGTCTTTTCTACTCCGCTGTCCTAACGTGGGGAAAAAGTGAGGGAATACGCGGTCGATTTCAACTCTATTCAAGTCCCGTGCATGTGCACCCTCCTTTCCCACAGTGCATTTAGTGATCTTCTCCGAGGAGGAGGTGTCTATGGGTGATCCTAGTGTGTCCAATACGGAGACGTTTTAGTATTACCTGCTGCCGTCTTTGATCTGGTGACTGCCATTGCGTTATATTTGGTTTAATAAAGTGAAGTTTGTTCTCGGTTTGTTCGTTCCAATCGTTCTGCCATTTTTCCTCTGAAAATTTATAAATGCAAGATTTTATGTCACGATAAGGGATGGTATGGTTAATATTATTTACGGCCGATTTGGCGGCTTTGGAGAAATTTGGTATACCACAATCCCTTGAGCTTTGTTTACATCCGATCGAAAAAATGGAGCGTTAAGGCAATACAAAAACCCAAGATTTATTCTGATCGGTGCCGATGTAGTTGCTCTAATAAATCTTTTAGAATCGTATGTGGTTCAACATAAATTTGATGGCACCGCAAGAAACGTGGATAATTACAGAAGAATTGCCCAAGACCCGAGTAGCACTGGTTTTTAGGAGTGCTGTTAAAGTCAAGAACAAAATTAAAAGCTTAAAGAAAAGTTATAAAGATGTAAAGGACATGCTAAGAAAAAGGGGCCAGGGGTCAGAGTACAATTTCATTTATTTTGAAGCGATGGACAAAATATACTGTGACCGGGATGCGATTCAGCCTCAATGAAGTCTCATATCAAGGTACGTATCATATTTAATTATTTTCCTATAAAACTAAAACTTATTATCTTGTGTTTTTTAGTTAACGTTCTTTATCCATAGTACCATCGATCCAGCAGAAATTATCATATTCATAAAAATAGGTTTTGTAGCGACCGCTACCGAGACTAGTTTTAGATGCTCAGGAAACCAGGCAAAGGTGTGGCCCCTGGGAGAAAAAAGCCCCATCGCAAAAGGAAAGAAGAAGAGGAAGAGAAAAGGCTAGAACATTCCATGGAGATGAAGCTGTGTAGTGTTTACCATTTTTGATGTTTGTAGAAGTTATCATTCGTTATTTTCGTGTCTTCTGAATAAATAAATTGTTATCTTTTAAAAAGTCGATTGTCTAATCTAAAAGACTAAACTAGTGACCTGACGAAGCACGCGACCGAACTGGCTAGCAAAACCTAAAACGGCTACATAGGCTTAGGCAGCATTGCAGAACTCTTGTGAGGAATCGACAATTTATCGCATAAAAAGACTTCAGAATACGACTCCGAGCAAGTAACAGGAACAATCGCAAGGGTTGCTGTGAAAGCACCGCCCTTTTGGCGAGCAAAGCCGGAGATATGGTTCCGACAAATGGATAGCCAATTTGTCTTGCCTTAACACCTTTGTACAAACCTAAGTTTTTAAAAGAGATACTATTGCAATATTATTTTAAACTGAACACAATTGTCATTATGAATATTTATTTCATTTTAGAGAATGAAAAACAAGGAAGGAAGCGTAGAAAAATTGATCATTTTAAAGGAAGCCTTAGGAGGTAATGAGTGCCACAACAGAAAAAATTTTAAATTTTGAAAAAGAAATGGAAGAAAAAGCTGCAGAGAAAACTGATGAGTAAATATCAAGTACCCTAGTAAGATTTATGTTACTTCAAATTTTACACCTGAAGAAGTGTTTTTAAACGAGCAAATTTTAGCTGCTATATTAGCACGTTTTAATGTGCACAATTTTTTCAATAACAGTGTTATAAAAAGACCATCGGAAGCTCCAACTGATACAGTGTACCAGCAGCTACTTCTTCACGGAGATGTACTGGAAACGAAGAAGCCTCTGGAAACAATTAACGCAGAAGAGAACCCGAAGGTACCGCCCAAAAAGGGCAAAGCGGGTCCGTCGACGAAAGACTACTCGTCGAGCGAGGAATTCGTGTGAATATAAGAAAGATGTGTTTAAAACTGTTGAGCAATTTATGGCTACTTTCACTGTTGCTAAACCTGAGAAACCAAATGAAGTATCCTATGAGATGTTTACAACTCCTGTTAATGTTAATGCTCTTCGGGATGACAAATTTGGTTCATGTGTTACTGCCTATCAATTTTGTAAATTTAATTACTTTCGTTATAGCTTCACTGTTGATCACATTGGCACCGGCGATGTTACTGTGAAGGATGCCGGTCAAAAAGGTGTTGCTGTAAAATTTGATTTTGGTGTAGATTTTTTAAAAAATCAACCATTTTATTTAATTTGGGATAAAAATGTTACTATGGATCCCAAAGAACCTGTTGCGTTGAAAGATTTGACTGGCACTGCCAGTAAACGCACTTATATTGGCTAACGTAAACCTATTGTATATAATGTAACTATTCCTGCGCATTTGCGCAGATATGTGTTAACCTCCAATATAAGTACTGATACATTTGGAATGGATTTAAGAAATTTTTTTAATACTGTGTTTAATGAACGTGAGATTAATTTTCCTATGAACTTTTATGGTACGGGTACTGATGTTATGCGTAAACTTATATACGCTGGTAAATTTCAAAATACTTGTACTTTTGTAATTCGTGTAGTGAAAACTGCTGGTTGTACTTTTAAGGGTTGGAAACCTTTCCGCCCCTGAAATAAATCTGCACAAAAATGGTGCATGTTTAAAATTGAAAACTGTGTTTTTATTGTGTCTATAGCAACAGGTTTACAAATTTGGACCGCCGGGTACAGTATTACCCCGGCGCGGTCCAGTCCAGTTTGATAAGGAAGAAGCGCGATTTTCTTCTTGATAAGAGGAGCGCGGTCCAGTTTTGAGATCGCGAAAGCGATACTAGCGGCGTTTTCGACCTTCGCTTCTTCCTTTCTCCCGTGATGCATCGGGGTATTTTGAATTTGTAGCGGCAACTGTTCAGACGTGTTTTTGGATGTCTCGTCAGAAAGGTTGGTGTTTTACCTATTTTGATTTAGAAAATGAACCGTTTAAGGAATCAAAGTGCTTTGAATACCTTATTTACGGTCGCGAGACTTGTCCGAAGACTAAGCGCCCGCATTGGCAGGGTTATATTTATTTTACAACGAGACGTCGACTTTCCGAGATCCGTAAGATTCTCGATGGTCCGCATTATGAGGCTGCTCGCGGAACACCTGCCGAGTGTGCAAATTATTGCAGAAAAGATGGTGATTACCAGGAGTTTGGCACTTTACCCAAAACTAATGGAAGCCATGGCAAGTTTGCAGATGTACTTGCGGCCGCTGAGAGGGATGACTTTACAACCATCAAGAGAGATAATCCAGGCTGCTATATCCGCTACAAGGCGTAAAATCAGGGGATCAATTTGTTAAAAAAAAAACGTTGGAAAAATAAATTGCTAATTACATTAACCTTGTTAAGTTTGAATCTCTTCTTAAATATACTCATCTTTTAATTCTTTCATGACAGGTTTGATAGACTAAATCTGGCAGGAAAACATGAACTCTAGAGAAAATATAATACTCAGTATAACTTGAGAGAGTGTGATCACCCTTTGTTCTAAAAATAATTGGTTGTTAAGAGAGGTGATTGTTCAAAGCTGAACATTGAATAGCTTATAATAACTTAATTAGGAGGCGCCCAGCACGGGCTTGCTGCTTAGACGAATCAAAATCCAATGTTTTGTTCTGATTTCACAATCGAGCATCTATCGCCATTTCAGGTGCTCCCGATTTCTGTTTAGCAAGAACATGGCTTCGGAAACTGAAGTCTCCGAGTTAGTAATTATAGTAGTACAGAAATACCCTACATTGTACAACGCAGGCCATGCGTTAATAATATCTGCGTTGTATAACGCATGCGGCAACCACCGGAGTTCTATATGTTCATACATAAATTTTCTTGTTGAGAAACCTTAAAAAAACAAACTGAAATATAATTTTGTAAGTTTCATTTTCGATCAAAACAGCATATGTAATTAATGAGCTGATCTTGCATGAACTATCCATTTGATCTCACCTGCCACGTTTTTAACTAAATTTTTAATGGCTCCTCGATCTATAACCCCAATATAATATGCAACTTCTTATAATATCTAAATATGGAGTAAGTTTATTCAAAATGAATGGATTATCTTTTATAAGAATTGTTTTTATAGATGAAAGAATAGCATTTTATGACTGTTTTCGTATTTGTATTACTTCAAATGAATGCAGATCCTTTCAATAACTTGACTATTGTTTTGTTGTAGCTGCAGACTACCAAGCAAAATGGCGGATGCTGCGAGATTGATTTCTAAGACGCAACAAATTGCTACCGAGTGGTAGTGCTGCAAACACATCAAGACCATGGGTTCATTTTGAATCCATGTGTGTGTGTGACTTTTATCTTGCCATTTATAAAGCCTAGGAAGTAAATATCTGTTGTAACATTAAAACCATCAATGTGGACAACTAACATAGTATGATTTAACATTTCCGTACACTGAGTTTGTTTCAGATTTGTTTAAAGTTTCCACAAGGACTAATTTGTGTGTAAAATTTCAAATTACAGGTCCATACCCTCCCGCTAAGAGGAAGGGGCTTTATTTCTTTGAGAAGTCAGTTTCAGACCTGTTATGCCCAAATAACACGGTGCTCTTTCCAAGCCCCAATTCATTTACATTATTTTTCTATCGCCAAACGCCCAAGTGGCAACGTTGAAAATCCCGCCTTTCCAACCTTCTGGAATATTCGCGTAGCTTCTGATATCTCAATTTCCGCTTCGTTCGGTGACCAATGAGCGTGCAGAAAAATCGCGCAAATACCAAACTAGAACTGGAATCTTCCTTCTTGTTCCTGTCTCCAGCGTGTTCGGTGCTTCTTCTTTAGCGTCGTTTTTTGGATTCGGCGTGGGGGCCCCCGTCGAATTTTTTTTCCGATGTTCTTCAACAATGCTTGGTGAAGTATAACCACAGTCGCCCTTTCTTTCCTTTTCTATTTTAAATATAGTTCTATATATCTGATATGAACTAATCCTGTTTAAGGATTTTTCGTTGGCCATCCGTCTTCATGGCTTTTCTTTCCGTCCAGAAGACTATTCCTAAATCAACCTTTTCATACCTCTTAATTTGAGTCTCCAATTGTCTTTAAAGTTATGTTTACATGCTTTACATAAAGTTATGTTGTGCCGTGCTGATAATTATGTTCTTTGCGAAATATTCTAATGTATGTGATCATGAATTAACTTGTTTTTTTTATTTATTTAATAAATAATCGGGTGAATTTTAGTTACCCTTTAACATTTGAATTGTTCTTATTCATCTGGACGTCAGAGTACGAAAACAGTTTGTGCTCCTTCAAATGCTTACTTGGTTAACCAAATAATGATGTGTAAAGATATCGATGTTTCTGACCTACCTGATGTGATCAGGGTTAAGTGATTTTTCAAACAAACTCAATTTATTAGCGATACTACCACTAATATGATCTTTAAGGTCTAGTTGTTTCCCTTCATCGAACCTTTTTCCTATTTAATTAAATTGTTTAAAAAGGGACACGACAGACCTAATGAAGAAACAACAACAGGTGAACACTGCTGACAGCTTGTTTGGCCAATTCGTTGGAAAAGAATATGAGAATATATACAAGATATAACTGAAATAAAACAAAAGGCAATTTATGAGATAATGACTGGCTACGCCATTGATTTTCAAAAGATGTCAACTCTGTTCCAACGCGATGAAAGATCCTGGGTCATCCACACCAGAGTTTAAAATCTCTGTATGCACTGCCAACCACAATAGCTCATCCAACTTATTGGAGCTCCAAGCTGCATCTCTGTTGTAGAAGCGTTCCGAAAATCTTAGGTTTCCGTACACAACGCTTCTGTCTGATGGAGACTCTGAAACGTACAACGAATTGGTAAAGAGCAAGATATACGGTGACGTGAAGAAAGAGAAAGAAGAATTTGTGAATCAGGTCAGTAAACGTCTGGAAAGTGCAATGAGAAAACTAGTTTAATGCAAAGCCAAAGCTATCTCTTTAGGTGTTAGGAAACCAGGTAGTATTAAATCTCGCATGCCACAACTGTGACTTTTATAACTGATCCATGTACAACTTCCAAAAAACATGGCAAGTTTTTTTTAAGTTAACAGACGCATAGTATATGCAATGAAGCAGATAGGTTGTGCCTACAGGGAAGCTAGCCATTTTATGACTGATGGATATGCCTCCTCCACCGAACCCCGTTGCCTGCAACAGACACACGAAAGCATTGCTAAAAGTCGTGCAACCACTTGCAGGTGAAACCATGCGACTGGCTGCTCATCGTCTTCACCCAATCAATGGAACCCCAGAATGCGGAGTATCTGTCGATGGAACTTGGCAGAAGAGGGGGTACTCGTCGCTAAATGGAGTAGTTTCAGCCATTTCCATTGATTCAGGAGAAGTGTTCGACGTCGAAGTTTTATCAAAGGACTTCATTGGATGACGCAAATGGAAGAAACTAGACAAGTCTTCGGTGCAGTTCCAGTTATGGAACGCTGAGCACAAGTGCTCAATAAACTATAATGGATCGTCCACCAGCATTGGAGCCATCGGCGCAGGATGGATGTTTCAGCGGTCTTTCCTAACCAGAGGGCTAGAATATCTAGATTTTTACAGCGATGGAGATAGTAAGAGCTATACTGCAATGTGTGATATCGAACCATATCCTGGAAAGGAGATTATTCAAAAAAAAGAGTGTATTGGGAACTACCAAAAAAGACTAGGAACTACATTAATTAAATTGCAGAAAACAGTGAGAGGGCTAGGAGGAAAAGGCAAGCTGACAGACGCAAAGATAAACACTATGCAAAATTATCTCGGACTTGATCTGCAGAATAACACCAAATCCGTATAAGAAATGTCAACTGCAATGAGCACGTTTTACCACGTAAGTGCTAGAGATGATCATCCTCTGCACACCAAGTGCCCAAAGGGTATTGACAGTTGGTGCTTCTACCAGTGTACTGCAGCTCGGGGCAAAGATGGTTGGTTGGTTGGTTGGTTTGGGTTTTATGGCGCAAGGTCCAAAATTGGACAAGCTGCGCCAAACGCAAGATAAAATAAATAAAATCAATGTAAATATAAAGACATTGTAAAAAGATAGTGTATTTCTTGCGCAAGTAATTTAAAGAGATAGGTGTGATGTAATGATTAAAACATACTTATCAACATGGTAAAAATATAAAATGTTTGGATGTAGTGAATGACTAAATAAAGTGAGAAAATTTTATAGCGTTTAAAAATTTAAAAAGATTTGGATGGTGATTTTCTCCAATCAAGTCTTGTAAGTTTAAAATAGTTCTATTAAAAAAGTATTGACGATGATAATTAAAACCAGGACAATCAATTAAAATGTGATGAATTGTAAAAGGAACTTCACACGCGCTACACACAGGCGGACTCTCTCCTAATAAAAGATGCCTGTGGGTAAAACGCGTGTGTCCGATACGTAATCGTGTAAGAATAACATCGGAACGTCGAATGGATAGTGATGGCCATAATGAGAGTGATGAGTGGATGCCATGGAGCTTGTTAAGATGTTGTGTACTCCAATCATTGCGCCATTCGGTCCACACAATGTCTCTGACAGCTTGTCGGAGGTCACTGTATGGAGCGCGAAGACTCAAAGGTGTAGCAGCATTCTTTGCTGCGTCATCAGCCCGCTCGTTGCCTGGAATTCCGACGTGGCCAGGAACCCAACAAAAACAAACATCGAAACCACGTCGAGCGAGTTGTCGATTGAAGTTAAAAACGGCAAGAGCTAAAGGGTGTTCTGGGGAGTCTGATGATAGGCATTCAAGGACACTTTTGGAGTCTGTATAGATGATGAATTTGCCGCTCCCGAGTTGAGAAATGTGTTGCAGTGCTTCATATATCGCATGAAATTCGGCTGTAAATACAGAAAATACATGGGGTAGTGAAAAACTCACAGTGGTCGAACCACACACAAAGGCTGAGCCAACATGCTGTGTGGTTTTCGAGCCATCTGTGTAGACCTCTGTGTATTCCCTGTAGTTAAAGCGATGCGCAGCAAAAAGTTGACGGAAAATGATAGCACTGGTGTTTAATTTTTCATAACCTTGGAACGGGCGCAATTGTGAAAAATTTGGGTGGTTCCAAGGTGAATATGGGTAAAACACACGCTCAGAAACGGTTGTGGCATTCAAAGATGTATGAACGAGGGCATTCCGAATGCGTAAACTAAAGTGTGGGATGACTGATGGGCGATTGATAAAAAGACGATCAGAAGAGGTATTTAAAAGTAAGTCATTCAGTGGATGACTGGTGTGAGATAAAATGCGGTAGTAAAGTCTGAGAGACAACAACAGACGAGTGTAAGCCAAAGGAGGCTCGTGGCATACCACGTAAAGGCTTTTGACCGGTGAAGTGCGAAAAGCACCGGAACAGATTCTCAGTGCGGTGTGATGAATCGTATCGAGTCTTTTCAAAACAGATGAACGCGCAGAGTTGTATGCTGCACAGCCATAGTCCAATTTGGATCGAATAGTAGCTCGATATATGTTCAACATTGAGGATCGTTCCGCTCCCCAAGATGTATTCGATAGAACTTTTAAAAGGTTCAGTTTTTTCATACACGATAGTCGCAAATGCTCGACGTGGGGTAGAAAGGTAAGTTTATGGTCAAAAATTATGCCCAGAAACCTTACTCTTTCCACCACTGCGATCCTTGTACCACCCAGGGTGATTTCTGGATCAGGATGCAGATTCCGACGTCGGCAGAAATGGACGCAAGATGTTTTCTGTGCGGAAAAACTGAAACCATTTTCATCACTCCACCTGGTCAATCGAGAAACAGCAGTCTGTAGCTGTCTCTCGACAAACCGCATGTCTCTGCCTTGGCAGAAGATGTTGAGGTCGTCAACGTACAAATTTCCATGAACAGAAGGAGGTAACTGAGTGAGGATGTTATTAATTTTAATAGAGAATAGAGTTACACTCAGTACGCTTCCTTGAGGCACGCCCTCTTCTTGAATAAAAATATCTGAAAAAGTGGAACCAATACGGACCTGAAACTGTCGTACGGCGAGAAAGTTTTTAATAAAAATAGGCAAATGTCCTCGAAACCCAAGAGTATGAAGGTCTTGTAGTATACCGTGACGCCAAGTGCGATCATACGCCTTCTCCATATCAAAGAAAATTGATACTAAATGGTTCCGGCGCAGAAACGCACGGCGAACGTGGGTTTCGAGCATCAAGACATTGTCAATTGTTGAGCGGCCAGCCCTGAAACCACTCTGAAAAGGCGACAGAGCCTGAGTCGTCTCCAAGGTATAAACAAGACGCGAGTTTATCATCCTTTCAAACAGTTTGCAAATGCAGCTCGTAAGTGCTATAGGCCGATAGTTTGATGGGTTTTTAGGGTCCTTTCCTGGTTTGGGGAAAGGTATTACAATAGCACGCCTCCAGGTCGATGGGAAAGTGTGTTCCTCCCATATGCGGTTATATATTCGCAAGAGGTTTCGAAGGGAGTAATGAGACAGATGCTGAATCATGATATAACTGATTCCATCAGGACCCGGTGCTGACATCCTGGTTCTTTGAAGGCATCTTGTCAATTCCCTATCCGTAAAAACACAATTATAGCCGAGTTCGGAACGGGTGTTGTAATTTAGGCGACGGGACTCCGCGCGGTATTTTGCGCGTGTAAAGGTGTTGGAATAACTATTCGCTGCGGAAGCTGAAGAGAAAGCGCGTGCGATAGCATTTGCTATCTCAACCGCCTCCGAGACAAGTTGACCATTTTCTTCGACAAATGATATTTGATGGTCGGAATATAGTCCCATTGCCTTTTGTACTCGGCTCCACAGTTGTTTAGAAGGAGTGGCGGATGTTATGCTGGAAACATACTGTTTCCACGATTCCCGTTGGGTTTGACGGCGTATACGGCGTGCATTCGCTTTTGCCTTTTTAAAAGCGATGAGGTTTACAGTTGTGGGGTATCGACGGAAGACACCCCATGCCTTACGTTGTGTTTTAATAGCTGCAGTGCAATCTGTGTTCCACCAAGATTTGCAGTGTTTGTGAAAGGATGGAGATGTTTTTGGGATTGCTATATTCGCCGCTTTTATGATTACTTGGGTGATTTTTTGGACAGCTTCATCAATATTTCCCTCCACCATCTGTTCAGTAATAATGGCCAGAGATGTAAAATTTGGCCAGTCGGCTGCGTCATAAATGTAACGTGATGGACGGCTAACAGAATCATTATCACCGACATGAGTGACGAATATCGGGAAATGATCGCTGTTGCGCAAGTCACTTCCGACAAAAAAGGAAAAAAAGGGAAAAACAGAAGAAGAGCAGATGGCAAGGTCGATAGCATGAAACGTTCGAGATGGTTCGTGGAAGTAGGTCATTTCACCGTTGTTGAGCAGACAGAGACAGTGATCAGATATCAACTGTTCGATCTGTCGCCCACGGGAATTAGTATCCCTACTTCCCCATATCTCACTGTGAGCATTAAAATCACCAAGTATAATAAAAGGTACGGGTAGCTGATCCATTAAATCCTCAAGGCTCTGTTGTTGGATGGTCTGATTAGGTGGTAAATAGAGAGAGCATACGGTGATCATACGTCGTACTTGCACTCTGACAGCGACTGCTTGTAATGTCGTGTTTAGTGATAGTGTAAGATATGGGTATGCATGGGAGGTGAAAAGTGCAACACCTCCTGAAGCAGTTCCATCATTGCGATCACTTCGAATGCAAGTATAATGACGGATCCTTGCTCTGTCAGTCGACTTCAAGTGTGTCTCTTGAAGTGCGACGCATGCGGGATTGTATTCTCTAATTAGGGCTTTGACATCATCCAACTTATTGCGTAGGCCGCGACAGTTCCAGGATATGAAGGGGTTTATGGTTGAGTTTTAGGAAGAGGGGCAAATCGGTGTTGCCCAGGAGGTTCAACATGTGCAGACATATCAACATCGTCGTCCTCTGAAAGCTCCGACGCATGAATGTTGATTTCTATGTCTTCTGCAGCGCGTCGAAGAAAATCTTTGGACAATTTTTTAAATGATAGATTTTTTGTATTTTTGTTTTTTGTGGGAATTCCAACTTTTGAACGGCGTTTGGAAATTCTAGTAATCTTGGATTCTACGGTTGGGATTCGTGATGAGGCGTCTGAAGATTTAGAGGATGTATTAGATGTAGAAGGATTATTGTCTTTATTAGTTTTGGGTCGTTTGGGGTTAGGTCTTGAAGTTGGTCCTGAAGTTTGGCTGCATAATGATATTGGTGAGGGTATATTATCTAAAAGAGGATCTGTTTGTATGGATATTGATTGAAATGTTTTAGCTGCTTTTGATGCATATGAAGCCCCGACCTTAGGGGTTCGAGACTCTACAAGTTTACGTGCTTCGGGAAAAGAAATGTTTTGAAGTGTTTTCACAGATTGCACTTCTTTTTCAAAGGCCCATCTGGTACATGATCTTGAATACGCCGGGTGGTCCCCGTTGCAGTTTATACAATGGGGTGGCGCAGTGCACGAATCACTGTCGTGGCCAGGTTCAGCGCAGCGAGCGCAGGTTTCAGTGCCACGGCAGGAAGTTTTGCCATGCCCGAATCTCTGGCATTTGAAGCAGCGTAGAGGAGCCGGAACATATGGACGAACTGTGCAGCTTAAATAGGCGGCCTTGATCTTGGGTGGCAGAGAGGGTACATCGAAGGTTAGAATGAGATGTTTTGTGGGAAGAATATTTTCGTTTGGACGACGAAGAGTGATTCTTCGAACACCACATACATTCTCATGTCTTAAATTTTCGAGAATCTCCTCCTCAGACACATATAAGAGATCAGGCTCAGATATTACGCCTTTACATGTGTTTAAAGATCTGTGGGGTGAAACTGAAACTGTAAATGAACCTAAAGTAGAACTAGAACGTAAAACTTTTGCTTGTTGGTCTGAAGAAACCTCGACAAGTAGGTCTCCAGAACGAAGTTTTTTAATAGATTTCATGGTACCTATGAATGATTCGAAAGTCTTCTGTATTAGAAAAGGTGAAACGGAATTGAATGACTGTTGATTAGAATTTTGAGGATTAGTGCTGAGTAATTTTACAAAGAAAAATCTAGCATTTGGTAAAAAAGTATCGTCTATTTGTTGCTCCCTCTGAGAGGGAGAAGAATTTGAAATATCACTCATAATAATTTTTTTAAAGTTTTCGGACACCGACAGCACCACCCACCACGGAGTCCAACAGGGGGATACAGACACCTGCACCGGCGCTTGTCGGCGACTATACGCGCACGGCGCACCCCTGAGACAGCCTCCACCCTTAGCGAGGTGTCCAGTAAGTGGCCGATTGCTTAGCCCTAGCCAAAAAACGACCAGCCGATTGATGAGCACGGGACCAATGCACACCACCCGTTTACCTGAAGCCGGGGCCGAAGCAGTGTATTGGGTCAGTATATCGTCCCTCAACTGCCAGGATCCTCTTTTCCAGGGACACGGGTCTCCACGCACGGCAAACACGTGGGTGATATAATCCCCAAGAGGAGCTGAAAGCACAGACTGGCGAAAAGCTTCTCAAGGGGAGCCCTCACCTCCGGAGAGGCAACCACAACGAGGGAGGAAGAAAAAGCAAAAAGCAGAAGGGTAGAGGAGGAGAAGAACGAAAGGGAGAAAAGATCACTCAGGTACCCCGGGGTTGTGAAGCCCGTACAAACCTAAAGAAGGAATGCCCCTGGGGGCCTCGGGGCAAAGAAAAGGATTACAAACATAAAGGTTTGCCACTCAACTTGCTAAAACATGTGAAGCCTATATACTCGCGACTAACAACTGAAGTAGGCTGAAATGCTGGAAAAGTGTCTTCATGGGAAAACACAGAACAACAATGAAAGTTTACATTCACTGATCTGGCAGCGGTCATCAAAAACCAAATTTTCAGGTGCCGATTCAGTAAAACTTTCTGTTTTTGATGCCGTTATACATTTTAATTGCGGATTTAAGCCCGAATTAGAAGTTATGAGGCGGATGGGCATCAATCGTGGACATTTCATGGTGAATGGCGCACAAAAAAAATGATAAACTAAGAATTAGTGAAAGGATATGACAGTCTACGCCATTGTTCATTCACTAAGAGTTAATTATCCAATTTCAACACAACCAATAGCCTGTCGGGAAAATATACTTTTTCAAAACAGCAATACCCTAGGGAAGAAATGGAAGGAAAAGAAATGTCTAAAATTCCTTACAGGAAGCTAATCGAAAGTTTGGCCCTTGTACCAAACAGAACTCGACCTAACATTTGTTACGCTGCATATATAGTTTCTCAATTTCAGGAAAACCCTGATATAGCTCACTAGGAAGGTTTGTTAAAAGCGTTTTAGGTTATCTTAAATGTACAATTAACTTTAAATTAAACTTATCATGCGCAAATACTCTAAATCTAAATGCATTTTCAGATGCAGATTTCTCTGAGAAACGTGATGACAGTGTCAATGGGGGATTTATGGTTTTTTCTGATAAATCTCCAATAATATGGCTTAGCTTTAACCAAATCATCAAAGGAACTAATTTGGTTCTAAGAAATAATTTTGGAATGTCAAGATTTGAAAATTTTCAAAACCAACTGATATTCAAAGCAGGCATCGATTTTCTGAGAAATCCTATTGAAAATCACCGCACCAAACATATCGATGTAAAATTATTTTTCATAAAGATTTGGTATATAAAATTTTTTTACAGTCCTGTATGTCCCTTTTAAACAAAACCTCACAGATGTATTCACTAAACCTCCAACTAAACATGACTTAAAAAGATTAACGGCACAACGCTACATCCCAGCCTCCATAATGTGCTAGAAAACCAGCCTCACAATCGATAGCGTCCTTCATGACGTCAGCAGCGTCTGACGAAGCAGATAAAAGTCCGCGCGTTACGAGCACTCGCTTTCTCTCGACTTTTCCCCTTTGACTCAATGTAGAAGGCACGTTCCGTCGTGTGGCCTACGTGCCACTAAACTATGGAGCCAATTGATAAGCATTAATCTTTTTTTTTTTTTCAACTCTGCAGAGTATAGATGGTGTACTTATTGAAAGAAATGTCCCAATACCACTCTTCCAAATTTCCGCGTGACTCGTATCTTTCTCTGCCGTTAACTTAAACCCGAATTTCCCTTTAGAATCACTTGCCATTTTTTTCTCTTTTAAGTGGTTCTAATTTGCTAAGTATTCATTTGTGTTTCCTTTTTTGTAAAGTAACGAATAGAAGATCAAAGTGTAGTATCTGTGGCGAATTAACATACTGTTTCCGGGGGAGATATCGCGCCTGCGTGATATTTCAGGATTCAGTATAAAATGTCAGTTGGACGAGGTTCATGTGACCCAGGCTAGCTATCCAAATCAGATTTCACTTGTGTCCTCTTACCCTTCTTAGTACTGGTGTTGCCAATACTGACGAGTGTTTAGATCATTGTGTTCCTGTCCAGGACTACACTTTGATTACTTAAGGGAACCAAGACCTTTTAAGCCTTCAAAAAATCGATTTTTTAATTTTGATTGCTTTGTAGAGAGCGCATTTCCCGGAATCCAAAAATGTATAACACATATATTTCAGAAACTTAAAACATATTTTATTAACAAAAATAAAAACGTAAACAAACATTGCCCCACCTCCTTGATGCATATTTTGGATTGCGCAATACCTCTCAGATTGATTATTATACTTTGGTTAAACACTACTATCCTAATTTTCTTCATGTATCTGGCATCAACCAATATCTAGGGCAGTTAACAAACTGTGTGAATAAATTTTGTTGCAAATATTGTGTTTTTCACCTCGAATTCACGTTCTCTTATTTTATTCCATTTTTGATGTGACGAGATTTCATTTGTGATAAATTTATTGGATTGGATTTGGTTTTATGGCATTGAGTCCTCTTGGGACATATTATGCCAAACTCAAGATTTAAAAAAAAACGGATATATAGTATAACAATAATAGTATATTAATGAAACGAAATGAGTCAAGTCATAATAAAATGAATACTATATAAAATTATATGTGATATATAAACCCAATGTCATGTAAAAAGTTAAAAATATTAGGATGAGGATTGGATTGGATAGGATATGATTTTATGGCATTGGGTCCTCTTGGGACATATTATGCCAAACTCAAGATAAAAAACAAATATATAATATAATAAAAAAGTGAAATGAGTCAAAACATAATGAATGAATACTACATAAAATTATATGTGATAGATAAAACCAATGTCATGTAAAAAGCTAAAAATATTTGGATGAGGATTCTCACCAATTATCTCTTCTAAAACAAAGGTATAAGAATTAAAATGTATAAGTCGTTGCCTATTAAAATGAGAACATTCAATTAAAACGTGTTTTACTGTTAGTGGGCAAATGCAGTAATTACATATAGGATGATCTTCTCCGAGGAGGAGGTGTCTATGGGTGATCCTAGTATGTCCAATACGGAGGCGTGTCATTATTACTTGCTGCCTTCTTAAAGGTAGCGATTTCCAGTTAGATATACTTGGTTTGATAGCGTGAAGTTTATTCTCCGATTGTTCGTTCCATTCTTTCTGCCATTTGTCTTCCAAAAATTTGTAAATGCAAGGTTTTATGTCACGATAAGGGATAGTATGGTTAAAATTATTTACGGCCGATTTGGCGGCTTTGTCAGCAATTTCATTTCCTAATATCCCAACATGAGATGGGATCCAACAGAATACCAAGTTAAAATTTTTGGATGAAAGATGATAAATTTTTTTCAGTGACTCTAAAACAATGGGATGACTGTCATGATCAGGATGTTTCAATGACTCTAAAACGCTTAATGAATCAGTGAAAATGATATATTTTTTATGAACATGATCAGTAATGTTTTCTAATGCTTTATATATGGCCATGATTTCAGAGGTAAAAACAGAACATGAAGAGAAATTTATTACTTGATTTGATTTTTTCATTATTTAGAGCATAAGTGTGTTCATTTATATCTGTTAGTTTTAAAAATCTACAAGCCTCGATAGAAATGTTTTGGTAAAAGGAAATCCCATGCAAATCAACACACGTTCTAGAAAGATGCAACTTCATTAGAAAGTAACAGTGTGTTTCAAAGATAAAGATTTGTGTCAAAAATTTATTTGAAAGTGAAAGAGATATTTCTAACAATGAAAACAGTTATTTGAACATCATTGTGAGCCTCCTGTTAAATTTGAGAGGTTTAATACCGGATTATCAACTGCACTGAACTCTTTTTGCACAAAATCAATGCAGAACAGTATTGAAAATGCAGTGTGCATCAATGAAGGTAATCGTGACATTGCTATATCATTAGATGGTTCATGGCAGAAAAGACGAAAGAAATACGTCATTGAACAATATTATTACCGTTATTTCAGTGAGTGTAATAATTGCCAAAAAAACTACAATGGCTCTAGTCGTGGCATGGAAATAGAAGGTGCGTTAAGCATTTTTAAACGTTCTGAATCCACAAGAAATGTGCGTTATGCAAAGTACCTTGGGGACGGTGACTCCAAGGGATTTTTGAAAGCTAAAGAATCCGATGTTTAGTGACCTTCCCGTAGAAAAATTGGAATGTATCGGTCATGTCCAGAATGGGAGCAAGGTTGCAAGCTCTGAAAAAGGACATGAAAAATAAAAAACTTCCAGACGGGAAAAAACTTTGTGTTCGTGGCCGATTAACAGATTCCGAAATACTTCTAATTTAAAAGTATTATGTGTTGGCTATCCGTAGAAATACTTCAAAATCTGTTCAAGACACGTCCAAAGCAATTTGTACAATTTATTTCCATAAACTTTCTACAGATGAAAATCCTCAACATGCATTATGCCCAGGGGGCGAAGAAAGTTGGTGTGTTTTCAACAAAAGTGCTGTAAATTGGTGAAAGATATTCCCATAAACACTCATTACCAGAATCTGTACCCTTGGCTACAAAGAAAATCTTTCGAGATTTGATTGCCAAATAACTTTTTAAAAAATGCTTGCATGGGCGGACACAGAATCCCAATGAAAGTTTTAACACAATTGCGTAAGGGAAAGAATCCCTCAAAATACTTTTGTTGGTATTCAGACAATTGAAATTGGAGTCATGGATGCTGTATTATGTTTCAACGATGGTGTGTTTAGTCGGACTCGTGTAATGAGAGAAATGGGCTTAACACCTGGTCAAAATATGTGCGACTCGCTTCGCAAAATTGATAAAATTGAGAATGAATATCAGGCATTTCAAGACAGAAGAAATCATTTGGGAATCACAGGATTTTGATAATAAATCGAGTAGGGTTAACTCTGCACGTCTTCAAAGACCAAAGTTAAAGGCAGATGCTGTGCCAAGTATTTATCCTGAATGTCCGAATTATTTATCCTCGACTTTTAGACCATCAAGAGAAAAGAGAAACAGGAAATGGCCTCTCTTTTCAAAGGCATTTGTGAAAGTATTGAATCCTAAAAGGATTACGAGAAAGAACATTTTCATCAATGGATGAGCTTGGTGTTTGTATTAGTAAATACCCTACCTCACCTTTGTGGGATGTAATCACCAACAAAGTTTTTTATGTGATCCTCTTTTTCTGATCGTGTTCCTCAGTTCAACTATGTTGTCACCATAAATGAGGACCTTAATTTAACTGTATCATTTAGGGGGCAAGCTTTAGCCAAACTTTCAAATATTGGAGAATTTCCATTAAAAGTGACCCCGATTGAATGAAATTCATAAAATACTAAATGTGATTGAAAATGTGAAAGCTACTCTTAATTCAAAGCCTTCATTTGAAATTATCTGTGATCTTTCTAAATCACCTTTATTGTCCCTTAATAATTGTGAGAAAGAAAGTTATCGCCTTTAGTTCAAGAAAAACAGGTTGCAGAGGAAGAAAACGAGGATACTGTCGTGTGTTAACTAATACAACAGAAAAACAAGCCATTGAGGAACAAGAAATAGCGAAAACAAAGAAACAGAAGCGGACAAAAATTAAAAACAAACTATCTTAGGACGAACAAGAAAACAGTAGTACGAATGATTCTGACACTTTATTCCATATGATACAGTAGAAGATGATTTTATTTTAACAAAATTCAGTGGAAAAAAGAAAGTGATATGTTACGTTGCATGAGTTTTAAAAAACAACGTTGAAAATGTTCAAGTGCAGTTTCTGAAAAAAAGAAAGAAAACATATTTTTATTTTATTACAAGGATATGCCAGAAATTTATATTGTTGATTTTGAGGAATATAATAATGAAACTGCCAAGGCCTCAAACATTAGGAACTGAAAGAACAAAAGGACTTTTATCATTTGACGTTAATTTTAATCAATATGGTATGTTTTGTTCCTACATTTGTTACCAAGTTTGAACAAATGCGATATTAATTTTTTAATTGTTTTTTTCTTTCTTTAACTTGTAACTCTCCCGTGGGACAAAATACATGCACTCACAAAAAATATTCTTGCAATTTAAAATGATAGCAAATTGATTGAATACATTTATTTATAAGAAACTAATAGTTGAAATATAAGAACGAGTAATGTTACATAATTGAAAATATGTAAAATTTCTGTAATATCACCAGCTCACATGAACAAAAAGGTCTGGATATTTTGAACTTGCATTCCTGCTAATCCTTTACTTTTCCAACCATGTTACCAAAGCTTAACATGCTTGGAGTATTTTCATCAACTGTTATATTAAGGGACTTTTCAACATAATTGATGACATGCGACTGATTTTATATAGAAATCATGCAGATGTGTTTGGAAGCAACTTTCTGTGGAAAAGCTCTGAAACTATACATTGTAATCTATATAAATGAATCATCAAAATGTTTGGCTACAACTACAAGGAATGCTAAATATGCCATGTAGTAGGTTATAAAACCTATTTTGCTGATAACCCATCTTAAACTTGTGCCACGTGATGAAAAACATGTTTTATTCTGAAATTTTTGTTTATGATATACAAAGAGGTTCATCTATTGTGTGTGAAAAGAGCATTTTTCAGATATCACTTATACCTGAACCATTTTGATACACTGTCGACCAACCGGTCTAGTAGTTAAGGTGTTGGCCTCTGGGCCGGATGGTTCCTGGTTCGAATCCGGGGTCAGGGCATGGAAGTACAAGGCGTGTTCAAAAAGTATTCAACAGGCTTTCGGGGAGGATGCCATAAACATTTCTCGCATAAAGAAGTGGTACAACCTCTTCAAAGATGACAGCGTCAAGTCGGAATGACAATGTCATCCACCAAGTGCAGACTTTGGTTATGCAGGATAGTCGTATCACAGTGTGGGAATTTGGGGGACAAAGATGAAAGGGAGTGCACGATGTTAAAAGGAGTGTGCGAAAGGGTTCCTGCCTTGAAGTGAATTGTCTATGAATGGTTGGTTGGTTTGTTGAGGTTTTATGGCAGTGAAAAAAAAGAAAGTGTATTTGAAAATTTGGAAAATAATAACGAGACCAACTTTAAAAGTAAAATACAATGAGTAAAAACAACCGATAAAACACAAGATTTACATATAAAGGTAAAATTTTAATTGAGTATTTTCTCATCTTAGTTTCGGTAAAATTTAAAAGAATTCAATTAAAAACCGTATTATATATGTGGTAAAAAACCTGAATGATGAAGAAAATTAAAAAGTAATGGATGGGGAGGTTGACCCAACAGGTTTGATAAAATTGGCGATGAAGTTTTAAAAAATTGACGGTAAAAATGTCTAAGACCTGTACAAGAAGTTAAAATATGATGGATGGAGAGAGGCTGTTGGCAATGCTGGCACGATGGAGCGGTTTCTCCTGCCAATAAATATCTGTGCGTGACTCTTGAATGGCCGATGCGAAGACATGTCAAAATAACATCAAACCATCGATATTTTAATGATGGTAGGAGTGAGATTGTCGGGAGGATGTTGTGTAGTTTGTTGTAGCTCTGCTCACTCCAGTCTTCGCGCCATTCGTTCCATACAATGTCCCGTATGAAATGTCGGAGATCATTGTATGGAATGCGAATGTTAAGTTGAGTCACTGCATTTTTCGCTGCATTGTCTATGAATGAGGTTTTGATTCTAGTGTATAGTTGGGTATGGAAGCATTCGAGTAAATATAGTATGAATGAAGGTGAATGCTCTTTGTAGACTTTATGCAATTGGAAGAGTTTTTGTAGAGGTTTGCGTGGAAGAGATGATGAATGATAGTGAGAAAGTCGGGGATATGGGATTGCTTGTTGAGATAGATGAAAGTAAGTTTGGGAAATGGAAAAATTTAATCGGGGTAAACGCGTGGATGGAAAACTGATGTTTAGTGGCATTGAGAGAAAGTCGGGCAAATGTTTTATGAAAGTGGTGCCTAATAGGTTGTCTGAAAGTTTGAGTGTGATTAAAGAATTTATTCTACCGGATACCACGATAATTTCAGACTGCTGGAGGGCGTACGATTACCTTGAGGAAGAAGGCTTCGGGGACACCTGACAGTAAATCATAGGCTGCATTTTAAAAATCCGGTTACAGGTGCCCACACCAGTAAAATTGAAGTTACGTGGGGTGCTGTTAAGTGAGGTACGAGTTCCAGCAAAACCAAAGACGGCTGTGACTATCCGGCAAAATATTTTTGGAGAAAGAAAAACCAAAAATTTTCAAATCTGTTGATGGCATTCATAGACGCTATTATTCGTATTTACACTCCATTTAATTGCAATCAGGCAAAGAAGCAAGCTAGCGGGAGCAAAGACAGAAAAGCTGTGGAAAATTGCATGTTAAAAAATATTTTCTTTACTTATTCCTCTGTATTTTCATTTCATATATGCAAAGGTTCACAGTGTCAATCTTGCTTGACACCATATGGACGTCAGCGACGTAATGTTAAATTTTGTAACTTTTTTCGAAAAGTCGCCAATGGGGACTGTGTCCTAAACAATAACCCCTTTGGGTGACCTTTACTGTATGGTCCACCTTGATTTCTCGCCAAATTTGGTAACCCCAACTCACAAATTACTTTTTTTGGCAACCCTATTTTCAAAAACAGCGATTTTTTACCTATTTCACGTTTACTTGCCTGATGGCTGAATACAGCTAAATGTTATGCATGTTGGCTCTTTTTGGCACACTTTTATTCATGGCAACCCCGTCCCTGGTTTTTTTTACCACACACTTCCATAACCCCGGTTTTTTCAAATACCACCCACTCCTTTTCGACCGTTATTTTAACATTCCTTTGCGTCTTATTCTTACGTTAGGTGCTTTTTGCGATTGCCCTTCCAGTTTCTACCATCGCTTTTCAACGGTTTTTTCGAATTGCTTTTCGACGTTCCATTACTTTTGATTTAATTGCTGTGGGATTTACACCATTGATAAATAATTATGTCTGAAAATGTTGGTATGCCTGATGTGAGTAAGGAAATGTCTGAAGTCAGTAAGAGAATGAATGTTGATGGTTTGAATTGTGATGATATTATTAATGTGAGGTTTTTGTACGGATTGGATGATGTGCGAAAGACGTTTGATTTTTGTAAGAAAGCGGATTGATAACTAATAGGTATGAATTTCCGGTGTGTGGTAATGACATGAAATTGTGTGAAAGGAAAGATGTGTGATGGTTTTGAGTGGAGGTGTAGATCCAAGGTGAAAGGGAGTGCACATGATATTAAAAGGAGCATGAGAAAGGGTTCATGGTTTGATTTGAGCAGATTGTCGATGAATGAGGTTTTAATTCTGGTGTATAATTGGGTGTGGAAGCAAACCAGTAAATTTAGTATGCATGAAGGTGAATGTTCTTCGAAGACTGTGTGATTGGAAGAGTTTTTGTAGAGAGGTTTGCGTGACTCTGAGATGAATAATAGTGTGAAAATCGGGGGTATGGGAGTGCTTGTAGGGATTGATGAGAGCAAGTTTGGAAAAAGGAAATTTAATCGTGGTAAACGTGTGGATGGAAAAAGGGTGTTTGGTGGAATTGAGAGAAGATCGGGCAAATATTTTATGCAAGTGGTGTGCTAAATCTCTATATACTATAAAGGGCGCTGTGTGAGCGCTTGGGTGACATTGAGGCTTGAGACACGGAGAGAAGTGCTCTCCTAGAGCTGATGAAAACGCTGCTTCCTTAGCCCTAATTGATACTAGGCTTCCTTAGCCTAATTGAGAGTGGTCCATCCACAAAATTGTTAAGTTTGTTGTAAATAAAGGTTGTTTTTGTTACAACGATTTGCATACATTCTAATACAGTCCACTAAAGAGTTATCGGACCAATTCATGGTGCCAGATAGGTCGTCTGACAGTTTGTTGTGTTATACATCAATTTATTCTACCAGATACCACGGTAATTTCAGACTGCTGGAGGGAGCACGATTGCCTGGAAGAGGAAGGCTTTGGACACCTAAAAGTTAACCATAGGCTGGAATTCAAAAATGCGGTTACAGGTGTCCACACCAATAAAATTGAAGGTACGTGGGCCGCCGTTAAGCGAGGTATTAGTTCAAGCCGCACAAAAGACGGCTTAGACTATTACCTTGCGGAATACATATGGCGTAAAAAACACGCACATAACAAAAATATATTTATGGCATTTATAGATGCCGTTATATGAGTGTACCCACCGTTAAACTGTGATGCGTTGAAAGGCAGCGACAGCCCAATAATTAACTATAACCTAAACCGCGGAGAAATACGGAGCGAGAGGGAGTAAAGGGGCAAGTTTGTTTACTTACATTTAACTGTTTATTTGTTCTTTTTTAATTTTCATATCCATATATGCAAATGTTCACAGTGTGGATTTTGCTCAAAACAATCACAAGATTGGATGGATAATTTTTGTTCACATGTTCCTCTCTGCATGTTGTTGATGATGCCATCACAAATTTGGCGACTTTTTTTTTAAAGTCGCCAGGGGGGACCATACAGTAAACGATAGCTGCATTTTAAAAATCCGGTTACAGTTGCCCACACCAATAAAATTGAAGTTATGTGGGGCACTGTTAAGAGTGGTACGAGTTCCAGAAAAACCAAAAATTTTCAAATCTGTTGATGGCATTCATAGACGCTATTATTCGTATTTACACTCCATTTAATTGCAATCAGGCGAAGAAGGAAGCAAAAAAAAAAAGCTGTGGAAAAAATTGTATGTTAAATTTTTTTTTTCTTTACTTATTCCTCTGTATTTTCATTTCCATGTATGCAGAGGTTTATAGTGTCAATCTTGCTTGACACCATATGGACGTCAGCGACGTAATGTTAAATTTGGTAACTTTTTTCAAAAAGTCAGCAATGGGGCCAGTGTTTTAAAGAATAACCCTTTTTGTTTACTTGTGACCGTGTGGATTTTGCTTTACCACCATGCTAAATACAGACGGCATCTTGATTTGGCAAGAAAAATTGAGTTTGGCGACTAACGGAGCATATACTACATACCTACCAAGGTATGGATCAATGTTTTATGGTTGTAGTGAATCATAGGAGTAAGAAAGTTTTACTTAATTATTCGTCAAAGGAACATCTGCCAGGAACTATCATAACACCAGACTGATGGAAGTCTCATGCTGGTATCAGTGACCCGAAGAACAAAGAATTCAAGGGTTATCAATTCGAGTATCTGATGGTCAACCAGTAAGAATTTTAAGGACCCGACTAGAAGAGCCCATACCAACGCCATCGAGGGGACCATCAAGTGATCCTTAAGGGAACCAGCACCATAAAAGGTCAGTTGGATGGCTACCTTGCTGAATATATTTGGCAGCGGCAACATTTGAGCAAAGAAATACTGAGGAAATTTCTGACTTTTCTTAAAGAAATTGTCAAATTTTACAAGGGAGTAGTTATGGAGGATCCAGAGCGAGTATAGGTTTCATTTTTCTATACCATTTCGTTTATTTATGAATTTTAATTCCATGTACCATGTGGATTTTGTTTTACCGCCATGCTGAATGCATCCTAATTTGGCGACAAACACGTAGCAAGTGCTACATCTCTACCGTGTGAAAAGGGCATTTTTCAGATATCACTTATACCTGAACCATTTTGATACACTTCACACGTAACTTTCTCCTTTGAGTGAATATTGCCATGACAATCCAAATCAGTTTTTTGACTAAAGCATTCATTGCACTGATTGCACTTAAAAGGTTTCTTTTGCATATGAACACGTTGATGTCTATTCAGCGACCCTTTACGTACAAAACAATTGTTGCACAATTCACACTTATGAAGCTTTTCTTTCGTATGCACAGCATGATGCACGTTCAGGGAATTTTTGCGACTGAAACACTTGTTGCACACATCACACTGAAAAGGCTTCTCTTTTGAATGGACAGGATAGTGATCTTTCAGGGACTTGTGTATGCGGAAACACTTCTTGCACACATCACACTGATAAGGCTTCTCATTCGTATGGACACGATAGTGTTCTTTCAGGGTATTTTTATGACAGAAACATTGGTTACACAGATCACACTGAAACGGTTTCTCTTTAGTATGCAAACGATAATGTACGTTAAAGGAATTTTTAGAACTGAAATTTCTTTCGCACATATCACATTGATAAGGTTTTTCATTCGTATGCACACGATAGTGTTCTTTCAGAGAATTTTGGTGACGGAAACATTTTTGGCACACATCACACGCAAAAGGCTTCTCTTGCTTGTGAACATTACGGTGTCTTTCCAGGGACTGTTTAAGGCTGAAACATTTGTTGCACACATTGCACTGATAAGGCTTCTCATTTGTATGCACACGATAGTGAGCTTTCAGGGAATTCTTATGACGAAAACGTTTGTTGCACAACTCACAGAGAAAAGGCTTCTCATTTGTATGCACACGATAGTGTTCTTTTAGTGACTTTTGTAGACGAAAACATTTGTAGCAAGCATCACATACAAAAGGCTTCTCTTGGGTATGAAGAAGTTCGTGTCTTTTCAGTGAACTTTTAAGAGTGAAAAATTTGTTGCATACATCACACTGATAAGGCTTGTCCTTGGCATGCACAAGATAGTGCTCTTGAAAAGAATACTTGACACTGAAACATTTGTTACACACATCGCACTCAAAAGGCTTTTCTTTTGTATGCATACGGAACTGATGTGTTTTAAGATTAACTTTTTGGGTGAAACGTTTATTGCACACATCACAGGTGAATGGGTTATCTTTTCCATTGACATGAGAATCCTTCATATCTTGGATGAAACACTCATTGGAATCATCATTACACTGAAAAGCCATCAGTCAGGTAATAAGGTATCATAAAAATGTTCTAGTGGTAACGATGAGAATGAAAATGGAGGTATTTGACACTAACAATCGAAAGCGGGTTAACACAGTCCGTTGGATTTATGGATTAGACCTGACGAATTTTGAGCCACAATGCTTTCACACGAACTGGGTATTTGTTGACAAGAGAGTGACATGGCAGTTTGAAAAATGTTCGGAAATAACAGGATCTTTTACTTGTCAAAGGTTATACCTATGATTACCTGCAAAGATGTTTGCTTAACCCTCAAAGGAACAAGCAAGCGTGAAATCTGAAATGTAAAAAATTTAATTTAACCAGCAGATGAGTTGAGGTGTAAGAAAATGTCTTTCTGTACGGCGACAACACAGAGAAGTAAAAGACAGAGGGTTCACTCCACAGCCATAGGAAGCAATGAACTTCCAAACACGGAGAAAAGCATAGATGCTAGCGCTATCTGTGGGGGGTATTGAACACTACTATAGCGTCGGATCTAGACCTGGTTTCCATAACAACCAAACTAGGTTTCCATAAAAACTTAAATATGTTTCCACAACAACTATCTCAGGCTTTTTTTATCTATTCGAAAAGCAATTTGCATTTCTGATTGAAGGCTATATATTGTTTAGCATAAATGCTTTAAAAAATAGCAATTTTTTAATGTCTTTTGAACTTAAAAAGAACCTTTATTTGTAAAGTCTAATGTATGAACTTTTTTCTTTAATTTTAGTTATTAGAATTATGTGAATGCTTCTTTTAAAAAAATGTTCCAAAATATTAAAAAAAAAATTTTTGGAAAATTGTTGATTTCTGTTGAAAGTCTGAATTATTATTTGAACGAAAAAGTACATAATAAAATTTTTTTTTAGTAACATAGTCATGCATTTAGTCTGAGATCAGGTTACATCTTTCATTTTTGAACAAATTATACAGTTTGAAAAAGTAACAGAAATGAAGTACTGTTTATCTCCGAAACTTGGGAAGGGTAGTACAGAACAAAACAATCATTGTATGTGCACAGTACTGTCCAAAAAAGCATTCGGAGCACTGTCAAATGGGTGGGTATTCCATTGACTAAACAAAGGAATACAAGTTGCACCGTTAAGACACTCAACATGAATGCATCTGGCCTATATAGTCGGCAGTTTACCCCCTAAAGTTCAACAGACAATCGCATCTGTATTTGGTCATCAAATCGACACTAGTGGTTCCATTTCCACATTTGTCTAGCATCTGGCACCCCATAACATAGTGCTCCCTGCAACAGATTAAAAAATTATATACTAACATCGCAAAAAGGAAGTTTTAGACATAATTTATAACTTGACGTGTTTGCTTTGCCTGATCTGTAAAGTTTCTACTTTTAATGTGGAATGAAATTATTATGTAAATTCAGACATAGCAAATTAAAGATTCTAAGGGCAAGAACATCATTCCTCCGGGTAAAAAAGGGTGGATCAAGACACTGCAGATGCCTTTTGCGGCATCTCAGAAGTCTTGAAAGAAAATTTAAGTTCTTATTAAATTCTTACAACCAGGTTAGTTTGAAAAACTCTTTCGACTCGATTGAAAGATGAAGTGGTTTTCATTACAATCCTGTTTGTTTTAAGTTTTGCAAAGTCATGCATGGGGTTATACATTTCGAATTGTGTGGGTGAGGGGCTGATGGTGATCATGTTTAATTCGATTTTAGCCAGTTTGATCGGACATCCATGAGTTCGAATATTAATGATGACATGCGACTTCGTGGAACACGACTTAATGAATATCTCCCACTCTTAAGTTTGTTGTTTTAGGTTTACAAGGTTTTAGCCAAAACACAACAAACTGATTGCTATTAAAGCCAAAATTTATTGGTTGGAGCTAAAATGCAAATATTTGTTGAAGTTCTTGTAACGCTAAAACAAACTTTACATTTTATACTAACTAACGGACACTTCAGAAAGCAAGCACAAAGTGCGCCATTTTCAATTGACCACTTATGATCCCCTTACTACGCTTTTTGAGAGTACACAACTTTCCAGCGAAAAACAATTCTGTGGCCAATACTGAATTATGCATTTATATCTCTAAGAGGAGAATGTCTCTGTGCAACTGCTTTTCCAAAGTACTGATAAGTTCTATATCGGGTTCAGATCAGGACATTTTGCTTGCCACGGTATTCGTTAAATGGCTCATTTTCAGAAATTCGCCAATGAGGTTTTCTCGATGAGGACGAGCATTAACGCCTATAAATAAAAAATCAGATCCATATGCACCTCTGAAAAGTCTTATGTAACGTTTTAAGACCTATGGCCGGTCACCGATCCTCTGTTGAAAACGTGTAGGAGCGTACGTCCATCGCTCAGTATTCCTCCACACACATGCACTAACAAAACGGTCACAATCCATGTTGCTCGAAGAAAAATTTAGATGTCCATTTAAAAAGTTTAGAATCATATTTGAAACTAAACCTTGACTCATCAGTAAAGAGAATATGGGTCCATTGATGTTGACTCCAATTTTGATGTTTTTGCACCAATTAAAGCGATCCCTCTTGAGTTGTGAACACAGTGAAACACATACCCTTGACTTTCTTGCATAAAGGCCTTTTACATTAAGTCTTCTGTATTCGAATTGCCCAGATACAACAGTTCTCGTGGGGACTGCATGCTCTGAACGGTTAACGGTCTCTTACGGCTAAACTGCCGAGCAACAGACTTTCTGTTACGACGGGAAGTTATTGCCATATATCGATTTTGAGAAGCAGTGGTTTTACGATTATGACTTTGTCCAGGTCTCCCTACAACAGTTCCAAAGTTCTGAAATCGTTTCCAAAGCGCAGAGGCTGTCTGTCTTGAAATATTCACACAACTCGCTGCTTGTATGATTGCTTGCCTTGCTTCTAATTTCACAGATTCTTCTAAATGATACTTTGGAGCCCTAACAAACCGCGTTTTGAGTCCTTACATTCGGAAATCAAACGCTGTATTGCAGAAATTCACTCAAATATTCACTTTGCTCAAAGCACTTGATTCACCGTCGGATGACGTAACGCCTTGATTTGCATATCAGAAGCCGTTTGATCACTTTTGATAGGAAAATGCTAATTAGTCTTTTCTTTCACACATTCCCTGCAAAAATGAATTTGATACATTGGGTCTTTTATGGAATATAATTATTATCGGGTGTGTAAAGATAATTTTGGACATGAGTGAACTTACTAAACGATATAGGACAAAGTATACATTATTTCGACCTAATATAGATTTTTGCTAGTGATTAATTGAGAAAGGTGCTCATATAGTATTGTACTAGTTTACTCAACGTGTAATCACTAAAGCGTCACAAGGAATAATCTTTTGTGTTTTACATTACTTTCAATACTTATCACACAGTCACAGTACAGGTACGTCCCACAACACAAAATAAAAGGCATAAAATATCAAAATCGACACATTCCATTTCTTTTTTAAAACTAGTGTTCACACACCCCTCTGTCTTCTTGATCGTCCTCCCAACTAGTCTCTAAAAAAATTCTGGACATCCGCTGGGGAGCGCCATCTATCGGTCTCCGCAGAAGTCTTTACAATATGTTGAATTTCTTTGTTGAATGTGACAATGGGCTCTGCCCCCAGATCGCTAACGCTCGCCAAGCCCCGGTGATTGCTACGCAATCCCATTTGGTTTGCGCGCAAACCAACACTCCTTTTGTAAGCGTCTTGGTAATGGTCAGGTATGAATGTGTTTTAGCATCGCAAACCAACACATGAAATAAAGGCTTGCTTGCTGCGCAAGTTAAAATCCTAAGGTATCAGTCCCATAACCACTCAACATGACACGGGGATGTTACCTCACTCCTTCTCTAAAATAAAAAAAGAAATTATGAAAGCAATCAGTCCCACCACCACCCAACATGATATGGGCATGTCGCCAATATTCTTTCCACGAAAAAGAAAATGAATTAATAGTTAAGGAATCAGACTCACCCGACATGACGCTTGGATGATCGTGAGGAAACAGAAACTTATCTTGATGTTCTAAGTTGTGAAACAGTAAATTCAATGGAATATTTCCTTATATCTGCTAAAAGGAAGTATTTCTCTGTGTGTCTGTGTCGTCTCTGTAAGTAGTGTTCTGACGACTCCATGACACTTAAAATAATGCAATTTTGCACACAGGTAGACCTAATGTTTTGCAAATTCTGTGTCCATCCCGAATATTAAAATTTATTCGAGAATTTGAATAATTAAATGCCAATAAATTAATTAAAATTGTTTTCCTTAGAATAGCAACAGTATAAAGAGATCATATTCTAAATTTATTTTTCCCTTTAATTTTCCTAGCTAAGGTTTCAGCCGACGAACAAAACAAATAAACAGTTTTAACTGGAGTTCTATAGTTTTTTTTTTCTATTTCCTTGATCGCGCGTTAAAGATAGAGTAAAAATTTCAACGGATTTGAAATCTGCGGAAAATTTTACACCAGACAGTTATCTAAAAGTGTGATTTTCTTTTAATAAATATTTTTTAAAGAGCTCATATTCATTTCCTGCGCACAAACAATTCGAGCGAAGGGAAGCGAAACAAATAAAAAATTTTGACTGGCATTGTTTAGTTCTTTTTTGTAACACATTTTTACAGATGGATTAAAAATTTCAACGAATATGAAATCTGCGGAAAATTTTACACCAGATCGATACCTCTTACATTTGATTATCTTTAAATAAATCATTTTTCAGTTGTAACTTTTTTATTTTTGCAATACGAATATGGGTGTATTAGACAATGATGTCACGACCTTTTCGTCTTTTGGAATCGTCTTCGCGGTTGTTTTTGGTAGGTAGGTATTAATTAATGTCACAATAGACAAACACAATGGGCTATTCCGATAGCTTTTATAATTGGGTAGTTATCACTGGGCGTTACCAAGCGTTGTTGTTTTTTCTCTTTTATGGTAATGAAATTTGGCACACAGGTAGTCCTAATCTTTTGTAAAATTTTTGTGTACAGTCCGAATTTTCAAATTAAATTTAGAACATTTTAAATTGAATTTATCAGTTTTTTCACACTTGAGCCTACGTTTTCGTCCTTTTTGAAATTGTGCCAAGTGTTCGCCTCGGAGAATTTGACCTTCGCGGTCGTTAAAGAGAACAAATCCATTCATTTTGATTTCCTGAGCAACGGATTCGAGTGAAGCATAACAAGATTAAGTCCATAACATAAGTTTAGTAAGACCACATCTAGAATATGCTGTACAATTCTGGGCTCCACATATATGAGAAAGAACATAGAATCAATTGAAAGGGTTCAGCACAGAGCTACAAAGATAATAAAGGGGCTAGCAAATTTCGACTATAATGGACGTTTAAGTAAGCTAAACATGTATACACTGGAAAGAAGAAGAAGGAGGGGGGATTTGATTCAGCTATTCAAGTTTGTAAAACAAGGGGACACAGAGGGCTTAAATTTCAATAGGGATAACAGAGCAAGGGGCCATGGGTATAAATTGAATAAGACACATTTTAATCGGGATTTAAGGAAAAACTACTAATTTAATAGGGTAATAGACAGTTGGAACGCGTTGCCAGAAAATATAGTTAATTCAAAGGGAGTGTACGAATTTAAGATACAATTGGATAGTCAGTGGGAATTGGGGAATTCATAAACAAAGGACCAGCCTTGTTGGGCGAGCCTGTAGCTGGTCGTCAATATTTGTATTTGTATAAATAAAAGTTTATCTGGCGTTCTTCAGTGCTTTTTTTTCTAGTTCAGCAATCGTTAAAGATAGAATGAAAATTTTAACGAATTTTAAATGTGCTGAAAATTGTATATCAGATCGATACCTAAAAATGTGATTTTCTGAGGCAATCACGGAGTTGCCTGTGGTGTTTGGGAATGCGAAGCAATCACCGGGGGTTGACGAGCGTCAGCGAGCAGTGGTCACACCTGACCCCACCAAAAGGAACTATCACGGGCAGAGCCGTGCTGGCCACGCAGTGGCTAGTAGACTATATTTTGTATCTTTTTCCATCTTTTTACAAAAATCTTAATGTTTTCATCAGACACATCTCGAAAGATCAATATGTAGTTGACCATGTGGAAATATGGGGCGTTCAATGTAAGTACCTTCGTGTTCAAAAGTCTGACCTTGTGACTTGTTGATATAAATGATAAAAATTAATTCAAAGTCTTAAAGCTAGCGAAAAAAGCAAAAAACGATGAAATTGCAGAAACGATAAAAGATCAAAAGTATATAAGCCTCACAGATTCCGGCAAACGCGCGTAAATGAAAACCAAAATAATAAAAATTATATATACCAAATTAATCAGAAATTAACAAAAAAACAATGATAGAAATTAACTATACCAAATTAAACAGAAATTAACAAAAAAACAATGATAAAAATTAACTATACCAAATTAAACAGAAATTAACAAATAATCAATGATAAAAATTAACATTACCAAATTAAACAATAACAAAACAATAACACCTGACCCCACCAAAAAGAACTGTCACGGGCAAAGCCGTTCTTCCACGCAGTGGCCAGTACACTATATTTAGAATCTTTTTTCCATCTTTTTACAACAATCTTAATGTTTTCATCAGACACATCTCGGAATATAAATACAGAGGCTGTTCGCACATTTTTTAGACGATTTTGGTTAGCGGTAATAAAAAATCGTTTGCTGCAAAAGAAATAATTGCAGTTGTACTATGTTTTTAAAAGTCAAAATTATCGTCTGCGGCTTGAGAGGTTTGTTTTTATTCAAAATTGCGTTTTTAACGAAGCAGTGGTTCGAAGGCTATATTTATGCTCTTTCCGAAGAGAAATATTCATATTCCGCTATCCAAAACCGATGTGAGAGTCATGGTTTTGTGATATCTAAAGCGTCGATTGGTAATATCGTCAACAAGAAATTAAAAAAACGTCAAATTGGAGCCTCAAGTGGGACAAAAATTCCAAACAAGTATCCAAGGAAGAAACGAACATCTTCGACTATTGCAAAGGTACGTTGTTTAATGTTAAAAGAAAAACCCCTAGTCAAAGGACAGTTGCAAAATCATTAAAATGTTCGGTGTCCACTGTAAACAAAATGATAAACGTTGATTTAAATCTTAAGAAAGCGATAAAACGCAATGTGCATCGTTTTTCTCCAAAGCATATCGCTGAACGCAGGACACGCTGCCGAATTCTATATGAGAAACACTTATCCAAAGAAAAATGGAAAAAAATTGTCACAATAGATGAATCATGGGTGTATTTAAATGATTGCAGCAAAAAAAAGAGCCATTTATTATCATAAAAAGGGGAGAAAAAATTGAATTACATGGTTCACAGAATCGAAAGAAAGTTTTTCTAAGGGATTCATGATTGTTGCTGGTTTTTCATATAATGGCAAGTTAAAAATAAAGAGAGTGGGGAAAAAAATGTCAAGATTAACTCCAAATACTATCCGGAACATATTTTATCCCCAATTTTTCAGAATGAAATACCATGGCTTTACCCACAGTGCCATCAATCTGTGGAACTCCCTCAAGACAAAGCTAGCAGTCACACATCAAAATCCACTGTAAATTTCCTAAAAGAAATGGAACAAAAACATTTAAAACACAAGAATTTTATGTAATTTAGTTTTGTGAATACAATATACATTATCTAAAAATGTGTGAACAACCTCTGTCTATAGTTGACCATGTGGAAATATGGGACGTTCAATGTAAGTACCTGCGCGTTCATCTGACCTTGTGACTTGTTGATATAACTGATAAAAATTAATTCGAAAAATTTTAAAGCTAACGAAAAAAAGCAGGAAACAATAATATATCAGAAAATATACAAATTCGAAAGGAAACCTCACTGATTCCGACACAGTCGCGAAATTTTTCTCACGGGAAATTGTAATAAATCAAAAACCACAGAACCACATATTGAATCTTGAATCTTAAAATTGCTGTCGCGAAAAATTAAAAAAGTGACTTATAACATTTTGCCATCTGAGCACAGAATTGTACCATAAGAAAGAGTACATTCTTAGGTTTCCAGTGAAGTTTCCAAATTAAAAAACTAATAGTATTAAGCTATAGATATGTCAGTTTTAACAAAAAATAACGAAAATTTCCCCAAATTCTGAAATTTGTATAATCAACTTTTAATCGCATCAAACTTACTTATTAACCAGTTTCAAAAACAATTGTACTATAAGAAAGAGTATATTCTAAGGTTCCCCGTGATGTTTTTAAATTTAAAAACTAATAGTATTAAGAGCTATAGTTTACAGTTTTAACAAAAAAGTAACGAAATTTTCCCGATTTTCACCGAATTTGAAAAAAATTATTGCATTATTGCTTTAATGGGATTTTCTTAATAGCAGACGGTGGCATGTGCAGTACAGTACGCAGAATCTAACTCACAGCTGGTAGTATCAATTATTTTCCAATGCTGTGCGGTTTTACCGATTTAGCAGTAGGCAAGGAAATGTTGAAAGAGGCATGGAACCCATCATTGTCTTTTTTTGAAGCCGCTGAAAACCTACCAGCTCAAGTTGAACGACTTGAATGTTGTTCTTTGAGATTTTGAAAGTAAGTTAAATTTTATTCTTTTCTGTCAGGATGCATTTTGGTCAAATATTCTTCTATCGTGAAGGTTTCATTACTTCATTTGAGAAAATTCTGGCAAATCAGGAACATTGGTAATGTCTTATTTGAGGGTACCTGAATGAAACCATCTTTCAAATATTCGACAGTATATTTTGTCAATATTTTTTCTTTCAATCCGACATGGGTCAATCTGTAAAAATAAAAACAATAAGAAAAATCCGCTATTTCTAAGAACAGGACCACTAGTCACCATATTAAAAAAATTATTATTCTAATTTTATTATTTAAATTTTAAATAAATTTTATACTTAAATGTATCTCCGTTATTCTATAAATATTTTGCAACAGATAAATTTTTTGTAAAAAATTATTTAAATTTAGTTAAATTTTTATTTTGAATGATTGTTTTAAATTATGTCACCACCTAGCCACGGAAATAGTATTGCAAAAATATAAAAATTTAGTAAGCTGATATCGAAAAATGTTAGAAATAAAATTCGTAACCAGAGACTTAGATTTTTATGCTGTAAAAACCTCTAAAATATGACATAAATATGCAGCAAAAACTATTAAAATATGCAATTAAATAGAACAAATGTGCAATTATTTTTTATGTAACGTTAATGTATTACGTAAAAAGCCCTAACAGCAAAATAATTAAATAAAAAATAATAATTTTCCAAAATTATAATAATATAATTAGTAATGAGTTGTTAAGGTAAGGAAAAAAAGAGGTCAAACAAAATTTATCATGTGTGTGAAACAATATTGTAGTGTCTTCACCCCAAACAGTAGCGTGAAAACAGTACGAATCATACACAGAAGACAACCAACAGCTAAGATTTTTAAGTTCTTATTATTTGAAGAACGTAAGAATAAATACAGTTTTTACATCATCGCATAAATAACATTACTTAAATACATATCAGTATTTGTTCTCAAAGTCCAACGTATCACCAGCGTCACTAGGGATTGCAATCCGACACGATTTTTAATCCGGCCGGTTCCGGCCGGATTGGTACTAAAGCTTTGGTTTCCTAAGAAAGTGGAGCCGTTATCTAACAGCCGTGATACGTCATGATTCCGCGGGCATAACTAGACGGCCGTCTAAACAAAAATCCCGACGTGTCAACTTAGACGGACAGAATACGTTGGAGAATGGGCAACACAGACGGCTGTCGTGGTTTGTTTTATTCGAGAAACAAAACAAAGTGGTTTTTTTATTCTCTAGTTTAAAGATTCTAACTTCGGGATCGTTGAAGGTAGAGTGAAAATTTCAACAGATTTCAAATCAGCGTAAATTTCTACGCCAGATCGATATCAAAAACAGTTTTATTATTCAATTATTTACCATTTGATTATTTAATTATTTTTTAAATAATTATTTATTTATTTAAAGAAAATCACATTTAAGGTATCGATTTGGTGTCAAATTTTCCGCAGCTTTCAAATCCGTTAAAATTTTTATTCTGTGTTTAACGATCCCGATTTTACAAAACCGAATTGATCAATGGCAGTCAAAAATGTTTATTTATTTCGCTCCTCTCCGTTCGAATCGTTTGGAGCAGGAAATGAAATCTGGCCGCTACAAGAGAAAAAACGTTCCCCATCTGTTTGAGACCGCTATGACGCCAGTCATGGAAATGGCGGCTCCGATCATTTTTGTTACGCTCACAAACAACGCTCTCTAGGATACCAACACAATGTGTTAGTATAAGCAACGTTTTAGTGACGTCACCCACCGATACATCACGGCCGCTAGATCACGGCTACCGTTTCTTAGGAAACCGAAGCTTTAGTTAATAAGTCTATCTAACCAGTATGTATTTTTCCAAAATCGGCTGACTGAAAGTAGGTAAAAAGGATATTATTCCAAATTGACGAACAAAACGTTTATTTTAGCATTAGAAAATCAACTTTACTAATAATTATTCATAGGTAGGAAATCAGTCACCAACAATTAATTATAGCAACTACTAGTACTACTAGTAGTTAGTGTGATTGTCATATCACATAATTATGTGATATGACAATCACATCAGATATTGTTTTGCCCTAAAAGCAGGGAAACACAACCTATAAGCTATTTGTATCAATGTTCAGTCCCTTAACGAATCCCTGAAGAAACCAAGTTCATCACCCCTCGATTCCGAGAAAATGGAACGGGTGCGCTTTCTCCCTACACGCAATGGGGGTGATATTTGAAATGGCGCAATGACTCGGCCAATAGAAGGATTGACCCTCTGGCAAGGTTAGGGCTTAGCACCCTGAATATTGAGGGAAGGTCAGAAGGGAAGAACGACAGAAAACGCTAAAAAAAAAAAAAAAAAAAGGAGACGGAGCATCTTTCGGTTGTGGCCAACCATTTTCCCAAAAATGTACCATCGACGAATTAAAGGAATAAATAAATAAACGAAGTTACCAAACAGAAAACGGCTGACTTCACTTTGTCATCACCAATATTAGAAATCTCTAGATATTAGATGTAAAGAACCACCTGACTCCAAAAGAAGGAACCTGTATACCCCATGCTTCACTTCAACCTGATGGTCACCATATATAAAGGTATGTTCATATTTTTATCCGATACCGATTGAGAACTCTATTTATTTCCGATCGAATCTGAGGTCAAAACTGGATATTGGTATCCAGAACAAAATTGGGTACAATAACCAGTACAGTTAGTTCGTAAACGATTGATTATGATCAGTCTTACTAGTTTCCACACCAAAAACATCAGTTTGTTATATACGTAGTACTTTACTATTTATCTAAAATTAAGTAGTTTCCATCTCCAATATCGTTGAGCAAATGACATATAAATTGTACCTAACCTTGTCTCATACTAACAACAAAATCTAATCTTTGGCAGTATTTAATCAACATAACAAACAAGGGAACTCGTAATTCTTCTTAATTGCTAAATCGAAGTTATATAGTAATTAAAATCACTTTTGAGTTTGAAAGAACGATCTAAGGAAACAAATCGTATTAATTGTGTCATCCCCCAACCTACTTCTCAATGAACTTCAAATATAACCAGCAGCCGAGAAGGCCCTCTCAGCTTAGACACTAGTTGGTTTAACTGTCTTTAAGTAGTCGTACATAAGAGACAAATATTTTCCTTTGACTCCATTTCATATAAAGTCATTTCTTTCTTCAGAATTTTCTCAAAATCTGTTTCTTTTCTAAAGTTTGTCATTTTGCAACTGTCTTCATTTTCTTCAAGAATTTAAATTTTTTTGATAATTTAATTTATTATTTTTGCTAGAATTCTCCAAACTGATGACTGAAAAATACAAAATCGATTGCTTAATAAACGATTTTGTGACTTTAAAGTTGAGTTTGAATAATAGATTATTTAATTTTTAAAAAATTCGGGTTTATTGGATCCGGACCGAATTTGACAGATGTTGTTGGATCCAGTAGGTAGCCAAATGATGCAGGATCCGGCGGATTACCGGATCCGCAGGAACGGATTGCAATCCCTAAGCGTCACACTATGCCTCCGGCTCTCTCTGTCGTCTTTTACGTACTCTGAAACCGTCGTTCGTCCGTAGTTGAAAAAGAACCCAACGGTAAAAGTAGACATTCAAGCAGAAATTTTCTGAACGAACACCACCTGTTCTTCCCAAGCCCCTGTAAAGCGCGTGACGAAAGAACAACAATTGGCGCGAAATAATAACCAGTTAGAATATATTCGGCATTCCGATAGGTGTGAGAGGGTATGAAGCTTTTCACAATATAATTATTAATCACATAAAAAAAAAATTTAATTTTTTTTTAATGTAAAACTTTTTTATATAAAGAAAACAAAAACTTAGGTAAATGAAAACAATATGCAATAAATAATCATTAAAAAAATAAAGTAAAAACTTCTGCAATAAATTTAATTACCAAACCACATTTCGATATTCAATTCAGTTTTGTTTAACCTTCTGTCACTTTAAAGAGTATTGTAATTTGAAAAAGTTTCACACCAAGATTTTAATTTTTAAGAAAACGAACAACCGACTCTGGACATTTTCAAAATATTCAAATATATCGCACCCCGGCAAGAAAAGTGACACAACTCAAAATTGCAGCATTTGAGAAAAAAAAAAAAAAAAAAAAAAAAATCAACTTAAAGGAAACTATAAAACTTATATTGAAATAGTAAAAGCTTCTTTTAATTTTCAGGTAAGTATTTATGTCTTTAAATTGTATTATTTCAATAGAATAGTAATATACCACGCTGGGGACACCTCATACATATTTTTCAATGACAACATTTTTATATTTTGATTTGTGTCACTTTTCTTACAGGGGTGCGATATGTATTCATCCACAAATATGCAAAATAAAAATGAGTTTAATTGCGTTTAATATGTACTACTTTGGAAGATATTAGGTCAACTGCTTAAAAAGGCAGACAAATTAAATAATGCAATCGCATAAAATTCCGGTCTCTGTTTATAACTTGTTAGGCTTCTTTCGATAAGTAATTTCTTTTTTAAAATAATTTCTCTGTTGTAAAACAACTGCCCCTTTCGTTTGCCAAATCCCTAACAAAAGTTGATAGAATTGAGATATTCACGTCTGAATCTTAAATATCAAATTCCATAGGAATCCGTTCGACCGAATTTGGCCAAATTAGCGAACAGAGAGACAGGCTTACATATTGACGAACGTCACGCTAAAATAGTTAATTCCGTGTTACTATAAAGGCGCGTATGCATTTGCGAGCCCAACCGTTTGTGAGCCTCTAGTTATCATGATTTGGATGGGGTTTTTGACGCCAAACGAACGGCTCGTGAACCGCTCGTAGCGATCCGCTTCCCTTCGGTTTTTCGACGAACACAAAGGCGTTCTCGGTTCAGATTGTGACGGCGTCGTGAGTAGTTCGTCGCTTTTCTTTCAGCTCGCGAACCTCCAGGCTCCGTCGTCATCACCGGTGGCTGACCAATGACGGCCTGATGGTTCGCTGTTGGTTCCTACCTTTCCTATAGATCGCTGGAAGTTCGTTGTGAAAATAATTTCAACGAGCGGCTCGTTAACGGTTCGGCTCGCAAATGTATACGCACCTTTATATAAATTCTAAAATAAAAATTTAAAGTTAATTGAACTTTTTTTCTCACAACTTCCCTCTTTCTTAAAGTTGGTCGGTAAAAAGAATAATAAACAAATAATAATATTACATATGCACGTTCTTACCTCTGTGGCAAATAGTTATTTCAACAAAATAATATTTTTAATAAGTTGTTCACGCACTTTATCCTTTAAATATTATCTGTAGATACCGCACAGAAATTTTAGGTTCGCACCTGTTCTGAAGGAACTTCAAAACAATCTCGTATGGATAAAAAGCCTCAAGTATTCATACTAATGTTTAAGGAACCTATCAAAACATGCATAGATTCTATATTCTGCCTGTGTGTTAATCTTGCCGTGACCTGTACAAACTTGTAAATATAAACGTTGTCTATTGATCTAGAAAATACACGCACATTTAGTGCTCCGTGTGGTGCACTGCGGATGTTGCGACTCGTTCATGTACTAGTCAAAAAGGTATTAGGAACAAAGCTATAATGTACCAATACCTACTTTTAATACGGACTGATCTTGTTTAAAAGACATTTAGAACTATTTGTTGAAACACATGTTTTTGATTATTTTTAGTATTAATCAAACTTTTCAGCGTGTTCTTGCGAGTATTGCCCAGGGAGGCGGCAGTTGGTCCTCAATGCCCCCTTTGATATCTTCAGCACCCACCGGTGGGTGGTACCGTCCCCGTTGGGAACCACTGGGTTAACCGACTGTATAGAAGGTGCTCTGAAATTTATGGTGTGGGGCGCAACTAGGAGATCTCGCACCCTAGAAAATTTTCTAGGGCCATCACTATTTGAGGGGGTCATATGCTAGAACTGTGTGAAAACGGGGCAACTAGTGTGGATTTCGTGGCCACTAGTACTTTCATAAATTTTAAGTACAGAAGCGATTGTCCGTCGAATTTCAGGGGAAAAACTGCCCGACTAAATTGACCGGATACATTCATGTTAATTGTCTTAACGGTGCAACTTGTATTCCATTGCATTGTCAATGGAATTCAAACCCATTTTGGATAGTTCTGTGGCTTTTATGGACAGTTCTGTGGAAATACAATGACAGTTCTGTGGAAATACAATGACTGTTATGTTCCGTACTACCCTTCCCAGTGGTTTGATTAGTTTCAAATATAAATACACCAGTTCTGTTCTTTTTACAAATTGTATAAATTGTTCAAAAATAAATTAGGTACACCCGTCAAAAAAAAGCGACTCACCCGATCGCTATTGCACAATTTACAACGCAGAACAAAACGGTAATGGTAATGGTAATTTTAGTTAACGTCGTACTAGAGCTACACAACGGGCTATTGACGACGGTCCGGGATAAGTCCCGTAAGGGAAAGATCCGAGGACAACACCTCGTAATTTTGAACCACGGTCAGATGACGAAGCAACACCTGAGCTGGCACCCCACTCTCCAAACTTCCACGCCAGCAGAACAAAACGGAAGGTAGCAATCGATAGGGATGAATGTTTTCTACAAATATCAATATTTAAAATTTGTCAAAGGGTCCGTCTTATTATTAAATTGGGTGCTTGTTCCGAAAATTTCAATACGAATCCCCATCTTTTATCACAAATTTGGATTCTACACACAATTTCAGGTTGAAATGAAAAACATTCATCAATTTTACTGGATTTTTCACCGATTTGTAAGTGTTTGAAAATTAGATATCCTATTGTTAAATTGGTGTTTCACGTTTTTGTTGATTGCTAAAAACAATTATTTTCCTTTGAAATTGTTTTTCCATCCTTTGCTACCCAAAACCCCAAACCCAAACAATAGACATTTTAACTATCAAACAATTTTTTTTTTTAAATTAATTATGAAATTTATATCCATAAAAATTATGAATAGAAACATGGGCAAATTTTGACTCCATGCTATTCAATTGTTTAAGAAACATAGGAATTCCAAATTTCAGCTCATCACGTGCATAATTAGTAGCGCAGTGAGACTGTTTGCAAAATTCGATGATTACTATCTTTATTGGGGATTGTTCACAAAGTGAAAACAGAAATTTCTGCCAATAGATCCTGTGATTCAATCAGAATGGATTCTGAATTTGTCACCATCTTAATGGACTCAATACTAAGGCGCCTGCAACATGTCATTGACTGAGACGGCCCACTACGCGTCTTTGTTAATATTTATAAATGTGATTGAACTCCGAACATTTACACGCTCCCTCAATGGTTTTTATGGATTTTCTCGGTCAATTTTACGTCGTTTTTCATTATTTTTTCATCAAATCCGCCTGAAATTGTGTGCAGAATACAAATTTATGTTAAAAGATGGGGGTTCGTATTGAAAATATTGGAACAAGCACCCAATTTAATATGAATACGACCCTTTAAAAAAATTTTAAATATTGGTTACTTGTAGAAAATATTCACCCCCAATTATTGCTACATTCCGTTTTGTTCCGTGATGTAAATTGTGCAATTGCGATCGGGTAAGTCGGTTTTTTTTTGACAGGTGTACCTGATTTAAGACAAAATACCTGATTATGTGTGAATAAAAAAAAATTCTAATGTTCTTTTTCGTTCAAATAATTTTTCAGGCTATGTCAACAATCTTCTAAATAACAAATCGAAAGGAAAGCACGTTTTGGAATAGTTTGATATTATAAAAAAGCTTTCACTTAAAAAGAATCATTGAAAATTAAAGAAGTTCACACATTTGCAAGTTTTTATAATTCACAAATAGGGGGGGGGTGCTTTCATAAATTAAGGTTATTTTTATGTTCAGAAGACATTAAAACATTGTTAATTCGTAACATTTATGCCAAAAATATATAAAAAGTACTTTGCTTTTAATTAGAAATCTAAGCAAATTGCACAAATCTGTGCTCAGATGGCAAAATGTTAAAAGTCATTTTTTTTTTGTGAAAACAATTTTAAGATTTAAGATTCAACATGTGGTTTTTTACTTTTAACATTTTTTTCCCACCTTTGTTATCTCATAAACTAAAAGAAAGACTTACGACATTTTGCCACCTTTTAAACATTAACAAACCAGACTCCAGAATGGGACTTACTCAATTTTTTGGAAAAAGTGAGTTATAAACAATTTTCCATCTGAGTACAAAAATAGCATTTCGAAGCATAGAGAATAAAACAGAAAGATTAAATAAAGAGGTAAAGGATGAAACGCTAGTCACAGTCTGATATGTTGACAATTCGGAAACTAAATGATCACTAAACTTCTAAATTACGACGTAGATGCTTCAGTTGTTTGGAATTTTTCAATAACATTACACTGGAGCAGCACAACGGGCTGCAGATGCTTTAGGGACATATCAATGAGTTTATAAACCAATTTTCGTTTAGTTATCTTAATCCATTCTCGGATCTCAACACAAAACTTACTTTATAGTCTTATCTATAGTAAATGAGGAACAAAATGAGAGACAGATTCAAAGACAAAAAATAATTTAATAAACTCCGATCTGACTAGAAAGCTCAATCCTACACAATGTCTGCATCAAGGATAGCACGTCGGTGCGTTTATTACGCCAAACACGTTGAACTCGAAAAGACTCGCCAAGATCACAAACAAAATGTACACCACCATGCACAGACAGCCGACCGTTCGGTTCAACTTCCATCCCGAGAGTTGAAATATCAAGAAAAATATGACCAGGGTGACGAAAAGGGCTCCTGAGGCGTAACTTAAGGCAGAACTGTTGATCCTCAAGAAACCCTCTTTGGAGATGAGAGTCTTCGCCAGCCATGGTACGCCCAAGCAAATGGATATATCGAAATTATTGCTTCCTACCAAGTTGCTGATGGCCATATTTCCTTGACCTGAAAAATCAAACATAAATTAATTCAAGTCAATTAAAATTAGTTCGCGGTGTTTGGTATTTTTTCTAATCAACGTCGTAGTACAAGGTGATTTTTTTAAAAACTGATACTATTCAGAGCCACCTGTAGCTCGATCGAACAACCGAAATAGCACCAAACTCGGTATGGAGACTAATAAAGACATGGGAAGTAGGATTCCGTGAAAAAAAAATTAGCTCCAAAAATCGCCGATAGTGGTATTTATAGCGCTGTTGTAGCTTACTAAACCGGTAATTCGCATAAAACACGGGTATCAAAGCTAAATGCAAACTTATGCTTTCGTATGCGACAGTTTGGGCAAAAAAAAAAAACATTGTAGACAACCCAGAAAAATATTCTCAGCTGAAATGAATATGCCACTCACATTACCAGAACGCGCAATACTAGTGAAGCTGTATTATCTTAATCAGTGCAATGCATCCACAGCTCTTCGTGAGTTTAGAACATTAGATTCTACTGGTCAGATCGAGCTACAGGTGGCTCTGTATAGTGTCAGTTTAAAAAACATCACCTTGTACAGCAACAAATTTGCCAAGGGAGACACCGCACCTATTAATTGTAAGGATTTACCGGTTTAGTAGTCTCCCTTGGGTACTTATTAGTTTCGTATTTGCAGAGTTTCTGCTAGATTTCCTTGATGGTCATATGGAGTGTTTATGTGGTTGCTATAAAATCTCTGCCGCGGATTGTCAGAATATCACTGATTTTACAAATGTTATTTCTGCACTTCCTATGCTTTAGTGCTAGGTTTAGCCATCCTGGGGTAGGTCCTAGTAGTGGGCAACGCAGGTGAAGTGAGAGGGGATAATCCAAGACATAATGCATTGGAATTCCCTTTATTCCACAAGAGCATTGGTTGGTTGGTTTGAGAAAACCCGAATCTGTGGCCCCCCAAAGAAGCGGACTGCACACACACACAGTTAAACTAAAAAATTTATTAAAAAACTTAACAAGATTAAAGACATGGACAAGGTGGTTCCCGAAAGGAACTCTATCAATATCCTGATCGCATCAAAAAGCAGCAGTAGACTTTCTGTTTGAAGAAAAGTTCAGATTCAGACCTTGGACTCTTTTTAACTCCCCAGTTCAGAGCCACTTGGCCGCCAACCACAAGTAATGACGCCAAGATTCTTTAGTCGCCAAAGTGGCGAACACCTACTAGTCTTTGACTCGAAGCTAGCGCCATGTGGCTAGTACCCTGTTTCATCTTTAAACTCAAGTCATCTCGCTAAGTTTGGGTTCAGACAAACCCATTCATTGTTTGTCAGATCGTTGGTGCAAGATCTATTTGTAACTTGTCTTATTGAAGTATTAAACTATTGCTATGGAATTTTCTGCCTTGACATTTGTGGAAACAACGCTACAGCCCAAATTAATTTATTCTCCGATTGCTTTACACCACTCCCGTGCCACGACTGCACTTTCTTTGATTTTTGTGATTAGTGATGTTTGTATGTTCAGAAACATACGGTGGCACAGAAATAAACAGTATTTGTATAGTGTCGAATGGCAACAACGGATTTAAATTATATGAAATTGACTTTTACGGGATTCATTCGCCAATTTTTCCACTTAGTTTAAGCCGACCAACCGGTATAGTGGTTAAGGTGTTAGCCCCTAGATCCGAAGATTCCTGGTTCGAATCCGGACCCGGGCATGGATGCTTGTAAAAGTATGGTGTAGACGCGGCTGGTGCACCTTAAATCTGTCGTGGCCGAAGGTCCTCACGTTGGGTTGGCGTGGAAGTTTGGAGAGTGGGGTGCCAGCTCAGGTGTTGCTTCGTCATCTGACCGTGGTTCGAAATTACGAGACGTTGTCCTCGAATCTTTCCCTTAAGGGACTGATCCCGGACCGTCGTCAATAGCCCGTTGTGTTGCTCTAGTACGACGTTAACTAAAATTACCATTACCATCCACTTAGTTTAAATAAGTTTTATTTGAGCTACTGAGCTGATATAAGATTGCTAAAACTACACGGTAGAGCTTGCAACCCTAATGAAATTCTTCAGTAGTTTGATGACAGAAAGCAGCGAGAAATCTGTTAGATAGTAGTCAGTGCATTAAAGAAAATGATCAAAAATAGGTTTAGCGTCAATAAAGGCGTGGCGTGGATAGGAAGGTATGTAGGTATTTTAATTAACGTTGCACTGAAGCAACACAACGGGCTATTGGCGACACTCCTGGATCAATCCAGAAGGAAAAGAACCGAGAACCCCACGTTATTTTGAACCACGACAGATGATCTCTCACATGAGCTGGCATCCCACTCTCCAAAATGCTAGGCGTGGAAGTTCGGAGAGTGGAGTGTCAACTCAAGTGCTGATCTCGTCATTTGAATGTGCTAGTAAATTACGGAGTTCTATCCTCGGGGCTTTCCTATTGGGGCTAATCTTGCACCATCGCCAATACCCCCTTTAAGTTATTGCAACGTAAATTCAACCAACAAACTAGCAACAGTTGGGTACAGCTACACTCTACATTTATGAGTGATGGCAACGGCTTGGCGATTTTTTTGGCGCATTTCTAGTAGCAATTTACGATAAATTAAGGCAACCCATCTTTCGTTACGGTTGTTGTGGTTTTCATAGCAACCTCGGCAAACGGAAACTTTCAATTTTCATTTTGAATATTCTAGAAAGTTCTTCCAAAATCCGTTAAAGTCGTTTGATTTCATTGATTCGTTTGAAATTTTTTCTTTCCTCCCATTGGTATTTTATTTTTTAAATATGCTTTGATTGCATTGGTTCTTTTAAATCGTTTTCTGTGTTACCATTGGTCCATTTATTTGTATTTTGACAGTTGTGGAATTTTTATTTTATTGTAATAGTTTTTTCACGAAACGATAAGAGTTTTGTTTCCTTGCCATTTTCGTTTTGATTATTTTTTCACACAAGAGTTCTGACGTTATCAGGTTGTATTATTTCTTCTTTTTTTTCTTTTATAAATATTTTTCTTTTTCAACATGCCAACTGTATTTAGTGTAATTGATAAGTTTCAGGCTATTCTTACCCAACATTCGTAGCTTAGTTTCTCTGCTGGTTCACAAATGTGTTTTAATATGTGCTTAAACTTACTACTTTTTGTGAAAGTTTTTAAAAAATATACTTTTTAAAACGTTCTGAAATGTGTTTAAAAAGTGTGTTCTAAAAAGAAAAAATTTGTCACAGAAAAAGAGTTAGGAAATAATTCTTTCCTTGGCGACTTTAGAAGTGCGCCAAAAAAAATCGCCAAGGCCGTTGTCATAGCTCATAAACGTAGAGTGTAGCTGTTCCAACAGTAGCTATGGTTGGTAGACAGGCAGTTGAAAGTACCACTTACCATTTATAGTAACTATGACGCTGGCAATGAGATCTGGAACACTAGCCCCAATAGCAAGAATCGTAAGACCCGATACTGAGTCTGGGATCGAAAGAGTGTAACCTAAAAGTAAATAAAGAAAAGCATTAGTTTAGGTGAAACGCTGTTTTTGAAACAAATAAATCCTAGTAAAATAACGACCGAAAATCAGTGGTATTAGCTTTATCCAAAGGCGATTGTAACTCTTTCGTCCAATCGATGAATTTTAATTTCACCATTTTTTAACTTGCAAGGTAGGTAGTTGTCCTCAGATCTTTACCTTAGGAGATTGATCTCGGACATCCACACCAGCAAACGTGAGGACCTTTTGCTCACTCCTTTCAACAACGTCGTATCTCAAAAATCGGCGATTTTTAGTTATGCCTGTTTTCAGAATGCCCTGAAAGTGTAGTATATAACTGCAATATCGTCATATCTCACCGCTTAATATTTAGCCGCTAAGAGAGCACAAGTAATATTCATTTTTATCACATTTTATTCTACTTTTAAACATTAAAATCACTCTCCTGAAAAATCATGTTTTTTGAGATGACGTTGCTGAAAAGAGTGAGCAATTTGAGACCATAACAGATTCAACGTGCACCAGCCTCCTTTCGTTGCATCCGTTACTCTTCCAACCGGGCTACTTAGCTTGCAATTAGAGGGCTCGAATTCGAAAGAAACTGCACCCAGGCGTTGCTTATCAATAAGCATGTTTTGTTCAATATTGATTTATGAAACTGATCTCTCTCACACTGTGTTGCCATTCTTAGGAAATAAAATAATAAAAATATGCCAATAAATTACTTTAAAATGATCTAGATTAAATTTTACAATTCTGGCTTCGAGGTCTATTCACACTTCAGGACTACTGGTGTGTCAAATTTCGTGATTGTAAGGGTTATAGATTCATCTGAAGGCACACAGACATATACTTCCTTTTGTAATAGTAGATATTTCTGATTCGCAACAACTTATGAGTAAATAACGCAGATTAGAAAGTATATTGTATTACTACCGCAGAAATTATCTACAACGAATGAATTAGCACAAAATCAATATTTTTGAAAAACTTTATCTTTTGAGATGTAATGGATGTTCCATAAATTCGTAAATACTTCGAAAGTCTGTAAGAACTGAGGGTAATGGTAATGGTAATTTTAGTTAACGTCTTACTAGAGCAACACAACGGACTATTGACGAGGGATCAGTCCCTCAAAGGAAAGATCCGAGAACACCTCGTAAGTTTGAACCACGGTCAGATGACGAAGCAACACCTGAGCTGGCACCCCACTCTCCAAACTTTCACATCAATCCAACGTGAGGACTTTCGGCCACGACATATTTAATGTGCATCATCCGCCTCTACACCATACGCTTACAAACATCCGGACCCGGATTCGAACCAGGAATCTTCCGATCTAGAGGCTAACATCTTAACCACTTTGCCAGTTGGTCGGCGTAAGAACTAAGGGAATCGGTATATTTGAATGTGGTTTTGAAAAAGGAATCTTACGAAGGTGGATTATTTTTGAAGAAGTAGGCAGAAGAGAATTAACGTCGCACTGGGACAACACAACATGCTATTGACGAAGGTCCGGGATCAAACCCAAAGAAAGATCCAAGGACAATGCCTCGTAATCTTAGACCAGGGTCAGATGACGAGAAGACCTGAGCTGGCACCCCGCTCTCAACACCGTGCTAACTACAGGACATCAGAGGCAACGACAGATTTAACGTGCACCATCTCCCTTAGTACACGACGGTCTTTAGTTGAATTCGACCTTACAGCCCTCCGGTTGGTAACCTGCCATCCAGGCTACCGCAGCCCTTTGTTATAAAAGAAATATCTGCAAAAACATTAATTACCGACTCTAACCATATTTATTAACACTAACTAATAAGTATTATTAACTGTTTTCTAACAACTATTTTTGAAAGAAAATCATGTTTATGGTATCGATCTGACGTAAAATTTTGCGCAAATTTGAAATTCGTTGAAATTTTTACTCTATCTTGAATCATCGGAAAGATAGAAACTTGGATTAAAGAACTAAAAAACACAATTTAATGCTTAACTGTACCGGATGAAATGGTATGGTGACAGAAATGGTAGCGTAAAGAACAAGATATTTGGGTTTCACCCCTGCATTTATTCTAACATCCTACAGCTTGATATGTACTGCATAATTACAGATATTTTGGGTCAAGAAAGGTTCGGCAGAGGTTAGTGAGAGTGTCCTCGCTCTCTCAGTTCTCAAGGGTCTCTGGACTCAAGGGTGTCGACGGAATCTTGAGTGTTCTCAAGGGGCTTAAGATTTAGGCGATCGTAATGTCAGTGTAACGTATGATGAAGAGGGTTTATTTCAAGTGCCCAGAACTTTAGGACCGATGTAGTTAAATGGAGTGCTGTTATAGTACTTCTAGGGTTAGTTATGGACAGTTGATCACTTGAAAGGAGATTTATGATCTCCAACTAATGGCGTCTGGGACTCAAAATATGAAAAAAGTCCTTTTTTTTTATTATCTTAAAAAATAATATAGATATTTCTGAATAAAATGACGCCTCAAAATTGTTTTTACCATACGTAGAACCAAAAATATTCAACTTTTTATAAACATGACAGCTGTAAATCCAATGAGCCTTCATAATTTTAAACGCTCTTTTTCTCTTTTTGTGTAAAATGAGATTTCCCTAGTAAAAATTGATATAACTTAAGAACTACTTGTCATAAATGAACGAAATTTTCAACATTTACTTTTCAAATATATTTCTTTAATTTGTCCTCAGCAATAGTGTGTATATATATTAGGTTTTTTTAAATATTATTTTTGGAACTTTGTATACTGTGTGTTTTATAAAGTTTTTGAACAAAATATATATATTTTTTCTAATTGTTTTAACTAAAATTCTTGAAGACAATTTATAGTATGAACTCTTAGAAGTTAATAAATGCAAAAATGAAGTGATTTGTTACAAAATATTTTGCGATATATCAATTTTGCCCAACGTCAAAATTTTGACATTTTTAAATTTTAATAAATAAAATTTTAAAGTTTTGAAAATATTAAATAGTTATTATAATTTCAAAATACAATGTCTACCTACAGAAAAAATTTCAGAACAAAAACTTTAAAATTGAAGATTTTAGAATTTTGAGTCCCAGACCCCCTTAACCCTTCTTTGCAAAATGTTGGAAATTTCCATCATAACATTGAATGCCCAAAAATTATATAAAAGAACAAGTTCACTTTAAGTTGATCGTGTCTGGATACCTTTTTAATGTACATTGCATAAAAAAACATGGCTGTCAAAAATAAGCAAGTGTCACTATCAGTAAAACGAGCTTGAAGTTGTCATTCCGCTGTTTGTTGTAGTTGCAATAAACGTATGATTTCGTTTTTAATTTTGTTTTATTATATTTGAGTTTCTATTGCTAAAAAAGTGAAAATGAGTAGAAGAAAGGTTTGTAACATGTGTTTCTGTTATTTTTAGAGCAATTTCTGAAAAAGTTTGCGTTTAATTTAAAAAATACCACATGATACCATCATATTGTTTTTTGCTAAATTTATACTATAAATATGTACTAAGATTTTTTTAACCATTTTTCCTTTAATTTTGAACATGAATTATATCACTTTGATTTATTTCACCAATAAAGAAAAAATCATGCAAAGAAGGGTTAAGGAATTCTTGAATGTCTGCTTTATGTCGGCTTGATCAGAGAAGCTGCCTTCAGAGTGTTACAATAACCTCAACATCCGTTGCACACTACTCGGAAATTTTGGACGAGTCATCCGCATTGTTTACGGATAGAACGGATTAAATTCTCTCTCAGGAATCATCTTCGGGATCGCCGATACGTACGATGGTGGATAGGTCTCATTCAAAGCAATGTAGTTCTAAAATCCAATCCTTCCAATGTGGACTAGAGTGCGCTTACCTTTCACGATCAGTTCTGGGCTCGCTAAAACAGTCACCTAACTCTGCCGACTTACCAATTATGGTCACCATCCAGACGGCGACGTACGACAGCACTCCCAACCACGCCACCGACATGATGAAGGTGAGGGGGAAGACGGGGCGACATCTGGGATTGGCGCTGTTCGGAACTGTCAGGAAGAACAGCAAGGACGCTGGCAACATCAACGCCCACCAGAAGAAGCGACAAACGCCGCTTTTGGGGGGCGTGCAGAACCAGGTGCCTTCAATTTCCTCTTCTTCGTCAGAGACATCTGGGGGGATGGAAAAGACGACGTTATGCACAGGGAATGTCGACGACAGGTGAGGAACCCCCATTCTTCTCAAACTTTTTCTGGGATCTGCTGTTCCCTATACTTCAAACAGGGGACTCTCGATTTTACAAACCTCCAATTTACGAACTGCACGTTTTTACGAACTATTACGTTGTTCCCGAATTGTATCCCATAGAAATAATGTTAATTCCCCCTCCTATTTACGAACCAGAATTACATATTTCGCCTTTCCTACGAACTCAGTTTCATCACTTTCTTTTCATTGTTTTCCTTTAGACAGGAAAAATTTGACAGGAATGGGTGAAATATCTTCAGACGAGTTGGACTTTGGACCTTCCATGTTGGTAAGGAGAACGGAAAAATCCCCAAGAGCGTTTCCAATCTGAGTGCAGATGAAGCCTCGATATAGGAACTTCGTCGAAGTGATCCTCAAGTTCGTGAAAACCTTACATTTCGTGATTTTCTGATTGTGGACGAGAATGTTCAAGCGTGCACAGAGGAGATGTCAGATGATGAAATCATCAATCAGGTGTTGAACGGGAATATCTTCAGACGGGTTGGACTTTGGACCTTCCATGTTGGTAAGGGGAACGGAAAAATCCCCAAGAGCGTTTCCAATTTGAGTGCAGATGAAGCCTCGATATAGGAACATCGTCGAAGTGATCCTCAAGTTCGTGAAAACCTTGCATTTCGTGATTTTCTGATTGTGGGCGAGAATGTTCAACCGTGCACAGAGGAAATGTCAGATGATGAAATCATCAATCAGGTGTTGAACGGGAATGCCGAAGAACAATCCGATGAAGAAGAATGCGTAGAGGTCATCCCAAGACCAACTAGCAAAGAAGCCACAGAATGGCTGTCAGGACTACATCGGTTCTTTGAAGCATATGACAATTTTGAGATGCTTAACAGCATCAGCTGTATGGAATTGTATGTTTACCGAAGTGCTATTATACCGAAGTGCAGCAAACGAAGATAGCTGATTGTTTTGAAATCGCTAATAAATAAAGGTTAGTGCAAGTTGCATTTTTAGTTTTTTTAAATACCATTCCCATTTACGAACTTTTTTCAGTCCCCACGAGCACGTAGAAACGCGAGTCCACTGTGTTAAAGAAACTCTTTTCCACACATTAAAAATTTGAGTTTAAATTAAGCTTTTATACAAATTGCTTTTGAATTACTTGCATCAATTTAAATATAACATTCGTGAACCAAAAGACAAAGAAATATTGTTAGCTACATTTCTTCCTCTAAAAACAGTGCAATAGAAAAAAATAAGTTGGTTGAACTAGAGTGCCTATATAATAAGAGTGGCGAAACACTTTCTGATTGGCTTAGAGACCTTTTCTACCGCCTGAGGAGGTCTTCTCCAAGCTCCCGTAGACTTAACATGGGAACTTTTTGTGTGTTCGAGAAAAACGTGTGTATATTAAATTAAAAATAAAATATAGCTCATTCATGTTCCATTTCGTGTTCTAGAATGTTTATTTATTAATATTTTAGTGTTTTGTCAGTATAAATTTGAAGACTTTAAGTAAATAGCTTTTTTTTGAACAACATGGTGTTTCCCACAATCTTAGAGCGTTGTGCAATCCATCTCATAAATTACGCATGTAATTGAGCGTTTATATGATTCATTTATACGGAATGTATCCATATTATAACAATCATATGCTTTTTGTTCTCCTTGAAATGATATATTAATTCGCCCAGCAATCTTCTTTGAGACGATTCTGGTAGAAAAAAGTATGTCGCGCATGCGCATTGGGCTAAATTTGGTCTGTCGCCACTCTTATTATATAGGCACTCTAGGTTGAAATGGTTTTTAAAGCTCAAGGCTATGCTACGCCAAACACAAGACAGACTACATACAGTAATGGACTTACACGCAAGGAAAGTTTTACTGGCACAGATGTGCGAAACACCCAAGAAATCGAACATTCGAACCTATTCCTCCTTCAACTCGCAGGTTCAATCGAAAGTTCACGCAGCACAACATGTACAGTACTGTCAGTTTACCACGAGAACTCCTCCAGTAAACCCCTGTCTGTTGCCTTAGAAATGCGACTTAACCTATTTTCTATGCATTCAAGTTTGTTTCATCGAGGTACTTAGTGACTGTTAGTCTTCCTGCTCTAGATTAGTGATCGTCTGGATTCTAAGAAAGCGCATCCTTACCCTGAAAATCGCCAATTACTAAGTCTCGAAAAGATGTGAAAAGGAAATTCTTTCATGTTGTTTCGTGCTACCCAGTCATTTTTGAGACCGTCATCCACTGTCATGTAATAATCAGAAAAATGATCTTTCTATTCTCTTTCGGTCTAAAATCTTCGGTCTTTTTCAGGTTTATTCACTTTGTGATTGGTAGATGGCGATTCACGTGATAGCTAGTCTTGTGATTCAACGGGCTAATGAATTTGAATCAAGCGCAGACGATAAACACAGTTGTATTTTTTAATTAATTCATTCGTAAAATTTGAGAGCACGCTCTAGAAAGTTTGAAATGTTTTCAGAAGAACCGGCAAATTCGTTCGCCGTTTCCATAGCAACTGTCGAATATGAAAATCTTAAAAAGTACTATTACAACACGGATCAGCTAATACATTTAAAATTATGATGAGATTTCCTTTGAATTTTTGCAATATGTTATTTATTTAAAATTTTTCTTTCTTATGTGGAAATGAGATGTTTTGTTCTTGAAATTTTTCAAAACATTTTGTTTTTATTTACCGTATATTTCAATGTATAAGCCAGGGCTCGAAATACCCGGGTGCACAGGTGCACTGTGCACATGAAAATTAAATTGTGCACCTAATTTTTTCCCGATAGGTGCACGCAATGAACCTAACGTTAAAAAAGGGGGAAACGTGTTTTATGTTTTTTTTATGTTTAAACAAAGTATGAGGATGACAAGATCCAAAATCTGGTCAGATCATTTCTATCAAATGGCAAGATATCTTGTCCTTCAACTTCCTGACAGTTTTTCTATTGCCGAAATACCTCGTCGAGGTATTAGGTTCCCTAGAGAGTTAAACTAATAAAAAAAAAGCATACAAAGAAATTGAAGCGTTTTCTTGATATACTTACAAGCTTTAATTTGCGGATCTATTTTCTTGGGTTCTGTGTTTTCAGTCACAGGAACGCTGCTACAATCAGCTGGTTTCATGACAGCTTTTTCCTGCTGCGTCAGCAGCTCGGGCACGAAGACTTTATCTTTCATCAACGGAATCTTCTCATCCGTTTCTATGCAGGAACAGCAGCAACAGGCATCTGGGCCGATTCTCTTTGCCTAAAATAGAGTACATTTCAATACAGTTGTCAGCAACAAATTTAACCACGAAGTGGCAAATATTTCCATTGCCCTAGATTCTACCAGGGAATCATTTTAGTTGACTCTCAAGTCACAATCAATGCAATTACGTCTGCCTCTCAGTTACTCAATTTAGGTTTCCAGGAGCCATTTTACAATAGATTCTATTACGGTCAATGATCGACATGTCACACGGCTGTGAATTCCCAGTCAATGTGGTGTTCATGAGAATGTATTGGCGGATGACGTAATTAAGCACGGTACTGAATTACCGCAACCATGTTCTCATATTGAATAGCATACAGTAAAAAGGATTGTATGTACAAAATCAAACATTCTGAACTTATTACTCACGCATAGCTAAGAGACAGACTGGAACTCCCTGCTAAGATCTCAGTTTAACAGGATATACAGAGAGCTTTAGGAATCACTTTTCTTCGTTGTTGTCACTGAATACGTCTACCTAATTACCGAATTGGCTTGTCAGTTTCCTACTTGCCCCTGTGTGGCCTTTCATGGCTGGAACTTACCTCAATAGTTGCCCTGATCTTGCTGACGTCGCATTGAATAACACTGATCTGGAGTTCCATATTTTATTTCTGTTTCTCTTTGGCTATATTGACTTTTGGCAAAAAAATGAGGTTTGGAGTAGGTTAAAAAAATCTCATTGGGGAAGAAATTATATCGCTGAGACTATGGCGGAGTAGTTTATGTGATGATAGGTCTATGAACACTCCCAATGAGGGTGTTTTTCCTGTTTTATTCTCAGAGCTCAATTTTTTATACATTTTTGCGGAATACAAATGTAAATTTATTTTTAGCCGTTAAATTGGGGTGTAGTTGCCCCGATGTATAACGTTAATCATCATAATTAATACCGATCTTAACCATCATAAATTCCAATTGTATGTAAATCGCCATAGCAAAAATTTTAAGAACTGACGAATAAAATAATGACTCTGGGGATCTCCTTTAGGTCCTCCGGCGCCTGAATTCTTTTCCTCTTGCTGTGTTGGTTGCGTGTGTAGAGTAGGGTCATTTATTTGTGTTCTGTTCCTTGTTTTGCCTTTTATGTTACAATTTTAATCCATGCAGTTTGTTCTATTTGTGCACTTGTATATGTCCAAATGTTATATTGTATGTGGTATTTTTTTTAATTCCGTTTTCCCTCTCCCTGCCTCTTTAGTAAAAACTCCAAACCTCTGGTGTGTGGAGGGACAAAGACTACCTATCACCTAACTATTATAAATAGAGGTGATAGGTAAGCTGACAAGTACTGCTTGTGTACCACGATAACTGCTCTAGACAAAAATCTGCTTGACTGTTGAGGTAGGAACCTAACCTATGTTCTTAAGGGATTCTTGAAACAGTCGAGTTTGTCACGTTCTTTCACTTAAGCCTGTATCTACGGGTTTAAAGTACTCGAACCCAGAACTAGTTGAACAAAGAGCTATAGTGCTCACTGATTATGCTACTGCATAAAAGTGCCCAGTTTGCCTTAAATAATATGCTAGGCCTACATTAAAATGCTCAGGGTTGAATAAAAAAAATTGATATGTCTTCTTTTAAATATCTCAGTTTGAATAAAAATAATATGGTAAGCCGACTTATAAAAGTATCCCGGTTTAAATATAAATAGTATGATGAGCCCACTTAAAAATGTCCCAGTTTGAAAGAAAAATAATAGTGTAATCCTAGTTTCTTTTGGAAGCAGCAATATCAAGTAGAAAATCAATTACCAGATTCCGTGCGCATTTTTCTACTCTTCTGTTAAAGTACATCAGGGTAATATAGAGAAAGAAAATGGCGAGCAAGATGACTGCTTCCCACCTGAAAAAAATCAAGTACAACTAATTTAAGAAAAAATGGTGAAATAATCAAATATTTTTTTAATGTAGACGTTCGGAGAGTTATTAGAGAAATCTTTTAGCTATAAAACAGACCATGTCCAACCTTCCCATCTCTACTGACCCAATACTATTTGTCCACGTGAAAATTGCTCCCATCACTAAGTCTGCCCACACTAAGTCTGCCTGTGGCTGTCGCTATAGGAACAGGGCTCATTCATTTTGAAAAGGGATCACAGGTGGATGTCTCGATTTTATTTTGTTTAGGTTGAATGTTTACGACGAAAAGAGTTAGTACACTAGTACTAGTCTACTGGACAAGTAAAAATCTTAATAAATATATTTCCAATTTGTACAAGCTGTGTTTTCAAGTAAACAGATACTTTGAAGATGTTAGATAAAACACAGGCAGCATGGAAATAGCACAACTTCTTCTGTCTGAATCTTCTAGATCAAAGCAACTATTTTCAGTTTGGTGTAGTTCATTTCAAACAATGAATGTAAAATATGACAGAACATACGCAAAAAGTTCACGAAACGAGTAATTGAAAGTAGAAAAAGCACAAGCACATAAAAGTACATAAATCAAAAAAATGTTCAACAACGTAGCTGCTGAAGAAACAGTCGCAACTTGGTTTGTATGAATAGTAAATAATATAATGATAACCAATTATAAAGTAAGTTAAATATAGTGGTAATCAAATTATAAATTAAGTTCATCTATCTTTAACAGTCTAACATGCCATCAATGTTTATACTTTTCTAAGCAAAAAGGTTAACCGTATTTCTTACTAAAAAAACAATTACATTTATTTTCGTCGCTTTAAATCTTGCAAATAAAAAGGTATAAGTAAAAGATGTTCCTTACCATGCAACAATATTGTCAGATATAATCAAGACAAGGCATAATACAGTAATGCTGTAAGCTATGCAATCCCTCACCATGGGATACCAGTCAATATCAAGAACCTAGGGATATGGTTTATCAAATTAGCTTTGAGTTGAAATAAAAAATCTGTATATTTACTCAGGTAATTTGCGGCACCGAAGCCCAACTATGCACGCATAACCGTGAAATGATGCACGAACTCATTTCGCGCCATTTGCGATACATATTCTATCGAAGAAAACGTGTTTATTTCGCTTACTTGGTGTAAAAAAAGTATATATTTTGAAACAAAATAGACGTTACTGGATACAACCATTTATTAATTATTATTTATATTCCATTTGTTTATAAAAACAAGGTACTTCAGAACGGAGACTCATGTGCGGCGCCGTGGGGAACTGCGGTACAAATTGCACGCACGTTGGACGTGCGTCGCGCCAGCGGCGCTGGAGGCATGTGTGCACTGCTCCATTGGTTCTAATGTATCTCAGACCGCACTTGCGTTGCGGCAGCGGCGCCGCACGTTGAAAAACCGGATGTGCGCACCGAGCCTTAGTGATTAAAACCAAACCCATTCTTGGCTAATATAATTTAGATCTTCCATTTTACAAAAAGTAATTTGGGCATTTTTAGTTCTAAAATGTATTTTCTCATAACCATTCATTGATGTATAAGTTATAAAATTTATACTTTATTGAGTTTTAAATGCGCATCACAGTCACGCACTTCTCTCTCTCTCTCTCTCTCCCTTTCCCCGGTTCTACTCTGTAACTATAGTAACATTTGCTGCGATCGACGCGCAGAACTTATTTCCCCACTTCAGTTAAGGTTAGTGATTTGAGGGCTAAGGTGGACTCTCTCCAAATACAAAGCAAAAGAAAAGACGGTGTAGTCGGATAAACGTCGAACTGGAGAACACACAACGGGCTATTGGTGACGATTCGAGATCAATCCCGAAGGGAATGATTGAAAACGCCTCGTTATTTTGAACCACGGTGTCAAATGACGAGGTCATCACCTGAGCTGGCACTCCCACTTCTACACCCCGTCAACGTAAGGAAGTGATGGATTTAACGTGCACCATCCCCTACGCACACGACGTTCTTCGGTTGGATCCTTTGATTAGTAAACGCATCTGCTCTTTCAACCGGCTGCCGAAAGGAAAGATGAAACGTAAGCTCAGCACTTAATGTCAGATGTTACCATGACAACCAGAAAGGGAAGGAAGGCCTTGAGACGGCAACTAATCAGTAATGGTCAATGATTCAAAATTCGTATGAAGGGCTGTAGTACTTTCTGATATAAGGGCTTCTTTGCTCTGAAGTTTAGAAATCCGTTATATCTGTTTTCATGATTTCTTAATACAAAATTACTTGACGTTGTTTATCTTGTGCTTGGCCAAATATGACCCTATTCAATTTTAAGCTTAACCAAAAAATTTATTTTAAGTTTTATTGAGACAAAGCAATTTAGTTCCAGAAATCAAATATTGTTTTTCAAGTGACATGCCGTACCTCATTCCACAGGGCAATACCGGCCACCCCGGTAATACCAAGAATATTGAACACGGCTGATCCAATAACTGCTCCAACACCTATGTCCCCCTCTGTTACGAAAGAACCTTAAAGAAATAACAGGCGTTAATATGAAAAAAATAAAGATTCATATAGAAACTGTTTCTTGGTAAATATTACTCTTTTTCTTTGCATGAAACCATCTATTCTACACAGCAGATGTAGCTAAAAAATTAAGCAAATATGGTATCTTGGTCTGGATCAATTTGATTTAAAACAAGTTTGAAATCGACTCTTTGTTTAATTACGGGATCCCCGTGGCCCAACGGTTTTGCACACTGCACTAGCAACCTGAGAGTTATAGGTGGAGTTGGTTTGATCCCTGTAAATAACCCTGGGCGTATAGTTCTCTTCTGTATCAGGGGCCGTCATGGCCAAAAATGTGGAACATAAATAGACTGAGCTTTACTACTGAAAGGAGCTTCCAAAAGTGTGACCGACCTGTCGACTAGAAGTCACGTGACTGCTTTGTGAAGAATTGACTTGGTCCTCTTCTGTATCAGGGGCCTTCATGGCCAAAAATGTGAAACATAAATAGACTGAGCTTTACTATTGAAAGGAGCTTCCAAAAGTGTGACCGACCTGTCGACTAGTAGTCACGTGACTGCTTTGTGAAGAATCGACTTGGTTCTCTTCTGTATCAGGGGCCTTCATGGCCAAAAATGTGTAACATAAATAGACTGAGCTTTACTATTGAAAGGAGCTTCCAAGAGTGTGACCGACCTGTCGACTAGTAGTCACGTGACTGCTTTGTGAAGAATTGACGGTTCTATTCTGTATCAGGGGCCTTCATGGCCAAAAATGTGAAACATAAATAGACTGAGCTTTACTATTGGAAGGAGCTTCCAAAAGTGTGACCGACCTGTCGACTAGAAGTCACGTGACTGCTTTGTGAAGAATTGACTTGGTTCTATTCTGTATCAGGGGCCTTCATGGATAAAAATGTGAAACATAAATAGACTGAGCTTTACTATTGAAAGGAGCTTCCAAGAGTGTGACCGACCTGTCGACTAGAAGTCACGTGACTGCTTTGTTAGTTAGACAAATAGTTTATCACCTTTTTTCAATGTAACTTTTTATGACAGGGTGATGTGTGTGATTTCGTATTTCTCGAGCGCCGACAAAAATTGTGAAATCACCAAAGTCTACAGTCTACGCGGACCAATCAGATGATGAATCAATGGATGGTCGTCTTCTGTAGTCGCGCGAATCAATCAGATTACGAATATTTGCTTCCACCTGGTAGATCAAAGTAGCCTAATGGTCGCGTTATTACTAATTTTGGTTTCATGACCCGGGGCACTTAAAAAGGCTCTTATCCCAGTCTATTTTTATATTTCCTCTATGGTGGATCATTTGGTTTGTCCGATACGCTAACAACAAGCGAGTTGTTGGTGGCGAAGGTTCTATTCCTGTTAGATTCAATTTCTCCCTGGGTGCATTTCTGTTTTCTATATCAGTAAAACGTATTGTGTGTATGTTCATTAAGCCTCGTTTACACCGGAGTTGCAAATATTTTCACCCCCTTTTTATGGGGAGGACGTTTTACGTTCCACTATGCTGTTGACCCCTTTTCGGCCCACTCCAGTGTAAACGCTTTGTCGACTTTATCGGCAACACCAGGGGATGAGCACTTTTCTCACCCCTTTGTAGAGAAGAGTGATCCCCATTCATTACGCTATTTTAATCGAACAGGTTGCTTACTGACAGTGTGGCGTGAGATTTGGTCAAGGCAAGCGATGAGGGCAAAATGTCACTATGAACAAACAAAAGACAGCGTGAGCGACCACGGGGTGCCGAAGAGTAGAGGGGAGCGGTGATTATCAAGCAATACCGAAAAGAGGGAGCATTTTCATCCCAAATTTCGTCTTGGAGAAATGTCCCCCAAAAGTTGCAATCCTTGGATATTTACCGACTCCTGGTGGAAAAGAAAATTGAAGTTGCAAACTCGCCTACCCGACACGACATCTGGACGATAAAGTTAGTGTCGTTTATCGGAATAGCTTCGATGTTTGGAGGGTCTCGATCTTCGGTTTGGGGAGAAATTTTCAACTCCGGTGTAAACTCGGCTTTACTCGACGTGCCTTGAGTGTGGCGCAACATCGCCAAATATGAGCCTTGCGCTGTAAAACCCAACCAACCAATCTCTTCAGAACAAAAAAATTTCCATGCACCAAAATTTCATATTTACGTTCCCACTCGTGTCAATCACCTGATCTCATTCATCCTAGTCCATTCTTTCAACTTTTTTTAATCGGTTGTTGAACACATTGTTACGATCTTCGGAAGGGTGTCATGGACACATATAAGAACGGTCGTTCTTGTGGCTCCTGTTATATTCCTCTCTCAGTAAGCATTACCCCTCCCCCTTACGGAGTGTTCGGTGGTTGGCCCCGACCCCGGAGGATGAAAAGAAGGGGGGGGGGGGGAAGACGAGAGGGTCGTTCGAAAAGGGACGGTGGAACCAGGGCCCGATTTAGAAAATTTGGTATAGTAGGCACAACACGCAGGAAGGGGCCCCTCCCTTATATTATTTGTTCATCACAAAAACTAATTCTATAACAATAATTGGTACTTACGTATTTGACTGTTGACCGTTTCACAGATGTCACCAAAAAGTTTGACAAAATCGTGACAATACTTATAACTCTTGGCAAAACAAAATAAAGCAGATGGAAATTAAAAACATAATAGTTAGATAATTAATGTAATTACAAGAATGTGATAGTGGGGGAAACGGTCGACGTTCATTTACGTAAATACCCAATAATTTATGTAACTACTTAAAAACTTTTAATAATTTTTAGATACTTTTGAAGCTTAGGGGCCCTCTAAATTATGGGGGCCCTAGGCCCGTGCCTCACGGGCCTAATGGTAAATCAGGGCCTGGGTGGAACCAGCGATCTTGGAGTAGACGTGTTTTTTTAAGCACCGGACGGTGCGGTGTACATATCGTAAACTTCATTTAATGTTATACAAATAAAACGTGCATGTCCAAATTTGGTGAGCAGTGTCCCTCTGTTCTTAGCCACAACTACACATATTGTCTTGCAAAGTAGACATCGCTCGGGCCGCTCTGACAACATTGAATTCCAAATTCAATATGTTCTACAAATCCTCTCATGACTTGTATGCAACTTACCCAGTATAGAAGAAAATAGCTCTGGAGATGAGGCTCCGATCGCCATGAACGTAGCCCCTGCCACATCAGGGGGAAGCTTTAATTCTGGAATATAAGTAGTATCAATGCAATAATCCATTATATCCCCGAATTTTCAATGCTTACAGAAAACGCTCTATATTTTAATTCATGTATTTATATTGCTAGATGGAAACTCAGACTGTCCATCTGTAGTTCAAAGAACGATACCATTTAAGGGAACACCTTTTTTTAGAGTTTTTGAATTCAGGAAACAGGAAAAGACTAAATCTCTCTCTCAAACTGACTAAGCATAGTATCGTTGGGGAAACCTGTCAGGACTTTACTTCTTTTCGAATTAACAGACAAGTAGAGTTTTTCTAAAGGATTCTATTCTAGGGGAAGTGAACATAATCGTTTCAAAAGATTTTATTCTGAGGAAAGGACCAACAGTATGTTTACAAAAGGTTTTATTTAAAGGAAGGGACCAACAGGCGTTTTCTCTTTCCTTCCAAAAGATTTTTTTTTCTAAGTAAAGGATCACGGTATCTTTGCAAAGGATTGTATTCTTAGGAAAGGGCCAACAGTATCATTTCAAGTGATTCTATTATAAGGAAAGTACCAAAAGCATCATATCTTGGCAAAAGATTATTTTTTAACTAAAAGTGCCAATAGAAGTGCCGAAGGAATTCTAATATGAGGAAATGACCAATACGTCATTTCCAAGGGTTGAAGGAATTAGTTGATTTTTTTCAACCCATAAGTGTGGTTATTGTTGTTGTTTCTTATGCCTACACTGGCAGACCGGAGGAGTGCCAGGCCCGTCAAAGACGGAAAGAGGCGAGGGGGGGTGCGCCTTCCATGTTATTGAGCCCCCATTGGGAGGAAGTCCGACTTAGCTCGACATACATGACACATCCGTTTTACAGGAAGGTCCCTTTCATACATCCATTCACTCACACATATCGTAATTTAGAACCCAATCAGAGGCCGATAACCCCCTGATCAGGTACCCCCAGAGGTATTGATTTGGTATGGGAACATGGGGGACTTTGTGACGACCTATTTAACGTGCCCCAGTCACCATTAGTGAACACGACGGTCTTTAGCCAGGTCAAAGCGCCGATCTTGCAATCATCAGAATTGTAGGCTTCGCCGAGGACAGAACCCATAACCCTTCTGATTTGAGCCCGACGCTCTACTGACTGAGCTACCGCGGCTCAGTGTGGTTATTGAATCAACAAGTGTGTTGAGGGGTAGGACTGTACTACACCTCGGTAATTTCGTGACGTTAATAGGGTGAATTGTAATAAAAAAAAGTTAGATATTTGTTTATAATTCACCAGCTTATAAGGGAATCACACCAAGTCAAAAAACAGTTCTGAGAAAACAAAGGGAAACAAATTCTACTCACTACAGTATATTCAATAAGTGTTTCTTAAGAAATCGAATCTTCAACAAAGCAAAAAGGATTTCGTGAGCACTTTCACTAATTTAGTGATCATCCCGTTCTGATCAAGAAAAGCTAAAAGCTCACATGCTGAAAATTTGACTACTGTTTCACATGTTAGCCGACGAGTTGGTTATAAGTTTAAATTTGTTATAACCAATAACATACAGTAATCATAATAGTAGCTACCTCTTCCGTGTAAAGGCAAAAAGTTGTTAAGACGTACTTATAATATGTTCCAAACAATCAAGGTCATCATTATAATTAAAAAATTTATATATGCTTATAAAATCAAAACTAAATGAATCTACGAATCTGAATTACAATTATTTATATCATCGTATCCTTCCCTTTCTTCCTGAGTAATTTTACAAAAGAAATATTAAAATTAAAATTTTATGTAACCATTTTGAAATTTTGAATTAAATCCATTTACACTCACGCGGAAGATATATACTTATTGCTATGATTGGTGATATTATGGCAGGTACTTATAACTATGATTGGTGATATTATGGCAGGCATTGGAACTACACAGTGCTAAGAAAATGTATTTTCTTAGTTAGCGAGGGAAATTAAACAAAATTTAAAGGTTTTTATACATGAAATTTTATGTATTAAAATTAGTCCCACGACAAGAGTACTTTAAAAGGCGACAAGTAATGTAGTTTTTTCCTGTGAGAATGTGTATAGAAATATTTCAATTTTCGAAATTTTTGTTGGACAAATATCTTTCGTCTCGCCCAAGGTGAAAATTGACTGCTAAGAAAGATGTAAAAATCAAAATATAACATCATACAACCATTTAATAAATCATATAGATATGTAAGAAATTAACTACTTTACTGTCCCAATTTTACTAAATATACCTTGCACTCTCCAGTGGATCCCTGCTCATGTTGGAATTGAGGGAAACGAATGTGCAGATGCCCTTGCAAAGGAAGCAGGCGACGAAGATCAACCTCGAGTAGTCACCTGTGCAGATGCGAATGCCATCGCTAGGCGAAGGATCTACAACCAGCATTTTAGCAAGGCAACAATCCCCGATCTAAACTGCCCAAGAAACCTCTCCTCTATAATAGCTAGGCTACGTACTGAACATTTCAAAGGCATGAAGATTTCACGAACTAATATAAAATCCTATCCCATCTGCAGGTACTGGCCCCAATCGCAACGAACTCCAGATCATGTTTTTGACTGCCAGGCCATTATCGGTTACCTCTTTCAACTTGGAGCACCCCCAATCGAAATCTTCCATAGCCACCGAGCTCCAGAACTTGCAGATCTTGTCACCAAGACTTTTGGAGGACTCTAAACTTTTGCACTGGTACTGTATGCATAGACACGACAACAACAACTGTCCCAATACCAGAACACAACGCTTCAAAGTCAATTAAAACTCTAGAATAATCTCAATAAACACGGTTAAACAATGTGACTGAGCAATGACTCAAGATAGCAGCTATATGACAGATTGTGAAACCAACAGTGTTGCCAACTATGTATTTGAATTAAGATGAATACGTCAAAAAAAGAATTCAGTGTACTCAGGATTTTTTCTAATAACTGATTGGAAAGTAGAATTGTTAATTTACATAAAGGTGGCTCTAATAATATAATTACCCACAGTTATTATTTTACTCGATCAGTAACATGTCGAGTAAAATAAGTGTTACCCTCCATTTTTCTTTTCCAATATTCTTTTCACCTAATTATTTCCCGAATTAAAATATTTAATTTATCTCCAAAATATTTCTTTCTTTTGCATATTGTGATCTATTCACGAATGATTGACTTATAAAAAACTAATTTGACATCCATAATTAGTGAAAGAAATGACATTGTCTTTACTTTTTTAATCTCCTCTTCGGTATAGAAAAATGCAACTTGGAGAATAATGAAAAAAAAAAATGGAACAAAATTATAGAATATCAGCTAAAGAAACTTTTTTTAAAACAGTTCGAGTCGAAAATATTAAATCAAGAGATAAGTTGAAGGCGTTATCAGTACACAAGTTTTTGCCTAGAGAAGAGGTATAACTTCTGTTTTGATACAATTATCAACTTTCAGTTTGTCAGCTTGTTATTGTGGTCACAGATAAATAATTACCGATAACAGGAACCGAAAACGGAATTGGAAATAATGCAATAAAATTTTCAGTTTGTGTTGAAATTTAAAATCTAATATAATCTCAACTAATTTTGGTACGCGATGATTTCTTTAGAAATACTAAATATTTTTGTTTTAAAAATATAGCAACATTAAGAATTAACTATTATTTTACTTGAAAAATATATCATCCTGAATTTGTAATATTTCAATTTTTTTTCTGGCTTGTGTGTGTGTGTGTGTGTGCTTCTGTCGGTTGACGAACAGTTCAAGGAAGTCGATCAACATATCCGAATTGAATGCTTTCTCATGATTTCCTGATAACATTTCTTAATCCTCCAGGTGGTTGTCTCAACAAAGTATCTCGTCATTAGCAAAACTGACCAAATTTTGACAGGGCCGCTCAGGCCCATGCAACAAATGGGGTCGCATCGGGCGCCAAGATGGGGGCGCCGGTAAGTGACGTCTTTAGGGCTTGACGGAGTTGGCCCCCACCAAGGGCGCCCATAATAAAGGGGGCGCAGTAAAACCTCTCAGTAAAAAACGCCGTCCACACAGAAGCAGCAGAGAATTTCTGCCTCTGTGTGGACGGCGTTTTTTATGCTACTATATGGACACTAGTGACACTAGGCGCCACTATATGGACAAAAGTATTTAGGCACTGTAGAAATTCGGAGGATCCATCTTAGTGTGGGGTTGTTTTTCCTGAATAGGACTCGGCCCATTCTCTTATGTACCTGGTCCCATGAACGCTGACGTGTACCTCGACGTTCTGGATAATTCAGTCTTGCTTACACTATGGCAATACTACGGCGATGATGGTTGTTTCTTTCAACAGGATCGAGCTCTATGTCATACTATTAAACATGTGCTGGACTGGTTTCCTGAAAATGAGGTGAATTTACTTGACTGGCCTGTTCAGACTCCCGATCTCAATCCGATCGAGCACCCGTGGGACAAACTGCAGCGAAAAGTACGACACCGCAACGCACACCCATCTTCACAACAATCTCTTCTCACAGCCTTGCAAGAGGCATGGTGAGCTATACCTGCCCAGACTTACTGAGAATTTGTGGAAAGTAGGCCTCGATGCGTTGCAGGTGCAATGCAAGCAAAAAGTAGTGCTTACCAGTTACTAAATATAATAATAGGGCACTTTTTCTGAAAAACATGCAGTGACCATTTTGTGTATATCCAATTAAAAGTGCGATTAAAGTTGGTTGGTTTACAGCCCGTGATTTTTTGATAACGAGAGCAAGATCAGGTCAGTTTTTTCAAGATCAGGTCATATATCTCATCCCTCTTGATCTGACCAGCTTTGCCAATGACGAGATACCTCGTCGAGACAACCACCAAGAGGGTTAATGAATCGCATCCCATTCCCTTTCGATTTCTGCTTTCATTGGGTGCCATTTACTCACTGTCCGAGATGATCTCCAGCGAAGGAATGAAGTAGACATCACAGATAGAGGCTATCATGGCACAGATGTAGAACAGGATGAGGAAGTGCACGAGAACCCCGCCCTTCTGTCGCTGCTCCTGGGTGAAGAAGTCCTGTGGGAACGAGTGTATGCCGGAAGGAATGCATTCCGTCTCGTTCCCAAGCTGAAGAAGACTGCGACCTGTGGAACGATAAACATTAAATCCGTTATGAATTTATAAGTGTAAACATAAACAGATTATCGTAAGAAAATCAGTCCGGTTCCAACGACCATAGACGTGGAAAATAAGTCGACTTGAGTATTGCTATTGAAAGCAGCTCCAGAAAGCGTGACCAACATGTCGACTAGCAGTCACGTGACTTCTCTGTAGAAAAACTTAACTGGTTGGAACCATATACGGGAAATATAACTAAACTGAGCACTACAATTGAGTAGTTGGTTGTTGGTTAGTTGTTTTTTAGAAGGTGGCCAAGTTCTATCAAACACAAGACAACAACGAGGGAGGAAAACAAATTAAAATCAGGTAGGTAGTTAATTTACGTCACACTGGTTCGACACAACGGGCTATTGGCGTCACCAAAAGCAGAATAGGCAAGGATAAAACAGTAGACGACAGATCACTCGGCTACCTCGGGGATGGTGACTTTACACATCGGAAGATGTTCCCCTGAGGGCGCTATTGAGAGTGACCAATATATTGACTCGTAGTCACGTGGCTACTCTGAAAAAAATTCCTTTCGCTTCATTCCTTCGCACCATTAACGTGAAATATAAATAGACTGAGCATTGCTATTGATAAGCGCTTCAGAGTGTGACCAACATGTCTACTAGTAGTCACGTGACTACTCTGTAAAATTGACTTGGTCGACCGATTCGGCATCATCGCCTCGATAGGCGATGTAACATCTTATGACAGAGTAGATGTGTGAAGACGCGTTTCTGTAGAATGGCGAGCACAAAATCATGAAATCACCAAAGTACTACTGTGTCGCGTGGACCAATCGGAAGATGAATGGCTCCTTTCCACTTGGCAGACGAAAGTTGCTTAACAGTCCACCATCGTCAGGATAGGAGAGGAAAACGAGTTTTGATGATAGGTGATCACTTCATCAAAATATCATCACCCTGCGCTTAAAATCGCTAACTCGTGTTTGCAAGCTACTATGCCTGACATCTATGAGTTTATGTAATTATCTTGACGGTCTAGGGTTTTCCCACAAGTAACGCCACCAGCAAGTTTCCGATCAGTTATATCTACAACACTATTGCATCTGAAGTATTTGAGACTGTTGTTGAGATCGGTATATGGTTGCAGAAAGAATGCACTTCGGGAACAGGAACAACAAGAACTTTAATAAACAATAATAGGTTAGTTACATGGTTCGTCTCGCCTTCAGTACGAGTGCGTCTGCTGGTGTTAGTATTCAAAGACCGACTTTATATACAACTCTGCGCTACGGCAGAGTGGAGCGCCATCTACTGGGTGAATACTACACTATGATCACAACGTATTTCTGTCTCCAATCCATTAAGGGAATATCTAGGTGTTTAATGTTTCCGAATCATAATTTCGCTTTTATGACTTGAAAGTACATTAAATACTAAAGGTAGATATGTATGCTCTACTAGCAACTCGTTTTTAATATCATTAGCTTCTAATTTCGCCTGGTGAATGGTAATAGGAAGAGGGATAGGCGATATTAGGAGCCCGCTCATGAAAATTCTCTTGGGAAACCTTTCGAACTACTAGTTAACTTAAACTGACTTAAGTAAAGTAGGTATATGATCTCTGGAAACCAAAGGAAAATTGTTCCTAGTGATATTCATTTAGTTTCCAGCTTGATTTCCCAATCCAGGAGGCTGAGATGCAGAGAAATAGGGTAGGCGATATTTGGAACATCTACCCTATAGCATCTAAACAGGTTTAACTTGAAAATGCTCTCATCTATCGGTGTAAGCGTTGCTGATCATTACATCTCAGATCGCGTTTTCCAAATCAATACTATCTGGTAACATCCATAGATGCGAAATACAAGTAGACTGAATATTGATTTGGAGAGGAGTTTCAAAAAGTGTGACCAACATGACCACTAGTACAGGGCTCGAAATACCCGGGTGCACTGTGCACATGAAAATAAAATTGTGCACCTAATTTTTTCCCGCTAGGCGCACCTGTGCACCTAATTTAAAAACTTAGGCGCACCTTGTGCACCTGTATTAAAAAATATATTTCGAGGCTTGCACTAGTAAACACGAGGCATCTTTGTAAAAAATTGACTTGGTTGGCCGATTTCCATCGTATCGCCTCGATTGGCGATGTAACATCTTACGACACAGTAGGTGTGTGAAAGCTCATTTCTAGTGACGACTGCTGGAATCGTTATTCTACAACTGTGACACGCGGACCTATCAGATGGTGAGTCAATGAAAGATTCTAGCGTTCAGTGGACCAATGAGATGATGAATCAATGACAGATTCTAGCGTCCAGTGGACCAATCAGATGATGAATCAATGACAGATTCTAGCGTCCAGTGAACCAATCAGATGATGAATCAATGAAAGATTCTAGCGTTCAGTGGACCAATCAGATGATGAATCAATGAAAGATTCTAGCGTTCAGTGGACCAATCAGATGATGAATCAATGAAAGATTCTAGCGTTCAGTGGACCAATCAGATGATGAAACCCAGCGAATGTAGTCTAAGGGTCTCGTTACTACTAGGGATGCGACATCGATGTCGATGTTTTTTTAAAAACATCGATGTATTGGGGTCGATGTTTCTGTAACATCGATGTTTATACTTGTCGATGTTTTTACGTTGTCGATGTTTTATTTTTAAAGGAAAAAAGTACCGTTATAAAAATTTAAAAAATAACCACATAGCATAATTTTCATATACAACAAATTGAACATAATTTTGGACCAAATTGGCCATGAATGAAAGGTCTGAAAAGTAGGGATGTTTTTAAAACATTGATGTTTTATAAAAAAACATCGATGTATTGGAGCCGATGTCGCATCACTTGTCGCTAAACCAGTTTTAAGAAACGGGGGAAAAAAGTTTAAATACACTGAATTTTAAAAACATCGATATTTTTGGGGCGATCAACATCGATGTTTTAATTTTGAACATCGATGTTTTGCTGTCGATGTCACATCCCTAGTTACTACTACAGTTGGTCATATTATCCTGGTCACATAAAAAGGATAACATACTCATTCTTCTTTTTATATTTCCTCTATGTCTGCAACTTGGCAGTCGCGTCACGTGCTTCCGAACTAGTCTATTAGAGCAGAAAACTGATAATGACGTAAACAAATTGCTTCATAAACTGGCAACTTTAGTGTAGATTATCGTTCCATGTTTATCTAACGATGCCGAAAGCGATAGCAGATGACGAGTTGGTGGGGAAAACCATCCCAGGTGATTACTATTTATGCTTTTACTTATGACAGCATTCTCCTAACAAGCGTTTTTCGCAATTTGAAAAAATCGACAGCTTTGGATCGGTAGGTTTTTGAATAGATGTGAAAACTCGTCCATACCAAATGCATGAATGACACAAATAGCCGTGGATTGTTTTCCAACGACCAACTTGTTTTCAATGCTATCGCTTTGTGATCTAGCATATTTGAGAAAAAAAGAGATTCAACATGCACCCATGCACGTCGGTCTTTGGTAGAATCGAGTTTCGAACTCGCAACCCTCCGGTTGTTAATCCGCTACTCTTCCAACAGGGCTGTCGCTGCCTGGCAACGGCGATAGATCACATATTCTAAAATAGCGAAGTTTCTATCTTCGTAATCGTTAAACAGAGTAAAAATTTCAACGAATTTGAAATCAGTGGAAAATTTTACACCAGATGGATAACGTAAGTGTGATTTCCTTTAAGTAAATAATTTTTCAATGGCTACTTTTATATTTTCTCAATACGAATTTGGCCACATGTGACAAATATATTCATTACGAACACAAAAAGGGTTATTTGACGTTTTCTGTCTTCGCAATCGTTAAATATAGTGTAAATTTCAACGGATTTGAAATCTATGGAAAATTTTACTCCAGATCTCAGATATTCCGAATTGTATGCGAATTTTTGACATGCACTTGTCATGACATGTCGTATGGATTGGATTGGGCAAACACAAAAAGGACTAAAAAAAAACAAAATAAAGTTTTAACTGGAGTTTTGTACTTCTTTCTTCTATCTCCTAGATCGTTAACGATAGAGTAAAAATTTCAACGAATTTGAAATCTGCTGAAAATTTCACATTAGATCGATACCCCTAAGGTTACGTTTATCCCTCACCAGAAATTCACTGCCCTGAGAGTAGTTCATCCCTTCCCATTTCTGAGAATTTCGCCAGAAGCACCACCCCAAATCTTTCCTCTGTAAGGTTACCAGAAATGTCCATTCAAGAAACGGTCGCTCAAGAAACGTCCGGACAGGACACGATACCCGTAAAATGTTTAAATAGATAATTTTTAAATTGAATATATCTTTTATATTTTCGCAAGAGATTGTGACGACACGCGGCGTTTGAGAAATCAAGATTCCACTTCCTGCGCTCATACGATTTCAGCGAAGGAAAGCAAAATAAATAAAAAAATGTTGACTGGCATTGTTTAGTTCTTTTTTATAAAATCGGGATCCTAAAAATAGATTAAAAAATTCAACGGATTTGAAATCTGCCGAAAATTTTTCACCAGATAGATACCTTATACGCTTGATTTTCTATTAATAAATAATTTTTTAATTAAATATTTATATTTTCGCAAGAGATTGTGACGTCACACCGAAATCCCATTTGGTTTGCGAGCAAACCAACACCACGGGCAACTCCATGATAGCTGTTATCTAATAAGCTACGAATTCCCATTTGGTTTGCGAAGTAAACCAATAGCCCACAAAAGCAACTAGCACGGAGAACGCCGGGCTAGCCGCGAAGCCGGGCTAGCCACCAGTACTTTACTAACAAACCATTAATATCTATTTTTATCAACATGCCATGGCTTCATCGTGTTCTTAGAATGATACGGTACAATGACAATCCTTTCGTTGCTATGAACGTTTGACAGCTTTTCACTTAACATTTGAATATGCAGGACAATTTCCGGATTCTTAACCAGATGGCCTCATAAAATCGATTCACGTTATTAACGTAAAGTTATTGTGTTAGTAGGCACAGATGGTGAGCTTAGCAGGATGTTTCAATCTCCAGATGTTGTTTGATAATTTGATACCTGCCAACCGATATTATTTGTTTCGTTGTACAAGCTGTTACAGATTGTGTTACAGATTTACAAAAGTGGTATTTATTCCACGTGTTTAAATCTGAAAAACCTTTACATATAAAATTCAAAAACTGAAGTACACATAAGATAGAATTTTTCTTTTACGACAAGAGTAGAATTAAAGCATTCTGTTTCTCAGGTATGTATACAGTTCATTTTCCTAATGGGTAACAGCCAACATGGCGTTGTCCGTGGTGTTGGTTTGCTTCGCAAATCAAATGAAAATTCGCAGCCTATAGGAATGAATTCCCTACGAATTCCAAATTTGATTTGCGAAGCAAACCTAATTTTGGACGACTATATTGAAACTATTGACTAAATTTGGAAAGACTATTTTGAACCATGGTTTGCTTCGCAAATTGGATAACAGCCGTAACGGAGTTCCACGTGGTTTCGAAACCCAAATGGGAATTCGGTGTGATGTCACAATCTCTTGTGAAAATATAAATATTTAATTAAAAAATTATTTATTAAAAGAAAATCAAGTGTATAAGGTATCTATCTGTTGTCAAATTTTTCCAAAATCTCAAATCAGTTGAAATTTTTAATCTATCTTTAACGATCCCGATTTAACACAAAGAGAACTAAACAATGCCAGCCAAAATAATTTTTTTTTTCTGATTTCTTTCATTGAAATCGTAAGAGAGCAGGAAATGTAAACTGTTTATTTTTGGAAAAATAATGGTGGCGTGACGTCACATTCTCTTGAAATAAAAGATATTCAATTTAAAATTTTAATGATGGAAAGAAAATCATTTTTTTCGGTATCGCTCTCATGTGAAATTTTCCGCAGATTTCAAATCCGTTGAAATTTTTACTCTATCGGTCTAAGAGATAGAAAAAAAGAACTACATAACAAAAGTTACAAATTATTTTTTATCGTATGCTGGAAAATCATTCCTCCGCGCATAATAAAAACGGAAACGAAAATAATAAATTTAGAATCTGTGATCTTCTATGCTGTTGCACCCAAAAAAATTAAATGTCATTAAATTCATTTTCAAATGTTCTAGATTGAATTTTAAAATTCGCCGCGACTCAAAAATTCTTAAAAATGTGGACTACCAGTGTGCCAAATCCCATTACTGTAAGTGCCATAGATTCGTCAGGACTTTGCGTGCAGTAAGCAGACAGACAGACAAACACTTCATTTCATAATATTAGAGACAAAGAACTATTCTGCCTTCCTGCTCCAGAAGGTAGTACTTCCAATTTGGTTTATTCGAGTTCACGATTGATACACGGCTATGTATAATAGCCCTGTTGGATGGTAATGGTAATTTTAGTTAACGTCGTACTAGAGCAACACAACGGCCTATTGACGACGGTCCGGGATCAGTCCCTTAAGGGAAAGAACCGAGGACAACACCTCGTAATTTTGAACCACGGTCAGATGACGCTCTGTTGGAAGAGTAGTGGTTTATTAACCGGAGGATTGCGAGTTCGAAACTGGATACAAACAAAGACCACCGTGTACGTGGGGTTGGTGAACGTTAAATCTGTCGTGGCCCCAAATGTACTCACGTTGGTGTGGAAGCTTGGAGCCAGCGCAGGTATTGACTTCGTCATCTGGCCCGTGGTTCAAAATAACGAGGGCCTACCAACCAGTTTAGTGGTTAATGTGTTATCCTCTAGATCGGAAGGTTCCTGGTTCGAATCCGGGTCCGGGCATGAATGTTTGTAAGCGTATGATGTAGAGACGGCTGCTGCACCTTAGATGCTGATGCACCCGAAAGTCCTCACGTTGGGTTCGTGTGGAAGTTTGGACAGTGGGGTGTCAGCTCAGGTGTTGCTTCGTCATCTGACCGTGGTTCAAAATTACGAGGTGTTGTCCTCGGATCTCTGCCTTAAGGGATTCATCCCGGACCTTCGTCAATAGCAATTTGTGTTGCTCTCTTGTATGACGTAAACTAAAATTACCATTACCATTACCATCAAAATAACGAGGGATTGTTTTCGTATCCTTCCCTTACAAACTGACTCTATACCGTCGTCAATAGCCCATTGTGTTGCTCCAGTGCGACGATAGTTAACTACTTACTTCTACGGTAATGGTAATTTTAGTTAACGTCGTACTACAGTAACACAACGGGCTATTGACGACGGTACGGGATCAGTCCCTTAAAGGAAAGATCAGAGGACAACACCTTGTAATTTTGAGTCACGATCAGATGACGAAGCAACGCTTGAGCTGGCACCCCACTCTCCAATCTTCCACATCAATCCAACGTGAGGACTTTCGGCCACGATAGATTTAAGGTGCACCAGCCGCCTCTACACCATACGCTTACAAACATCCATGCCCAGACCCGGAGTCGAACCAGGAACCTTCCGATCCAAAGGCTAACACCTTAACCATTATACCGGTTGGTCGGCTGGCGATGGTCTAGGGTCAATCCATAAACGAAAGAGACGAAAACCCCTAATCATTTTGAACCACGGGGCAGATGACGAGGTCAATACCTGAGCTGGCACTCCTGTCCTAATTTCCACACTGCTCAGGTGTTGCTTCATCACCTGACCGTTGTTCAAAATTACGAGGTGTTGACCTCGGATTTTTCCCTTAAGGGACTGATCCCGGACCGTCGTCAATAGCCCGTTGTGTTGCTCTAGTACGACGTTAACTAAAAATTACCATTACAATTACCGAGGACAACATCTCGTAATTTTGAACCACGGTCAGAAGACGAGATTGAATTATGGAAGATCAGTTAAGAGCAAAGACAGAAAAAAGACAAAATTACCTTTGTGATGAACAGCTGGGACTTCTTTGTTTTCAAAGAAAGCAACCTTGAACGTTATCAGCGCAGATGAAAATAGGAAGAAGCACGGCAGCACGTACAAGTAACGCAGATTCCGATACTTAACACGTTCCTGCATGGCACCACACACACACAAGTTTAAAAAAATAACACAAAAACAAATCTAAAGAACACACGAGTAAGTAATCCAGTTCAACACACGCATCTGCAACATCGACACATATCCGAACAAACACCCACTCTAGAGTCTTAGAACTTTTAAACAAACACTACGGCGTTCTCAGATTCATTGTGCTCAGGAGAGTTTTTTTATCGTTCCACGCTCGAATCGCCCCCTATGTTTGAATTCGATTAGTTCTCTACAAAAACACTTTTGTTTGGGATCGAGTGCTTATCGACAAACCAGTGCTTTCAGTATCAGGTAAGTGATAATTTCTTCAATCTCTTTATCGGTGTTGATTGTTGACGAAAATAGCGATGATTTACGTAGACTGGAACAATTAAATAAATCGAGACAGATACCCATGCGAAATATGACGTTAGACCATGCATTTGCAGTTTCAGTTGTCCTAGATTGCGGAACAATCAGTTCTAGCTCTGCAATACTTTTAGTACTGATTTCAAAGAACAAATGTGTGGTTGCAATTAATGTTTTTTTTATAGTATTTTTTAAAACTTTTACTGAATTATAGATGCAAGGGAGGATGTTCTACAAGTATTTTTAAATTAATTTCGGAAGTTGAGAATCTTAGTATATTTCGTTAGTATGATTGTCTTAGTCACATGTTCCTGGTACAAATCCGGATCCGGGCATGGATGTTTTTAGGCGTATGGTGTAGTGGCGGCTGATGCACCTTCAATCTGTCGTGGCAGAATGTCCTCACGTTGGGTTGGTGTGGGAGTTTGGAGAGTGGTGTGCCAGCTCACGGGGGTATTGCCTCGTCATCTGACCGTGGTTCAAAATTACGTGGTGTTGTCCTCGGTAATTGGCAATTTTTAGTTAACGTCGTACTAGAGAAACACAACGGGCTATTGACGACGGTCTGGGATCAGTCCCTTAAGGGAAGGATCCGAGGACAACATCTCGTAATTTTGAACCCCACTGTCAGATGACAAAGCAGCACCTGAGCTGGCATCCCACTCTCCAAACTTCCACACCAACCAAATGTGAGGACTTTCGGCCACGACAGATTTAAGGTGCACCAGCTGCCTCTACGCCATACGCTTACAAACATCCAGGCCCGAACCCGGATTCGAACCAGGAACCTTCCGAACCTTCGGATCTTTCTCTTAGGAGATTGAGGCCGGACCGTTGTCAATAGCCCATTGTGTTGCTCTAGTACGACGTTAATTAAGCAATTACCAAGTCTTACAGTCGGCCGGGAGGTTGGTTGTTTTGGGATTTTATGGCGCAAGGGTCTTATTTGGCAATGCTTGCCAGAAACAAAACTTTCACTAAGAATCTAGCGTCTAGATACTAAGCCGGACGAACCAGGAACCTTCCGATCTAGCCTCTAGATCGGAAGGTTCCTGGTTCGAATCCGGTCCGGACATAAATGTTTGGTGGTGTAGAGGTGGCTGGTGCACATTCAATCTGTCGTGGCCGAAGTCCTCGGTTTGGGGTGGAAGTTTGGAGATTGGCGTGCCAGTTCAGGTGCTGCTTCATCATCTGACCGTGGTTCAAAATTACGAAATGTTGTTCTCAGATCTTTACCTTAAGAGACTGATCCCGGACCGTCGTCAATAGCCCGTTATGTTGCTCTTATACCACGTTAATTACAAAATTACCAAAATTACTAATTACTTATCCATACGGATTGTACTTTGTTGGTTAATTAAACTTCGGCCCGTGGTAGCCCGGTTGGAAGGGAAACAGATTAGCAATCGGATGGTTGCGAGTTCGAATCCAACCAAAGACAGCCGTGTTCAAAGGGTATACGTTAAATCTGTCGTGGTATCAATGTCCTCACGTTGACGTGGTGCGTAACTTTAGAGAGTGTTGTGCTAGCTCAGGTGTGACCACGTCAACTGAACGTGGTTAAAGATTACGTGGTGTTGTCCTCGGATATTTCCCTTAGGGGTTTGATCCCGGACCGTCGTCAATAGCCCGTTGTGTTGTTCCAGTACGACGTTTATTAAAAATTTTATTAAAAAAAAAATGCCGGCCCAATCTGTAATTTCGTGATTTTTAATTAACGTCGTACTAGAGCTACACAACGAGCTACTGACGACGGTCCGGGATCAAACCCCTAAGGGAAAGAACCGAGGACAACACCACGTAATTTTGAACCACGCTCAGTTTACAAGGCCCAATCTTTTGTCCCCTCAGAGTTACATTTCATATTGTGACTAGGGATGCGACATCGATGTCATTGCTTTAAAAAAATCGATTTTTTTTTAAAACATCGATGTATTGGAGTCGATGTTTTATTTTTAAATGAAAAAAGTACCGTTATAAAAATTTAAAAAATAACCAAGTAGCATAATTTTCATAATCAGCAAATCGAACATACTTTAAAGTGACCGAGGGGGAAGTGTCTGAAAAGTAGGGATGCGACATCGAGATGTCGATGTTTTCAAAACATTGATGTTTTATAAAGAACATCGATGTATTGGAGCCGATGTCGCATCGCTAGTTCTTAAATCAATTTTAAGAAATGGGGAAAAAAAGTTTAAATATTCTGAATTTTAAAAGCATCGATGGTTTGGAGGCGATGTATGATCAACATCGATGTTTTAATTTTGAACATCGATGTTTTGCTGTCGATGTCGCATCACTAGTTGCTAAACCAGTTTTAAGAAATGGGTTAAAAAGTTTAAATCCACTGAATTTTAAAAACATCGATGCTTTTGAGCGGATGTATGATCAACATCGATATTTTAATTTTGAACGTCGATGTTTTATCAACATCGATGTTTTAATTTTGAACATCGATGTTTTGCTGTCGATGTCGTATCACTAATTGAGACTAGCCACTGTGTGGCCAGCACGGCGTTGCCCGTGACAATTCTTTTCATGGGGTCAGGTATGGCCACTGCTCGCTAACTCACGGTAAATGCTACGAATTCCAATTTGGTTTGCAAAGCAATTCGTAGCCTATTGGATAACAGCCATCACGGTGTTTCCCGTGGTGGCCTAGTCATTGTTAAATGCGGCCGAATTCGAATTGTTAAGAGATCCAATCGGCGTGACCTCACAATCTCTTCCAAAAATATAAATATTTAATTGAAAAATAATGCAAGGTATCGATTTGGTGTAAAATTTTCCGCAGATTTCAAATCCGTTGAAATTTTCAATCTATCTTTAACAATCCCGATTTTACAAAAAAAAAAAAAAAAAACTAAACAATGCCAGTCAAAATGTTTTTTTATTTGTTTTGCTGAACGCAAGAAATGAAATCTGTGATTTCCGGAATTTCAAATCAAACGAAGGTCATTCTGCGCAGAGGCGTTCGTATTGGAAAATATATAAAATTTTCAATTTAAAAATTATTTATTTAATGAAAATCATAATTTTAGGTATCGATCTAATGTGAAATTTTCCACAGATTTCAAATCCGTTGAAATTTTTACTCTATCCTTAACGGTCTAGTAAACAGAAAAAGTAACTACAAAATTCCAGTTAAAAATATTTATTTGTGTTTTTAGTCTGCTGACAAATTGTTCCTCCGCACAAAGAAACGGAAGCACGGAAAAACTAAATTTAGAATTTGGAGCTATTGTTTTGTCGTAGTAGTGACGTAATGCGAACGGATGCAAACAACGTGACCACGCTGTTTGTTTTCTTTTTATGTTGGAGGTGTCTTGGTTTAGTGCATTTAAGCGAATTAAGTATTTCATTTTTATATTTTTCTGATATTATTCAAGTATGGATATGGACGCAGATATACACTGAATAGCCAAAACATTATGACCACCTACTCAATAACGCTTTGCGCCTCTTTTGGCCTGCAAAACAGCTGCAACTCGCCTGGGCATAGATGCCACACGTTCTTGGTACATGAATGGAGACAGGTTGTACCAAATGTCTAAGCAGCGGTCACGCAAAGTCGAAATATTCCGACATGTTGGAGTTTGAGCTCTGAGCTGCCGCCCCATGACACCCCAAATGCGCTCTATCGGATTAAAATCCGGCGAGTTAGGTGGCCAAGACATTAAGTGGAATTCATCAGTATGCTCCTCGAACCACTCCAACATAATCCGAGCCTTGTGACATGGGGCGTTGTCCTGCTGGAAGATTCCATTTCCAGTTGGGAAGACAGACGCTATGTAAGTGGGCAACTGATCCGCAATGTTTTTCAGATTTTTCACAGCGTTCATGGTCTGTTCTATCACAACTACTTGTTCCAAAGGCGGCTTTTTTGGCATGGGAACCAATTCAATTTAAGCCAATTTGGATTTTGGAATGCATTGTAGTGGAAAAGCACGCTAGTCGCTAAAAAAGTCACGACGCTCAGTACGATACAACCTTGCCTTGCTTGTTATTGGTGCCTGTCGGTGGATTTGATAATGTTCGTCTTTGATATTATCCTTCTTCTTACATAAGTTATTTTGTTTATGATATTCATTTGTGTAATACTTGTGTTTGTCAGTTCTCAAATATTCGTGGAGTGGTAGCATCCGATACGTTAGTCGCCAAAAATATGTTTTTCGCCAAACAAGATGGCGGCCAATCCAAGATGGCCACCATATAGCAAAATCCACACTGTGAACCTTTGTATACATTACGTAAACAAGGATAATTTTTTAAAAAGGAAAAATGTTTCTAATTCTCTGCAACAAATTTTACTTGCAAATCTGCTAATTTTTACAGGTTAAACTAATTTTTTAAAAAATAAAAAATAAAAAAGATGTAAAAAAATTTATAAAAAAAAACGCCGGTTAACGAAACGTTCCGGATGTTTAACAATTCCAGATTTGGGATTGTGTACTCTATATGGAATTAAAAATGAGGAATTATTTTTATTTGTAGATAAGTCAGTTTTTTTCAGGGATGCTGATAATCCACCAAATATTTTTCAATTTGAGAAAAATCAATGGAGGTTTGTTCTATTTATAATTGTGTGAGATGTGTGGAATTCACAGAGTATAACACGCGACCCGTGCCTGCCTGTGAGACACAATCACCGCTGGCTTCTATGCGTATAAAACACTCTACCGGGAGGAAATGTTTTGTAGATCAGTAACAGCGTATAACGCAAGACCCCCACCTGCCAGCGAGACACAATCATCATTGGCTTCCATGCATATAACCACTTTTTGGTTCCTCCGTGTTGTACATTTTGAGAATTTCCTATACAAAGACCATACAGTGTTTTTAATATAAATTACTGAAATACGTCTTTACAGGTTCCAAATGTATACTATCATCAAACAGTTTTGCAAAAAAATAAGAATAAGATTAGTTATACAGTAGAAAGCCTAAAATCCAAAATTGTCCAAAATCCGGATATTTTTCAAATTTCCGGACGTTTTGCTAACCAGCATTTTTTTCTCAATTTTTTACATTTTTCCAACAATTTTTAAAAATTAAGTTGAACTTGGACTTAATTGATAAAACAACTCAAAAAACCGTACATGTTTAAATAGCACACAGAAAAATTAGATTTGCAATTAAAATTTGTTCCATTGTATTTATAATTTCGTTTTTTACAAATTAATCCTATTTATTTATCTCATATTTTACGATTTAAAACGCGAAATTCGCGAGGGGTTAACCCTATTAAAGCAAAATAAAAGTGCAACTTGAAAGAATTAATTCGAGAGTAACGGACGGAACAAACCATAGACTTAAATTAAAAAAGAAAAAAAATGGCAGAAAAACGAAGGATTGCCTTAATATGGATGAAAGCGCGCCAACTCACAAAAACTGAAGGTTACCATATTTGGCTATAAATCGCCATAAGTTGTAACGTATCGGATACTACAAACCACCCTTTGTAATTGTCCTGATAACAACCCATCATGTAAGCATATCTATAAAATTCATTCTATTTCCTGCTGAGAGGCTTTGTATATGCTGTAGTTCTATTGAAAAGATGGAAATCCACCCTTTATATATGTAAGGGTAGAATAATTAATTTTTCTTTTTCAGGATGCAACTCCAGAGCCTTTGTATCATTACATTTTTATATAAGGGGGAAATAATTAATTTTTCTTTTTCAGGATACAAATCTAGAACTTTGTATCACTGTAATTTTTAAAATAAATTACCTTTAGTTAAGATTAGAGCGCCTATATAACAAGAGTGGCGACAAGGGACCAAATTTGGCCCAATGCACATGCGCGGCAGACATTTTTCTACCAGAATGGTCTCCAAGAAGGTTGCTGGGCGAATATAATTTCTTCCATCGGTTTCCCACATTTCCTCCTCACTCTTTCTTTTGGCGATATTGTTTATGTCCCGAAATTTTATGATCACAACTTATTGAAATAGTTTTCGTGAATATTAACAAGAAAAGGAAAAAAGTCAAGCTTATAACTTCAGTGTTAAATAAAATAGGATCTGATGTGTTGTCTCTCTCAGGCACTTCAGTTTTTTCTTTAAATTCTTTCCATTCTGTGTGATAGAAGTTTACGCATTAATTTTATAACATTAAATAAAAAATAGATTTAAAATGTCCTACTATTAACGGATAGTTCCTTAAAATAAAACTTTCTTTCAACCAACTATTCCACACATGTAATTTTTCTTTAGTGTGATTAATCCTTTCCTTACATTAACCGAACCAGAACAAAAGATACTGAACATTTTTATTTGACCTTTTTAATGCGTGACACAAAATTTTAACCCACTTAAATTTAATTTTTATGTTAAGTTTCATCCATTTATACAAGTTAAAAACATGTAATTTCAAAAATAGTCAACACCATCAGTACACATGTGTTAAAAAATCTATCACATTTTCAGATGAAAAAATAGAATTAACAGATTGAAACTAAATTATGAGCAAATATTGTCCAAAACATACAAGAATAATCTCAAGATAAAAAATAGTTAACAGCATTTGTACGCATTTATATCCAAATCCACAGATTAATGTTGATGTGGTGGTTTTGTTCCGAGACCTAACAGCAAAATAAAGATGAAGATTTGCATCAAAAATAAAACTTTTGTAAACATTTCTCTCTTTTATTCTTTTTATATTAAGCATGGCTACAATTTACTCTCTGTTTTACTGATGATTCAATTCGGCATAGGCTATTGTAAACCTTTTATAAGTGAACAGCTAAAAAAACAACGCATTATCAAAAGTTTAAAACGCCATGTTGTTAAAAAAAAGCTATTTACTTAAAAAGTAATCAAATTTATACTGACAAAACACTAAAACAATAATAAATAAACATTCTAGAACACGAAATGGAACATGAAAAAGCGATATTTTCTTCTAAATTTAATGTACACACGTTTTTTTTTGTACACGTAGAAAGTTCCCATGTTAAGTCCACGGGAGCTTGGAAAAAACCGCAGGCTGTAGAAAAGGTCTCTAAGCCAATCAGAAAATGTTTCCCGTATGTCGCCACTCTTATTATATAGGCACTCTAGTTAAGATAGCAGTAAAAATATCATGCAAATTAGAAAACAATTCACCCGAGAATGTAAAGAATTTCCTTGCACAATGATTTTAAATTAAAATGATAACTAGATGATGTTTCTGACCATTTCACATGTCATCAATAATGAACACCTTTTGGTTGAGATAATCATGATAATAGAAGTGCAACAATAATATCTGAGCATTTAACCCATTACATACTACTCGGCAGAACATTATTTCCTCATTTGGTTATATGGAAGCAGAGACAGCTTACTGACTATTATTACATTATTAGTAGTTGGTATATATTCAGTAGGTTTTTAGGCAATTATGGTTTATCAACAACTAGCCACTGCGTGGCCAGCACGGCGTTGCCCGAGACAGTTCTGTTCGTGGCGTCACGTCACGTGTGACCACTGCTCGCTAACCCCAGTGATTGCTACGACATTCCATTTGGTTTGCAAAGCAAGGATGCGGAACATTTTGCGAAGTAAGCCAACACCACGGGGAACGCTGTTATCCTATAGGCTTCGAATTTTTATGGAAATTCGTAGCAATCACAGGGGGTTAGCGAGCAGTGGTCACACCTGACCCCACGAAAAGAACTGATGTCATGGGCAACTCCGTGCTGGCCACGCAGTGGCTAGTTTCCTATAAAATAGTTGATTTGTCTGCAAGTGAAAAGTTAAGGTTTTCTGAACCACAGTTTTTAGTCTTGCGTAATATTATAAAATCTTAGTCATATAGTCGGGATTTTAAAAAAAACCTCTGGGGAAGCAAGGACTTGCCTTGTACCATACATGATATTATACTATGTGTTCAAAAGACTAATTATTTTTGGGGTTACTCTTGATTTTTCTTGTGTTTTCCATCTTTATTATTTGTTTAACTTATATTTGTAGTAAAATATTCTAATACTTAACTAAAAAAAAAAATTTAAGCAATACAGTGTGCAACTAGAATAACTTATTTAACTACAGAAAAGTAATTTTAAAAAACTGAAAAAAAAAAAGAAAACGCACACAATGAGTATTTTTTAAAAAATATAATCATAGTTTTAAATGGTTAGTTGGAATCTTAAAATGATTGAAGAATAACTCCTTGTGTCTCTCGTTGTAGTGCTTGTAAACACTTAAAACCTCTTTTTTAGGTCAGATATACTTTGTGCGTGAATTCTTAAAATGAGCTGATAAAAATGCAAGGTAATATCTAATATGTCCTTGTTCACTTACAAAAAACGTAACATTTCAAGCCTAATACATACATGCACTATTTTTCAATTCATGCACCTAAAATATATTTTCCTTAAAATCTTGTTAGGTCCCAGTCTAATTATCCCTTGTGTAGCAAAAAAATGACCATAGAGTGATAAATCGACCCAATCCTTAAAATAATATATTTTGAGTTTAAGATATAAACATACTTTATTTTTCAATCAAGCAGAAAATCATATTTCTGAGGAATTCTTCAAACAGTAAATATTAAAATTTGAAAAAATCATTCACTTAAGGAGGTCCGGGACACATTGAAAATTTTTTTTTATTAACTTAGAATTTTGAATTTTTTTTGTACTGATTACCCATTTAACTAATAAAAGAAATCACAACACAAAATTTTTTCAAAAGTTTTTTTTTAAATTTTAAATTAAAATTTTTCGAAAAAAAGAGGGGTCGTTTTAATTTGCTAAAACTCAAAATATTTGTGATCAATTTTCAAAATTCTTGCAGTAAATAATTCAGAAATTTTAAAATTTAATTTTGATTCAGCAATTTAAAAAATATTAATTTAATAAAAAATAAAAAATAAATTGAAAATTTTAAGGTACTTTTTTTTAAAGTCACATTTACAAAAAGTAAATATTTGTTTCAAATTTGCTGAATCAAAATTAAAGTATATTGTTTGAAGAAGATATGTTCCAAATTTCAACCCTTAAACTTTATCGGTTTTCGACTTATAGCAATTTGAATACAGAAAATCTTGAAAAAATGTATCATGGAGAAAAACGCATTTAAAGTTTTAAAGACAGATGTTGTTGCCATGACAACAACTGTCAAGAGTGTTAGAATTTCAAAACAACGCACCACAAAAGTTAATATATATCTAGTTCTAATTAAGATAGAAACATGATTTAAACTTCATTTTAAGCAGAAAAACACAGAGAATTTCTTAAAATAACAATAAAAAAATTCGAAAATTTGACGATTTGTGTGTCCTAGACCCATCTTAAAAAAATATTAGTTTAAAATTTTTATTTAATTCATGTAATTTTTAAAAATAAAAATAAATAAAAGAATTTAAAATATTTTATAAATTTGTTGAAGAACGTGAACAGACTTAATGGTTGTGACTTTTGTTTACTAGTGACTTTAATTTAACATGTTTTGTAATGAAAATGTTTGTGGCAACAGTTATGTTCTGATTTTTCTAATGAAAAATATTGATATAGTTTTTTGTATACTGTTCTTATCGCTGTTAATTAAAAAGGTTTTCGTTTAGTTCCATTGTCATTTATTAAAGAAAAAGATTTAGATCGAATTTAAACAAGTGGCGTCCGCGACAGGACAAAAGGCGATCTAGAGAAAACGAAACAGCGAAGATATTACAGATATTCGAGTGAGTTTTTTTAATAGTTTGAATATATCATTTGAAATATGTATTTGTATAAGTATGGAAGTTTTATTAAGAAAACGTAAGCAGTCATTTACAACTACAGCCAATGCTTTAGAAGCAGAAATTCTAAAGGCTGATATGAATATTGATCAGCTCCAAGTATTGAACTCGCAATTAGAAGGTAAATTTAATAGATTAGATGAAGTTCAATCAGAAATTTCTGAACTTTTGTTGGAAGCTGAAAACGAAAGCGACTATTTGAATGATTTTGAAATTAATGAATATACCGCGATAAATATATCGGTTTAAAAACAAAGGTAGAACAGAAAATGGCGAATTTGATGCCTCTAGTTACACCTGTAATTTCAGAAAATTCCACGAAGAGGAATTTTAAACTACCGCAGCCTATTGGAGCTTTACCAATTCGGTACAGCTACACTCTACGTTTATGAGTGATTGCAACGGCTTGGCGATTTTTTTTTGGCGCACTTCTAGTAGCGAGTTACGGTAAATTAAGGCAACCCATCTTTCGTTGCTGTTGTGTTTTTCATGGCAACATCGGCAAACGGAAACTTTCATTTTTCATTTTGAATATTCTAGAAAGTTCTTCCAAAATCCGTCAAAGTCGTCTGATTTCATTGATTCGTTTGAAATTTTTTCTTTCCTCCCATTGGTTATTTTGTTTTTAAAATATCCTTTGATTGCATTGGTCCTTTAAAATCGTTTTCTGTGATACCATTGGTCTTTTTATTTGTATTTTGACAGTTGTGGAATTTTTATTTTGTTAGAATAGTTTTAACGACAGGATTAAGAGTTTTGTTTTTTTGACCATTTTCGTTTTCATTATTTTTTTACGAGAGAATTTGACTTTATCAGGTATTATTTCTTGCTTTTTTTCTTTTGTAAATCTTTTTCCTTTTTCAACATGCTCACTTTATTTAGTGTAATTGATAAGTTTTAGGGTATTCTTACCATTCATAGCTTAGTTTCTCTGCTGGTTCACAAATGTGTTTTGATATGTGCTTAAGCTTACTACTTTTTGTGAATTTTTTTTTTTAATATACATTTTAAAACGTTCTGAAATATGCTTAAAAAGTGTGTTGTAAAAAGAAAAAAAAAATTGTGACATTAAAAGAGTTAGAAAATAATTCTTTCCTTGGCGACTTTAGAAGTGCGCCAAAAAAAATCGCCAAAGTCGTTGCCATTACTCATTTACGTAGAGTGTAGCTGTTCCAAAAATTCAATGGGGAAACTTGAAATTAGTTAGGATTTTGGGGATAGTTCAAAAAAATCGACGAAGATGTAAATATAGAGGATGATGATAAATTCCAGTACTTGTTACAAGCGACTGTCGTTGGTTCCCCAGCAAGAGAGCTCGTAGATAGTTATCCTCCCTCAGGTGCGAATTATAAAGAAGCTATCAAGCAGCTAAAATCCAGATTTGCACGCTACGAATTACTGGTAGAAATATACGTTCGTGAATTATTAAGGTTGGTTTTAGCTCAAGCCGCCAAAGATGGAAGTATGACTCTGTCCAATTTATATGATAAGTTAGAAACTCAATTCAGAGCTTTGGAGACATTAGGGGTAAAAGGTGAGATTTATGCAGCTATATCCCCTTTTGTAGAGTCTACACTACCGGAAGAAATTCTGTTGGCGTGGGTGCGATCTCGACAGCGTAAGGAAAGTGTCGCGCACTCTGAAAACTTAGGAAATTTGTTGAATTTTCTAACTTTCCTGTATTATGCGCGCGCGCGCGCGCGCGCGGGAGAGACTCAAAGAAGAAACAAGTTCATTCTTGTATATGGTGTGATAAGGAATCGCATAATTCCTCCAAGTGCTTTAAGGTGCACAATCTTTCCTTTGAGGATAAGAAAAATTTACAAAGAAAACAAAAGGCTTGTGTTAGTTGCTTAAAAATTGGTCATGGTGCCGAAAAGTGTAAAAGTTTTGTTAAATGTTTACTTTGCAACAAACGTCATGTAACGGTGATGTGCAGAGAACTAAAAGGTTCTGGAACTCTCAAAAAAGAACAACCTAAACTAGCTAATGAAACGAGTGAAGTTTTATTGTCTAATAAAAACATGCGAACAACTCTTCTGCAAACTATAATGGTGAAGATTGTCCATAATGGAAAGACGGAATTGGTGCGAACACTTTTTGATAGTGGATCACAGAGGTCTTACATACGGAAAGAAATAGTAAAGAGACTAGATTTAGTTCCGTTAGATCAAGAGACTTTGAGTGTCAATCTTTTTGGAGGAGTTGAAACTGAGTTGCAGATGCATGGGATTTTTGCTATAGAGATACAACGTGCGGAAAACGAATTCAAATACAAGTTATCAGTTTTAGATAAAGATAAAATTTGTGGATACATTCCGAGGGTGAAATTCAGACATATAAGTTCCTCACTTCGGAAACATAAAATTAAAATCAATGATTCTGGTAGAGATACTCCGGAGATCGGAATGTTAATAGGTGCCGATTATTCCGGACAATTGATGACGAGTAATATCATGACGATCGACAAAAGCCTTATTGCTATCGAAACAAAACTGGGTTGGAGTCTACAAGGTCTGTCAATCTACCTTGCTTGATGCCGTCGGACTTTGCTATTTAGATCTCACAGAACTGTGGAATTTAGAAACAATTGGCATAAAAGATCCGGCAGAAGTGAGGTCAAAGGGGAATTTAAATAATGAAACCTATAAATTCTTTCGAGAAAACGTCAAAGTAATAGAAGGTAATAGGTATGAAGTATGTTTGCCTTGGAAGAACGGTCATCAGATTCTTGGAGATTATAAAGGTAAAGCGGAAAAGAGTCTTTTTGCTAATACAAGAAGACTTCAGAAAATGGGATATTTTGAAGATTACGATGATACTATAAAAAGCTGGCTCGAGGAGGACATAATTGAACTAGCTCCAAATAATGGTACGATTGGTCACTATCTATCGCATCAAGCAGTAATCAAGAATTCGAGTTTGACTACAAAAGTTCGTCCTGTATTCGATGCATCGTTAAAGGATGATAAAGGGAATTCCTTAAATGCTTGCCTTGCAAAGGGGCCGAATTTGATAGAAATTCTGCCAGAACTTTTGATGCAATTCCGGCAACATACCATCGGTGTTACCGCTGATATAAAGAAAGCTTTCCTGCAGATTGGTTTGTCAGATAGGGACAGAGACTTTTTGAAATTCCTATGGTGGAAAGATGCAAGCCAAAATGAAATTTTTACCTATAGGCACTTTCGTGTCTCGTTCGGTATTACTTCAAGTCCCTTCTTGTTGGGAGCAACAATTTCCCACCACTTGGATAATGTTCCACAAGGGTTAAAAGGAACAGCGCTGAAATTGAAGAAATCCTTTTATGTCGACAATTGTATTACCAGTTTTGAAACTGAAGAGGAAGTAGTCATGTTCAAAGAAGAATCCCGGACTCTGATGTCTTCAGGAGGGTTTGACCTTAGAGGGTGGATTGCTGCACCATTCAAAGGCATAACTTCCACTCAAAAGATCATTTCAATTCTGGGACTCTCATGGGACACAGAGACTGGTGAAATTTATTGCAATTTAACCTCTTTGACATTTTCTGAGAGTGTCCATACCAAAAGGTCTCTGATGTCAGTTGCACAGAAAATCTTCGACCCTATCGGATATACTAGTCAAGCTACGTTAATTCCAAAACTGATTTTGCAAAAACATGGAAGATGAAACTTTCTTGGGATGAAAATCTTCCACAAGACATAGAAAGGGAGTTTCAGGCCTGGCTATAAAAGTCACATTTCTTGAATTATTATAAAATTTCAAGACGACTTGTGTTTGTATCCTTTGACGAATGCTCTATTCCTCTACATTGTTTTAGTGATGCTAGTAAGGTATCTTATGCAGCATGTGTTTTCTTACGTGCATCTTTTGAGGGAAAAACTTGGGTACAGTTAGTATTATGTAAGTCAAGAGTAGCACCTACCAAAGAAGTAATCATTCCTAGATTAGAGTTGCTTGGAGCACTCGTTTGTATTGTCAAGTCATTGACGCTCTCAAATTGACAAGGTGCCAAGCGTATTTTTGAAGTGATTCATCTGTAGTTCTGACTTGGATAAAAAAAGATTCCCACTGGAGTATTTTCGTGGCAAATCGTGTCGCTGAAATTAGAGGATGCACCAAAACTAAAGATTGGCATTATGTACCGGATTCAATCAATCCAGCAGATCTTCCATCTAGAGGGTGCGATACCAGAAAACTACTGCAGAACAGATGGTGGGAGGGGCCCGACTGGCTTAAACAAGAACCAGATAAATGGCCTATGTATGGAGTGTCAGAAGTAGATGAAGAAACAGTTAATTCAGAAAGAAGGAAAAACGGGGCTTCTAGCGTTTTCTGTATGACCCCAAATTTTACGGATACATTTACTCGATTTTCTAGTTATTATAAGAATGTGAGAGTGTTAGCTTGGATCTATAGATTTTTCAATAACAGTCGTCATGAGAAGGATGCAAGATTAAGATGTAAAGAGCTAATCTCGGAAGAAGTGAATTTTTCAGAAAAAAAAGTTGTTATATTTGATTTAAACCGAGAGTTTTCATAATACTGATGCTAAGGCTTTAAAAGGGATGCATACATTTAAGGATGACTGTGGACTAATTCGAATAAGAACTAAACTAGTTTTAAGTGACGAAGACGAGAACTTCAAGTGTCCAATTCTATTGCCAGGAAACCATACGCTAGTTCATCGCTTAATAGAACAGAAGCATCGACGACTGCAGCATGCAGATATAGGAACCTTGATCACCAACTTACGAGAAGATTGTTGGATTGTCGGTGTGAGACGACTTATAAAAAGAATTTGCTCAAAATGTGTTATTTGCCAAAGATTCAAAGGGAAATCTATTCAGCCGCCATTCGCACCCCTACCAAAAGACCGTATAAAATATGCGGAAGTTTTTGAGGTCACTAGAAATGATTTGGCTAGCCCACTCTATGTGTTGCCTGGTGGGGTGGTTTTTGGGAGAGGTTGGTGCGGATGGTAAAAGAACTTTTAAGACGAGTTTTGGGTTCTAAAACAATAAGTTATATTGAATTAGAAACGGTGCTATACGATTGTGAAGCAACGATGAATTCAAGACCATTGACTTATTTAAAAGACGAGACGACGAAATTAAAGCCATTGACACCTGCATATTTTATACAAAGAATTCCACACAATGATGTGCAGGATCTGGAAACTATTAACATTAGCTTGAATCGTCGTCTGCGGTATCTGCAAAAGCTCCGCAATGATTTACGCACAAGATTCAGAAATGAATACTTAGCCATGATAGTGCATAATGGAGAACGAAGAGGAGACACCTTACAAGTGGGTGATGTGGCGTTGATTGGCACTCCTGACAAGCGCATCAACTGGCCTTTGGGTCTCGTTCTTCAGGTATTTCCGGGTACAGATGGTCATGTAAGAGTGGCGAAAGTAAAAACGGCTCAGGGTGAAAAAATACGACCTGTCCAAAACCTTTATTTTTTAGAAGAAACTCGTCCTTCAGATCTACCTCCACGTTATCAATCTCAAGTGTTGCCAAATCCAGATCAAGCCACAGATCCTAAGAGATCATTCCCACTAAGTTCACCTACGCATCAACAGACTGATGCATCAGAGATTACTGAACCATTTTCGGAGTCCTTTAAAAAAACTAGTACAAACACTTTCTGTTTTTATCAAAAGTTACAAGTGGAAGTTGAAGTATCTAAATTACAAAGAGAAGTAGAAGTAACTATTAAAATAAATTGCTGCTGATATATTTCAATACTTCCTCTAAAATAAAAAGAAATTTTATGTTATAAAAATTCTTAACATGAAAAATTTATCTGGAACTGAATTGGAAATTTCTAAAAATCTAAAACTGAAAATATTTCCAAAACTGACTTAAAATGATCTAAATGCACTTAACTAAACAAAATACAATTATCATCTTCACTTACATACTCAAGATGACTTAAAATGATTTAAAATGCACTTAACTAAACTAAATACAATTATTCTTCACCTACATACTCAAGACTCCCAACTTATTACAAATCATTTGAAGTCTGGGTGAAAACAAGGCCTTGGTAAAGATATCAGCTAATTGATCAGTAGTAGAAATTTGTTCTACAAAGATCTCCCTCTCTAAAACTTTTTCTCTAAGAAAAAAATGCTAACTGTGAGATATGTTTTGTTCTCTTATGGAATTCAGGATTACTAGCCAATCTTAAATCTGAACTGCTTCCTTCTCCCATTTCCCTTTCAAATGCACAAAGTTGGGCTGTCAGTTCGTCTATAGTTTTCTTGTCTTCACTTAAAAGTAACCAACTAGATTTAAAATGCCGAAAAGAAGCTGGAAGAGTATCTAGAATTTTGCAGGCGAGCAGTAAATCTGGTAGCTTTGCCTGCTTCTTCAATTCCAGACCTTCGTACAACTCATTCCACAGATTTTTGAGTGTAGACAAATGTGATGCAATGTCTCCTTCCACCCATTTCGATTGAAAAAATTTCAGACATACTGTGTAGAGTTGACTTTCAGAAGAAGCCTCAAATAAGTTCTTTAGTTCTTCCCAAACATCTCTGGCATTTGTGAAACGCATAACTTTTCTAAGAGTTTCTTCACTCATGGCACTTGTAAGTTGGTAATGGTAATTTTTAGTTAACGTCGTACTAGAGCAACACAACGGGCTATTGACGACGGTCCGGGATCAGTCCCTCAAGGGAAAGATCCGAGAACAACACATCGTAATTTTGAACCACGGTCAGATGACGAAGCAACACCTGAGCTGGCACTTGTAAGAGTCAACATAGCTAGGTTATTTGCCTACTGGTACTTCTCCTGCTTCTTCAATTCATCGGCTGTGGGTGGCTCGGAAAGCCTTGGTTTTTCGAATCGTCCCTCCACGAGGTTAAGCACGCCGGGATTCAGGTCCAACAAAAACCTTATTCGATACTTCCACACTGTCCACTGGTTCTCCGACGATAGCTGAGGCATAGCTATTCTGTTACTAGACTCCATTTTCGATGCGTATAAAATGTCCGCGCTTCGCCCAACACTTAAGCCTAACTACTTCAACAATCGAACTGAGTTCCGATTCTCACTGACAAAACGAAAACGTGCCTTCCCATAACCTAATGAAATTTAATTTATTCTCTTGAGGCTTATTCTTATTGCTGTTGTGCTAAAAGGGCTCATTTAAAAACACAGGAAGAAGCATCAAACATTTATTGATAATTGATAATTTTAGTTAACGTCGTACTAGAGCAACACAACGGGCTATTGACGACGGTTCGGGATCAGTCACTAAAGGGAAAGATCCGAGGACAACACCTCTTAATTTTGAACCACGGTCAGATGACGAAGCAACACCTGAACTGGCACCCCACTCTCCAAACTTCCACGCCAACCCAACGCGAGGACTTTCGGCCACGACAGATTTAAGGTGCACCAGCCGCCTCTACACCATACGCTTACAAACATGCATGCCCTGACCCGGATTCGAACCAGGAACCTTCCGATCTAGAGTCTAACACCTCAATCACTATACCGGTTGGTCGGCCAAACATTTTTTGAAGGAACACAGCATTGCAGTCACTTACTTAAAAACTAGTACAAACACTTTCTCACAAGCGCCTCAGCGTACAGCGTAAGTGTCCGACAAGTTGACTCTGATTGGCTGGTATGATCATGTGCCTGAGACGCAAAGGTGTTTCATTTGGCTATTTATCTACGTTTTGGCGCAGATCTCTTTGACTGATAGGAACGGTTTTCGAAAGGTTTTAACATTTTGAACCGAAAATTGTATTCTTTTATTATATAAGTTAATAATTATATAAGTTAGTGTTTTATGTATGCTTTTTGTTACATCAGAATGGTCCTAAACCAGGGATGGATACGACACCATCATCCTAAAGCAAAGGGGACGGCAGAGGGGCGGAAAAATATCAGCTGGTAGTGAGTTCAGGAGTGGTTTTTAGATTATTTATGTAAAATCAACGGAAGTTTCTAAAAATAAAAAAAGGGTATTAAAAATTAGGAAAAGTAATTTAGAATCAAAAGGAATTAAATTGGAATTGTTTTAAAATAATTTGGATGATCTAAAAATATTTCCGAGGTTGGGTTCGAACTCGGGAAGTCATCCTCCGCCGCTAACGCCAATCTGATGGTAAGTGACTTTAGCCATTTGGCCATCGTTGCTTCACCAAGAGGAGCTCTTTAAAAGAAGAGTTCATTTTTGCCTCCCCTTATTATTAGAGTGCCTATATAATAAGAGTGGCGACATACGGGAAACACTTTCTGATTGGCTTAGATACCTTTTCTACCGCCCGAAGCGGTATTTTCCCAGCTCCCGTAGACTTAACATGGGAACTTTTTGTGTGCTCGAGAAAAACGTGTGTATATTAAATTAAAAAGAAAATATAGCTTATTCGTGTTCCATTTCGTGTTCTAGAATGTTTATTTATAATTATTTTAGTGTTTTGTCAGTGTAAATTTGAAGACTTTTTAAGTAAATAGCTTTTTTAGAACAACATGCTGTTTCCAGCTACTTTGGCGATGTAAACATCGCGCCAAAGGCAGTTAGCAAGTTTTAAACTTTTGATAATGCGTTGTTTTTTTAGCTGTTTCCTTATTATAGGTTTTCAATAACCTAAGCCGAATTGAATCATCAGAAAAGCAGAGAGTATATTGTAGCAATGCTTTATATAAAAAGAATAAAAGAAATGTTTATATAAAAGTGTTATTTTTGATGCAAACTTTCATCTTTATTTTGCTGCTAGATCTCGGAACAAAACCACCACATCAACATTTATCTGTGAATTTGGATATAAATGCGTACAAATGCTGTTAACTATTTTGTATCTCGAGATTATTCTTGTATGTTTAGGCCAATATTTGCTCATTATTTAGTTTCAATCTGTTAATTCTATTTTTCATATGAAAATGTGGTAGATTTTTTAACAAATGTGTACTGATGGTGTTGATTATTTTTGAAATTACATGTCTTTTGACTTGTATAAATGGATGAAACTTAAAATTAAATTTAAGTGGGTTAAAATTTTGTGTTATGCATTAAAAAGGTCAAATAAAAATGTTCAGTATCTTTTCTGGTTCGGTTAATGTAAGGACAGGATTAATCACACTAAAAAAAGCTACATGTGTTGAACAGTTGGTTGAAAGAAAGTTTTATTTTAAGGAACTATCCATTAATAGTAGGACATTTCAAATCTATTTTTTATTTAATGTTATAAAATTAATGCGTAAACTTCTATCACACAGCATGGCAAGAATTTAAAGAAAAAACTTGTGCCTGAGAGAAACAACACATCAGATCTTATTTTATTTAACACTGAAGTTATAAGCTTAATTTTATTCATTTTCTTGTTAATATTCACGAAAACAAGTTCAATAAGTCGTGAGCATAAAACGGGACATAAACACTATCGCCAAAAGAAAGAGAGAGGAGGAAATGTGGGAAACCGATGGAAGAAACATATTCGCCCAGCAACCGATTCTGGTAGAAAAATGGCTGCCGCGCATGTGCAGTGGGCCAAATTTGGTCCCTTGTCGCCACTCTTACTATATAGGCACTCTACTTATTATAAGTTGGCGAGAAATACTACTAACAACAACCATACAACATATATATGAGGAGCCAATCAGAGTCAACTTGTCGGACACTTACGCTGTACGCTGAGGCGCTAGTCACTTTCTCCATGTGGCAAATTTCCCCTAAAAAAATCCCCGGTTGTGATTCCTATAATACCTTTCTCTTCTCATTGGTCATCAATTCAGTGACGTCAGGTAAAAGTGTTTCATTTCTATCCGCCCGTAGTACTCTGATGTGTTATGGCATATATTGTGCTCATCTGGGTTGCAATATTTATCTCTTCAGTCAAAGTTTCGCCAAATTTCCGCACGGTTGACGTAGGAAACCCAACACAAATAAACAAAAAACCCAAAGTCGCCAAACTTTACGTTTATTATTAAACGAGCTCTAGTCATTTGATTGGTCCACGGAACGGTTAAAAAGAAAAACATCCATTCAAATATCATCCGATTGGTCCGCTTGAAGCAATCCAGACAGTACAGTTCTTTCATGTTTAAAGCAATCAGCGCATTGGAGGATTGCAGGAGCTAATGAATTAAGACAAGATCGTGGCATTTCATAATATTTGGTTCGAAACTAGCATTTTGGAAATGTTTATTAAGTCATTTGGCGGCAATTTATTAACATTTTGATGCCAAATTTCCCAAGCATTTTGGCACTGTGATTTTACAACGAATGTTACTTTCATTGTTTTTCTGTCTGGTTACAAGTTTACAAAAACAAATATTCTACGTTGACGTGAAGGAGTTTTTTCTAAAGGTTTTAGAACTTTTTTAGAAAATGTCACTATTTAGGACATCTAACCTTTGAAAATGTTTTTAAATTACCATGTAAATCCACATAATTTTGTAAATTATTTCCTCAACGGTTCCAGAACTTTGAGATTAGTTCTTATATTCCCAACTTCAAAATCAATATCCACGATCCATTGTAGGTATGAATAACCGAAGAGCCCCCAGAAAATCTGCGGACAAAATGAACTCGCTGTCATTTGAGGATGAAAGTTGTCCACCTGTTTTGAATGAAATAAATGAGTATTCAGATGATAGCACAGAGGAATCTTGTGAATCTTCAGAAGATGAAAACAGCACTAAGCTGCATGAAACACTCAGCAGCCAAAAAAATTCAAATGTAGCAGAGAAAATTAAAAGAAATGGTGAAGCAAGTCAAACTTTTGTACAGAATGAAATAAACCCAATGTCATCCTTGCATGACATGCAAGTTGAACCAACTGATGAAAGTACAGAATCGTCCACAAGTATGCAATCATCAGACTCTGGTAATGTACAATCTGCAGTCGACAAAGTGATATCCACTAGAAATGGAAAACCTTTTGAGTGTCAAGTGTGTCAGAAAAGATTCACCCAGAAGGATGCCCTTGACCACCACTACTTCCTGCACACGGGAAAGCCTTACACCTGCAACGACTGTGGTAAAACGTTCAACTACAGCTCATCGCTTCACCGACACGCTCTTGTTCATCGGGGTGGTGAGGCATATGTCTGCGACATCTGTCAAAAAAAGTTTAACTCCAAGGCATACCTCAAACGACACAAAATGAACCACAACGACGAGAAACCTTATGCATGCGATGTCTGTCTGTCGCGGTTTAAATTCAAATCGGGGTTGACAAACCATGTCCTGATCCACACTGGAAGCAAGCAGTTCGTGTGCGACATTTGCCAACGAGGCTTCACCCAAAAGAACCAACTCATCAGTCATTGTCTCGTCCACACTGACGAACGCCCGTACGAGTGCAACATTTGTAGTAAGAGGTTCAAGCATAAATCTGCCCTCTCCTCCCACTACTTGTATCACACTGGTGAGAAGCGCCATGAGTGCAACGTGTGTCACATGAAATTCACACGGAAGACAGTCCTCACTCAGCATTACTTGATTCACACCGGTGAGAAACCACACGAGTGCAACGTGTGCCAGAAACCTTTCCGGAACCATCCTGCTCTGATGCGGCACATGTTGATCCACACAGGAGAGAAGCCACATTTGTGCAGCATATGTCAAAGAGGCTTTCGAGAAAAGTCCCACCTGGCGAAACACATTTTGATTCATTCGGGTGAGAAGCCTCATGTCTGCGATGTGTGTGAGAAGAGGTTTCGGCAGAGGGGGGCTCTAGTCTCTCACAGACTGACGCATTTGGAGGTTCGTCCGTTTGTCTGCAATGTATGTCAGAAAGGATTCAACGACAAGAGACACCTTAAGCGTCACTTAAACATACATGACAGACAGCAACTAATAACACCTGCTTATTCGAGTAAGAATAATGCAGACAAAAATGGAAATTCTGAACCTGAAATTACAAAAGACGCGCCTTTAGTTTTTCTGTATATTTGAATTGTGTTGAAAAGGCATAGTTTTTAAACATCTTGGGCAATTCTGGGTTATATCCTAGAATTCAGCACCAACCTTGTCTGTCTCGCAGCACACATGAATTAATTACCAAACTACTGTGGCACACCAAAAAACAAACAAATTCATTTTTGCCAATCTGACCAAAAAATAGGTATAATCTTGATTTTTAATAGCTTTTGTGACTGTCTACCTTTTTTGCTTTAAAGTGTTTTAAAAAAATCTCAAACTATTTATGATATTTTTTACAAAATAGAGTACTAAAAATTATTTATATGGGTACAACTTGAAATTGTGAACAACACTCTTATCAAAGATTCAGAACTAAACCATCGAAATTCATCCATTCTTTCAGCACACCGGCTGAAAATTGCTGGTCTACGGCATAGTTATCAAAGTTCAGCTCATTGGTATCGTTTCCTCAATTAGACATTAGCTCTGTGATGAAATTTGAAATTTTCCAAAGCCACTCCATTAACCACAGTTCTGTTATAGCTCCATTTTACCAAAGTGTTCAAATTGATTCATCTCAACCTCCTAGTCTTGGAAGTTCAGAGGGTGAGTGCTAGAGGAGCTCAGTCCCCAGCCATTTTTCTATTTGTCAAAACTGGCCATTTGCAAGAATGCCTTGATAATAAAAATTTAAAAATTAGGTGTGCAAAATACTTTGTAATGTAGTTTAAAGGCCTTAAATATTCACCATACAAGTCCTTCATTTGAGATTGAGTTCGTAAGTTTAAATCAGAATTCCCTACAATGCACCCTTCTAATGACCTTAGGCTCTTGAGTTCCCCACAGACCTGCCTTTTCATTAGATCTTGTTTTTATTTAATCAGAATAAAATTGACCCTTTTACACAAAGAAGTTCTGTCACCAACTTGTAGGTCTTCATAAAGTGACATGACATTAGACAGGTTTATATATAAACCTGTCTAATGTCATGTCACTTTATGAAGACCTGAGGAATTAACTACTGGTTGCCACTAACTGATTTTATACTGGGGCTGTGACATTTAAGATTTATTTTTCTTCTCAATTTTAGTATTTGTTACCTCCATAGTTTTAACCGTATTTGTAATAGCGGACTAAAGACCAAATTTTCAGCATTTAAGACATGCTATCAGTTACTTATAGAGGTGTTCATTATTTTTTGGGATCAAAACAAGACAAGCTCTGTTGTGAAAAATATCAATTATAGTGAACACAAATAGTTACTACTACAACAAATTTTGGTCTTCCAATATTTTGTCCAGAGTAATGCACTTTTATTAAAATGACGAGATAACCTTATCATGGCAAAAAAATAGGTACTCCTATTAAAAATGAGACCAATACTTACTTATACCTGTCTTACCTTATAGTGGAGCCGAGTACTGTCTGCAGGGAGTAAAGGTAAAGGAGGGAGAAACAGTCAAGGATCTTGGGGTGATAATTCACAGGGATTTTAAAATGGGTCACCAATGTTCAGCTGCGGGTAAAAAGGCTAATAGGTTATTGGGGTATATTAAAAAGACTGTAACTTCAAGGGATAAGAATATAATCTTGCCGTTATATAAGGGTTTAGTAAGACCACATCTAGAATATGCTGTACAATTCTGGGCTCCACATATATGAGATAGGACATAGAATCAATTGAAAGGGTTCAGCACAGAGCTACAAAAATAATAAAGGGGCTAGCAAATTTCGACTATAATGAACGTTTAAGTAAGCTAAACATGTATACACTGGAAAGAAGGAGGGGGGATTTGATTCAGCTTTTCAAGTTTGTAAAACAAGGGGACACAGAGGGCTTAAATTTCAATAGGGATAACAGAACAAGGGGCCATGGGTATAAATTGAATAAGACACATTTTAATCGGGATTTAAGGAAAAACTACTACTTTAATAGGGTAATAGACAGTTGGAACGCGTTGCCAGAAAATATAGTTAATTCAAAGGGAGTGTACGAATTTAAGACACAATTGGATAGTCAGTGGGAATTGGAGAATTCATAAACAAAGGACCAGCCTTGTTGGGCTTGAGCCTGTAGCTGGTCGTCAATATTTGTATTTGTATTTGTATTTAATCCATATCAACAAAGAAATTTCACTTTGTGAAATTGTATTTGTTTTGAAGGACACTGCTACATATAATGTGGCTCTGGTGAAAAGCAATATGACCTTGGGCAAGTCTATTTATAGAAACGTAGGAAGCTCACACCAGTGAGAAAAGCTTCTGTACTGAAATTGCATTGAATAGCATAAAGACAGTATTTTAATCTACCTTTATCTTGCTTCTGGAACATTACATTTTATTTTGTGTCAGTGTTATTACATAGAAATATGATATGATTGAGTCAATGCATAGAAAAACAATGTCTATAGCTTTCATCTTCACAGTGAATATTGAGTCATTCAAATATATTATGTACCGAATGTTGATTCACAAAATAATAATAATTTTAAGAATAAAGTAACTATTGGATGTTATGCAGTGTTTAGAATTCTTTCTTGATTTCTTTTTACGTAATGTTGGAATATAATATTAATTTATGTGCGAGTTCAAGTGTATACAGCTTTTAGTGTGCATTCCTTTTCTTATTTTTTGTCTTTTCCATTTAATGTACACCAAATTATCAAACTCAGCATTCTTAATATAGTTGTTTCTAAATTTACCTATCTGCATTCTTCACAGTAATTGAAATTAGAACCTATTTTCTTAAATCTGATGGTAAACAACAACAAAGTTAACATTTTTTTAATGCACAAAATAGCCGTTTACTGATAATATTGAAAATAAAAACCAATGTATGCTTCATTTTGTTAGCATACCTTACATTCAAATATATTATTCTCATTCCAGTTTATTTTAATCTTGCTTATGTGTATAGCTTTTTTAGTATTTTGAAAGTTATTGAGTGCACATCACAGGAACACAAAGAAGTTGACTTAAGTAGGTGCAATTATCTTTTGGTTTTGTAGAAAAATGGATGTTTTAAGGACTCAAAAAATTATAAGGAATGATATATTTTGAGAAATGCTAAAATAACTACTAAATTATAGAAAATGTATCTTAATAAAACATTTCAAACGCATCAGATGTCGCTGAAAAGGAAGTTCCAATTGCAGACATGTCTCTCTAAAATAAACTCGTGTAACGATAACCATTTTTAAGCGGAAACACTTGCAATAATTATTTTGCACAAATGGAAATTTTTTTTTACTAGGGGGCCCGCCCCTGCTTGCTAACGCTTGCCAACCCCCGGAGGATTGCTTTGCAATCCTCAATGGTTCGCTGCGCGAACCTATGCTCGCTTCGCTCGCATCCATGAAGACATATGTCCTAGCAGAAGGGATTGTTTACAAAATATCATATTCCAAAAAAATATTTTTCAAATCTAAATTTGCTATATTACAGGAAATATGTATATACAGTACCCTGGAATCAGAATTCAAATGATAACTTTGATCAAATTTTGAGTCGAAATGCGAGCGCTGCTTTTGAAATTGAATACCCAGCATGGTGTATGTGTGTACATTTCCAGCACTCTCGAGTCACCCACACTTTTTCATTAAGTTTGTTGTCGAAAGTTGTAGTGCCAGCGTCTTGTTGAACTATAATGGTTGGCATTGAAAAGGACCGTTTTTTAAATGGCCCTGAAAAGATCCTCCGCTTTCTTCGATTCCTAATTATAAACTGCAACAGCTCGACTAAAATTCATTTTTGTTTTCAATAAAATTTCAACCGATAACGCTATAAATTCAATTAAGGCGCGAGGCTACGAAGTGAACAAACAACCGTACAATGTTGCCAAAATGCGATAACAAATAACGTCTTTTTTGAGTGCCACGTAAGAGAATTATATATATAGATAACTTCTCAGGGAGTTGATACGTCATCCCTAGCTATTACTACGGGCAAAATAAATAGTTTTTGTTCAGTGATGGAATGTGATTTATATTTCAAGCACTATTTACGCATCCTAAATTATATTGTAGAATATTCTACTATTGTTGTTCTTAGGTAAAAAAGATTATTTGCCAGATAATTAATATTTGCATATTTCTATGAGAAAAAGAAAAGAGAGTGAAAAGGTAATAAAATTATGATAATTTTTAATCCATCAAATTAATTCAGCTAAGCTACACTTTGTAATTCTAGTCAATATATTTGTGGTCATTTTCCTTTTTAAGTTGTGTTTTTGTAGAGTTTTAATAATTAGTAATGTTTTAACAATACTTTTTCAACATTTGTTTCCAAATTTAATGTACTTATATTTTTGTAATATATTTTACAGGCATATGTTTCACGTTACACTGACTTACCTTTCATCATCTGCAATGAATGTCAACGAAGACCAGTCAAAGAAATTCAATTTTGATGACAGAACATTTATGTCAAGTGAGACAATTTTAATTGTTACTTTATTTATTATTTATTCTATTTCTCAGTGATAAATGTTCACTCAATTTGAATGCATTTTAATATACATTTCTACTTTTAGCTAGTTTGTACAGCAAAATATATTGTATTTGACTCATTTGTTTTGTCTTCATATTCCGTATTCAAGATCTGCCAATTAACTATGTTATAGTTTATGCAATTATTTGTAGTCCTATAGAAAAAGTAATGAATTACAATATCTTGACCTTTTTCTGTGAATCAATGTTAATGTTATTTGCCATTTACATACCATATAAGAATTACTCCAACTGGCAGCACAATTCTACCTTCTAAAAATAAGTACATCTTATTAATTTAACTCTGAATCCTGAAGTGCCTCAAAGAGATTCTTCGACTGATTCCTGGCCGGGCGCTTTTGGGTCGGATTTTCTCTCATAGTAGGGAAGCAGGTAGTTAGGCGAGGGATCTTTTGCAGTTCCTTCAGGGAGTGGTATGAGGTCAAAGATTATCCATTGACACTTGACAGTGATGTAGTGAAAGTTGCTTGGGGATAGTTTTAATGACAGACAACACCTTGCGGAGTGCTCTAGTTTACAGGACATTGACACCAGGGATACTTCTCCCCAAGGACTTTATTCGCTATATTGGACGGCAAGACAGCGTATGGCCGAAAGACCTTGAGCTGGGCGTAGGATTAAAAAAAAAAAAGTTTTAATGGCCAACATTGACAAAAGGCTATGGGGCCTTTTGGATTTGAAGAAGTCATTCAAAGTGTGGAAGTACCGATTCTGAAAAAAAGTCTTTCGCACTTCTATTTTCAAATTGGTGGATTTTTCCACTTGTAAGAATCAGGGATGAAAATCTTCCGCGTTTACGCGGATTTCCGCTTTTTTTTTTCCTTTCGAGAATTTCCGTTTATTTTTCCCCTTTTGAGAATTTCCGTTTTTTTTCTTCCGAAAATTTCCGCTTTTTTCTTTGAATTAAATTATGTCATGGAATTACAGCCAAAGAATAATTGTAAAAAAAAACAAAAAAGAACAATGAGGAAAGTGTGTCCTTACTTCAGGTAGTAGATTCTTCCGACTTTTCGTAAATTTTGAAAAAATGACCGATTTTTATCATTTTTTACAAAAAAAATCCTATTTTTGCCCTTATCAGCTTTTTTTACGTTTATAGAAGACAAATAAGTCTTGCTAATTCCTTTTTGAAAAGAATCCTTTGTGAGAAGCTTATTAGTTTAATGGTAAACCTGGAGAACTTGGATTTTGAACTAGTTAGCGTACGTTGTTGCATATTTCGTAGGTAAAGCTACGGTTTCCTAAAAAAGCGGAGCTGTTATCTAAAGGCCGTGAAACGTCATGATGCGGCGGAAAAGGTATAAATGAAATATTTTAAGTTGATCAGCTTTTAATGTGATTTTTCTTTCAACTAGAAAATAAGATGCTTTGTTATTTCGTTTTTCATGGCAACCTCGGCAAGTGGAAAGTTTAAATTTTCATTTCGAATATTCTAGAAATTACTTTCAAAATCCGTTAAAACTTCTTTCTTTGGCAACCTTTAGAAGTACGCCAAGGCGGTGGCCATCGTTTTAAACATAGACTGCAACTATTTTCAAAATGATGCTTCTTTTTATGGCAATATTTATGATTGTTTTAATGAGTTAAATTGTTTCTTGGAAAATAAGAGTAATAAATTTTAAGTTTATTTGATTCAAATAGAAAATAGGAATATTTACGGAAAAATATAGAGATTTTGAAAAAAAAGTTATTTTATATTCGAAAATAGGTTGTAAATTTAAACTGAACTAAGAAATATTATTCCTACCACTTTATTCTACGTTTATAGCTGTGCCAACGACCTGCCCTTTGCGCACTTAGGCCCTGTGCACACATCCGGTTTTTCAACGTGCGGCGCCGCTGCTGCAACGCAAGTGCGGTCTGAGATACATTAAATCCAATGCAGCAATGCGTACATGCCTCCAGCGCCGCTGGGGCGACGCACGTCCAACTTGCGTGCAATTTGTACGGCAGTTCCCCGTGGCGCTGTTCGGAAGTACCTTGTTTTCATAAACAAATATATTATAAATAATAATTAATAAATGGTTGTATCCAGTAACGTCTATTTTGTTTCAAAATATACTTTTTTTTACGCCAAGTAAGCGAAATAAACACGTTTTCTTCGATAGAATATTTATCGCAAATGGCGCGAAATGAGTTCGTGTGTCATTTCACGGTTATGTGTGCATAGTTGGGCTTCGGTGCCGCAGTGGCGCCGCACGTTGAAAAACCGGATGTGTACCGGGCCTTAAGTCGCCAAGGAAACAATTATTTCGAATGAACCAATGAAATCAAACGACAGTTTAACGGAATTTGAAAGATTTTTCTGGAATATTCGAAATGAAATTTTAAAAATTTTCCACTTGACCTGGTTGTATTAAAATCCGCAATAACCGTTATACATATGGGTTACCTTAACCTGTAATTACTCGCTACTAGAGGTGCGCCAAAAAGCGCCAAGTCCGTTGCCATTTCTATAAACCAAGACTGAAGCTGTACCATTTTTATTTTTGGTGTCTAATTATTTTTTTTTAATAAAATTTATGCCATTAAATAAAATTAGTACATTTTTGATTTATTCTTTTGTAACAGCATTTTGATTTCCTGTTAATTTCATTTTTGGTATCAAGGTTTTTGAAAAATTGCAACTCTTAAGAAAATATTACCATTGGTGAGGTGTTCAAAAATATTCATAAAAATAACATTTTCAACTTCATCCAACTTATTTATACTGTTTATAGTTGCCTAGATATTTTTTCTCTTTTACAAAATTTGAGTTTGCACGTAAGGTGCCCACTCCTACTTTTCCAAAGACAAATTTCATTGTTTATAGTGGACTCTATAGGGTTTTTATCAGACTAAAAATTTGCCTACCCCCTCAGAAAAAAAATTCTGGCTGCACCACTGTTCTGTACACACATTAGTACACAAATATAGTAATCTTATTCAGCTATTTTTGTACTTCAAAATAACGCTGCATATATTTTCCTCTTTTTTACATTTTGACTGTTTTCACCCCTGAAGAATGATAGAAATAATTATAAAACCAACATTTATAATGTAAAATTTTGGAAAATACGTGTTTTCTAGTACGTATTTCTGAAAACTGCATAATTTTACGTAACTCCTTATATCTGAAATTATTTTTTTGTAGTAAGAGTATGCCCCGAATATTCATCAGCATGCAACTCAGACTTCAGCAAATATAGCAATTTATGAATACTTTTTTCTTGCATTCTTTGTGATAAATGAATATTTGCTTTACCGACACAATTCAATAGGGGCTCAATACATTATAAAAAATCTTAATACTCTGCTTTCAAAATAGTTTGAACTAAATAAAACTCTTATCGATCCTTATGAAATAAATATATTGGAAATTATTCTTGTAGAGAAAGTACTTGTTATATAGGTTGTTCTTTTTCTTACATGCCAATATTTTAATTCACTTTAAAAATCACAGTTTTAGGATTCTATAATAGATAAGAGGAAGACATTAACTAAACATCGTATTTTTTTATCAAGTGAGGTTAATATCGCTAATCTCTTTTTTTTTTACCTACTTTTAGTATTCACATTGAAGTGAAGTTCCTATTTGATTTTAGAAAATCCTTTTGGTTACTGTAAATAATAAATTTCTATATGAATATTTACCCCCATAAACATTGATAATGTCATTGGTCATGCTTCGAAAGATGATTGAAAACTAGAAGTAAAACTTTTCTCGCTCCCTCCATCGCAATACAATTTCAGCTGTAGCGCAAATCGCCAGATATGACCAGTAACAAAAACAGACCAACAGCTATTCTCAGCGTGCTAAAAATGTAAATAATAATTTAAATATATATCTTTGATATCTAATCTATTATGTTTTAAATTTTTTTCATTTCGTTATTCTTGTTTAGGAGAAGTCATGCAATTTAAAAAACCTTCTAACTTTTTTGATTCTTGTTCGTTTTTAAACTTCGTAGTCGCTGGTATTTTGAACTTGGGTATTTTCTAAGATCTTACTGAAATGATAGGCTTGTCTATGGCCTTCGTAGGGTCTTCTCTAACAGCATCAACTTTAACTGCATCCCCCTTCATCACCTGATGCCCAAGACTTGGTTATACCGCTAAAGGTTTTCTGTTGACCTTATCGTATTCTGAACTTAAAACTTGGCTATCTGAGGATAAAGAGCTTTTGGTACAATAACATAGAAAATTCACTCGTCTGTCTAAATCTATTATTTAAAGATTGTTTACAATCAAGCTTGTAAAAATAAATTATTAGAATATTTTTCTTGTATAATTTTAGACTAATTATATATAAATAAAACATCGTTCCAGTCTATCATTTTGTTTTGACAAAGAAGAGTTAAGGCTTCATTTAAATTAAAGAAACATGAATGCTGCAATTTTAATGTTCTATATACTTAGAAAATAAAAGATTTCTCAATCTTTGATAGATTCTCAAGTAAATCAGATAAAAATCAGCCAGTACAAAATTTGTAAATTTTAGAGTAAAATATTAAAAGTTATTGGAAAAATTTGCATCGAATAGCGATTATCAACATATATTACTTGTAAAAGTCTAGTTTAAGTAAAAGTCTAAATTTATGGAAACAGTTGAAACCTACTATTTAGGTCAATAACTATTAGATATGATATTGTAAACAATAAGCGGATTTGATATCTGTAAACTACTGCTCAATATACTTTGATTTGTTTCTGTACAATAATTTTTTATATCACGAAGGCTTATTAGATCGACTGAAAGTAAGATTGAAACTAGTGGAAACAATTCAAAAGTATCATACGTAAGTGGTGAGTAAAAGTACGTAAGTAAAAGTGCTATAACGATTCCTTAATAAATGGATATTACATTAAGAAAGAACAGATCTTCAGGTAGTAAACGTGATAACCGTATATCTGTGCCAAAATTACCCATTGAATCCCCAAAGTTGTAAAGGATTATTTGAAAGACGAAAACTAAGGGAAAAAGTACTGTAAAAAATACTTAGCAACGAAAGATTTAACATTAGAAAAAAAACATTTTCCCTAGGGTCATAAATAGCCCTCTCGAGTCAAATTGCTGTGGGATGTGTTGTAAGCCATTCTACTATTGTCGTAGCGGAAGGGATATTATGTTATATCCCACAGACCAAGTTAGCAAGAAGGAATGCTGTGTCCATAGTAAAGTCTGAAGTACAACCATTAGTGAAACTCCCACAATATTTTTTGAAGCTTCAAGAGCTTCCAACTTTCTATACGATGTAATAAATGTTTTAGGTAAAGCGTGAGAAACTAAATTCTACCTGTGATGAATCTTCAGGTGATTGTTGTTTCTTTAAGTCAAATGCTTGTATGTATTCGTACATGGGATTCAACACACTGGAAACATTGCATTGTTTTCATTGTAATTCACACACACCATTCTTTAATGGGCACAAAAGATTTTCGAAGAGAGGCAACAACCTTTGGAAAAGAACCCTATATAAGAACTTTCTTCTCATTCATTCTTAGATTTTAGATATAATTCTAGCTCTTTACTGCAAGTCTGTTATACCACCCAGTTGTGCAGAATATTATTTCTAACATCTTGCAAGATTTCTACCTTTTGAGTTTTATTTAATTTGAAACATGAGTAAGCGGAAAAGAAATATTTTGAGTCAAGCAGAAATTGATGCTATCCTTTTTGGATCTACTTCAAGTGATGATGACCTTTCAAGTGAAGATGATGGCTGGCCAAGAGAGGATCACAATAATAATCAATCCGTTCAAATAGATGATAATGCTGACATTGATAATTTCTCTGTATTAGAGCAAGACGTCAATGAAATTGACAATCAATCAATCGCTGTTGAGGGTATTGAAGAAACGAATGAGAGTGATTCTCAAATAAACTGGACTACTATTATTGATAACGATAAAATAGAGGTTAACACGGGGAACTTTTGTAGTGGTCCTGTACATAACCTTCAAGTTGGATCTGAATGTTTTGAATATTTTAAGTTGTTTGTGATGATTGATATGTGTGAAACGATGAGATTAAACACCAACAAATATGCAGACTATGTACATAAAGTGAAAAATATCACAAATTCAAAATGGAAATGCTAGAATTTGTTGAAGAAATATGGAACTCTCTTTGTATTGATTATGTTCATCATGAGTATATCTCGCTTGCCCAGATTGAAAGATTATTGGTCAACTAACCCTATCTTGGGAAATGAAATGGTTAAGCACACTATAATTCTCAGGTACTTTCATTTATCAAACAGGGAAGAAGAAAATAAAACAGAAGAAGGATTTTGCATTATGCAGAAGGTTGAACCTTTTATGACCAATTTGAAAGTTAACTTCATTGAGCACTTTTTACCCCACTGAGAACTTTCCATCGCTGAAGCCCTGATTAAGTATAAAGGAAGACTGGGAATAGTGCAGTATATGCCAATGAAACCAGCAAAGTGAGGCATTAAAGTTTGGATGCTATGTGATTCCAAATTGGGTTATGTATACAATTTTGAACCGTATTGTGGGAAGAAAGACAATGTACCCCACAGTGGAAAAGGACTAGGGAATGATGTAATCAGTTACTTGTGCACAAGCTTAAAGAGTGAAGGTCATCACATTTTCTATGATCGATACTTTTCAAGTGTCCTTCTTAAGCGGGACTTGTTCAAGTCTGGACAATATTCCACTGGAACTGTTATGTCAAACAGAAAATTTCTCCCAAAAGACATAAAGGAATATAAACTGAAGAATGCTGGAGATAGCAAATGCTATCAATGCATTGAAACTCCCAATCTGAATTGCACAATTTGGAAAGACAAGAAATAAATAATTTTACTTTCTACTGGCAACAAACACGTTGTAGAGTCCACTAAACGTAGAATTGGGGGTAATTCTGTTTTTATTTCTTGCCCAGAAACTATTAAACATTTCAATAGGTTCATGGGAGGAGTAGATCTTGCAGACCAGAAACGACAATACTATAATGTTGCTTGCAAATCGTACAAATGGTGGTTATATATATATTGGTTTCTCTTGAATAGCGCAATGAACAATGCCCATATAATATACATTTTGACAAATAGGCAATCTCCCAAAAAACCTATGAGTTTAATGAACTGTAAGATGGGTATGATTGCTTCGATGAATACAAAGTTACGACCATGTAACGATTCTCCAAATCCTATGATCTCAAAAACACATGAACGAATAAAAATTGAAGGAAGGAAAAGAGTGTAGGCACTGCAGCAGTAAAAAAATTAAGACTGCAGCAAATCATGCTGTGCAAAGCAATTGTATTTGTACTTTCAATTAACTTTTTATTTTTATGTTTCACATATATGTGTGCGTTTTGACTAATTTTTATCAAATTTGAATATTTATAATTTTACTGGACAGTTAAGCAATCCATTAAAAATTGTTTTCATTAAATACACGCTTCAATTTTACATTTTTAGTTTTGAATTTCCAGTAAGACAAAAGTATTTTTTTTCACTTATGATGTAGACCAGTACAGCCACATCAAGTTGTGTTGTTTCTTGCTTTTTTTTTTGCTTGCTTTTAACCACTAGACGAACCAGTCTAGTGGTTAAGGTGTTGACCTCTGGATCGGAAGGGTCCTGGTTAGTATTCGGGGTCAGGGCATGGATGTAAAATTGTGCTGTCCTTTGTTAGGAGCAATGATAGTCCTCCCACTGGTCCCCATCACTTCTAGCATAATCTTCTTCAGTACCATGTAATGTATTTTAAAATTTAGAACTAGAAATAATTGTATAATTTTAAGACCCACAAAGATTCCTTTTTTGTATTGATAATCAAATAGAATGTTTGTTTAACTTAACATCTAATGCTGTAATTGATAAAATATTTCTTTTAACGTCATGCATATCTAAATACACTCACTGCCAAAAGTTTAGCACAAAAGGTAAAATGCAAAAAAAAAAGACGACAAGAACAGCTTTGATTGACACGAAATGTTGCAGGAAAGTACCAAATAGGTTTATGCATGAAACAAAACAAAGAATTAAATACACAGATGAAAAAAATATTGAAATGTCATAAATTATAAGATGAAATATTGAAGTCATTAGCAAAATGATGTTTAAATCCAAAACAAATAAACAAAACCGACATTAATAGGGTATGTGACCACCCCTCATCCTCATACAAAGTTTACAGCGTGTGACCATGCTTTCCATGAGGTGATCAACCACCCCAGATTCAAGTAATCGCCATTGCTCTTGTAGATCAGTTTGCAATTCTGCGAGAGTAGCTGGGGGTGGGAAACGTGCAGACACAGCACAGCCGAGAGCATCCCAAAGATTTTCAATGGGATTAAGGTCGGACTAGTATGACAGCCAAACCATACACGCAATCCCCTCTCCAGGTAATGGTCAACCAGGTAATGGCCAACGCTGCCATAGCTCTATGAGTACGTGCATTATCATCCATTAAAATTAAAGAAGGACCAACTACTGCAGCATACAATCTCACAGTGGGTTCTAGGACTTCATCCCAATACCGGATAGCCCTCACAGAACCCCATCTATAGCTGTGCCGTTCGTTGGGATATTCCAACGAAATCCCGGCTCACACCATGATGCTTCCACCTCGGAATGCGTGATGCTCGATGAGGTTCTGGGACCGATTGCGTGGGCCTCGTTCTCTCCAGACCCATATACATATGTCATCTAGGTCCATGGCAAATCTTGACTCATCCGTGAACATAACGTTAGCCCAATCAGACACAGTCCAATTCACATGTTGCCGACACCACTTTAATCATGCCCCTCTGGATTGGAAGGATAGAGGAACACAAACTTGTGTACCTGAGCGTACAGTCCATTCATGTGTAACCTTCGGCGCACAGTAGTGGCAGATATCGTCTTTCTAATGGACGCTGCAACCATAGATGTCATACGTATGGAGGTCGCTCTTCAACTCCGCTTCGCTACAACGGCAATATATCGATCTTCCGCAGGGTTTGTAACCCTTGGGCAGCCAGCCTTGCGTCTTCAAACATCTGTTGTTTGGAATTGTTTCCATATTCATGAAATGACGGAATGATGAACGCCGAAGAAGAGAGCAACATCAGTGATTGATTGCCCTGTTTCAAGGCGTCCCACAGAACTCCAGTGCTCATTATCTGCCATTTCGTCTTTTGGAAGCCATAGAAACACGTCTGTCTTGAAAACTAATTGTACTAAAGTTTTAAACACTTTTTACCAGCACTTACATGCAACTGCAGTAACTCTTCACAATGTGGCTTCTTATACAACTGCCTTTTTTGCATATTTCTCGACACGAAATCATGGTTGGCTGTTGCATAACACATTTGAATACTTCCATATACCTCTACAGCAAATTGCAGCCTCTCGAATTCAGATTAGTTTCTGCAAATTGACATTTTCCTCTCTGTGCTTAACTTTTAGCAGTGAGTGTACAATAGCTCATTGTAGTAATCTAAAGATAGTAGCTTTTATTTTCAGTTTTTTAGTTTCTGATTACCTACCTTTATTATTAAAAAAGGTTTGAATGTTTTGTCACAAATTCGTAAAAACAGTTGTTTTAATTATCACATTTGATTGTACCTTCTGTGTGAAGGAAAAGAGATTAAGTCAGACTTTAGATGTGTTCAAGGGAGTCAAGTACATCATTTTAATTTAAAAAATAATACATGCAAAACTTAATGTTTAAATAAAACTTAATGTTAATAAAACTTAATGAATCTATCAATCTAAAATTACAATTATTTGTAACGTGGCATGCTTCTATTTCTTCCTGAATATTTGTGAGAAAGAGAAATTATCAAATTAAGATTCTCTGGGAAGTAGCCATAATAACTTAACCCCTTTTGCCCTAACCTAGAAGATATATTTTAGTTGTTTATTTATCATTAATTTTGCTGCTTTGTTTCCTATAAATAAGTAGAACATTATATTTATTAAATTGTAAATTGTGTTTTATTCAATTTAAGTGTATAATTTATTAAATTTAAAAAGTTTAATTATTAAAGTTCTGTGCTTTGCACACAATATGAATATGTCCTGAGAGGATCTAGTGCCTGACATTTTCCCCTGTAAATTGTTGCCAATAGCCTGTTGTGTTGCTCTAGTACGACATTAACTAATAATTACCAATTACCATGTCAATATTCAAATACTTATTTCCTATTTTGTTTTACAATATTAAATTATCAGTTCAAGGAATATTTATCAAGTAAGGTTAAAGTTGTGACATAATTTTTATTCTCTCTTTGATTCTAAAATCTATAAACATATAAATACATATTTTGTGATTTGGTATTATCTTAATGAATGTGCATATGATTGTTGGAAATGAGTGATACAATGTAAAGGTAATGTTTGAAAACTAATTTTAAAAATGAAATTGTAAGATGAATAAGAAATAGTTGAACATTTTCTGTGAATAAACAAAATATTTTATCCTGTATCTTAGTACTTGATAAGAGATTATACACTCATTGTTGGCCTTGTATTAGTACTTAAATTTGTATTAAATTGTATTGGATTATGTGTTATACTCTTGTTACAAAAGTAGAGTTTATATAATTTAAATTGGAAGTACACTTAAGTTAGCTACAAAATTCGTTTAGAATACTCACTTGAACTTGTGTACATATTACATAAAAAATTGATACACTTGTTTACAAGCTGGGGCAAACACAAGACCATGTCAAATAAAAAATTGGGGAAAAGGGATTGAAGAATAGTGTAATGGGGTGAAAGCAGAAAACAATTGTCTACTCCTGTGCCGTATAAACAAAAACATGTGCAACATGCATCTTACAGTGAACAGACCAGTTCCAGAGCATCATTTCATCTACATAGGTCTTGGTTTTCCAAAAAAGTTGTTTATAATAATTCTTCAATAATACAAACGTTGCATGGATTCTTGTATTTTTCTCTCATATAATTCAAACTATGATCTAATGACAGATATGCTCCAATTTTCAATCATGGAGACTGAATTGTCAATGTAATTTTTAACTCAAAACAAACCTATCAAAAGTACTTCTTAAATCTTGTATTAGTGTAATGTAAAGAATTACACACGCCATAAAAATATATTGAACAACTATTTTAAAATAATAGATTTAATCATAAAGGAATAATTGAGGCGTTGACATTAAAAAGGAGGAAAGTGCCAAAAACTAAATTCTACGGGACAAGCAAGTCGAAGGTTCCACTTTCCTCATTAGAGCCAAGAGTGATCAAATTTCTGTTAGTGACATCTTGTGGGATTTTTCGGAACTAGACTTCGTGAGTTACGAATTTACCTTTTTTTCAGTGTTACTGGCATTAGAACATAGAATCATTTCAATGAAATAACAGATTTGACTCCTCCTTTTCAATGTCAGTGTCTGAATTAGTTATATATCGTGTTCATTTATTTGATATTAATTTAATACATATTTTAGCTAATAAATATACAGCATCTCAGAAAAATATAATCTACAAGCCAAATCTGATTAAATAATAACTTGCACTTGATTAATTTTATTACATAATTTTAGAAATACTTGTCAGTATATCTCCATACAGTTAACTTGGTACATTGCGGCCTTTAGATTTAGAAATCTGAGAATACAAAACACAGAAATTGAAAGTAACATCATAAGATTACCCTCCCTTAAAACTGGTTTAAATTATACATAATTGTAATAAAATATATTTATATATGATTATATACACTGACGAGCCAAAACATTATGACCATCCCCACATTTTTCAATGAACCCGTCTGGATGACGTGGAGTGCACGTGATTAAGTGAGAAAGGTATTTAACTGCTGCTGGAGAAGGTGAGTAATCATTCTTGCACTTTTGCGAGTGATGGGATAGGTTGCTGATCTAAGCGAATTTGATAGAGGGCAGATCGTCATGGTCCGAAGACTCGAAACGAGTATTACCGAAACTGCACGACTGGTAGGTTGTTCACGATCTGCAGTTGTTAGTATTCATGCAAAGTGGATAAATGACGGTGACACCAGCAGTAGACGCCAAGATGTTGGACGTCCATGCGTCATCAAAGAAAAAGGCCGTCGTAGACTGTCCCGCTTAGTAAAGCAAAATCGGCGCGAGACAGTTTCTCAGCTGACAGCCCAATACACAATGCAGGTCCAAGCGCAAGTGTTTCGGAACACACAGTTCAGCGGACACTGTGGGATATGGGACTGTGCAGCAGACGTCCCACTCGTGGGCCTCTCTTTACCAATCGTCAACTACGCCTACAGTGGGCCCGGGAACATCACGACTGGACCATGGATGAGTGGAAGAGAGTTACCTGGTCAGATCAATTCCGATTTCTCATTCATCACGTCGATGGTCTTGTCAATGTACACCGTCTGCCAGGCGAACAGTTGTTCCCCTCTTGTACAGCAGGTCATACACAGGCTGGTGGTGGCGGTATTATGCTTTGGGGGACGTTCTCATGGGTGACTCTGGGACCTGTGGTTGTGGTAGAACAGACCATGACCGCTGCGAACTATCTGAACATCATTGCAGATCAGTTGCACCCTTACATGTCGTCTGTCTTCCCAACTGGAAATGGAATCTTCCAGCAGAACAACCCCATGTCACAAGGTTCGGAGAGGTTCGAGGAGCATACTGATGAATTCCATTTAATGTCTTGGACACCTAACTCGCCGGATCTTAATCCGATAGAGCACATTTGGGGTGTCATGGAGCGGCAGCTCAGATTTCAAACACCACCATGTTCGAATATCTCGACTTTGCGTGACCAATGGCGGATCAAGTCAACTAAGGGCCCCAAGCGGTAAAAATTTCAAGAAAACTCAAGTTTTCATTAAAAAAATATTTTTATATGAATTTCCGACTTGCTTTATTTCTTGCAAATTCGTCAATTATTTTGGCAGTGTCAATTCGATTTTAAATTTCATACTCTATATACTTAATGGCCATATTATTTAATCTTCTCCCATAGTATTGGAATAATTTTTTAAATGCTTTAAAACAGAAAAACGATCCTTCTCCTAACGCACCATGGAAAAGAATTGTTAAAAAATTTCAATAATATTTCAACATTCAGAAATGGGCAAGACATTTTTTTGGCGGCTCGATAGATGTCTGGTGTGGTTTTCATGGTGTCCTCGTTTTCTTATAGAAAATATTAAAAAATCGTTAAATTCATCTTCAAAAGTATAAACATCAATGTCCTTTTTGAAAACATCCTTCAACTTTTTCATCGTGTTCTTTTTCAATTGATAAATCCCAATTAAAAAAAAATATTCGAAAAGGCTCCACAACAACTTCATACGTCTGAGTTCTTTGAGATAATCTGCCTTGGTGTTATCATATAAATTCACAGTTTTAATGGACGAATCAAAACGAGATACGAAGCTAACTGGAGAGGGTGGTTTAATTAACCGCGTCAAGTCTTCGGACGAGATATCTCGTGCAAAATCTATTAATTTTTGCCAATGACGAAATATCTCGTTGAGAGAAAATTGCCTTATTATTCCAAGAGTCGTGAAACCCAAGTAAAAAGAACCAGCTGTCCTTCCCCAGAACTGGAAAGGTTTTGGTACAGATTCTTGCACCAGTGTCTGGTCACTACTAGCAAGTCTTAATAATCGATAGGAAGGTTAAAGTAGCATTGGAGCAACAGAGTGGGCTATGGACGTCTGTTCAAAAACCATCAGCCTTTTGCTGAATCGCTATTCTCAATTACAAATTGCTTTTAGCCGCACTGGACATGTAGTGCTTTATAACGGGCTGGTTACGACAAACTTCGATATATGATGCACGATCAACAGTTTATCTGCCCTTCCGATGCTCATTTCTCTTTGATAACACACTACATCTACTCCTGTCAAAGCTTCCCTCCTAGTTTCCACGCTGCCTCATTTCGAAACTGCCGGCCTGCACTTACATTCGGCTGCTAAAGGCAAAACAAGACAGTCAAATTATCGCGATATCATTATCCACTGTCCGACCAGGCATGCGAAAATAAATATGTGATCTTAATATAGCTAGCTGTCATGGTTCCACGCAATTGTCAATGAATTAACTAGTGAACGTAGTGTCATAAAACCCTTATCCTCTAGTCATCTTCTGGTTGCATCTGTCGAATTCTGCCTTTCCACTGATAAATGCTAGGGGTGTATTGTTGGAACTTAACCATCAAATAATTAGATTTGAATACTGTAGTATAAAAAGCAGTGCAACAAATCCTGACCATGAAGTATGTTTAATTTTGGGAGACTGAAGTTGAACAGATTTTTCACGTACTGATACAAAAGTTTTTTAAAGAACAGACCAACATTGATTTCTTTTTAATGTTAAACATTAAATCTTCCCTGTAGCTATATAGCTTTAATTGCATTGCTTTAAAACTGTTAATTTCTGACAGTTTCAATCTTTCATGTTTACCCACCAAGTGGTTTTGACTAGATATCTAGACCATTGCGATCTGACCAATTTCGCTGAACGGCATCAAGATATTACCAATAGTTTTGTGAAACGTGACCACGATAGATATTTCTTTACTTATTTATTTACTGAAAGGTAGCAAGATATTAGTATAAGCCTTGGAAGACTCATTGCTCCATACCTTTTGAATATGGTTGCGAGTTTTGTTTTTCTGAATTGGTTTTTAATATGCTTCCAATTTCTCTGCTTTGGTTTTGTGGTTTGATCTTCTGATGGAACTGTAATTGTAGGAGTGGAAAGTGCCAAATGCTTGTGTTGATATCCTAATAATTTATTTGATGATGATGATGCCCATTTTTTGGCATATTGTAGCGTTTCGTATTTGGATGTAGTCATGCATTTTAACGGGTAGATATCAGCTAGTGTAGGTTCTTGTGTTTGTTCTGTTGATGGTTTGTTTAAATCAATAGTAGATTCTTGTGTAGGTTCTGTTATTGGTTCATTCAAATCTTGACTACTTTCCATTTCAGTTTCTACTCTATTGATGTTTTCGTTTATTACTATTTCAAGGCTGTCCACTGAATTAGATGAATGTATGGCTACAGGAACTAATGATATATCTTGATCTGGCTGGATTTCAATTTTTAAGGTGGATATTTCGGTTTGTTCCGTTTGTGTGGAGCTGTTGAAGAGTTGGAAATCAGTTTGATTTGAAGAATCGTTAGTTGCAGTTCGCGTTTGGATGGTTCTGCTTATGTATTCTTTTTCCACTGACCTAAATATTTCATCTGAGGTTCTGATTACTTTTGACTTTTGATTTTCTTTACCAATGTGTGTCGCAAGTTTCATAATTAAATATACTATTGCAGTTAGATTCAGTACGCTGGAAATGTTTGAATACATAAGAATATCGAAGCTACTGATGAGTACTGCTATTAGTGTTCCTGTGGCGAAAAAATTGTTGAGTGCCATTCTGGAAGATCTAAGAAATGAGAAAAATCATAATTTAATCTAAGTAAAGACGCTATATGTATGACATGCTTTTTAGTGTTCATTGAATTTTGATAGTATTATAAAAAAAGGATAAAATAATAAATTTCGATTTATCACTATGATACAAAAATTAAAGTCTATTCAAGAGCTATCGAAATCTCCTACCTCATTCGAAATCCCGGTTGAGTGGTGAATTGGGCGTCCGGTCTTTGCCCACTACACTTGAAGATACTCCAGATCGTGATATTAGAAAAATGAAAAGAAGACAGGAACAGCTATTAAAAGTTAAATTGGAATATAATTAAAAGTATTAACGTCTATACAAAATTTAGTACAAATAACAGAAAAAGAAGGGAATCCAAATGCTCGCATCAATCAGTCATCATAATTATATCTTTCGAATCTTTGTCCCAACAGTGTTACCATTCACAGTTTCGTAGTTGTTCTCGGAGACGTTCTCGTAGACTAGTACTGGAATTACTAGTTCGTTTTCGACTTTCTCCCACCTTGAGTATGCCAAGATGTTCTGGAATACTCAAAAGAGTCGTGGATTCACATGGAAACTCGCTGTAGGTTTCAGGACTCGGCCTTGGAAGTCCGCCTCGCTGTGACATCTCGGACGTGGCTGGTCTCATCTGGAACTGGAACAGGAGTTTCACCGATCCTTGTCTACTTTGTAGTCGCCAAAAGTTTCCCTTGATATGGATCTCTCTCCTTTTCTTGGATCTCAAGCGGAAAAAGTCTTTGTACAGGTCTCAAGAACTTGCCCGTTTGGGTTCTAACTTCTGCCACTCGAATTTTCCCCCATCTTTACCTGGAAAAACTCTCTCAATCTTGAAGAGTGGCCAATTAAGCCTCTTTGAGTTGTTATAGCCGATCAGAACAACGGCTCCTACTTTGCAGGTGTATTCTTTACACACTCTTGATAATTCCCTCGATTGTCTCAAACATTCAGTCCTCTTAAATCTGCTCGGAGCTTTTGACGATAAGAGAAACGTTTATTCATCTTTTGACCATCTATCATATCGAGATCAGGAACTCCAATCTCTCGAATTTCTTGTAGAACATTGCAGGGGTCAAACCTGCAAGATCGTCTGTGTCTTCTGAAAGGTATGTGAGCGGTCTCGAGTTAATGAGCCCTTCTGCATCACATACTATTGTACACATTTCTTCAAACTGTAAGCAGGCTTTTCCAAAAAATTTTCTTAAAATAGTTTTAAGAACTCCTATGAGCCTTTCCCAGAAACCTCCCCACCAGGGAGCAGAAGGTGGATTGTGGTTCCATTCAATTCTCCTTGCGGTAACGTAATCCTGGATTTTAGTCCAATTCACAGATGACAGTTTTTTGTTCGCACCGACTAAATTCGTACCATTGTTGCAATATATTTTACTCGGTCTTCCTCTCTGAGCCCGTAAGAAAATGCAAGTAGCATACGAAGTCTCCGAAGCGTCGGAAAAAACGTGTAAGGTCAGATTGGCTTCGTCGATGCTCAAATTGCAAAATCTTCGAGGTATCATGATGTTTATCAAATGGGGCAATTCATTTCTCCAGCAATCGAACTTTTTGGCAATCTCTATCGGTAATTCAGAGTCCCACGACACACCAAGTTTCCAGCACTCTTGTAGGAGCAATTTGTGAGAAAGCGTTATAGGGCAAGTGAACCCAATTGGATCAAAGAGGCGATGTACAGTAGAAAGAATTTTTCTCTTAGTCATCGGTTTCTCTTCAACTTCAGCAAGATCTCTAAAATCAATGGACAAGGTGTCATTTTCCAAATTCCAACATAAACCTAGAACTGCAATATCTGCCTTATTTTCTAGCATAACTGGATCTGTAGATGACGTTGGGGTGTGTTCCCATCCGTGAAGATCGAACTTAGCAGAACGGAGTAGGATCTGAGATTCAGAAATAAATTTCGTTAGCTCAACCTCGTTATCCACACTACAGACACAGTTATCGACGTAAAATGATTTCATCAATTTCCGTGCAGTATCCATAAATTGGTCTGGGGCATTTCGTAAATGATTGTCCAACACAAAACTTAACAAGAAAGGACTGGAAGTGAGCCCAAATACAACTCGTTGGTGTTGAAATATCTTCATTTTCTCTTCTTTTCCTTCTTCATACCATAGAAATCTCACAAATAGTTTGTCACGTTCATTAAGACCAATTTGTAAGAAAGCTTTGCGTATGTCAGAGATCACGCCAAATTTAACCAATCTAAATCTGTTTAATATTGTCGGTATTTTTTCAATCAAATTCGGCCCTTTTTCTAAACAGTCATTTATAGATGGAGAGTTCTTAAGCCGAGCGGAGCCATCGAAAACAGGTCGGACTTTCGTAGAAGAATGTTATTTAAACACTGGATGATGAGGGAGAAAGTGTTCATTAACCCCACTTTCAGTTGAGTCAACCTCTTCGATAATTCCCTCATTTAATCAATTATGGAAAACTTCTTCATAAACATTTAATTTTCCGTTTCGTTTTAAGGATTTGATACAACCTTTTAATCTTTTCTCAGCCACTTCCTTACCACTTGACAATGGGTGGCGGTATTGTAACCAAGGCAGGCAAACGATATATCTCCCATCTTCATTCCTAGTCACTGTTTTCAGGAAATGATCTTTAGCAGTTTGTTCAAGCTCCATTCTAGTTACCATCTCACTAGGATCAAGAATCCCTAAGCTATCAAGTCGCCATAAGTCTGAAATATTACTATTATTTATGTGAAGTGACATGAGAATATTGGATGAAGGTGTTTCCCTTTTTCCTCCACGTCCCAAAATGGTCCAGCCTAATCGAGTGTTCATCACTATCAATTCACTAGAAATATGTTGAATTTCACCTGTGAAGAACCTTCCTGCAAAATCAGCACACAAGAGAAGATGTATCTCATTAGGATCTCTTTCGTATAGACAGGAATTCGCATTAAAAGACAAATCTGGGAGAAAGATTCCACAGCCTTTAAAATCTAGGGATTTGTAATTTTTTAACGAAGGAATATTTTCACAAATTTACTCTTGATCCATTACTTCTAAATCATATTTAAAACTGTTATCAAGATGACTCCCACTAACACGATATTTTGTATGCCTTTCACTTTTTATTATTCCCCCCAAAACGGTTAACGGGTTCTTATCCCAAGCTTTGTAGTCCAAATTTTTCTGCAACGAATTTCGAGATTTATGAACGAGAACTTCCTGTGTCTAAAATAGTTCGAATTAAATATTCACTTTCCAATTTTTCAATGCGTACTATCAATGTCTGAAGGTAAACATCATTCGAAATTAAATTGTTTGAAAGTACTGTGTTCTCTATGCTGAATGGAATTTCCTCACCAGAACTATTTTTTTCTATTCCTCTTCCGTTACACATGACACCTACATGACCCCCAGTTTTACATTTATTACAAAACACTCTCTTCTTACAGTTTCGAGATACATGAGATAATTTAATGCATTTCAAACATGCTCCCTTTTTCATCAAAATCATTTTCCTTTTTCCCAACGGCTAACCTAAAGCGTATTCACACGACTCTTCTCTGTGATCGCTTGAGATTTCTTTCGAACAAAAAATTTATAATTTATTACTCATATTTCCGGTGCTTTCCGTGGTCGACAATAAATAAGCTCCAGAAGTTCCTTACCCCGCGATCGCAAATCCTTAGGGCGCCTTCACACGAAGGAGATCGATCACTCAGACCGGTCTCAAGGCGACGGAACTTACATAGAAATCATAGGAGCACTTCACACGAGAAGACTATCAGGAGACCGGTAGAGAGACTAAAAAGTAGTCGCCCAGTAAGTTCAGTCGTCGGCGACTTTTTTTGTTTGAAGAAGACAGATGTTACATTGCGAGATATTGCGTCATTCACACGAAAGAGACTATCATCTGTCGATTTTTGATATCAAGCGATATCACCTGCCGTTCTGAATTTATTTTCCTTGTTTCTTTGTATTATATTTTTCTAGTAATGGAAAGTTTAGGTATTGATAAGTCAATTACTGCTTTACAAATGCAGCCTGCATTGTGGGACAAAACTCACGAAGATTATGCGAACAAAATAAAAAAAGAAAACGTATGGAGAGCGGTGAGGGTGTTTATTTATGGCGAAGAAATGCAAGAATTGTGATAAACAAAAGAAAAATGTGCTTAATAAGTTCTTTATTTTTTATTACAATAATTTAGCATTAATTTATGTTGACAAGCTATAGTAAAAATACGTGGTATAAAAAATAGTAAATGACAAAACGATAGCTTGATAATATTTTAAATAAGTTACATTAATTTCTTATAGTAATTTAACATCAATTTATGTTAATAAACTATTAGTAAGAATACGAAGAAGTATAAAGTAAACAACAAAAAACGGTAACTTGATAATATTTTAAATAATCTGTTGCATTATTTTATTATATTTTTTTATACTGCCATGGAAAATCGCCACTTACAAAATACTGACCGAAATTATCTCGAAGAGCCGTTGGCTCAGGTCCAGTCTAACCATTATAAACATTATTATCATCGTTTTCCATCAAACCGGTGTGCGTTAAGGTGTCTTCGTGCAAATAAACATCCCTCGTTCGAATGAAATTATTCAGAATTACTCATGCTTTTATTATGTCAATTGCAAATCAATATTAACGTTTAATGGTCTATAGAAAATCCTCCATTTATTAGTTAAAATACCAAAAGAGCATTCAATGAACTGGCGGTCTCTAGAAAGACGTTAATTAAATATTCTTTCGTTCTGTGGTAAATTTTTTTCCATTATACTAACCTCAATGTTAACGACAACCTTTCTCGTGGTGGTATGTTGTCTCTCATATTTGTGTCCTGCTTCTTAGGCTCCGTTCACACGAGGCGCGTAAAATGCGCTTTTGGTGAGGCTATCAGGATCTCGCTCTTCAAGGTCGCAAAGATAGATACTTGAATTATAGGAATAAATAAACATAATTTAATGGCGGGACCTCGCTAGCCTCGCCATACGTGCGTTGAAACGCCTCATGTGAACGTGGCCTTAATATATCCTGCTGAAGTGTTCTCTAAAAGAAGCCACTGACACCCGGAACTAATTGAAAAATTTAGCCGAGTCGTCTTCCAGTTCGCGATACAGAACTTGGTATAAATCTTTCTGCACACGAAATTTATTGATAGGGTGTACCCAATACTTCCTTTTGACATTTTTGTTTTTCTTGTGATTAAAATACCATACTGCAAGCATTTCCAGCTCATTCATTCTGAAAGAAGGCAGGATTCCAAAGGACGTAAAAGTCGTGACGTCATTGTCTATTGCACCCATATTCGTATTGCCAAAAATTCAAAAGTTACAATTGAAAAATTATTTATTTAAAGAAAATCAAATGTAAGGTATCTATCTCGCTTAAAATTTTCCGCAGATTTCAAATTCGCTGAAATTTTCAATCTATCTTTAACGATGCCGATTTTACAAAAAAGAACTAAACAAGGCCGATAAAATTTTTTGTTTTGCTTCTCTTGGCTCGAATCGTTTGTTTGCAGCAAATTAATCAAAACGACTATCACAGGCGACCGTTGTGAGCGATCGATCTCCATCGTGTGAAGGCGCTCTCACACGAAGGAGATTGATCGCTCAGACCGGTCTGAAGGCGACTAAACTTACATAGAAATCATAGGAGCACTTCACACGAGAAGACTACCAGGAAACCGTTATGAGAGACTAAAAAATAGTCGCCGAGGAAGTTCAGTCGCAGGCGACATCTTTTATGTCGTGGTTTATTTTATTCGAGAAACAAAAGAGCTTTTATATTCTCTAGTACAAGTTTATATATTCGCGACCGTTAAAGATAGAGTAAAAATTTCAACGGATTCGAAATCTGCGGAAGATTTTACATAAGATCGATACATTAAATGTGATTTTCTTTAAATAAATAATATTTCTATTGTAACTTTTATATTTACGTCAAATGCGACTAAATTCGTATTACAAAAATATAAAAGTTGGAATTGAAATTTATTTATTTAAAGAAAATCACATTTAAGGTATCGATTTCAAGTAAAATTTTCCTCAGATTTCAAATCCGTTTAAATTTTCAATCTGTCTTTAACAATGCTGATTTAAAAAAAAAATTAAACAATTTCAGTCAACATTTTTGTTTTGCTTGTCTTACCTCAAATAGTTTATGCGAAGGAAATGAATCTGTACACATTTCCTGGTGTCAGGGCTCTTCACACGAAGGAGATCGATCTCTTAGACCGGTCGCTTGATATTGACACCAGGAAATGTTTTTCTGTTTAGTAATCCTCGCTTCTTGGTAACAATGTAAAATTGAAAATCAAGATTCAAGATCAGTTGCAATATTAGACATGACGTTTCCTTATTGCTTTTTGTATCCCAATCACCCTCTGTACCACATGAAGTGAACTTAATAATATATGAAAGATAATTACCAATTAAGAAAATGATAGATTTATTATTCAAATGAATCAAATATTGTATTCCGTAAAGCATAATTGCTCTGCAACAGAATAGCCATTTTTTATTTCATAATCTTCGGTTGAAATATCAAATAATAAATTATTAATTTCAAAGTAAATGACTACCTTTTATGATAGAGACAAACGTCAAAATGTACGTACACATCTTCCTGTCATTATAATTTTTTAAAGAAAATAACTTGAGGAAAATAGTTTAGTTCTAAAACATAATTATATTTAGAGCCTAAAGCAAAATCTCAAATAAATGAAAACCGAGGACACAAAATATAAAAAATGTTGGGGAAATTTTCTACCAAACCTTTTTTTGGAAGGTACTCTTGTTATGCATGATGGACTTGTTCGATTCTTCTATGTAATCCAAATGCAATAAAAACAAAATTTCCTGAAGAATTTGTAAAAAAGGTTTGGTGTACAAGTTAACTGATATGTCATAACTCATTTTCTAGTTCAACTAGGAAACGAACTAATTTTTAGAGAGCGTTTTCTTGTTTCTTTCAAACTAGAACAGTAATAAGGGATCGATTCCTATCTCACTTAAAATTATCATACTAAACAACTATATAATAATTGAATTCGACTTAATTATGCTGGGTGTTTCAAAACTTCGCGCTTATAATTTAAAATCCCACGGGTTAACAGGCACATATCCATTGATATCATCCCTGAATGAACTCTAACCAGTTTTACCTTCTTGAACGTATATATTATTTCCAAGGATTCTATCCAAAGAAAAGGAGTAATAGGATCTTTCTATAGCATAACAATATAAGAAAAGAGACAAATTAAACATTTCTAAAAGATTCTACTCTGCAGAATAGAATCATTACAAAGCATTATGTTCCAAGGGATGAACAAATGGAAATGTTCCAAAGAATTATATTAGGAGGGATGAATCAATAGAATAGTTCCATACATTGTACTCTAATGAAAGAACTAATAAAATTTTTCTAAGGTTCAAAGAATCCATGGATTTTTCAGGAAGATGTGATTATTCCTTCATTAAGTGGGTCGTGGTGTAAAGAGAACGCAACACAACTAGGATATCTCGCGATGATCAAGGGGTTAAGTCGAATCCTTATAAATATTCTTGCTAACATTTCGCGAAGAGAAATTTTATCCCTAAAATTCGATAATATGACCCTTTTATGTGTAAGATTCGTTGTTATACGCTAGCAAAAACGTTAAACTAGTTGATGATTTATTGTCTGGAATTTTCCCACAACAAGTGTATAGAGAAGTTTGCGCCACTTTTTTAAGAACAAACCATGTTAATTTCGTTTTTTCCGATCAGTACTTTCTCGGGAAACCGTCTAAGAATCGAGCTAAACAAAACAGTTTTCAATCCTGCGTCGTCGTCGGCGGTAACTTTTTTTAATATAGAGAGATATATATATACCTTTTGAATAGGGTTGCGAGTTTTGTGTTTATGAATTCGTTTTTAAGATGCTTCCGATTTCTCTGCTTCGGTTTTGTGGTTTGATCTTCTGATGGAATTGTAGTTGTAGGAGTGGAAAGTGCCAAATGCTTGTGTTGATATCCTAATAATTTATTTGATGATGATGTCCATTTTTTGGCATATTGTAGCGTTTCGTATTTGGATGTAATCATGCATTTTAACGGGTAGATATTAGCTAGTGTAGGTTCTTGTGTTTGTTCTGTTGATGGTTTGTTTAAATCAATAGTAGATTCTTGTGTGGGTTCTGTTATTGGTTCATTCAAATCTTGACTACTTTCCATTTCAGTTTCTACTCTATTGATGTTTTCGTTTATTACTATTTCAAGGCTGTCCACTGAATTAGATGAATGTATGGCTACAGGAACTAATGATATATCTTGATCTGGCTGGATTTCAATTTTTAAGGTGGATATTTCGGTTTGTTCCGTTTGTGTGGAGCTGTTGAAGAGTTGGAAATCAGTTTGATTTGAAGAATCGTTGGTTGTTGTAGTTTGCGTTTGGATGATTATGCTTATGTATTCTTTTTTCACTGACCTAAATATTTCATCTGAGGTTCTGATTACTTTTGATTTTCTTTACCAGTGTGTGTCGCAAGTTTCATAATTAAATATACTATTGCAGTTAGATGCAGTGCGCTGGAAATGTTTGAATACATTAGAATATCGAAGTTAATTATGAGTACTGCTATTAGTGTTACTGTTGTGAAAAAATTGTTGAGTGACATTCTGGAAGATTTAATAAATGAGAAAAATCATAATTTAATCCAAGTAAAGACGCTAAATGCATGGTATGTTTTTTAGAGTTTATTGAATTTTGATAGTATTATAAAAAATGATAAAATAATAAATTGCGAATTATCGCTATGATAAAAAAATTGAAATCTATTCAAGAGCTGAAACTTTTTTTTTTCCAATGGCAAGGCAGTACAGTTGCGAAGACAAATACAAATACAATACAATACAAAGTACAGAGTTGACCGAGGTCATTTTAGCCTTATACAAGTCCAGAAGTAATGGTCACTTGTGAAGGGGCGCCCAGTGGGTGGACCATCATTGTCCCTAACAAAGGATAGCACAATTTACATCCATGCCCTAACCCCGGATTCGAATCAGGACCACTAGACCGGTCAACACCTTGACCACTAGACCGGTTGGTCAGTGGAGCTGAAACGTGAAGCTCTTTTTCTGTTTAGTAATCCTCGCCTCTTGGTAACAATGTAAAATTGAAAATCAAGATTCAAGATCAGTTGCAATATCAGACATGATGTTTCGTTATTGCTTTTTGTAACCCAATCACCCTGAAATTTTACTTAACAAGGCCCTAAAATCAGCTTAGAAAATTTCTGATAAGACTATTGTAGTTAATGGTCACATTTATCTGCACCACATGGAGTGAACTTAATAAAATATGAAAGATATTAAGCAATTAAGAAAACAATAGATTTATTATTCAAATGAATCAAAAATATTGTATTCCGTAAAGCATAATTGCTCTGCAACAGAATAGCCATTTTTTATTTCATAATCTTCGGTTGAAAAATCAAATATTAAATTATTAATTTCAAAGTGAATGACTACCTTTTTTGATGGAGACAAACGACAAAATGTACGTACATCTTCCTGTCATTATAATTTTCTAATGAAAATAACTTGAAAGGAAAATAGTTTAGTTCTAAAACATAATAATATTTAGAGCCTAAAGCAAAATCTCAAATAAATGAAAACCGAAAACAAAATATTATAAAATGTTGGGGAAATTTTCTACGAAACCTTTTTTTGATAGGTACTCTTGTTATGCATAATGGACTTGTCCGATTCTTCCATGTAATCCAAATGCGATAAAAACAAAATTTCCTGAATAATTTGTAATAAAGGGTTGGTTGCTCAAATTAACTGATAGGTCATAAGTCATTTTTTTCTAGTTCAACTAGAAAACGAACTAATTTTTAGAGACCGTTTTCTTGTTTCTTTCAAACTAGAACAGTAATTAGGGAACGATTCCTATCTCACTTAAAATTCTCATACTAAAGAATTATATAATAATTGAATTCGACTTAATTATGCAGGGTGTTTCAAAAGTTCGCGCTTATAATTTAAAATCCCACAGGTTAACAGGCACATATCCATTGATATCATCCCTGAATGAGCTCTAACCAATTTTACCTTCTTGAACGTATATATTATTTCCAAGGATTCTATCCAAAGAAAAGGAGTAATAGGATCTTTCTATAGCATAATAATATAAGAAAAGAGACAAATTAAACATTTCTAAAAGATTCTACTCTGCAGAATAGAATCATTACAAAGCATTATGTTCCAAGGGATGAACAAATGGAAATGTTCCAAAGAATTATATTAGGAGGGATGAATCAATAGAATAGTTCCATACGTTGTACTCTAATGAAAGAACTAATAAAATTTTTCTAAGGTTCAAAGAATCCATGGATTTTTCAGGAAGATGTGATTATTCCTTCATTAAGTGGGTCGTGGTGTAAAGAGAACGCAACACAACTAAGATATCTCGCGATGATCAAGGGGTTAAGTCGAATCCTTATAAATATTCTTGCTAACATTTCGCGAAGAGAAATTTTATCCCTAAAATTCGATATTATGACCCTTCTATGTGTAAGATTCGTTGTTATACGCTAGCAAAAACGTTAAACTAGTTGATGATTTATTGTCTGGAATTTTCCCACAACAAGTGTATAGAGAAGTTTGCGCCACTTTTTTAAGAACAAACCATGTTAATTTCGTTTTTTCCGATCAGTACTTTCTCGGGAAACCGTCTAAGAATCGAGCTAAACAAAACAGTTTTCAATCCTGCGTCGTCGTCGGCGGTAACTTTTTTTAATATAGAGAGATATATATACCTTTTGAATAGGGTTGCGAGTTTTGTTTTTATGAATTCGTTTTTAAGATGCTTCCGATTTCTCTGCTTCGGTTTTGTGGTTTGATCTTCTGATGGAATTGTAGTTGTAGGAGTGGAAAGTGCCAAATGCTTGTGTTGATATCCTAATAATTTATTTGATGATGATGTCCATTTTTTGGCATATTGTAGCGTTTCGTATTTGGATGTAATCATGCATTTTAACGGGTAGATATTAGCTAGTGTAGGTTCTTGTGTTTGTTCTGTTGATGGTCTGTTTAAATCATTAGAGTAGGTGCTTGTGTAGGCACTGGTGTTGGTTCATTTAAATCTTGACTATTTTCCATTTCAGTTTCTACTCTATTGATGTTTTCGTTTATTACTATTTCAAGGCTGTCCACTGAATTAGATGAATGTACGGCTACAGGAACTAATGACATATCTTGATCTGGCTGGATTTCAATTTTTGTGGTGGATATTTCGGTTTGTTCCGTTTGTGTGGAGCTGTTGAAGAATTGGAAATCAGTTTGATTTGAAGAATCGTTGGTTGTTGTAGTTTGCGTTTGGATGGTTCTGCTTGTGTATTCTTTTTCTACTGACCTCAATTTTTCATCTGAGGTTCTGATTACTTTTGATTTTCTTTACCAGTGTGTGTCGCAAGTTTCATAATTAAATATACTATTGCAGTTAGATGCAGTGCGCTGGAAATGTTTGAATACATTAGAATATCGAAGCTAATTATGAGTACTGCTATTAGTGTTACTGTTGTGAAAAAATTGTTGAGTGCCATTTTGGAAGATCTAAGAAATGAGAAAAATCATAATTTAATCTAAGTAAAGACGCTATATGCATGACATGCTTTTTAGTGTTCATTGAATTTTGATAGTATTATAAGAAAAATGATAAAATATTAAATTACGAATTATCGCTATGATACAAAAATTAAAGTCTATTCAAGAGCTGAAACTTGAAGCTCTTTCCTGTTTAGTAATCCTCGCTTCTTGATAACAATGTTAAATTGAAAGTCAAGATTCAAGATCAGTTGCAATATGAGACATTAATTTTTCGTTATTGCTTTTTGTATCCCAATCATCCTGAAATTTTACTTAACAAGGCCCTAAAATCAGCTTAGAAAATTTCTGATAAGACTCTTGTAGTTAACGGTCACATTTATCTGCATCACCACATGGAGTGAGTTTAATAATATATGAAAGAGATATTAACCAATTAAGAAAACGATAGATTTATTATTCAAATGAATCAAATATTGTATTCCGTAAAGCATAATTGCTCTGCAACAGAATAGCCATTTTTTATTTCATAATCTTCGGTTGAAATATCAAATATTAAATTATTAATTTCAAAGTGAATGACTACCATTTTTGATAGAGACAAACGACAAAATGTACGTACATCTTCCTTTCATTATAATTTTTTAAAGAAAATAACTTGAGAGGAAAATAGTTTAGTTCTAAAACATATTTATATTTAGAGCCTAAAGCAAAATCTCAAATAAATGAAAACCGAGAATAAAATATTATAAAATGTTGGGGCAATTTTCTACCTAACCTTTTTTTTTGATAGGTACTTTTGTTATGCATAATTTACTTGTCCGATTATTCCTTGTAATCCAAATGAGATAAAAACAAAATTTCCTGAATAATTTGTAATAAAGGGTTGGTTGCTCAAATTAACTTATATGTCATAACTCATTTTTTTCTAGTTCAACTAGAAAACGAACTAATTTTTAGAGACCGTTTTCTTGTTTCTTTCAAACTAGAACAGTAATTAGGGATCGATTCCAATCTCACTTAAAATTCTCATACTAAACAATTATATAATAATTGAATTCGACTTAATTATGCAGGGTGTTTCAAAACTTCGCGCTTATAATTTAAAATCCCACGGGTTAACAGGCACATATCCATAGATATCATCCCTGAATGAGCTCTAACCAATTTTACCTTCGTGAACGTATATAATATTTCCAAGGATTCTATCCAAAGGAAAGGAGTAATAGGATCTTTCTATAGCATAATAATGTAAGAAAAAATACAAATTAAACATTTCTAAAAGATTCTACTCTGCGGAATATAATCATTACAAAGCATTATGTTCCAAGGGATGAACAAATGGAAATGTTCCAAAGAATTATATGAGGAGGGATGAATCAATAGAATAGTTCCATAGATTGTACTCTAATGAAAGAACTAATAAAATTTTTCTAAGGTTCAAAGAATCCATGGATTTTTCAGGAAGATGTGATTATTCCTTCATTAAGTGGGTCGTGGTGTAAAGAGAACGCAACACAACTAGGATATCTCGTGATGATCAGGGGGTTAAGTCGAATCCTTATAAATATTGTTGCTTACATTTCGGCAAGAGAAATTTTAGCCCTAAATTCGATACTATGACCCTTCTATGTGTAAGATTCCTTGTTATACGCTAGCAAACATGTTAAACTAGTTGATGATTTACTGTCTGGAATCTTTCCCAAAACAAGTGTATAGAGCAGATTACGCCACTTTTTTAAGAACAAACCATGTTAATTTCGTTTTTTCCGATCAGTACTTTCTCGGGAAACTTTCTAAGAATCGAGCTAAACAAAAGAGTTTTCAATCCTGCGTCGTCGTCGGCGGTAACTTTTTTTTAATATAGAGAGATATATATACCTTTTGAATAGGGTTGCGAGTTTTGTTTTTCTGAGTTGGTTTTTAAGATGCTTCCAATTTCTCTGCTTTGGGTTTGTGGTTTGATCTTGTGATGGAATTGTAGTTGTAGGAGTGGAAAGTGCCAAATGCTTGTGTTGATATCCTAATAATTTATTTGATGATGATGTCCATTTTTTGGCATATTGTAGCGTTTCGTATTTGGATGTAATCATGCATTTTAACGGGTAGATATTAGCTAGTGTAGGTTCTTGTGTTTGTTCTGTTGATGGTGTGTTTAAATCATTAGTAGGTTTTTGTGTAGGCGCTGGTGTTGGTTTATTTAAATCTTGACTATTTTCCATTTCAGTTTCTACTCTACTAATGTTTTCGTTTATTACTATTTCAAGGCTGTCCACTGAATTAGATGAATGTAAGGCTACAGATACTAATGATATATCTTGATCTGGTTGGATTTCAATTTTTGTGGTGGATATTTCGGTTTGTTCCGTTTGTGTGGAGCTGTTGAAGAGTTGGAAATCAGTTTGATTTGAAGAATCGTCGGTTGTTGTAGTTTGCGTTTGGATGGTTCTGCTTATGTATTCTTTTTCCACTGACCTAAATATTTCATCTGAGGTTCTGATTACTTTTGATTTTCTTTACCAGTGTGTGTCGCAAGTTTCATAATTAAATGTACCATTGCAGTTAGATTCAGTACGCTGGAAATGTTTGAATACATAAAAATATCGAAGCTACTGATGAGTAATGCTATTAGTGTTACTGTGGGGGGGAAATTTGTGAGTGCCATTCTGGAAGATCTAATAAATGAGAAAAATCATAATTTAATCCAAGTAAAGACGCTATATGCATGGTATGTTTTTTAGAGTTTATCGAATTTTTTGATAGTATTATAAAAAAATGATAAAATAATAAATTGCGAATTATCGCTATGATAAAAAAATTGAAATCTATTCAAGAGCTGAAACTTTTTTTTTAAATTTCCAATGGCAAGGCAGTACAGTTGCGAAGACAAATATAAATACAATACAATACAAAGTACAGAGTTGACCGCGGTCATTTTAGCCTTATACAAGTCCAGAAGTAATGGTCACTTGTGAAGGGGCGCCCAGTTGGTGGACCATCATTGTCCCTAACAAAGGATAGCACAATTTACATCCATGCCCTAACCCCGGATTCGAATCAGGACCACTAGACCGGTCAACACCTTGACCACTAGACCGGTTGCTTGGTGGAGCTGAAACTTGAAGCTCTTTTTCTGTTTAGTAATCCTCGCCTCTTGGTAACAATGTAAAATTGAAAGTCAAGATTCAAGATCAGTTGCAATATCAGACATGATGTTTCGTTATTGCTTTTTGTAACCCAATCACCCTGAAATTTTACTTAACAAGGCCCTAAAATCAGCTTAGAAAATTTCTCATAAGACTATTGTAGTTAATGGTCACATTTATCTGCACCACATGGAGTGAACTTAATAAAATATGAAAGTTATTAAGCAATTAAGAAAAGAATAGATTTATTATTCAAATGAATCACAAATATTGTATTCCGTAAAGCATAATTGCTCTGCAACAGAATAGCCATTTTTTATTTCATAATCTTCGGTTGAAATATCAGATATTAAATTATTAATTTCAAAGTGAATGACTACCTTTTTTGATGGAGACAAACGACAAAATGTACGTACATCTTCCTGTCATTATAATTTTCTAATGAAAATAACTTGAAAGGAAAATAGTTTAGTTCTAAAACATAATTATATTTAGAGCCTAAAGCAAAATCTCAAATAAATGAAAACCGAGAACAAAATATTATAAAATGTTGGGGAAATTTTCTACGAAACCTTTTTTTGATAGGTACTCTTGTTATGCTTAATGGACTTGTCCGATTCTTCCATGTAATCCAAATGCGATAAAAACAAAATTTCCTGAATAATTTGTAATAAAGGGTTGGTTGCTCAAATTAACTGATAGGTCATAAGTCATTTTTTTCTAGTTCAACTAGAAAACGAACTAACTTTTAGAGACCGTTTTATTGTTTCTTTCAAACTAGAACAGTAATTAGGGAACGATTCCTATCGCACTTAAAATTCTCATACTAAAGAATTATATAATAATTGAATTCGACTTAATTATGCAGGGTGTTTCAAAACTTCGCGCTTATAATTTAAAATCCCACAGGTTAACAGGCACATATCCATTGATATCATCCCTTAATGAGCTCTAACCAGTTTTACCTTCTTGAACGTATATATTATTTCCAAGGATTCTATCCAAAGAAAAGGAGTAATAGGATCTTTCTATAGCATAATAATATAAGAAAAGAGTCAAATTAAACATTTCTAAAAGATTCTACTCTGCAGAATAGAATCATTACAAAGCATTATGTTCCAAGAAATGAACAAACGGAAATGTTCCAAATAATTATATTAGGAGGGATGAATCAATAGAATAGTTCCATACATTGTAGTCTAATGAAAGAACTAATAAAATTTTTCTAAGGTTCAAAGAATCCATGGATTTTTCAGGAAGATGTGATTATTCCTTCATTAAGTGGGTCGTGGTGTAAAGAGAACGCAACACAACTAGGATATCTCGCGATGATCAAGGGGTTAAGTCGAATCCTTATAAATATTCTTGCTAACATTTCGCGAAGAGAAATTTTATCCCTAAAATTCGATATTATGACCCTTCTATGTGTAAGATTCGTTGTTATACGCTAGTAAAAACGTTAAACTAGTTGATGATTTATTGTCTGGAATTTTCGCCACTTTTTTAAGAACAAACCATGTTAATTTCGTTTTTTCCGATCAGTACTTTCTCGGGAAACCGTCTAAGAATCGAGCTAAACAAAACAGTTTTCAATCCTGCGTCGTCGTCGTCGGTAACTTTTTTTAATATAGAGAGATATATATATATACCTTTTGAATAGGGTTGCGAGTTTTGTTTTTATGAATTCGTTTTTAAGATGCTTCCAATTTCTCTGCTTTGGGTTTGTGGTTTGATCTTCTGATGGAATTGTAGTTGTAGGAGTGGAAAGTGCCAAATGCTTGTGTTGATATCCTAATAATTTATTTGATGATGATGTCCATTTTTTGGCATATTGTAGCGTTTCGTATTTGGATGTAATCATGCATTTTAACGGGTAGATATTAGCTAGTGTAGGTTCTTGTATTTGTTCTGTTGATGGTTTGTTTAAATCAATAGTAGATTCTTGTGTAGGTTCTGTTATTGGTTCATTCAAATCTTGACTACTTTCCATTTGAGTTTCTACTCTATTGATGTTTTCGTTTATTACTATTTCAAGGCTGTCCACTGAATTAGATGAATGTATGGCTACAGGAACTAATGATATATCTTGATCTGGCTGGATTTCAATTTTTAAGGTGGATATTTCGGTTTGTTCGGTTTGTGTGGAGCTATTGAAGAGTTGGAAATCAGTTTGATTTGAAGAATCGTTGGTTGTTGTAGTTTGCGTTTGGATGATTCTGCTTATGTATTCTTTTTTCACTGACCTAAATATTTCATCTGAGGTTCTGATTACTTTTGATTTTCTTTACCAGTGTGTGTCGCAAGTTTCATAATTAAATATACTATTGCAGTTAGATGCAGTGCGCTGGAAATGTTTGAATACATTAGAATATCGAAGCTAATTATGAGTACTGCTATTAGTGTTACTGTTGTGAAAAAATTGTTGAGTGCCATTTTGGAAGATCTAAGAAATGAGAAAAATCATAATTTAATCTAAGTAAAGACGCTATATGCATGACATGCTTTTTAGTGTTCATTGAATTTTGATAGTATTATAAGAAAAATGATAAAATATTAAATTACGAATTATCGCTATGATACAAAAATTAAAGTCTATTCAAGAGCTGAAACTTGAAGCTCTTTCCTGTTTAGTAATCCTCGCTTTTTGATAACAATGTTAAATTGAAAGTCAAGATTCAAGATCAGTTGCAATATGAGACATTAATTTTTCGTTATTGCTTTTTGTATCCCAATCATCCTGAAATTTTACTTAACAAGGCCCTAAAATCAGCTTAGAAAATTTCTGATAAGACTCTTGTAGTTAACGGTCACATTTATCTGCATCACCACATGGAGTGAGTTTAATAATATATGAAAGAGATATTAACCAATTAAGAAAACGATAGATTTATTATTCAAATGAATCAAATATTGTATTCCGTAAAGCATAATTGCTCTGCAACAGAATAGCCATATTTTATTTCATAATCTTCGGTTGAAATATCAAATATTAAATTATTAATTTCAAAGTGAATGACTACCATTTTTGATAGAGACAAACGACAAAATGTACGTACATCTTCCTTTCATTATAATTTTTTAAAGAAAATAACTTGAGAGGAAAATAGTTTAGTTCTAAAACATATTTATATTTAGAGCCTAAAGCAAAATCTCAAATAAATGAAAACCGAGAATAAAATATTATAAAATGTTGGGGCAATTTTCTACCTAACCTTTTTTTTTGATATGTACTTTTGTTATGCATAATTTACTTGTCGGATTATTCCTTGTAATCCAAATGCGATAAAAACAAAATTTCCTGAATAATTTGTAATAAAGGGTTGGTTGCTCAAATTAACTTATATGTCATAATTTATTTTTTTCTAGTTCAACTAGAAAACGAACTAATTTTTAGAGACCGTTTTCTTGTTTCTTTCAAACTAGAACAGTAATTAAGGATCGATTCCAATCTCACTTAAAATTCTCATACTAAACAATTATATAATAATTGAATTCGACTTAATTATGCAGGGTGTTTCAAAACTTCGCGCTTATAATTTAAAATCCCACGGGTTAACAGGCACATATCCATAGATATCATCCCTGAATGAGCTCTAACCAATTTTACCTTCGTGAACGTATATAATATTTCCAAGGATTCTATCCAAAGGAAAGGAGTAATAGGATCTTTCTATAGCATAATAATGTAAGAAAAAATACAAATTAAACATTTCTAAAAGATTCTACTCTGCGGAATATAATCATTACAAAGCATTATGTTCCAAGGGATGAACAAATGGAAATGTTCCAAAGAATTATATGAGGAGGGATGAATCAATAGAATAGTTCCATAGATTGTACTCTAATGAAAGAACTAATAAAATTTTTCTAAGGTTCAAAGAATCCATGGATTTTTCAGGAAGATGTGATTATTCCTTCATTAAGTGGGTCGTGGTGTAAAGAGAACGCAACACAACTAGGATATCTCGTGATGATCAGGGGGTTAAGTCGAATCCTTATAAATATTGTTGCTTACATTTCGGCAAGAGAAATTTTAGCCCTAAATTCGATACTATGACCCTTCTATGTGTAAGATTCCTTGTTATACGCTAGCAAACATGTTAAACTAGTTGATGATTTACTGTCTGGAATCTTTCCCAAAACAAGTGTATAGAGCAGATTACGCCACTTTTTTAAGAACAAACCATGTTAATTTCGTTTTTTCCGATCAGTACTTTCTCGGGAAACTTTCTAAGAATCGAGCTAAACAAAAGAGTTTTCAATCCTGCGTCGTCGTCGGCGGTAACTTTTTTTTAATATAGAGAGATATATATACCTTTTGAATAGGGTTGCGAGTTTTGTTTTTCTGAGTTGGTTTTTAAGATGCTTCCAATTTCTCTGCTTTGGGTTTGTGGTTTGATCTTGTGATGGAATTGTAGTTGTAGGAGTGGAAAGTGCCAAATGCTTGTGTTGATATCCTAATAATTTATTTGATGATGATGTCCATTTTTTGGCATATTGTAGCGTTTCGTATTTGGATGTAATCATGCATTTTAACGGGTAGATATTAGCTAGTGTAGGTTCTTGTGTTTGTTCTGTTGATGGTGTGTTTAAATCATTAGTAGGTTTTTGTGTAGGCGCTGGTGTTGGTTTATTTAAATCTTGACTATTTTCCATTTCAGTTTCTACTCTACTAATGTTTTCGTTTATTACTATTTCAAGGCTGTCCACTGAATTAGATGAATGTAAGGCTACAGATACTAATGATATATCTTGATCTGGTTGGATTTCAATTTTTGTGGTGGATATTTCGGTTTGTTCCGTTTGTGTGGAGCTGTTGAAGAGTTGGAAATCAGTTTGATTTGAAGAATCGTCGGTTGTTGTAGTTTGCGTTTGGATGGTTCTGCTTATGTATTCTTTTTCCACTGACCTAAATATTTCATCTGAGGTTCTGATTACTTTTGATTTTCTTTACCAGTGTGTGTCGCAAGTTTCATAATTAAATGTACCATTGCAGTTAGATTCAGTACGCTGGAAATGTTTGAATACATAAAAATATCGAAGCTACTGATGAGTAATGCTATTAGTGTTACTGTGGGGGGGAAATTTGTGAGTGCCATTCTGGAAGATCTAATAAATGAGAAAAATCATAATTTAATCCAAGTAAAGACGCTATATGCATGGTATGTTTTTTAGAGTTTATCGAATTTTTTGATAGTATTATAAAAAAATGATAAAATAATAAATTGCGAATTATCGCTATGATAAAAAAATTGAAATCTATTCAAGAGCTGAAACTTTTTTTTTAAATTTCCAATGGCAAGGCAGTACAGTTGCGAAGACAAATATAAATACAATACAATACAAAGTACAGAGTTGACCGCGGTCATTTTAGCCTTATACAAGTCCAGAAGTAATGGTCACTTGTGAAGGGGCGCCCAGTTGGTGGACCATCATTGTCCCTAACAAAGGATAGCACAATTTACATCCATGCCCTAACCCCGGATTCGAATCAGGACCACTAGACCGGTCAACACCTTGACCACTAGACCGGTTGCTTGGTGGAGCTGAAACTTGAAGCTCTTTTTCTGTTTAGTAATCCTCGCCTCTTGGTAACAATGTAAAATTGAAAGTCAAGATTCAAGATCAGTTGCAATATCAGACATGATGTTTCGTTATTGCTTTTTGTAACCCAATCACCCTGAAATTTTACTTAACAAGGCCCTAAAATCAGCTTAGAAAATTTCTCATAAGACTATTGTAGTTAATGGTCACATTTATCTGCACCACATGGAGTGAACTTAATAAAATATGAAAGTTATTAAGCAATTAAGAAAAGAATAGATTTATTATTCAAATGAATCACAAATATTGTATTCCGTAAAGCATAATTGCTCTGCAACAGAATAGCCATTTTTTATTTCATAATCTTCGGTTGAAATATCAGATATTAAATTATTAATTTCAAAGTGAATGACTACCTTTTTTGATGGAGACAAACGACAAAATGTACGTACATCTTCCTGTCATTATAATTTTCTAATGAAAATAACTTGAAAGGAAAATAGTTTAGTTCTAAAACATAATTATATTTAGAGCCTAAAGCAAAATCTCAAATAAATGAAAACCGAGAACAAAATATTATAAAATGTTGGGGAAATTTTCTACGAAACCTTTTTTTGATAGGTACTCTTGTTATGCTTAATGGACTTGTCCGATTCTTCCATGTAATCCAAATGCGATAAAAACAAAATTTCCTGAATAATTTGTAATAAAGGGTTGGTTGCTCAAATTAACTGATAGGTCATAAGTCATTTTTTTCTAGTTCAACTAGAAAACGAACTAATTTTTAGAGACCGTTTTCTTGTTTCTTTCAAACTAGAACAGTAATTAGGGATCGATTCCAATCTCACTTAAAATTCTCATACTAAACAATTATATAATAATTGAATTCGACTTAATTATGCAGGGTGTTTCAAAACTTCGCGCTTATAATTTAAAATCCCACGGGTTAACAGGCACATATCCATAGATATCATCCCTGAATGAGCTCTAACCAATTTTACCTTCGTGAACGTATATAATATTTCCAAGGATTCTATCCAAAGGAAAGGAGTAATAGGATCTTTCTATAGCATAATAATGTAAGAAAAAATACAAATTAAACATTTCTAAAAGATTCTACTCTGCGGAATATAATCATTACAAAGCATTATGTTCCAAGGGATGAACAAATGGAAATGTTCCAAAGAATTATATGAGGAGGGATGAATCAATAGAATAGTTCCATAGATTGTACTCTAATGAAAGAACTAATAAAATTTTTCTAAGGTTCAAAGAATCCATGGATTTTTCAGGAAGATGTGATTATTCCTTCATTAAGTGGGTCGTGGTGTAAAGAGAACGCAACACAACTAGGATATCTCGTGATGATCAGGGGGTTAAGTCGAATCCTTATAAATATTGTTGCTTACATTTCGGCAAGAGAAATTTTAGCCCTAAATTCGATACTATGACCCTTCTATGTGTAAGATTCCTTGTTATACGCTAGCAAACATGTTAAACTAGTTGATGATTTACTGTCTGGAATCTTTCCCAAAACAAGTGTATAGAGCAGATTACGCCACTTTTTTAAGAACAAACCATGTTAATTTCGTTTTTTCCGATCAGTACTTTCTCGGGAAACTTTCTAAGAATCGAGCTAAACAAAAGAGTTTTCAATCCTGCGTCGTCGTCGGCGGTAACTTTTTTTTAATATAGAGAGATATATATACCTTTTGAATAGGGTTGCGAGTTTTGTTTTTCTGAGTTGGTTTTTAAGATGCTTCCAATTTCTCTGCTTTGGGTTTGTGGTTTGATCTTGTGATGGAATTGTAGTTGTAGGAGTGGAAAGTGCCAAATGCTTGTGTTGATATCCTAATAATTTATTTGATGATGATGTCCATTTTTTGGCATATTGTAGCGTTTCGTATTTGGATGTAATCATGCATTTTAACGGGTAGATATTAGCTAGTGTAGGTTCTTGTGTTTGTTCTGTTGATGGTGTGTTTAAATCATTAGTAGGTTTTTGTGTAGGCGCTGGTGTTGGTTTATTTAAATCTTGACTATTTTCCATTTCAGTTTCTACTCTACTAATGTTTTCGTTTATTACTATTTCAAGGCTGTCCACTGAATTAGATGAATGTAAGGCTACAGATACTAATGATATATCTTGATCTGGTTGGATTTCAATTTTTGTGGTGGATATTTCGGTTTGTTCCGTTTGTGTGGAGCTGTTGAAGAGTTGGAAATCAGTTTGATTTGAAGAATCGTCGGTTGTTGTAGTTTGCGTTTGGATGGTTCTGCTTATGTATTCTTTTTCCACTGACCTAAATATTTCATCTGAGGTTCTGATTACTTTTGATTTTCTTTACCAGTGTGTGTCGCAAGTTTCATAATTAAATGTACCATTGCAGTTAGATTCAGTACGCTGGAAATGTTTGAATACATAAAAATATCGAAGCTACTGATGAGTAATGCTATTAGTGTTACTGTGGGGGGGAAATTTGTGAGTGCCATTCTGGAAGATCTAATAAATGAGAAAAATCATAATTTAATCCAAGTAAAGACGCTATATGCATGGTATGTTTTTTAGAGTTTATCGAATTTTTTGATAGTATTATAAAAAAATGATAAAATAATAAATTGCGAATTATCGCTATGATAAAAAAATTGAAATCTATTCAAGAGCTGAAACTTTTTTTTTTAATTTCCAATGGCAAGGCAGTACAGTTGCGAAGACAAATATAAATACAATACAATACAAAGTACAGATTTGACCGAGGTCATTTTAGCCTTATACAAGTCCAGAAGTAATGGTCACTTGTGAAGGGGCGCCCAGTTGGTGGACCATCATTGTCCCTAACAAAGGATAGCACAATTTACATCCATGCCCTAACCCCGGATTCGAATCAGGACCACTAGACCGGTCAACACCTTGACCACTAGACCGGTTGCTTGGTGGAGCTGAAACTTGAAGCTCTTTTTCTGTTTAGTAATCCTCGCCTCTTGGTAACAATGTAAAATTGAAAGTCAAGATTCAAGATCAGTTGCAATATCAGACATGATGTTTCGTTATTGCTTTTTGTAACCCAATCACCCTGAAATTTTACTTAACAAGGCCCTAAAATCAGCTTAGAAAATTTCTCATAAGACTATTGTAGTTAATGGTCACATTTATCTGCACCACATGGAGTGAACTTAATAAAATATGAAAGTTATTAAGCAATTAAGAAAAGAATAGATTTATTATTCAAATGAATCACAAATATTGTATTCCGTAAAGCATAATTGCTCTGCAACAGAATAGCCATTTTTTATTTCATAATCTTCGGTTGAAATATCAGATATTAAATTATTAATTTCAAAGTGAATGACTACCTTTTTTGATGGAGACAAACGACAAAATGTACGTACATCTTCCTGTCATTATAATTTTCTAATGAAAATAACTTGAAAGGAAAATAGTTTAGTTCTAAAACATAATTATATTTAGAGCCTAAAGCAAAATCTCAAATAAATGAAAACCGAGAACAAAATATTATAAAATGTTGGGGAAATTTTCTACGAAACCTTTTTTTGATAGGTACTCTTGTTATGCTTAATGGACTTGTCCGATTCTTCCATGTAATCCAAATGCGATAAAAACAAAATTTCCTGAATAATTTGTAATAAAGGGTTGGTTGCTCAAATTAACTGATAGGTCATAAGTCATTTTTTTCTAGTTCAACTAGAAAACGAACTAACTTTTAGAGACCGTTTTATTGTTTCTTTCAAACTAGAAAAGTAATTAGGGAACGATTCCTATCGCACTTAAAATTCTCATACTAAAGAATTATATAATAATTGAATTCGACTTAATTATGCAGGGTGTTTCAAAACTTCGCGCTTATAATTTAAAATCCCACAGGTTAACAGGCACATATCCATTGATATCATCCCTTAATGAGCTCTAACCAGTTTTACCTTCTTGAACGTATATATTATTTCCAAGGATTCTATCCAAAGAAAAGGAGTAATAGGATCTTTCTATAGCATAATAATATAAGAAAAGAGTCAAATTAAACATTTCTAAAAGATTCTACTCTGCAGAATAGAATCATTACAAAGCATTATGTTCCAAGAAATGAACAAACGGAAATGTTCCAAATAATTATATTAGGAGGGATGAATCAATAGAATAGTTCCATACATTGTAGTCTAATGAAAGAACTAATAAAATTTTTCTAAGGTTCAAAGAATCCATGGATTTTTCAGGAAGATGTGATTATTCCTTCATTAAGTGGGTCGTGGTGTAAAGAGAACGCAACACAACTAGGATATCTCGCGATGATCAAGGGGTTAAGTCGAATCCTTATAAATATTCTTGCTAACATTTCGCGAAGAGAAATTTTATCCCTAAAATTCGATATTATGACCCTTCTATGTGTAAGATTCGTTGTTATACGCTAGTAAAAACGTTAAACTAGTTGATGATTTATTGTCTGGAATTTTCGCCACTTTTTTAAGAACAAACCATGTTAATTTCGTTTTTTCCGATCAGTACTTTCTCGGGAAACCGTCTAAGAATCGAGCTAAACAAAACAGTTTTCAATCCTGCGTCGTCGTCGTCGGTAACTTTTTTTAATATAGAGAGATATATATACCTTTTGAATAGGGTTGCGAGTTTTGTTTTTATGAATTCGTTTTTAAGATGCTTCCAATTTCTCTGCTTTGGGTTTGTGGTTTGATCTTCTGATGGAATTGTAGTTGTAGGAGTGGAAAGTGCCAAATGCTTGTGTTGATATCCTAATAATTTATTTGATGATGATGTCCATTTTTTGGCATATTGTAGCGTTTCGTATTTGGATGTAATCATGCATTTTAACGGGTAGATATTAGCTAGTGTAGGTTCTTGTATTTGTTCTGTTGATGGTTTGTTTAAATCAATAGTAGATTCTTGTGTAGGTTCTGTTATTGGTTCATTCAAATCTTGACTACTTTCCATTTGAGTTTCTACTCTATTGATGTTTTCGTTTATTACTATTTCAAGGCTGTCCACTGAATTAGATGAATGTATGGCTACAGGAACTAATGATATATCTTGATCTGGCTGGATTTCAATTTTTAAGGTGGATATTTCGGTTTGTTCGGTTTGTGTGGAGCTATTGAAGAGTTGGAAATCAGTTTGATTTGAAGAATCGTTGGTTGTTGTAGTTTGCGTTTGGATGATTCTGCTTATGTATTCTTTTTTCACTGACCTAAATATTTCATCTGAGGTTCTGATTACTTTTGATTTTCTTTACCAGTGTGTGTCGCAAGTTTCATAATTAAATATACTATTGCAGTTAGATGCAGTGCGCTGGAAATGTTTGAATACATTAGAATATCGAAGCTAATTATGAGTACTGCTATTAGTGTTACTGTTGTGAAAAAATTGTTGAGTGCCATTTTGGAAGATCTAAGAAATGAGAAAAATCATAATTTAATCTAAGTAAAGACGCTATATGCATGACATGCTTTTTAGTGTTCATTGAATTTTGATAGTATTATAAGAAAAATGATAAAATATTAAATTACGAATTATCGCTATGATACAAAAATTAAAGTCTATTCAAGAGCTGAAACTTGAAGCTCTTTCCTGTTTAGTAATCCTCGCTTTTTGATAACAATGTTAAATTGAAAGTCAAGATTCAAGATCAGTTGCAATATGAGACATTAATTTTTCGTTATTGCTTTTTGTATCCCAATCATCCTGAAATTTTACTTAACAAGGCCCTAAAATCAGCTTAGAAAATTTCTGATAAGACTCTTGTAGTTAACGGTCACATTTATCTGCATCACCACATGGAGTGAGTTTAATAATATATGAAAGAGATATTAACCAATTAAGAAAACGATAGATTTATTATTCAAATGAATCAAATATTGTATTCCGTAAAGCATAATTGCTCTGCAACAGAATAGCCATATTTTATTTCATAATCTTCGGTTGAAATATCAAATATTAAATTATTAATTTCAAAGTGAATGACTACCATTTTTGATAGAGACAAACGACAAAATGTACGTACATCTTCCTTTCATTATAATTTTTTAAAGAAAATAACTTGAGAGGAAAATAGTTTAGTTCTAAAACATATTTATATTTAGAGCCTAAAGCAAAATCTCAAATAAATGAAAACCGAGAATAAAATATTATAAAATGTTGGGGCAATTTTCTACCTAACCTTTTTTTTTGATATGTACTTTTGTTATGCATAATTTACTTGTCGGATTATTCCTTGTAATCCAAATGCGATAAAAACAAAATTTCCTGAATAATTTGTAATAAAGGGTTGGTTGCTCAAATTAACTTATATGTCATAATTTATTTTTTTCTAGTTCAACTAGAAAACGAACTAATTTTTAGAGACCGTTTTCTTGTTTCTTTCAAACTAGAACAGTAATTAAGGATCGATTCCAATCTCACTTAAAATTCTCATACTAAACAATTATATAATAATTGAATTCGACTTAATTATGCAGGGTGTTTCAAAACTTCGCGCTTATAATTTAAAATCCCACGGGTTAACAGGCACATATCCATAGATATCATCCCTGAATGAGCTCTAACCAATTTTACCTTCGTGAACGTATATAATATTTCCAAGGATTCTATCCAAAGGAAAGGAGTAATAGGATCTTTCTATAGCATAATAATGTAAGAAAAAATACAAATTAAACATTTCTAAAAGATTCTACTCTGCGGAATATAATCATTACAAAGCATTATGTTCCAAGGGATGAACAAATGGAAATGTTCCAAAGAATTATATGAGGAGGGATGAATCAATAGAATAGTTCCATAGATTGTACTCTAATGAAAGAACTAATAAAATTTTTCTAAGGTTCAAAGAATCCATGGATTTTTCAGGAAGATGTGATTATTCCTTCATTAAGTGGGTCGTGGTGTAAAGAGAACGCAACACAACTAGGATATCTCGTGATGATCAGGGGGTTAAGTCGAATCCTTATAAATATTGTTGCTTACATTTCGGCAAGAGAAATTTTAGCCCTAAATTCGATACTATGACCCTTCTATGTGTAAGATTCCTTGTTATACGCTAGCAAACATGTTAAACTAGTTGATGATTTACTGTCTGGAATCTTTCCCAAAACAAGTGTATAGAGCAGATTACGCCACTTTTTTAAGAACAAACCATGTTAATTTCGTTTTTTCCGATCAGTACTTTCTCGGGAAACTTTCTAAGAATCGAGCTAAACAAAAGAGTTTTCAATCCTGCGTCGTCGTCGGCGGTAACTTTTTTTTAATATAGAGATATATATATACCTTTTGAATAGGGTTGCGAGTTTTGTTTTTCTGAGTTGGTTTTTAAGATGCTTCCAATTTCTCTGCTTTGGGTTTGTGGTTTGATCTTGTGATGGAATTGTAGTTGTAGGAGTGGAAAGTGCCAAATGCTTGTGTTGATATCCTAATAATTTATTTGATGATGATGTCCATTTTTTGGCATATTGTAGCGTTTCGTATTTGGATGTAATCATGCATTTTAACGGGTAGATATTAGCTAGTGTAGGTTCTTGTGTTTGTTCTGTTGATGGTGTGTTTAAATCATTAGTAGGTTTTTGTGTAGGCGCTGGTGTTGGTTTATTTAAATCTTGACTATTTTCCATTTCAGTTTCTACTCTACTAATGTTATCGTTTATTACTATTTCAAGGCTGTCCACTGAATTAGATGAATGTAAGGCTACAGATACTAATGATATATCTTGATCTGGTTGGATTTCAATTTTTGTGGTGGATATTTCGGTTTGTTCCGTTTGTGTGGAGCTGTTGAAGAGTTGGAAATCAGTTTGATTTGAAGAATCGTCGGTTGTTGTAGTTTGCGTTTGGATGGTTCTGCTTATGTATTCTTTTTCCACTGACCTAAATATTTCATCTGAGGTTCTGATTACTTTTGATTTTCTTTACCAGTGTGTGTCGCAAGTTTCATAATTAAATGTACCATTGCAGTTAGATTCAGTACGCTGGAAATGTTTGAATACATAAAAATATCGAAGCTACTGATGAGTAATGCTATTAGTGTTACTGTGGGGGGGAAATTTGTGAGTGCCATTCTGGAAGATCTAATAAATGAGAAAAATCATAATTTAATCCAAGTAAAGACGCTATATGCATGGTATGTTTTTTAGAGTTTATCGAATTTTGATAGTATTATAAAAAAATGATAAAATAATAAATTGCGAATTATCGCTATGATAAAAAAATTGAAATCTATTCAAGAGCTGAAACTTTTTTTTTAAATTTCCAATGGCAAGGCAGTACAGTTGCGAAGACAAATACAAATACAATACAATACAAAGTACAGAGTTGACCGAGGTCATTTTAGCCTTATACAAGTCCAGAAGTAATGGTCACTTGTGAAGGGGCGCCCAGTGGGTGGACCATCATTGTCCCTAACAAAGGATAGCACAATTTACATCCATGCCCTAACCCCGGATTCGAATCAGGACCACTAGAAAGGTCAACACCTTGACCACTAGACCGGTTGGTCAGTGGAGCTGAAACGTGAAGCTCTTTTTCTGTTTAGTAATCCTCGCCTCTTGGTAACAATGTAAAATTGAAAATCAAGATTCAAGATCAGTTGCAATATCAGACATGATGTTTCGTTATTGCTTTTTGTAACCCAATCACCCTGAAATTTTACTTAACAAGGCCCTAAAATCAGCTTAGAAAATTTCTGATAAGACTCTTGTAGTTAACGGTCACATTTATCTGTACCACATGGAGTGAACTTAATAATATATGAAAGATAATTACCAATTAAGAAAATGATAGCAATTATTATTCAAATGAATCAAATATTGTATTCCGTAAAGCATAATTGCTCTGCAACAGAATAGCCATTTTTGATTTCATAATCTTCGGTTGAAATATCAAATAATAAATTATTAATTTCAAAGTGAATGACTACCTTTTTTGATAGAGACAATGACAAAATGTACGTACACATCTTCCTGTCATTATAATTTTTTAAAGAAAATAACTTGAGAGGAAAATAGTTAAGTTCTAAAACATAATTATATTTAGAGCCTAAAGCAAAATCTCAAATAAATGAAAACCGAGAACACAAAATATAAAAAATGTTGGGGAAATTTTCTACCAAACCTTTTTTTGGAAGGTACTCTTGTTATGCAAGATGGACTTGTTCGATTCTTCCATGTAATCCAAATGCAATAAAAACAAAATTTCCTGAATAATTTGTAATAAAGGGTTGGTTGCTCAAATTAACTGATAGGTCACCAGTCATTTTTTTCTAGTTCAACTAGAAAACGAACTAACTTTTAGAGACCGTTTTATTGTTTCTTTCAAACTAGAACAGTAATTAGGGAACGATTCCTATCTCACTTAAAATTCTCATACTAAAGAATTATATAATAATTGAATTCGACTTAATTATGCAGGGTGTTTCAAAACTTCGCGCTTATAATTTAAAATCCCACAGGTTAACAGGCACATATCCATTGATATCATCCCTTAATGAGCTCTAACCAGTTTTACCTTCTTGAACGTATATATTATTTCCAAGGATTCTATCCAAAGAAAAGGAGTAATAGGATCTTTCTATAGCATAATAATATAAGAAAAGAGTCAAATTAAACATTTCTAAAAGATTCTACTCTGCAGAATAGAATCATTACAAAGCATTATGTTCCAAGAAATGAACAAATGGAAATGTTCCAAATAATTATATTAGGAGGGTTGAATCAATAGAATAGTTCCATACATTGTACTCTAATGAAAGAACTAATAAAATTTTTCTAAGGTTCAAAGAATCCATGGATTTTTCAGGAAGATGTGATTATTCCTTCATTAAGTGGGTCGTGGTGTAAAGAGAACGCAACACAACTAGGATATCTCGCGATGATCAAGGGGTTAAGTCGAATCCTTATAAATATTCTTGCTAACATTTCGCGAAGAGAAATTTTATCCCTAAAATTCGATATTATGACCCTTCTATGTGTAAGATTCGTTGTTATACGCTAGTAAAAACGTTAAACTAGTTGATGATTTATTGTATGGAATTTTCGCCAATTTTTTTAAGAACAAACCATGTTAATTTCGTTTTTTCCGATCAGTACTTTCTCGGGAAACCGTCTAAGAATCGAGCTAAACAAAACAGTTTTCAATCCTGCGTCGTCGTCGGCGGTAACTTTTTTTAATATAGAGAGATATATATACCTTTTGAATAGGGTTGCGAGTTTTGTTTTTATGAATTCGTTTTTAAGATGCTTCCGATTTCTCTGCTTCGTTTTTGTGGTTTGATCTTCTGATGGAATTGTAGTTGTAGGAGTGGAAAGTGCCAAATGCTTGTGTTGATATCCTAATAATTTATTTGATGATGATGTCCATTTTTTGGCATATTGTAGCGTTTCGTATTTGGATGTAATCATGCATTTTAACGGGTAGATATTAGCTAGTGTAGGTTCTTGTATTTGTTCTGTTGATGGTTTGTTTAAATCAATAGTAGATTCTTGTGTAGGTTCTGTTATTGGTTCATTCAAATCTTGACTACTTTCCATTTGAGTTTCTACTCTATTGATGTTTTCGTTTATTACTATTTCAAGGCTGTCCACTGAATTAGATGAATGTATGGCTACAGGAACTAATGATATATCTTGATCTGGCTGGATTTCAATTTTTAAGGGGACCGTGGACTTTCAAAATCACAAAAATTGACCCAAAAGTCGATTTTTCAATTTTAGCTTTAAAAATCAATTAGTATCAAGAGCTACAAGCAGCAAAAAGAATTTTTCAATTATGTTAATATTTGACTGAGTTATAGGGATTTGAAATATGTAAACAACAAGCCGCGCCCCCTTTTCCCAGCTGTCAAAACGTAAACAACGGCCGAACTTTTCGTGGAGCTTCAAGAACACTTGTTTTACTTCCTAGATGAGCCTTACAATTATTTTTTAATATTTATATGCATTTTGTAGTAACTGGCAACGCTGAATTTAACTGTAACCGTGTTTCTTTAGTTCTTATGCTTGTAAACAAACGTTTTTATCAATATCAAATCTTTGTATTTCGCTCGTAAAAGTTTTGAGGCATTGTAAAGCTATACTTTCTTCTGCTTTCATTATTTTCAATACTATTATTTGCTAGAAAACCGAATACGTTGTTAATATTTATTTAATTTGGATCTATTTTTATTATTTCTGTGATTGCACCATGCATGCAATTAGCAAACGCTATCGAAAGCCTAAGTGTAGACCTTCTAAAAGATCGCGTTTGTGTGCTGCTAAGGCTCTCAAGAGATGGGAGCAAACTGAAGCTGAGAATTCATCAGACAATAATATGCAAATTGTTGAAAGTTCAACTTCAAATGAAGAAACTATAGCAGTAAAAAGTAAGCCTTCTAGTGCTAGTGCTGCGAAGTTAGAAATGCTTCCTTCTACATCTTCAAGTCAAGAAAATCGCATGAATGAAAGCAGCTCGTATGTTTTTCTGAATAACAATATGTGGTCATCTTTATTATCCAGTGTGAAGTGCAATGAGTGTGGTATGGAATCTTTAGATGTGGTAACTAAAGGAACATTTGGAATTTCCACTAGTTTAGAAGTAGTATGTAAACACTGCACAGCTAAATATGGTTCCACTTTTTCAAGCCCTCGTGAAAACAATTCTAAATGTTTTCAGGCAAACAAAAAGCTCGTCGAAGCTTTTCTGAGCATTGGAAAAGGACACGCAGCCTTAGAGACCTTTTCCATGGCACTGGGTGTTCATGCAATGGACAAAAAGACTTTCTCAAAATGTATGAATAGTTTATACGAGGAGAAGAGCTCTGTGAAAAAAGAGGTGCTTTAAATGTCTCATAACATAGTGAGAAATAAACATAACGAATTAGAGGAGAATGGTGAAATCCTTGATGTTACCGTCTCATTTGATGGAACGTGGCAGAAGCGAGGGCACACATCAATTTATGGGATTGGAATTGTTGTGGACATTTTGACTGGGCTCATAATTGATTATGAAATTCTTTCAAAATACTGTCCAGAATGTACTTATACAAAGAGAGATCTTGGCGAGAATAGTGCTGAATTTTTTATATGGTTTGAAAGCCACAAGACAGAATGTTCGCAAAATTATGTGGGATCTTCCAACTTGATGGAAATGAAAGCCGCAGAGATTTTGTGGAAGAGATCAATCGACACCTGTGGGATGAGATACGTTAGTGTTCTCTCTGACGGTGATGCAAAAACTTACCAGCATTTGTTGTCATTGAATGTGTATGGTGACAAACAAATTATAAAAGAAGAATGCATAAATCATGTAGCGAAGAGATTGGGAACAGGACTTCGAAATAAAGTTATAGAGTGGCGAAGCAAAGGAGTTACTCTAGGAGGTCGTAAAGAGGGTAGTTTGAAAGAATCTACTATCCTGAAGTTAACAAATTTTTATAGGAAAGCTATAAAAGAAAATGTTCCTGATGTCCAGCAAATGAAAACTGCTGTATTTGCTTCATTATTTCACTGTTCTTCTACAGATAAATCACCGAAACACAACAAATGCCCAACCGGTTCTTCGTCTTGGTGTTTTTATCAAAGGGCTCAAGCAAATAATGAAGAACCAAAACCACACTCAACGATGAAAACAAAATTGACAGAGGATGTTCTTTCAAAAATATTGCCAGTTTATCAAAGACTTGCTAGTAATGAGTTACTAGAGAGATGTGTCTCGGGCAAAACACAAAATGTAAACGAGAGTATTCATAGTGTGATTTGGAAGAACTGCCCGAAAGAAACATTCGTCTCTAAAAAGAGACTTGAAATGTCTGTTGTTACGACAATAAGTGAATTTAACTTTGGTTGTCTGAATACTTTGAGCACAAAACAGGAGGAACCAAACTCATTTTCTGTGTCTATTGCTCAAAGACGTGATAAACGTCGCATAGACCAGAGTGAAAAGAGAAGTTCCTCTGACTGGAAAAGAAAAAAAACGAATTAATAAAAAAATATCTAAATCCCTTAAAACTAAAAAAACTAATGATAAGGAAGGCGCAACTTATGGTGCTGGTAGATTTTAATTATTTTTCTCGTCAATAAAAATTTAGTTGTGTTACGCAATGGAAAGTGAAAATATCTTGATTCGTGAAAATACTTTAATTTATTTCTATGCACTAAATTGCTCCTATTTATATAAAGTGTATAATTTTTTTTAAATAATACATTTAAAATATGTTGGGTAAAATAAAATGAAGAATTACTGTACTCAAAAGAGTAAATATTAAAGGTAAGTGCAAAAATATCTTTAAAATACCTTTTTCTCAAAATGAATTTTTTTCAGATTTTCACGTCTTCGAAATGCTCCATGCGTCTCATTTTTTTAGGAAACATAGCAAAATTTGTAAGGTAGACTCCTATTACATATCTGAATAAATCTGTGCATCCATTTCATGTTTCGCCATCATTTAGTTTATTAAAATCCAGTTTAAATTTTGAAAAGACAAAACATTTCATGAAAATTGACCGTAAACATATTAAAACATTTTCTTAAATAAATCTTCTGATTGAATTTAATAAGTGATGCACAGATTTATTCGGAATATACTTTTACACAATTAAACTGTAGAATTAAGACAAAATACAAAAAATTGGAACGCAAGGAACATTTTAAAAATTAAAAAAAAATAATTGAATTTTCTAATTAAATTTTTTTGTATTGAATTATATAAAAACTTGAAGCATATTTCATATATTTATACTCTAGTACCTTTGTATGCCAAATTTCATAACTCTCGGGTAATAATTAAAAAAAATGATTTCTTTAGTCCACCGTCCCCTTAAGGTGGATATTTCGGTTTGTTCCGTTTGTGTGGAGCTATTGAAGAGTTGGAAATCAGTTTGATTTGAAGAATCGTTGGTTGTTGTAGTTTGCGTTTGGATGATTCTGCTTATGTATTCTTTTTTCACTGACCTAAATATTTCATCTGAGGTTCTGATTACTTTTGATTTTCTTTACCAGTGTGTGTCGCAAGTTTCATAATTAAATATACTATTGCAGTTAGATGCAGTGCGCTGGAAATGTTTGAATACATTAGAATATCGAAGCTAATTATGAGTACTGCTATTAGTGTTACTGTTGTGAAAAAATTGTTGAGTGCCATTTTGGAAGATCTAAGAAATGAGAAAAATCATAATTTAATCTAAGTAAAGACGCTATATGCATGACATGCTTTTTAGTGTTCATTGAATTTTGATAGTATTATAAGAAAAATGATAAAATATTAAATTACGAATTATCGCTATGATACAAAAATTAAAGTCTATTCAAGAGCTGAAACTTGAAGCTCTTTCCTGTTTAGTAATCCTCGCTTCTTGATAACAATGTTAAATTGAAAGTCAAGATTCAAGATCAGTTGCAATATGAGACATTAATTTTTCGTTATTGCTTTTTGTATCCCAATCATCCTGAAATTTTACTTAACAAGGCCCTAAAATCAGCTTAGAAAATTTCTGATAAGACTCTTGTAGTTAACGGTCACATTTATCTGCATCACCACATGGAGTGAGTTTAATAATATATGAAAGAGATATTAACCAATTAAGAAAACGATAGATTTATTATTCAAATGAATCAAATATTGTATTCCGTAAAGCATAATTGCTCTGCAACAGAATAGCCATTTTTTATTTCATAATCTTCGGTTGAAATATCAAATATTAAATTATTAATTTCAAAGTGAATGACTACCATTTTTGATAGAGACAAACGACAAAATGTACGTACATCTTCCTTTCATTATAATTTTTTAAAGAAAATAACTTGAGAGGAAAATAGTTTAGTTCTAAAACATATTTATATTTAGAGCCTAAAGCAAAATCTCAAATAAATGAAAACCGAGAATAAAATATTATAAAATGTTGGGGCAATTTTCTACCTAACCTTTTTTTGATAGGTACTTTTGTTATGCATAATTTACTTGTCCGATTATTCCTTGTAATCCAAATGCGATGAAAACAAAATTTCCTGAATAATTTGTAATAAAGGGTTGGTTGCTCAAATTAACTTATATGTCATAAATCATTTTTTTCTAGTTCAACTAGAAAACGAACTAACTTTTAGAGACCGTTTTCTTGTTTCTTTCAAACTAGAACAGTAATTAGGGATCGATTCTTATCTCACTTAAAATTCTCATACTGAACAATTATATAATAATTGAATTCGACTTAATTATGCAGGGTGTTTCAAAACTTCGCGCTTATAATTTTAAATCCCATGGGTTATCCATCGATATCATCCCTGAATGAGCTCTAACCAATTTACCTTCTTGAACGTATATAATATTTCCAAGGATTCTATCCAAAGGAAAGGAATAATAGGATCTTTCTTTAGCATAATAATATAAGAAAAGAGACAAATTAAACATTTCTAAAAGATTCTACTCTGCAGAATAGAATCATTACAAAGCATTATGTTCCAAGGGATGAACAAATGGAAATGTTCCAAAGAATTATATTAGGAGGGATGAATCAATAGGATAGTTCCATACATTGTACTCTAATGAAAGAACTAATAAAATGTTTCTAAGGTTCAAAGAATCCATGGATTTTTCAGGAAGATGTGATTATTCCTTCATTAAGTGGGTCGTGGTGTAAAGAGAACGCAACACAACTAGGATATCTCGTGATGATCAGGGGGTTAAGTCGAATCCTTATAAATATTGTTGCTAACATTTCGGCAAGAGAAATTTTAGCCCTAAAATTCGATACTATGACCCTTCTATGTGTAAGATTCCTTCTTATACGATTTACTGTCTGGAATCTTACCCACAACAAGTGTATAGAGCAGTTTACGCCACTTTTTTTAAGAACAAACCATGTTAATTTCGTTTTTTCCGATCAGTACTTTCTCGGGAAACCGTCTAAGAATCGAGCTAAACAAAACAGTTTTCAATCCTGCGTCGTCGTCGGCGGTAACTTTTTTTTAATATAGAGAGATATATATACCTTTTGAATAGGGTTGCGAGTTTTCTTTTTCTGAGTTGGTTTTTTAAGATGCTTCCAATTTCTCTGTTTCGGTTTTGTGGTTTGATCTTCTGGTGGAATTGTAGTTGTAGGAGTGGAAAGTGCTAAATGCTTTTGTTGATATCCTAATAATTTATTTGATGATGATGTCCATTTTTTGGCATATTGTAGCGATTCGTATTTCGAGGTCATCATGCATTTTAACGGGTAGATATTAGCTAGTGTAGGTTCTTGTTTTTGTTCTGTTGATGGTCTGTTTAAATCAATAGTAGGTTCTTGTGTAGGCGGTGGTGTTGGTTCCTTTAAATCTTGACAATTTTCCATTTCAGCTATTCTATTGATGTTTTCATTTATTACTATTTTAATGCTGTCCACTGAATTAGATGAATGTAAAGCTACAGGAACTAATGATATATCTTGATCTGGCTGGATTTCGATTTTTGTGGTGGATATTTCGGTTTGTTCCGTTTGTTTGGAGCTGTTGAAGAGTTGGAAATCAGTTTGATTTGAAGAATCGTTGGTTGTTGTAGTTTGCGTTTGGATGGTTCTGCTTATGTATTTTTTTTTCCACTGACCTCAATATTTCATCTGAGGTTCTGATTACTTTTGATTTTCTTTACCAGTGTGTGTCGCAAGTTTCATAATTAAATATACTATTGCAGTTAGATGCAGTGCGCTGGAAATGTTTGAATACATTAGAATATCGAAGTTAATTATGAGTACTGCTATTAGTGTTACTGTTGTGAAAAAATTGTTGAGTGACATTCTGGAAGATTTAATAAATGAGAAAAATCATAATTTAATCCAAGTAAAGACGCTAAATGCATGGTATGTTTTTTAGAGTTTATTGAATTTTGATAGTATTATAAAAAATGATAAAATAATAAATTGCGAATTATCGCTATGATAAAAAAATTGAAATCTATTCAAGAGCTGAAACTTTTTTTTTTCCAATGGCAAGGCAGTACAGTTGCGAAGACAAATACAAATACAATACAATACAAAGTACAGAGTTGACCGAGGTCATTTTAGCCTTATACAAGTCCAGAAGTAATGGTCACTTGTGAAGGGGCGCCCAGTGGGTGGACCATCATTGTCCCTAACAAAGGATAGCACAATTTACATCCATGCCCTAACCCCGGATTCGAATCAGGACCACTAGACCGGTCAACACCTTGACCACTAGACCGGTTGGTCAGTGGAGCTGAAACGTGAAGCTCTTTTTCTGTTTAGTAATCCTCGCCTCTTGGTAACAATGTAAAATTGAAAATCAAGATTCAAGATCAGTTGCAATATCAGACATGATGTTTCGTTATTGCTTTTTGTAACCCAATCACCCTGAAATTTTACTTAACAAGGCCCTAAAATCAGCTTAGAAAATTTCTGATAAGACTATTGTAGTTAATGGTCACATTTATCTGCACCACATGGAGTGAACTTAATAAAATATGAAAGATATTAAGCAATTAAGAAAACAATAGATTTATTATTCAAATGAATCAAAAATATTGTATTCCGTAAAGCATAATTGCTCTGCAACAGAATAGCCATTTTTTATTTCATAATCTTCGGTTGAAAAATCAAATATTAAATTATTAATTTCAAAGTGAATGACTACCTTTTTTGATGGAGACAAACGACAAAATGTACGTACATCTTCCTGTCATTATAATTTTCTAATGAAAATAACTTGAAAGGAAAATAGTTTAGTTCTAAAACATAATAATATTTAGAGCCTAAAGCAAAATCTCAAATAAATGAAAACCGAAAACAAAATATTATAAAATGTTGGGGAAATTTTCTACGAAACCTTTTTTTGATAGGTACTCTTGTTATGCATAATGGACTTGTCCGATTCTTCCATGTAATCCAAATGCGATAAAAACAAAATTTCCTGAATAATTTGTAATAAAGGGTTGGTTGCTCAAATTAACTGATAGGTCATAAGTCATTTTTTTCTAGTTCAACTAGAAAACGAACTAATTTTTAGAGACCGTTTTCTTGTTTCTTTCAAACTAGAACAGTAATTAGGGAACGATTCCTATCTCACTTAAAATTCTCATACTAAAGAATTATATAATAATTGAATTCGACTTAATTATGCAGGGTGTTTCAAAAGTTCGCGCTTATAATTTAAAATCCCACAGGTTAACAGGCACATATCCATTGATATCATCCCTGAATGAGCTCTAACCAATTTTACCTTCTTGAACGTATATATTATTTCCAAGGATTCTATCCAAAGAAAAGGAGTAATAGGATCTTTCTATAGCATAATAATATAAGAAAAGAGACAAATTAAACATTTCTAAAAGATTCTACTCTGCAGAATAGAATCATTACAAAGCATTATGTTCCAAGGGATGAACAAATGGAAATGTTCCAAAGAATTATATTAGGAGGGATGAATCAATAGAATAGTTCCATACGTTGTACTCTAATGAAAGAACTAATAAAATTTTTCTAAGGTTCAAAGAATCCATGGATTTTTCAGGAAGATGTGATTATTCCTTCATTAAGTGGGTCGTGGTGTAAAGAGAACGCAACACAACTAAGATATCTCGCGATGATCAAGGGGTTAAGTCGAATCCTTATAAATATTCTTGCTAACATTTCGCGAAGAGAAATTTTATCCCTAAAATTCGATATTATGACCCTTCTATGTGTAAGATTCGTTGTTATACGCTAGCAAAAACGTTAAACTAGTTGATGATTTATTGTCTGGAATTTTCCCACAACAAGTGTATAGAGAAGTTTGCGCCACTTTTTTAAGAACAAACCATGTTAATTTCGTTTTTTCCGATCAGTACTTTCTCGGGAAACCGTCTAAGAATCGAGCTAAACAAAACAGTTTTCAATCCTGCGTCGTCGGCGGCGGTAACTTTTTTTAATATAGAGAGATATATATACCTTTTGAATAGGGTTGCGAGTTTTGTTTTTATGAATTCGTTTTTAAGATGCTTCCGATTTCTCTGCTTCGGTTTTGTGGTTTGATCTTCTGATGGAATTGTAGTTGTAGGAGTGGAAAGTGCCAAATGCTTGTGTTGATATCCTAATAATTTATTTGATGATGATGTCCATTTTTTGGCATATTGTAGCGTTTCGTATTTGGATGTAATCATGCATTTTAACGGGTAGATATTAGCTAGTGTAGGTTCTTGTGTTTGTTCTGTTGATGGTCTGTTTAAATCATTAGAGTAGGTGCTTGTGTAGGCACTGGTGTTGGTTCATTTAAATCTTGACTATTTTCCATTTCAGTTTCTACTCTATTGATGTTTTCGTTTATTACTATTTCAAGGCTGTCCACTGAATTAGATGAATGTACGTCTACAGGAACTAATGACATATCTTGATCTGGCTGGATTTCAATTTTTGTGGTGGATATTTCGGTTTGTTCCGTTTGTGTGGAGCTGTTGAAGAATTGGAAATCAGTTTGATTTGAAGAATCGTTGGTTGTTGTAGTTTGCGTTTGGATGGTTCTGCTTATGTATTCTTTTTCTACTGACCTCAATTTTTCATCTGAGGTTCTGATTACTTTTGATTTTCTTTACCAGTGTGTGTCGGAAGTTTCATAATTAAATATACTATTGCAGTTAGATGCAGTGCGCTGGAAATGTTTGAATACATTAGAATATCGAAGCTAATTATGAGTACTGCTATTAGTGTTACTGTTGTGAAAAAATTGTTGAGTGCCATTTTGGAAGATCTAAGAAATGAGAAAAATCATAATTTAATCTAAGTAAAGACGCTATATGCATGACATGCTTTTTAGTGTTCATTGAATTTTGATAGTATTATAAGAAAAATGATAAAATATTAAATTACGAATTATCGCTATGATACAAAAATTAAAGTCTATTCAAGAGCTGAAACTTGAAGCTCTTTCCTGTTTAGTAATCCTCGCTTCTTGATAACAATGTTAAATTGAAAGTCAAGATTCAAGATCAGTTGCAATATGAGACATTAATTTTTCGTTATTGCTTTTTGTATCCCAATCATCCTGAAATTTTACTTAACAAGGCCCTAAAATCAGCTTAGAAAATTTCTGATAAGACTCTTGTAGTTAACGGTCACATTTATCTGCATCACCACATGGAGTGAGTTTAATAATATATGAAAGAGATATTAACCAATTAAGAAAACGATAGATTTATTATTCAAATGAATCAAATATTGTATTCCGTAAAGCATAATTGCTCTGCAACAGAATAGCCATTTTTTATTTCATAATCTTCGGTTGAAATATCAAATATTAAATTATTAATTTCAAAGTGAATGACTACCATTTTTGATAGAGACAAACGACAAAATGTACGTACATCTTCCTTTCATTATAATTTTTTAAAGAAAATAACTTGAGAGGAAAATAGTTTAGTTCTAAAACATATTTATATTTAGAGCCTAAAGCAAAATCTCAAATAAATGAAAACCGAGAATAAAATATTATAAAATGTTGGGGCAATTTTCTACCTAACCTTTTTTTTTGATAGGTACTTTTGTTATGCATAATTTACTTGTCCGATTATTCCTTGTAATCCAAATGAGATAAAAACAAAATTTCCTGAATAATTTGTAATAAAGGGTTGGTTGCTCAAATTAACTTATATGTCATAACTCATTTTTTTCTAGTTCAACTAGAAAACGAACTAATTTTTAGAGACCGTTTTCTTGTTTCTTTCAAACTAGAACAGTAATTAGGGATCGATTCCAATCTCACTTAAAATTCTCATACTAAACAATTATATAATAATTGAATTCGACTTAATTATGCAGGGTGTTTCAAAACTTCGCGCTTATAATTTAAAATCCCACGGGTTAACAGGCACATATCCATAGATATCATCCCTGAATGAGCTCTAACCAATTTTACCTTCGTGAACGTATATAATATTTCCAAGGATTCTATCCAAAGGAAAGGAGTAATAGGATCTTTCTATAGCATAATAATGTAAGAAAAAATACAAATTAAACATTTCTAAAAGATTCTACTCTGCGGAATATAATCATTACAAAGCATTATGTTCCAAGGGATGAACAAATGGAAATGTTCCAAAGAATTATATGAGGAGGGATGAATCAATAGAATAGTTCCATAGATTGTACTCTAATGAAAGAACTAATAAAATTTTTCTAAGGTTCAAAGAATCCATGGATTTTTCAGGAAGATGTGATTATTCCTTCATTAAGTGGGTCGTGGTGTAAAGAGAACGCAACACAACTAGGATATCTCGTGATGATCAGGGGGTTAAGTCGAATCCTTATAAATATTGTTGCTTACATTTCGGCAAGAGAAATTTTAGCCCTAAATTCGATACTATGACCCTTCTATGTGTAAGATTCCTTGTTATACGCTAGCAAACATGTTAAACTAGTTGATGATTTACTGTCTGGAATCTTTCCCAAAACAAGTGTATAGAGCAGATTACGCCACTTTTTTAAGAACAAACCATGTTAATTTCGTTTTTTCCGATCAGTACTTTCTCGGGAAACTTTCTAAGAATCGAGCTAAACAAAAGAGTTTTCAATCCTGCGTCGTCGTCGGCGGTAACTTTTTTTTAATATAGAGAGATATATATACCTTTTGAATAGGGTTGCGAGTTTTGTTTTTCTGAGTTGGTTTTTAAGATGCTTCCAATTTCTCTGCTTTGGGTTTGTGGTTTGATCTTGTGATGGAATTGTAGTTGTAGGAGTGGAAAGTGCCAAATGCTTGTGTTGATATCCTAATAATTTATTTGATGATGATGTCCATTTTTTGGCATATTGTAGCGTTTCGTATTTGGATGTAATCATGCATTTTAACGGGTAGATATTAGCTAGTGTAGGTTCTTGTGTTTGTTCTGTTGATGGTGTGTTTAAATCATTAGTAGGTTTTTGTGTAGGCGCTGGTGTTGGTTTATTTAAATCTTGACTATTTTCCATTTCAGTTTCTACTCTACTAATGTTTTCGTTTATTACTATTTCAAGGCTGTCCACTGAATTAGATGAATGTAAGGCTACAGATACTAATGATATATCTTGATCTGGTTGGATTTCAATTTTTGTGGTGGATATTTCGGTTTGTTCCGTTTGTGTGGAGCTGTTGAAGAGTTGGAAATCAGTTTGATTTGAAGAATCGTCGGTTGTTGTAGTTTGCGTTTGGATGGTTCTGCTTATGTATTCTTTTTCCACTGACCTAAATATTTCATCTGAGGTTCTGATTACTTTTGATTTTCTTTACCAGTGTGTGTCGCAAGTTTCATAATTAAATGTACCATTGCAGTTAGATTCAGTACGCTGGAAATGTTTGAATACATAAAAATATCGAAGCTACTGATGAGTAATGCTATTAGTGTTACTGTGGGGGGGAAATTTGTGAGTGCCATTCTGGAAGATCTAATAAATGAGAAAAATCATAATTTAATCCAAGTAAAGACGCTATATGCATGGTATGTTTTTTAGAGTTTATCGAATTTTTTGATAGTATTATAAAAAAATGATAAAATAATAAATTGCGAATTATCGCTATGATAAAAAAATTGAAATCTATTCAAGAGCTGAAACTTTTTTTTTAAATTTCCAATGGCAAGGCAGTACAGTTGCGAAGACAAATATAAATACAATACAATACAAAGTACAGAGTTGACCGAGGTCATTTTAGCCTTATACAAGTCCAGAAGTAATGGTCACTTGTGAAGGGGCGCCCAGTTGGTGGACCATCATTGTCCCTAACAAAGGATAGCACAATTTACATCCATGCCCTAACCCCGGATTCGAATCAGGACCACTAGACCGGTCAACACCTTGACCACTAGACCGGTTGCTTGGTGGAGCTGAAACTTGAAGCTCTTTTTCTGTTTAGTAATCCTCGCCTCTTGGTAACAATGTAAAATTGAAAGTCAAGATTCAAGATCAGTTGCAATATCAGACATGATGTTTCGTTATTGCTTTTTGTAACCCAATCACCCTGAAATTTTACTTAACAAGGCCCTAAAATCAGCTTAGAAAATTTCTCATAAGACTATTGTAGTTAATGGTCACATTTATCTGCACCACATGGAGTGAACTTAATAAAATATGAAAGTTATTAAGCAATTAAGAAAAGAATAGATTTATTATTCAAATGAATCACAAATATTGTATTCCGTAAAGCATAATTGCTCTGCAACAGAATAGCCATTTTTTATTTCATAATCTTCGGTTGAAATATCAGATATTAAATTATTAATTTCAAAGTGAATGACTACCTTTTTTGAAGGAGACAAACGACAAAATGTACGTACATCTTCCTGTCATTATAATTTTCTAATGAAAATAACTTGAAAGGAAAATAGTTTAGTTCTAAAACATAATTATATTTAGAGCCTAAAGCAAAATCTCAAATAAATGAAAACCGAGAACAAAATATTATAAAATGTTGGGGAAATTTTCTACGAAACCTTTTTTTGATAGGTACTCTTGTTATGCTTAATGGACTTGTCCGATTCTTCCATGTAATCCAAATGCGATAAAAACAAAATTTCCTGAATAATTTGTAATAAAGGGTTGGTTGCTCAAATTAACTGATAGGTCATAAATCATTTTTTTCTAGTTCAACTAGAAAACGAACTAACTTTTAGAGACCGTTTTATTGTTTCTTTCAAACTAGAACAGTAATTAGGGAACGATTCCTATCGCACTTAAAATTCTCATACTAAAGAATTATATAATAATTGAATTCGACTTAATTATGCAGGGTGTTTCAAAACTTCGCGCTTATAATTTAAAATCCCACAGGTTAACAGGCACATATCCATTGATATCATCCCTTAATGAGCTCTAACCAGTTTTACCTTCTTGAACGTATATATTATTTCCAAGGATTCTATCCAAAGAAAAGGAGTAATAGGATCTTTCTATAGCATAATAATATAAGAAAAGAGTCAAATTAAACATTTCTAAAAGATTCTACTCTGCAGAATAGAATCATTACAAAGCATTATGTTCCAAGAAATGAACAAACGGAAATGTTCCAAATAATTATATTAGGAGGGATGAATCAATAGAATAGTTCCATACATTGTAGTCTAATGAAAGAACTAATAAAATTTTTCTAAGGTTCAAAGAATCCATGGATTTTTCAGGAAGATGTGATTATTCCTTCATTAAGTGGGTCGTGGTGTAAAGAGAACGCAACACAACTAGGATATCTCGCGATGATCAAGGGGTTAAGTCGAATCCTTATAAATATTCTTGCTAACATTTCGCGAAGAGAAATTTTATCCCTAAAATTCGATATTATGACCCTTCTATGTGTAAGATTCGTTGTTATACGCTAGTAAAAACGTTAAACTAGTTGATGATTTATTGTCTGGAATTTTCGCCACTTTTTTAAGAACAAACCATGTTAATTTCGTTTTTTCCGATCAGTACTTTCTCGGGAAACCGTCTAAGAATCGAGCTAAACAAAACAGTTTTCAATCCTGCGTCGTCGTCGTCGGTAACTTTTTTTAATATAGAGAGATATATATATACCTTTTGAATAGGGTTGCGAGTTTTGTTTTTATGAATTCGTTTTTAAGATGCTTCCAATTTCTCTGCTTTGGGTTTGTGGTTTGATCTTCTGATGGAATTGTAGTTGTAGGAGTGGAAAGTGCCAAATGCTTGTGTTGATATCCTAATAATTTATTTGATGATGATGTCCATTTTTTGGCATATTGTAGCGTTTCGTATTTGGATGTAATCATGCATTTTAACGGGTAGATATTAGCTAGTGTAGGTTCTTGTATTTGTTCTGTTGATGGTTTGTTTAAATCAATAGTAGATTCTTGTGTAGGTTCTGTTATTGGTTCATTCAAATCTTGACTACTTTCCATTTGAGTTTCTACTCTATTGATGTTTTCGTTTATTACTATTTCAAGGCTGTCCACTGAATTAGATGAATGTATGGCTACAGGAACTAATGATATATCTTGATCTGGCTGGATTTCAATTTTTAAGGTGGATATTTCGGTTTGTTCGGTTTGTGTGGAGCTATTGAAGAGTTGGAAATCAGTTTGATTTGAAGAATCGTTGGTTGTTGTAGTTTGCGTTTGGATGATTCTGCTTATGTATTCTTTTTTCACTGACCTAAATATTTCATCTGAGGTTCTGATTACTTTTGATTTTCTTTACCAGTGTGTGTCGCAAGTTTCATAATTAAATATACTATTGCAGTTAGATGCAGTGCGCTGGAAATGTTTGAATACATTAGAATATCGAAGCTAATTATGAGTACTGCTATTAGTGTTACTGTTGTGAAAAAATTGTTGAGTGCCATTTTGGAAGATCTAAGAAATGAGAAAAATCATAATTTAATCTAAGTAAAGACGCTATATGCATGACATGCTTTTTAGTGTTCATTGAATTTTGATAGTATTATAAGAAAAATGATAAAATATTAAATTACGAATTATCGCTATGATACAAAAATTAAAGTCTATTCAAGAGCTGAAACTTGAAGCTCTTTCCTGTTTAGTAATCCTCGCTTTTTGATAACAATGTTAAATTGAAAGTCAAGATTCAAGATCAGTTGCAATATGAGACATTAATTTTTCGTTATTGCTTTTTGTATCCCAATCATCCTGAAATTTTACTTAACAAGGCCCTAAAATCAGCTTAGAAAATTTCTGATAAGACTCTTGTAGTTAACGGTCACATTTATCTGCATCACCACATGGAGTGAGTTTAATAATATATGAAAGAGATATTAACCAATTAAGAAAACGATAGATTTATTATTCAAATGAATCAAATATTGTATTCCGTAAAGCATAATTGCTCTGCAACAGAATAGCCATATTTTATTTCATAATCTTCGGTTGAAATATCAAATATTAAATTATTAATTTCAAAGTGAATGACTACCATTTTTGATAGAGACAAACGACAAAATGTACGTACATCTTCCTTTCATTATAATTTTTTAAAGAAAATAACTTGAGAGGAAAATAGTTTAGTTCTAAAACATATTTATATTTAGAGCCTAAAGCAAAATCTCAAATAAATGAAAACCGAGAATAAAATATTATAAAATGTTGGGGAAATTTTCTACCAAACCTTTTTTTGGAAGGTACTCTTGTTATGCAAGATGGACTTGTTCGATTCTTCCATGTAATCCAAATGCAATAAAAACAAAATTTCCTGAATAATTTGTAATAAAGGGTTGGTTGCTCAAATTAACTGATAGGTCACCAGTCATTTTTTTCTAGTTCAACTAGAAAACGAACTAACTTTTAGAGACCGTTTTATTGTTTCTTTCAAACTAGAACAGTAATTAGGGAACGATTCCTATCTCACTTAAAATTCTCATACTAAAGAATTATATAATAATTGAATTCGACTTAATTATGCAGGGTGTTTCAAAACTTCGCGCTTATAATTTAAAATCCCACAGGTTAACAGGCACATATCCATTGATATCATCCCTTAATGAGCTCTAACCAGTTTTACCTTCTTGAACGTATATATTATTTCCAAGGATTCTATCCAAAGAAAAGGAGTAATAGGATCTTTCTATAGCATAATAATATAAGAAAAGAGTCAAATTAAACATTTCTAAAAGATTCTACTCTTTAGAATAGAATCATTACAAAGCATTATGTTCCAAGAAATGAACAAATGGAAATGTTCCAAATAATTATATTAGGAGGGTTGAATCAATAGAATAGTTCCATACATTGTACTCTAATGAAAGAACTAATAAAATTTTTCTAAGGTTCAAAGAATCCATGGATTTTTCAGGAAGATGTGATTATTCCTTCATTAAGTGGGTCGTGGTGTAAAGAGAACGCAACACAACTAGGATATCTCGCGATGATCAAGGGGTTAAGTCGAATCCTTATAAATATTCTTGCTAACATTTCGCGAAGAGAAATTTTATCCCTTAAATTCGATATTATGACCCTTCTATGTGTAAGATTCGTTGTTATACGCTAGTAAAAACGTTAAACTAGTTGATGATTTATTGTATGGAATTTTCGCCAATTTTTTTAAGAACAAACCATGTTAATTTCGTTTTTTCCGATCAGTACTTTCTCGGGAAACCGTCTAAGAATCGAGCTAAACAAAACAGTTTTCAATCCTGCGTCGTCGTCGGCGGTAACTTTTTTTAATATAGAGAGATATATATACCTTTTGAATAGGGTTGCGAGTTTTGTTTTTATGAATTCGTTTTTAAGATGCTTCCGATTTCTCTGCTTCGTTTTTGTGGTTTGATCTTCTGATGGAATTGTAGTTGTAGGAGTGGAAAGTGCCAAATGCTTGTGTTGATATCCTAATAATTTATTTGATGATGATGTCCATTTTTTGGCATATTGTAGCGTTTCGTATTTGGATGTAATCATGCATTTTAACGGGTAGATATTAGCTAGTGTAGGTTCTTGTATTTGTTCTGTTGATGGTTTGTTTAAATCAATAGTAGATTCTTGTGTAGGTTCTGTTATTGGTTCATTCAAATCTTGACTACTTTCCATTTGAGTTTCTACTCTATTGATGTTTTCGTTTATTACTATTTCAAGGCTGTCCACTGAATTAGATGAATGTATGGCTACAGGAACTAATGATATATCTTGATCTGGCTGGATTTCAATTTTTAAGGGGACCGTGGACTTTCAAAATCACAAAAATTGACCCAAAAGTCGATTTTTCAATTTTAGCTTTAAAAATCAATTAGTATCAAGAGCTACAAGCAGCAAAAAGAATTTTTCAATTATGTTAATATTTGACTGAGTTATAGGGATTTGAAATATGTAAACAACAAGCCGCGCCCCCTTTTCCCAGCTGTCAAAACGTAAACAACGGCCGAACTTTTCGTGGAGCTTCAAGAACACTTGTTTTACTTCCTAGATGAGCCTTACAATTATTTTTTAATATTTATATGCATTTTGTAGTAACTGGCAACGCTGAATTTAACTGTAACCGTGTTTCTTTAGTTCTTATGCTTGTAAACAAACGTTTTTATCAATATCAAATCTTTGTATTTCGCTCGTAAAAGTTTTGAGGCATTGTAAAGCTATACTTTCTTCTGCTTTCATTATTTTCAATACTATTATTTGCTAGAAAACCGAATACGTTGTTAATATTTATTTAATTTGGATCTATTTTTATTATTTCTGTGATTGCACCATGCATGCAATTAGCAAACGCTATCGAAAGCCTAAGTGTAGACCTTCTAAAAGATCGCGTTTGTGTGCTGCTAAGGCTCTCAAGAGATGGGAGCAAACTGAAGCTGAGAATTCATCAGACAATAATATGCAAATTGTTGAAAGTTCAACTTCAAATGAAGAAACTATAGCAGTAAAAAGTAAGCCTTCTAGTGCTAGTGCTGCGAAGTTAGAAATGCTTCCTTCTACATCTTCAAGTCAAGAAAATCGCATGAATGAAAGCAGCTCGTATGTTTTTCTGAATAACAATATGTGGTCATCTTTATTATCCAGTGTGAAGTGCAATGAGTGTGGTATGGAATCTTTAGATGTGGTAACTAAAGGAACATTTGGAATTTCCACTAGTTTAGAAGTAGTATGTAAACACTGCACAGCTAAATATGGTTCCACTTTTTCAAGCCCTCGTGAAAACAATTCTAAATGTTTTCAGGCAAACAAAAAGCTCGTCGAAGCTTTTCTGAGCATTGGAAAAGGACACGCAGCCTTAGAGACCTTTTCCATGGCACTGGGTGTTCATGCAATGGACAAAAAGACTTTCTCAAAATGTATGAATAGTTTATACGAGGAGAAGAGCTCTGTGAAAAAAGAGGTGCTTTAAATGTCTCATAACATAGTGAGAAATAAACATAACGAATTAGAGGAGAATGGTGAAATCCTTGATGTTACCGTCTCATTTGATGGAACGTGGCAGAAGCGAGGGCACACATCAATTTATGGGATTGGAATTGTTGTGGACATTTTGACTGGGCTCATAATTGATTATGAAATTCTTTCAAAATACTGTCCAGAATGTACTTATACAAAGAGAGATCTTGGCGAGAATAGTGCTGAATTTTTTATATGGTTTGAAAGCCACAAGACAGAATGTTCGCAAAATTATGTGGGATCTTCCAACTTGATGGAAATGAAAGCCGCAGAGATTTTGTGGAAGAGATCAATCGACACCTGTGGGATGAGATACGTTAGTGTTCTCTCTGACGGTGATGCAAAAACTTACCAGCATTTGTTGTCATTGAATGTGTATGGTGACAAACAAATTATAAAAGAAGAATGCATAAATCATGTAGCGAAGAGATTGGGAACAGGACTTCGAAATAAAGTTATAGAGTGGCGAAGCAAAGGAGTTACTCTAGGAGGTCGTAAAGAGGGTAGTTTGAAAGAATCTACTATCCTGAAGTTAACAAATTTTTATAGGAAAGCTATAAAAGAAAATGTTCCTGATGTCCAGCAAATGAAAACTGCTGTATTTGCTTCATTATTTCACTGTTCTTCTACAGATAAATCACCGAAACACAACAAATGCCCAACCGGTTCTTCGTCTTGGTGTTTTTATCAAAGGGCTCAAGCAAATAATGAAGAACCAAAACCACACTCAACGATGAAAACAAAATTGACAGAGGATGTTCTTTCAAAAATATTGCCAGTTTATCAAAGACTTGCTAGTAATGAGTTACTAGAGATGTGTCTCGGGCAAAACACAAAATGTAAACGAGAGTATTCATAGTGTGATTTGGAAGAACTGCCCGAAAGAAACATTCGTCTCTAAAAAGAGACTTGAAATGTCTGTTGTTACGACAATAAGTGAATTTAACTTTGGTTGTCTGAATACTTTGAGCACAAAACAGGAGGAACCAAACTCATTTTCTGTGTCTATTGCTCAAAGACGTGATAAACGTCGCATAGACCAGAGTGAAAAGAGAAGTTCCTCTGACTGGAAAAGAAAAAACGAATTAATAAAAAAATATCTAAATCCCTTAAAACTAAAAAAACTAATGATAAGGAAGGCGCAACTTATGGTGCTGGTAGATTTTAATTATTTTTCTCGTCAATAAAAATTTAGTTGTGTTACGCAATGGAAAGTGAAAATATCTTGATTCGTGAAAATACTTTAATTTATTTCTATGCACTAAATTGCTCCTATTTATATAAAGTGTATAATTTTTTTTAAATAATACATTTAAAATATGTTGGGTAAAATAAAATGAAGAATTACTGTACTCAAAAGAGTAAATATTAAAGGTAAGTGCAAAAATATCTTTAAAATACCTTTTTCTCAAAATGAATTTTTTTCAGATTTTCACGTCTTCGAAATGCTCCATGCGTCTCATTTTTTTAGGAAACATAACAAAATTTGTAAGGTAGACTCCTATTACATATCTGAATAAATCTGTGCATCCATTTCATGTTTCGCCATCATTTAGTTTATTAAAATCCAGTTTAAATTTTGAAAAGACAAAACATTTCATGAAAATTGACCGTAAACATATTAAAACATTTTCTTAAATAAATCTTCTGATTGAATTTAATAAGTGATGCACAGATTTATTCGGAATATACTTTTACACAATTAAACTGTAGAATTAAGACAAAATACAAAAAATTGGAACGCAAGGAACATTTTAAAAATTAAAAAAAAAAATTGAATTTTCTAATTAAATTTTTTTGTATTGAATTATATAAAAACTTGAAGCATATTTCATATATTTATACTCTAGTACCTTTGTATGCCAAATTTCATAACTCTCGGGTAATAATTAAAAAAAAATGATTTCTTTAGTCCACCGTCCCCTTAAGGTGGATATTTCGGTTTGTTCCGTTTGTGTGGAGCTATTGAAGAGTTGGAAATCAGTTTGATTTGAAGAATCGTTGGTTGTTGTAGTTTGCGTTTGGATGATTCTGCTTATGTATTCTTTTTTCACTGACCTAAATATTTCATCTGAGGTTCTGATTACTTTTGATTTTCTTTACCAGTGTGTGTCGCAAGTTTCATAATTAAATATACTATTGCAGTTAGATGCAGTGCGCTGGAAATGTTTGAATACATTAGAATATCGAAGCTAATTATGAGTACTGCTATTAGTGTTACTGTTGTGAAAAAATTGTTGAGTGCCATTTTGGAAGATCTAAGAAATGAGAAAAATCATAATTTAATCTAAGTAAAGACGCTATATGCATGACATGCTTTTTAGTGTTCATTGAATTTTGATAGTATTATAAGAAAAATGATAAAATATTAAATTACGAATTATCGCTATGATACAAAAATTAAAGTCTATTCAAGAGCTGAAACTTGAAGCTCTTTCCTGTTTAGTAATCCTCGCTTCTTGATAACAATGTTAAATTGAAAGTCAAGATTCAAGATCAGTTGCAATATGAGACATTAATTTTTCGTTATTGCTTTTTGTATCCCAATCATCCTGAAATTTTACTTAACAAGGCCCTAAAATCAGCTTAGAAAATTTCTGATAAGACTCTTGTAGTTAACGGTCACATTTATCTGCATCACCACATGGAGTGAGTTTAATAATATATGAAAGAGATATTAACCAATTAAGAAAACGATAGATTTATTATTCAAATGAATCAAATATTGTATTCCGTAAAGCATAATTGCTCTGCAACAGAATAGCCATTTTTTATTTCATAATCTTCGGTTGAAATATCAAATATTAAATTATTAATTTCAAAGTGAATGACTACCATTTTTGATAGAGACAAACGACAAAATGTACGTACATCTTCCTTTCATTATAATTTTTTAAAGAAAATAACTTGAGAGGAAAATAGTTTAGTTCTAAAACATATTTATATTTAGAGCCTAAAGCAAAATCTCAAATAAATGAAAACCGAGAATAAAATATTATAAAATGTTGGGGCAATTTTCTACCTAACCTTTTTTTGATAGGTACTTTTGTTATGCATAATTTACTTGTCCGATTATTCCTTGTAATCCAAATGCGATGAAAACAAAATTTCCTGAATAATTTGTAATAAAGGGTTGGTTGCTCAAATTAACTTATATGTCATAAATCATTTTTTTCTAGTTCAACTAGAAAACGAACTAACTTTTAGAGACCGTTTTCTTGTTTCTTTCAAACTAGAACAGTAATTAGGGATCGATTCTTATCTCACTTAAAATTCTCATACTGAACAATTATATAATAATTGAATTCGACTTAATTATGCAGGGTGTTTCAAAACTTCGCGCTTATAATTTTAAATCCCATGGGTTATCCATCGATATCATCCCTGAATGAGCTCTAACCAATTTTACCTTCTTGAACGTATATAATATTTCCAAGGATTCTATCCAAAGGAAAGGAGTAATAGGATCTTTCTTTAGCATAATAATATAAGAAAAGAGACAAATTAAACATTTCTAAAAGATTCTACTCTGCAGAATAGAATCATTACAAAGCATTATGTTCCAAGGGATGAACAAATGGAAATGTTCCAAAGAATTATATTAGGAGGGATGAATCAATAGGATAGTTCCATACATTGTACTCTAATGAAAGAACTAATAAAATGTTTCTAAGGTTCAAAGAATCCATGGATTTTTCAGGAAGATGTGATTATTCCTTCATTAAGTGGGTCGTGGTGTAAAGAGAACGCAACACAACTAGGATATCTCGTGATGATCAGGGGGTTAAGTCGAATCCTTATAAATATTGTTGCTAACATTTCGGCAAGAGAAATTTTAGCCCTAAAATTCGATACTATGACCCTTCTATGTGTAAGATTCCTTCTTATACGATTTACTGTCTGGAATCTTACCCACAACAAGTGTATAGAGCAGTTTACGCCACTTTTTTTAAGAACAAACCATGTTAATTTCGTTTTTTCCGATCAGTACTTTCTCGGGAAACCGTCTAAGAATCGAGCTAAACAAAACAGTTTTCAATCCTGCGTCGTCGTCGGCGGTAACTTTTTTTTAATATAGAGAGATATATATACCTTTTGAATAGGGTTGCGAGTTTTCTTTTTCTGAGTTGGTTTTTTAAGATGCTTCCAATTTCTCTGTTTCGGTTTTGTGGTTTGATCTTCTGGTGGAATTGTAGTTGTAGGAGTGGAAAGTGCTAAATGCTTTTGTTGATATCCTAATAATTTATTTGATGATGATGTCCATTTTTTGGCATATTGTAGCGATTCGTATTTCGAGGTCATCATGCATTTTAACGGGTAGATATTAGCTAGTGTAGGTTCTTGTTTTTGTTCTGTTGATGGTCTGTTTAAATCAATAGTAGGTTCTTGTGTAGGCGGTGGTGTTGGTTCCTTTAAATCTTGACAATTTTCCATTTCAGCTATTCTATTGATGTTTTCATTTATTACTATTTTAATGCTGTCCACTGAATTAGATGAATGTAAAGCTACAGGAACTAATGATATATCTTGATCTGGCTGGATTTCGATTTTTGTGGTGGATATTTCGGTTTGTTCCGTTTGTTTGGAGCTGTTGAAGAGTTGGAAATCAGTTTGATTTGAAGAATCGTTGGTTGTTGTAGTTTGCGTTTGGATGGTTCTGCTTATGTATTTTTTTTTCCACTGACCTCAATATTTCAACTGAGTTCTGATTACATTTGACTTTTGATTTTCTTTACCAGTATGTGTCGCAAGTTTCATAATAAAATATACTATTGCAGTTAGATTCAGTACGCTGGAAATATTTGAATACATAAGAATATTGAAGCTACTGATGAGTACTATTATTAGTGTTACTGTGGTGAAAAAATTGTTGAGTGCCTTTCTGGAAGATCTAATAAATGAGAAAATCATAATTTAATCTAAGTAAAGACGCTATTTGCATGGCATGCTTTTTAGTGTTCATTGAATTTTGATAGTATTATAAAAAAAATGATAAAATAATAAATTGCGAATAATCGCTATGATAAAAAAACTTGAAATCTATTCAAGAGCTGACACTTTTTTTTTTTAATTTCCAATGGCAAGGCAGTACAGTTGCGAAGACAAATACAATACAATACAAAGTACAGAGTTGACCGAGTTCATTTTAGCATTATACAAGGCCAGAAGTAATGTTCACTTGTGAAGGGGCACCCAGTGGGGGGGCCATCATTGTCCCTAACAAAGGACAGCACAATTTACATCCATGCCCTAACCCCGGATTTGAATCAGGAACCTTCCTATCCAGAGGCCAACACCTTGACCATTAGACCGGTTAATCAGCGGAGCTGAAACTTAAAGCTTTTTTTCTGTTTTGTAATCCTCGCCTCTTGATAACAATGTAAAATTGAAAGTCAAGATTCAAGATCAGTTGCAATATCAGACATGACGTTTCGTTATTGCTTTTTGTAACCCAATCACCCTGAAATTTTACTTAACAAAGCCCTAAAATCAGCTTAGAAAATTTCTGATAAGACTCTTGTAGTTAACGGTCACATTTATCTGTACCACATGGAGTGAACTTAATAAAATATGAAAGATAACCAATTAAGAAAACAATAGATTTATTATTCAAATGAATCACAAATATTGTATTCTGTAAAGCATAATTGCTCTGCAACAGAATAGCCATTTTTTATTTCATAATCTTCGGTTGAAATATCAAATACTAAATTATTAATTTCAAAGTGAATGACTACCATTTTTGATAGAGACAAACGACAAAATGTACGTACATCTTCCTGTCATTATAATTTTTTAAAGAAAATAACTTGAGAGGAAAGTAGTTTAGTTCTAAAACATAATTATATTTAGAGCCTAAAGCAAAATCTCAAATAAATGAAAACCGAGAACAAAATATTATAAAATGTTGGGGAAATTTTCTACGAAACCTTTTTTTGATAGGTACTCTTGTTATGCATAATGGACTTGTCCGATTCTTCCATGTAATCCAAATGAGATAAAACAAAATTTCCTGAATAATTTGTAATAAAGGGTTGGTTGCTCAAATTAACTGATAGGTCATAACTCATTTTTTTCTAGTTCAACTAGAAAACGAACTAATTTTTAGAGACCGTTTTCTTGTTTCTTTCAAACTAGAACAGTAATTAGGGATCGATTCCTATCTCACTTAAAATTCTCATACTAAACAATTTTATAATAATTAAATTCGACTTAATTATGCAGGAAGTTTCAAAACTTCGCGCTTATAATTTAAAATCTTACGGGTTAACAGGCACATATCCATTGATATCATCCCTGAATGAGCTCTAACCAATTTTACCTTCTTGAACGTATATAATAGTTCCAAGGATTCTATCCAAAGGAAAGGAGTAATAGGATCTTTCTATAGCATAATAATGTAAGAAATAATACAAATTAAACATTTCTAAAAGATTCTACTCTGCAGAATAGAATCATTACAAAGCATTATATTCCAAGGGATGAACAAATGGAAATGTTCCAAAAAATTATATGAGGAGGGATGAATCAATAGAATAGTTCCATAGATTGTACTCTAATGAAAGATATAATAAAATCTTTCTAAGGTTGAAAGAATCCATGGATTTTTTATTAAGATGTGATTATTCCTTTATTAAGTGGGTCGTGGTGTAAAGAGAATGCAACACAACTAGGATATCTCGTGATGATCAGGGGGTTAAGTCGAATCCTTATAAATATTGTTGCTTACATTTCGGCAAGAGAAATTTTAGCCCTAAAATTCGATACTATGACCCTTCTATGTGTAAGATTCCTTGTTATACGCTAGCAAACATGTTAAACTAGTTGATGATTTACTGTCTGGAATCTTTCCCAAAACAAGTTTATAGAGCACAGTTTACGCAACTTTTTTAAGAACAAACCATGTTAATTTCGTTTTTTCCGATCATTACTTTCTCGGGAAACTTTCTAAGAATCGAGCTAAACAAAACAGTTTTCAATCCTGCGTCGTCGTCGTCGGCGGTAACTTTTTTTAAATATATATATACATATATATATATGTAAGACTCGTGTTGTTCTGTTTGGTAAGGTCTATATTAAAGACTTCGAATCTTACAGCACATTGACATTTAATGAATTAATATCCACAGTTATTATGTACAGTTGAGTTATATTTTAAAACAGTTCCGTCATTATCTGCAGCAGTCGTCTCTGCTCGGAAAAAATACGTCAGCTCTCAATGGCGTCCAGGGGAAAAAAAGTGTCTGTTCTATTAATTTTCTCGTAACTGAATACCGGAATGTGACTGGCTCCTGACAGTCTTGCCTTGCATTCCTACTACAATGCAACTGACTGCTACCAGTCTCGTTGCTCTTATAATGAGTTCTTTCCAGACTAGTAGACAACTACCGTTGTCTAGTATTCCTACAACCGGCCATCCTGATGATCTTTCGTCCTCAAAAGGAACACGACAAACCTAAAAAAAAAAAAAAACAGTATCTGGGAATACATTGATTCAGTATTAGTTATTGAACCACGACTTCATATGGTCAGCTGCTGTCGACGTCAAGTTCGGTCCTTCATGGTTTCCAACTTTCTCAACGTCATAGCGATCATGGGGTTTCACTTTCTTCACTCGATATGGTCCTAAGAATTTCGGTCGTAATTTCATTCCGACACCCAATTGAGTCCGCTGAATAGCAATAAGATCGCCCTCTTTGTATTGATGAGGTTTCTTCCTCTTCTTATCATACGTTCTTTTATTCTCTTCCTGAATTTTTAGGATATTCTCTTTGGCATCGTCTCTTAATTTCTTCCTCTTCTCTAGAAAAACTTCAGTATATTCTTCTTCTAAAAGCTGGATTATCTTGAGATCTTCTTTGTTTCGCATTTTCACACCTGTCAAAAGTTCGAAGGGTGTCCATCTTGTGCTTCTGGAGGTTGTACTATTGAGTATTCTTTGTACGGCGTCAACGTGTTTGAACCATTTGATCGGTTCTTCAATTGAAAGTTTGGATAACACTGGAATCAGGGTTTTGTGCATTCTTTCTACTTGTCCATTGCCTCTTGGGATTCCTGTTGTGATTTTTAGGTGTTCAATCCCGTTTTCGCAACAAAAATCTGTAAATTCTTTAGATGTAAAAGCGGATCCTCTATCCGAGATTATCCTCGCAGGATTTCCAAAACTATTTTGTTGTTGTTTGAGTTTATTTATTGCGTCACCTGATGTCGTAGATTTGGTAGGATATAACCAAGTGAATTTTGTGAATGCGTCTACTACCGTGAAGATATGCTGATAGTTCTTAGATGTTGAAGGTAACGGACCTATGAAATCAATGTGATAAGTGTATAATGGAACGTCCTCTTTAGGAATTGGATTTAGAAATTTGTTATCCTCTGCTATGGTTCGTTTTGTCTCCAACTTAGTGTTTGGTTCCAGACGATTAGTTACTTCGAGATGAGTTTCGGTTTGAATTTTAGTTGAATCTGAAGTGTTCGCTAAATTAACAATTCTTGCGTAATTCACTCGAAAATTATCGCGTCTGCTCAAAACATGAATTCCGCTCTCTGATAAAGTAAGATTTAACTTATTTATGCAATCGAACCCAAGAACAATATGATCAGGTAAATTTTTTAAAACATAAACATCAGTAACAATAATGCATTCATCAATAATAATTTCAGTAGAAAAGAAACCTAGAGGAGAAATGTGTTCTCCCTATACCCATTAAAGTCACATTATCAAAACTCAATTTTGGGGATCCAATTTCAACATAAAATTCATATTTTATCATTGACACATCACTTCCTGTGTCGATTAGCTCATTAGATCTTTTCCCGCACATTTCAACATATTTTCTTAGCTTAGTACGAGAATTAAAAGGGCTATTAATTAAAGTTCTATTTACATCTCTTTTGGGACACACGTCGGCCTTGTGCCCATAATTTTTACATTTAAAGCATCTCACACCCTCAGTTTTCTTTTCACAATTTATCGACCTATGTCTATATTCATTGCAGTTGTAACATTTTATATGATTGGTGTTAGTTTGTTCAGGCCGTACGAAAGATCGAGGCTTTAATTTGTCAAAATCCCTATTGAAACGCTTCTTATATTTATCGTCTGATGTTTTCGAATCTCTATTGGTTTTTAAATGACATCGAGCCGCTTCATATTCGTCTAATTTATTGACGAGTTGGTCTATTTTCGTTATTTTCGGTAGCTCGTCTATAAAATGGTCTCGAACGTCATTGGGTATTTTTCGTTTTAGTTGATCGGTAATCATGAGTTCTTTAAGGTCTTGGTAATTTGATACTTCCAACCCACTCGTCCATTCTTCAAAGAAATTTTTCAGATCATGAGCAAAGTCATTCCAAGTAGAAGACGCTTCTTTTCTATGCGAACGGAAATTTTGCCTAAATTGTTCCGGATTTAATTTAAAACGTTTCAACAATAATCTCTTGACATTTTCATAGTCATTAGCCTTTTCGTCAGGCTCACGCGTGATAAGATTAGCCAAATCCAATGGGAGTAAACCGAACAAATGTGTAACCCATTCCGTTTTTTGTATTTCGATACGACTAATCTGTCTTTCAAATAAAGTTAAATAACAGCTAATATCCTTATTCGTCTCGTAACGGTTAATCAATTTCAATAAATCGTTATTGTATAGGCTGGTAGTTTTACCATAACTGTTGCCTTGTCCGTTAGCAGTTTCGATTTCGAGTTTCCTTAATTCGAATTCGCGGGCTTGTTTTTCGGCTTCAATTTTCTCTGCGCGTTTTTCGGCTTCAATTTTCTCTTCGCGTTCAGTTATAATAACGCTCAACAGATTTTTTGTTATCTCCTCGTCATAATTTTCAGAATCTATTATAAGTTTCGAGCACTCCGCTACTTTGGGATTCGCTGGCACTATCAGGCCTAATTCGTCAATCAATGTCAGCAAATCCGCTTTTCGGGCCTTAGTTAAATATGCCATGTCATCAAGTAAAACAAAATTCTGTACTCACAGTTTCGAAAGTTCCTTCTATCCGTCTTTTCCGTCAACTCGTCTTTTGCGTCTACGCGTTTTTTCGTCTACGCGTTTTCTTTTTTGTCGTTTCAGTCTATCATCAGCACCACGTCAGGAGAAGTCATGAAACTGTTCTTGCAGATGATTAAAACACAAGTCCAGGTTTGCATAGGGAGTCAAAACATTCCGCCGGCCGGTTCAATCGTCACTGCTTTCGGGGTCTGCTAATCCGTCGTCGCTACCCTTAGTTGGAGCGGAAGGGGGTTCACGCCCTCGTACGAAGGAGGAGAATCGTCGCGGTCGTCAACGGTTTTTCACATCGCGGCCGAGCCCCCATTTTTTGTAAGACTCGTGTTGTTCTGTTTGGTAAGGTCTATATTAAAGACTTCGAATCTTACAGCACATTGACATTTAATGAATTAATATCCACAGTTATTATGTACAGTTATATTTTAAAACAGTTTCGTCATTATCTGCAGCAGTCGTCTCTGCTCGGAAAAAATACGTCAGCTCTCAATGGCGTCCAGGGGAAAAAAGTGTCTGTTCTATTAATTATCTCGTAACTGAATACCGGAATGTGACTGGCTCCTGACAGTCTTGCCTTGCATTCCTACTACAATGCAACTGACTCCTACCAGTCTCGTTGCTCTTATAATGAGTTCTTTCCAGACTAGTAGACAACTACCGTTGTCTAGTATTCCTACATATATATATATATATATATATATATATATATATATATATATATATATATATATATATATATATATATATATATATATATATATATATATATATATATATACCTTTTGAATAGGGTTGCGAGTTTTGTTTTTCTGAATTGGTTTTTAAGATGCTTCCAATTTCTCTGCTTTGGTTTTGTAGTTTGATCTTCTGATGGAATTGTAGTTGTAGGAGTGGAAACTGCCGAATGTTTGTGTTGATATCCTAATAATTTATTTGATGATGATGTCCATTTTTTGGCATATTGTAGCGTTTCGTATTTGGATGTAATCATGCATTTTAACGGGTAGATATTAGCTAGTGTAGGTTCTTGTGTTTGTTCTGTTGATGGTCTGTTTAAATCAATAATAGGTTCTTGTGTAGGCGCTGGTGTTGGTTCATTTAAATCTTGACTATTTTCCATTTCAGTTTCTACTCTATTGATGTTTTCGTTTATTACTATTTCGAGGCTGTCCACTGAATTAGTTGAATGTAAGGCTACAGGAACTAATGATATATCTTGATCTGGCTGGATTTCAATTTTTGTGGTGGATATTTCGGTTTGTTCCGTTTGTTTGGAGCTGTTGAAGAGTTGGAAAATCAGTTTGATTTGAAGAATCGTTGGTTGTTATAGTTTGCGTTTGGATGGTTCTGCTTATGTATTCTTTTTCCACTGACCTCAATATTTCACCTGAGTTCTGATTACTTTTGACTTTTGATTTTCTTTACCAGTGTGTGCCGCAAGTTTCATAATAAAATACACTATGCAGTTAGATTCAGTACGCTGGAAATATTTGAATACATAAGAATATTGAAGCTACTGATGAGTACTGTTATTTGTGTTACTGTGGTGAAAAAATTGTTGAGTGCCATTCTGGAAGATCTAAGAAATGAGAAAAATCATAATTTAATCCAAGTAAAGACGCTATATGCATGGTATGTTTTTTAGAGTTTATTAAATTTTGATAGTATTATAAAAAATGTTAAAATAATAAATTGAGAATTATCGCTATGATAAAAAAATTAAAATCTATTCAAGAGCTGAAACTTTTTTATTTTATTTCCAATGGCAAGGCAGTACAGTTGCGAAGACAATTACAAATACAATACAATACAAAGTACACAGTTGACCGAGGTCATTTTAGCCGTATAGAAGGCCAGAAGTAATGGTCACTTGTGAAGGGGCACCCAGTGGGTGGACCATCATTGTCCCTAACAAAGGTCAGCACAATTTACATCCATGCCCTAACCCCGGATTCGAATCAGGACCACTAGACCGGTTGGTCGGCGGAGCTGAAACTTGAAGCTCTTTTTCTGTTTTGTAATCCTCGCCTCTTGATAACAATGTAAAATTGAAAGTCAAGATTCAAGATCAGTTGCAATATCAGACATGACGTTTCGTTATTGCTTTTTGTAACCCAATCACCCTGAAATTTTACTTAACAAGGCCCTAAAATGAGCTTAGAAAATTTCTGATAAGACTCTGTAGTTAACGGTCACATTTATCTGCACCACATGGAGTGAACTTAATAATATATGAAAGATAATTACCAATTAAGAAAACGATAGATTTATTATTCAAATGAATCAAATATTGTATTCCGTAAAGCATAATTGCTCTGCAACAGAATAGCCATTTTTTATTTTATAATCTTCGGTTGAAATATCAAATCATATATATCATATATGATATGATATATATATCAAATCATATATATCATAATAATTTATTAATTTCAAAGTGAATGACTACCATTTTTGATAGAGACAAACGACAAAATGTACGTACATCTTCCTGTCATTAAAATTTTTTAAAGAAAATAACTTGAGAGGAAAATAGTTTAGTTCTTAAACATAATTATTGTTGGGTTTTGGGTTGGTGATCACCAGATGGCAGCAGAGTGGTCATCGAGGGATCCGTCGCCCAATCCCTATCGTTCTCCCTTGGGGGTCAGGGGGACTGGTTTGTGGTAGTTTCACGTGCGTCGGCGATGTAAGAGGTTGTGTCCTCTTTCGAGGCGTCAAAATAATGCTTGTATATAAATATTTATTCCAGAAAATAAATATATACTCCGAACATCTACCTTTGTTAATCTTAACCTTACAAGCATTCGGAGGAGTAACCAGCTATCCCTGTATCCCGAGGTAAGGGACTCATGCATAATTCTCTTAAACAGTATTGCCTCTGCGATCACTTTAGATTTTGATAAAAAGCAATTTTAGGTAATTAATTGTACTTGGCCCCGGATGGGATCCGGCTATACCAAGATCCTTGTGTACACATAGTGGCAAGCCAGCCAGGATAGTAACGCCTGTTAGTAATTTAGTTTGGTAGTGATATTTATGTTCGGTTATTGTTGTGTTATTTAAAAATGGATAAGTTAATAAGAAGGAGAATACCTCATAGAACGCAATTTACTAAAAGTGCTCAAGGGATTTGAGATATTCTCTTAGACAAAGAATTTGATAGAGGGGTCCTATCGGACAAATTTGCTAAACTCAAAAATGGTATCGATAGCATTGTTAACTTAGATGAGGAAATATTTGAGTTGCTTGTAGACGAAGAGATTTGTTCGGATGAGGACATCCAAAAGGAAATGGAAGGAAGAGATGTGTATAGAGACGAGTTCATTACAATTGAGCGTCTGGTGAAAGAGATTTTAGAGGCTAAGTTCGCAGGTACAGGGAATGATAAGCCGAATGTGTGTGCGAATAATAACAGTTTTAAGCTTCCAGAGATAGAGTTAAAACATTTCGATGGAGCTCTTATAAACTGTTTGCCATTTTGGAGTCAATTTAAGCAAATCCATGATAACAAAGGTATAAGTGAGGTCAATAAATTATATTACCTAAACCAGGCGATGAAACCTGGTTCAAAGGCACAGGAATTCATTCAGGCCTACCCGGTAACGGCAGAAAATTACCAAAGGGCGGTGGAGGCATTGAAAAAAAGGTTCGGGAAAAAGTATTTGCTGATAGAAGTCTACGTAAGGGAACTTCTAAAATTAATAACAAATGTTGGTAGGGATCAACAGAAGTTGCCGTTGGAGAGAAGCTGGTTGATAAAATGGAAGCGCATTTGCGAGCTCTGCAATCATTAGGCTTAGAGGGGAGTGAGAATAGCGCGTGATTATATCCAATGGTGGAAAGTTGCTTATCAGAAGATGTTTTGTTAGCCTGGCAAAGACATGCTACCCAGTTCACATTCTCTGCAGATTAAGGATGGGCAAATCGATTCTTTTGAATCGACTCAGTTGAAAGATTCGTTCAAAAGAGTCGTTCACCGGAAACAACTCACTTTGACTTCCGGTACAAGCAGCGCCACCTGGTGTTGCACTGTCGTACTATCTCGGCTTTTCTCCGAATTTATTTATTGGAGTGTGGGGGGGGGGAGCGTTTGTAAAACTTGTTTCGTGGGGGTTTTTTTCTTTCTGAGAAACACTTATTACTCGACTTGGTGTGGCATTTTCGTCGCGCTTTCTTTGTAAATCCTATGTATTTATAGACAAATCCTATTTTTCTGTTGTCATTCTACTGATGTGTCTGTGAAATTTTTACAAATTTTAGAAAAGATTACATGATTTATATTATAGCCGTTAGCTTTCTAACCTCTAGCTTACAGGATCCGAGTTCTATTTTTTAGTCTTGCATTAGAAATTAATTACTCATGGCTTTATTCACATATAGAAACAAAGCCTCCAATCTATGAAATATTCATTATTTCTAAAGTAAAAAATACATTCTTCTCTCTCTCTCATTTTGTAATTAATCTCAGAAATGAAAAAAATAATAATAAACTGAATTAAACACATTAAAAAAAAACTTTATTTCAATTATTCAAGATTTTTATCATGTTTAACTCAGTTTATTATACTCTTCATTTCTGAGGTTAATTTTAAAATGAAGAATGTATTTTTAACTAAAGAAAAATAATGAATATTTTTTTCTTACATTAGAAGCTTTGTTTGTATATGTGAATCAATCTATAAGAATTTTATTTCTAATGCCAGAACTCGGATCCCGTAAGCTAGTTTAGAAAGCTAGTGACTATAATATAAATCGTGCAATACTATTCAAATGGAAAGAATAAAAAAAAATGTTAAAAAATAAATTTCACTCATAAAATACAGCAGTAGTTAATAGGTTCAAACTTTTCGTGCTATAAACTACATTTGTTCAATCGAATTCATACAGTATAAAAAGTTCGCCAAGTACAGGAAAGACCATTCAATGCGTACAAATTTTTAATTTACATAATTACGATTGATAAAGGGCACGAAATTTAGAAGGTGTATACTTAATTTTAAAAAAACCGGTAAAATTTGTCTATTTTTATATTTAAATAAGTAATGGAACAGGTGTAGTGGTTAAGGTGTTAGCCTCTAGTTCGGAAGGTTCCTGGTTCGAATCCGAGTCCGAGCATGGATGTTTGTATGCGTATGGTGTAGAGGCGGTTGGTGCACCTTAAATCTGTCGTGGCCGAAAGTCCTCACGTTGAGTTGGTGTGGGAGTTTGGAGAGTGGGGTGCCAGCTCAGGTGTTGCTTCGTCATCTGACCGTTGTTAAAAATTACGAGGTGTTGTCCTCGGATCTTTCCCTTAAGGGACTGATCCCGGACCGTCGTCAATAGCCCGTTGTGTAGCTCTAGTACGACGTTAACTAAAAATTACCAACTTACCAAATTATCATCCATATACTCCACTTCATATTCATCGCACTTCTGCTGTAAGACAAACTACAGAAGTTTTTTTTATATAAGGTGACAGTTAAAGTGAAATATTAAACACAAAAGTTGTCACTTAATCAAGCTATAAAACTTATATTTAATTATTAACGGCATATGTTTTGTAGCGCAGCAATATTTTTTGTGATACTAAATTGTGATATGCAAAGCATTGAAATTCGATAAAGATGTCTATGAAACAATTTTTACTGTATTATTATTTTTTTTACAGTGAAACCCCTATTTAACATATTTTAAGGGACCGGAAAGAAATAACGTTATATGCGGGAAAACGTTAAATCGGAGTCGGAAAAAAACAAAACATGACATCCTTTTTTTCCCTTTTAGGCTGGATTAAAAGTATTGAGCTAGTGACTGGAGATTCGAAACGCTGATAATTGTACATGCTTATCCTTTTCGTGATTTGGAAATTTATACTTGATGTAGAAATTGGATATCATAAAATGTATTATAAATGTATACTAGAGTTTTTGCTGCATTTTGTTAAAAAAAATTTTACGTAAAAAGATTACGTTTTGTGTGTCACATGCATATCCTTTTCGTGATTTGGAAATCTATAATTGGTGTAGATATTGGATTTCATAAAATGTATTATAAATGTATACTAGAGTTTTTGCTGCATTTTGTTAAAAAAAATATTTTTACGTAATAAGATTACGTTTTGTGTGTCACATGCATATCCTTTTCGTGATTTGGAAATCTATAATTGGTGTAGATATTGGATTTCATAAAATGTATTATAAATGTATACTAGAGTTTTTGCTGCATTTTGTTAAAAAAAAATTTTACGTAAAAAGATTACTTTTTGTGTGTCACATGCATATCCTTTTCGTAATTTGGAAATCTATAATTGGTGTAGATATTGGATTTCATAAAATGTATTATAAATGAATACTAGAGTTTTTGCTGCATTTTGTTAAAAAAAAATTTTACGTAAAAAGATTACTTTTTGTGTGTCACATGCATATCCTTTTCGTAATTTGGAAATTATAATTGGTGTAGATATTGGATATTTTCTGGTCAAGATTTTATTTACTTTATATTAATAGACCCATTTTATTTTCCCATATGCATTCCTTATATTTCCATTTATGTTCATCCATTTCTAAACTGTTTTTAATTATGTTTCACATTAAGTAGAAGTGGAATCAAAGTTACTTGTAGGTTGCTCTTCGTGTTTTTAAAAAACAAGATTGATGTTTATACTTTTAAAACCCATTTTACTGATACTTGATCGAAGGATAAATAAAGATATTGGTTGCAAACACAAGAATATTTTGCATTTTACTTCGATCCTCAATTGAATTTTAAACTTTTATAAAAGGCAAAAATGCTGTGTGCTTTTCAGGAAGAAAAATATTATATATATATATATATATATATATATATATATATATAATTTCAAGAACACAAGAATTTCTAAAAAAATGTAACAAAAGTCTTAAAAAATAATAAAAAATGAAGAAATGTTGGTGGATCAGGGCGTCATCAGGGAGGAGCCTGACCCAAACAACATAAAATGGTGTTTTCTACATATGAGCAGCATTAGGCTGAAAAAATTGCTCATACACTCCCCCAAACACCACCAAAAATCAAGTAAAACAAAAACAGAACAAAATACCAAAACATAGCAGGAATAGAACGAAATGAAACCCGAAGCCGCAGCTGGGATATCATCAACAACCAGCCTAAAAATTGCCACCAAATGCCATCAATTACAGTCTAACTTATATGCTAACATCATACCTCCGATGCAACAAGTCCAAAAATAATAATAATAATATGAAAATCCCCAGCCCCTTATCAAAAATATATTCATAAAAAGTAAAAAAATAAAAATAAAATTGAAAAGTAATTCCCATGGCTCTGGGTAAATTACGAAAAATAATTATTCATGTGTTGTGTAGGTGTTGATATTAATAAATCTTTCAAAAATATTTTTAAAGAATGAAAACGGGTATTTGTTATTGAGAAGTGTGTTTTTTAGATATTTACATTGTAATAAAAAGTTAGCATCAGAATTACAAATTTTTTTGAAACGTACCAATTGACCAGCTATCGTGTTGTAGTATATTCTTTTAGAGATATTGGAGTCCCAAAATATTAATTTATTGACTGTAAATTTAAAATCGCTTCGTTTATCATATACATTAATGTCAACTTTGCCGGATGAAACAAAAATTTTTATGTCTAGAAAATCAGTATTATTGTTATCCAGATTGGTTTTAATTAAAGAAAGTTCGTCTGGATAGATGGATTTCCAAATATTAGCAAAGTTGCTATTATTAAAAACAATTAAATCATCAATAAATCTAAAAGCAGTATTTATCTGAAGGCAAAAGTTTTTTTCAAAATAATGAAGAAATAAATTAGCAAGAATGGAAGAAAAATTGGAACCTTGGGGAATACCCTTAACTTGAATGTAAATATGCTCACCATTAAATATAAAATTATTGAAAATACAATAATTAACCAAAAATTCCCATTCCTCAAAATCCAGATCAATTAAGTTATTAAAATCATGATAGTAATAGTTCAAAACATCTCTCAATTTGTCCAGGGGTATGCTGGTAAAAAGGTCTTTAAAATCATAGGTCTGAATATCATTAATAATATTTTTATCCAAAAATATATATATATATATATATATATATATATATATATATATATATATATATATATATATATATATATATATATATATGTATGTATATATATATATATATATATATATGTGTGTGTGTATTTTTTTTTTGCTTTGCAGATCACAGATTATGATTATCGTAGTATTTATATGGAGTAGTTTACTCAGTTGCATGATCATTTAATCAATGAAAATCTAAAATCTTATATGAAGATCATGTAGAATGAGAAATTTTTTAATGACTCACGTTAAGCAGAAAATAATATTAAAAGTAGTAAATAAATTATTTCAAAACAGGTAGGTAGTTGAATTAACGCCCCACTAATGCAACACAACGAGATTGCCTACTGTCGGGATCAATTCCGAAGAGAAAGATCCGATGACACCTCGTCGTTTTGATCCACGGTCAGATAACGCTGGTATCCCTCTTTGCAAACTTCCACACCATGCCAACGAAGGAAATTTGAAGCCACGACAGAATTAACAGGCACCAGCCCACACGTACACAACGGTATTTTGTTGAATCGAGTATCGAACTCACAACCCTCCGGTTGTCAATCCGAAACTCCTCCTACCGGGTTATTAAGGCCCCATCTCAAAATACAATTGCTGTTATTCTTATTCTTCAACATTTTTGTTTTCGAGAAGATAATATATTCATTACTGGAAATTAAAGAAAAGTTTTCATAATTGCAGTTCATTTAATGCATTAAAAGTACTGCCCGATTTTAAATTCGTAAAATATGAAAAAATTCATAAAAGGAAATATAAAGAATAAAATCAAAGCAAGAAAAATGAAATGAAAGTTCTTTAACTCGAACCGAATCAAGAGTTGACTCCCTAATATCCTCGAAATAGCCTATTGGGTTGCTCTACTACCGAAGCTACCGTAATTCAACCTTTTAACATTTTAAAAGTCTTACCTAAGATTTGTTAGATTGGTCTAATTTCCTCGTCCGTCACCAACCCATTATGTTGCTATAGTGACACTCAAATTCAATAACATCCTTGTTCGTCCTCGATAAAATAATAATAATAAATAACGATAAAATAAAAAACAGCAGTAAGCACTTTAAATGTATGTTAAATATGTAACTTTGAAATCGATTCTGTTTGTTTTCAAGATTGAACATTCATACCTTTCACAACTTCAATTTAGCGCACGTTATAACTTTACTCTCAAGGTTTTTCGAGATACATTTGTTGTATACTTGATAGACCACATGATATAGCATGGAAATATATTTATATTAAATAGTATTAGAAAATTTATATCCATCTGTATTAATTTCAAATTAAAGGTTAACATGCTGATTTATATAATGACTTTCTTCTTTGTCACATATTTAGTAGTATAGATATCAGTGAAGTAGATTGAAGTTGTTTTCTTATAAGTAAACTACTAATTATCATTGCAACGAAGTCTATCTAGCATAATAAAAAATCTAACATCTTATATAAAATCTCACAAGAATGAGTGATTTTTTGATGATTCATACGAATGAAAACAATTTCAAACTAGTAAATATATGTCCTCAAAATATAATTGCGCAAAATGTAATTTGATTGCTTTAAAAAATAAAACGGTGTAAAATACAGAAATGCTTCAATAACGAAATTTTTCTAGGAAAATGAATAAAATGTTGAAAGAAAATTTTCGTTGTCAAAATTTTCATCAAAACTACTTTAAATAAATTCAAAATAATTAATCAATTTTCTTTTTAAAAATATTAAATTAGAAGATATTTGACGAACTCAAGTTTATGTTTATGAAAAACAATATTTGTTTCCGAAAAGAAAAATTCATTTCTGTAAATAATAGTGGTACCTAATTTTAAATTCCATATTTTGTGAAGAAATTGTAAAAAGAAACACAAAAGAAAAAAATCAATGTAAAAAAAAAAAATGAAAGACTTTCATCTTATTCTAAACCAAACGAATAAACTCTCAATGTTCCGTAACTCAAAGAGTCGAAACCCAAAAGAGTCGTTCAAAGAGTCGAAACCCAGAAGAGTCGTTGAAAGAGCCGAATCAGTAAAAGAGCCGAATCAGTAAAAGAGCCGAATCCCAAAGAGTCGTTCGAAGAGCCGAATCAGTAAAAGATCCGAATCCCAAAGAGTCGTTCAAAGAGCCGAATCCCAAAGAGTCGTTCAAAGAGCCGAATCTCTAAAGAGTTGTTCGTTCACGGTTCATTTCGTTCACGAACCGAATCAATTGGCTCCTATTGGCGATAGGGGAGACACTCTTATGCTCAATCATATGCTTTGGCGTCCATTGTAAGTGCCTCAGAACCTGTTCAACCACTTTTCAATGAAAAGATTACCGCTAAACCTGAAAATGTAGTAGCCATACAATAGAAACTAGTAACCCTACAGACAAAAAAGAAAAAAAAACCGCACATGAGGAAAACTAGGGAATTGATGATTCGATTCATTTTGAAAGGAGTTGTTTGACCGATTCGTTCATTTTAAAGATTCGATTCAATTGAACGAATCACTCATTTTCGTCCCATCCCTACTGCAGATAGCAAGGGGGGTTTCAGAGCATTCACCCCTACGAAGGGGCTTCTTTCAGCACCTGCATCGGTGTCGTCAGCTAACCTAAGTGATGTCAATACCCCCCGGTTATCTAGACTGACCAACCTCATGACCTTTCTCCATGGAGAAGTGGAAAACCAGGAACGCTTAACCTTGGCTAGAGGGGGGTTTGGACTCGGGCGAACAAAGGATCATTCAACCTCTGAAAGTGAGAGGGGGAAACAAACGAAAGAGAGATTCCCCTTCCCAACTGCTTTTGGCTTGCATTCTGCCTACAAAACGAATTGCGTTTTCTGTGGTGGTGCTTCACACGATAGTAAGGAATGCACTAGTGCTATGTCTCTTTCTCTAGAGGAGAGGCAACCAACCACAACGAGGGAGGAAGAAAGAGCAAAAAGCAAAGGGTAGAGGAGAAGAAGAACGAAAGAGAGGGAAGATCACTCATGTACCCCGGGGTTGTGAAGCCCGTACAAACCTAAAGAAGGAATGCTCCTGGGGGCTTGAGAGGATTGGGAACAACCTGTTCCAAATTGCTTGAACGTTGGGAACATCCTGTTCCAAATTGCTTGAACGTTGGGAACATCCTGTTCCAAAATTGCTGTGACATTCGGGAACATCCAGTTCCAAACTGATTGAACTTTGGGAACATCCTGTTCCAAAACTGCTGTGTAATTCAGGAACATTCGGTTCCAAACTGCTTCAAATTCGGGAACATCCTGTTCCGAACGTCCGTTGTACTCCATCCCATCCGAATCCTGTCCCTGAACTTTAAACAATTTGTAAAATAACTTAATTAATCTAGAATAAAGAAAACTCTATGCTGTAAGAAATCTCGTGATTGATGCGCTACCCTGTGGGATTCAGTCCTTTACAATATATATATATATATATATATATATATATATATATATATATATATATATATATATATATTTTTTTCAGTTATCAAAACGCATACTTTTTAATTTTTTTTAATATACTAAGCCTTACTTAAATATAAAATTTTAACTTCCTACGTTAATGTTAACCCGTGCCGACAGGGCCACGAAGCTTATGGAAATAGACGTTTTTGAACAGATCTTAATATGTAGCTAAGTCATCGCAACTATGAATATCTTAGGTAAATATTGATTAAAAGACAAATGTAAGTAATGCCTTTATTTATTAAAAATAAAGTTATACATAATTATTCAGGTTACTTTTATTTTAAGGTCTCTTTTTTACAGTCTGGATACATCTTAATATGTTCTTGCACACAGCGTAATAAGAACTGTTTCTGTTCTTCTTCTGCGATAGTTAAACCATGGAAGGCTTGCATTAGCTTAACAGCTCTTTCAGCTGTGTCATTTACTACTTTTAAGCTAAAATTCTTATTTTTAGCTTCCACAAAGACTGCATTTTATTCCTACAAAGATACGTTTTCTTGGAGGAAGCTGTCAACTTTTAATCGCGAAAACAAATTTTTACTCTTAATGGATATGAAATCACTCAATGATTTCCACAAAACAATAAGAAAAATTAGTATCACAAGAAAATTAACAGAATTTAAAATAACAGTTCAAACAAAACTCTCATCGTATCGAGATACAGACATCTCTTCCTTCGGTGGAACATATCTCTTCCCAAAATCATACAAACTTTCTCTTTGTAAGTTCGCAACAATATTCGCCTTGGTTTGTTTATAAACAATAGCATCAAAGAGTAATAGTACGGCTATTTCGTCTGATAAATACCACTGGTATTGGCTGAACTTGCTCAGGGCCGTTTTGGAAATCAATTTGTCAACTGTTTCATACTCTTTTAACGTCTTTAAAAAAAACGCGAATCTTGATTCGCCGCCTTCACGGCCAAACTGCATACATGCCAGGGCATCACATAAACTGCCACAATGAATAAACAAACATCTTGCAACGCTCGTTTGTCGTCAACGCTCATTTTAAACTGAGACTGCAGCAAACATATTGTCAAATTGTAAATAGCTTTTGCCATCCATCGTGCTGGATGCATTGCGTCAGGAGGTCTTATTTTAATTTTACTCTCGTTATCTCCTCTCAAGAAAATAATAGATAGTTTGATCAGTTCCCGATAATCGTCACGTATAATGGATTTGTGCAGTTCATGGTTAAAAAACGTCACCAATCCGTTAATGGTCGCGTCAAAAAGATGCTGTTTGGCAAAATCTGTGCATGTTTCGATAGCATTAGGATTAATGCTTTTCCAGTTGTCTCTGAACTTTATGATCAGTGGAATATCGAAACTGCTTGTGCTGTGTAGCAAGAAGCAATCGCTACGTAGGTTGCGATGCGATGGCCAATGAAATATAGTGATTACACAATGCATTGTAGGATTAAAACAACATTCAGGTAAACCTGATACATGCTGTTTTTGTGTTGACGTGTAAAAAAAAAATGCCCAAAGTCAAAAGATTTAAAAATCTAAAACATGGATTATTTATTTGAGCATAAGCATTTTAAGATAATAATGATTTTACAATAATTAACAATATTACATCTAACAAAAATCAACTGCACGACACATAATTGGCTCTACCTTAAATTTATAATATTATATATTAATGTTCCTATAAGAGGAGGCAGGAACGAAAAAGATAGAAGAAAGAGGTAGAAGGGATAAAAAAAATTGGCTCCAGGAGCTGTATTATTACCGATCGCTAGAATGACTCTCGATGGCGTCTCCACTGTCCACCTCCAGCAAAAGCCCCTTTAGCAGACAGATCAGATTGTCCGCATGTCCATTCACAAGAGAAAAAAGCCAAGCGCAGCTTTCTCGTTGTGTCTCCTTTTTATACCATCACTCTCCTGTTGCCACCATCCTTCCAGAAGGTTTGGGATGGATTCCATTTTGTCAAGCAAATTTTGTGATTGGTCCCGGGATGCTGATCGCTTCTTCGTTTCTGCATTTGGCAGGAGTCCACCCGCAATTTGGGGGGTCGGGGTGGGGCGCAGACCGCTGTCGGACGATGAACTTGAGCGTTGACCCTACCTCTGCCGAATTCCTTCAGAGAGGGGGAATAGTTTTATGGGTCTGCTGCAAAGGGGTGTTGGGAGGAACGAAAAAAGCTTCGTTTCGAGAAAGGGACAATGGCTGACTGAAGACAGGACACCTTCATAGCAATGCACTTGGAATCATTTGAGCCGAAAAAAGAACCAGAGGAAGCCTCTGGTTAAAAACATATCCCACAGGAAAGTAAAGCAAACAGTGGATAGAAAAAACACAATATAATACTCAAATGATAGCTTAAATTTTAAAGGTTTTACAGACCAAGCATCTCTTTGGTACTTCCAAATATTTAAAAGAATATACATTTACAACACAAAATATACAAAAGGGGATGTAATGAAACCGTTTATAAGCGAAGAACTCCAAAGTTAAATTACTAAAAAAAAACTTAGAGTTTGCAACACAACAAATATCCTACCCTTTCCGAAATTTTTTTATTTTTTATCTCAAAATAAAATAAAATTTGTAATAAAATTACCGAATAACACCCAAAGTTTAAGGATGGATACGCAACCCTGATACGAAACATATACAAAAAAAAGAAGAGGGGAAAGTAGGGTAAACCTAGACACCATTGCCTCCCAAGAAAACCTAGTGGATGTATATATATATATATATATATATATATATTACATTAGGCACAGAAACTAGATTAAAAAATACATAATTTTTAACATCACGTTATTATAACACCCTAACCATAAGCTATACTTTTAATCTCGAACAGTGATTTCTAAGCACTCCGAACCAACCATGGCACTTGTATGCCATAATAGACCAAACAATAACGTAGAAATCTACCTATTATTACAAAAACTCAGCAAGTACCCTCAACTGTCTCTAAATACTAACATTCACTGTCTAGACGCACATAAGTTTAGAAAAATACCCGTGTAGCATTTAATACCTATACTCCCGGAATTAAACCCAAACTCTTTGCTCGTGCATTTATTTTCATCACCGCAAAAAACCAGTTAATTTAGGAAATACAACAAAAAAAAGTTTAAAAAAAATTGATATTGCACAAAATAAAAATTAAAAAATAAAAAGAAAATTTACTGGGGAAAAAAAAAAATTTTTGTTTCAACCAGGATAAACACAGAGAAAAAAAATCACAAGCAACAAGTGTGAATAAAGTCAGACCAGCTGGCAATACCCACACCAACTTGCAATAAAATGAAACCCAACAATCAGAGAAACAACGATGCGTCGACTCATCGAAATTCAAACCAAATTGGAAAGGTAACATGGAATTAAGATTTTAAAGTTGAAAGTACTACTTTCTGAAAGAATTTATAAACTAAATTTATGTTACAACACCCAGTTAGATTAAAAACAGCGAAGAGCAAAAATTTCATCAGTATCTTTTTGGAAACATTTAAGCCAAGCAGAAGGGTTTGCCAAGAATGATCTAAGATGAATATCTGTACATGTGTAAAGGATTGAAGGTACCTCAAAAATGCAGAAGAATAAGACTGAATACACAAAACAAATGTACAATACAATAATAACTGAAGTAAAAAATGCGGTTAAAATACGCAGCGCTGAATAACCAAGTTTCAAACATGTGGAACAGCATAACAACTATTTACAACCATTCCAAAAAAATAACTATTTACAAGAACAGAAAATCGTAAGCCAAACTGGGAGTGGCAAGAATAAAACAGACATCAGGAAGAAGGACCAAGACATTTAAGGTCACCTGACAATTTGTTTAAAAAAAACACTCATCATGAACATGACATGTTCAGAAACACAGAAAAATTTTGGAGAGAAAAGAAAACGTAAACAACCACCCAAAGTGTTGCAAAGTAAACGATAAAGGTTTTTAAATACGATATAAACACAGCAATACATGAAATTGTACCTACTTAAACCTCCATCCTACTGAGATTAAAAGGCTGTAGGGTTATATTAAAGCCTGTCACATTTTAAACCATAAAAATAATGTCTAGCCTTTTGAATGTCAAAACACAACGAAATATCAAAAATATAAAAATTTGAACAATTATCCTAGCGTTTTACTACAAAACCCGCCGCATTTCTTGGCCTTAAGATACAAGATAAATCCGAAGGAGTCTGTAATTTTTCCCGCGCAGAAATATTACTATTTGTAGGTACAACGTTTTGAGTTATAACCTCTTCTGAATTTAAAGGAGAGGGTGGATTTTCTGGAATAGAAACTTGATTATTTGAAGGCATATGGTTCTGAGCAATAATATCCTCCGAATTTGAAGGCGTAGGTGAATTTTCTTGTAAAGAAACATTAACACTAGTTGGCATATAGTTATGAGAAATACCATCGTCCCCTGAATCAACCATTGGTAATATGCAAGGAGGGTATTGTTTTAAAATAAGTTCATTATCATTTTCCTTAATTTCTATCCCTTTAGACTGAAGTTCGTCAACATCTGAAGTTCGTACAAGGAAATGTGTCTCTTTCGAGGACTTTAATTATTCTATTTAAGTGCACTTTCTGAATATTGCCAGGCTGAGATATATGACGAATTTCAAAAATAACTGGACTGCATTTGCTTAAAACACGAAAAGGTCCCTGATTTTGTTTTGCCAGCTCTTTGGATGTGTGAAGTTTTATTTTAGGAGTGTGAAGGTACACAAGATCTCCAACATGAATCAGTTTCGACTTTGGCAAGGGCTTTTTCAACACATTTGAATCCTCAGTGGTGTTCGTCATAATAAAAGAATTTCACTCACATGCCCCTCTTAAAATACAAATATCAAAATACACACTAAAAAAAATTTAAGAATGCACACGGTAATAAAAAGAACATATGTAATTTACATGGATAGCATTCCTTCCCACTCGTCATCACATACAGCACTTCAATGTATCAGAACCGTCACGGCACCAAATTCTCCTTGCTGTGTAGCAAGAAGCAATCGCTACGTAGGTTGCAATGCGATGGCCAATGAAATATAGTGATTACACAATGCATTGTAGGATTAAAACAACATTCAGGTAAACCTGATACATGCTGTTTTTGTGTTGACGTGTAAAAAAAAAATGCCCAAAGTCAAAAGATTTAAAAATCTAAAACATGGATTATTTATTTGAGCATAAGCATTTTAAGATAATAATGATTTTACAATAATTAACAATATTACATCTAACAAAAATCAACTGCACGACACATAATTGTGGCTCTACCTTAAATTTATAATATTATATATTAATGTTCCTATAAGAGGAGGCAGGAACGAAAAAGATAGAAGAAAGAGGGTAGAAGGGATAAAAAAAATTGGCTCCAGGAGCTGTATTATTACCGATCGCTAGAATGACTCTCGATGGCGTCTCCACTGTCCACCTCCAGCAAAAGCCCCTTTAGCAGACAGATCAGATTGTCCGCATGTCCATTCACAAGAGAAAAAAGCCAAGCGCAGCTTTCTCGTTGTGTCTCCTTTTTATACCATCACTCTCCTGTTGCCACCATCCTTCCAGAAGTTTTGGGATGGATTCCATTTTGTCAAGCAAATTTTGTGATTGGTCCCGGGATGCTGATCGCTTCTTCGTTTCTGCATTTGGCCGGAGTCCACCCGCAATTTGGGGGGTCGGGGTTGGGCGCAGACCGCTGTCGGACGATGAACTTGAGCGTTGACCCTACCTCTGCCGAATTCCTTCAGAGAGGGGGAATAGTTTTATGGGTCTGCTGCAAAGGGGTGTTGGGAGGAACGAAAAAAGCTTCGTTTCGAGAAAGGGACAATGGCTGACTGAAGACAGGACACCTTCATAGCAATGCACTTGGAATCATTTGAGCCGAAAAAAGAACCAGAGGAAGCCTCTGGTTAAAAACATATCCCACAGGAAAGTAAAGCAAACAGTGGATAGAAAAAACACAATATAATACTCAAATGATAGCTTAAATTTTAAAGGTTTTACAGACCAAGCATCTCTTTGGTACTTCCAAATATTTAAAAGAATATACATTTACAACACAAAATATACAAAAGGGGATGTAATGAAACCCTTTATAAGCGAAGAACTCCAAAGTTAAATTACTAAAAAAAAACTTAGAGTTTGCAACACAACACTTGCGACTTGTATCTTTGATTCAAATACACTTTTCCGAACCAGTTCATAAACATGATTGTTATGTTGAAAATAAGTATAGATCGTATAGTGAAAAAATCCTTATATAATGACTTGCCTCCGTGTGAACATTGAAGCACTGAACGCAGTTCTTTTAAATATTACAGATAATTTATTCAATGGTTTAACAATTAAATTAACAGATTAATAAAAGGGGTCCCGAACAAGATACAGAAAAATCGCTGTTCATAAACAAAGACTAAACACAAGATAATAGTCCAGATGAAAGGAGATGGGGACCGGTGGCAAAACCCGAAGAACGGAACGGACTGACTCACCCTCGGCAAAAGGTCTCGGGAAAATGCTCTGATATTTCCATACATCAGGTGTCAGGCATGGGGTTCAGATGTTCAGGAGTTTCACGCAGTACATCCAGACCGTTGGTAGACACGACCCATGGAGGAGTGCAGATGCCGGATCCAGCAGTATTCTTTTTCTTCCGAGTGGCCCACGATGTCGCTAGAAGAATATTTCAAAACATATCCTTCGCGAGGTCGCCGGTAAATTTTTTCTCAGGCCCAACTCTCCGCCTCCTGTCTCTTCGCTCGATTCCTTCCAAGGTAAAAAATGTCCTCCTTGTCGGTGAGTCTCCTTACTTCTCTCGTGATTCTCACTTAAAAGGAACCCGCCAAATCATTCAACCCCCATCCAAGGCAACCTCTTGAAAGGAGAAACCGATCCATTCAAAGTAGTAAGCCACCAGAACCCCCCTCTCGCGAGTGGACAATACATCCGGGGGAAAACCCACACCTGGGCTGGAATACTATCCCATACTGCCAACTACGCCTGATGAGCGCTTTTACCCTAGGCCACATTCCTCGCCCACGGGTTTCCACTGATAACCTTAAATGGGTTTTCTTTTCTCACAGCTATCGTGAGAAAATTTTCAAGCGTTCACAGCTTGCGTAAAGGCAGTATAGAACAAATTGTAAATACACATATGCACAAAAATAATTAAAAAAACATACAAAAATTAATTCCTTAAAAATTAACCCAACATGATGACGGCAAGCAAAGAGTAACAATTCTCTTTCTAGATTTTGTTCAAAACGTCACAAGATCCTTCAAGCGGTCTGTATTAGATGATGTCGTATCACAGCACATTATTTGTACTTTATCATTGAGATTCCATTCTTTAAGTGGGTTTGAAACTGCTTTAGTTTCATCTTTGCCCGAAGAACTGTCCAGATTTGTACTGCAAGAAGTTGCTCCTTCTCTCCAAATGAAATAGGGATCGGCAGGCGTTCTTCTTTAAAACTTCTCACATCCAGCCATCCAGGCCTGATAACAATTTTCCATCGCAATGAACGGTAACTACTTCGTTCACGTTATTCTGAAAAACGGATTAAACGGATTCCGCTCTAACCTTTACCCCACCAACCAAGAAAATGCTTTTTTTTTTACTGTTTCTCAGTTCCATTGACATATTCGCAAAAAAAAAAAAAAAAAAATTGCGCGTTAATTACAAGACAAGCCGAGAGTAAAGCCCAGTTTTTCAAGAGTCAGGGTAGAAGCGCCGCGCGAAGAGATTTAAGTCCAACCTCTCGAATTCCTCTATCGGTATAGTGTTTAAGGCAGGTATGGGCAACCTTTGGAAACTTGCGGGCTAAACTTTTTAGGATATTAATGAAGTCGCGGGCCGTATAGAATAGGTAGTTGTGAAAAAGTAATAATAATGACGTTTATTTTATATATTTATAAAGTAGAATGGTAAAGTTACGTGAACAGAATAATATCGTATTGATTAAGTATTTAATACAATCAGCAGAAATTAATGAGAAGTTTGCGCTTGAACTTGAGAAACAAGAAAATCAGTGTTGGGATCCATCCCACTAATACACAGGCGCAGAGTGTTTTCCAAATTCTCATCTGTAAGCCTGGTTCGATACTTCGATTTGTTAGTTTTCATCATGGAAAAGAACTGTTCACGTTTATAAGTGCTTCCAAATGCGCAAATCATTTTTCTTGCAAATGCTCTGAGCTGTGGGTACTTTTCTTCGGCAAGGTGTGTCCTGTAGAAATCACTTAGGTCCACGTCTTCAAATTTTGACTTCAAATGTACGTCTTCTTGAAGCTCGATCAACTCCATTTGTAGGTGTGTGGGAGCCTTTCCTACGTCACTTTTCATCGGAGTTGCAAAAAGGTTAAAACAGCTATCCATGTTTTTAAAGTCGGAAAATCTATTAAAAAATTGCTCCGACAGTGATTTTAGTTCTTCAGCATATTGAGCGTAATCAATATTTTCGTGACTGGCTAGTGTTGAAAAATGATAACAGCTTCCAGATCGCATTTGTGTTTCCCACAAGCGAAGTTTGTTTTGGAACGCTTTCAGATGGCTGTGCAATTCGTTTATCAACTGACCTTGTTTTTGGAGCTTCAAATTCAACTCGTTTAAGTGACCCGTGATGTCTACTAGTAGGGCTGGACGATGTAGAAATTTCTTAAATCGATTTATCATCCATCTAATATCGCGATTTAGTGATAAATCGATTTAACCTTCAGAATATGGAACCTATTTTTTAATCGAGTGACAAAAATGGTCGTTATGCAGCCTTCTGTATTATATATTGTATATAATTAGTTTTTCTCAAAAATATTTTGAAAGGTATGTTATCTTTAAAAAAAATGCCCCCCCCCCCTACACGCAATTTCTTATATCAATATTAATCATATTTTATGTCAATAAATCCATTTTTATTCTGATTTAAGTCTTGGACTACAAAATTTAATTTAAATTTTAAACAATAGATTGAAATAATAATTATCCTGCCTCAAATGAAAAATTCATTGAAGTAATTTTAGTATATTTATTTATTGTACAATACTATGCAACTAAATGTTCCAATTGCACTTCTTATTTATTTCAGTTTTGATTTTTTTTTTTTAATTTCTCCTTTTGTATTCTAAAAATTATTTAACCGTTTTAATAAATTTGATGAACTTGTTCTTTATGAAATAATATAAAGAATGTTCTTTATGAAAATATAATAATATATAGCAACAATAGATGTCCATCTGCATGAACTTATTTTCAGATTTTTAACTTTTTGGTTCAATCGAAAACATTTCTCATGAATAAAATTCAACAAATAAAAAATATAGCTTATATTGTATACAAAACCGCATGTGAAAAAGAAAGGCATCACATAATAGGTTCTAGATCTAAAGAATATAAAGTTGTAAAAAAAATTTTTAAACTGAGACTAAATAGATCTTTTATTTTGGGCCAGAAAAACCTGCATTTTTAGGCAGTAGGGTAATTTGATTTTTGCAAATCACATTTTCTCGCCAGTACTTTTAATGAAGGAAATGATGCTTCATGGGACTTCCACCAAGTCAATGAATCTTCGTTTAAATCAACTTTTGGCATTGATAAATAGTTTTGAAGTTCACTTTCAACTTTTCTAGCTGGAATATCAATCGCATTCACTGCTTCCTTGTCATTGTCATAATCAGATTTTTTCACTTGCTGTATTGTTGGACGTATTTACATTACATTGTGATAGCATGTGTGATTTTTTTTACCCCTTCTTTATCTTCCATGTAATTGAAACGAAATCTTGGATCACATACGTCTGCAAATTTTAAAATGTGCATCAAGTCAATGCATTCATAACTTTCCTCTAATGCAGAGATAATCTATTTTTTATATCTGTTACACATATCTATATTGTTTTATGTTTATATGCTAAAGAACTGTCTTGCATGTGAGATTCTGACAAAAATTTTCTTAGTAATTAAATAAGTAAAGTTAGTAGTTCTTAGTAGTTAATTAAATAAAATTTAAAATGACAACTCCATTAAAAAAAGCAAAAACAACAAAATCCAAAATGCACTAAAAAAAATGCATTTTTTTTAGTGTAAATAAAATGCACTTTTTCGTCATGCTGATTAGCAAAGTCAGTAACTCCATTGTTAAAGTTTTATCAAAAGTATTTAAAGTAACTCCACTGTTAAAGTAAGTAGTTGCTAATTAGCATGACGATATATCACTCGTTCCGCGGCAAAATCGGTTCCCGATGTATGACTCTAATTTGAAGTATTTTTAATTAATTACAAAATAATATTAAACTAAAACTAATATATTCAAATATTACTCAAACATAAGAAAATTAATTTTTCATTAAAAGGATGCATAAAAATATTCACTGAAATGCGATGAATTTGGATTTTAAATAGAAAACTTTATTTTTCTTTCAACCAGAAATACTGTATTAATTTTAGGAAAATATTCCATATGGCTCAAAGGACAAAATAATAAAGGCACGCGTCCCGCGGCAAAATCGGAGAACCCGACCCGCTGCATGACTACTTTGAAGTTTTTTTTTTTAATTAATTAAAGAATAAAAAACAAAATATTTAAATATTACCCAAACATGTGATTAATTAATATTTCATCAAAGCAAAAAAGCATTAGCAAAAAACCGAAATTCGATTTTAAACTTTACTCTTTCTTTTCAACCATAAATGCTTAGGAAATTTCCGAAAAATATTCTTATTTTCAAAAGAACAAAATAAAAAATTTACTAACCAAATTAATTGTATTCTTAGTTTGCAGAATTAGCTGAAACGAAACTGTTAATATTTTAAATTCCAAATATGAAAACTGACAAAGGATAACAGATGCGTCAGAGTTGAAAGCAATATGTCTTGGAAGATCCTAGGGCCAAAGTTTGGAGCACGAAATTCAAATAATGAATGAATTACATGGGGCTGTCTGGTTTCGAAATCGGATTCGCCGGTCGACTCTTAAATCGAGTTTGGCTGGAAAGCATTCGAAGCGTCTTCGGTACTAAACCAGTTTCTGCATGTAAATCGCTGCACGCTAAAATCGGATCGTAGCGTTGGCGCTAAATCGGATCGCGACGTTGGCGCTAAATCTGATCGCGACGTTTGCGCTAAATCGGATCGCGGCGTTTGCGCTAAATCGGAATTCCGGAATTTCGCGAAGATTAAATAGATAAATCGGATCGCCGATGTTAGCTTTAAATCGATATTTCGTCTCACATCGATTTAAGGCCCAGTCCTATCTACTAGAAATGCTAAATCACATAACCATTTCTGATCACTGACTTCAGACAATGATTTTTCCTTGATTTTCATAAAATCGGCTATTTCCTGTCTAAGATCGTAAAATCTTTTCAGCATTTTGCCTTTGCTTAACCACCTTACTTCGCAAAAATATGTCACATCACCGTGTTATGAAGAAAGGTCATCCAAAAATGCTTTGAACTGGCGATGGTTAAGCGCGCAGGATCGAATAATATTAATTGTCTTTATCACCACATCCATAACGTTCTGCAATCGAATTGACTTAGTGCACAAGTTTTGTTGGTGAATAATGCAATGTAGGATTATTAAATAGTCTTTTTGCACATTCAAGTCAATTGCTTTTTCTTTCAAAATTCCTATGAAACCTTTTCGTGAACCGACCATAGAAGGTGCACCATCTGTGCAAACCCCAATTAATTTGCACCACTTTAAACGATACTGTTCAATAGCACTTTCCTCATGAAAAATATCTTCTCCAGTAGTGGTCCCTTTTAGAGGCTGTAAAGCCAGCAATTCCTCAGTTACAGTAAATTCTTTGTCAACGCCTCGTATAAAAATAGCTAGTTGTGCTGTATCAGACAAGTCGGTGCTCTCGTCCAAAGCAATTGAAAATGCTTCAAAATCAGTCACGCGATCAGCCAATTTTTCCTTGATATCACCAGCCATCATATGTATTCGTCGAACAACAGTACGTCTTGATAAGCTTATTTTCTCAAATTCCTTTTTCTTTTCGGGACATAAAATATCTGAAATTTCTAACAGGCAATCTTTGACAAATTCTCCTTCACCGAATGGTTTCGATGACTTCGCTATTTTTGAGCTGACTATGAAGCTAGCTTTTACAACATTGTCCAGTTGTGTCCTTTGTTCACTAAAAATTTGTTGCTATTAGTCCAAATTGGTGATTAGCTTTTGAATTTTATGTCTTCGCAACTGACTCGTGAGTGTATGCTGAGTAATATGCTTACTGGAATAATGCCGCTTCATATTGTATTCTTTTAAAACAGATATGGATTCATTACGCAACAGGCAGATAGGCTTACAATTATGCATGATAAAAAAGTATTCATCAGTCCATCTTTCTTGAAATTGGCGACAATCCGTGTCTACTTTTCGCTTTCTAACACCAGACATCCTTTCATACACTTTCCGAACTAAGAACTCCAAGCAACGAAACGCGATGAGTGTACCACCGACCTAAGAGGAGTAAGACATATGACTGGGCGCGCGATCGGACATTCCACAAAAAAGGGGGAAATGCAGGGATTCCAAGGACATATTTGAAAGATGGTAAAATCGAACGGAGATGGTTTTCGACAAATTATTAAAATTGTAACTTTGAAGTACCGTATTTCTCCGAAAATAGGACCTAATCAAAAGTTAAACCCTAGCACCTCTAAAATAAGACCGTCCGGGCATTCATGTTTGTAAGCGAATGATATAGAGGCGGCTGGTGCACCTTAAATCTGTCGTGGCCGAAAATCGTCACGTTGGGTTGGTATGGAAGTTTGGAGAGTGGGGTGCCAGCTCAGGTGTTGCTTCGTCATCTGACCGTGGTTCAAAATTACGAGGTGTTGTCCTCGGATCTTTCCCTTAAGGGACTCATCGCGGACAGTCGTCAATAGCCTTTTGTATATATATATGTATGTATGTGTGTGTGTGTGTAAGAACAGACCCCCGCACCGCATAGCAACCAGCCGACATTTTTACCTCAACCGACATTCCTCCCTCGCGCAGTGTTCGGTCGTTGGCCCCGACCCCGCAGACGAAAGAAGGGAGTGAAAGATACCAGACGTGGTTTTTCTGCAGACGGCGGAACCGGCGGACGTTGAGTATAAAAATTTGCAGCAACAGTGTTCTAGACACCAAACTCTCTATGCAATGAATTTGTTACTAAAAGCAATAATGTGCTTTCGACGTCATTCTTTAAACTTTGTAAATAGTTAATTGTGATAGTCTGTAATTAAATGTGATTGAAATTCAGACGATTTAGTTTCTTTAAACTCCAAACCATACAAAACGTGGGCGTTCGGCCCGGATTTAGAACAAGATTTGGAACTTGTGACGAGTTCAAAAAAAAAAAAGACTGTGACCAACTGTGAACCAACACTGTGAGCCTCTTCGAGCTGAAAATGAAGCAAGAAACTGTGAGTAAAACTTTGACTTTTCAACTATGGCCTTTCTTGGACGAGCACGAAAGATCGACTTATTAACTTTGGTGGACGAGTTAGAATTAGCAGCGCCAGAAAACGCTGTGCAACAATTAACTAGAATTATAATGGAGTCGAAAGACTACGACGAAGAGTTTGCACAGAATTTACTTTTGACCATAACTAATGAGCGTGAGAAATTAGAAAATGTCGAGGCTGAAAAAAGCGAGCGTGAATATAATTTATAAGTGTTAGAACTAGAGTTAAGGAGAAGGAAGGTACATTATCTGTGCCAGAAACGCCACCTAGAACTGATTTATTAAAGCTTTTAAAGAATTATGATAACAGCGGAGATATGTGTTTACCTTTCGTTATTTGAGAAACAAATAAGTAGGGCTAACATAGCAAAAGAAAACTGGGTTTCTTATTTGTTGGGGTTGCTACCACTCGACATAGTCAATTTAATTGCCCGTGAACCTGATCCATCAGCAAATGACTATGATTATATCAAGAAACTGTTACTTAAACGAAATTAATTAACTTCCGAACAATTTTGACAGAAATTCTTTACTCATAAAAGAGAATCATCCTCGTGGCGAGATTTTGGTTTTGTAGTCAACAACTTTTTCGAAGAATGGATAAATTCATTAGAAATAACCAATTTTGAAGATTTGAAGCAACTAATGGTCGTTGATCAAATAAAGAGTAAAATTCCGAATGACGTACGCGATCATTTTCTTGACGATTTGCCAAAAGTAAAGAAAATAGAAGATTTAGTAAACAAGCTAGACGAATACGAAGCTGCACGATATCATCTTAAAAAAGAAACAAGCAGAAATCTACGAGTTTCCAAAAACAGAAGTAAATTAGATTTCGTCAGAGAATCTAAAAATTTACCACAATCGCTCATTCGTGCTCAAAGGAATTATGTTGATGATAGCTATTACAATAAGCGAGATATAAAGTGTTTTAATTGTAATGAGATGGGACACAAATCAATTCATTGCAAAAACAGAAAAGATGGCCTGAAATGTTTTAAATGTAATAACTACGGCCATAAATCTAGTTTTTGTCCTCAAAAAGATTTCAAAGTGTCTCTATCTAATAAAGCATGTATTCGTAATTCATCAAAGACTGTAAATAAGTTTAGAAAGAATGTTGAAATCTGTGGTATAAATTGTGATGCATTAATTGATACTGGAAGTGATATTAGTATGATTAATTATGATTTTTATTTTAAAATTGGTAAACCTAATTTGGATACAGATAATGTAAAATTAACTGGTATAAGTGAAGAGAGTGTTATTCTTCTAGGTTTCTTTCATTGTTATGTATAAATTGACGCATATCTAATATCAACTAATGTCTATGTGTTAGAAATAATGTCGAACGAAATGATTATCGGCATGGACGTGTTGAGAAATTTTAAGTTTACGTTTTGTGAAAACGAAATTAAAATAGAAGGAAGGGGAAATGAAGTTCGCGTCAATTATGCACAGTTAGCGAAAAACGAAGCCGAACCCAAATCAGTGCGTTCCCCCGAACGGAGATACGATGCCAGTAAGCAAAAAACACATACCCCTAGCAATACCGAAAGTAAAAAATCATGTGAGGTATGGGATAACTGTCTAATTCAGTTGGCAGATGCCGTAAATATTGAGGAAATGGATATGAGTCATATGGGAAACTCTTTGAAGACGGGATTAAGTGGCCTCGTAAATGACTATAGACCAAACAAAACTAAAAGTATGTAATTAAAAATAAACATTATTCTCAGCGATGATATTCCTATCAGCCAGCGTCCTCGCAGGTTGCCTATTAAGGAACAAAAAATTGTAGAAGCTCAGATACAGCAATGGTTACGGGAGGGAATAATAAAAACAGTTGCTCAGATTATCCCGCACCGGTTGTTTTGTGTAAAAAGAAGGACGAGACACAGTTATAGACTGTGTATTGATGACCGTAACCTAAACCAAAAAAGAATTAAAGATCACTACCCCTTACCTCTCATACATGACGTATTGGACAAACTCGAACAGTCCAAAGTTTTTACAACTTACTTGAGAAACGTTTTTTTTCATGTAGACGTGCATGAAAATAGCACAAAATTCACTTCTTTTGTTACGCACCATGGACAGTTAGAATTCCTCAAGACACCGTTTGGAATCTGTAATTCTCCGAGTGTGTTCCAGCGATACATTAACGCTGTATTCAGGAATTTATTGCTAGACGGAACTGTACTAATTTATATGGACGACATCATAATACCGTCCAAAAATGAGGAAGAAGGATTTGAGAAACTAAAACGCGTTCTACAGGTAGCATCAGAGTACGGGTTGGAATTTAACTTTAAGAAATGTCAGTTTTTGAAGCGACAAATATAATTTTTAGGCTATAAGATTGAAAACGGAACAATACAACCATCCTTATCCAAAACAATAGCGGTACAAAACTTTCCGCAACCCCAATCTGTTAAACAAGTACAAAGCTTTTTAGGACTTACCGGGTACTTTCGAAAATTTATACCCGAATATTTAAAAATTGCAAAACCACTTAGTGATCTATTGAGGAAAAACATTGAGTTTAAATTTGAATATGAACAAAAAGAAGCTTTTCAAAAGCTTAAAGGTATTTTAACCAAGAAACCAGTTTTGCACATCTATCAACAGGGTTCAGTCCTAGAACTGCATACAGATGCTAGCAGCCAAGGATTATTCGGAGCAATGTTGTTACAACAGGGAAGTGACAATAAATTTTACCCTATACATTATTTTAGTCAAAAAACATCTCCACAGCAAGAAAAATATAGCAGTTATGAGCTAGAAGTTTTGGCTGTAATTTAAGCCTTAAAAAAAATTTAGACATTATTTACTGGGTTGTAATTTTAAAATTGTGACTGACTGTTCTGCTTTTCAGCAAACCATGAGTAAGAAGGATCCTATCTCAAAAGTAGCAAGGTGGGCTTTACAGTTGGAAGCATTTGACTACAATATCGTACATAGGTCATGAAAACAAATGACGCACGTCGACGCTCTTAGTCGAAACGCGGTGCTTGTTGTTACTCGTTCACATAGTGAAGTGACCGCTAAAATAGCCGCCGCTCAAGATCAAGACGAATTCCTTAAAATATTAAAAGCTTTGGTTGAGAATCGAGAAGATAATGAACACACTGTGAAAATGGGGTTCTATACAAATACGATAAGGGAAGAGAATTGCTCGTTATACCAGAGGCATTGCAAAGGGAAATTGTACGAGAAGTCCATTGTAGGGGACATTACGCTGTAGCTAAGACGGAAGAAATTTTAAAACAAGAGTTTTACATACCAAAGATGAGGTCAAAAATAGAAAATGTGATTGCAAATTGTGTTGAGTGTATTCTTTGTAATAGGAAACGTGGGAAAAGTGAAGGTTTCCTTAACCCCATTCCAAAAGAAAATATACCTTCAAGTACATATCACATAGATTTTATTGGGCCGATGCCCTCTACCAATAAGAACTATCAGTACATTTTTACGGTAGTTGACGCTTTTACCAAGTTCGTCTGGTTTTATCCGGTCAAATCAACATCTACTCAAGATGCAATAGATAAACTTAAATCACAACAAGTTACGATTGGAAATCGATCAAGATTAATAACGGACAGAGGTTCAGCTTTTACCACAAAAAGAGTTTGAAACGTACTGTAAAGATGAGAACATTGAGCATAGCAAAATAACCACCGGGATTCCTCGCGGAAATGGACAAACTGAAGTAATGCACGAAATTTTAATACCCATCTTATCAAAACTCTCTATAACGGACCCTACTAAATGGTTGAAACATGTCGCCTCGGTACAAAAAATAATTAATAGCACTATATCAAGAAGTACAAAATTTACCCCTTTTGAGCTTTTAACGGGAGTAAAATTAAAAGACAAAGCCGATCTAAATTTAAAGGAAATATTGGAGGAGGAATCCGTGAAAGCAATGATGGAGGATCGAAACGACACGAGAGAGGAAGCTAAAGAAAACATATTGAAGATGCAAGAGGAGAATCGCAAAAGCTTCAACAAAAGAAGAAAAGTGGCACGCCTCTACAAACTTGGTGAGTTGGTGGCCATACAACGGACACAGCTTGGTACGAACGAGACTAAAATTAAAACCGAAGTTTCATGGACCGTACCGGATTGTCAAGGAAGTTATGACGGAACAAATGCAACTTCCACAGCTGCTGATTACATGAAGCCCTGGTCTTCAGACTAGAGACTTTTGTTCTGTACATATACTGTTTTTTTTTCTCTTAATTTTTCCAGGTATTTCTACTCGATGTTGCTGTGATGTGTCAATAGACTCTGGAACTCGTTCTTTCGAGGGCGAAAGAGATGTCATATGGCCGAGCTGTAAGAACAGACCCCCGCACCGCATAGCAACCAGCCGACATTTCTACCTCAACCGACATTCCTCCCCCGCGCAGTGTTCGGTCGTTGGCCCCGACCCCGCAGACGAAAGAAGGGAGTGAAGGATACCAGACGTGGTTTTTCTGCAGACGGCGGAACCGGCGGACGTTGAGTATGTAAATTACAAGCAGATGGACAGAGGAAGAATCCTAATGTTAAAACTTAGACGAATTGCCGCTAGATGGCGTATACTTTTTTAGTTTTGTCGGCGGTAGGGAAAATTTTGAACTCGTTTGATAAATCCCTGTTCTGATGTTGAATGCATTCTGTTTTGTTTATGCTTGTGAGGTGAGGAGCTGATGTTTTTCAACGGACTTTGTATTGAAAGCTGAACAATTTAATTAGGAAAAGTTAATTTGTCTTTAGGCGTATGCTTTTGAAAGATTGTATTTACTTTTCAGCTACACATCCATTCTCCTTCAATTTTGAAATGTGTTTTTTGATGCGTTGGAGAGATGCAAGAAAAATTAGTTTCAGCTTTGATTTTGAATTGTTTTACGCTATTGCGTTTAATTATATTTGTGAAGTGTAATCTTAGTATTTAAGTAGAGGCAGTGAGATTGTTCGTTCTGCGATCAGAAGTTAATTTTTGATGCATAATTAGATATAATCTAGTTTTTGAGATTACATAATATGAAAGTCCACAAATTGAATACATCTGATTCTATTAAAACGAACCATTTCTTTCGATTTTTAGATTGTTACAGGGAATGCAAATTTAAAATTAAGTAATTATTTATTTTAAAAAAATCAGTGATTTAAATAAGAATTTTAATTGTATTTTCCTTTCTGTTATATGTGTAATAATATTGAAAACGAAATAACTATGAAGAAGAGACATGCTATTTTGTTAAAGTTAGTTGAGTATTAAATCAGCCTTCCCTTGAAGCACTACATAACCTTTTTTGATAGGAATCATTGCATAGTTACAAGACAACTCTTTCCCTTTTGGGCCATTGAACATGTGTCACTCACAAGCCTATTCATCAGCATAGGTTTTGTTTTAAACATTCAATGTGACTATAAATCCAATGGCAATTTTGAATCATTCTTCTTCATATGATGGATGCAGATTCTCTTAATATGCATTATACCTAAAAAAGTTCCGGGGCCAGTGCGACCTCATTAGTTCAAATTAGAAAGACATGCTTTTTCCTAATCTCTGCAGCTATTTTTTTGTGTGCTTTCGTTTGCAAAATCTTTGTATTATTTTTTGACCCATCATATGCCTGTGCCAAAACCTTTGCATTATTAATTTTGTATAACTTCCATACACTGATGTGCTAAAAGTCATGGGATAGCATTATGCAAATTTACTAGTACTCACATTGCATTAAAAGGGTCAGATAGTTAGCAGTGCTCTCTGTTAAACTTTTGAATGTCGTTACCTGCCAAGAATTAACCGAGTTTGAACGTGTTAGGATAGTTAAAGCTAAACGCATAAGCTTAACATTTTGGACATAGTTGAGACCTTGCTCCACTTGTCAAGGGTGTATCGAGAGTACCTCATAGAAGGCATTACCCATCACAAGTGCATTTGTGCTAACAGACAAATGACACTGTGTGAAAGGGCTGCATCATTCATGAGGGACACTGCATACTAGAGGCGTGCCTGAGGTCCGTGTAGTGAAATAGACTTGAATCTATGTAAACAGAATTTTCATTTGCCAAAAATGCCTGGAAATACTCTTTGCGTGAACATTTAGGCTTGACGATAGCTGCACTAACTGTTAAGCTTGGCGTTTTTTTGGTACCCATCTAACGGTAAAGTACTGTATTTTCTCAATATTTGTTTTTAAATATCGGTAAGAGTTGTTTTGCTGATTGATCAGGAAAACAAATGACGCACGTCGACGCTCTTAGTCGAAACGCGGTGCTTGTTGTTACTCGTTCACATAGTGAAGTGACCGCTAAAATAGCCGCCGCTCAAGATCAAGACGAATTCCTTAAAATATTAAAAGCTTTGGTTGAGAATCGAGAAGATAATGAACACACTGTGAAAATGGGGTTGTATACAAATACGATAAGGGAAGAGAATTGCTCGTTATACCAGAGGCATTGCAAAGGGAAATTGTACCAGAAGTCCATTGTAGGGAACATTACGCTGTAGCTAAGACGGAAGAAATTTTAAAACAAGAGTTTTACATAACAAAGATGAGGTCAAAAATAGAAAATGTGATTGCAAATTGTGTTGAGTGTATTCTTTGTAATAGGAAACGTGGGAAAAGTGAAGGTTTCCTTAACCCCATTCCAAAAGAAAATGTACCTTTAAGTACTTATCACATAGATTTTATTGGGCCGATGCCCTCTACCAATAAGAACTATCAGTACCTTTTTACGGTAGGTGACGCTTTTACCAAGTTCGTCTGGTTTTATCCGGTCAAATCAACATCTACTCAAGATGCAGTAGATAAACTTAGATCCCAACAAGTTACATTTGGAAATCCATCCAGATTAATAACGGACAGAGGTTCAGCTTTTACCTCAAAAGAGTTTGAAACGTACTGCAAAGATGAGAACATTGAGCATAGCAAAATAACCACCGGGATTCCTCGCGAAAATGGACAAATTGAAGTAATGCACAAAATTTTAATACCCATCTTATCAAAACTCTCTATAACGGACCCTACTAAATGGTTGAAACATGTCGCCTCGGTACAAAAAATAATTAATAGCACTATATCAAGAAGTACAAAATTTACCCCTTTTGAGCTTTTAACGGGAGTAAAATTAAAAGACAAAGCCGATCTAAATTTAAAGGAAATATTGGAGGAAGCTAGAGAAAACATATTGAAGATGCAAGAGGAGAATCGCAGAAGCTTCAACAAAAGAAGAAAAGTGACACGCCTCTACAAACTTGGTGAGTTGGTGGCCATATAACGGACACAGTTTGGTACTGGACTAAAATTAAAACCGAAGTTTCATGGACCGTATCGGATTGTCAAGGTTAAGCCTAAGAATCGTTATGATGTGGAAAAAGTTGGAAGTCATGATGGGCCAAATGCAACTTCCACAGCTGCTGATTACATGAAGCCCTGGTCTTCAGACTAGAGACTTTTGTTTTGTACATATACCGTTTTTTTTTCTCTTAATTTTTCCAGGTATTTCTACTCGATGTTGCTGTGATGTGTCAATAGACTCTGGAACTCGTTCTTTCGAGGGCGAAAGAGATGTCATATGGCCGAGTTGTAAGAACAGACCCCGCACCGCATAGCAACCAACCGACATTTCTACCTCAATCGACATTCCTCCCCTGTGCAGTGTTCGGTCGTTGGCCCCGACCCCGCAGACGAAAGAAGGGAGCTAAGGATACCAGACCATAGACTTAGAATAAGAATAGACTGCTCGTGGAGGGTTGCAACGCGAGGCAAGCACCGAGTCACGTGACAGGTTGACGCGACCGCACCAAGTGGTACGGAAGTCTAATGTTATTTCAATGCGCGAGTAAGAAAGGCCTGCTGAGTTCCTCAAGAAATCCATCGAAAATGGTGAAATACTGCTGTACATATGGATGTAAAGAAAAATTTATCAAGGCAGGATCTGTTTCATTTCATCGGTAAGTAAAATGTTTATGATTTTTTGCTTTATTAATTCAAAATAGCCACGCAAAAATACGTCTTAGCTCTTAGTTTTGACGTTTGTTGCAATTGAAAACCATATTATTCAATTTGTTGTGTATGAAAAATTAATTGTTTTCTTAAGTCAATTGTTTATTATCCTATTTTAGAAGATCTATAGCTTTTAAGTGCCTATTAGTGTTTTAAGTATAGAATTTTCTCAGACACGCGTGTTGTACATGTAGATTCAGATATTTGGCGGTGTTGGCGAAGTTGTTTACATTCTGAAATTTTCGTATTTTTTGCGTTACTATTTGAAAGAAAATAATATTTTATGAACACAAATTAATAAAACGTAGAATGTTTTTCGGTATATTAAAATATAAATATAGTTTATTTCAGTACAAATTTATCTCACGACTTTTTTAAACATTTTCTTTTATACATATAATTGATAAACTATATTGTTAATAAAATTTAGAACTTTATAACATCGTTTTGTTTAATTTTCGTTAATTTATGTGTATGTGATTGAAATTTTATTCACTGTTTTTTATTTACTCTTTATTTATTTCGCTTTCGCTTTTTTATTACAAGTATTGTTTTTCAAAACAAAAGTATTAGTGACATGTCCTACAAATTTATCTGATAATTTTTCAGATTTCCAAAAAATTAAGAAAGGAGAGATCTTTGGGGGAAAAAAATTCGCCGGGAAAATTTTAAGGCAACAGATAGTTCTTTAATTTAAAGCATTTCACCACAGATTGTTTCGATAAAGGTAAGTTTGGGGGCACCTGGCTAAAGTCTGATGCGGTACCAACTATATTTGAATTCCCTCAGCACCTTTAAATCAAGACATCTAAAAGAAGAGTATTAAAGAGAAACAATGAAGGTGAAATAGATTCATCATGTATTATAAACACACAATGTTCTCAATTTCCCTAATTCCCATTGTTAGGTATTTAAAGTTTTGTGCTTGAATTATCATTTCATTACATTGGAAATTTAAATCATCTTCAAATATTTTACTTTAGGTTAATATTAGTCAAAATCTCTAATAAACTCATTTTTGAAATTTTTAGGCCTAATCCACTTTAAAAAACAAAAAAAGTGTTAATGTTGGCATATTATCTTTTTTATTATTCAATATATTTTAGTGTAATTTCAAGTAATTTTAGCTCGAATATATTTTTATGGGTCAAATATTTTTTATCTTTCTATTTAATTTTTGTTTTGTTTCATAAGTTGTTCTTAAGATATTTACAATTTTAAATAAAATTGCTCGACAAATGATTTTTTTTTTATATTTTAAAATTAACTCAATGTTAGTTTTTTACTAGTTACTATGGCTCACACAACTTACTATGGCTTAAATAATTTTAATTTACTTGGTAATAGCCTCTAAATTCAAGAAACTTTATCTGTATAAATTATTACTCATAGATGTGATGTGGCAACAAAAGAAATGCCCTTACCTGAAATGGCTGTCATTATTTACATATTTAGTGTTGTAAAAAAAGTTCAGTGTCGTAATCTTTGACTTGTTTTTTTTTTTTTCAATAGTAAATAAGAATACATAACATACTAAATATGTAATTTCACTAAGTAAACTCTTGAAATATTTCACTGGACTCTTCAATTGAAATTTATTGCTACCTTTGAACTAAAATTAATTACAGTTAAATTTTCGAAGAAAAAATTCCTTCCTAAATCAATATCCATAGAACAAAATGGTTAACATTTCGATGATGACTATGTTTTTCTCCATGAAAAATGGGTTATATACATTGTCTTTTATAGCAGTTTGATACTTTTATTAAAAAATTTGGTTAAAACAAAGTTTTGACATTTATTAATGAACAACGAGTTTATGCAATTTTATAAAATGTGTGTGTATATAGGTTATTAATAAGTTTATAATAAATTGTTAAATTATACAATTATTGCAAAGATTGTTTAATCTTTGGCAAATATTTTAAGAAAACAGTTTGATTTATGATTTCCTGTTTTCAAATTCAAGAAATTCTCATTCACAAATTAAAATTCTTTATAATTAATGTTCTATTTTGTAGGTAAAAAAAAATTTTATGACTAGAAAAATAAATATAAGAAAAACCATTAGCAACCTTAAATTCTTTGGGAAAAAAATAATGAATTTTTTTTTTCAAGTAAAATAAATAAGTTTTGATAGTTATATTTACCAAAAAAATTTAGCCAAGGCATATAAAGGGATGCATATGTCTATTTGAGGAGCATGATCCATAACATCTAAAACTAGTCAATTTATTTCGGTCTTTAGGTTTCGGTATTTAGATCTCATCCTCCTTGTATACCCCCCCCCCTCCTTCCTGAAATTTAGTATTTTTTTGTATCTTAAAAATATTGCTTAAAAAAGTTCTCAAGTGTATAATTTGTTATTGTTACAGTCAGTTTGGAGTATTATATTATTGGAGATTTAAAAGAAATAAAAATTTTGTTCACATAAAATCCAATTATTTTGATTTCTTCCGTTTGTGAATTAGTTTTTTTTTGCACCAACAGAGTAATGTTTCACTACTTGTCGAAATACTACTCGTTTCCAATAAACCTCATACTAGCTTCGCCAAATGTGGCGATAAGAAGCCAACAAGTTCCTCTTTCGTCACGTGACGAGTTGATTTTCGACCTAGGTGCTTGCCTCACTCCGATCGCGGAGTTTTCTATAGCGTGAGCGGTCTACTATAATCCTTAGTCTATGTACCAGACGTGGTTTTCTACAGACGGCGGAATCGGCGGACGATGAGTATTAGATTTTGCAGCAACAGTGTTCTAGACGCCAAACTCTCAATCAGAATTTGTTACTTAAAGCAATAACGTGCTTTCGATGTCATTCTTTAAACTTTGTAAATACATAACTGTGATCGTCTTTAATTAAATGTAATTGAAATTCAGACGATTTAGTTTCTTTAAACTCCAAACCATACATATATATATATATATATATATATATATATATGTATGTATATGTATGTATATATATATTATATATATATATTATATATATATATATGTATGTATATGTATGTATATATATATTATAATATATTATTATATATATATTATATATATATATATATATAATATATATATATATATATATATATATATTAT